>CM062292.1:13860186-15232686 GCA_031216915.1 Pictodentalium vernedei
TATTTTTAAAGTGGTTTATGCTCATACTTCAGGCTTGGTATGACTTATGGACATCGGACCTACATCGAATGAGTTGAACTTGCTGGAGGTTCAAATTATGGTCCACCTCAATGCGGTCAAGACAGGTCATTATATTATTTATTTATTGATGTTTAAGGTCACATATTTATGCACAATGGCTAATCATGACCGTGACAGTTTTACGGGTGGAGGAAGCCGGAGTACCCGGAGAGAATCACCGAGCAACGACGAGCAGCTATCAGCTCCCCAACATCGTAACTCCGCACTGCAACACAGGCAGGGTTAGAGTGGTTGAAGACATGCGTACCATCGACGTGCAGTACGCCTTAGTACACGGCGTCATCGTGCCCCCACGCGGGCAATGGGGATGAAGTGTCTTGCCCAAGGACACAACGCGGTTGCCGCAGGTGGGATTCGAACCGAGGACCTCTAGGCTTGCAGCCTGCGACAGGTCATTAAGTGCGTATTTTTCAGAACTGTAAGGAATTGCATTTTATAAAAACTATAATGCAAATCTGATTTTCTCGGGAGCATTATGTTTTCACCATGTCTGTCTATCGTCTGGTGTCCGTCGTCCGGCGCCCTTCGTCCGTCCGTTAACATTTGGTTTCCGTCAAATAACTAAAGAACCGCTCATTTGATCAAATCATTATTTTAGGGGTTATTTGTGGATGACCAGGCAATGCTTCCTTTCGATTTTGGTCCAGCTAACCAATTCAATATATGGCTGCCATGGAAGCCATATGGAATGTGTTTTCCGTCCAATAACTAAAGAATTTTGACTCGAATCATTTTTATTTTTTAATTATGCATTGTTGGTGTCTAGAGGAAGCTTCCTTTCGATTTCGGACCAGTCAGCTGAACCAAGATGGCCGTCAGTGGCCAATTCATTATGGCGGCCATCTTGAATTTGGTTTCCGCCCAATAAGTAATGAATACCCCCTCGAATCAATCTCATTTTTTGTTATACATTATAGGTGTCTAGAGGGAGCTTCCTTTTGATTTTGGTTATACCCCCGAGAGACTTACCTTTCCTTTTATGACACCGCTGGGGGGCATATGCCACGCCTTGCGTTTCTCTTGTTTATTTTGAATTAGTGACAGAGGGTGATTTTTCAAAAAATATGGACGTTTGTATGAACTTGTGATTCCAGACATGTATACGGGACGGCAAGAAAGCAAAAGGTTTCACATTACTGTTCACATTTTAATATATAAAAGTATTTAGTACACACCTGTATTGGTACTCATTAAAAGGTACATGTACACACGAATAGAAGAGTCAATATTTAAATAATTTTCATTTCTATAAGCAACATTTTACTGAAACTTCTCAATAATGACGCAATTCACTTTGAGTTTGAAGTGAAAACGGATTATTGGGACATTCACCAGTTCACTATGTATTGCAATTGGATTACTGGAGCGTGCGGGTAATAGCCGGGTATGTTTGAATGTGGGGTTGGCTGGGGTGGAATATGGTGGTGTCACACAACTTTAGAGGTTAGAACATTTTATGTTTGCTGAGTAACACAGCATATCTGAGCATAGAGTACAAAGCATGACGACTATAGTCATCATAATTTGTAGTTAAAGATCCGAAGTTCAAACAGTTTTGCACAAAGGAATATATATAGAATATACCCATAGTAGCTTGGTGTACCAAATGTTTACCACGAGTGGTGAACATTTGGTACACCAAGCTACTTTGGGTATATTTTATTTATACCATGATCGTCAGACAATTAGGAGTCCCTATTATTTTATCTCGATTTTACTGAGCAGCAGCCATACATACGTGCGAATTTGTTTTTGTTCACATGAGCATCGGTGGGCGGTACTTCCGCTGTCAACTTTATCACCGAAACGAAAGAGAAAAAGAAAGGACCTGTTTCACTTTAATAACATTCTATTTCGAGTTATGGATGCTTCATTAACATGAGACAATGCATGTTTATTAATTGTTGGTGTTTTATGGGGTAAATCCATTTAAAAATGTAATAAATAATTGCCACTTTCATTTCACTCTTCGTGAGGCGATGTGCGATAAATTTAGACAAGTTCGCATTCAGGTCGACGTCACCAAAGGTCAACTTGGATGTAGTTCCACTGTAGGTGTAAATTTTAACTACTGAAATACCATTGCTGGCGTGTTCACCACGGTTGGTGTATGAAGCTAAAATTTATGTAATAGGCTTTTCATATATAGTAGAATAGGTAATCATGGTAGAAATGGCAGCCATTTAAATTGTAATAATGGATGAAGCAGTGTTATTCAGAAATAAATAAAATGTATGTTCGGAGTATACACTTTGCAACCATTGTCAGACTCAGTCTGACAAAACGTAAGTGACAGTGAAGTCACAATCATAGTATTCGGACACAGCTTCCATTTACATTTTTAGTGTATTTGTACGCCGACGAAATGGCTATTTCCGAGGAACTGCGTTTGTATCTCAGCCAGGTGATTTTAAGAACACCGGTTTGTTGAAATCACGTGATTAGTAACTTGTTCATTGCATATTAATGCGCTTGGCAGAAGGCTGACCAATCAGAATATCGAAAACGTGGTTAATCAGTCACCGGGATAACTCTTCACGTCTGCGGTCGATTGAATTTTGAACTTCATCCATAATCTTAATTATCTTATACATAAGTGTCTAATGAAATGGACGTTTTAACAACTTACCAACATATAATCCAAATATTGCCCATCACGTATGTTAGTATTGTCACTTGTGAAATGTGAACCGGCATCAGTGAAGTGCGAAACACTTTCTCTGCGAAAGTGAGGAAAAAATTCAAGTGCAGAGATATTGTCACCATGTTAATCTTGACGGCAGAAAGTGGGTGCCGACCAGTCGACTTTAACTCGACGTTTGGGTGGCGACTAATCGACCCCAGAATCTCAGAGTCGTTTTAACACTACCGAAGGGGCGATTCCATCAAAACGACAACTCTCTAGTCCGATGAAAAAGTACAAACCATCAGCTAACTTTCAGTTGATGGACCTCCAGATTGAACGAGGAGGTTAATCAACTGAAAGTTAGCTTGCGGTGCTTTAATTCTTAACCAGTATTTTCAAAATGTTTTCATCAATCTAATCATGGCTGCTTCACAGCAGCCATGACTTGATTTGATGAAAATTAATCTAAATTTAACACAAAAAACATTGGTGAAAAAATACATTCAGTTTACAAGGGGAAAACATTCATCCCAAATTGTACTTATTTCAGTGGAAGGAGAAATCCTGTCCTGGGCAGGAATAGACACCAGCAGCGTGCAAGGAATTACATAATTATGCTTTTTCACTTAGATTTTGAGTTATTGTCTTCAAACTCACCGCGGACTCGGCGTACCCCCTCCCACCACCTCCCCATCCTATAGCATTTTCCCATTTTTCTACAAGGGCATACATTTGAACACAATCAAGTATTTTGTTTATGGTAAGTACATGGAGAGTGTATTATCACTAAATCATCCGCAGCGTGGAGATTCCACTCAGTAATAATTGCGAATTTGTTGCAAAACATAACAATTACAAGCAAAGTTCCAGCCAATGGACCTCCGAGTTAACTGAAACGTTGCTAGTGTTTTTTTCCCATATATACAGAATTTGAAAGTGATACTTTGGGTGATAACTCCACTCCGCGGGTGATTTTGTTACAATCCACTCTCCACGTACTGTATGTTTATTTTTGAGCCGAAACGAATATTAGCTTTTAGGATTCGAATATTCTTTCTCCAAAGTATTCGAATAATATTCGAATATTTGTTTACTTTTGTACGTGTAAGGCGGCGTCGTTATATATATATGTATATATATATGTATAACTCACATTTTGCCAAGGATCATCCCAAACTCGCTGACATATTTATGAATTGGCGGTAAATGCGTGCTTGCGTATGCTTGTTTGTTTATTGGGGTTTATTGACACTTTCAACAGTCTGGGCCATATCATGTTGAGCAATTTTATGGATGGAGGCAGTCACAGTGCCTAGAGGGAAGCACTCAGCAATGATGAGAAACGGCCGGACTCTAGGGTTAGGTTAGGGTTAGCATTGGCTGAAGGCAAGTGTACCGTAGGCGTATAGCACGTCGACTGTAAACGTACAGCACGTTGATGCTATACTTGGCTTCAACCAGTGCTAACCTCGACTGAACCGGGATAGTAAATTGGTTCTCTCTGGGTTCTCCAGCCTCCTGCACCTGAAAAGGTATCCGACACGATGTGAACCATGCTGTTGAAAGTGCTGCTAAACCCCAATGAATAAATAAACAGACATAAAGATGTACACTTTTACCCTTTTGTGAACAAACTAGCGGACTGACCCGTCCCGGTAGCCCCCGCCCATGCAACGGATAATTTCTAGTTACATTGCATATCAAGGGCTATAATCAAAGCTTGAACTTCCCAATGGAGATGGACACGGACACCCATTTATATAACAGATATGTACCGAACCGGTACCGATATCTTGGGGATACCGAAAAACCGAACCGAACCAACAGTTGAATACCGAAACCGTCTGAATTTTCAATTTTTTATGCACTCACTTTTATAAGGCCCTGTTGAGGCTTGATAAAAGTGGAAAGTTTCATTTTCATGAAAGAAGTGACAGGTGTTCTTTTTAGTTTTGTTAACCCTCAATAGGCTGGCAATGGTCCTGAATTCCCACTAGACAACATCCTGCACATGTCAGCTGCTCAGCAGTTATTTCCAGTCAAGTCTTGGCTGCCTGTTAAGGCAGCCAAGACCTGAATAGAAATCACTGCCCAGGTAATTTGTCTATTGTCAAGCAGGACTTCCTAAAGGTGGCACGGTCATGGCTCATGCTCTGAGAACGCAAAAGCGTGAAATGGGTCTTTAAAAGTTAAGGTGCGTTTAGAATAAGTCACAAAATTACTGTAGATATTTTTTTTTGTGTGTTCAGAAAAGAATGTCACTGTTGAGCTCTTTGACAGTGGCATTTATAGCGTTGTGAAAGAGTGATACAAGAAAGTCTGATTCTGTTTTTTACTTTATGTGAATTCCCTTTTGGTACTATTAGAAAATTTCAGTCAAGTCCGATACCAAATATCAAACCGAGATATACCACCCCCACACCTAAAAAACCTAAACCGACACGGAACTTAAAATTCCTTTTCCACCCATATCTGTAGTTGGGTGTTGGGGACATAAATCAATTTATTGGTACGATACATTCTGAGAGGACGTACTTGCCAAGAAATTAATTTGCAGTCTTATTGTCCAATTTTGGACAAATATATCTTGCGCAAAAACGGCCTTCGCGGTCCGCATTGATTCACTAAAAGGACACACAGGAGTTTCACTGCAAGCCAGTTGTTGTGGCAAAATTGCCCGGTTCCCGTTTCCATAAAAAGTCACTCTTCTTGTCTTACTTATGTTGCCTCCAGGAGTCATGTTCGCAGTAATGGTGAACATATCTCGGAACCCCAAGCCTAATTTTTCTCGTGTGCTCTTTTGTGAAAAAAAAAATGCTATAACAAACCTTGGGGCCAATGTGAGTTTGGGTCCCCATAGGCTTAGTCTCGTTGGCCAATTGGAAAATCTGCCACAGCATGGCCGCATAACTAATGTTTGTTCAAGGTGGGGGTGACTTGGGGGTGAATATACAAATGTCAATTTAATATTCGAATATTGTCGTCAGCGGACAAATATTCGGATATTCGTGTCAGCACTAGTTTCCTTCTTTGAATAAACTACGTTTATTGCACTACATTCTGGAGACAAAGTAACACAGTTTAATCCCAATACCCTCAGTGACAAGGTCACCGGAAGGGGGCACTGCCCTCTTGCCCCCGGGGCTAGGAGGACAAGAAGGCAACGCGTGTCCTTTTTCGCCAAAAGTACCCCAGTGGAAATGATTTCATTTTCCCGAGAAAATCTTCAGTATTATTTTCAAAAATGTATTACGTGTATCAATGTCAATGCCAATGGGGGAAGGGGGGGGGGGGGGGGGGGGTCAGGAATAGTGACAGACTCTGGCCGATAATCACCAAACGAAGAAGCAATACAATCAGCGGGCATGGGTCTAAACCTCTATATATCGTTGTTCGGGTGCTTTAGCATTGCAGATTGCTCCTTGTTGCTGTCAAATATAATGTTAATACTATTGCTGAGTGTCACATTTTCATTTGTTACCCCTTTGTAAACTCCCAGTCTTAACTCATACCCACAGTTATGTGCCCGTTTTGAAACCTTTACTACCACCCCAATGCTCGCCCTTGCCCAGTGCCAGGACAAGGTTCCCACTGAAATGAAAAATCCTTAAATTGTGGTCCTTCCTTGAGAAGTGCTTTAATTTATTTCTATCCAGTGCTTGATATTCCGCTACCTTCTTCGCGTGAAAAATACTTGAATTCAGTTTGTTACAACCTTTGAGACATAGAGGATATGGAATGAGTGTTTTTCTCATATAATATTCACGAAACGAGTCTAAGAATTTTCCGTTTTGGCGAAATTCGGACGAGTTTCATAAATACCATTTGAGAAAAGCACTCATTTCATATTCTGTTTATCATATGACACACACACGCACAAATTAGCCACTTTGTATAACTTTTTAACCCATCACCTAACTTGAGTTGCAGACGGCACTTGGAAAAAACATCCTCGTTTAACTAAGAATTTTCACTTTTTGCTTCTAAAACATAGGTTATGACCCCTCATTGAAACGAGCTCGTCGAGCTCGTTCCAATGAGGGGTCATAACCTATGTTTTTGAAGCAAAGAGTGAAAATATAAAAAAAAATGAATGACGTTTTTCTTGTAGGTTAATACAATATAATCCACCCTAAATAGGACAGATAACGTAAATTCTCCCTACTGAAATTATGCAAATATCACCCAGTTGTATTTTGTTTAGCCAATCAAATTGTCCAGTTTTGAAATTGACCAATGAAAGCTCCTAACTCTAATTATGCAAATTATGAAAATGTGGCCCAGTTTTATTTTGTTCAGCCAATCAAATTGTCTAGTTTTGAAACTGACCAATGAAATTGATAGAAGGCTTTATTTATCACTGATTAATATGAAAACAAAATATCAAATGTTTTAAAGTGAACAAAACGGACGAGTCATATGATAAAAGAAGTTTCAAGGTAACTCGCATCAGTCTGGTGTGCAGATTTTAGACTGCTGCATTTCATTTCATGCGTTTCTGTCAGTAATCTGATAAGCTTGTGATATAATACGCTGTTGGAAAGGGCCTCGAGAGCAGGAGAACCCTTTCCAATAGTGTGTTAGACCACAGCATTACATCATCACGTCATCATAACAGTAAGTTTTATCATCATTACAATGTAGATGACGGTTGCGGAAGAATTAACAAATGACTAAAATGTTAATTCAAGTCAAGATATTTGTAAAAAGTCGAGGAAAGTCGGTGAATGAAAAAGTGATATCTTTCGATGCGACTGACTGCTGGATGATCATTTGTCCAATTTGTACAGCACGCGTAGTCATTGTAAATCATTGGCAAATTCCTTGAATTGTGTTTAAATAGTACTTGAATGTTATTCCCTGATATCATTGGGAACCCTGCACGATTAACCCTTTACCCAACGTAACGGCCAAAACCGGCCACCGCTATTCTCAAATATCGCCAATTAATTTTCATTATATTTTCATTTTTTGTCTCAAAAACATAGGTTATGAGACCTCTTTGGAACGAGAAGTCATAACCGATGTTTTTGTAACAAAAAAATTTTAAAAAATTAGTTAGGTTCCGCTCTACAGTTTCGCACTATTGCACAGGGGTGAAATTCTAAACATAGGGCATATGTTGAAACTGAGGCCATGTAAAATAGAGATATATTTTTAGTATCAGATATATGATTACATTAGGTTTTTTGTTGGACAAGAGAATTTGAAGTTTTGGTCCCAAAATTGAGTCTGATACATAGGGGTAAATTATCAGATGAATTATGGGAAACAGTGGCTTCGAATAATTGGCTATTTTTTAAAATGTAATTTTTAGACGGGCTTGTTACCAGACAAGTAACTAAAAAATGAAACGGGAACATGTAAATTTGGTTTTTCATTTTTGAAACAGGGGATGCTTTGCTCTCCAAGGGTAGGTAGGTGTGAAAATTCTGATTTTGAGGCTGCTAGGTGTCTGTAAATGACTGGTTTTGGCATTTTTTCATGCAATTTTTCAGGTTGAAGTCTTGCCTTTGACAATAAGTTATTCCACCCACATTCAGGTTGTTTATTTCTACTTAGCCAGATAGTGTTATATGTTTTTTGTGGATTTGGGAAATGTAATACATGTTATGGGTTAGATAACTAAGTTACAGAGTATTTGCATTTGAAGAGCGTGTATGGCATGCCATTTTTGGAAATGCCTGGAAATATGTGGAGCGGAACCTTACTGAAGAATTTTGTTTGCAAGTGTCGTCTGCTTTTCGTCATAGGTAAAGGGTTAAAGTGCTAGGTATTGGAAGTGAGAACACCAGATTGTCACTTGAAATATTCCCCAAAACACGACACATTGACCCCAGAATACCAGGTATACCACAGTACTTAAGGACAGTACCATGAGATAGCATGCATTTTACTTTTCTTAAGAGGCCCGTTAAGCCACCTTCCCTGGACTCTTCGACGATTTGGATGGGATCCCCCTCCTCCATCACCTATCCTTGTTTTGTCCTTGTCTTTTGAGAGCTTTAGACACCTGTGGTGGAAAATATTCACATTAGCGTTTAGATTAGGTGGGATAAACGGTAGACCCTGTTGTCAATGGAATATTTTGGGCTTTCCCAATTTCTTTCTAGCAACTGAATTTTAAAACGGAAAAACAGTTTTGAAAAGCAATTTCGGGTTGCCTCCCTTTGACCATTGATCGGTCTAACTTACATTCCTTCGGTTGAATATGCTCGGTAATAATGACATACTTGCAGCTTTATCATCAACCAACAAACAAACTCTCCACATATAGTTCAAGCGACGACACTCCGATATTGTGAGACGATTCAAAGGTCGTTAAAGGTTAACATCTACAACGGGTTCCTGTTAACTCTTCGCCCATCTGTTGTGATCCCGCCTTTGAGATCCTTCCAATAAGGGGTCAGAAGCTATGCTTTTGGGATGAAAAATGAAAAAAAAATAGTTCATTTTGAATGGCCCTATTTGCGAATAGAGCAGTTTTTTTTTCTTTTTGGTCATTGTGGTAGAGTTAATGGAAAGCGGGATTTCCGTCATAGAGATATTACTGCTGAATTAAATTACCTTGCTCAAGAAGAGAGTCAGTTACCTTCCAGCGATTTTCAAAAACTGCATGATTCACTGGGCCCGAGGGAATACGGGAAATTTGTATCAAAATGTCAAAAAAGCGTTCGTATATACGGTATTATTTAAGAATTGAATGTAATTTTTATAAGCTTTATTGGAGTATGAACGTGTGGGAATGGGTACAAATTATGTATGTTTTCCGAAGGGATTCATACAATTTGTACCCATTCCCATACGTTCATACTCCAATAAAGATTATAAAAATTGCATTCAATTCTTATAATTACATTCCGCAACTGTTTAAACTACTTTTTACCAAACAATAAAGCAGAAAGACGAAATAAAACATGCACGAACGAACGAGCCGAAAAACCACCCTCACACAAAAGACAAAGCGCACAACTCTGATTTTTAATTTTCACAACTTTAGAAATGGAAACGAGTAGTTTAGTAACGGGCTTTATGCCACAGTTGGGAAATATCACCAAAGAAACAGCAGCGGAGTTGATCACTGCGAGAGGCGCTAAAAGTTAAAAACCCGCCCAAACACCGCCCGAATTACATTCTGTCAACTGCGCTCTTCCGAAAATGCCGGTCAAAGTTCGACCAAATGTATTCATTGGAAAATGAATTACATTTGGTCATGACGTTTTCATCCAGCTGACCAATGGGAATTGAGTATTTGGACCCAAAACGTATAACTACATTAACAATGTAATTATTCGAAAATATCGTTAGACTGCTGGTCTTTAACCCTTTACCCAACGAATCGCCCACATCCGCCCGCGTAATATGCAAATTCAGCAGCTGAAAAAATATTATTTTTCGAAAAATTTCAAGAAAACCATATCATGTGACCCCTCTTTGGAACGAGCTCGTCGAGCTCGTTCCCAAGAGGGGTTATATGATATGGTTTTCTTGAATTTTTTTGAAAAAATTAAAAAAAATGATATTTAAAATAATAAATTTTGATATCATCTGCGTTGGGTAAAGGGTTAACTGTTGACAAATCGTAAGAACACTTGAAAAGTGCCAAAGCTTATTGGGATTTGATATTTTTAATTTCCTGGAATCGATTAAGGCTTTCCTCCCCTTTTCCAACGCACACAATATGAAATTTCTTCTTTTGATCATTATTTTTTCAAATTTAAAAAAAAAAATTCAGTAAAACCATATCATGTGCCTCCCTCATTGGAACGAGCCCGAGGGGCACGTTCCACTAAGGGGTCACATGATATTCTTTTGTTAATATTTTTCGAAAACTTTTGTTCACAACTACTCAATTTATAAATTACGCGTGCGAGTGCGGCCGATTCCTTATGTAAAAGTTTAAATAAGAAAGATCTTAATGTAATCACTCTAAAGAACATACTTTGGAGAAAAGTTGGTAAATCCATTTTGTGTTCGCAGGGTGGTTTAGTACCTAATTTAATCCATTAGCCCTCTAGGGCTGTAGGAGTATATTAGTGCCCTTTCACCTTGTCGTTCTGCTGTGTAGTGGACAGCCAAGTTATTAAATGCTATTATTACCACTTTAGCGAGCATTCTCCAGTATATTAATAGTTTAGCGGGGCGATGAAACTCAGTTAATCATGACGCCATGCAACACCGGAAGTGAGTGACTGGCGTTAATAAAAACAAAATTCATTAACAGGCTTCCGCCCGCTTCCGGTCATGGTAATCGGGCGTCCCGATTTATTAACGGTCCTTGACTGAATAACAGCCCTCTGGCTTATTAACGGCCCTCGATTTCGTATCGGGCTGGTAATACACCCTCATGCTGTTATTTATTCCTCTCGTTCCGTAAATATAACAATAACATGAGTGAGATTGGAGGGCGGTACGATTTATTCACGGCCCGAGCGGAATGAATAACAGCAGAGGGTTTATTGAAGGCCCGAGATGAAGTCGAGGGCCGTTAAAAAGCCATAGGCTGTTATTCAGTCCTGGCGGTGTGGGTGTTAATAAACCGGAACGCCCGACAAAATCATGTTATTACTATTATTACCATGGTCGGAAGCGTCTGGCGGGCCGTTAATGAATTTTATTTTCATTAACGGCCGCCGTCGCTAAAATCCGCTAGTATACTAGGGAACGCTTGGTAAAATGGTAATGATGAAACGTAACGCCCTCCAATTATTTTCTCTGCGCAAAAATGTAAAAGTAACAGATTGAAGGGGTTAAGAATTCGTTGAAATTTGTTATGAACTGTTAAAAATTATTGGTATCTATCAAATTTGTTAAAATTTGTGAAGAGAGTTATTATGACTTCTAGCGTATATTTGGTATGAATTGTTTTTAATTGCAACTTGTTTGAAAGCAAAATTAATTTGACTATCGTGTAATTGGTGATATTACTGGTATTCGTATAATTCTTTCCCGTTCGGATGTAAACTTAAGTGGCAGATCCAGTTGGAGAAGACTTGGCAACGTCCCCTCTTACTTTTCCAATAAGTGCATGCAAGTTTTTTGCACCTTTCTTTTGTGAACAAAACACATTCATTTTTTTAGAAACGTTTAGTCGTTGTACCATTTGAACTAGGGCTTATATTTCGTCGGGAATCCGGGAATCTATTCACGTTTAGATTCGCGCAACACTACCTGCTTCTGCTAGGAATCGCGTGAAAAGAATTGAGACAATTTAACCCTCTATCTATCATAGCAATAGCAAATTAATCAATACAAGGCTAACATGACCTGAAATATGCTGACACTCTGTCAATAAAATTGTACAAATATGGCTATCATAGGAACCGGTGTAAAATGAATGGAAGTCCGTAGGAACGTTAGTCCCTCTGGACTATTATTCCGCGGAATTATAGTCCTAGGTCTAACATTTCTAGGAATAGTAGTCCGGCGGACTACTATTCCTAGATATGTTAGACCTAGGACTATAATTCCGCGGAATAATAGTCCAGAGGGACTAATTTTCCTACGGACTTCCATTCCTGTTACACCGGCTCAATGAGCCGGTTCCAATGGCATCCATATTTGTAAGGTTTTGTTCGCAAATATTGTTGAATTTTTTAAGAAATTATCAAATTTAGTTTATGTTTTAAAAATTAAAAAGCTCTGATTGGTAAGATGTAACATTTATTATCAGTTTACAACAGGGGTTCAACCATGGTGGCCTCATGGGATCCCGGGACACTCGTAGTAGGTACTGATTCTCGCAACCATTCTCGCAAGAATCCAAATGGATTCTCCCAAATTTAGATGAATTATAAACCGTGATTTCAGTGTCGTTAATCGCATGCGAAAGAAAATAGCCTTGAATCCAATAGAGAAGTTATTTTAAACATGCAATGGCACACCGTGGATTATATGAAAATATCCTGGTGTGCCAAAGCCTCGTATTCAATGTTAATGCTGGCCTGGATGTTTTGGGTGCTAAGTGGAATTTTTGTTCGGCGCCAAATGAATTATTTTGGTGCCAAATGAAATATTTTAGTGTCAAATGAAAACAAATTAATCATGTATTGTCCTTTGACTGCATCAAGGTGACATCTGCAATGCCAAAGCCGGAGTACCCGGAGGAGCTGCAGAGAACCACCGAGCATCGACGAGCAACTGTCAGCTCCTCAACATTCTAACTCTGTTCAAGCTCCACTCAAGGAGGGTTACATCGGTTGAAGACATGTGCGCCATCAACGTGCAGTACGCCTTAGTACACGGCTTCATCGTGCCCCCATGTAGACATCCGGGATAAACTGCATTGCCCAAGGACACAGCGTGGGGGTTAGTTTCATATCGGCCAAGACATTAGTCCTCGGTAACTTCACATCAGCCTGAGACCAAAATATCACGATATAAAAGTACTACATTGGTTCAATAGACACGCAGAACCCTTCAGCAACACGGACACTGGACCTCATGACGAATTGTGATGTAACATAATCATATATCCGCTCTTGGATAATGTTATATATCAGATAGATTGTGAATTTCCTGTGCCACGGACACAGCAGCGGTGTGCATTAACCAGCTCTTGAACTGATAGCGACAAGACTGTTGCAGCTTGGTACTGGATTTAATTTTTGTCACACGAATATTTCAGTAGTGTTATACCAGTATATTGCGTGCCCGTACTATCCCTTTTTGCCGGACCTCGGTGCTTCACCTCGGAAGTGACATCATGCAGCGGGGAACTATGGTGTACGTGGATTATCAACCTGTCGTTTGTTTTTCGACAAACTTGAATGACACGCACTCACATAACACACCTTGGCTATATTAGAGAATCTGTGGTCCTATCATATCCACATGCCATAGATGATCATGGCCCTATCGGGTCCATTTCGGTTTTTTTGGTCGTGTTTGGGTCTTTTTCGGTAATCAGATACACTCCCCTTGAAATCGAACAAAGCCCCCACAACAACCATCCCCGTCCTATGAGAGACACTCGATCTCACACTAACAACCACGTTCCATCACAGTCAATACAGCAGCCTCCAGGAAACAAAAAAGATCGATACACGTGCTACTCTGACACCATGTGCTGTACATGGGCAGTGACATCATGTACCACAATCTCAATGATGTCACAACATGGCGGATTACTTGTGCTACAGTGTAACTCCGCATGGCACCCACAATGCACCGTGGCTATTTTTTTGTCGAACCTTGGAACTGACGTCATACCACGCAGTTCCAAGGTTCGACAAAAAAGAGCCGTTCGGGCGCGCGATATGCTGCTTATTTTCTTCAGTTATGTACGGACCTTGGTAAAAAAAAGATATTCTTAAATAGTTATAATTGTTTGTTTTTATTTTCAGAGTAATTTCGGGGGGCATTGTTTGCTGTACACGAGTGTTTCCTGGGCGAACGAATCATACTTCACCTACAAGCTCAGTTCGGCGTCTTCATGTAACTTCACAATGTATTTGTCCGTATTTGGATGTCTATTCTACGGATTGGGAATGGCCGCTTACCACACCTATGCTGTTTGTCAAAAAGACCCTAATACTGGGTAAGAGAATGACTGGGAGAGTGCATTATCAATAAAACACACACAAAGCGAGGATTTAAAAGAGAAAAACAGAAAACGTCAAGTTCCATCCCATGAACCTTCGGGTTCGAGTCGGAGTACAGGCACTCGTCATATTAGATTGATTTAGTATATTCGGATAAATATACTGTACGCTAAACATTAACAACGCATGAATTTTAGTGCCAGTAGTATAATATATGTTTTAATGAATGTATTATATTCTGCTAAAACGACGAGTGCCCGTGACCCGGAGGCCAAATTCACTGAAACTTTGCTTGTCCATTTTACAAAGCTCTCATCACAAAAGTGGAAAGATAATTCCAACCGGTGGAAATTAACCCTATACTCGCTGAGTATTTTCAAAATATCGTCTATATGCTTTCAAGCAGCCGTGACTAGATTTATTAAAAATGTATCCCTATCTAACTCAAGAAATGATTGGTCAAAACGTCCACTTAATTTACATGGGGAAAGTTGATTAATTGCGTCCAAATTACACTTATTTCAATGACAAGAAATTCTGTGTCTGACAGGAATATTCGCTAGCAGTATGTAAGGAGCTGGTTCGACGCTTTTCTGTCAATAACACCAGAATATCAGCTGTTAAAACAGCACAAAAACATTGCACTGTGGATGCTAAGGGCGTTTCCTTTCTCATTTTTGTAATTTAGTCTTCGTCTTTGCATTATTCTATCTTCAATATCTCGGTCTTCCGATGTTGCTATGTCACGACAAGATCGCAATCCTATCGTCATCCGAACGAGAAAAAGAACTGACATCCACGTGTGTTTTAGTGATACTCCACCCTCCATACACGGTATATGTTTTTATCTTACAATCAACATGTATTTTGTCTGTATTAACTCCGCAACTGTCGAGTATCCGACCCCCTGATTTCGCGTGACTTCCATTTTTCTTCTTTTTGTTTATCCGTAGGAAAAAGTAGTTCGTTATATATTCGTCTACATTCTTGACTTATCCCCAATATATTGTAAGATAACATGATTATTACCATTATGTGGATGTACAAAATATGTATCTGAGTCTCGCTCCGGGTTCTAAGGGTAGATCACGACTCGTCTTCGACTCGTCGTGATCTGCCCTTAGAACCCGGAGCTCGACTCGGATACATATTTTATACATCCACATAATGGTAATAATCTCTGTTGAACAGTTTGTGCTATTTTTTACAAACATCGATGTAATTCTGTACATCTGAGAGGTTTTGATATTTCAGATTTTCTTTGATTTCAAGATAACAACACTCGTTTCGATTCAGTTGTTCTATGTGTTAACAACATATAGTAAATGCAGAATAAACGTATAGTGTTTTGTATACATAGAATAAACGTATAGTGTGTTGTATATATAGAATAAACGTATAGTGTTTTGTATATATAGAATAAACGTATAGCGTGTTGTATATACAGAATAAACGTATAGTGTTTTGTATATATAGAATAAACGCGTAGTGCTTTCAAGTAAAACATTTATTCCACGTGTAGGATTAAGAATGAAACCGACGAGTCGGTTTCATTCTTAATCCTACGAGGATTAAGAATTTATTTTGTTTATCCCATAAATCATTTACAGGGTAGTCGCGGCGAAATCGTGCTGTTACTCGCTACAAAACATTGCGAGAAGTGCGGAGCACATTGGTCCAATTCGATCGACAAGCAAAACTGCCAAAAATAAACAAGGCGCGGTGATACATTTAAAAAAAATTATTTATTTATTGATGTTTAAAGTCACATATTTATGCACAATGTCTAATCATGACCATGACCGTTTTACGGGTGGAGGAAGCAGGAGTACCCGGAGAGAACCACCTAGCAACGACAAGCAGCTGCCAGCTCCCCAACATCGTAACTCCGCACTGCAGCACTGGCAGGGTTAGATTGGTTGAAGACATGCGTACCATCGACGTGCAGTACGCCTTAGTACACGGCGTCATCGTGCCCCCACGCGGGCAATGGAGATGAAGTGTCTTGCCCAAGGACACAACGCGGTTGCCGCAGGTGGGATTCGAACCGAGGACCTCTCGGCTTGCAGCCTGTACCTCTACCTACTGAGCCACCGCGCTCCTCCCTGTCTAAAAATAATTCTCCTACAAACTTGAGCTAAAGTTGCATAAAATACTTTATTAAATGAATAATGTTTATCTTTCTTATTTTCGTTGTTTATTTTTGTTTCTTTCGTCGTCGATTCAACTTGAGTTTTATAAACAAAGCAGACGACACGTGCATTTGTTTATTTACATTTTCCAAATATGGAAAAGTGAAACGTCGCTCATCATGCCCCCCGGCTTTCACAATCGAACTTGTATGCTTTTCAACGCTTGGTTTCGATCATTGTGTCTCCCACAAACGTAAAACTGGTCATGACAACACAAATGCGGTGGAGGTCAGAGTAGTCTGGCCGTCAGAGGCTTGAACCGGGAATAAATTTGTAGAGAAGCGATTTTGGTGCCAAAAGACGCAGGAGAATCTCCCGAGTAGCATATCCAAAATCCGTAAAAATCCGTTTTGGGGAAAATTTTTCAGCGCAGTTTGAAATGAGGACCCCTATACGATTTTTCGATATGGATTTTCTAATACGTTACCAAAGGTCGGCTGTCTGTAGTACCCAAAATGCTAGTTGATAGTGTCATATATTGATCAGATTAGGTTGATTACAATCTCACAAAACACATCCTATCATAATTTGATGCCGATAGCCAAAATGTCGGTCAAAGTGTCTGAAACATTTTTTTAAAAATGTCTATTTTTCTAATCTTGAACATTATCTATTTTTCTTGAGAATATCTGGGATAGCACATTTTTGTTTAATGGCGATGACAATCAACTTCGCACCTATAAGTCAAATACACACTAAAATTGTAGCCCAAAAAATGGAGATATTTCCATGACGTTTTCATTTTTTTCCTACATGTACATAATTATCTGTTGTTGTTTTTTGGTGGATAGTAATTATACCAGAATGCTCTGGTGGGTAGTAATTATACTAAAACGGATACACCACCGCCCATTCGTGGAACGCTCTTTTACAGGTGACTGGGCCTTTTTTGGAGAAAATGGGGGTAGGGGACCACAGCCGATAACCCAAAGGAGCACAAATGCTGGGAACATAGGAAGAACAACAAACATGCACAATACAGGGACATACCAGGGTTATAATAATGTTCCAGTGATGACAAAAAAACAAAGATTCATTAAGTTTGGGTACTGCAACATCCAGGGTCTGCACAAGAAAGTAAGCGAAATATCAACAATGATGGACGAAGGAGACTTCGATATAATGGGTCTAAGTGAGACGTGGATACGACGGGATGAGCGGGTTGATCAGATGAAGGGTTGCGTGTGGATAGGAGCTGGGCGAACTGAGGGTCAGAAACGGGGTGGGGGTGTTGGCATCTACGCTAAAGAGGAATTACAGCCCTCATTGATTACAGATCTCACAGAAGCAAGGACTCAGATTCCAGTATCCAACGAAATAGTCTGGGCAAAAATCAAGTTAGGAAGCAGGAGTGTTGCCGTTGGTGTTGTATACTTAGCAGTGGAGGGAAGTAAGTCCGAGTGGAATGATTCAATATATACAACTCTTAGATCGAATATCACAGAGCTTGGAAGCAGAGGGTTCAGTATTGTCCTAATGGGGGACTTCGGTGGGCACATCGGGGATAAGGAGGAGGGCATACAGGGAGGTGATAGGAAAATTAACACGAATGGGAGGAAGATGTTGGACCTATCAAAAGAGCTTGGTTTAAAGATCCTGAACAGGGATGCGAAATGTAAGGGTAAATGGACCTGGGAGAGGAACGATAAGAAAACAATAATTGATTATATACTCACTGACATTAGCGTATGGAGGGAGGTTATAGATGTAGAAATAGATGACGATGGAAAAAATGACTTGGGTAGTGATCACAACCTGATAACAGTTAAGATTATGGGCAAAAAGACGAATAGAGACAGAAATACCTTCAAGGAAGTTTGGGGACTAAAACAAGGAGCCGACTGGAAGCAGTTTCGGGAAAAACTAAAACCAAATCTTGAATGTATACCTAGGGATGCAAATGTCCAGAATATTTTAGATGGCATAGTAAATAGCCTAACAGAGGCAGGAAGGATTGTATAGGAAGGGTGAGGGTCCCAACGAGAGAGCTTGGATACAGGGTTAACGAGGGACTGAAAAAGGCTATAAAAGAAAGGAAGGTAAAATGCGCTGCTTACAGAAGTAGGAAGCTTAAAGGGGTGGATAACAATGACACGAGACTAATGAAAGGAGAATATGAACTGGCACGGAGAAAGGTGAATGAGATAAAGAATAATAATAGGAAGGAGCGCAATTGCAGTCTTGCCAGAACAATAAAGAAAACGGGGGGGTTCGAGCTCAAACGTATTTTGGAACTGGGTAAATAAACGGGGGAAAAGTAGTGTGCAGAGTATTAAAGTGGATGGGGAAAGTACAGAAGATAAAGGCCGTATCGCTTCAGAGTTAGTCAAGCACTGGGAAAAGATAAACGATAGGCGATGGGGCAGTGGGTCCCCACCAAAAAGAAATACACTGGTGGAGGAGAACCTATCCAATCGTGTATGTAGCGAAATAACGACAGAAGAAGTGCGGAACGTGGTCTCGAAATTAAAAAATGGTAAAGCGGGAGGGACTGATGAAATTCCGAACGAATTCCTCAAAAATGGAGGGGAGGCACTTATTGAAGTCCTGACAAACCTTTTCAACCTGGCTCTGCGAAAGCAAGAGGTTCCCAGAGAGTGGAGGGAAAGTAAGGTGTCGTTCATACACAAAAAGGGGGATAAGGAAGTTCTAGATAACTATAGGGGGATACCAGTTAGTAGTAACATCGGAAAAGTATTCTGTAAGGTCATATACGGTAGACTAGAGGAAGTTATTGAAGAGAAAGGTTTTTTAGGAGAAATTCAAAATGGTTTCAGGAAAGGACGAAGAGTCACTGATCACCTATTTACACTCACCCAACTGATAGAATCAACAAAGGCTGAAAAGAAAAAGATGTTTCTGGCATTTCTAGATGTGAAAAAAGCGTACGACCGAGTGTGGAGGGAAGGTATGTGGCGAAAGCTCGAGGGCATCGGACTGGGGGGTGACTTTGTGGGAATCATGAAAGCACTGTATACAGATGTGCAAAGCCAACTCAGTCTAGGGAGTATCACTACAAAACGAGTCCCTATGGATATAGGCCTCAAGCAGGGGTGTATCATTTCACCGATTTTGTTTGCATTGTACGTTAAAGATTTAGGGGACGAACTAATTCAGAGTGCGGAGGGGGTAAATGTTGGAGACATAAAGATACCAGGCTTATTCTTTGCGGACGACATGGTGTTAATGTCTAGAACTGAACAGGGGCTAGAGAAACTGCTGGAAATTGTTGGTAGATATGGGAACACTTGGCGGCTCGAACTAAATGAAAATAAAAGCAAGGTAATACCCGTTGGACGCAAGGTAGATATGACGAAAAGATGGAGAGTGGGGGAGTTCTCAATCCCCGAAGGGGAATGCAAACAAATCACTGTAGGAGAAACGGGAGTGTATGAGTATCTAGGGGTAAGCATAAATATAACGGGAAGAGGGTGTACAGAAATTACTCAGCCAAACTGATTCTGAAGGGGAAAAGAATTCTGAACCAACTAAAACTTCTAGGGAAAATAGTTTCAATAAGGTCTTTGTGGGGAAAACACTGTAGGAGAGGGTGGGTTTACCAAGTATAACGTATGGCACGGACCTGATTCCATTAAACCAAACCGTTATTAAGAAGTTGGAAAGTACTCAGAATGATGCCGGCAGATGGATAACAGGGTCGAGTAATGCTGCAGCTTTGGAAGCAGTAAGTGGGGAGCTTGGGTGGATGAAAATCAAGGACAGGGTAGATTTGGGAAAACTGTGTTACTTTAACTACTTGAGAAACCTGCCTGACAACCGGTGGTGCAAATTGATGCTCGATACCATTTGGGATTCTAATATAGAAACGGGGTGGTCAAAACATGTGAGGGAACTAATGGACAATTACTCTATAGAGGTCACAAACATAGAAGTAGGAATGAAAGAAGGCAAAAGGTTTGTCAAAGAGAGAGTCATGGAAGATTGCAATAGAAACTGGCGAGCAGGGGTTAGCGTGAAAAGATCACTGCAGGGGTTACAATATAAAGAAAAGCCAGCTTTTGAGAAGTACCTAGATGGCACCTTTGGAGGGTCACTGCTGTTCAAACTGAGATCAAGATCACTGGAGCTTCGGGGAAAAATTGGAAGAGATGGGGAAAAGGGATGCCAAATGTGCCACTCTGGAGTAGTGAGGACCCTGGAACATTTTCTCTTGGAATGCCCACAGTATATACCTCATAGAATAAAATTTACTGGAAGAATAATGCAGAAGTGGGGTGAAGAAACAAAGGATAGATGGCTGAAGGGGGACACGAGGGAGAGGGTAGGAATGCTTATTGAAGAAATTGAAAAAGAGGAAGTGAGGGACACTATTAAGCAGTTTATATCTGAATGCTGGGAGGAGAAGAGGGGAAGAGGGGGTGGGGTGCAGGGGGAATGATGGCCTTCTCTTATGAGGACCGAGACAAATCAGCGGCTGGCCAAAGAGTTATTATTATTATTATTGATAGTTCCAGTTTGATCATCTTTCTCATTCGGTCGTTGGCTGTCTGTCAAGTTGCCCGCAATTTATTTTGCTCTTCCGCAAACTGTTCCATTTTGATATTCAATTGCGATTTGCAGTTAAATAGTTAAAATTGTGTTCTGTTTAAACTTAATGTAAGTTGTTATTTTCTCGTTGATGAGGGTATCTCAATGAGAATATTATCTTTAAGTAGACATTTTTGATACTTTGTTTTCCATATTTTGATTTCTTATTGAATAAGTTGGTTTTGTTTATAGTATTTGATATGTCTGACGAACACCTACAAGGCGAAAGTAGTGATTTGTCGGTCGATATGTGTGTGATTTGTGGTACTGGTTTTAAGAACGAGCCGTCAGTTAGTGTAATGGAGAAAGGCATAATGACGCTTGCTAGTTTTGGCGAGAAACGGGGTCAAACAAGGCTTGTACGATACTTGAATTATCAGTTGAGTACCACGCCAGTTGGAAAGGTTTTGGTGCACAAAACATGTCGTCGAAATTTTACAGATACTAAGAGGGTCTCCTCCGAAACCAGTGAGGACCGTGCTGAAATGGCATCTCCAAAAAAAATTGAAATTGAGATCCTGTATTTCAAGGTTCGATTACAAAGAGGACTGTCTACTCTGTGGTCAACCTGCTCTGTTTGATCCCAGACACCCTCATAGAACATATGTTCGTAGATTTTCTACACTCCACATTCGTGATACACTTTTGGAATGTTGTCCTACGAGAGCCGATACAGTGGCTCGCAATGTTCACAGAAGACTTTCTGGCTGCATTGATCTGGTTGCAGCTGAAGCTGTATATCATGATAATTGTCTGCCACTTTTCATGATGAATAGGCAGATGAATATGATGCCAGCTGAAATGAAACAAAAGCTTGGTCGAAAAAACGACAACGAAAAGCAACATTGGTTTGAGAGGATATGCTCGTGGATGGAATCTGAAGCTGGCGCGGAGTTGTATACGCTCCCTGAACTGCATGCTGCCATGGTTGAATTTGCCAATAGTTCTGACGTTTATTCCAAAAAGTGGTTGAAGAAAAAACTGCATTATGGTGAACACATACTTTTTTCAGAGGCGGAGGGGCGGAGGGGCGGAGTGATGTAATTTGCTTTCGAAACATGGCTGCCTTCATAATTAATAAACGATGGTATGACGAGAAGAAAACTGACATTGAAGAAGAAAGTGATAGAATTGTTAAGACAGCAGCCAAGATTATTCGCGCACAATTAAGGGAAACAGAGTACAATACCAATGTATATCCCACGTGCGATGATATCAGTGATACTGAGCGAGGTAAAAATTGGATACCTCCACATTTGCTATCTTTGTTAAAAATCCTGGTTCCTTCAGAGTTGAAGCAGATCAGTATTGGCCATTCAATAATTCAGTCTGCACGACCACAATCAGTCATATCTCCGATATTATTTGGTCTTGACATCGAGCTTGATCACATGTTTGGGTCCAGATGGCTCATTACCGAACTCTCTCGTTTAGGTTTTTCAATAACATATGAAGAAGTTGAAAGATACAAACAGTCCGTTATCCAGACTGAAGATAGCGATAATCTCGGTCCATTCTTTCCTGGGGCGTTCACCCAATGGGTCGCAGATAATGTTGATCATAACATTGCAACATTAGACGGTCAAGGAACTTTTCATGGTATGGGAATAATTGCAGTTTGTACCCCAAATAGTAACTCACCACTAGAACCAAAGAGACCTGCAATCTTTAGGCAACCCCGCCACAGGGTAGATGGCATTATAAAAGCAAAAGGAGTCCCGATTCACCAATATGTGGGCATCCCGGGCAAGGGTCTTTCAGCAATTACATACAAACCATTGCTCCAGTTACAGTCCCCCTTTACATTGCCATTAGATATTAACTCAGACTTGCTTTGGCATTCTGGTTGATTATTCAGGGACGCTACCAAACCGAGACCCAATTGGTCAGGTTACATGCAACATATCTTCTCAGAATCGGACAGTGGTCCATCCCCAAAATCAAAAGTGTTGTTCCTGCCGATTATTGATTTGAATCCGTCTGATGAGACTTGTATCTATTCAACTTTACTTTTCGTCCAAGACCAGGCGAACAAATTGGGCATTTCATCCCCGTGTTTGACCTTTGATCAACCTCTGTGGCTTAAGGCTGTAGAAAAAATTACAGCCAAATGTCTGCGAGTAGTGTGCAGACTTGGTGGATTTCACGTCATGATAAGTTTTCTGGGAAGCATCGGATCCATGATGAAAGGGTCTGGCCTAGAGGAGGCGATGGAAATGGTCTATGGTCCGCATGCTGTTCAACACATGATGTCGGGTAAAGCAATATCAAGGGCTCTTCGTGGGCATAACCTAGTAGAGGCGGCATTGGTTAACAAGTTAGTAGGCGCAGTAGTAGAGTTACCCCATGGTTCACAAGATAATACCAAACTGACAGAAGACATCACCTCGTCTTCATATAGATCTCATTGTGACACAGAACAAGTAGGTTCTGGCAACTTAGCAGTACAACTTCCACCAGATGGCGATGAACACCCATCTTCGCCGGAATTTAGTGATGAAACTGTTGTTGATCGTACTTCGTCGGATGTATCTGATTTACCGTCTGCCAAGCTACCCAAACTCACCGTATCGGAAGCTGAAACTCTTAAAGCAGTGTATGATAAAAAATTGATAATGTTGATAACAAAATTATTACATTTTCATCGGCTTCTCTTTCACCTGAATTAATTAAGCTCGGAACGTGCTTATCTGAGTACAAAACACTGCTTTCCGAAAAATCACCAACCGCAAGGTTGTGGTTACAGTATGTTGAATACGTACAGATTTTGAAAGAATTTATAAGATCAGAGAGGACAGGTAATTGGAACTTACATCTTGTGACGATGGGGAAAATGTTGAATCTTCTTGCTGCCACAGGCCACATACATTATGCAAAAAGCTGCCGCCTTTATCTCCAAATGATGTTTGACCTACCCATGACCCACCCAGTGCTGTACAAGTCTTTCATAGATCATGGTTTACACACAGTTCGAAGAAGTAACAGGTTTTGGGCAGGGTTGTCAACTGATTTGATCATCGAACAGGTTCTTATGCGGTCGATCAAAAGTAGGGGCGGGCTGACAAGGGGCAGGGGTATGACTGAGTCTGTGCGACTACAGTGGTTGGATACCATGCACAGGTGTGCTGAAGTCCATGATTCAATGACAAACTTGACCGACGCTAAACACAAAACCAGTGAACAGCACATCGAACTGGGAAACTAGAATTGAGAGAGATTTTCAAGATCTATCAAAGATCCAGCTGTGGTTCGATGAACACGAGCCGTTCGATCTCGGTGAAAACAAATTACGGTCCTTGTCGTCTGGCCTTACGGCTGGTGATGGTGATGGTGTAAATTGTGATCAAACAGAAATGATGGGAATGAAAATTCATGAGCACCTCGATGAAGTGAGTGTTGCGTCGGCGTCAATTAAAAGGAGTCAGCATGTAAAATCGTTGGACTCTCTCCTACCTGGAATCAGAATGGACAATCAGAAAATGCAAATTAACCCAACAATTCTGTTTTCAAGATTAATTGCTATTGCTGAACGGGAGGATAACATGGCCGCCTATTTCAAATATGAATTGACAGCTGTACCAACATCATTGTTCAGAGACAATTTCATGAGAAAGCCTACTAAGTCTCAACTGGCTAAATCTCTTACAGATTCATCTGAACAAGCACAATGCCCCACCTGTGCTACGTATGTTGTTGACGGTGGTGCTCTACTACATCGTGTTAAGTGGGTGAAGAATTCTACTTATTTTGAGTTAGCTCACAAATATCTGCAATACGTCCAATCAAATTATACAAACGCGTGCATAGTGTTTGATGGGTATGAACTCGGCCCTTCCACTAAAGACCATGAGCACGCGAGAAGAGTTGGAAAAACATGTGCTGATATTCGTTTACATGAAAATATGGAGGCTCATAATAATCAAGAAGTATTCCTGTCAAATGAAAAAAACAAAACCCAATTCATAAAACTACTGAGTCGATTGCTTCAAATGAATGGGCAAACAGTGCATATCAGTAATGGAGATGCTGATACATTGATAGTGTCGTGCGCTCTCGAAATTGCAGCTCAAGGAACAGACGTAGTTGTGGCTGCAGATGACACCGATTTAATAGTGCTCCTCATGTATCATTGGACCGAAAACATGGCAGATATCTATCTTTTATCTGATGCACGAAAATCAGCAACGCGTGGACCAGTAATGTGGAAAATACGCGATGTTGTTTAAAAGACTGGAACACTAAGATCGTCGCATATTCTGTTTATTCATGCTTGGTCAGGATGCGATACAACATCAGCCATCTATGGTCAGGGGAAAACCAGTCTTTTGAAAAAGATAGAATCGCGAGAAATACAGAAAATATCTTCTGTTCTAAGTGATTCCAGTGCCGATGAAAGTCGTGGAGGCGAAGCTGGTGTTAATCTATTCAAGATTTTGTATGGCGCCAAGCCCGGTGGATCGCTCAATGACTTGAGATATGCGAAGTTTATGGAGATGGTGTCCTCAAGCAAGGGCTTATCAGATCCACAGAAACTTCCCCCTACAGAACGTGCCGCATATTTCCACAGCCTGAGAGTTCATCAACAAGTGGTTGTTTGGAAATCGCTGGGGAGAACTGCCATGGACCCCAAGGACTGGGGTTGGAAAATAAAGGGAACACAATTACTTCCGGTCATGACAGACCTTGAACCTGCACTAGAGGCATTGTTGAAGTTTGTACGTTGTAAGTGCAAGATGTCGAGTAAGAATCCATGTGGGGGTAACGTATGCTCATGTAGAAAAAATGGACTTGAGTGTGTGTCGTTGCTTGTGGTGATTGTCGAGGGGATGGGTGCAGAAACTCAACAGATATTGTCATGGAAGATAGCGACGACACATCCTGAGACGATATGGATTGCGACAATGCTTTTGTAAATTGGTGCGCGTCATTTTGAATATCATTCCTCCTTGTGGGCGATGATTTCGGATGAGTTGAAATTTTTAATAATGTAATCAGGACGCGACATATTATGTTTGGAGCTGATTATTTTAGTGTTCATTCTTAATTCTCTCTCCAAGACATAATGATTCAGTTTATTCTTTATTGTCTATTTTGAGACCGCATATTTCGTCTTACCTTGGTTGGCATGTCATGAACCAATAACAATTAAAGACTTCATGGAAATCCCCCCTCCTTTTCTGTTAGTTATCAATTTGGCTACAACTTTGGTGTGTATTTTGTTTATATAAGCGAAGATACCTACCTGCCATCGCCGTAATATAAACAAAACGGTGCTATCCTGGATAATAACCAGAAAAAATAAAAAATATTCAAGATTGGAAAACATTTCAGCATTTGTTTTTTAAATGTTGCGGCCACTTTGGCTGACATTTTGGCTATCAGCATCAAATTATGGCATGATGTGTTTGGGTACCTCGCAATCAACCTAAAGTGATCGATATTTGACACTATAGGCTAAAATTTCACACAATTCGGGTGTTCCGGACAGTGGACCTTCGGTAACGTATTAGAAAATCTGACTCGAAAATCATATAGGGGTCCTCATTTCAAAGTGCGCTGAAAAATTTTCCCCAAAACGGATTTTTGCGGATTTTGGATATGTTACTCGGGAGACTCTCCTGCGTCTTTTGACACCAAAATTGCTTCTCTACAAATTTATTCCCGGTTGACCCATTTTTCACGTTCTACGCTTAGCCTAGACGTCAACAAGTCAGTCTCTGCTTTCGGAATAAATTCTTTCAGTGTTAAACCTCGGGGAAAATGTATCACCCTACTAGCAGCTGCAACTCGGTGAATAAAGCACAATATTATCCAGACTTTTATTGTTCGAATAAACGTCCATTTATGGGATAAATAACAGTTGCGGTTCCTCAACTTGAAAACAAATCCGCAATAGTGTGTACGACACCTCTCACCTCAGAGAGACCTGTCTGCAGCTATCACAATTGGGTTCAGCCACACTTTCCTTTCATCATTCGAAGGGATTCTAGGGGATCAGTTGCCAACATCATTGAGTCACAAAAAACAAAAATCACTCGAATCACTGTTTTCTGTCCTACCATATGTGTGTAAATCATCATAAATAGAGGATATGGAATGAGTGTTTTCCTCATATAATATTTATGAAACGAGTCTAAGTATTTTCCGTTTTGGCGAGCCTCTGGCGAGCCCAAACGGAAAATTCGGACGAGTTTCATAAATATTATATGAGAAAAACACTCATTTCATATTCTAGTTATCATATGACACACACACGCACAAATTAGCCACTTAGTATGACTTTTTAACCCATCACCTAACTTGAGTTGCAGACGGCACTTGGAAAAAACATCCTCGTATAATTAACAATTTTCAGTTTTTGCTTCCAAAACAAAGGTTATGACCCCTCATTGGAACGAGCTCGTCGAGCTCGTTCCAATGAGGGGTCATAACCTATGTTTTGGAAGCAAAAAATGAAAACATATAAAAAATGAATGGCGTTTTTCTTGTAGGTAAAAGATTAATACAATATAACCCACCCTAAATAGGACAGATAACGTAAATTCTCCCTACTGAAATTATGCAAATGTGACCCAGTTGTATTTTGTTTAGCCAACCAAATTGTCCTGTTTTGAAATTGACCAATGAAAGCTCCCAACTCTAATTATGCACATTATGAAAATGTGGCCCAGTTGTATTTTGTTCAGCCAATAAAATTGTCTAGTTTTGAAATTGACCAATGAAATTGACGGAAGGCTCTATTTATCACTGATTAATATGAAAACAAAATATCAAATGTTTTAAAGTGAACAAAACGGACGAGTCATATGATAAATAAACTTATCGAACACTTACATCAGGAGTAAACTAGAAGGGCTATACATAATGGGTTTAAGCTGTCGACCATTTTTATTTTAGCGGGGAAGCAAACAAATAACATTTATGGTATCTAGTAGCAATTATATGAGATTGCTTCATCCCATGGTCTATCGACTTAATTTCATTTCGACATAATAGTTTTTAAAATGCAAACTTACCCATATATTCCACAGAAAATGTTCGATAAGATACAATTCGGCCAGTATGATTTGACGACGTGTTCTGCAGCATATTTATACCTGAGTACATTCTATTTGTGCATGTTTCGATTGAATAAATTTTATCTTACAATCAACTTGTATTTTGTCTGTATTAACTCCGCAACTGTCGTGTATCCTACCCCTTGATACAGATGTTTGTATCAGGGGGTCGGATACAAGCACGTTCCTTTCGCGTGAGTTACATTTTTCTTCTTTTTGTTCATCCGTAGGAATAAATAGTTCTTTATATATTCGTCTGCATTCTTGACTTATCCACATTATATTGTAAGATAAAATTATTATTACCATTATGTGGATGTACAAAATATGTATCCGAGTCTCGCTCCGGGTTCTAAGGGTAGATCACGACTCGTCTTCGACTCGTTGTGATCTGCCCTTAGAACCCGGAGCTCGACTCGGATACATATTTTGTACATCCACATAATGGTAATAATCTCTGTTGAACAGTTTGTGCTATTTTTTACAAACATCGATGTAATTCTGTACATCTGAGAGGTTTTGATATTTCAGATTTTCTTTGATTTCAGGATAACAACACTCGTTTCGATTCAGTTGTTCTATGTGTTAACACAACATATAGTAAATGTAGAATAAACGTATAGTGTTTTGTATATATAGAATAAACGTATAGTGTGTTGTATATATAGAATAAACGTATAGTGTGTTGTATATATAGAATAAACGTATAGTGTTTTGTATATATGGAATAAACGTATAGCGTGTTGTATATACAGAATAAACGTATAGTGTTTTGTATATATAGAATATCTGAGTCTCGCTCCGGGTTCTAAGGGTAGATCACGACTCGTCTTCGACTCGTCGTAATCTGCCCTTAGAACCCGGAGCTCGACTCGGATACATATTTTGTACATCCACATAATGGTAATAATCTCTATATACCAGCTTCAAAAATGCCAGAACATGTTTGTTGAAAGCGACAGGATTTGGTTATTGCATAGGTCTAAAATGCCACGTGGATGCCCCTCTAATATCAGGAACTATTTAGATTTGTGTAATTGGTTAAAACGGTTCGAATAACTCCTCACCGGAGTCAAAGAAAGCGTACATCACGATCGCAAATGAATAAAGTTCATCGAATCATTGTTGTGTTCGCATGGTCACATTTCTCCCGTGCTGACTCGTCCGGTGAAGTCCTAATCCGGCGGATGAGTCAATAAGAGAGAAAATGTGACAATGACTACACGACGTATTCGCCCCTTATTGAATAGTGCAAGTGACAAGAGTCTCTATGTAGGAGCAACTAGGCTAGTTCTCTTCCGATAAAATAGTTATAGTCAGTTTTGTGCTGGGTCTTGCTATTCGGATTTTCGGTTTGCTGCAAAAAACTCGGAACCGAACCGGAAAACTCCAAAACAGTCCAGCTCTGTAGTTTTGTAACGAGACTCAGGGAAAACTCTCGCCCGGTTCTACACGACGAGTGTAAATTAGAGATTTGGTGTGTGATTCCACATCAACTGGTCGACCCGGGAACGTAGCGATAGGGTGGGGATGCCTCTCCACAGTACGCAGCCAATGTGATGACAGTTGGACATTCGGTGGTAAAAAATTCCAGGCGTTAGCCAAGGGGGGGGGGGGGGGGGTGACCGCTGCGAACACTATTCCCCACAAAGTTGGAGTTCCACTTTTGTGATTTAAATATTTTTATAAAATGGCGCGACTTCACTTACCCCGACCGCCACCTCCCCAACAACATTACTGGCTATGAACCTGAGTTGGTCTAAGGGACATTTCTTTTACTACAAGCACAATTCACAGTGCCAGTGTGCTTTCTATCGGGGGTTGGAAATTCCATCAGAGAGATTACATTATCCAACACAATACCGTGTTAACGCGCAAAACAATTAATTATCACAAGAGAATCAACCAGTATCCATTCTTCCCATTGCATTTTCTTTTGTTGTCATCGATGTGCGCATAATTTCACAAACTTCAATCATTTTTCGCCTAGAGTAATAAAAAAAAAATACAGGAGCTGGCTTTGAAATTTTTTCCTAAATCAGTTTAAAGGTTTGACTATTATTCTTTGCTGTAACCCACTTAAAAATATAAACGACGGCGTTGTTAGCATCTTTTGATGCTCTGTCCCTTTTTCTTGTTCATTATATCAGCAATACTGACATATAATACAGACATTGTCCTTTCCATTAATAGAAAAATCTAGGCAGTCAAATGTTCTATTTTGTCCCGTGAAGAATGAAAACTTGTAAATTACTGTAAAAACACATTCGCTAGGCAAATATATATTTATATATTGGTGTTTAAGGTCACATACTTATGCACAATGACTAATCGTGACCGTGACAGTTTTACGGGTGGAGGAAGCCGGAGTACCCGGAGAGAACCGCCGAGCAACGACGAGCAGCTGTCAGCTCTCCAACATCGTAACTCTGAACTCTGTACCGCAGCACAGGCAGGGTTAGATTGGTTAAATACATGCGCACCATCGACGTGCAGTACTCCTCAGTACACAGCGTCATCGTGCCCCCATGTAGGCAATCGGGGTGAAGTGTCTTGCCCAAGGACACAACGCGGTTGCCGCAGGTGAGATTCGAACCGAGGACCTGTCGGCTTGCAGCCTGCACCTCGACCAACTGAGCCACCGCGACCCATTCGCTAGGCAAAGAAACAAAATGGTCACGTAGTGTTGGTACAGTACGTAGAGAGTGTATTATCACCAAATCACCCGCAGAGTGGAGATTCCACCCGAACAATAATTGCAAATGTGTTGCAAAGCATAACCGGCACCAGCAAAGTTTCAGCCAATGGACCTCCGGGTTAAACCCGGAGGTCCATTGGCTGAAACATTGCTTGTGTTTTTTGTCGATATGTACAGAATTTGAAAGTTATAGATTGGGTGATAACTCCACTATGCGGGTGATTTAATTACAATCCACTCTCCACGTACTGTAGGTGTGATATTGATATATATTTTTAATCATTATCTGTAAACAAGTTGCTTCTAATTAGAGCTTGTCATTAAAAAAGCAATGTTTCCTTTTGTTAGTTTTGATAAACGAAAACAAGAGAGAGCTTCTGTTGTTTTCGTTCGTTAAAAGTAATAAGAGGAAACTTGTCTTTATTTTCCACTTGTGCCAGATAGATTTTCTCAACAATTACTTGCTTCTTAACCCCTAGCACTCTGGTAGTGCAATAGAATTTCCTCCAATCACTCTCTTTCTTTGTTCTATCAGAAAACATATGAATTAATGAAACAAAATCGTGTTATTTGCATGTATTTCTAGCGATACTGTACTTTTACACAGGTATATGTCTGCACGAATAGCCTACATCTTTTATTTATTTTGAATTATTTTTTGTAAAGTATAGAGATATATATCGCATAATGCGCACCTTATAAAATATGTTTATATTTCTCTGAAATTTTAGCCTCTATTTTCCATAAACCAAACATATTTTTTTTAAAACTCTCTTGAGAACGGAAGCCTACATACAGTACGTGGAGGGTGTATTATCACTAAATTACCCGCAGAGTGGAGATTCCACCCAATTAATAATTGCAAATACCTTTCGAAGCATAACCAGCACAAGCAAAGTTTCAGCCAGTGGACCTCCGGGTTAAACCCGGAGGTCCATTGGCTGAAACATTGCTTGTGTTTTTTGTCGATGTGTACAAAATTTAAAATTTATAGCTTGAGTGATTGCTCCACTCCGTGGGTGATTTAGTTACAATCCACTCTCCACGTACTGTATCAAGCAGAAGCTTCTGTTCTTTTAACTGGTAGAGTTTTAAATTATTTTTAGCTGTCAAAATTTGTTCACATGTCTTTGCCCTGTTACAATTTATGGAAGAGTGCACTCTCCTCTAAATTGTAACAAGGTAAATCCATGCAGACTAAATCATTCCATGTTGAAGTAATAGGAAACACATCCACTGAATTTGGAGCCGAAAATCGGCACTTCGGAGTAAAGCGTTCTGCACTCTTTCAACCTTAGAGGCTGTGTCCGGCTCAGGGACGGCGAGGCGTTGTGCACTCTTTCAACCCTAGAGGCTGTGTCCGGTTGTGTCGGTGTCTGACGCAACGTTGAATGTGACAGCGAAGGTAGTAAAACTTGGAAGGCGTGTGGCGGCGTTTCGATTGTCTGTGTGGTTTCTTCTTTTTTCCTGGAGTGCAGCTTTGCTGGACTTTTGTCCAGTGAAGTTGTGCTCGCGATAGGTGGAACTGAAATCTCTGCCTCCTTTTTTAATTCTCGTATCTGTTGTTGTTTTGTTACGGACTCCTGTGTTGGCCCGACTCTCGCTTCTGCCTTTTGGGGAAAATCTCCGGATAACCAGAGAAACCTGTTCACCAGTGAGGGGAGGGTTTGGAGCGGGAGGTTTCTACGAATCAATGTCCATGTCCGTCTGATCCCCCCAAGTTACAAATCCATTCTCCCCGAGGAGAAGAATTGGGGTCTGGATGAGAGTCACCGGTGTTTGAGATGGGGAAATGGCAATGGCCCTCCCGGCCTGCCTCTCCGACCTCTCTTCCTTATTCTCTTCCTTTATTTCTTCCTTATGAACTCCTCCAAGTTAGGGCATCCCGGTTCTTATCTGATGGGGATTACCTTCCCTTTCCTTCTTGGTCATGGGTCCTGTCTCTTCCAGGTGAAGACCAGTGTGAGAGGCGGTCCTCTCACAAAAGGTACTACCTCTCCTCCCCGAAGGAGCTGGTTGTTGTCCTGTTGTTTTGAACTCCACTGTCAGATGGACGCTCTCGTCCTTCACTTAGAGAGTCTAAGTGAGAGGACCGATGAGGCCCAGAGCTAACAGGATTCTCTTTAAATTAGCTGTGAAATCCACTATAGCCACTGAAAGCAGTGGCGGCGCCAGAGTTACAGAAGCGATAGGGTATAGTTTGATATTGCCCGCCGCGCGGAAGTTTTAAAAAAGGGTGTCCCCTCCCGAAGTTGAGAACATTTTTAAATTTTACGTTGTAATGGTGTTCTCTGGAGCATTCTCAGACAATTAAATTAAAACAGTTTTATCTTTTTGAAACTTACTGGTTAGGTCTTTCAGTTATAGAAAACGTCGTACATGGTGGCATTTTAACGGAAGAACGTTGTTGTAAAGTGCGATTCTAGCATTCCTCGAATACTCTTAAGCGGTATGTTTCAGACCGTTTGAACGCGGCACGCCTTGTTGCAATTTGGGCCCTCGACTCTTGTTTGTTGTTAGCAGCTAATCTGTGTGTGTGTGTGTGGGGGGGGGGGGGGGGGGTCGGCACACACAAACATAATTTAAAGAACTTCTCTGATTTAGTTCACTTGGGAATATGGAATTAAGCATACCCACCATTACACCGCAACTTTCAATACAAAAATTAAAATGATAGTATTTTTTTTACTACGCTTGGCGAAAAAAGTGGAGGGGTAAATAACCCCCCCCCCTCCATACCTCCCCCCCTCCCCATGGCGCCGTCACTGATTGAAAGCGGTCAGTTAACGTACTCCGAGCTGACCAGTTCCCATCTTGTCAGCTATTTTAGCACATTGAATATAGCGCCCCCTGCTGTCTGTTTTGATTCTGACCCATAACAAATGGTTATATTGTTACCTACATGTATAGATTTCTTGACAGACATGGACTTTATCTCACCCGTGTTTCCAGGCAGTGATTTTATCGAAATCGAGGCACTGAAATAAGAAACTCCAAAGCCTTTGAGATCTTCCAAAAGTATAATTTTGGTGCCGTATTTTGATGTCAAAGGCTGTATTGTTGGTTCCTAACAAGGTGAACACTGGGTGTGGGTACTAGTGATTAACCGATGTTCGGCAATCGCATCTAACATCGGCCGATTTTAAGCCATCGGTTGACCATCGGTAGAAGTGTTTGAACATTGGTTCGTGGTGATGGTTACATGGAACACCACGTGATCAAAATTGTTTTATTTATGTTTGATTTACAATCTCATACAAGCAGTAACAAACTCAATAATTTGCCACAATGATTGGCAGGGATCACGATTGACCTAATTTCATTGATTGGTCTGATCTTCCCCTTGATTGCTGCTCATGACACACATCTCACGTGTTGTGTTATGACTCAATGAAATGCGACATCAGCAGAAACAAGTTAACAGCGCGGCGTCTTTGATCAAAGACCCTGCGCTGTTAACTTGTTTCCACTGATGTCGTTTTTTTTATTTTAATACACACACTGACATACTCTTGAAGTGAAAAAATCAATCAACCTGACTGTACTGTAAAATTAAACCTATTCTATGTATTCTTAAACATACTTCTCCTTTTGGTCGTTACTATCTGAAATCGGCACTCACAACCGGCAGATTGTGTGCTCAACTTATCAGCAAGGAGATTACGGTTGCAGATCCTTTTCGGTTAATCACTAGTGGGTACCCTACTTGTATCGTTCCCCTTCGAGTTCGAACTTCCTTCTGGCGGGGGATATTGGATTAAAATTCTTCTGTCAAATCATTAACTGTAGTTTTCTATTATATTAGTTGCGAATTGATCACGGAAATTTCTTTTGCGCTAAAATGTAATCGTACCATACTGAAAGTGTTAAATAAAATCCAGGAGCGCGGTGGCTCAGTGCTAGGCTGTTGGACTTCTACGCTAGAGGTCCCGAGTTCGATACCCGTCCGAGACCACCTGCGTTGTGTCCTTTGGCAATGCACGTTATTACGGTTGCCTACACGGGAACACGATGACGCCGTATACTAAGGCGTACTGCACGTCGATGCTGTACCTCTCTTCAACCGCTGTAACCCTGCTTGAACAGAGCTTGAACAGAGTTCGAATGTTGAGTAGCTGACAGTTGCTCGTCGATGCTCGGTGGTTCTCTCCTGGTACTCCGGCTTCCTCCACCCGTAAAACTGTCAAGGTCATGATTAGCCATTGTGCATAAGTATGTGAACTTAAACGCCCATAAATAAATGAATAAATAAATAAATAAATAAATAAATAACTAAATAAAACCCAGTGGTTTTTTTTCGTCGTGACTCAAGACCATGTCCCTAAAACGAAGAGCACATTACCCTGCTCAATTTTTGGGGTCGAGTGTAACCCATCTGACAAAATGTGTGTGAAATACATTTTTCCAATCTTGGTTCCAGAGGCACAAATCACTTGTAGTGAACGAGTTCGGAAATGTCATATCAAATGTTGACGAATTTGATATTTTTATCACATAATAATGTGTAATTTAACCCTCTGCCTATAGGAATATAAAACAAAAAAACATTCACAAAAATCCCTCACGAAATTTTATTACTTTTCTTCAATTGTTCTCTTGAAAGCACAGTTCATTGGGACGAGCTTGTCCTTGTACGGAGTCAAACGAGGGAAAATATGAAGATTTTTTTGTTATTCTTTTTAGGTTGTTCAGTTAATGTGGACTGCTACCCATTGCCGTGCCATTTGTAACATTGTGGTGGAATGAAACTACATCAACTTATTCTGTTTGTCCTGATGTGAATTTCTCTTTGTACTATCAGCAAATCTCAGTCAAGTCAGATACCGAATGCCGAACCGATACCGAGGTATACCCTCCTAAAAATACAGAAACCGATAGCGACATATTACCGAGGTATACCCTCCTAAAAATACAGAAACCGATACCGACATATTACCGAGGTATACCCTCCTAAAAATACAGAAACCGATACCGACATATTACCGAGGTATACCCTCCTAAAAATACAGAAACCTATAGCGACATATTACCTAGGTATACCCTCCTAAAAATACGAAAACCGATAGCGACATATTACCGAGGTATACCCTCCTAAAAATACAGAAACCGATACCGAATTCAAAATTCCAATACCGGCTATCTCTAGTCTCTAATTGGTGATGATTTCATACGAAATGTCTGTACCGTATGAGTCGAGGATTATCGAGGCCTAGATCGATTTAGTGACACAAGTTCACACACTTCATTCCAAATCGTGACGAATTTGGGATTATTTTTATCAAATAGTGCATTTCTTGCCTCGAAAACATAGGTTATGACCCATCATTGGAACGAGCTCGTTCCAATGGGGGCTATAAGCAGTGTCTTTGTCAGACAAAAATTAAAATGTTTTGTTATTCAAAGAATATGTTTGCAAATGTCGTCGTCTCTTCGTGTTTGGTAACGCGTCAGTGGTCAAATGCTTCCAAAGATTAATTCAATAGACCTTTCCTGTATTCCGCCATTTCATTTGCATTGTGGGAATTATGTATGTAATCTGCCCACCAGCTGGTGGAGCAGATTGCGTATGAAAATGCCACAAATCAAATGGAATGGCGGAATGCGCGAAAGGTTTGTTCTGCTTCCAAAACCAACTACATCAGTTCAACAGGTGACGTCACGTCTTTATCATACGTGTTGTAGACGATATTACCTCAATGGGCTGTAAGATGGTGATTGTTTCATAAATTCCTGTTTCTTTTCAGAGCTCAGATGTGGGTTATGCCGTTTGTGTTAATGAATGCCTTAGTGGCACTGTTAGTCTTTATCTCCTCATGTGTACTGAGTGTTGGTTTCAATGAATTTTGTTCGGATTTTATGAAGGGAAAAGATAAGGGAGCTCATATTACCAGGTTAGTTATTCCAACTTTTTGTTTTGTCACAAGAACATTATTTGTTTGTTTTATGTTTTGTTTTTGTTAGGGGTAGTAATGAAATATACAAGGCTTCTTTTTGTCATGGTCTTATCAAGGATGTTGCTTGAAATAACTTACTCAGATGCGGATATGGGTTTGGAATGGGATCGTCAGACACCGCTGTCTTCATAAACCGTTTCTCCCGAATCGGGACAAATGTTAAGACCCGACATTACATGACATTCTGTTCAGATATAATTCAAATGGAAGTTGACATCCTGTTACATCCAAGACTTTACATCACAAATGCACGTGAGCTGATTTATTATCTGGAGATTCGAAAGACGGAAGCTTTTTTTTTAACACTTTACCTAACATGAAAATCAGACGACACTTGCAAAACAAATTCTTGAATAACTAATTTTTTTCCCTTTTTCTCTCAAAAACATAGGTTATGACCCCTCGTTGGAACGAGCTCGACGAGCTCGTTCCAACGAGGGGTCAAAACCTATGTTTTTAAGACAAAAAAAATTTAAAATAATGAAATTTAATTGTCGATTTTTGAGAATAGCGCTGGCCGGTTTTGGCCATTACGTTGGGTAAAGGTTTCAGCGCTCGATCTTTAGCGTAACTTTGATTTCTCCTAACCACGGCAAGACCTTTGGTGTATTGGGTGAGAGAGTTTAGTGGGCCTATCATATAAATGAAAGCAGATTGCCTCCACACCCAATAGATAGGTAAAAGATATAAAGGAGATGATGGGATATAGTATGGTACTTTCTCTTTCTCTCCAATTCAGTTTCTGTTTTATGCACAGTTGCACTAACGCCATTGTATTGTATGTTTCTGCAGGGTACGACGTTAAGATAGGCATTGCCTGTTCGCCAAACCCCATTTCATTGAGGAAATAAAAATATTGTTTGAAAATTGAAAAAAAAATTCGACTAACCTTCACGATAACGGAACGAGCATCCTCGAGAAATTTTATCCTCTGTCCTGTCTAGTGGCCTTAAGTGAAAGCTCTTTTCAACTGACTTTCGGCTTCCATGGGTGATGTGAAATTAAATTGTTTGAATGAACTCTATCGGAGGCAATAAATGGCGCAACATCGAAATATTTATTTATTTATTTATTTATTTATTTATTTATTTATTTATTTATTAAGGTTAAACGACACTTTAACGGCCAAAGTCACATTGTGTCGGTGACAGTTTACGCGTGGAGGAAGCCGGAGTACGCGGAGAGAACCACCGAGCAGCGGCGAGCGGCTGCCAGCTCCCCAACATCGTAACTCCGCACTGCAGACCAGGCAGGGTTAGATTGTTTGAAGACATGCGCACCATCGACGTCTAGTATGCCTTAGTACACGGCGTCATCGTGCTCCCTTTGTTGACAATCGGAGTTAAGTGCCTTGCCCAAGGACACAACGCGGGAGTCCGAATCGATCGCCCTGACGGTCACCCATGCAAGGACTAACAGGGCTCGACGTTGCTTAATTTCGGTGATCTGACGAGAACCGGTTACCGCAACGCCACCGCACCCCCAACATCGAGATATGGGACTGTAATGGACAAAGACTTAAAAAGTTAAAATGCGTCAGTTGTTCAATATGAAACTGGCATTTACGACCACCCTAAACTCAATCTCTCTCACTCACATTTAATGTTTTTATTTGTTTAAATAAGATTGTGAGTCCAAAAGTGCGGGGTGGGGGAGGATGGCAGGATTCGCCAACTTGTAGCAAGGATGAAAATAACCTGTGAATGACCGTTTAGATTACGTGTGGGTTACGTACATTTAAAAAAAAAACACCAACGAACTGCAGGTTACGACAAAGTAATGCAACATACCTTTATTGGATTACTCATCTCGCATATTTTACAAGAAACTATCTCGACCCAAAGGTTGAGCATTGCACCCACATATGAATAGAATGGCATACTGTTTCATCTTAAAACAATTTCCACCAAACTAAATAGCAACAAATAACGTGCGATCTCGCTTCGGCGAGATCGCGCGTTAGTTGTTGATATTTACATAGGTGAAATCCCCTTGAGACGTAAAAAATGTTGACGTGCGTAGTAAAAACAGAGAAGGCGGAGAAGCAACATAATACCCTTTTTCTGATGGGTTACCACCATGCTTTATAGCGTTACCTGTCAACGGGTTAGGGTATAATCCCTTTATTTCAAGGCCTCTAATTACACTGGAAATCTGCAATAAGATGAGCTACAGATTTGTACATATTAGTAGGTTATTTATTATTTATTTATTTATTGGTGTTTAAGGTCACATACTTATGCACGATGGATAATCATGCCCGTGGCAGTTTTACGGGTGGAGGAAGCCGGCGTACCCGGAGAGAACCACCGAGCATCGACGAGCAACTGTCAGCTCCTCAACATTCTAACTCTGTTCAAGTAGGGTTACAGCGGTTGAAAGCAAATGCACCATCGATGTGCAGTGCGCCTTGAGTTCACGGCGTCATCGTGCCCCCATGTATAAATTCACGGCGTCATCGTGTCCCCATGTAGGCAACCGGGATAAAGTGCCTTGCCCAAGTACACGACGCGGATCGTCCCGGACCGGGGTCGAACTCGGGACCTCTAGCATAGAAGTCCAACAGTCTACCACTGAGCCACCGCGCTCCCACATATTAGTAGGAAACGTGAATTTCCAGGTCTAATCTAATCGAATCAAACAAGGTAGTCGAAATCGACCCGAATTTCGAATCGAATCGAACGCAAATGACAAATGTTCAGTACTGCTTGTGGGCGAGTTGGGATGGAACCAAGCCACAATTATTATTTCGCTGTGGGCCTATAATCCAACTTTTGAATTCCAATCATTATTTCTGGAGAGAAGCAGAAGTTGGAGTGTGAGCCAACAGAGAAATAATAGAGATCTGTTCCGCCAATGAACGCCTATTTTCACAACAATTTATCCGTTAACCGTCCCGATTTTACACGCATTGGCCATTGCAGTCACGTGGGTGCTTGCAGTTTAGATTGGTTTCGTGCAGTGGCAATATGTGCTGTACTCATCATGGGAATAAAACGCATCCGAGCACCATTCTGAGTGCGGATGAGTGCGACCGGGAAAGGATTCGAAAATATTGGATGTCCCGGGGTTCGAAAACGAATCGAATTGAATCGCAGAAGCGACTCAAGATTTGATCCATTTTCAGAATAATCGCAGGACCCTAATTGTAAGTCCCTGAGATTCAATGTGGGAAGGTTATTGTAAGAATGCCAAAATCAGTTTAAAGATGCTAGACATGCAAATGCCAGTATCTTTTAGTACTGAAATGGTTAACCGGATAATCGGTTTGAAACCAGTTAGCTACCTAACCGATTAGAAAAACCGCCAACCGGTTATCCGAAATATCGATAGTGGTCATCATTCCACGTTTAAAATGTAGTAAATCTGCCGCTTCTCCTTTGTGATAGATTACACATTATATTGAGAAATAATCGACTTTGGCGTTCAAGACTTCGTTAATGATCGACAGTTTCCGTGAGTAAAGAGTAATCGCAGAAACTATTCCGTAGTGTGTATACACACTACGGAATAGTTTGAGAATACTGCTTTCCAATTCCTGTAGTTTTGATCCCATATTTGGTGAAATAATGGCCACGGATAACCGGATATTATCCGGTTATAGCTCTTGGTTAGTCTGTTACGAAAATGAGCCAACCGTTGCAGCCCTAGTATCTTTATTGATCAACAAGAGAAAGCAACTTTCCCGCAGGTAAAACCTGTACCTACAAAGCAAACGCTGGGTAATAAAAGTATACTCCTTAAACCTACAAAGAATCCTGATGAACCAGATAGGGAATGGAAGCATATTTGTGGTGTTAAAACAAGGCAACAGGTAAAAGCTGAAAGCAAAAAATACCCAGGACTGAAGGTTCCTTAGCCTACTGATAGTGTAACTCCAGATGATATCAAGTCAGCACGAGAACAAGATGAAACTCTTAGTAGGATCCGACAGTTAGTAGGTAAATCTAATGTGGGTGGTAAACCAGTATTTTTTGAGAAAAATGGTATAGTTTTTCGGGAGTTCATATCTCCTAAGGTTGATAATGGTAGATGTTTTCATCAGCTTGTAGTTCCAAAGAAGCTTAGATCTAATGTGTTGAAAGTAGCATATGAATCCCTTATGTCAGGACATTTAGGAGTAAAGCACACTACTAGAAAAGTTTTATCTAAATTTCATTGGTCAGTTGTCCATCATGTGACATATATCAGGGTACAACTGCCAAAGGTGCAAAAAATGCCTTGAATTGATGAACCATTTAGATGGGTGGCTGTTGATTTGATTAGCCCTATTTCTCCAGTCACAACAAAAGGTAACACGTATATACTAACATTAGTTGACTATGTGACACATCACCCAGAAGCTATTGCTTTATCGGGTATAGAAACAAAATGGGTAGCAGAAGCTCTAGTAGATATATTTAATTGTGTAAGTGTTCCAAAAGAAATGCTGACAGACAAAGGTTCTCAGTTTACATCAGCCTTAATGTCTGAGGTAAGTAGACTCATTTGACTGTTCAACAATTATCCACGACTCCATATCATCTGATGTGCAATGGTTTAGTAGAATGTTTTAATAGTACTTTGAAGCAAATGCTCAAATGCATACAGTTAAAACTAGAAGTCCTGTCATGAAAAGCGCACGAAGAGCACGTTGATATGCGCGTTAATGTACTCGTTATGGCCCAAGTAAAGCTATCAAATTCTGTACATATGGCCTATGCACAAGCAATGTTTCAGCCAATGGACCTCCGGGTAACCCGGAGGTCCATTGGCAGAAACATTGCATGTGCTTGCTTTGAATAACCAAGAGAACCTGTCGTGCTTTGGATGCCATTCGATATGGCAATTGCGCGCAATTCCAACGCGCAATTAAGCCTAGATAAGCGCACTATTCGTGACAGGACTTCTAGTTTTAACTGTATGTGCCGAATCCCCAAAGGATTAGGAATTAGGACTAGTATTTAAGTGCAGTTTTGTTTGCCTATTGAGAAGTTAAACAAGAAAGTTTGGGATTTTCACCATTTGAGTTAGTTTATGGTCACACTGGTATAGGTCTCTTCTCACAGTCCTGAAAGAGTTATGGATAAAGTCTTCCTATCAATTTGTTATTGATCTGAGAGAAAAATTAGAAATGACATGTCAGTTAGCTCAAGAGAACTTAGATATAGAATAGAACAAATATATAGCGTTTTCAAGTAAAAAAAATTATTCTACGAGTAAGATTAAGAATGAAAGTGACGAGCCTCTGGCGAGTCGGTTTCATTCTTAATTCTATGAGTAGAATAAATTCTTTTCTTGAAAACACTATACGTTTATTTTGTTTATCCCATAAATCTTCTACGGGGCAGTCGTGGTGAAATTGTGCTATAATTTGCTACAAAGCACAGCGAGAAGTGAGAAGCACATTTGTCTAATTTGCTGGACCAGCAAAATTGGCAAAATAAACAAGGCGCAGTAATACATTTCTGTCTAAAAATAATTCCCCTACAAACTTGAGCTAAGCTTGCAAAAAAACTTTATTATATGAGCAGTCGGTGGTGTTTACTACTGGCATTATGTAATACTTTCAAAGAGATTTAAAGAAATCAACAATCGATATGAAAGGTAAGATCAAAACTTTTCATGCTAATATGTTGAAACAATATTTTGAACAGGTAAATTCAGTATAGAGTTTATCAACTGATATATTACATCAAGTATACTGTCCAAAACAAGTTAAGCACCCCCCCCCCCCCCCCCACCCCTATAATCCCTATGGGTATATGCGTAGCTCATATTGCGACGTTCTATATTCCTCTATCAGATCGGGCATACATCCTTAAAACTGGTGAATATTTGCTGGCTATTGACCACTGCCATGTGCTTATAGAGAAATGAGACAACATCACAGTGAGAGAAATTCGGAAAGTCAGCATGAACAGCATGCCACGCCGATTAACCCTTTACCCAGTGTAACGACCAAAACCGGCCAGCGCTATTCTCAAAAATCGCCAATTAATTTTCATTATTTTTTTCATTTTTTGTCTCAAAAACATAGGTTATGACCCCTCGTTGGAACGAGCTCGTTCCAACGAGGGGTCATAACCTATGTTTTTGAGACAAAAAAAATGAAAAACATTAGTTATTTAAGAATTTTGTTTGCAAGTGTCGTCTGCTTTCCATGTTAGGTAAAGGGTTTAAGGTGTGTTAGATATTCTCGAGGCTGTTCCATCAGGTACTGAACAACGTGACGTTTTTTTACCGTTGTGATGACGTCGGTGGTGCCAAATATTCATTCAATAAAAAAGAAAGCTCTAGAAACCCTTGCTTCACTAATAAGGCATATTCCCCCTACTGCAAATAGCATGTTTTCTCAGGAGATTTTACCCATTTACTGTATACCCACTGGTATTATAGGGAGGTGGCGGGGAGGGGGGGGGGGTGGGGCTTAACTTTTTTGGACAGTATATGTGTAGCAGTAATTGATTTAGATGGTAATGATGATAATAATGATTTAAGCATAGAAGAATCTCTTAACACTTCTGAGCATGGGAATAAAGAAGGTCCCAGTGAAGTACAGGTAGATAATGAGTTGATAAATCTTCAAACATCAGAGTTATGTGAACTCTTGAAACAGTTTCCTGGTGTTTTAAGTGACTGTCCTGGACTCACACACTTGGTAAAACATAAGATTAATTTAACTAGTAAAGACCCAGTTTGAATTAAACCTTATCCATTACCACATGCAATGAGAGCTTTAGTGACATAGGAGTTAATAATTATGTTAGAACTTGGAATTATTGAGGCGTCTGAAAGTCTATATTCATCTCCCATAGTTCTTGTAAAGAAAAAGACAATACTTTCAGATTTTGTATTGATTTCAGAGCAGTAAATAGTATAAGCATTTTTGATGCTGAAACCATGCCCAGCATGGATGATATTGTTAGTCAATTGTGAGGTTGTCAATATATTTCTAAACTAGATTTGTCTAAGGGTTATTGGCAATTACCCCTTTCAGATGCATCAAGACCTATTATTTCACGCCTGTTCTATGAAATCCTCATCTACAGTGACACAAAACTATGTGGAAAATGAAAATCTGTTCCCCACATATATGCAGAACGGAAATCGTTCATGGAGTATTTTTAAATATACTCGCCCAAAAAAGAAAGTGTGCATTGCAGAAATTGATCAAACTCCAAAAGAATAATTTCGTAGGTGCAAAGAGTGTTAACCTGTTCATGAATAAGTTATATTGAACACAAAAACAGCTTTCCCCGTTAAAATTGCATTAGCGTTAAATGACGTGTTGCACGTTTGTGAAAAGGCATGTTTTGCACGTGGAGAGTCTGAAAATTCATGCAGCAGTGTGAATCCTTGGCTATTTAAAAACTAAAGTAAGGCCTTCCTATCGTTCACATTCAAACTTGCGCTGCTGTTAAAACGGCTCCACATTAGCATGCCAAGATTGACAATGAATCAACGTCTCCTTGCCCTGGGTATGATTAGAGCTGGAAGAACACACAGAGAGGTTGCCCAGCATTTGAACTGCCACCGTAACACTATAGACAGGCTAGTCCATCGACATGCACAACATGATGACGTTCGAGACCGACCACCGCTCCGGGAGACCCCGAGTTACCACCCCTGCACAAGATCGGTATATTCGCGTCGTCCATCTCCGGAACCGGCAACAAACGGCAACGACGACAGCCAGGAACATCCCTAACCTGAGACGGATACATCCTCAAACAGTAATCAACCGACTGAGAGAATACGGCTTACGTCCTCGAAGACCTGCAATTCGTCCGATTTTGACGTTACGTCACGACCCCGACGTCATTCTACAGCAGGACAACGCCCGACTCCACGCAGCTCGTGTTGTTCAACAGTATCTGCAGCAACAACAAGTGGATGTTCTTCCCTGGCCCGCAAATTAGCCCGATATCTCACCCACTGAGCAGGTATGGGACGAAATGAAACGTCAGCTACGCCGGCTTCCCCATGCACCGTCAATGCTTGTGGAACTCCAAAGACAGCTTATCAGAATATGGAACAACATCCCACAACACTTCCATGCTAACTTGTTCGCTTCCATGAGGCGTAGATGCACAGCAGTAGTCGATGCAGACGGAGGTCATACCAGATATTGAGTGTGTGACTTTTGTGTTTGACCCTTAGTGTCTTTGACTCTCCATGGCACCAAGAGTATTCGTCGTAGCGTAATGAAATTTCTCGTGTTGATCACAAATTGATTCATCTGTGATTGAATAAAATTTCCATGAATGAAAATGATATATATCTTTTTTTAGTGTTATTTTTTAGCATGCACACTTTCTTTTTTGGGAGAGTATAGAAGCAAAGTTTCACTGGAATCGTGCAATGCAATTACAAATTGAATCGCTAGCAATAGCTGAAAATCTCCCCTGAGTTCCCATGTGTTCTATGTGCCAGTAGGCACATAGAACACATTAGAACTCAGGGGACGAAATAGTAACACGGGTTCTCCTCGCAGATTTGGTTGGCGTTGGTGTTGTTTTTTGTTGATAGTTGTCAAATGAATTGCTGAGTGTCATTCTTATAACTTCCTTTAGACATGAAGGCATGTAATAATCACAGAACAAGTGTGTGAATGAGTTATTCGATATGACACTTGTGCCATAGCAGAAGCATAAAACTCGAAACCTGCAGCCTCTCGTTTTATCCTTCTGCCCTGCCACTCGTGCCATATCAATTAACCCATTCACATGCATGTGTCGTTCTGTGTGTTTACTGCATTCCAAACTCCATTTGATTTGTTTCAATTTAGAGTTATGCCCTTAGGTCTTCAGAATTCGGCAGCAAGTTTCAGTCATTTAATGAGGAAGCTTACCAAAGGTATGGAAAATATAGACAATTTTATTGTCGACATTGTGTTGTTAACTAAAGGGTTTACTGAACATTTAGAGTTACTTGATGAACTATTACTCAGATTAAGAAATTCAGATCTCACTCAAAGCCAAGTAAGTGCTTCATTGCATTCAAGAGTATAGAATGTCTCGGACATATTGCCGGTGATGATAGGCTTGAGCCTATGGTTGACAAAGTGAAAGCCATAAAAAGATGCAGCTAGGCTGACAGCGAAGAAGCAGATAAAATATTTTTTGGAATTAGCTGGGTTCTATCATAAATTTATTCCAAAGTTTGCCACCATTGCTGCGCCACCCACTGATAGCATACAGAAAGGGCTATCTAATAAAATAAATAGGAGTGATGCACATGAAAATGCTTCTCACTCTCTTAAAAGGGAATTGGAAGGTTCTCCTATTTTGAAATCGCCTGACATAAATTAGAAATTCATAATGCAAACTGATGCTTCAGATTACGGTATTGGAGCTGTCTTGTTACAGGAAGAGGTAGGTACCGACATGCCAGTAGAATATTCCAGTCATAATTTGCGCAAGGGAGAAGGTAATTATGCTACAATAGAGAAGGAATGTCTTGCTATAGTTTGGACAGCACAAACATTCCAGATATATGTGTATGGGAAAGAATTTGTCTTGCAAATAGACCATCAGCCATTACTTTACCTAAACAGATCAAAAGTTGCAAATGCTAGGCTTATGAGATGGCGTTGATACTGCAACTTGCAGATTTAGGATAGTGTCAACAAAATGGTCTGAGAATGTAGGGGCTGAGTGTTTAAGAAGGTTATGAGTTTGCAGAGTTGTGAAATTGGAAAAAGTGCTTGACATTTAAAGAAAAGAGAGGAGGTAATGTCACAACTAATCCTGAATCTCTGTTTTTACTGTGTATCTAGTTTTTTTTAGTCAGTTTTGTTGTGCTGTAGTGTGCTATACTCGGCATGGGAATAAAACGCATCTGATCACCATTCTGAGTGCGGATGAATGCGACCGGGAAAGGATTCGAAAATATTCAATGTTCTGGGGTTCGAAAACGAATCGAATTGAATCATAGAACCGCATCAAGATTTGATCCATTTTCGGAATAATCGCAGAACCCTAACTGTAAGTCCCTGAGATTCAATGTGGGAAGGTTATTGTAAGAATCCCAGAATCAATAGAGAATGTTAGCTGATCCTTTTAAAGATGCTTGATATGCAAATGCCAGTATCTTTTAGTACTGAAATGGTTAACTGGATAATCGGTTTGAAACCACTTAGCTACCTAACCGATTAGAAAAACTGACAACCGGTTATCCGAAATATCGATAGTGATCATCATTCCACGTTTAAAATGTAGTAAATCTGCCGCTTCTCATTGTGATAGATTACACATCGAAGCCGCGGTGTATATATTGCGAAATAATCGACTTTGGCGTTCAAGACTTCGTTAATGATCGGCAGTTTCCGTGAATAATGAGTAAGCGCAGAAACTATTCCGTAGTGTGTATACAAACGAACGTTGTCGAGTACTCGACAACGTTCGTTTGTATACAACTACGGAATAGTTTGAGACTACTGCTTTGTTGTGCTGTAGTGGTCAGTCGGTAATAAGATTTTATGTTGACTCGTCATTTGTGTAGAATATATGATCATGGTGTATTGAGCAATCTCGTACTAATTGATAAGATTTAGTCCTTGCTGGATGAACACTGTCGCCATGTCTCATGTCAAGTTATAAGAGTTTCTACTGGAAAGTTGAATTGTATACTTCTGGGGTTATTGGTCTTGGAATGGTTATCGGTTATGGAATGATTGAATGTTGAAGTAATATGCCATTATAAGCTGAAAATATGCCATGGATACGATGTTTGCTTCAGAAATGGTTGTTTGAACTGTTCAGTGTGAACGATAAGTCATATAGCAGAGTGAAATAAATAAGTGGTGATGTACAATATTTTTGCGGTGGTAGTATATGATGTACTTTCTGGTCTGTCATTTGAGACAGTTTGTGATAAACCACTTGTAACAGTAATTGTGATACCAGTATACAAACATTTGTACAGCAGTGAGATTGCTGAATGTTTTGATGATGTAATGATCTTTTTAACCCATTATATAGCATAGTCAGAGTAACGTATAGATATCTGTAGAGTTAGTAGCATTTGATGTCCAATTGGCATTTTCAGTGCTACATAACTTGTATAACCTCGTGTATAGATATTTATATGTGTTATTTTGACCTTAGACATTTTTTAGACCTTAAGTAGTCGGAGATATTTGATACACACACACAAATACAAAGAAAAACACCTTCATATAACTGATTATACTTTTTATAGTGTTTTAGGAAGTATTATTTATGTACATGTTTCAAAACTTTTCCATTTACTGAAACACCGGAACCTGACAATGCTGACATGTTTATAAACATTAAAAGTTATGTATAAGTTTTCAGTTTAATATCATTCAATTATTTGGATACATTAGCAGCAGCTCAACCAAATCTGAATCAAAAATGTAATGAGTGTAACAGCTGTTTCCAGTATTTTGTAACTTTATTTGTCTGCACAAAATCCTGTAATACAGTACATAATAACATCATTACCAGGCAAAATATGTTGCAACACAAACGTAAAATGCAAGGGAATCATTTCTGACAACACCAAATGAAAATATTGATATTGATTTACAGAATTCAGGGCTTATATTTCGACGAGAATCCGAGAATCGATTCGCACAAAGATTCGCGCAATAAAACCGGCGAGAATCCATGTAGATTCTTGCAGCACCTCTGCTAGGATGCGCGTGAAAAACATTGAGTCAAGTTAACACTTTAACTAGCACAGCGGCGACAAATTAGCCAATAGAAGGCTAACATGACCTGAAATATCCTGACACTTTGCCAATAAAATCTTACAAATATGGCTGTCGTTGGAACCGGCTCAATGAGCCGGTTCCAACGACAGCCATATTTGTAAGATTTTATTGGTAAATATTGTTCATTTAATTATTTCATCATTTATTTATTATTTATTGTTTAAAAATTATCAAATTTAGTTTTAAAAATTAAAAAGGTGTGTTGGGTAAAAGGTTAAAATGTGTTATCAGTATACAACAGTGGTTCAACCATGGTGGCGTCATGGGATCATGGGACACTCATAGTAGGTATAGATTCTCGCAACCATTTTCACGACAATCCAAATGGATTCTCACAAATTTAGACGAAATATAAGCCCTGGAGTTACAACTTATTTGGATTTGTAATATAACCTCCTTCCAACCAGAGGCATCAATTTAAATTGGCGTTACTGATTTGTGATACTAAAAACCTATTTAGTTGATACTGATAAAGTTCCTGAGATTGTCAAGTCTATATGGAATTCTTGTTTCTTCGAAGTTTGAGTGTCGAACGATGGTGGCGGGAACAGGTCAAAATGTTCATAATCTTATCGTGAAAACCAGGGATCGCGGTGGCTCAGTAGGTAGATGTGCAGGCTGCAAGCCGAGAGGTCCTCGGTTCGAATCCCACCTGCGGCAACCGCGTTGTGTCCTTGGGCGAGACACTTCATCTCCATTGCCCGCATGGGGGCACGATGACGCCGTGTACTAAGGCGTACTGCACGTCGATGGTACGCATGTCTTCAACCAATCTAACCCTGCCTGTGCTGCAGTGCGGAGTTACGATGTTGGGGAGTTGGCAGCTGCTCGTCGTTGCTCGGTGGTTCTCTCCGGGTACTCCGGCTTCCTCCACCCGTAAAACTGTCACGGTCATGATTAGCCATTGTGCATAAATATGTGACCTTAAACATCAGTCAATATCAGTCAATATATCGTGAAAACCAACAGCTGTCTATGTATGGTGTGTGTATGTATTTCCACGATTGAAGTGTGAAATGGCGGGGGGAGGGGGGGGGGGTCTGAAGAAATTTAAACAAAGGAACACCTTACCTTGTAAGTTGTATCTAGATTTGAGGTACTCTCGCTAATGCTAGATGGAGTGTTAGTACTGTTACAATTTACGAATTTTCTCCGATGAAGATTGTTTTGTCACTTCTTGTACATGGACTTCATATAAGTGAACCACATACTACTTCCATTCAAAATCATCATTCCCAGAAAATGTGGTTAATTCCCTTTCCTTAAAGGTAGTTTGTTATCCTCTCTAAATGGGTAGACATGTCATAACATCATTTGACTTAAGCGTAAAAAGAAAGGTAGAAACTCAGGATGAATATCTATATGTATTAAAAATGAGATAAAAGAAGGGATTAGGTATCTAAAAAGTAGTTCTAGCCCCGAATATAAATGGATAAAAGTAGAAAAGAAATTGTTCAACATTGAAAAAGATATATTTATCTGCTTTATACATGATAGACCAATGAATTCATCTTTCATCAGATATGGGAACACTAAGTCTTGTGCAAGAGGATATAACATCTTTTGAAGAGAATATGGAACACTTCAGGCATGTCAAAGTACCGCCGGTACTACGATAACCGGTACCGGCTTGTCCCGTCGAAACCGGTACCGGTACCGGGACAAGTCAACAATTGGGTGACATCACAATCAGATGGGAGAAAATCGCATTTAAACTGACCCAGCCCCCAAGATCGCAAAGACAAACATTTCATCGTACAATTATTCAGCGGCGACATCAAAGTAATCATAAAGCATGAAAATCGTACTTTATGATTACTTTGATGTCGCCACAGATTAATCTCTTTGAAGTAGCCGATGATTCATTCATCTTTGATTCATTATCTTTGATTCGACGTTTGGAAAGTTAAAATGATCGGCCTTATCGAGGAGGTGGTGCCGACAGCACATGCCCCTTTAGAGTGTTTTGATATGTTAGTTCACAAATAAGCTGAAAGTATGTCGTGTAAGTGTGCCAAACACAATTATTAGCCCGTTTATTCTCGTTCAGTTAGGAATTTCCCCATAAAATAATTTTGTCCCAGTACAAGCGGGACAAAAGCTTCAGTAGACGGTTCCGGTTTGGGCATGAGGGAACCGGCGGTACCCCTACCGGTACAGGTACCCGTTGACATGCCTGGTGCTCCTATTGATTGGAGACTTTAGCAAATATACTGGAAACCTACCTGACTATAACATGTTTATGAAAAATATCAATTTTATATAGATCTCCCTGAAAATTTGTCCAGATGGAAGAACATACAGAAATAACACGGATCTCCACAAACCTAATGATAACGGAAAGTCTTTGTTACAGATGTGCACATCATGTAAACTTTTCAAAGGCAGTAGAAGCTCGATAAAGTGGTGGGGCACAAATTTACAAAGCTACCCTAGTGCGGCCCAGTGGGGGGGGGGGGGGGGGAGTTTCAATCGTATATCAGTAAATGATATACATACTATACCGTTTAATCCTTTACCCAACGTAACGGCCAGAGCTATTCACAAAAATCGCCAATTAATTTTCATTATTTTTTCATTTTTTTGTCTCAAAAACATAGGTTATGACCCCTCTTTGAAACGAGCTGGACGAGCTCGTTCCAAAGAGAGGTCATAACCTATGTTTATGAGACAAAAAAAAATGAAAAAAATTATTCAAGAATTTTGTTTGCAAGTGTCGTCTGCTTTTCATGTTAGGTAAAGGGTTAAATGTGCATACCGCGGTGTGGTCACTATGCTGTCCATTTTTTCAACTTTGGTCATCTTCCAACCGAAGGCAAGCTTCGAATCTCGTAACAAGAGGTGAACTTGGAACAGTTTCTTTCGCTATAAAAATAATCAAACAAGTCTTCAAATATTTTTTTCCGCATAAGTAAATTGAATGATAGCTCCCTGTCCAAGCTTGATATTTTCGGAAAATGGTATTGGATACGTGTGATTGGACACATGACTGTGGCACCAAGTTTAGTGTGGATCATGAATGTCACCGGCCCATGAAAACTGCGTGCAGGTTTTACGCACGAGCGTCGCGTTGATGTCTGTGGGGTACGTTTTGAAATTTTCACTTGTACTGGACGGGCTTTTTCGGAGGTCTCATCGTTCTTTTCTTGGTATAAACTCGTCTCTCAATAGTTTCTGGTCGAAACGTAACTTTTGAGGTATGTGAAGACTGACACATGACGAACGTTTACGTGCCGTTGGACACTGGCAACAGACAGACTGCAGTGGCTCAAATTCTCAACCTTACTCAATCGGTGATTAGCAGGTTGTGGTCACGCTACCGTCAGACAGGCACTGTTGATGACAGACGTCGGTCAGGTCCTCCAAGGGCAACAACTGCTAACCAGGATTGTTTCACCTGAACCACGGCATTACGTAATCGCCATCAAAGTGCCTCGGAAATTGGACAGCAGCTGCACCGAGCGGCAGATGTGCGAGTCCGTGGTCAGACTATCGGAAATCGCCTTCACAGCTGGAATTTGTACGCTTGACGACCTCGAATAATTCCACGTTTGACTGAACGTCACACCGCAGCAAGGCGTAATTGGTGTGGAGCACGACAGCGCTGGGGCAATCGTCTGTGGAGCAACGTCATCTTTTCCGATGAATCGAGGTTCACTATCGACTTCCACGACAGGCGAAACAGAGTGTGGCGGCGGTGGAACGAACGATACCATGACGTAACCGTTAGGCAGCACGATCGTTTTGGTGGTGGATCGGTTATGGTGTGGGGAGGCATAACCATGAAGAGCAGAACAGCATTACATGTCCTCCAAGGGCGTGTCACAGGGCAGTACTACCGTGACAACATGTTAGCAGCTCATGTGGTGCCATTTGCGCAACGTCACGGCCGTCGATTCATTTTCCAAGACGACAGTGCAAGCGCACACAGGGCTCCTTCAGGGGCAGAATATCACTACACTGCCCTGGCCAGTACTAGGTCCAGACTTTTCACCAATCGAGCACGTCTGGGATAGGCTTGGCAGGCGCCTACGACAACGCCAACAGTCCTCTACCAATATCCAGGAACTTGCCGCTGCACTGCAGGAAGAATGGAATAACATCAGTCAAACAGATATTGGACGTTTGGTGAGGAGTTTGCCACGTCGGATCCGCGTTTGTCTCGCGAACCGAGGAGGATTTACAAGGTATTGAAGTCTGTAGCTGAAATCATCCATCAGATGTCACAGTGCAATGCCTCAACTGTCTTTTTGATGAAAATATAAATATATTTCTTCATATATCCCATTTTTATCAAATATTCCCTACTTTTTTTTAAATAGAATATGATGCTTATATTTGTAGTTACGAAACTTCTTCTATTGGTCAGATATCATGGACTGATACTGCACCCTTGATATTATGTAAGTTTGACATGTCAGATGTATGGGATAATTAACATTCAAACCGACCAAATTATATTATGAAAACAATCAATGACAAAATGAAGAACATTTTTGATAGACAATGGTAGAACCAGATTAATAACTCTGAGAAACTGAGAACATATAAGAATATTAAAGAGGCCTTTTTTATTTGAAAAATATTTGAGCATTTGTAAACACTTTCAACATAGGCAGGCTTTAGCTCGAATAAGAACAAGTGCGCACTTATTCCATATTGAAACTGGGAGACATAAGAGATCTGAGCCTGCCAAAGCAGACAAAAGAACTTGTGATGTTTGTAAGGACATCGGAGATGAGGAACATGTTATTCGACACTGTAGTAAATATGCAAAAAAGAGAAATGAATTGTTAGGCAAATTAAATTCATTCCGTCATTAGATAAGGCCACACAAAGTAGATATTGTTTCTCAGGTCATTATTTGTAAAATTGCATGCGGGCGAGCGGTTTTTTATTTTATTTTTTATTTTTGTAATAATTTCTTTGCCATCATAACTTCATGTTCTTTGTTTATGTTTTAGGCCTCATAATCTACAGAATAGCATGGGTGGTGGTGTATTTTGTCCCTTGAGAGCAAGAAGGCTTTGCAATGCTAACGCATTGCAAAGCCTTTTTGCACTCAAGGGACAAATTTATCAATTTTTTTAACTTGTGTAAAATATCAGACATAAACCATTTAATTTTAATTTTGTTTATAATAAATTGTTTTGTTTGTAATTGTCTTTTAGCAGAATTAATATTTTGTTAGTTACGAGCTTTAATAAAAGTTTCAATGTTTCAATGTTTCAAAACGAACTTGCTTGAAACGAGCAGAAGCAAAACTTATCGACCTTGATTCTTTGCCTCATGACGCAATCAAGATTCAATTCTATTTTAGGATTCTGCAATTGCATGGCCTTCAAACTGTCATTTGAGTAATTGTCAGAAACATATACTACTCAAAGTTTGCTAAGCACCAAGTACATCCAACTACCTGTTTTACGTTTTAGTTGAAATATTGTAATGGAAAGTGTATATATTTTTTATTTAATTATATCTTTAATGATTTAAGTACAGAAATTAAGATTTTATTTGTGTTTGACATTATTTTTTAGCTTTTGAATACGATAACCATGGAAAATGGATATTATTGGTAAAAGAGGAAATTTTTCAATATGCCAAAATGTTGACGGAGCGACCTGGTATGGGTTCAATATCGAGTATGGGACCCATTGCTGTTAATTACAGCTTGACAACGCCTTTTCATGCTCCCAGTTAGGTTCCTGGCTGGTGGTGCTTTGTGGGATGTTGTTCCATTCTTGGACCAGCATGGCACCAAGCTCCTGGACACTTCTTGGCTGAACTGGACGGACTGAAATTGCAAGCTGCAACTCATTCCAGACATGTTCGATTGGATTGAGGTCAGGGGATCTTGCTGGCCAGTCCATACGCTCAATCCCCTCCCTCTGTCGATACTCCACGACGGCATGGGCAATATGAGGGCGGGCATTATCGTCCATCAGAATGAATCTATCACCCACTGCACCTGCATACAATCTGACGTGGACATCCAGGATCTCATCAATATACCATCGTGCAATCAATGCACCACGTTCAAGGACACAGAGCTCTGTACGTCCATCCCAGCTGATCCCGCCACAGACCATGATTGACCCTCGACCATAGTGGTCATGCTCAGCAATGTTGGCTGCAATCAAGCAGCATGGAATCGCTCTTCTGGTCTTCTCCATACCCTAGAACGCCTATCTGTGTGGTCTAGGAAGTACCTGGACTCGTCTGTAAAAAGAACAGGTCGCCATTATTCTCTGGTCCATCAAACGTGGTCCATGGCCAATTCATATCCTGCCTGACGTGGTTGTGGGACAGTGGAGTGCGAATACATGGACTTCTCGATCGGAGACCACCTTCCTGCAACCATTCCCGGATAGTCTGCGTTGCAACATTTAGCCCGGATGCATTCTGAAGGTCACTGTGAAGCTGGGTTGCTGTGGCAAAGCATTCCTACGGGCCTGAATGATCAAAAACCGGTTTTCAGTTGCAGATGTTGCCCTGTCTCCGCCACCACCATGCCGTCTTACTGGTGTGTTTTTCTGCTGAACTCTTGCCTAGGCTCTGGTGATCACCGTGTAGTGCACACCAAGGGCTTCGCCAACCTGTCGATAGGTAGCCCCTTGCTCTACCATCCCTACAGCCCACCACATTTCTGCTTCAGACAAATATCTTCTTACATTTGCATTTGCCACATTCAATCATTAAATCACAAGGGTTTGTGTTGAAATGAAGATTAAATACCCTACATATATCATGTACATGTAGACAGTACACGAAAACATCATGAAAATCAAGGGGTACATGCTTTCCATGACTGTCACGAAAAGTCTGCCTGTCAAGAGATCTAATGTGAACACAGGGGCCCATCTCAATACATTCCTCAATTATATCCACCAAAATTATCGCAAATATGTCAAATATCACAATGATGTGTTAAATATTTGGCGCTTAACAAACTTTGAGTAGTATATTTTCCACGGAATACGTTATTACTCAAGCTATCTTGGTTTCAACATGTGTCAGTAGAGTATTTTAGGCGTTACACTGGTTGTTTGCAGGAACTATTTTCTGCCAGACGCTATAATGTTTTGTTTTCTTTTTAAGAATAAACCTTGACTGAATTATGGTTACCTGAGCCGGTGTGACAGGAATGATAGTCCGTAGGAACGTTAGTCCCTCTGGACTATTATTCCGCGGAATTATAGTCCTAGGTCTAACATTCCTAGGAATAGTAGTCCGCCGGACTACTATTCCTAGGAATGTTAGACCTAGGACTATAATTCCGCGGAATAATAGTCCAGAGGGACTAATTTTCCTACGGACTATCATTCCTGTCACACCGGTGCTTTGCGAATGAGCTCATTAAGAATAGACCTTGACCGAATTATGGTTATCTCAACCAGTGCTTGTGAATGTGCTCACTAAGTATCCTATCTGGGAATAAAATAATTCTGTTTTTATCAAGGAAGTAAACATAAGAATTGAATCATGACTCATCGAAATCCACGAGATGATGAAACAAATTAATCACGCGCAAATTCACAATGAACCGCTTCAATTCTTAATTATCCTTGACTCTTGATTCATAAAACTCGAAAAAGGTGTTCAACGTTCAACTGCTGAACCCCTCATTATTACCACTTTAGCAGGCGTTCTCTGGAATATTAACGGAGTTAAGCGGGTCAGTAAAACTCAGTAATTCATGACGTTATACAACCGGAAGCGAGCGAGGGGCGTTAATGAAAAAACAAATGAAAAAGAAATTCATTAGCAGCCAGCCGCCCGCTTCCGGTCATGGTAACAATAGTAATAACATGGATTTACCTGGCATTCCGGTTTATTAACGGCCCTTGAGAACTGGATAACAGCACTCTGGCTTATTAACGGCCCACGACTTCGTCTCGGGTCGGTAATAAACACTCGGGCTGTTATTCAATCCTCTCGAGTTGTTAATAAATTATAATAAATAAATAAAACTCGTGTTATTGTTATAGTAACCACCCTCGCTATTCACACACGTACAGTATAGCCGACGTGGACTGGTCGTAATCCATGCGTGGACATTGATGACCACTCCTGCGTTTACCACGTAATGGAAATCATCAGCATAAAAATTTTAATTAATGAACCTGGTGCTTGATTAATTTTTTAGGATTATTAGATTTGGAAACTAATATTAATGAGTCCGTGGAACTATTTTCCACCCGTAGAAAGTGACCAGTTCACCGTGACCGTACTGTACACAAAGCGACACTTTAGAGGAGCGAACACATTGGATCAATATGCTGAAACGTCCAACCAATCTTATACAGAAGTTACCCACCTCTTGAGTATATAGACAATAGTGAACTCTCTTGATCGACATCCGTGGTTATCCTCGAGTGTGATGCGGAAGGTTTATTTTTTACGAGGCGAAGCCGAGTAAAAAATAATCCCCACATCACACGAGAGGATAAACACGTACGTCGGTCCAGACAGTTCTCTATTGTGTTTATTATATTTTCCGTTCATTTTTACCCACAGCAGGGATGAAATAGATAACTAACTCTCGGGAACTATGTAAAACTTGAATCGCCCCATTTTGTGACGTAACGTTCCATTATTCAAGAATCGAACAAATGTGCATTGTATATTTTCTAACTGGAAATCAACTGAATATATCTGTTTTGTGGTGAATTGGATTGTATTTTGTAATATTTCATTCAGTATTTCTGGGAATAGTTGTTGAACGTAATGTTTATAATGGGATTGTTGATGATATCTTGGCCAAAGATGTTCCGTCAACTTTCATATGTCAGTTAAAATAGTCCGTCAGCGCTGAGAGTTAAATAAGATTTTGAGAGTGTAATATCACCGTCGAGTAGGATACGATATTTTTAGTTCAGGGAAAAACAAGTGAAAATATAATGAACAATGGTATGAGATGAATTTACAGAAACGTTTATTCTCTTCACACTTCTGTCACTTCATTCACCTACCAACTTTTCAAGTCGCCATTGAACTTGAATGTCAACTTATGTGGACTGGGAATCACTCTACATTAACTAGGAACCAATAAGAGCTAAAAAAGTTAAAAATCTGTTTCGCTGACTCACAATTTGAAGAATTCATGAAGAATAAATTGGTTACCCACGAAGGTAGTCCTTGACAAATAAAACAAATACGACGACCTCTGACGAAGGAATATGAATGATTATGTTTATTTATTTATTGGTGTTTAAGGTCACATGCTTATACACAATGGCTAACAATGGCTAATCATGACCCTGACAGTTTTATGGGTGGAGGAAGCCGGAGTACCCGTAGAGAACCACCGAGCAACGACGAACAGCTGCCACCCCCCCCCCCCCCCCCCACATCGTTAATCCGCACTGCTGCACAGGCAGGGTTAGATTGGTTGAAGACAGGCGCACCATCGACGTACAGTACGTCTTAGTACACGGCGTCATCGTGCCCCCATGTGGACAATCGGGGTTAAGTGCCTTGCGCAAGGACACACCGCGGGAGGACGAGTCGATCGCTCAGACGGTCACCCATCCGAGGACTAACCGGTCTCGACGTTGCTTAACTTCGGTGATCTGACGAGAACCGGTTACCGCAACGCCACCGCGCCCCTGATGAATGATTATATAACATAATTTCTTTATCTTTATCTCAGGGAAATATGGTTTTTCAAATTAAGCCTAAAAAAGCCCACCCACCTGGTCCTTTTGGCTGCCGCATGCTCCCTATTTAAAACCAGTATAAACTTATATAAATAAAAATTAAATGGTGTATGTCTGATATTTTACCCAAGTTAATAAAATTCATAAATTTATCCCTTTAGTGCAAGAAGGCTTTGCAATGCTTCAGCATTGCAAAGCCTTCTTGCACTCAAGCGACGAAATGCAGCACCACCCCCATGCTATTCTGTAGATTATGAGGCCTAAAATGTAAAACAAACCAAAAACATGAACTTTCAGGACTTTCTCCTCCCATCACAAGATACTGATATTTAAAATATTTTGTTTACATTGCAGTTGCGCTGACGGGGAAAAAAAGAGTTGGAACTGGAATTTGAGTAATACAGATTATGATGCGTCGACATATTACGGTTTCATGAAAACAGCCGAGGTATGCTCAAATACATTGATATTCAACTTTTATTTCCGACAAGTTATCTGTCACAATCTTGCTCTTGCGGGAAATCTTATCTGGGAAGACGCCAATTTGTAAAGATATTGAAACAGACTATACATGCGCGTACTTGTAGAGATATTGGAATAGACCATACATGCGCGTTCATGTATGGCTTGATTTATTGACCAAAACAAAACGTTTGAAATCTACCTGGCAGTGTTTATGGCCGGTGGAATTATACAGTATGTAGCTATAAACAAACGTAAGGTACTTCAGCTCTGGAGAAGCAAATTTGCTCGTAAAATGTCGATACAGAAATTCACCTCCTAACTGAAGAATGATTGAAGGTAGCACAATGAAACCTTTCGCAGTAGAGATCTGAGATAACTTTTAAGGAGTCATGATTTCATGTCAAATCGTGTCGAATTTGATATTCTTTTTATCACATAATGTGTAATTTCATCTTTTACCCAACTTAACAACTAAAACTGACCAGCGCTCTGCACAAAAATCGCCAGCCAAATTGTTTTTAGAGCTTAGGACCCTTTTTGGAACGAGCTGCGTTTTTGAGACAAAAATCAAAATACTTGTTCAGGAAATGTTTTCTGCAAATGTCGTCTACTTTTTGTATTAGGTAAACAGTTAATGAACTAGAGAAACAGAATTTACTGCATCCGCTAAATTCAAGTTTGTGTTAAAGGGGTTAAAGCATCAGAAATAAACAAAATAGAAAGTGTATTTAAGGAGGCTTAATTTTGGGGATGGAATATTTTTAAAGAAATCAGAAATAGGGTTTCGTTAATAGTATTTAAATATATTCTTACAGGAATCAGATGAATTTTTCCAAGAAACTACAAAACACATTGAGGGAAAACATGTGGCGAACGAACACTCCTAATTAGATATCCATCATAAGTATTAAAATGACACAATAAAGACGAGTGGGTCTACCCGAACGATGGAATATCGAATCTATCCCACACTTAAAGCCAAGACGGGTCGAGCAACTCGAACGATGGAATAGCGAATCTAGCCCACTCTTAAAGCCAAGACGGGCCGGGCTACCCGAACGCTGGAATAGCGAATCTATCCCACGTTTAAAGCCAAGACGGGTCGAGCAACTCGAACGATGGAATAGCGAATCTGGCCCACACTTAAAGCCAAGACGGGCCGGGCTACGCGAACGATGGAATAGCGAATCTACCCCACGTTTAAAGCCAAGACGGGTCGAGCAACTCGAACGATGGAATAGCGAATCTAGCCCACACTTAAAGCCAACACGGGTTGAGCTACCCGAACGATGGAATAGCGAATCTAGCCCACACTTAAAGCCAAGACGGGCCGGGCTACCAGAACAATGGAAGAGCGAAGCTAGCCCACACTTAAAGCCAAGAAGGGCCGGGCTACCCAAACGATGGAATAGCGTAACTAGCCCACTCTTAAACCAAGACTGGTCGGGGGCTACCCAAATCATAAAATAGCGAATCCAGCCCACACTTAAAGCCAACACGGGTCGAGCTACCCGAACGATGAAATAGCGAATCTAGCCCACACTTAAAGCCAAGACGGGTCGGGCTACCCGAACGATGGAAGAGCGAAGCTAGCCCACACTTAAAGCCAAGACGGGCCGGGCTACCCAAACGATGGAATAGCGAAGCTAGCCCACACTTAAACCAAGACTGGTCGGGGGCTACCCAAATCATAGAATAGCGAATCTAGCCCACACTTAAAGCTAAGACGGGTCAGGCTACCCGAACGATGGAATAGCGAATCTAGCCCACACTTAAACCAAGACTGGTCGGGGGCTACCCAGATCATAGAATAGCGAATCTAGCCCACGTTTAATGTCAAGACGGATCGGGTTACCCGAACCATGAAATAGCGAATCTCGCACACACTTAAAGCCGAGCTCTCGGGCTTCTCGAACCATGGAATAGCGAATCTAGCCTATACTTAAAGCCAAGCCGGGTCGGGCTACCCGAACCATGAAATACCGAATCTATTCCATACGTGAAGCCAAGACGGGTCTGGTTACCCGAACCATGGAATAGTGAATCAAGCCTACATTTAAATTCAAGCTCTCGGGGGACCAGTTTAATTCTGTTCGGAATTCGACGTTGTTATGGGCTGTATAGTTAACCATTTTTGTGAACATTTTCTCGTAGACGACTGTTGATGCAATGTGATCTGTGTTTATTTACAAAGAGATACATGTATTATTTTCTGCCCCTGTTATAGATATTTCAATCAATAAGTATTTACATCCTTATGAAAACATTAAGATATTAATAGAATTTGTAGGACTGCCCAGTGTAATCAACTACAGCTGTGGTGATTCTTCATATCTGATTGTAATGTCAACAAAATGTCGGTCAAATCGAGTTGCGATTGTGCTACAATTCTTGCTTTGATTCACAGAAAATGAATTTTATGAAAATTGCGGAGTGGAGTTATCACCCAAAGTATCACTTTCAAATTCTGTACATATGGACAAAAAACACAAGCAATGTTTCAGCCAATGGACCTCCGGGTTTATTCCGGAGGTCCATTGGCTGGAACTTTGCTTGTGATGGTTATGATTTGTAACAAATTTGCAATTATTGCTCGATTTAATGATAATACACTCTCCACGTACTGTACATCGTTCGGAATATATCAGGCTCACTTTTACAACCAACTGAACTATTCCAGACGAGTAAATCTAAATATAGACGATGACCTAGTTGAGGGCGGAACTGGTTCCAGCACTGAAAGTCGAAGGCTGGTGCCAAGTGTTGATATCTCGGCCGATATGAAACCAATCTAGTAATAGCCCCTTCATTTATTAAACCGAAACAAGTAATTACAATATGTTCTCAGACCTGTTACAGTTTTCATTGTTTCTCATTATTTTCACATATTCCGAAGTTTCCTCTCATCTTATTTCTATTATTCTAACGTTTTGGCTTTCCCCACCTTGGAAGCCGCGAGGTTCGGATATCTGAACTCTGTATTCTTTCTCCACGACCAGTAGCTACTTACAGTACAGCCGCCGTGGACTGTTGACTTCCCAAAAGGTGGGCACTATTTCCACGGACGCAACAATATGAGATTCCACTATTTGGAATAAGCATCCAAAAATAAAAATAATGATGATTTTTATTACCTGGTAATGAGTGGACATCACTGTCCATGCGTGGATTACGACCAGTCCGCGGTGAATGTACTGTATGACTAGTGATTAACCGATGTTTAAGCCATCGGTTGACGATAGGTAGATGTGTTTGAACATCGGTCCATGCCGGTAGATACATGGAACACTACTGGATCGAAATTTACGTTAGTAGTATGTCTCGTATGTTTGAGTACTCATTGGCAGGACCTCGGTGCAGGACCTCGGAAGTGACGTCATGTCACATGACCCAGTGGCGCCATGTTGTGTTGTCATGGTAACCCGCGTGAGCGGTCATGTTGTGACGTCATCCCCATAGTGATACGTGGTGTTAGTGCGCATGCGCAGCGCGTGTTGTTAGGGTGATACGTGTTTCCGTCGTCCATTTTGTATACTGGAGGCCGCCATTTTGGTTTCTATGGTAGCACGTGACTGCTATGTTACCAATGGCTTCTAATAAGACAGGGGTATGTTCGGGGGTGTGTTCCTTTGTAGAAGAGTAAATCTGATTACCACAAACAACCCGACAATCCCTCCAAATCACCAAAATCCACCCAAAATCACCGAAATTGACTTTATTGTCCCAATTTATCGGCTTAGCACGTAGTGCTATAGTACTAAGGGGTACCGGGGGTGCGTTCGATTGAACAGGAGTAATGTTCTGGCTTAGAATTCTCCCAGAATCCCTTTTTGGATCCCTATCCCATGACGTTTGTCCCATTAAAAGTCACGTTCCTTTGGTCATTACCCAGAATTCTCTGCTTCTATCTATATATGCAATAGTTTACGTCTCTCTGACCATGTTCCTTTCTTCTAGAGTATACTCCAGTAACGTAGAAGAGCCTATTAGTTGGAACAGCTTTGCTTATTATCACTATATTTAGCTATTCTAGTCTATTCTTGTTAGTTCTGACCCTATTCCGTGTACTCTTGTTTCATTTATCTAGATCATTTATATAATTTATAACTAACCAATCAGATTGCTTGATTTCCCATAACCTGTACTTAATCGTATAGAGTTATCTCCCCTTATTACAACGAAGTTGTATCAGATTCTCATCACATCTATATCCAATGGTAATATCCCCGGGCACCCAAATTTCGGCACCCCTTTTTTGAAAAACATATTACCTTCGGCACCCCTTTTTTGTCATATGTGCTTATGTGAAAAAGCACAATGTGACACAATGTGCCCTAGCACATAGGCATATTATTTATGTGCCGATATGTGCTTATGTGAAAAGGCACAATGTGACACAATGTGCCCTAGCACATAGGCACATACGGGTATTTGAGGATACCTTTTGCCTGGTATTGTCTTATTTGAGGATACCTATCTAGGATACCTTCTGGAGAATCCCTTTTTGTCATATGTGCTTATGTGAAAAAGCACAACTCTATGAGTTGATTACATATGTGTTTCCTATTCTATACATCTCAAACTTCATTTTGATATATAATGTGTGTGTGTTTAATTTGAAATTAAGGAATATCAGAGGTGGGAGTTTCAAAATAAACAGAATTCCATTACTTACATAGCAAAATTAGTTTAGTTGGGGATTTTAACTCCAGGACGGAAAACCTCAGTGAGCTTTGTCTCGAAGTACGAGATAACCGTTAATGTTGAAAATATTTCGAATTTTGCCATCACTTTATTCCCCCAATAGATATTCAGAAAACAGTGGCTGTAACAATTATGGGCACAAACTTGTTGATTTTTGCAAAAATAGTAACTTTTTAATTTGTAATGGACGTCAAGGGTTGAATCAACTTTCGAGTAAAGCAACATACATGTAAGAATGTCAATGTGATCGGTTATTTGTTTTGTGTGTGTGTGTGTGTGTGTGGGTTTGTCTTACCAACTTGACGAGGTAACTAGACAAAAGAGTTTGCGTGTTTCGCCTTACCGAGGTACAAAAGACAAAAGAAACCCTTTACCTCGGTTGTTTTCCCAGAACTGTACCGGCAAAACGAGGTAGAAACCGTTAGTCCACACAAAGGACAAACAATGGGGTACCTCGGTATGTAGGGTAGACAAGACTCTGTGTGTGCGTGTGTGTGTGTGTGTGTGTGTGTGTGTGTGTGTGTGTGTGTGTGTGTGTGTGTGTTTGAGGTTAAAAAATCGCACTGGCACAGACATTTCATACTGAAACGTTTTTTTCTTTTAATATGCCGCCGAAAAATGGTTTTCATTTACTGAACCCTGATGGGTTTCAAACATGACAAAAAATTACACCAAATTTCATTTAAACTAAGTGATGAGCTTAGGAACTGGTTAAACTGACTGGCAATAATTGATGTTATTCATTGATGGGCTCTAATTTAGTCCTTACAAGGATGTTACGCAAGCTTTTGTTTTTCTTATAGGCGATGACAGGTCGAAGATTCAAAGGTTCATTTAATTTAGCATTGGTAAAATTGAATTCATCTTTTAACATTTTTGCTATTTCGATATTCATTCTGTTGTACGTTAAAGTGAAAGGAATGATGGACCTCCTTTCGCATTCGCCCTCTGATATGTTCATACCAAATGGCCAGAGGGTTTGAAGCGTATTGATCCAAAAAGCTTCACGTTTTTTTCTAAATTCATCCGTTTCTTCTAATGTGTCTTTAATTGGTGGTTGTTCAATAGGATGGATTTCGAAATCGTCCAAAGAATGGCCAGGAAGGTTAAAATGTTGTGCTACTGGGGCATCAGCATTATGTTTTATATCCTGTTTGTGTCTAGTAGCACGTTCTCGAAAAGGATTTTGACTTTGACCAACATACTGTTTCCGACATCGCTTACAAGTGATAAGGTAAATAATGTTTGGTGAATCACAATGGAGGGGTTTACGGATCTGATAATGATTTTTCGTTTGTTCGGAGGAAAATTCCTCTTTCTGATCAGGCATAAAAGTATGCAGTCTACAACGAGGCTTTTTGCAATTAAATACCGCGCCACTACCATTCTGCAACGGTCTGTTGTGTTCAATCTTCAGTGGTTCGAAATCGGTAGTTTCAGCTGGACTTTCGAGCTTTTTCAGGGTTTGGGATTTCAGGCTACGCAAGAGGCGCAGCGAGTACCCTCTCGATCTGAGGGCGCCAAATAGAGTAGAACAAGCCTCATTGAAATTTACCTTGTCACTTGAATTGCGGTGGAAACGAATGAGTTGTGATTTGATGATACCTTTAAATGTATGTTGAGGATGAAATGATTTTGTGTGCAACAATTGATGTGAATCAGTTGGTTTAAAATACACTTTATAATCTAAATGACCGGACGCCTGAAATTGCTTGCCTTTATACACGGTCACATCGAGAAAATCAACAGAATTTTCACTGATAGTAGCTTTCAATTTAATATTTGGATCGTGATTGTTCAAAATTTCTAAAAATTCATCAAAATCTTCTTTTGAATGTTCCCAAATAATAAAAATGTCATCTAAATATCTGAGATATACGAGAGGATGCTTTGCACATTTGCTTAAGGCATTTTCCTCCCATTCCGCTACATAAATGCTTGCAAAATTAGGACTGAATCTTTTACCCATAGGACAACCCATTATTTGTAGAAAATATTCTCCATTGAATTGAAAGTCATTACCTTTTAAGCTCAGCTCTAAAACATCCACAATTTGTTCATCCGGGCGTTTCGCATCCGGATATTTTTCAAATGCATTTTTAACTGATTTAACACCTTTATCAATATCAATGTTCGTATACATACTGTCGATATCCAAAGTAGCCAGAATTGCATTTTTTGATATTTTCAATTTCGAAATTTGTGACAGGAAATCCTGTGTGTTTTTTAGATAGCTCGGATGTCTATTTGCTATAGGTTTCAGATGATAATCAATTAATTCCGAGATCGCATAAGATTCCGAATTACAATCTGATACAATTGGCCTCCCGGGTGGAGTTAAGTCATCCGTCCATGAAGAACGGTCCTTGTGGATCGGTATGTAGGGAAAACAAGACTCTGTGTGTGTGTGTGTGTGTGTGTGTTTGAGGTTAAAAAATCGCACTGGCACAGACATTTCATACTGAAACGTTTTTTTCTTTTAATATGCCGCCGAAAAATTGTTTTCATTTACTGAACCCAGATGGGTTTCAAACGTGACAAAAAATTACACCAAATTTGATTTAAACTAAGTGATGAGCTTAGGAACTGGTTAAACTGACTGGCAATAATTGATGTTATTCATTGATGGGCTCTAATTTAGTCCTTACAAGGATGTTACGCAAGCTTTTGTTTTTCTTATAGGCGATGACAGGTCGAAGATTCAAAGGTTCATTTAATTTAGCATTGGTAAAATTGAATTCATCTTTTAACATTTTTGCTATTTCGATATTCATTCTGTTGTACGTTAAAGTGAAAGGAATGATGGACCTCCTTTCGCATTCGCCCTCTGATATGTTCATACCAAATGGCCAGAGGGTTTGAAGCGTATTGATCCAAAAAGCTTCACGTTTTTTTCTAAATTCATCCGTTTCTTCTAATGTGTCTTTAATTGGTGGTTGTTCAATTGGGTGGATTTCGAAATCGTCCAAAGAATGGCGAGGAAGGTTAAAATGTTGTGCTACTGGGGCATCAGCATTATGTTTTATATCCTGTTTGTGTCTAGTAGCACGTTCTCGAAAAGGATTTTGACTTTGACCAACATACTGTTTCCGACATCGCTTACAAGTGATAAGGTAAATAATGTTTGGTGAATCACAATGGAGGGGGTTACGGATCTGATAATGATTTTTCGTTTGTTCGGAGGAAAATTCCTCTTTCTGATCAGGCATAAAAGTATGCAGTCTACAACGAGGCTTTTTGCAATTAAATACCGCGCCACTACTATTTTGCAACGGTCTGTTGTGTTCAATCTTCAGTGGTTCGAAATCGGTAGTTTCAGCTGGACTTTCGAGCTTTTTCAAGGTTTGGGATTTCAGGCTACGCAAAAGGCGCAGCGAGTACCCTCTCGATCTGAGGGCGCCAAATAGAGTAGAACAAGCCTCATTGAAATTTACCTTATCACTTGAATTGCGGTGGAAACGAATGAGCTGTGATTTGATGATACCTTTAAATGTATGTTGAGGATGAAATGATTTAGTGTGCAACAATTGATGTGAATCAGTTGGTTTAAAATATACTTTATAATCTAAATGACCGGACGCCTGAAATTGCTTGCCTTTATACACGGTTACATCGAGAAAATCAACAGAATTTTCACTGATAGTAGCTTTCAATTTAATATTTGGATCGTGATTATTCAAAATTTCTAAAAAATCATCAAAATCTTCTTTTGAATGTTCCCAAATAATAAAAATGTCATCTAAATATCTGAGATATACGAGAGGATGCTTTGCACATTTGCTTAAGGCATTTTCCTCCCATTCCGCTACATAAATGCTTGCAAAATTAGGACTGAATCTTTTACCCATAGGACAACCCATTATTTGTAGAAAATATTCTCCATTGAATTGAAAGTCATTACCTTTTAAGCTCAGCTCTAAAAGATCCAAAATTTGTTCATCCGGGCGTTTCGCATCCGGATATTTTTCAAATGCATTTTTAACTGATTTAACACCTTTATCAATATCAATGTTCGTATACATACTGTCGATATCCAAAGTAGCCAGAATTGCATTTTTTGATATTTTCAATTTCGAAATTTGTGACAGGAAATCCTGTGTGTTTTTTAGATAGCTCGGATGTCTATTTGCTATAGGTTTAAGATGATAATCAATTAATTCCGAGATCGCATAAGATTCCGAATTACAATCTGATACAATTGGCCTCCCGGGTGGAGTTAAGTCATCCGTCCATGAAGAACGGTCCTTGTGGATCTTTGGTAGGATATAAAATTGTCTTGTTTGAGCACTGAGCTTAGCTGTTAAATATTTCAATTGTTTTTTGGTAATGTGACCTTCGTCGAGGAGAAATTTTAAGATCTTATTGAATTTTTCGATATTACTAGGCCAAATAAGTGAATCTATTTTCTTATAATGTTTAGTATTGCTGAGTTGTCTCATGGCTTCCTTTATATAATTATCCCGAGATAGAACAACTACCGACCCACCTTTGTCGGCTGGTTTAATTACTAATTTCTTATTTTTTCGAAGTTTCGTGAGGGCTCTCCGTTCACCAGCTGTTAAATTGTCTTTATCGGAGAGTATGTTCATGCTGAACACCTTTTTGATGATTCGTTTGCTAGCCTCAATAATTTCGGGATCTACTTCACTATCTGGAGGTGACCAACCAGATGATTCTGTAAAAGGAAGTTTCCGACCGCTGGAGTTTCTAAAGCGGTCGGCTAATTTCATTTGCCTAAGAAAATTACAGTTGTATGATGGTAAATTTGTTTGGTTATCAGTTTTAGGCTTTGGTGCTGGTACAAAAGTTAAACCGCGATCTAAAAGAGATTTCTCTTGGGTTGTTAGGTCATTGGTGCCAGACAGGTTAACCACATTAGTTCCTAATCCCACATCTGTTAGGCGGCTGTTACCTTTGCCTTTACTTAGTTTAAATTTAGGTGGTTCAGCCAGTGATCGTACATAATATTGGCGGTTCTCGTGGTCCAATGGATTAAATCCTGAGCAACATCAAACTTTGCGTCATCAATTTTTGGTATCACGTTAACGTCCTTCACTTTCCGAATGGTTTCGTTGATGATGCTCAGGGTTCTCCTCTCAGCCTGAGGGAGTTTTTGCGAAAAGTTTAGTTCAGCGAAATAAATTTTTGCCTAAATAAACTTGACCCTGATATCGCTAAGCATATTCCGCAACTGCTTAACTACGAGATCAGAATTATCGTTTCGAGAATTCACGCCAATATTTAATAATATTTTTTGGGGACTGGACTGGCCCCTGTGCCCTTTAAACATAGAGCGCAGATGATTGAATTTGGCGCCGGGGTAACACTCCACCTGGATGTCCGGATGGGGATTTCGATCAATGCGTCCTAAATTTGAACTTCCAATCATAAGGATGTTTTTACAAACATCGGGGAGGCGCCAATTCCTTTTGTCAAAATTAACTCCGCTTTTATGCCGAAACTGGGAGAATTTAGAATCAAATGAGCGGCCCGAGTTGCGGCTCGGTGATTTGACTTTCTCTGAGTACGATATACCTGGTTGAACCACACTAGATGCAGGGGAAGGGGGAGAAGAAACAGAAGCAGGAGAGGAAACAGAAACAGGAGAAGAAACAGAAGTAGGAGGAGGAGTTCTAGTGAGAGCACTATGAGAACTAGAGAAGAAAGGCTGAGGAGGAGTAGGAGGTAGAGGAACAAGACGAGGCGAGACAGCGTTACTCAATTTGCGAGCATCTTCAGTCACAATATGGACCGGAGATGTTTGCAAATTGAGGCGCTTACTCTGAGAGAAAGAAGAAGTAGAAGGAAAAGAAGAGGGAGAAGTGCTTTGCCTTGATCTTTTCTTATTTTGCTTTTCGCGTTGGGGTAGAGGGACAACACGGGCCGGAGTTTGCTTGCTCCCTCCCGTATTGTTCCTTACTCCAGACGCTGGGCGAAGTTCCGAAATGTAAGACTCATAGGCCGAAATCGTCTTACCTGTCAACTTGTTTTTAAAGTTTTTTTGAGCCCAGATCAAGGCACGCGCCGAAGCGCTGTTGAAGTCTATCTTTTCGAGTCCAGGAGGTGGTCGCATAGCCAAAGTTATCTTAGACTTCAACTGGTTTAAATTTATCTTATAATGCTCAATTAAAGCATTTAACGTTTGGTTGGCCCATCCCACACTAATCTGTCGAAAAACAGAAAAAATGTGTGGGGTGGGAAGAGCCGGCTTTAGAAAGCCCCCTAACTCATCTACTTTCTTCTCCAACTGCTTCGGGAAATCCCGGTTGGCCAAATGCTGCTCTAGGAGCCCAATATGGTGCATACACTGAATCACCTGGAAAAGGGCCTTGACCAATCTAGAATAGGCCTGGAACGATTGTTCCTGGCCCCTTCCAGACTGGGCAACTCCCTTTCCCTGATGCTTCTGTCTTTTTTGAGCCATTTGAAGAATAAGTAGATGAATTTAAAATGAAATTAAAATGAAGAAATGAAATAAATTAAAATGAAATCTAGATATTACCTATTAGAGAAGATACCTGGATTGGTTGTAGTCTTCAGCAAAGGTAGAAAATAATCCGTCTGTCTCGACGCGTTTCGCTTGGTTTGGCTTTTTCAAAGAGACTTTGAGGAAAATGATTCCAACTTTGGGAGGGCATGCATGGTATATATCCATATGTGGGCTGGGGGTGTTTTTCACAGCTCAGTACATAATTAAACTCGGTAACAAGCTGACAAATGTCACTCATCTAATTAATTCTTTTCAATCTGAGATGTCCCAAGTTTGTTTTTCACAACTCAGTTTGTGTCGTCCAAACAAGTTAGATGAAGCCCTATTGATTGGCTTCCATTGAATTTTAATCAGTCAGTGAGTGGTTTACTTTACTGACCCCATGAAGCCCTATTGGTTGGCTTTGATTTAAGTAAAACCAATCGGGAGCGGTTTGCTTTACTGGCTTCAGAAGTATGTGAAAATAATATGAAAAAATGGTTTGATAAAATATATTGTGACTAAAGAAATAAATGAAAAAATAACGCCAAAGATCATGATGCCTCACGAATGTTATCAGTTGGAATGAATATCCCCCGACGGAGGTTTATGACGGAAAATATTTTACACCACGTAGAAATTGTGTGTTTTACCTTCTGAACCTCTACATTGTGTGAAAGGTATGAAAAATTAAATAAAAATAATAATTTAAATAAATGAATCAAATAAATGAATCAAATAAATAAATAAATAAATAAATAAATAAATAAATAAATAAATAAATAAATAAAAATTAATAAAAAATTAAAAATAATCAATAAATAAATATATAAATAAATAAATAATAATTTTATTTAGGAAATACATACACATGATTGAAATTAGAACCTATTTTGTTTTTGGGCATATATGAACTCTGGCACTCGCCTGTGTGTGTTTGAGGTTAAAAAATCGCACTGGCACAGACATTTCATACTGAAACGTTTTTTTCTTTTAATATGCCGCCGAAAAATTGTTTTCATTTACTGAACCCAGATGGGTTTCAAACATGACAAAAAATTACACCAAATTTGATTTAAACTAAGTGATGAGCTTAGGAACTGGTTAAACTGACTGGCAATAATTGATGTTATTCATTGATGGGCTCTAATTTAGTCCTTACAAGGATGTTACGCAAGCTTTTGTTTTTCTTATAGGCGATGACAGGTCGAAGATTCAAAGGTTCATTTAATTTAGCATTGGTAAAATTGAATTCATCTTTTAACATTTTTGCTATTTCGATATTCATTCTGTTGTACGTTAAAGTGAAAGGAATGATGGACCTCCTTTCGCATTCGCCCTCTGATATGTTCATACCAAATGGCCAGAGGGTTTGAAGCGTATTGATCCAAAAAGCTTCACGTTTTTTTCTAAATTCATCCGTTTCTTCTAATGTGTCTTTAATTGGTGGTTGTTCAATTGGGTGGATTTCGAAATCGTCCAAAGAATGGCGAGGAAGGTTAAAATGTTGTGCTACTGGGGCATCAGCATTATGTTTTATATCCTGTTTGTGTCTAGTAGCACGTTCTCGAAAAGGATTTTGACTTTGACCAACATACTGTTTCCGACATCGCTTACAAGTGATAAGGTAAATAATGTTTGGTGAATCACAATGGAGGGGGTTACGGATCTGATAATGATTTTTCGTTTGTTCGGAGGAAAATTCCTCTTTCTGATCAGGCATAAAAGTATGCAGTCTACAACGAGGCTTTTTGCAATTAAATACCGCGCCACTACTATTTTGCAACGGTCTGTTGTGTTCAATCTTCAGTGGTTCGAAATCGGTAGTTTCAGCTGGACTTTCGAGCTTTTTCAAGGTTTGGGATTTCAGGCTACGCAAAAGGCGCAGCGAGTACCCTCTCGATCTGAGGGCGCCAAATAGAGTAGAACAAGCCTCATTGAAATGTACCTTATCACTTGAATTGCGGTGGAAACGAATGAGCTGTGATTTGATGATACCTTTAAATGTATGTTGAGGATGAAATGATTTAGTGTGCAACAATTGATGTGAATCAGTTGGTTTAAAATATACTTTATAATCTAAATGACCGGACGCCTGAAATTGCTTGCCTTTATACACGGTTACATCGAGAAAATCAACAGAATTTTCACTGATAGTAGCTTTCAATTTAATATTTGGATCGTGATTATTCAAAATTTCTAAAAAATCATCAAAATCTTCTTTTGAATGTTCCCAAATAATAAAAATGTCATCTAAATATCTGAGATATACGAGAGGATGCTTTGCACATTTGCTTAAGGCATTTTCCTCCCATTCCGCTACATAAATGCTTGCAAAATTAGGACTGAATCTTTTACCCATAGGACAACCCATTATTTGTAGAAAATATTCTCCATTGAATTGAAAGTCATTACCTTTTAAGCTCAGCTCTAAAAGATCCAAAATTTGTTCATCCGGGCGTTTCGCATCCGGATATTTTTCAAATGCATTTTTAACTGATTTAACACCTTTATCAATATCAATGTTCGTATACATACTGTCGATATCCAAAGTAGCCAGAATTGCATTTTTTGATATTTTCAATTTCGAAATTTGTGACAGGAAATCCTGTGTGTTTTTTAGATAGCTCGGATGTCTATTTGCTATAGGTTTAAGATGATAATCAATTAATTCCGAGATCGCATAAGATTCCGAATTACAATCTGATACAATTGGCCTCCCGGGTGGAGTTAAGTCATCCGTCCATGAAGAACGGTCCTTGTGGATCTTTGGTAGGATATAAAATTGTCTTGTTTGAGCACTGAGCTTAGCTGTTAAATATTTCAATTGTTTTTTGGTAATGTGACCTTCGTCGAGGAGAAATTTTAAGATCTTATTGAATTTTTCGATATTACTAGGCCAAATAAGTGAATCTATTTTCTTATAATGTTTAGTATTGCTGAGTTGTCTCATGGCTTCCTTTATATAATTATCCCGAGATAGAACAACTACCGACCCACCTTTGTCGGCTGGTTTAATTACTAATTTCTTATTTTTTCGAAGTTTCGTGAGGGCTCTCCGTTCACCAGCTGTTAAATTGTCTTTATCGGAGAGTATGTTCATGCTGAACACCTTTTTGATGATTCGTTTGCTAGCCTCAATAATTTCGGGATCTACTTCACTATCTGGAGGTGACCAACCAGATGATTCTGTAAAAGGAAGTTTCCGACCGCTGGAGTTTCTAAAGCGGTCGGCTAATTTCATTTGCCTAAGAAAATTACAGTTGTATGATGGTAAATTTGTTTGGTTATCAGTTTTAGGCTTTGGTGCTGGTACAAAAGTTAAACCGCGATCTAAAAGAGATTTCTCTTGGGTTGTTAGGTCATTGGTGCCAGACAGGTTAACCACATTAGTTCCTAATCCCACATCTGTTAGGCGGCTGTTACCTTTGCCTTTACTTAGTTTAAATTTAGGTGGTTCAGCCAGTGATCGTACATAATATTGGCGGTTCTCGTGGTCCAATGGATTAAATCCTGAGCAACATCAAACTTTGCGTCATCAATTTTTGGTATCACGTTAACGTCCTTCACTTTCCGAATGGTTTCGTTGATGATGCTCAGGGTTCTCCTCTCAGCCTGAGGGAGTTTTTGCGAAAAGTTTAGTTCAGCGAAATAAATTTTTGCTGATCTAAACTTGACCCTGATATCGCTAAGCATATTCCGCAACTGCTTAACTACGAGATCAGAATTATCGTTTCGAGAATTCACGCCAATATTTAATAATATTTTTTGGGGACTGGACTGGCCCCTGTGCCCTTTAAACATAGAGCGCAGATGATTGAATTTGGCGCCGGGGTAACACTCCACCTGGATGTCCGGATGGGGATTTCGATCAATGCGTCCTAAATTTGAACTTCCAATCATAAGGATGTTTTTACAAACATCGGGGAGGCGCCAATTCCTTTTGTCAAAATTAACTCCGCTTTTATGCCGAAACTGGGAGAATTTAGAATCAAATGAGCGGCCCGAGTTGCGGCTCGGTGATTTGACTTTCTCTGAGTACGATATACCTGGTTGAACCACACTAGATGCAGGGGAAGGGGGAGAAGAAACAGAAGCAGGAGAGGAAACAGAAACAGGAGAAGAAACAGAAGTAGGAGGAGAAGTTCTAGTGAGAGCACTAGGAGAACTAGAGAAGAAAGGCTGAGGAGGAGTAGGAGGTAGAGGAACAAGACGAGGCGAGACAGCGTTACTCAATTTGCGAGCATCTTCAGTCACAATATGGACCGGAGATGTTTGCAAATTGAGGCGCTTACTCTGAGAGAAAGAAGAAGTAGAAGGAAAAGAAGAGGGAGAAGTGCTTTGCCTTGATCTTTTCTTATTTTGCTTTTCGCGTTGGGGTAGAGGGACAACACGGGGCGGAGTTTGCTTGCTCCCTCCCGTATTGTTCCTTACTCCAGACGCTGGGCGAAGTTCCGAAATGTAAGACTCATAGGCCGAAATCGTCTTACCTGTCAACTTGTTTTTAAAGTTTTTTTGAGCCCAGATCAAGGCACGCGCCGAAGCGCTGTTGAAGTCTATCTTTTCGAGTCCAGGAGGTGGTCGCATAGCCAAAGTTATCTTAGACTTCAACTGGTTTAAATTTATCTTATAATGCTCAATTAAAGCATTTAACGTTTGGTTGGCCCATCCCACACTAATCTGTCGAAAAACAGAAAAAATGTGTGGGGTGGGAAGAGCCGGCTTTAGAAAGCCCCCTAACTCATCTACTTTCTTCTCCAACTGCTTCGGGAAATCCCGGTTGGCCAAATGCTGCTCTAGGAGCCCAATATGGTGCATACACTGAATCACCTGGAAAAGGGCCTTGACCAATCTAGAATAGGCCTGGAACGATTGTTCCTGGCCCCTTCCAGACTGGGCAACTCCCTTTCCCTGATGCTTCTGTCTTTTTTGAGCCATTTGAAGAATAAGTAGATGAATTTAAAATGAAATTAAAATGAAGAAATGAAATAAATTAAAATGAAATCTAGATATTACCTATTAGAGAAGATACCTGGATTGGTTGTAGTCTTCAGCAAAGGTAGAAAATAATCCGTCTGTCTCGACGCGTTTCGCTTGGTTTGGCTTTTTCAAAGAGACTTTGAGGAAAATGATTCCAACTTTGGGAGGGCATGCATGGTATATATCCATATGTGGGCTGGGGGTGTTTTTCACAGCTCAGTACATAATTAAACTCGGTAACAAGCTGACAAATGTCACTCATCTAATTAATTCTTTTCAATCTGAGATGTCCCAAGTTTGTTTTTCACAACTCAGTTTGTGTCGTCCAAACAAGTTAGATGAAGCCCTATTGATTGGCTTCCATTGAATTTTAATCAGTCAGTGAGTGGTTTACTTTACTGACCCCATGAAGCCCTATTGGTTGGCTTTGATTTAAGTAAAACCAATCGGGAGCGGTTTGCTTTACTGGCTTCAGAAGTATGTGAAAATAATATGAAAAAATGGTTTGATAAAATATATTGTGACTAAAGAAATAAATGAAAAAATAACGCCAAAGATCATGATGCCTCACGAATGTTATCAGTTGGAATGAATATCCCCCGACGGAGGTTTATGACGGAAAATATTTTACACCACGTAGAAATTGTGTGTTTTACCTTCTGAACCTCTACATTGTGTGAAAGGTATGAAAAATTAAATAAAAATAATAATTTAAATAAATGAATCAAATAAATGAATCAAATAAATAAATAAATAAATAAATAAATAAATAAATAAATAAATAAATAAATAAATAAATAAATAAATAAAAATTAATAAAAAATTAAAAATAATCAATAAATAAATATATAAATAAATAAATAATAATTTTATTTAGGAAATACATACACATGATTGAAATTAGAACCTATTTTGTTTTTGGGCATATATGAACTCTGGCACTCGCCTGTGTGTGTTGGAGGTTAAAAAATCGCACTGGCACAGACATTTCATACTGAAACGTTTTTTTCTTTTAATATGCCGCCGAAAAATTGTTTTCATTTACTGAACCCAGATGGGTTTCAAACATGACAAAAAATTACACCAAATTTGATTTAAACTAAGTGATGAGCTTAGGAACTGGTTAAACTGACTGGCAATAATTGATGTTATTCATTGATGGGCTCTAATTTAGTCCTTACAAGGATGTTACGCAAGCTTTTGTTTTTCTTATAGGCGATGACAGGTCGAAGATTCAAAGGTTCATTTAATTTAGCATTGGTAAAATTGAATTCATCTTTTAACATTTTTGCTATTTCGATATTCATTCTGTTGTACGTTAAAGTGAAAGGAATGATGGACCTCCTTTCGCATTCGCCCTCTGATATGTTCATACCAAATGGCCAGAGGGTTTGAAGCGTATTGATCCAAAAAGCTTCACGTTTTTTTCTAAATTCATCCGTTTCTTCTAATGTGTCTTTAATTGGTGGTTGTTCAATTGGGTGGATTTCGAAATCGTCCAAAGAATGGCGAGGAAGGTTAAAATGTTGTGCTACTGGGGCATCAGCATTATGTTTTATATCCTGTTTGTGTCTAGTAGCACGTTCTCGAAAAGGATTTTGACTTTGACCAACATACTGTTTCCGACATCGCTTACAAGTGATAAGGTAAATAATGTTTGGTGAATCACAATGGAGGGGGTTACGGATCTGATAATGATTTTTCGTTTGTTCGGAGGAAAATTCCTCTTTCTGATCAGGCATAAAAGTATGCAGTCTACAACGAGGCTTTTTGCAATTAAATACCGCGCCACTACTATTTTGCAACGGTCTGTTGTGTTCAATCTTCAGTGGTTCGAAATCGGTAGTTTCAGCTGGACTTTCGAGCTTTTTCAAGGTTTGGGATTTCAGGCTACGCAAAAGGCGCAGCGAGTACCCTCTCGATCTGAGGGCGCCAAATAGAGTAGAACAAGCCTCATTGAAATTTACCTTATCACTTGAATTGCGGTGGAAACGAATGAGCTGTGATTTGATGATACCTTTAAATGTATGTTGAGGATGAAATGATTTAGTGTGCAACAATTGATGTGAATCAGTTGGTTTAAAATATACTTTATAATCTAAATGACCGGACGCCTGAAATTGCTTGCCTTTATACACGGTTACATCGAGAAAATCAACAGAATTTTCACTGATAGTAGCTTTCAATTTAATATTTGGATCGTGATTATTCAAAATTTCTAAAAAATCATCAAAATCTTCTTTTGAATGTTCCCAAATAATAAAAATGTCATCTAAATATCTGAGATATACGAGAGGATGCTTTGCACATTTGCTTAAGGCATTTTCCTCCCATTCCGCTACATAAATGCTTGCAAAATTAGGACTGAATCTTTTACCCATAGGACAACCCATTATTTGTAGAAAATATTCTCCATTGAATTGAAAGTCATTACCTTTTAAGCTCAGCTCTAAAAGATCCAAAATTTGTTCATCCGGGCGTTTCGCATCCGGATATTTTTCAAATGCATTTTTAACTGATTTAACACCTTTATCAATATCAATGTTCGTATACATACTGTCGATATCCAAAGTAGCCAGAATTGCATTTTTTGATATTTTCAATTTCGAAATTTGTGACAGGAAATCCTGTGTGTTTTTTAGATAGCTCGGATGTCTATTTGCTATAGGTTTAAGATGATAATCAATTAATTCCGAGATCGCATAAGATTCCGAATTACAATCTGATACAATTGGCCTCCCGGGTGGAGTTAAGTCATCCGTCCATGAAGAACGGTCCTTGTGGATCGGTATGTAGGGAAAACAAGACTCTGTGTGTGTGTGTGTGTGTGTGTGTGTGTGTGTGTGTGTGTGTGTGTGTGTGTGTGTGTGTGTGTGTGTGTGTGTGTGTGTGTGGGTTTGTGGGTTTGTGGGTTTGTCTTACCAACTTGACGAGATAACTAGACAAAAGAGTTTGCGTGTTTTGCCTTACCGAGGTACAAAAGAAACCCTTTACCTCGGTTGTTTTCCCAGAACTGTACCGGCAAAACGAGGTAGAAACCGTTAGTCCACACAAAGGACAAACAATGGGGTACCTCGGTATGTAGGGTAAACAAGACTCTGTGTGTGTGTGTGTGTGTGTGTGTGTGTGTGTGTGTGTGTGTGTGTGTGTGTGTGTGTGTGTGTGTGTGTGTGTGTGTGTGTGTGTGCGCGCGCTTGTCTTACCAACTTGACGAGGTAACTAGACAAAAGAGTTTGCGTGTTTCGCCTTACCGAGGTAAAAAAGACAAAAGAAACCCTTTACCTCGGTTGTTTTCCCAGAACTGTACCGGCAAAACGAGGTAGAAACCGTTAGTCCACACAAAGGACAAGCAATGGGGTACCTCGGTATGTAGGGTAGACAAGACTCTGTGTGTGTGTGTGTGTGTGTGTGTGTGTGTGTGTGTGTGTGTGTGTGTGTGTGTGTGTGTGTGTCTCTCTCTCTCTCTCTCTCTCTCTCTCTCTCTCTCTCTCTCTCTCTCTCTCTCTCTCTCTCTCTCTCTCTCTCTGTGGGGGTTTGTCTTACCAACTTGACGAGGTAACTGAACAAAAGAGTTTGCGTGTTTTGCCTTACCGAGGTACAAAAGACAAAAGAAACCCTTTACCTCGGTTGTTTTCTCAAAACTGTACCGGCAAAACGAGGTGTGTGTGTGTGTGGAGGGGGGGGGGGGGGCGATGGCGTTGTGTAACTGGTTCTTGTCAGATCACCGAAGTTAAGCAACGTCGAGCGCGGTTAGTAGTTGGATGGGTGACCATTTCAGCGACTGACTCTCCGGGTACTTCGGCTTCCTCCACCCGTAAAACTGTCACCGACATGATATGACCCTGGCTGTTAATGTGTCGTTAAACCCTAATAAAAAAAATGTGTGGCAACGATTTAATCTTATCAATATCTGACTTCCGTGTGCATGATTTTTATGACCTGTTCTCGGACGTTCGCTGTCCTGCATCAGTTAAAGTTTTGTTGGGCCAACCGTCAGTTTTCCTCGATAAACCTGAACGGAAGATTTATGATAAAAATGATAAAAACGTATTCCGGATTGCCAATAGTCAACATGGGATTGGAGTGCAGTCTGAAATAGTTATGATTAACCCTTAATCACAAGAAAAATGCGATGATTTCAATTCCGCAGTAACGAGAGATCGCATTAATGATATTATATATGAATTAAACACAATTGATAATAAAGAAGTTATTACTCCTGATCATATTAATGTAGCAGCTGGATACTTAAGTAGTTTCTTGCAACTAGCAGGTAGCGAAGTTTTTTGGAGTTAAAAATAAAAAGAACAAAAATACTAAAACAATACACAGTAAATGTCATGGGTTAATATTGAGTGCATCACGGCCAAAACAGCTTATAGAAAAGCTCATAAAGATTATAGGCTTAACCCCTCATCCATAAATGAGGGAATTCTGCTGGTAAACAGTATAAGGCTACAATTAGGCACTGTGGAATTAAATAAGGAAACTAGGGCTGAAACGGTTGGCTCATTTTCGTAACCGACTAACCGAGAGCTATAACCGGATAATATCCGGTTATCTGTGGCCATTATTTCCGGCACCGTCTATGGAATCAAAACTATAAGAATTGGAAAGCAGTATTCTCAAACTATTCCGCAGTATGTATACAAACGAACGTTGTCGAGTACTCGACAACGTTCGTTTGTATACATACCACGGAATAGTTTCTGCGATTACTAAGTACTGACGGAACGTCCGATCGTTATAGAATTCTTGAACGCCAAAGTCGATTATTTCTCCATATATACAATGCGGCGTCGATGTGTAATCTATCCCAAAGGAGAAGCGGCAGATTTACTACGTTTTAAACTTGAAATGACGATCACTATCGATATTTCGGATAACCGGTTGACGTTTTTTATAATCGGTTAGGTAGCCAACTGGTTTCAAACCGATTATCCGGTTAACCATTTCAGTACTAAAGGCAACTCCAGGCAAAAATTACAAAAAGAATTTTACAGAATACTGGCAAGAAAAACAGCACGATACCAAACTTACAGCACAAGATTTCTCTATGAGTATTTCAGTAAACTGAATAATAACACAATCCAATCTTGGGAATACTGCCCACAGTGCTCAACGACAACTCGAATTATAGCACATCAGTTCTAAACTATCCAATTGAAATTAATGAGATAGAGCAAATTGTCAAAAAATAAAGCCCGGAAAGGCAAGTGGAATCGAAGTGGAATCGATCAGATATCGAATGAATTTAACAATTAAATTTTTTTAGTAAATTTTCTTTCTTAACATACCTAGCACAATTGTTTACAATTGGCTGTAACCTAAGTGCAAACCCTACTACGGAACTTAACTCAAGCTAATAACTTTTCCAAACAAACTTGGAAAAGTGGACGAGTGCAAAAGCACAAAAAAGAGATCGAAAACGGCCGAGCGAGAACGGCGATCGACATTACAGGTACCTCTTGCATTACCGAGCGCATGCGCAACTACCGTGACGTCAATTCCGAATTTCTGCCAACGAGAAGTTTTGTGATTTAGCGGGGAGGCAACGATATCCCATTGTAGTGTGGGCCTCCGGTAAACAATTGTGGTAGATATGTTAAGAAACAAAATTTACTAAAAAAATATAATTTCTTTTCAACCTAAACAATATGAGGAGGGGAATCACATAACCAATACCATCAAAAGCGCAGCTGAAAGAATGAAAGGGGGGCAGGGAACGACAAAGGAGAAAGATCGGGAACTCGCTGAAAGAACAGAAGCTAAAACACAACACACGGTGTTCAAAAGCATCCTGAAAAGAAAAGATGCTGCATGAAGCACCTTAAAATACAACTCTGTGTGAAACACATAACCAATACCAACACAAGTAGCTGAAAGAAATGCAAGGAGGGCAGAGAATGATAGCAAAACCCGTAAAGGACAAACAGCGGGAAGGTGCTGAAAAAGAAGCTGAAACACAACACCACAGTGTTGAGAGGAATGAAGCACCTGAAAAGAACAAGGTTGAGTGATAAAAATGCACAAACCTGAAAATACACATTTACCTAGGGTACACAGTAGCTTGAGCTGCAACTAGAAGGCCTAAAGAAAAAAGGTCCTCAGATTGCCACTGTAGGTGGCAGAGATAAAAGGAGGATAAAGTGGCTCCAGTAAGCCGCATTCATAAAGTCCCTGAGCGAAACAGAATTGAAAAACGCCCAGGATGTAGAAATGACACGGACCACATGACCATTAAATCGGTTCGAAATACCATCTGGAGCAGTCAAACTGGAATAAACCAGCTTGATTGCGAGATAAATCCACCTAGAAATAGAAATAGATTTCCTCCCAGGCATGAGAGACATAAAGAATCTCTTCCGACCCCTCCAAATGAGCTGTGTGCGATTAATATATAGACAAAACTACATGTATGTTTCAATGAGTCGTTTTGTATTCAATGAGTCAGATGTGCGTAGGAAGAAAACGTCGAGACCGAAGGTCGAGCCGTTTTCTTTCTACGCACATCTGACGAATTGAATACAAAACGACTCATTGAAACATACATGTGGTTTTGTATTCATTACATGACCCAAGCACCTACTGAACTAATTTTCTTTTCTATCAACGGTGGTAAACACCATGCACTTTATGCAGTCGCATTGCATAAAAAAAGTCCCGGTTGAAACAGGTTGGTGTGCAATACGGAATTCCGTATTGCACAGCCCTATTGCACGCCGTATTGCATAAGAGAGACTGCATGGGCATGTAATAAAAGTCTTGATCGCACGAACAGGACAAAGAAGAGGCCTCCGGCCATTGACAAACGAAGTACTCGAATGCAGATGGGAGATGGCACCGAATCAGGAAGTTGACTCTCTGTCCAAAGAAGGTTACACTGTTCGTCTCATTTCTGAAGGAAGTCGAATCAACAGAAAACTCATGAAGCTCACTGACACGTCTGGAAGAAGCAAACACTAGAAGAAAAGCGGTCTTATGTATGTGAAAACGCATAACGGTCTCAGATAAAGGCTTGAATGAATGCAACACCCATGCCAAGTTCCATTTGGGTGTAAGACGCAAAACTCGAGGCCTCTTCAGAGAAATGTGCCGAATCAGTTTGGATAGAAAGAGATTACTCCCTATGCACCGCTTCCCTGCATAAGAGAGAGTTTCAGACAGCATAGACCTATAACCCTTAATGGTAATAGGATGGAGGTCCTTGTATTCAGAAAGGTACACTCTAAAAACAGTTGGGTTAAAAATTAACCCAAATCAACTGGGTTGAGTGAATATGAACCCAATTGGGTTCATATTCACTCAACCCAGTTGATTTGGGTTAAATTTTAACCCAACTGATTTTTGAGTGATATACCTGAAATCCGCCATTTGAGCGAGTGACGGATTTTGGTAATCCACATTGTGATCTGCACACCAGCGACAGAAAACTTTCCACTTAGCAGAATAAGTCATGGCAATGAAATGTCGCCGTGATGCAGAAATGCACTCCACTGTTCGTCTCGAAAAATCTCTACGCCGGAGACTGGACCTGATAAAAGACAGGCGTGAAGGGACAGGTTCGCCAGGTTGTTGTGGTACTTCCTGGGCCTGCCCTGGGAAAGAAGATCGCGGCGTGGAGGAAGACGAATTGGCCGATCTGCTGACAGAGGCCGCAGCTGATTGATCCTCGCCCTCTGTGGAGACAGAGGAGCGATCAGAATGACCCTGCAACTGCAAGCACGAATCTTCGATAACACCTGAGGAAGAATCGGTGTAGGAGGGAAGGCATAGCCGACCCACCCTGTCCAATCTAGAGGCAGAGTGCCTACCGCAAATGCTTGCGGATTTGGACAAGGGGAGACAGAGGTCTCTACCTGATGATTCCAGTGGGTGGTGAAAAGGTCGATAAGAGGACGACCACACCGTTCGCAAATCGTCTGAAACATCGCACGATGGAGCATCCATTCGGTGGGAATGACACTCTCTCGTCGCGATAGGGAGTCGGCTAGTATGTTGAGACGCCCGGGGATGTGCCGAACGGCCACCCGACAGTGTACATTCCGCGCTAACACAAGAAGATCCCGAGATAGCGGATACATGGGAATCGAATGCGTGCAAGCTGATTCCGGATGTATACCACCACTGTCGAATTGGCTGAAAGAAGCAGAACTCTGTGATTCGACAGATGAGAGATCCATTGCTGAAAAGTCAACAGAAGAGCAAGGAGCTCCTTCTGGTTGATATGAAGGGCCACCTACTCTTGGTCCTACTCACCTTGAGTAGACAGACCGAGGAGATCTAACGTCGCACCCCAGCCCCAATCGCTTACATCCACTGTAAGGAGGCAATCGACCGGAGGACGATCCAATGGAAAATCCTGAGTCAAACAGGGAACTTTGGTAAAAGGGCGGAGGTGACAATGCAAGGACCGATGAATAGTGAGTTCCAGGTCCAGATGATCCACATTCGGCCGCCAGTGGTCCAATAGGAAGTGTTGGAGAGGTCGGACAGACAAACGACCCAGCGGAATGAGATCCGTCACTGAACCGCACATTTCCAGCAGCCGAGGAACGTCCTGGCCGAGACCGAGGAGGATCGGAACAGGTCCCAAGTCAAGGCGGAACGGATCAACGCCCGAGCCTTGGAAACAGACACCACATTGTCAAAAGTGTCGAAATCCATGCCCAAATGATGCAGTTGCTGAGAAGGAATTAGATCTGACTTCGCTCAGCTGACTCTGAAACCCATAGAGGCTAGCAGGCCAAGCAGCCATCGGACATCGGATTCAGAACGGCAGCATTGGGGTGCCGTTGGAGGATGTCGTCCAGGTAGGGTCTGAGTACGGTGAAAAGCGAGCACATTTACATCAGTCGGGTGAAGGCTCAAGGAGCCAGGTTCAAACTGAATGGGAGAGCTTTGAACTGAAAGACACGATCCCGAAAGGAGAACCGAAGGTATTTTCGTAACGCCAGGTGAATGGTCACATGGACATAATCATCCTTCAGGTCGATACTGGTGAATCCGCTGATGAATCGACCGTCGAACCAACCTGAAAATCTCCATGCTGAAACGAGGTGCTACGATGGACTCGTCCAGGATACTCAGATCGATGACAGGACGGAGCTGGCCATTTTTCATTGGCACTAAGTAAAGTCTCGAGTAGAACCTCGGAGAAAGGGTTACCTGACCACCTCGATCGCCCCTTTGGAGAGGAGATTGTCGATCTCTAGCATCAAAAGGTCCCGACGCTGAGGATCGGAAGGGACCCGAGTCGGGATTCGGGAGGGGTACCCGAGATAAACAGGGGTGCCGATGGAAGAACAGTCGCAGGTCTGATTGGATGACGTCGGTGACCCAAGGATCCGACGTTATCTCTGTCCAGTGGTCACAAAACAGTGACAGCCTTCTCCCGACTGGAGGCGAATCGAGGGGAGGACCTTCATTTGCAGCCGCGACACGGCCCTCGAGGAGAGAAACCACCCCTCTGGAAGCAACAGAGTCCTGAGACTTTCCTCCCTGAGGCTGCCAGCCAGCCTGGCCGCGTCGAAGCTTCTTCTGAACAGAAAGAGCGGACTTAGCCAAAGGCGCAGCCTGCGTGGCCGACGCGGCAGGACGTTTGGCGGGCCTGGAACGACCACCACCCACGGCGGCAGCAGGTTGGTCCAGTTGCCGCAACAAAAGCTGGTCCTTCAAGTGACGAAGAATCTCGTCACAAACAGCCCCACGGAACCACAGAACAGCTAAGGTCCAACCAAAGAAACAGTCCTCCGAACAGCACGCTGCTCAGAAGGAAGGGATGGAGACGTGTCCAACACGGCATCCGCGCAAGCTCCAAAGAAGCCGTATTGCTGCGTGAACGTATGTCAGGTTCATAAGAGCCACAGACAAAAAAAAACAAATGCTTCTGAGCATCATCAAACTCCCCTGGCGGCAGATAGGAAGCCAGGGCTGCGACTACGTGATCCGCGAAAGACAACATGCGCAGCATCTCTCAGGAAAAGCCCACTATAGATTCTAACACCGACAACGGGAGAACTGCTCACTTTGGCTCATCAAACCCGAGGGAAGAAGAATCCACGTCCGCAGTAGTCAACCCTTGGAAGACTGGTGGACAGGCGGATTCGTAGACACGAAACCGCGTTGGAGGCAGCGCAGAAAGCCATCAGATTGAGACAAGAAGGTGCCCTTCAAGGCCTTGGAACGTATGTTGGCATCCAGGCCTTGGAAGAACTCAACAACCTGAGCCGATTGCAGAGGGTGGAAAATCCCGGAGATAGAAGGCTCGACACGGTGGTCACAGAGGGCTGCTCTGCAGGTTAAACGTCTGGCAAGAAGCTAAAAACAAAATCTAAAGCCTGCCCCAAGACTGTCGAGGGGGCCCGTCGCCTTCAAGCAAATCGTCATCCTCTGTTGCAGAAGAGACGTAGCCCAACTCTGGCTGACCAGCAGGAACCCCCTGTGAATGATTAGCAGCATCCAAAGGGGTAGGCGTGGAATCTCTGGGACTGACCAAAGGGGGTTGCGCCTCGGGAAGCACAAGGAAGACAACTTGAGGGTTGCTAGAAAGCAACCGGGTGAGCGCCAGGAAGGCCTGCCTGCCTCAGCTCACCCTGAGAATCCGTCGGAGCAGCCGTGTCCGACGGAATGTCTTCCCAATGAACCCTTCTGGAAGAAGAGCCCAAATCCTCAGAAGGGACCGACGACGAACCTCGATCGGCAGACAGAGTAGGGAGATGGGGAAAAGACGGAGGACAGTCCCAAACGTGACGCCCAGGGGCGTCACTGGCTTCTGCAATACCGAAGGCCCAGTCTGCAAATCCTCTAGTGAGATCGGCAGCTGGACCTGGGGCACGATGAGGAAACACCGGAGAATTGTCCAAAGAGTGACAGGAAACTGCCCCTGGCCTCTGAACAACAGAGGGCCCAACTTCCTATTCTCTGAGACCGACGACAAGCGTCGATCGACATCCAAACTTGGGAAACGGTGCGAAATCACCAGAGGAAGTCCCAAGAGTGACCTCTAACAGGAACTGTTACTAGCCTCTGCCGAACAGAAGGCCCGGAGTGCCAATGCCCCAGCACCATCCTGCTGGTCGGCTCACCAGCAGGGGAGGGCGGAACAACAAACGATCCGCCCGACGAGGAACGAGGAATTGCTACCGAAGCTACCGAGCGCCCCAACCGGCCAGGAGTAAACCTAGCGAGATGAGATGGGACAGCCAGCAAACCCGTACAGCTTCGCTGAGAAGCCAGGAAAGACTGGGGCCCCGTGAAACAACACCAGATACAGCCTTGGGCCCCCGAGACTGTATACCATTTCCAGAAGAGATTGGAGGAAGACTATCATGCAAACTAGGAGCAGCATGAACAAATTCCTCAGCAGCTGCAGATGACGCAGACGGAAAATCTGACAGAGAGCGATCGAGTGGACCTCAGAAGAACTCGTCTCGATGAAACCCGTCGCCTCAAGGTTGACCACTGGGGCCAAAAGAAGGGAGACCGTAGTCCCCACTTCAGGCGTTCTGTCACCAGCACCACCAACAGCTGCAAAGGATCTGTTACCGTAACAGGCTGCTCAACATCCAGCCTGACAGAATCACCCCGTACACTCTCGGAAATATCCGAGGAGGCACGGCTACCTTTGCTTCGAGAACGAGGGGTTCTAGCTTGGGTCAGAACCACCATGTTAACGGAAGTCCAGAATTTAGATGACCAAACCCCACAAACACCACAGGGGTTGGCCTGAGAGCAGTTGTCGCAGGTGACACAAGTACTGTAAGCATCAACGACATGTTTCACCTGCAAACAAGAACTACAAGGAATTGTTTTTGGCATTGTCCAAATGGATGTGAGAAGTGAATTTAGAGGGGAAAACCCCACAGAACAAACCGAATCACAATACTTCTCACCAGCAGAAAACCGATCAACGCGGGTCGCGTTTTCGCGCCTAAAACAAAAAGCTCGCAGAGAGAATACAAGTTAAAATTAGCAGAAATATGAGGAAAATAATAATAATTTAAGGCTTGTGTAAAAGGAAACAATATCCAGAAATGCACTGTAATTATATATCTATATATATCCGGAAAACTACCGACAAGTTACCTTGGTAATTCGCGTTTCAAAAATCTTTACTGCCACATTAAGAAACCGTTTGCGGATATTTTAAGAAGAAAATAATCTTCTGCCAGAAACTCAGGCTTTTTTCAGAAAAGAGGATTCGGCACACGGTCATATTTTCTCCTTATATGTGTTGGCAGAATTAACAAAAAGATGTGAACGTAGCCTATATTGTGCTTTTGTTGACTTTGTCAAAAGCATTTCATAGTGTCTGGATGAAAGGGATGTTATATAGACTTATAAATAATGGAATCTACTGGCGTATCCTTGGTGTTATAGATGGCATTTACAAAGGAATAAAATTGTGTGTTTACGATGAATAATAGTTACTCCCCGTTATTTAGCTGTGCAAATGTGATCCGTCAAGGGGAGACTTTGCTCCGATAGGTTTTTTGGTTTATTTGAACGATTTCGAAGCATTTCCGGTTGATAAATGTGACAAATGTCTAACACTCTCCGATCTGAGTGAGGACATCATTATCGGTTTATTAACACCCACGCTGCCGATCAAACCTACCGTCTGATTACTTGTTGGAAAGGGCTCCCTGAGCCCTTTCCAACAATTAATCAGATGATAGAGTTTCAAGTACGCCATAAATTGTATTGAACTTCCTTGCGTACTGGCGTACCTAGACGTCCTCCATATATGGCTAAAGTGGGCGTGGCATTGAAAGCGTTAAAGCTGGTTACTCTTCTTTATGCAGATGATACAGTACTATTGGCGGATAGTGTGCCTGGCCTTGGTGAAACTTTGAGAGTTTACTTCGGCTGTATTGATAAATGGCAACTATGTATAAACTTTATGAAAACAAATGTTTTAATATTTGAAAAGGATCGGAATAAAAGCATAAAGTTTACCTTTGATAACAATACAATAGAAACCGTAAAAGAATATAAATATCTTGGGATAATATTTACACGAAACGGTTCATTTCTCTCGCACAAAAAGAAACGGTGCCAAGAAACAAAAAAGCAATGTTCTCGCTTATGGCTAAAATGAGGGAATATAAACTGACTTTAGATAGTCGTCGCCTGAGTGCTAGAATGTTCTATGTCCCATAGGGGAGATAATACATAGTCCCATAGGGGAGATAATACATAGTCCCATAGGGGAGATAATACATAGTCCCATAGGGGAGATAATACATAGTCCCATAGGGGAGATAATACATAGTCCCATAGGGGAGATAATATATAGTCCCATAGGGGAGATAATAGATAGTCCCATAGGGGAGATAATACATAGTCCCATAGGGGAGATAATACATAGTCCCATAGGGGAGATAATATATAGTCCCATAGGGGAGATAATACATAGTCCCATAGGGGAGATAATACATAGTCCCATAGGGGAGATAATACATAGTGCCATAGGGGAGATAATACATAGTGCCATAGGGGAGATAATACATAGTCCCATAGGGGAGATAATACATAGTCCCATAGGGGAGATAATACATAGTCCCATAGGGGAGATAATACATAGTCCCATAGGGGAGATAATATATAGTCCCATAGGGGAGATAATATATAGTCCCATAGGGGAGATAATACATAGTCCCATAGGGGAGATAATACATAGTCCCATAGGGGAGATAATACATAGTCCCATAGGGGAGATAATACATAGTCCCATAGGGGAGATAATACATAGTCCCATAGGGGAGATAATACATAGTCCCATAGGGGAGATAATACATAGTCCCATAGGGGAGATAATACATAGTGCCATAGGGGAGATAATACATAGTGCCATAGGGGAGATAATACATAGTCCCATAGGGGAGATAATACATAGTCCCATAGGGGAGATAATACATAGTCCCATAGGGGAGATAATACATAGTCCCATAGGGGACATAGAACATTCTAGCACTCAAGCAGCGTAGTGTTATAGAGATGTACGAGAAAATGATCGTCCCGATGCTTCTGTATAGGTCTGAGGTATGGGTTATAACCAGTAAAGAAATAATAGAAACAACTTAACTATGGTGTTTGAAGATCGTAATGAATCTAAAAAACAATCCTCACCATCTGTATTTGTATACGGAGAAGTTGGACTTTTCCCTTTCTCTCTGAAAATTAAACTTAAATTATTAAAATTTTGTGCCAAACTAATAAACAGTGAAAATACAAAAATAAATTATCTTCTGTACCATACTATGTTACTAGAATTCAAAGAAATAGAAAATTTGATGAAATTGGTATGTCAAATTTGTGATAGGAGGTGAGTATCATGTGCTGCTTGTCTGCGACGAATTACAATCACTTAGGAAACGATATATCGATAAGTATTATTACAAAACACCTGTTATGTTTAAACTGACAGAACTATTTAAAAATAAATCTATAGAGAATCTATAACATTTATGTAGATGTATTGGTGAAATAAGCAGAATGCGAACACTTCGAGTGTTTAGTTCTTTCCCCGCCACCCAATAAACGCTTTCAGTGAAGGTCAAACCACAACCCCAATCCGGCAGCTATTAATCATTCCCCGGGGGGGGGGGGGGTGATAACCAATTCTCGTCACCGAAGTTAAGCAACGTCGAGCCCGGTTAGTTGTAGGATGGGTAACCGTCTGAGCGGTCGATTCGAACTCCCGCGTTGTGTCCTAGGGCAACGCACTTAACCTCGACTGCCCACATGGGGGCACAATGACCCCGTGTACTAAGGCGTGCTGCGCGTCGCTGGTGCGCATGTCATCAACCAATCTAATCCTACTTGTGCTGCAGTGCGGAGTTACGATGCTGGTGAGCTGGCAGCTGCTCGTCATTGCTTGGTAGTTCTCTCCGGGTACTCCGGCTTCCACCACCCGGAAAACGAACACCGACACGATATGACCTTGGCTGTCAAAGTCAAGGAATGCCAGGCCTGGTAATGGCGGCTAATCACAAACGTTGAGGAATAGTAAATTCATTTGTATGGTATTTGTGCATTTTAAAATTGAAAAAAACACACAGGGAGAGTTTTATTTTTATTTTTTTTTATTTTTGTATTTGTTATATTTGTGCACCTTTATGGGACAAGAGGGCCCAAAGGGCCTTAATCGCCCATCTGACAATGTGGTTCAAATAAGTATTTTGGGTCACATTCAGTTAGACTGGGTTCATCAGCACTACAGAAGCATGAAGGCATAACATTATTGATAAATCTTGTGTCCATGTCAGGCGATTATTATCAAAGGTCTTCCTGGCTGCTTCCAATTCTATCAGCTGTAGAGAAGCACTGCCAAACTTCCAGGGGTTGTAATATCACTGCAGTTTAAAAGGAAAATTTTATGAAAAAACACTAAGGAATGGATCTGAACAATCTTCAACCTAACCTGTCCCTCACCCCTGCCCCGCCCCATAAAGAGCCCACATATTAACCCAGGGACTCGATTTGAACAAACTTGAACCTCCCCCCTAGAGATGTTGTGTACCAAATATCAAAAGATTCTAATTGATGGTCCTGTAGAAGATTTGTAAAGAAATTCCCCTCATATTGCACTAAGTTAAAATTTGGGCTCAAATCGAGAGCTCAAATATTAACCCAGGGACCCGATTTACACAAACTTGAATCTGCCCCCCCCCCCCCCCCCCCCTCCCCCACCAAGATGTTGTATACCAAATATGAAAGCATTCTGACTGGTGGAAGAAGATTTTTAAAGACATTTCCTCATATTGCTCTAAGTTAAAATTCGGGCTACCATGGGGAGGCCAAATATTAACCAAGCGACTCGATTTGAACACACTTGAATCTGATCTGACCCCCCTAGAAATTTTCAGTTTGTGTATCAATTGGGAGAGTGCAAAACTTCCCTTTGCGTCACCCTGGACCGGTCCCTTGGACCGCCCCGGACCGGTCCAGAGTGCCTGAGTACCGGTAGAGCAGGGGCGGTCCGGTCCTCATCGGACCGTACCGCGGACCACGCCTGGACCGGTACCGGACCGTTTGTTTGCCGTCCGGTCCGCAACACTATTGGTTAGCGAGTCATATTTCAGTATTAAAACACAACTTGTTTGTAACAGTACAGTAAACAATCAACACTGCCCATTTGACATTTTCATGGGAAAAAATCGTGTGAAGCGCATACAAATAATCTCTCAGCGGGATTCTTTGTCTGAAGCTGTGTGCCTGCATCAAGTGTATCTTGCTTTTTTCCCCCCAGTTATGTCCCATTGTTGGCGTCTGTAACGACTCAACTGATTGGCTCGTGGAGCGTATTGCATCGTGGGATATTAGCATCATCCTGAATAATTATGGTCGATCCAGGGTCGGACAAATTATTTTAGGTTCATCCTCAATTAATATAGGATGAACCTCAAATATTTATGTCGAACCTGGTTCAACATGAAGCAATAATTATGGTCCATCTAGGGTCGGACAAATTATTTCAGGTTCATCCTCAATTAATATAGGATGAACCTCAAATATTGATGTCGAACCTGGTTCAACATGAAACAATAATGATGGTCTATCCAAGGTCAGACAAATTATTTCAGGTTCATCCTCAATTAATATAGGATGAACCTGAAATATTGATGTCGAACCTGGTTCAACATGAAACAATAATTATGGTCGATCCAGGGTCGGACAAATTATTTGAGGTTCATCCTCAATTAATATAGGATGAACCTGAAATATTTATGTCGAACCTGGTTCAACATGAAACAATAATTATTGTCCATCCAGGATCGGACAAATTATTTCAGGTTCATCCTCAATTAATATAGGATGAACCTCAAATATTGATGTCGAATCTGGTTCAACATGAAACAATAATTATAGTCCATCCAGGGTTGGATAAATTATTGATCGCGTACGAGAGGGTCATAAATATTATTTTAGGATGAACCTGAAATAATATAGGATGAACCTGAAATAATATAGGATGAACCTCAAATAATATAGGATGAACCTCAAATAATATAGTATGTACCTCAATAATTATTTTCGAACCTGGTCGTACGCCATTGTTATGTCTAAACTGACAGAACTATTTGAAAATATATCTATAGAGAATCTAAAAGAATTATGTAGATTTATTCGTGAAATAAGCAGAATGCGAACACTTCAAGTGTTCAGTTCTTTCCCAGCCACCCGATAAACCCTCTCAGTGAAGGTCAAACCACAACCCCAACCCGGCAGCTATTAATCATTCCCGGGGAGGTGGGGGGGGGGGGCGGTGGGTGACGGTGGCGTTGCTGTAACCGGTTCTCTTCAGATCACCGAAGTTAAGCAACGTCGAGCCCGGTTAGTCCTTGGATGGATGACCGTCTGAGCGATCGATTCGAACTCCCGCGTTGTGTACTTGGGCAATCCACTTAACCCCGATTGCCCACATGGGGGCACGATGACGCCGGGTACTAAGCCGTACTGCACGTCGTTGGTGCGCATGTCTTCAACCAACCTAACCCTGTCTGTGCTGCAGTACGGAGTTACGATATTGGGGAGATGGCAGCTGCTCGTCGTTGCTTGATGGTTTTCTCCGGGTACTCCGGCTTCCTCCACCCGTAAAAGGAACATGGACACGGTATGACCTTGGCTGTTAAAGTGTTATTAAACCTTCATAAATAAATAAATAAATAATCATTCCCGGCTGTGGCATAGCCTCTATCCCTCACTGGAGAGAGCTAGGCGAACTGACCCCTTGGGAGCTCATGGGCTGGGCTTTGTGTGGAAATAAATTGAAAAGCCTTCACCTAGCGCTCTTATCAGAGCTCATTAGAGAATTTATTTATTGGAAGAAGTAAACACCCACCCCGTCCCTGTTTGTAAGTGAGCTGCGAATACACTCCATGTACGGGGCATGCAGGCTCGCGCGGCTATTAAATAGCGGAGGGTTCTTACAGGTGATGTGCGCACGCTACTGTTAACATAAATACTCAACCACACTTTAAATGCAAAGAACCTTTGAAATTTATAAATATTTCTTGCACAGTAGGACAATTGCGCAGTTGTTGTTTGTATTCAGGTATGTTTAATTGTCACCATTGTATGGAAAAAGACAAATAAACAAATTGAATTGAATTTTTTCACTTGTCAGAAAACATTTCTTTCAGAACTCAGTCCTGGCAGTTACTGTTTTTCTTCAGGTGATCTGTTAAAGGTGGTTTTAACATGACCAAAAATGACTCAATTTTTTCTTTGCGTTTAAAAATAAGGGACTAAATAATTTTTTTTCAAATAACGAGTCATATGGCATATCTATTTGTGAAAGAACGATATTATGAAATCATAATATTAAAATAGACTTTATGATTCTGAAGAATCATGGCTTTTCCAGATAAGATTCCATGATTTTCCTTGACCCCAGAGTGTCTGGTAAGTTGTTTCTAACTGTCTCACTGAAGTTCCTTTATTGATGCTATGAGAAAACCATCATCAATGGTGGAGAGGGTTAATATCAATATCATTGTCCAACAAGTCAATGTCCGACAAAAGGAATTATGCTTGTTTGACAAATACCCACTGTGTGTTGTGGCTATTTGAAAATGGTCCATTTTATCTCAAGTGTAACCAAAATATTGATGTCTGGCAGTTTGTAGAGGGTTAACAAGTGCTAACAGGAATATTTTCCCATGCAACTTGTAATGTCACACCAAGAATCGCGAATGGCCATTTTTTCTTAAACATCTGCAAGATGTTTTCAGAGGAACCCAGGGAAAATATGAATTTTAAGTTTTTGAAGGGTATCATTGTTTATCCAGCCCGAAACGGGTTAAGGATTGTTTTTTTTGAATACCCTTATGACTTACAAAAATAATTCTCAGTGAATTCCTCTTCCACGTATGTTGATCTCTCCTCTTAACTTTGGGTGCTGTGCTTATGCAAACACGTCCCATTTTATCAAATTTTGATGTTTGAGAGCCTGCATAGGGTTAACAAATGCTTACTGGAATGTTTTGTACATTCAACTTGTAATGTCACACTACGATCTGTGAATGGCCAATTTTTCTTGAAAATCTACGAGATGTTTTTAGAGAAATCCTCGGATAACATGCATTCTTAACCTTTTGAGGTGTGTCGCTCTGAAACCAGCCCTACATGGGTTAATGCTTGGTTTTGTGAATACCTTCATTACTTACACAAATGATCTTCCGTGAATTCCACTTCCAATAAAGGAGGTTATGTTTATCTCGCAGGTACACATTGGGTGCTATGGGTGCCCAAGAACAGGGCATTTTCTCAAAATATCTATGCTTGGCAGTCTGTGGACGGTTAACAAACGCTTACTGGAATATTTTGTCCATGCAGCTAGTAATGTCACACCAAGACCAGCGAATGGTCTTTTTCTCAACTTAATAGATGTTTTTAGAGAGATCCACAGAAAATGGGAATGTTAAGCTCTTAGGGGGTATATCTCCTTAACCAGCCGAAAATGGGTTAAGACCTCGATTTTGGAATACCCTTACTACTTACTAAACATTTTCCCTATCAATTTTGCATCGTGGAAAAGAACTTACGTTTCTCTGTGGCATTTCCTTTGGCTGTTGTTGGTGTCCAAAAACAGATTATTTTTTCAAAATTTTGACATTTAGTAACCCATGGAGGGTTAACAAATGCTTACCGGAATATTTTATCCATGCAACTGGTAATGTGACACCAAGAACTATCAATGGCCATTTTCTCTTGAAAACCTGCAAGTTGTTTGTAAAGAAATCCAGGGAAAACGTGAATTTTTTAAGCTATTGATGAGTTTTGCTGTTTAACCAGCCCCAAACGGGTTAACGCTTGGTTTTTGAATATGCTTATTACTTGCAAAAATTGTCCGTGGTGAATTCCACTTCCAACAAAGGAGATTATGTTTATCTCTTGGGTACACGTTGGGTGCTGTGGGTGCTTTTCGATGCTTGACAGCCTGTAGAGGGTTAATAAACGCTCACCGGAATATTTTGTCCATGCAACTTGTTATGTCACACCAAGACCCACGAATAGTCAGTTTTCCTTGAATACCTACAAGATGTTTTTATAGAAATCCACAGAAAATGGGGAATTTAAGCTTTTTAGGGGGTATCTCTTTAAACAGCGCAAAATGGATTAAGACTTCGATTTTTGAATACCCTTACTACTTACAAAAATGTTTTTCTATAAATTTTGCGTCAGATAAAAGAAGGTAACTTTTTACGTGGCGTACCACTGGGTGCTGTTGGTATCCAAAAACAGCCCATTTTATCACAAGTTTGACGGTTAGCAGCCTGTGGAAAGTTAACAAATACTTACTGGAATATTTCATGCAAGTGGCTTGTATTGTCACACCAAGACCTGTGCATGGCCAATTTCTCTTTAAAATCTACAAGACTCGTATAGAGAAATCCACAGAAAACGTTAATGTTTTGGTTTTTTTTTATCTTTTGAGAGGTATAGCGGTTGAACCAGCCCACAACAGGTTAACGCTTGGTTTTTTTTAATACCCTTATTACTACAAAAATGATCCTCGGTGAATCCCACTTCCAATAAAGGAAAGTTGTGTTTATCTCTTGTGTATCCTTTGGGTGGTGTTGGGGCCATTTCATCACAAGTTTGATGTCTGGCAGTCTGTGGAGGGTTAACAAATGCATTGCCTAATATGTCTTGTATATCAATGGTCGTGTCACCGTCAGGTCTAACAATGATGAATGTTTAAAACAAAATCAGCTAGAAGCATTGTGAGAAAGTGCTGATAAACCCTAATTTTGACAGTTTTTTTTCCAATTCTGGCGAAATAAGGGTTAAATCGAAAATTCCGCTTCGGTATCTTTTTAGATTTAGTGCCCTTCTAAAACCCCCACAGAAAAATTAATCCGTGGAAAAACTATAGCCTTTTCCAGAAGGAAAAGCCTAATAATCCATAGAAAAACAGTGTCTTTTCCAGAGGGAAAAGCCTAACCAGGCTTAATGATTCTGGAGAATGTTGGCTTTTCCAGATGAGATTCCATGATTTTCCATGATCCGAGAGTGTCTGAAGAATTGTTTTTAACTATGTCACCGAAGTGCCTTTGTTGATGTCCTGAGAAAAGTGGGTATAGTAGTCTCAAATGATTCAGTTTGAATAAAGAAAAAATGTTTAGGTTAAACCCATCATTATTGGGAGAGAGGGGTAATATCAATATCACCGTCCGACAAGTCTAAATCCTACAAAAGGTGTTGTTTGTTTAACACATCTCCACTGAGTGGTGTGGCTATTTGAAAATAGTCCATTTTATCTCAAATGTATCTAAAATGTTGATGTTTGGCAGCTTGTAGAGGTTAAGAAGTGCTAACAGAAATATTTTTTCAGGCAACTTGTAATGCCACACCAAGAACTGCGAATGGCCATTTTTTCTTAAAAATCTACAAGATGTTTTCAGAGAAATCCAGGGAAAACACGAATTTTAAGCTTTTGATGGGTATCGTTGTTTAACCAGCGCAAAACCGGTTAAGGATTGTGTTTTTGATTACCTTATTACTTACAAAAATAATCCTCGGTGAATTCCACTTCCATTAAAAGAAGTTATGCTTATCCCTCAGGTACACGTTGAGTGTTGTGGGGGCCCCAAAGCAGGCCATTTTCACAAAATTTCGATGGTTGAAAGCCTGTGGTGTCTTAACAAATGCTTACCAGAATATTTTGGCCATGCAACTTGTAATGTCACACCAGGACCTGCGACCGCCAATTTTTCTTGAAAACCTACTAGATGTTTTTAAAGAAATCCACAGCAAATGGGAATTTTAAGCTTTTTGGAGGTATCTCTCTTTAACCAGGCCAAGATTTGTTAAGACCTCGACGTTTGAACAACCCTACTACTTACAAAAATGTTTCCCTATAAATTTTGCATCCGATAAACGAAGGTATCTTTCTCGGTGACGTACCCATTGGATGCTGTTGGTGTCCAAAAAGAACGCATTTTATAAAAAAAAAATTAACGACCAGCAGCCCATGGAGGGTTAACAAATGCTTACCAGAATATCTTGTCCATGCAACTTGTAATTTCACACCAAGACCTGCGAACGACCATTTTTGCATGAAAAACTGCAGGACTCGTTTAGAGAAATCCAAAGAAAACATGATTTTTTTAACTTTTGAGGGGTATCTCTCTTTAACCGGCCCAAATCGGGTTAAAGCTTGGTTTCTTGAATACCTTTATTACTTACAATACTGATCCGCAGTGAATTCCACTTCTAATAAAGAGGTTATGTTTATCTCTCAGGTACACCTTGGGTGCTGTGGGTGCCCCAAAACAGGCCATTTTCTCAAACATTTGATGTTTGAGAGCCCGTGAAGGTTTAACAAACGCTTACCAGAATATTTTGTCCATGCAACTTGTAATGTCACACCAAGAACTGCGAATGTCCAATTTTCTTTAACATCTACAAGATTTGATTAGAGAAATCCACTTAAAACAGGAATTTTTAAGCTTTCGAGAGGGATCGCTGTTTAACCAGTCCTGAATGGGTTAACACTTGGTTTTTCGTATACCGTTATTACCTACAAACATAATCCGCGGTGAATTCTACTTCCAATAAAGGAAGTTATGTTTATCTCTCATGTACTCGTTGGGTGTTTCGGGAGCCCGAAAACAGCCCATTTTATCAAAGTTTTGATGTTTGACAGCCTTTGAAGGGTTAACAAATTCATTACCTAATATCTCTTGTGTATCAATTGTTGTGCAACAGTCAGGTCTAACAATGATGAATGTTTACAAAAAAATCTACGAGGCACGGTTTGAGAAAGTGATGATAAACCCTAATTTTGACAGTTTTTTGCCAATTCTCGTGAAACTAAGGGTTAAATCGAAAATTCCGCTTGGGTGCATTTTTAGATTGTGTGCTCCTCTATGCGTGTGCAAAACTGTGAAAATATCGGCTTGAAAATGGCTTCAGAATCGCACGGACAAAATGTGTCGAACCCCCCCCCCCCCAAAAAAAAAAACCCCAAACACTACATCTTATGAAACTGGAGAATTATGGCTTTTCCAGACGAGATTCCATGATTTTTTATCAAAAAAGACAAAAATATATGTTTTTTTTATTTCCATCCAAGAGGTGTCGTTTAAGACGACATGCTTTATAACCCTAACCCAGGTCGCATCTTCTGATCTGTCAACGTGTAATCACAGTTCACACGGGTACTTCTGAAATACATAAACAATCCCTCTTAAATGGACACCATAAACTCATCCACATGGTATACAGAAATATCTAATTTCCTCATCATTCCATTTGAAGAATGTTTTCAGCAGTTTTTGTGACTCTATTATTAGGCTTTTCCCTCTGGAAAAAACTCTTGTTTTTCTACAGATTATTTTTTTGTTTAGTTTTTGGTGGGGGGGGGGGGGGGGGGGGTGGGGGGGGGGGGGGGGTTATTAAAAAAAACAAGCGTTATCACATTTTGGCCTGGTTGAAGAGCGATTCCCCCCAAAAGTTGAAACATTCAGGTTTTCCGTGGATTTCTCTAAAAACATCTTGTAGGTTTTCAAGAGAAAATTGCCATTGATTGGCCTTGGTGTCACATTACCATTTGCATGGACAAAATATTCCGGTTAGCATTTGTTTACTCTCCACGGGCTGCTAAATGTAAAGATTTTGAAAAACTAGTCTGTTTTTGGACACCAACAACACCCAACGGGAATGGTGTAGAGAAACGTAACTTCTTTACCGGACGCAAAATTGATAGGGAAAAGTTTTGTGAGCAGTACGGGTATTCAGAAATCGAGGTCTTAACCCAGTTTCGACTGGTTAAGGAGAGATACCCCTTAAGAGCATCCAATTTTCATTTTCTGTGGATTTCTCTAAAAACATCTAGTAGGTTTTCAACAAAAATCTACCATTCACAGGTCTTGGAGTGACATTACAAGTTGCATGGACAAAACATTTCGGTAAGCGTCAGTTAACGCTGCCAAGCATCGAACGTTTGAGAAAATGGGCTGTTCTTGGGCACCCACAGCACCCAATGTGTATCTGAGAGATACACATAACCTCCTTTATTGGAAGTGGAATTCACAGAGAATTATTTTGTAAGTGATGAAGGTATTCACAAAACTAAGCATTAAACCGTTTGGGGCTGGTTACAGAGTGATACCCCTCAAAAGGTTAAAAATGCTTGTAAACATCTCGTTGATTTTCAAGAAAATTTAGCCATTCGCAGATCTTAGTGTGACATTATGAGTTTCATGTGCAAAATATTCCTGTAAGCATTCGTTAACCCTATGCAGGCTCCCAAACATCAAACGTTTGACAAAATGGGCAGTGTTTGCACACCCACAGCACCAAGAGGTAAGAGGAGAGATCAACATAAGTGGTAATGGAATTCAGTGAGAATTATTTTTGTAAGTAATAAGGGTATTCAAAAAACAATTCTTAACCCATTTTGGGCTGGTTAAACAATGATACCCGTCAAAAGCTTAAATGCATGTTTTCCCTGGATTTCTCTGAAAACATCTTGTAGATTTTTAAGAAAAAGTGTCCATTCTCAGTTCTTGGTGTGACATTACAAGTTGCTTTGAAAGATATTCCTGTTAGCACTTGTTAACCCTCTACAATCTGCCAGATATAAAAATGTTGGATACATCTGAGATAAAATTTACCATTTTCAATGGCCACACCACTCATTGGGGATGTGTCAAACAAACAACTCCTTTTGTCGGATTTAGACTTGTCGGATGGCGATATTGATATTACCCCTCTCTCCCAATAATGATGGTTTTAACCTAAACATTTTTTCTTATCAAACTGGGTCATTTGAGACTACTATACCCTGCACTTGGGATATGTGTCAAACAAACATAACTCCTTTTGTCAGACATTTACTTGTTGGATCACGATATGATATTAACCCTTTCCACTATTTATGGTGGTTTTAACCTAAACATTTTTTTATCATACAGTGTCATTTGGGACTACTATATCCACCTTTCTCATGATATCAATAAAGGAACTTGAGTGCAACATTTAAAAGCAATTCATCAAACACTCTTGGGTCTTGGAAAATCATGGAATCTCATCCAGAAAAGCCATGATTCTCCAGAATCACAAAGTCCATTTGTAGTGTGTTTTCTTATGCAACGCTTACCATATTTTGGGAACATTTAGCCATTTATAAATCTTGTACGGGGAAAGTTTGGTGGAAATCAAACACACAATTTCTGGTGAGTTTTAATTTTTCATTTATCAATTTGTCTTACTTAGTATCATCCCATCACAATAGATGGCACATAACTCATTATTTTAATATAAAAAGTATGTAGTCCCTTAAATTTGCCCATTTATCTCTGAACTCAAGTTGGGAGCGCGGTGGCTCGGTCGGTAGAGGTGCAGGCTGCAAGCCGAGGGGTCCTCGGTTCGAATCCCACCTGCGGCAACCGCGTTGTGTCCTTGGGCAAAACACTTCATCTCCATTGCCCGCGTGGGGGCACGATGACGCCGTGTACTAAAGCGCACTGCACGTCGATGGTACGCTTGTCTTCAACCAATCTAATCCTGCCTGTGCTGCAGTGCGGAGTTACGATGTTGGGGAGCTGGCAGCTGCTCGTCGTTGCTCGGTGGTTCTCTCCGGGTACTCCGGCTTCCTCCACCCGTAAAACTGTCACGGTCATGATTAGCCATTGTGCATAAATATGTGACATTACACATCAATAAATAATTAATAATAATAATCTGAACCCAAGTCAAATTTCTAGCCACTTTTGGTCATGTAGCCAGCACCCTAAAATGACGAACATTCATGTAACACGCTGATATGTCTTTGATATTGTCCCTCGAGTGCATCAAGGCGCCATCTACAGATCTGTAGATGGCGCCTTTATGCACTCAAGGAAGGTATCTACTTTTGCTGTTGTATTTCCGGTTTGTGACACTCTATTGGAAAGGTAGCTTTGAAAATCTACCATTACCGTACCTTAGCATGAATTGTATATTTATTCATTTATTTATTGGGTTTTAACGACACTTTCGACTGCCAGGGTCACCTCGTGTCGGAATGAACTGTATAACCTCTGGTTTTGGTGTCATTTAAAACGAAGAGGAAATAAAAGAAGGTGAGCCTTTATCCAAGCCGAATATTGCCTTTTCGTTGAATTTTATGACATTGTGTTACAAAACTAACTGAGGCAAAGGAACCACACCGGTTGAACCTGGAAGGAAGGATTTGTCCCATATTTTTCTGTTTTAGAAATGTGACTACACTTTGTGTTTACAGATTGGCGAGGTCTGTTAATTTGACACTCGTTCTATTTCTTCAACCCCAGCCAAGATCCATCCAGATACATTCCGTTTGGAAGATGGTTGAAAAAGAGACAGATAGAGCCATAATCAAACTCTGGTGGCTAAATCCGCCTAAAACATGCAACAACTTCCCTGAAAACATAGCTTATAAAACTACCACTGGAACGAACTAGTTGGGCTCATTCCAATGAGAGATCATAAGCTGTGTTTCGGGGTCGGAAATCAAAAAAGTGGTTAATGATCCCTTCCTACTAAAAGATGAAATGGCGAGTAGTGACACACACCCCACCCCACCACTTTTATTTTAGTTTCACAACAGATGATCGTTTTGCTGTGACTTTCTCTACTCCAATTTCATTTTCCCTGTTATTGTGTTTCAGTCTACTTCTTGGATATGCACACTTATATGGCTGTGTCAGGTCGGGCTATGTATATTACGCTTTGTAAGGAACAGACGGCTGAGATCCAAAGAAATGTTTACAGATCCGGCACCAGCTGGACCAGGAGACCTCGACCAAGTTGCCGGTCAGAGCGTATCTTCCTAGACCAACAGAATCTATTCATCTGAAGAAACGTTCATACTCTTGCAAAGGTTTTTCTTGGGAGCAACAGTAACACATATTGTATTCTTTCTGTTTCATTACAAAATATACAATTCATCGGACTAGATTTGGAGGAAAGGCAACCATAAGCGAAGTCCTGTTCTTACTGTTCATTTTTCATATTTTAGCATTCTTTACCAGCGCGGGTTGTTCAAATCTGTGCAATGAAGGCAGTGCCTGATAAATTTCTTTTGATACCTACAAGCTCTCACCACTGGTGCCTTTCTCATTAACCCGGATTTTGTAGTTAAGGAAAATGGCGAAAAAGTTAAAGGACGCTACATAAGTCTTCGTTTACAAAATTTCGATTTTTAAAATGATTCTATGTATTCCGCATAGCAAGCCGATCAAATCTCGAATCGAATCAGGCAAAACATTTGCAATCGAACCGAATTTCAAATTGAATCGGGCAACGATGAAAATTACTTATTTGTATGTGACAACGTGCTGGAAGACCCGAACCGTATTTATTATTTCGCTGTTGTCCTGCACTCCAACTTTTAAATCTTCCCGGATATTATGACCGGAAATCCGGTAACCGGAATTCCGGTAATTATTTTAGGGGAGATACAAAAGTTGGAGTGTATGCTTTCTGTGAAATAATAAATACAGTTCGAGTGTTCTAGCACGCAACTATTGCCCACTCCAACTTATCCGTTAATTCTCTCGATTTTGCACGTAGTGGCCGTTGAAGTCACTTTGCTTCTGGAGGTTCGTATTGCTTTCATGCACCAGGAATTTGCTCCACGCGACCATGAGAATAATAGGCTACTGTACATCATTCAAAATGATGATGGCCGCGGCCGTGAAAGAATTCGAACATATTGACTGTCCCGGATTTGATAACGAATCGAATCGAATCAGTAGCGATTCGAAATTCGATTTTTTCGAATAATCGCTGCACCTACCTACAGATCTTACACAATTACCAAAAGCATCTGGTGACTTACGGAACGCTTCAAACCATCGTGATACAATCAAATGCATCGACAAACGTTTGAAATGCCTGTGAATCATATCGGTAAATCGTTCAATGTGCGATAGTTTGGGGCGTTATATAAGATATCAAGTGTAAACAGTGGCTGTAGAATTTCGGTGTAACGTGCAATTTCGCACCTCCTATAAGTATCTGAGAATGCAATTAGGTTTAAAACGTCATATGCAAGCTGCTTATAAACTAAATACGACAGTCAAAATCTATATACTGCTGAGAGTGGAGAGTGATCTCCCCTTTGTCCATTTACTTTTCATAACTGTTTCAAGATAAACTAGAAAGAATTATATTATGCAATATTGATCGCATGGGCTAGTACAGTGTATAGAAAAAAGAATAGTTGCTGGGATATATAATTTGTTAGTGACCTAATCAGACATATGCGGCCTTAATTAATTTCATATTGGGCTCTTGCTTATAAATTAATCGGCACCGCCTACAGTTAAAACTAGAAGTCCTGTCATGAAATGCGCACAAATAGCACATTGATATGCGCGTTAATGTACGCGTTATGGCCTTAGTAAAGCTATCAAATTATGTACATATGGCCTGTGCACAAGCAATGTTCCAGCCAATGGACCTCCGGGTAACCCGGAGGTCCATTGGCAGAAACATTGCATGTGTTTGCTATGAGTAACCAAGAGAACCTGCCGTGCTTTGGATGCCGTTCGATATGGCAATTGCGCGCAATTCCAACGCGCAATTAAGCCTAGATAAGCGCACTATTCGTGACAGGACTTCTAGTTTTAACTGTATACCACATTTCGCCACTAACAGACTGTGTAACTATGTTAGTAATATGAATGAAATTTTAAAAAGCAACACTAAGCAGCACGAAAACTCCCCGACGCCGTAAAATACTTCGCCATTTTAACTATCTTCAAATCTTGTTTCCCGACAAGTAAGGATTATCTGAATTGCCTTTATGTGAATTTAAATTAATTATGTTTCACTTTATTGGAGTATGAATGCGGGGTGCGCTTTATACAGAACTTCACTCGCCCATCCCGCATTCATACTCCGAAGAAACCACAGATAATTCATTTCAATTGTTATAATTTAATTTAGATAGTTTACTCATATTATAATATACTCTTACGTGGCCGAAGTCGCTGTCATTTATATTATTGCGACCATATCAACCTTTGTGCATACGGCCGTTTTATTATTTTCAACGCCGGCTGATACACGCGTATCGTATATACTGAAGAGAACGAAACAATGCGAGTAACCCACGTGAATACCAATTGAAGAGACCACCTGCGGAAAATACAGCTTAATAGCACCGTTGGGCACACACTCTCACATGCTTTGTTTAATTGACAAATAGTCGGAACAAATCAAAAGCATTCATAAAATAGGAAAATTATTCATCCAGTCATGAAAAACTCATCTCGACCAATCATATTCAAGCAGATCGTATATCATTAAAGAAAATTAAATTATAAATGGATAAATATATATCACTCTGTTAATACTTCAGAGAAGAAAATGTGATAACGAGAACATGACGTATTCGTCCTTTGCCGGATAGACAAAGTGACAAGGATCCATACGGGGTCACTAGTCCAGTTTCCTCCCAGTAAGATAGCTTTATTTGCCGGACAGACAACGTGACAAGGATCCATACGGGCCACTAGTCCAGTTTCCTCCCAGTAAGATAGCTTTATTTGCCGGATAGACAAAGTGACAAGGATCCATACGGGGTCACTAGTCCAGTTTCCTCCCAGTAAGATAGCTTTATTTGCCGGACAGACAACGTGACAAGGATCCATGCGGGGTCACTAGTCCAGTTTCCTCCCAGTAAGATAGCTTTATTTGCCGGACAGACAACGTGACAAGGATCCATACGGGCCACTAGTCCAGTTTCCTCCCAGTAAGATAGCTTTATTTGCCGGATAGACAAAGTGACAAGGATCCATACGGGCCACTAGTCCAGTTTCCTCCCAGTAAGATAGCTTTATTTGCCGGACAGACAACGTGACAAGGATCCATGCGGGGTCACTAGTCCAGTTTCCTCCCAGTAAGATAGCTTTATTTGCCGGACAGACAAAGTGACAAGGATCCATACGGGTCACTAGTCCAGTTTCCTCCCAGTAAGATAGCTTTATTTGCCGGACAGACAACGTGACAAGGATCCATGCGGGGTCACTAGTCCAGTTTCCTCCCAGTAAGATAGCTTTATTTGCCGGACAGACAAAGTGACAAGGATCCATGCGGGGTCACTAGTCCAGTTTCCTCCCAGTAAGATAGCTTTATTTGCCGGACAGACAACGTGACAAGGATCCATACGGGCCACTAGTCCAGTTTCCTCCCAGTAAGATAGCTTTATTTGCCGGACAGACAAAGTGACAAGGATCCATGCGGGGTCACTAGTCCAGTTTCCTCTCAGTAAGATAGCTTTATTTGCCGGACAGACAACGTGACAAGGATCCATACGGGCCACTAGTCCAGTTTCCTCCCAGTAAGATAGCTTTATTTGCCGGACAGACAACGTGACAAGGATCCATACGGGCCACTAGTCCAGTTTCCTCCCAGTAAGATAGCTTTATTTGCCGGATAGACAACGTGACAAGGATCCATACGGGTCACTAGTCCAGTTTCCTCCCAGTAAGATAGCTTTATTTGCCGGATAGACAAAGTGACAAGGATCCATACGGGTCACTAGTCCAGTTTCCTCCCAGTAAGATAGCTTTATTTGCCGGACAGACAACGTGACAAGGATCCATGCGGGGTCACTAGTCCAGTTTCCTCCCAGTAAGATAGCTTTATTTGCCGGACAGACAAAGTGACAAGGATCCATACGGGCCACTAGTCCAGTTTCCTCCCAGTAAGATAGCTTTATTTGCCGGATAGACAAAGTGACAAGGATCCATACGGGTCACTAGTCCAGTTTCCTCCCAGTAAGATAGCTTTATTTGCCGGACAGACAACGTGACAAGGATCCATACGGGTCACTAGTCCAGTTTCCTCCCAGTAAGATAGCTTTATTTGCCGGACAGACAACGTGACAAGGATCCATACGGGCCACTAGTCCAGTTTCCTCCCAGTAAGATAGCTTTATTTGCCGGACAGACAAAGTGACAAGGATCCATGCGGGGTCACTAGTCCAGTTTCCTCCCAGTAAGATCGCTTTATTTGCCGGACAGACAACGTGACAAGGATCCATACGGGCCACTAGTCCAGTTTCCTCCCAGTAAGATAGCTTTATTTGCCGGATAGACAACGTGACAAGGATCCATACGGGTCACTAGTCCAGTTTCCTCCCAGTAAGATAGCTTTATTTGCCGGATAGACAAAGTGACAAGGATCCATACGGGTCACTAGTCCAGTTTCCTCCCAGTAAGATAGCTTTATTTGCCGGACAGACAACGTGACAAGGATCCATGCGGGGTCACTAGTCCAGTTTCCTCCCAGTAAGATAGCTTTATTTGCCGGACAGACAAAGTGACAAGGATCCATACGGGCCACTAGTCCAGTTTCCTCCCAGTAAGATAGCTTTATTTGCCGGATAGACAACGTGACAAGGATCCATACGGGCCACTAGTCCAGTTTCCTCCCAGTAAGATAGCTTTATTTGCCGGATAGACAACGTGACAAGGATCCATACGGGTCACTAGTCCAGTTTCCTCCCAGTAAGATAGCTTTATTTGCCGGACAGACAACGTGACAAGGATCCATACGGGTCACTAGTCCAGTTTCCTCTCAATAAGATAGCTTTATTTGCCGGACAGACAAAGTGACAAGGATCCATACGGGCCACTAGTCCAGTTTCCTCTCAATAAGATAGCTTTATTTGCCGGACAGACAAAGTGACAAGGATCCATACGGGCCACTAGTCCAGTTTCCTCTCAATAAGATAGCTTTATTTGCCGGACAGACAAAGTGACAAGAATCCATACGGGTCACTAGTCCAGTGTCCTCCCAGTAAGATCGCTTGACCGGTTTATGCACAAACATTGTAAACCGTTCGGCCAGTATTTGCTAGGTCATGGTTTAGATTTTTCGGTTTGCTGCAAAAATCGGAACCGAACCTGAAAATTGAAAGACCGCCCAGCTCAGGTGGAATCTTGTCTAAACTTATAGATAGAACAAGGCTATCCGTTAATTTTCCGAATACCGGACATTTCCTCATAGGACATTTCCCCATGCGGACATTTCACCATGCGGACATTTCACCATCGGACATTTCCCCATGCGGGCATGGAAGGCTTAAATCCAGGCAGGAATTTCACAACAATAGATGTTTTGTGTCAGTTAATTCATACAACACTATCTCTTTGAAAAAAGAAAAAAAAGAAAAAATAGCATGGTGCACCGTATATGATAATAAAACAAAATCCATGCGGAAATGTACGTACTAAAAAAATGCATGGCCGTTTTGGGGTTTTTTTTATTAAGCAGCATGGGGAAATGTCCGATGGTGAAATATCCGACCAACACTATACTACTCACATTTTGCTAAGGATCACTCATGTCCGTCTAAATATTTGATACATAAAATGTCAAATGTGTGTAGTTTTGTGTTTATTTATTTGTTTATTAGGGTTTAGGAGCACTTTCAACAGCTTGTATAATATCATGTCGGACAATTGTACTGGTGGAGGGAGTCGGAGTCTAAGAGAGAAAAACTCAACAATGGTGATTAACTCTCGGGGTCTCTAATTTACCATCCTGACACAAACAGTTTGCACTGCGTGAAGGTAATTGTTACGATGACATGTTGTACATCTAGGGTCGACGCGTAGTATCCCCAAGGTTCACTTGCCTTCAACTAATGCTAACCCTGCGTGTGAGAGGCTGATAAATTAGTGCAACAGTTACTCAGTATTGTTGAGTGCTTCCCTATGGGAACTCTAGCTTCATCTACCCGTAGATTTGTACAATCTGATATGACCAAGACTGTTAAAAGTGTCATTGCTCCACAATAAATAAACAAACAAAAATGTACTCATTTTCCTTTTATGTACGAATTATCTCGATGAATTGGGGGTGATCCTTAGCAAAATGTGAGTAGTATATATGGAGAAATTTCCGCATGGGGGAAATGTTTACTCACCAATTTCCCGTGTTAGGGGGATACACCTCACCGTAAATACGTTTACAGTAATACTCTTCAAGTAAGGACTGTCAGAATCCCTCACGGCAAACACCTGAAGCTCATACCGTCTCAAAAAGGAACTAACACCCCCTAAATGCTCGCATTGTTCTTAACAACATTGAGAATGGTATATAGCTGCCACTTCAGAATCGCCCGGAATTGTTTAAACCGATGTTCGGCAATCGCATTTGATATCGGCCGATTTTAAGCCATCGGTTGACGAAGGTAGAGGTGTTTGAACATCGGTCCATGCCGATGGTTACATGGAACACCACTGGATCAAAATTGTTTGTATTTACGTGTGATTTTAAATCTCACACAAGCAGTAACAAACTTAATAAGTTGCCACAATGATTGGCAGGATTTAAGATTGGCCTACTCTCATTGATTGGTCTGATCTTCCCCTTGATGGCTGCTCATGACACACATGCCACGTGTTGTGTTATGACTCAATGAAATGCGACATCAGCAGACAAGTTAACAGCGCAGCGTCTTTGATCAAAGACGCTGCGCTGTTAACTTGTTTCCACTGATGTCGTATTTTTATTTTAATACACACACTGACATTATTTTGAGGTCAATATATTTATTTATTGGTGTTTAAGGTCACATAGTTCTGCACAATGGCTAATCATGACCACAACAGTTTTACGGGTGGAGGAAGCCGGAGTACCCGGAGAGAACCACCGAGTAACGGCGAGCAACTGTCAGCTTCCCAGCATACTAACTCCATACAGGCAGAGTTTGCATTGGTTGAAGACAGGTGCATCATCGACGTGCAGTACGCCTTAGTACACAGCGTCACCGTGTCCCCACGTGGGCAATTAGGGTGAAGTGTCTTGCCCAAGCACACAACGCGGTTGCCGCAGGTGGGATTCGAACCGAGGACCTCTCGGCTTGCAGCCTGCACCTCTACCAACTGAGCCACCGCGCCCCATTATCTTGAGGTCAATAAACCAATCAACCTGACTGCACTGTAAAATTAACTCTATTCTATGTATTCTTAAACATACTACTCCTTTTGGTTGTTACTATCTGACATCGGCACTCGCAACCGGCAGATTGTGTGCTCAACTAATTGACAAGGAGATGACGGTCGCAAATCCTTATCGGTTAATCACTAATAATGTTCCCTTGGATCGTAGTAGGCCTATGGACGTAAGCAATGCATAATCCAAAAAGCATGTGTTCGTGTTTCCTGATACCGGACCAACGAAATTCCAAGTTTTTTGAACTGACGAGCAACGAGAAATTACATAAATACGATATGACATATTCAAGCACCTGTATTATATGATATGATTTTTGTATTTGTATTATATATGATTTTAAAGAAACCTATAAATTATTTACATTTTCATTTCATTTCAAACTAAGTTTTTCAATTATTGTAAAAAATAAGATTTTATCAATTTTGTTGTTTTATTTCTTCAAATTTACCCTTGAAATACAAAAACGCCTGTCACATGTGTATCTTTCCTCGAGATTTCCCTCGTCAGTCTTAATTAATTTCCCTCGTCAATCTTAATTAATTTCAAGGAACAATTATTGCTCATGGAGTGATGATGTAGGATTTTATGAAATACGTATGATAGTTCACTGGAAACAAATGGGCGTACTACAGGGGTGGGGGCATAGAGGGTGGAGGGGCATTTGTCCCCTTAAACGTAGACTTGGGTTACCGTTTGCCCCCCCCCCCCTTCACGCACAAACGAACATACACACACACACGCACACCACAGACGCACTCTCCAACTCTTACTTGTAATGTGTGTTGATAGGATAGACAAACGTATTCTATGCTTTCTATTGTATCTACATGGCCGACATTTCGTAAATAAGGAAAGGGCACAAACCTGAATCATTTTCCGGTGTTTTATCAGTATGTGTGAGAGGGCGTAGGAAACCCCGAAGACGGGTACACACTCGAGACTTTGAACTTTCTAAAAGGACTCCCACTTGACAAACTGGTGGGCCCTATCGTAATGGCCATACACAACGCACAAAAACATGAAAAAAAAAACGCCCAACCAGAGACTATATCAAAGTTAGATTTTTCTATGGTAAACCGATCGGGGAGACTGGTTCTGCTGGCTTTTACGAACAGACTCACCCCGTTTGTCACCACGAATCCGCTTACCTTATCACTTGTAAGCACTGTAGGAGAAACTGTATGTAAGTCAAATTCAACATCCATTCTAAATGCGAACTACCCGAAAAAACAGGATTAAAATATAATTCCGATGCCCCAGTGGCACAAAACTTTAACCTTCCTGGCCATTCTTTGGGCAATTTTGAAATCCATCCAAGTGAACATCCACCAATTAAATGTACGTTATAAGAAAAGATGAATGTAGAAAAACAACGTGAAGCTTTCGGGACCAATACCCTTCAAACCCTCATTTGGTATAAACATATCAGACAGAGAATTCGATAGAGAGTCCATCATTCCTTTCATTTTAACATACAACAGAATTAATATCGAAGTAGCAAAAATAGTAAAAAATGAGATTCCATTCAACGAATTCTAATTTAAAAGAACAGTTAAATCCTCGATCTGTCACTGCTCATAAGAAAAAGACAAAAACTTGAGAGTAGCTTGTAAGGACTAAACTGGAGCCCATCAATGAATAACATCAATGTAGCCATCTCCTAAGCTCAACATGGTCCAATGTATACCGCGTCATGGGGACGTAACATTTAGCGTCACGCTTATCCTAATTGTTAAATGAGAATTTAAAAAATGTTCGAGATGGGTGTACGTCTTACAGGTCCATTTATTGGGCCATTCCCGTTCACCCTGCATCTATTGTTTCCAGTTCAGGTGTAAGAAGGTGTGATAATCCTCGATATCAAAGACTAGCCGACGATAGATTTATTCTAATTAGTCGGGAAGTCTTATACATTATAGCAGCATCGGTGGTCATTTTTCGAGATTGGGCTGATGATTGTGATGGTCACTGTCAGAGGTGGTGGAAGCTCGATAAAAGTAGAAGGGTACAAGTTTTTAAGACCGCAATGGATCAACCCAATGGCTATAGAGTCTTGTTTAAATAAGCATTCCGCGGTGTGGTCACTGTCCTGTCCATTTCTTCTACTTCAATCAGCTGGCCTTCGGGGTGGAAGATGGTGGAAGTAGAAGAAACGGAGAGGCTGATGCATATGGTTTGGTCATCACTGGACCTGAATTTATATAAACAATTCGTGACTACAGTTCGAGTGATCATTTATCATTTTGCACAGCATCGAAACACTGAAAGTAAATATACGAGATAAACAAATGTATCAACCCACTCTGAGAAAAATTAAACACATCACCGCTGAAATTTGTTCACAGAACACTTTAGGTGATTAACACAAGACACCATTAAAATCAATCCTTCTCACGAGCACTGTTTTGATACAGACTATAAATTGCAGCGGCAGATTAATTTATATCGGTATGCAGAGTGAACGAGAATAAGCCGATTTATTGCCTGGCAAGTGGCTCCCTAGCTCCTAATCACGAACCCAGTTATAAAATCACCGTTTCGAATCTTCCTTGGGTGGCCACAAGTAGAGATATGTTCCGCGTTTCACGCTGTTCTATGTATTCAAGTGTAAATAATGCACAGAGATAAAGTATCATATCTTACTTGGGTGGCAACAAGTAAAGATATATTCCACGTTATTACGCGCAAAATTAGTTCTCAGCTTTAGAATCACGAGCCTTCTATCTCAACCTCGTCATGGTAACAGAGGCAGAGGCAAGTTCGCATATAGCATTCAAAGATCCAATCATTTCTTGACCCGAATCATTCAAACGCGGTATTCGCCATATTAAATTGTATTGCGTGCAAAATCACCGTATCATATCTCCCTTGGGTGACAACAAGTAAAGGTATGTTCCCCGTTTCACCTTGTTCTCCGTATACTACATTGGCAAGAAAATCACCTGCATGTCCAGGAATCTGGTATATGGGGTTCTCTGCGACAAGTGTAATGAAGTTGTGTACATGGGAGAGACGGCAAAACCAACTGAGTAGAATAAAACTTGAGGTTATGAGTGAACCGATACCGCATCATTTTCTGACCGAAAACCATAAAAAAAAACAATTTTAAGATTATTGGAATTGAGCAAATTTATCAACAAAATGCAGCTTACAGGAGGGGTTGTGAAGCATCCCCCCCCCCCTCTCTCTCTCTCTCTCTCTCTCTTTCTCTCTCTCTCTCTCTCCTCTCTCTCTCTCTCTCTCTCTCTCTCTCTCTCTCTCTCACTTTCTCCCACTCTCTTCCACTCTCTATTCCTTCTTTATTCCCATACACACCCAGCAAATGAAAATATCCAGCGATGATTTACAAGCAGATTATTATGAGCCATGTACATGTACCTTGTCTTCAAAATATTGGTCATGTTTTTTCACTTTACGACAGACTGACAGTGTCAATGTTCAAATTGAATTGTGCTTTCATATGAAGCCTCCTGGTGGCGTTTGTGCTAAAAGAAACTAGAAGGCTTCATTTGGAAGCACAAATCAACTTTTTCTGGGAGAATCCAACCCCTAACGCAACCCCTTTCCTCCTCCCTCACAGAAAAACCCTCAAACAAACTTCCAATGATTGCTCCTGTCTTAGGAACTCAGTTGTGTGCGGAATCTGAATGCAATGCAATGTGATAATGCTAGGACGCCACTTGCAGACTTGACACCCTTCCATTTCATGAGGAACCTATCTTCTACTTGCCCTATCTCCACAAAACTGGTAATACAGTACCGATATCACAAAATCGATCTGATTCATGATCTGATTGCGATTGGGTCGCGACCCCTTACTGTAGCAAGATCTCATGGATAAACAATTGCGAAACAAAGAACAAATCAAAAAAAATAAACGAATTATCATATGAGATTTAATGTGCCAGCTTTTCAAGAGTAGAGATTCTACGATGTTTTGGACAAGAAATCAGACCGGAAGTTACGACCAAGGGCCAATACTATAGAACTTTTACAATTGTATTCTCTAGAATTGTATTTTTTAGAATTGTATTTTCTAGCTTTGACTTTAAATGGGTTAAAATGAACCACTAACATTTTCAAAGATGTGGCAATTTGCCAACTGGCAAATTGCCATATCTTTTAAAATGCTAATTATTTAATTTAGACAGTGATATTATAAACATTGTCACCGTTGTTCAGTGTGTTATGGTAGATTAGCAACCCCCCCCCCCCCCCCCAAAAAAAAAAAAAAAAAAAAAATTAAAGCCCGAGACGAAGTCGAGGGCGTTAATTTTTTTTCTGAGGGGGCTAATCTACCATAACACATTGAACAACGGTCACTATGTTTTTTATTTTACTGAATAACCTTTGAAAGGAATGTTTCTTTCAGAGTTATAAATAAATCAATAACAAATAGGCAGACTAAGACACTGATTCAGTTCACATACGTCGAATGTTTCAAATTCAGTTGATTTCCCCTTTGTGCCCAAAAACTCCCTGAACAACTTTACACTTCTGTCAACACTTCGCTTAGTTGATGAACTGTCCTTTGACCTTAAAAGTGCCTCGATATTTACATCGCTAATATTTGCGAAAGCCATGTTTGTTGTTGTCGTCTGATTTGAGGCGAGAGAAAAACTTCGGAAATCTTCGGAAACAGCGTGTGTTATTTTCTCCCTTTCGGCAATTTTCGGATTTAGTGTGTGATATTACAAAATCACCGCGTCATAGCGTGTGTTATTACAAACAATAACAACCGTCGCGATGGTCTATCACACATTGTCAAGAATGGGCGGAGTCAACAGGCATTATCACGCAAATTAGCAAATTGTATCTGTCCAATCAGACGTCGTATTTTGTCTAGTTTTATTCATGAAGCATAATAAAAATAATTAGCAAATACAGTTCTAGAAAACACAATTGTAAAAGTGTTTTATTTTTGGCTCCTCAGATAGCGAAATAACTCGATCATTTGTCAACGCATGTACATGTCCCATGAACCGCATCGTTCGTTCACAGTAATGAATAGAAATTGAGAATTGGAATACCCTATCAAAATGAAAAATGAGACTTAATTATTCCAAATACACGAAATAAAACGAGCGTATTTACAAACACGTCGGAGTTGAACAAGCATTAATATATTTGTTAAATACACCCACACCATTAGCGATGTTATGGTGTGGATGTATACTGGTTTCAGTGTGTCAGTACACTCGATGGCACCACTTTTCAGATACTATTTTGATTTGGGGCTCATAAAACTTGATGTACGCGTGTGTAAAACGTAAAGCTAGGTCACGCTTACTCTTTTTTATCGGGCGTGACTTCATTTAGGATGTAATTCCATTAAAGGAGTCCTTCGTGACCCTTAAGATCATGAGGATATGAGAGGGCTCGATTGTTGACGCCATTGATGGATTTCTTCATGACCCTCATGGTCTCAAATGACAGACATACAAATCCTCTGACAGTAGATCACCATATCGTAAGTATTCTAAAAAATCTGGGATGTGGATAGAATGGACTGGATGTTAAACCTCCTCGATGGATTTCCTTGTTGCCCTCATATCCGCAAACAACGTTGGTCAGTGTTAGTGCGAGCAGCACAAGTACTGTAAGAAGGACACCAACAGTTAAAGGAGTGTCAGACCTGTAAGAACAAAAACACCAATAGCGCAACAGTTGTAGTGGTAGAAAACAATAGTAGAGACCAAGGGCCTATACTATAAAACTGTTACAGTTGTATTCTCTAGAATTGTATTTTCTAGAATTATATTTTCCAACTACAAATATAACTGACTGAAATGAATCATTATCATTTTAAAAGATTTGGCAATTTGCCAACTGGCAAATTGCCAGATCTTTGAAAATGCTAATGGTTCATTTCAACCCATTTAAAGTCATAACAAAGGATACAAGTCTATAAAATACAATTGTAAAAGTTTTATAGTACCCCCCTCCCCCACCCCGTCCGGCGAAATTTTAGACCAAGACATATAATAAGAATTTTATCTTGACACCTTGACATCTTGCTATCGGAAGACACAGTGATATTAGCAAGACGTGCCTTGCAGCACAACAAAGACAACAGTTAACTAGCCTGGGTTAAATGTGGAAGATAAAGCATAGCACCAATTATATCTTTCAAGCAACGGACCATTGCGTCAAAATCCTTCTTGATAATATATGGCAGCTTGAATTTATTTATTTGTTGTCTTGGTTTTACAGTGTGGCAACAGTAGTTGTGGTAGACATTAGTAGAGGCCAAGGGCCAATACTATAAAACGTTTGCAATTGTATTTTCTAGAACTGTATTTTCTTCATATTAATATAACGGACTGAAATGAATCATTATCATTTTAAAAGATATGGCAATTTGCCAACTGGCAAATTGCCACATCTTTTGAAAATGCTCATGGTTCATTTCAACTCAATTATAAGTACAAAGTCATAAGTACAAAATACAATTCTAGAAAATAACATTGCAAAGGTTTTACAGCATTGGCCCCAGGACTGGTAATACTATTAGTAATAGCTTGGAGTGAATTTGCAGGGGGGGGGGGGGGGGGGGGCAGTATTGCTAGAAACCAATGATAAGACTACAGAGAATACGATTGGTAGCGAAACTGTAGTGGGGGAGGCTGTCGTACTGGTGGGGGATAGTAGAAAATGATATGGTCACAAAAGCGGTCTCTTTCTGGATCAGATAACGACTGCTGGTAGTTGTACAAACCAGAGTGATTGGTATATGACTATGGTCATTTATGAAGACAATGAAAGCTGTTTATAGGACAGATATCGGTGACCGTAGACTGACCAGTAGTAGTGGACATGAGTCATGAAGGTGATTGGATTGTCTTAGCACTATGTGACGCAAAGAAGCACGAACGTCATGGGATGTTCTAGGGGTCAAAAGATCATAGAAGCTAAAACAAATGTTAAAGATAGTGCTATATTGGAGCCAACAATACACGATAGAACACAGCAATCAGTAGTAGTAGTATTAGTGGTAGCAGTTGGGGTGATAGAATTATGTTGTGGTGCTACTGCTGGGCTGTATAGGTGTGTCACAAAATAAATGGGAAGAACAACGTGAGCGTTTAATGTGGAGGGAAAGGGGTTAGGGGTAACAATTACGCCGAGACGTGGTACATGTGAGTAGGTGATAAATGAGAATACCAACACACCTGTACATGTACGTGTACGTGTACATGTACACCTCCATAGGATTTAGTGTTAAAATCGTGTACGTGTACACGATTTTAACGTTTTTTAGGGTGTGTTCGAATTTTTTTAACACTGAATTGTATCCTAGACGCCCGTAGTTTTACGTACACGTACATGTACCGTTTTGATTGAAATCGGCAAATGAGTTTTCCCCATAGGATTCAGTGTTAAATTGCGAGCAAAAAAACGTTTTGAGAATTCGAACACATCGTCTTGCTGATTCTAACAATCCGCGTCCGTACACGATTTTAACACTGAAACCCTATGGAGGCGTACACGGAGATCCACTTGCGGATTTTAGGTCGGAAATCGACTCGTGTGAAGAGGTTGTGTTCGAACTCTCAAACCCACTGTCGCGTTTCTCGAAGTGAGATTAGCGCACGTTATTGCGAGGTGATCTTGATAAGCACTTGATGGAAATGTTTTGAATGAAGAGTGTTGTAGGGTGTTAGAATCCGCAAACCCGCTGTCACGTTTTCCTGAAGTAAAAACTAACACATGTTATCGTTATGACTGAATGAGGTTTTCGTTCAAAAAGAGTCGATTATGAATTATGATCTGTATTATAGACATTCATGTCTTGGTTCGATGCGACGAAGAGAAATTGAGTTTAGGGATATTCTTCAAAAGAGTCGATAAAAATATGATCTGTAATAGATATTCGTGTTTTGTCTTGATGTAAAGAAGAGAAATTGACTTTTAAGCGTTCGTTCAAAAGAGTCAAACACTTAGCGGAATGTTTAAACGCATTTTCCGCTCAATTAGGTTTTGAGTGGTAAAATTTTTAATATATTCACGATAGCAATCAGAGAGAGATTTGAAAATGAATAAGTTCCTTCAGCGTTAAAATTAGAAAACCAGTTTTCTTTTGTGTGTTGAAATGTTTTAACAGTCATCAAAGGGATTCTCTCTTAATTCGATACTGAGTGAATGGTTCTTTGATATGTGAATGGAAATCCTTTGACAAAACGTAAAACTACTGTCAAAATGCGTTAAATCAGAAACCGGTTTGTCATGTACTGCTTAAACGTATTTTTAAACTTCTCCAATTCAATTAACAGTGAGTTGAGATGTGAATATTTTTAGTTTATTATATTAAAGACGGAAAGATTTTTATTACTTCAAAACACAAAAATATAATTAAACATTTAATTTTGAAAATAATAAAACAATTAAAAACGAAAGATGTTTTTACAGATGGATTCTAGACATCGAGATCGAATTTTAGAAGAGTTTGAGCGTGCTAAGAAGGGCATTCAGTCGGCTGATAGAAGCAGACGTCTTGGTGAGATGGAACTCAAACGCGAAGCCACAAAAATATTTAAACCAGTGACGGAGGGTCAAGAGCGAAGCAGGAAGGAGATAGTCGAAGAATTGAGACCCACAAAGGAGAGTTCTTTGAGAATGGGTTCGTTGCCTCTTAGTTTTGGAAATCGGTATTCCATTCAATCTACACCGGATTACGTTCCCACGGGAATTCAAACAGAGAGCGAGAGCGACACCTATACAGCTTCAACTATCACCACTAGTAGCGTCGCATCGTCTGATGATGATGGCAGTAAGAGAGATCTGTTGTATGGATTTTATAAGGATTCGGAGGGAAGAATTTTTGTAGGAGACACAGAAGTAGATATTGGCGATGATGAATTGATCGTGGGTTCGAACAGATACGAATTGACTGATGGGCTGCGCAGATTGCTCCTTTACGACAAGCCTAGCGATTACACGGATCAGGATTTCGACAATTACGGCGACATTCTGGTTCAGAGCCACGCCATGAAGAGAAATAACGATGCCAGAGAGACGAGACCCAAAGCCAACAGAGGTTACAAGTGGACGAAAGTGGTGAAACCCATATGGGATATGAACAAGAAGTTCAAAATCGGTGACTGGCAAAGGGGTGAAAACCACTTTTCTTCTGAGCGATTCTGACGCTCTGTCTCAGAGATTGAGTTTGTTGATGGCGAGCAGACGGGCTGGTAACACAGGATTAGATAATCAGATAGTTACTATATCTGACGAATTGTTAAGACAGAAGGTTTTGAATAAAAACCACTATAAAAGGCTGAGGAACGAATTGAAGGATTGAGGTGTATATAATAAGTAGAGAGAAACAAACAAACAAACAAAAATAAAACAGTAAATTTTTACACTAGAATAATAAAAGTATTTAAAAACAACAAAACGATTTACCAGTGAAAAAAACAAAAATATATTATAAAAATAAAATATGTTGGTGATAAAGAACAGGGGATACGTCAGAACTTACGTTCAAGGCGGTTCTGGCATCGTCGATTCTATAATGCGAGCGTTCACGAGCGATGCGGGTAGAAAACTCGCATCGACCGCATTTGAGGTCGGTAAGAAGACGGCTTTGGATGCTGGTAAGAAAGCCACTTCCGAAGCCAGTGGTAGGATAGCTTCTGTGGCTGGCAAGAGGGCAGTCGACGCGTTGATCGACAAGTTGATCAGTCCGCCGGCCAAGCGAGCTGCATTAGAGTGAACGCCGAAAAGTTGGAAAGATTTTAAGGATGCTGTGGTACCCATACAAGATTTAGCCAAAATGACAAGTGGATCTGGATTGAAGAGAACTCGCGACGGTGTGATATAAATAAATAATAACATTTAAAACTGAGTTTGAAAAACATAAAAAAATTGCGTTTGAAAAGAATCTAAAATAACAAACAAAAATAAAATAAAACAAAGATGAACATTAAAGATATGTCTTGGATCGACGCCGCAACCAAGACGTCGAATAACGATTTCTTTCCCAAAAGCATAAGAGGTTTGATAGTGGGAAAATCGAATTGTGGAAAGACCAATCTGTTGATGAATCTGTTGTCCCGACCTGACTGGTTGGATTACGACAGATTGTTTGTGTTTGGCAAGAGCTTGTTTGAACCCGAATACAGATTGCTTGGAGAGTGCATGGATCGTAGATTGCCCAAGCACGTCATAGCCAGAATCTTTGACAGTAGGGAGGAATTCGACAAGAGTGAAGCTCCACTTTCGACCATTTTGGACGGTGCGGCGATGGAACTGATGAAGAGAAATGCATCTTCGAACGTCGAGTGTCGATTTTATGAGAACGCTAGCGATGTTCCGGATCCTAGAGAACTGAAATCGGAAGATAAGAATCTCATGATTTTCGACGATCTGCTTTTGGAGAGACAGAACCGATGCGAATCGTATTACGTTAGGGGTCGACACAGCAACGTGGACTGTTTCTACCTGTTGCAGAATTATTTTCGATTGCCCAGACAGACGATAAGGGAGAACGCTAATTTTCTATGTCTCTTTCATCAAGATCTCAAGAATCTCAATCACATCTACGGTGATCACGTCGCAAACGACATGAGCGCGGCGGAATTCAGGAGATTCTGCAAGGGGGTTTGGGATGGTGGACTTTACAATTTCGTCGTGATCGATTTGACAAGTGAATTTAATCGCGGAAAATATTGGTGCGGATTCGACAAGTTTTATGTTTCTGATGATAATAAGATAGAGCGTGAAAATAAAATTTAGAAAATAATAAATCTTCAAATAATTAGTTTTGAATAAAAAAAAATGAAATTAAATATAATGTTCGAACATGGAGAATTGTTAGAACGGATAGCCGAGAATACGGCTGCAAAACAATCCATTCAAATCGTGGTGAGTGGTGATTCGACTCGATTCGCTACCAAATTCGAACCTTCTATCGAATTGAATAGAGAGAAAAGATACGAGATGGCGTTGGTGAATCTGGAGACTTATTATTCCTTTCCCAACGTCACCGAAAAAAATAACTCGTTCAATGGAACGGATTGGTTGGAGATTCGAATTCCCAAAGGGAGTTACGACATAGACGATTTGAACAATTACATTCAGACGCGAATGAAGACAGATGGAAAGGGAAGCAACAAGATCAGACTCGCTCCCAATCCTAATACCTTACAGACGATGTTGGATTTGGAAGATAATTTTCGTGTGGATTTCAACACGGACGATTCTATAGGCAAGATGTTGGGACTCGATCGAAAGATGTATCGAGGCCACGCGGCATCTGAAAATACAGTCAACATTCTCACAGTCAATAGCATTCTGGTGAACGTGGACGTGATTGCTGGAAGCTACGTGAATGGTAGCGCTCAACCGATGATCTATTCCTTCTTTCCAAACGTGTCGCCGGGTTATAAGATCGTGGAGCGACCTCAAAATTTAGTTTATCTACCAGTGATTTTAGACACGTTGTATAGTCTCAAAACCACGTTGACGGATCAAAATGGTGAACTGTTAGATCTTCGCGGAGAGAGAGTGACGATACAATTTCACATAAGAGAAATATAAAAGCAAAAAAAATAAAAAATATTGTGTATATATATATAGATAACAAAAATAAAATAAACGCAATATTAATTTTACAAAATTATTTTAATATAAATAATAATTATTAAACAAGAAACAATTGAAGTAAATATATTTTAAAAAAACAGAATTATGACAGGATACGTGATTAAAAATGTGAACATATCTGCAGGACAGAGGAAGAAACTCAAGAGAGCGTTAACAACTCGAGGCGAGGTGGTGAGATTCAAATTCACTCACGAAGATCTGATGAGAGGCAGTCAGGATTCGATCGCTTGGACCAGAAGTCAAATCAAAAGGATGGAGAAAGCGATTCGCGATGGAAGACGGTTGATGGTGAGATTGAGTCCCGCTCAATTGAGATACAATTTGAGAATGAAAGGTGGTTTCCTACCGCTATTGGCAGGAATCGCCGCAAAAGCATTACCCTTCGCCGCAAAGGCACTACCCTTTCTCGGAAAGACTCTCGACGTGGGAGCTCTCACGGGACTCGCAAGTTCGGCAGTTGAGAAATTAATGGGTGGCAGCGGACTGTTTTTGAAGAAGGGAGGAGCCATGTGTCGCGTCCACGTAGACGACAGCGGTAAAGGATTGTATCTAGAACCCATTAGAGGTGGCAACTCTCTGAGAGGAAACGCTCTCTATCTGAAGAGTGGACAGAATGTTGAGCGACTCAGCAAGGGTTTGTTGCTCAGTGAGAATTCGCCGTTTAAGAATATACCGATTTTGAATATGTTATTATAATATAAAATTATATAAAATATAAATCATAAAAAAGTATAAAATAATATATTTAAAATGGATAAAAAGGTGGAGAAACAATTAGATGATAATGACGAATATCGCGAGACAGAGTGCGAAGAAACAAAAAAAAATTAGATCAAAAGATGATCTCATTACTTTTTTTGTCCTTCTTCTTCGCTAAAAATCAATCTCTCTATTGTTTATATTTTCAAGTCCGTTATTAGCATGTTGACACTCGTGTCTTCTCCTTTTTCGAAAACGTGTTGAATGTTTATCTTTACTCTTTTGAGTTTTTTTACATCGGTCAACTCGCTCTCACCACCCAATTTCTTCACGAGTTCGAATGAGATGTTTGGATATATGTAATTTCCATAGGGCAACGACAAATCGTCCTTGTCGAATTCTCTATCTTCGGCGATGACGACGTTCTGCAGATCGCTTTGGTACTCGTTAATCAAATCGAGCGCAGCTTCGTCCAATTTCAAAGGCATCTTATATCTGTCGTATTTATACTCTAAGCCCTTCGTCTCGACCTCGTTCAGTTCGATGGGATCGTGTCGTTGTAATCTATAGATTTTATGACCGAATTTCTTATTTGTTTCGACTCGTTTTAATTTCAATTGGCATCTTTTAGGTGTTGCTGTCCTCATGGTCGATTATTTGGGGTTTTTTTTGTTTTACGAATTCTTGCAAATAATGTATATTTTAAATTTTGTATTTTAATAATTTGTTTAAAAAAAGGTTTGTTTTTTTTGGCTCCTTATATATATAAAAAAAAAGTTGTTTTTTTAATTTCTTTAATGTGAATATTTTTTTTTGTAAAAGTTTTTTTCTCTTTATATATATATATAAAAAAGTTGTTTTTTCGTGTCTGCTTCACGGAAATTTGTTTTGAACCTTGTGCGAGACTTCACGTAAAAGTCGTAAGAGTTCTATTTGTCTTGAACCTTCTTCTTCTTTTTTAATAGCTCGAACGACATTGTCGATTAATTCTTCTTTTTTAATAGTTCCAACGACATTGTCGATTAATTTTTGTTTGCTAATAGTATTACGATTCGATTTTCTATTGCAAATCGTATCGTTTTCTTTCGAAATGCGTATATATAAATTACGATTTTTTCTTCTTGGTTTTTTGGAGAATAACGATTTATTAAACAACGTCGACGTTTATGTCGAGATTCCATCATGGATGTTGTCGTCATGATCGATTATTTAGTTTTTTTGTTTTACGAATTCTTGCAAATAATGTATATTTTAAATTTTGTATTTTAATAATTTGTTTAAAAAGTTTTTTTTTTTTTTGCTCTTTATATATATATAAAAAAGTTGTTTTTTAATTTTTATTTCTTTAATGTGAAAATTTTTTTTGGTAAAAGTTAATACATTCAAGAAAAAATTGAATTTAAAAAAAAATATTTTTTTTTTTATATAAAGAGTAAAAAAACAAAACTTTTTAAACAAATTATTTAAATACAAAATTCAGAAAAAAATATATTCTTACAAAATGAAACAAACAGATAAAAAAAAATTGGAAAATTTAAATGAGAAAACCATACCTCAGTTAAACGAGATTTGTAAACTATTAAAAATTTCACATTTCAGAAATCATAGAACTAAATGAAAAAAGACTGAAGTCATATAGAAACATTTGCAAAACGATGGAAAGGCAAACGAAATGCCGATAGCAACGACGTCAAAAAATGCATCGGTTGTGAAAAATGAGAAGAAGAAGAAAAAGATAGTAAAAGAAATCGAAATGCCGATAGCAACGACGTCAAAAAATGCATCGGTTGTGAAAAATGAGAAGAAGAAAAAGAATTGAAATGCCGACGTCGAAAAAAACCGAAAACATTTCGATTGTGAAAAATAAGAAGATGACTAAACGAAAAGCCATTGAAGAACTTCAAGTTTCCAAAGAAAAGAAAAGAGAAACTAAAACGAAAACGAGTGATGCACATCAGATTCTAGGCAAACGAGATATATCAAGCGAACTTCGACGAGCAATAGACGAAGGGAAAGGAGAAGAATATCTAGCGCGACTCGCTGTGGAACTATTTCAATCGAAGTCCGTGGAACAGGAAAGTGCGATCAAAGGCATTTTTAAAACTTTCGACGTGGTTCCCTCATTGAAGAAAATCGATCCGAAATTGTTCATGGAATGGGTGAAGAAAAAAGTATTGGATTTGTTTCGCAAATACATGAACGTGGGACTAAAAATTAAGATGATACTCCATTGCATGCTGAATAAAATCGACGTGAAGTCCGGCGAGAGCATCATGAAAAATGCATATTTCAGATCTAACGTCGAACCCGTATTTCGAGGTTCAGATTTATCGGACGATTTCGAAAAGATAAAAGACAAGATGTTGACGTCTCTCGCGAATTATCAACATGAAGGTAGTAATTGGACGTTTGATGAGGTGTTGAAACTCGAAATTCACATAACTAAAAACGATTTGTTGAAAGGGTCTTCCTACGTGAAATTACCATATTTCCTGGCTAAGAAATACACCGTGATCAACGTGAAAAATGATCAGTGTTTTAAATGGGCAGTCACCTCCGCTCTATACCCTGTCAAAACGAACCCTGATAGAGTTTCTCATTACGAGGAAACTTCTAAAAATCTCGATTGGACCGGAGTGACTTTTCCAATGCAGTTAAAACACATCGCACGTTTCGAGGCTCAAAATCCCACTGTAGCGGTGAACGTCTTGGGATACAATGACGAAAAACGAAAGATCTATCCTCTCAGACTGACTTCATATCTCAGAAGAGAAAAGACGATTATTTTATTATTGATTTCGAATGGTGATAATCGTCATTATTGTTAGGTTGAACATCCGAGCCGATTACTGTCGAAACAAAATAATAATCATAACGGAAAGATATCTTCATGTTACAATTGCATGAACGTGTTTCACAGCGAAGACTCGTTGGCGAAACATCAGGAATATTGCAACGAAAATCAAAATGTTGCCATCGAAATGCCCAAACCCAACACCATCATGAAGTTTGAAAATCACAATAGAAGGTTAAAAGTACCATTCGACGTGTACGCCGATTTCGAATGTTTCACCGCGAAAATGAGTTTCTGTCAACCCAACGCTCTTCAAAGTTACGTCGAAAGATATCAAAAACACATACCTTCGGGCTATTGCATTTACGTGAAATGCGCTTTCGACTCACAACACGACATGGGTCCCTTCACCTACACGAAACAGTATGAAGACGACGATGTGGCTCAAAGGTTTGTGGAAGAGTTAGAATGGAAACTTCAAATGTTATACGACAAATTCAAAACTCCGGCAGAAATGATCATCACGCAAGAGCAGCAGGACGAAAATAACAGAGCCACCGAATGTCACATATGCAGACAATCGTTCGACGAGAATTCGACGGAAAATAAGAAGGTCAGACACCACGATCATTACACAGGTCTGTATAGCGGTCCGGCTCACAGCAAGTGTAATTTAAAATATCGAGATGCTGTTTTCTATCCGGTGATGTTTCACAATCTCTCGGGTTACGACAGTCATCTGTTCGTGAAAAATCTTGGCACCTTACACGAAGAATTAAATTGCATCGCGAACAGCGAAGAAAGATACATTTCCTTCACGAAATGGAAGCTCATGGAGGAGAAAAGAGTAATCGACGGAGAGACGTTGGAAGAAAAAATGAAATTCATCCGTAGAGCCATACGTTTAATCGACAGTTTTAAATTCATGGCGACCACTCTGGAAAAATTAGTCGATAACATGAGCAAGGATAAATTTAAAATCATGAGCGAACATTTCAAAGAACGAGTAGACATCATGTTGAGGAAAGGAATCTATCCTTATGATTACATGAACGATCTAAAGAGATTCAAAGACACCGCACTACCTTCGAAAGAAGATTTTTATTCGAAATTATACGAATCCGACATTTCCGACGAGAATTATGAACATGCTAAAAACGTGTGGAAATCATTCGATATGAAAACCATGAGAGATTATCACGATCTCTATCTGAAGACCGACGTTCTACTCTTGGCAGACGTGTTCGAAAATTTTCGAGACGTCTGTTGTCGAAATTACGATCTGGATCCCGCTTGGTATTTCACCGCACCCGGTCTGGCATGGGACGGTCTGTTGAAGACCACCGATGTCCAATTGGAATTATTATCTGACGTGGACATGTTGCTCATGTTCGAAAGGGCTGCGAGAGGTGGCGTCTCGATGATCTCCTACAGACACTCTGAGGCTAACAATCCCTACATGAAAGAAGGTTTCGATTCGAAACGGTCGACTAAATACATACAGTATTGGGACGCCAATAATCTGTATGGTTGGGCTATGAGTCATCCTTTACCGATTGGAAATTTCGAATGGGTGAAGGAACCAGAAGAGATGCAAAAATGGAGAGACTATCCTTGCATTTTAGAAGTCAATTTGAACTATCCGGAAGAATTACACGATCTACACAACGATTATCCGCTGGCTCCCAAATGAATGGAACCGAACGAGGGAGATGAGGAAAAACTCATTCCCAATTTATTTAACAAACGTAACTACGTCGTCTACAGTGAGAATTTGAAACAATACGTCGATTACGGGATGAAATTAGTCGACGTACATCGCATCATTCGATTCGATGAAGAGCCTTGGATGAAAAAATACTTCGATCTCAACACGAATCTCAGAATTCGAGCTGAGAACGATTTCGAAAAAGATTTCTTCAAACTCATGAACAACTGCGTGTACGGTAAATCGATGGAAAACATCAGGAAGAGAACCAACGTTCGACTCGTCACGTCTGTGAAAAGAGCTAAAACATTAGTGGCAAAACCCAATTACAAACACCGAACCATATTCGACGAAAATCTAGTGGCCGTTCACATGCAAAAGATGCACCTGAAGTTCGACAAACCATATTATCTCAGACCAATCATCTTAGATGTCAGCAAGCAATTGATGTACGAGTTTCACTACGATTACGTCAAACGAAAATTTGGTGATAAAGCCAAACTACTGTTCACCGACACAGACAGTTTAGTTTATGAGATAGAGATGAAAGACATCTACCGAGATATATCTCAGGACGTGGCCGAGTGGTTCGACACAAGCAATTATCCCGTCGATCACCCATCCAACATTCAATCAAACGTCAACAAGAAGGTGTTGGGTAAATTTAAGGATGAGAGCGGTGGTAAACAAATCGTCGAATTCGTGGGCTTGAGACCCAAACTGTATGCTTCTCGTCTAGAAGATGAAGAGATCAAGAAGTGCAAAGGAGTTAAAGCATGCGTGGTGAAGAAAAACATCTCTTTCCAAGAGTATAAAGATTGTCTGTTAGGAAGTGGTCCGGTGTATAAGACTATGAAATCGATTCAAAGCAAAAATCACGACTTGTATACTGAAATAGTCAACAAGATTTCGCTGACGGCCGACGACGATAAGAGATTCATATTAGACGATAAAATAAGCACTTTGGCACTCGGACATTGGACTGTGGACCTAACTATAGACAATATGAATGTGGATGATTGGATTCCAGATACGATTGCGGATGATAAGATTCCAGTCATGATTGTGGATGATAGGATTCCAGAAAATCAAGAGGAATTAGACGGATTCAAAATTATAGAAATCGATAGTAACATCGAGAGTCCAGAAAATCAAGAGGAATTAGATGGATTCAAAATTATAGAATACGATAGAGATATTGAGAGTTCAGAAAATCAAGAGGAATTAGACGGAATCAAAATTATAGGAAACGATAGAGACATCGAGAATGTTAGTTTAAAAAAAAAGAGAAAAAAACAAAAAAAAATAACGTCATTTTTTTAGTGAATTATAATAAAATAAATAAAAAAAATATATATGCATTTATGAATAAGAAAATAAAGATATCCGTAGAAGGTGTCGTCTTACCTAACGAACCCCTATCCAACATCGATCTGTTGAATGCGGCAAAGGATTTGAAAATCAAAGATTTTCTAGGCGTGTTTTCCAGAGATGCCTTGCCGAAGAGAAGACCTCGACAATCGGAATGCAGAATATTAAATCTAGACGATTCATCGGGTGAAGGCACTCACTGGGTGGAGTGAATCAAGAACGGGAAGAAGAAAAATTATTATTTCGACAGCTACGGAATCTCACCGCCAAAAGAAATAAAGAACTATTTCAACAAATCGATGGTTCGTTACAACACGGAACAAGTGCAATCACCAGATCAAGTGTTTTGCGGTCACCTGTGTCGCTACGTTCTCAAGAGATGGTCTGAAGGAGATCGATTTCAAGACATTCTCAATGACTTACATTAGAGAGAGATTTTTTTTTATAGTATATATAAAGATAAAAAATTATTTTAAAAAAAATTTTAATCGCATAAAACGAAAAATAAAATAACATAGTTCATTTTTAATAAACTGCGTTTTGAATATTTTTTTCTAAAAACAAAAAATCTCACAACAACATGCCAGTCGATAAATTTGGTAGAAGTGACCCAAGAAAGAAGAGGAAGACGTTCGAAGTCGATGATGGTTACGACGTTGCCAACTTGGACGAACGTTACGTTCGGAGATAGGAACCTCGAGAAGAACCTTTGAACATGAACGATAAGAAGCTCTACAATCTTCCCGAGCCGATAGATCTTGCAGATGCTGCTACTAATAAATACATTGATAAGGGGAACGCCGATTTCGAACGAATCATGCTAGATAATTATGTGGATAAAACCATGACCGATGATCTCGATCTGAAATCCAAACATTTGGTGAACATCGCGAATCCCATAGATCCCTCTGATGCCACAACCAAGAAATATGCGGACGACTCTCACGCGAGATTCAGCGAACACCTGAGAAATAGATACATTCAGAAAACGATGCACTCTGAATTGAACGCCAATTATAACAAGATAACGAACGTGGCCACTCCCACGAATCCCAAGGATGTGGCGACCAAACACTATGTAGATCTGGAACAGAGAAAGTCTGACAGACGAGAAATGAAATCGGATATGAATGCGGGATTCAACAAGATATTGAATCTGTCGAAGATCGACGACACGGATGCGGACTCAACCGCAGTCAACAAGGGCTACGTGGATTCTGCCGTGATATGATCGCAAGAATACTTAGAATCGCAAGTGGACAATCTCTACCTGAACAAACAATCTGGCGGAACCATGGAGGGTGGTATCGACATGAACAGTAAGAATTTATTCAGACTCAGTCACGATCCCGAATTCGATTCCAGCATGGTCAGCAGAAAGTACGTAGACAACAACTCGGTCTGGAGAAAGGGTGACATCATGGAAGGTAAACTAGACATGGGTGGACACGTGCTCACGAATCTACCGGATCCCGTGAACATGACGGATACCTGCATCCTGATTTTGGTGTTGGAGAAAGTCAAATATGCTAGACAATTGATCACTGTGTGGGCCGAAGAGGCTGGCGCCTTAGATGAGGGAAAAGCTGAGTGGTCTTTCGGAAATGGAGGTAGCGGATCGAAACATGGTCAGGTGGGATATCCCATGCCGCTGGGAGGTGAAATCCTTCGAATGAGTCTGGCTTCCTCGGATTTGAAAAACAGAGCGGTCGTCAATCTCATGGTGAATGGTGTAGAGAGCGATAAGCGATACAGCGTCGAAAAGACTGAGAATCAACACGCGAATGTTAGCACATTTGGCACGCCTCTCAAAGTGAACGCCGGAGACAGGATTAATTTCGTTATGAAAACCAATAATCCCGAAGCCGCCACTTCCGTGGTGAGTCTACTGATTGAACTAGATCCTTTGAACAAACAGTGAATGCGTGGAAAATAATGAATTAAAAAAAATAATGTGTGATTATTAAAAAACAAAAAAACAAAAAAAAAGTAATGAGATCATCTTTAGATCTCATTTTTTTTTTTTTTTTGTTTTCCTTCTTCTTCACTATTACCATATATTATAATAACGTTTCCTTTTTTCTCAATTTTCAGCGTCGATTCTTCTTTTTTTCTTTTTTTTGTGATATGATACGTTTATAACAACATTTTTTTATCCGAATCATAATTATGAATGAATGTTGTGCATCTCTTGGTAACACTCGCATCATCACCATTCTCTTCAGAAGGTAGTGGTGACAGTGGAAAGCGTCTCATTCTTTTCATTTCCAACCGTCTATCCCGCTGTTTATCTAACCATTTTTCCACATCTTTTTTTTTGTTTTTTTTTTTGGCTTGCAACACAGGATGGAACATCTGACGGAAATGGAGAGACGGTCACACAGGATCGAACAATCTAAGATCTGTTCAAGTTTTAATATCTTCATCACGAAATATCCTTTTTGTTTCTCTTGAGTGAATAGCACGCGATCTCTCAAGTAATTCAGAACGTAATCGTAAAAATCTTCATTTTCTACGTGACTACTTATGAATTGTAACATCGAGAATGTGCCACTAATATATCATTCTCCAGAAAAGTATTCAATCTGAAATGTTTTTTTTCTTTAGTAAAAGAATTTTGTCACTTATAACGATGATTAAAATTGCATCCTTTTTTAATTTTCTATCCATTTATGATTACAATTTATACACTTTGCGAATACAGTTGTTGGTTCATCACCAGATCTAGTTTGTTGAGATTCGATTTTTATTTGATGCTTCTTACATTTGCGACATTTTAAAATTGTATTTTTTATAATTTCTTCGTTAGATCTTATGAGATCAAACTCTTCTTTTTCTTTTAAACGATATTAGTCAAAATCACAACTATTCCATCCTTTTTTTGTGTTACGTTCTTCATATTCAATTTGAATCCATTTTTCCAAGTATTTTTTTTTAACATCGTAGTAATCTTTTCTGAACAGACGATTTGTTGTTTTCGTGTCAAAAACATCCATTTTGTTTTCGAGATTTTGGTTTTTACTTAATCTTACATCCACATTTTTAACGTTTATTAATTTTTTTTCACACACTCGTCTCTCATCGAATGATCGACATCTTATTTCCGTCCGATTCGAATTGTAATTCTCTGTCTGACAGGACCAGGGCGAAGGCTTCGGTTTTTCTTGGAACGTTCCTATCGAATTGCATCTTGGTCTGAATGTCTAACATGCTACTCTTGAGTCGTCCACTCTGTTTACTGACGTCGAATATGAACATGGGATACATCGACTTGTATTCGCTGGGAGACATGTTAGGGTTGCTCATCAATTCGTCTAGACCATGATACTTCTTTCTAAAATCAGCGGCGTCGCCGTACAGTCTGCAGAAATTGTTCTTGTCGAATGACGCATTGTAATCGATTGCTGGATATCTCGTGGCGTTCAGAAACACTTGCATGTTTCTCAAATGGCAGTGATCGAACAGCGATGCATTCTTTTCCTGAGATCCGTCCCTATCGGTCTGAAACGCAACCACGATGAAACGTGGTCTCTCGGAAGCGAATTTCACCGTCAATCTCCAATCGAAGTGATTCGTGGAGGGAGGAATGCTAGCCATGTCGCACTGTCTCATTCTAAATCCCATGGGTAATTTACTCTTGGATTCTATGATCTTGTAGAGATGCGCTTTCTCAACGATCGAAGGCTCCACATGTGGAACGAACAACGATATCTTGTGTAGAGTTATCTTACCCGCATCTGTCGCAGTGAGTCTCACTATTGCGTCGTTGTTTCCTTTTCAAATCAACGTCAGATTGTCTTTGAATCCGTACATGATCTTGTTGTAATCGTCCGCAAATCCGAAGATGTGTTTCAAAGGTATCCTGAACGAAAACGTTCCTTTAGGTCTGGACGTCTTGACGATGTAGTCGAATATCAAGGCGGCGCCGGCGCTAGCAGGGCCTACGGTGTCTTTTACCCACAACTGATTAAGTCCTCTAGATTTCGAAAAATCATCAGGATACGTCAAGAGTCTGAACATCGTGGTGGCCTGACCGGGTTGAAACACAGATTCTATCTCTTGTCCGGATAACATGTATTTTATATTACTGAATAGATGCATGATGCCATTATTGGCTAGAGTAACCGTGTCGTCGTCGGCGTAGTCGCTCCCATCTTCCTTGGTGAGACGTCCCTGCACCACTATGTAACTCTCGCTAGGATGTACGAATAGATCTTGAGTTTCGATTGATTCTTATCTCTCCCGCATTGTTCAAACTCGTTCCGGTTACCGGTTCGTATTCATGAATCTCATATTCTTGAATACTTTCATCTTGCACTATGCTTTGTGCTATATCTAGTATATTTGTCATTTTAAAGGATTTTTAGTTTTTTGTTTATTAATTAACTTGCTTTCTTTATCTAAAAATAGTTTTTAATTATTTTTTATTATTTTTTTCTCTCTTATATATATGTGTGTAAACAAGAAAATGTTAAAGAGAGTAAATAAAAAAAATTTTGTTTTCTCTATCAAAACTTCGTCTTCTGTAATTGTTGTTCGTAAAACTTTCTCCATCCAAAGCTTCGATTTCGTAAGTCACCAGATCGGTGTGAAATATTTTGATTATCACGAAGAATTCTGAGGTCCATCGAGGAGTATAACCCTTTTCGAAGTGCTTCTTATAAGCGTAGATTCTCACTCGATCACCGACCGCAAATTTCGGCGTTCTTGACTTCTTCCTGATCTTAGATCTCTCAGGATATAGATTCGTGTAGACCCGTTTTTCGTTTCGAGGATTGCTAGCTTCTGCGGGAGTCATCTTGATCGATCTGTGTCGTGTGTTGTTGTAATGTTTGACCAGACCGTTCAGAGCGTATATGTATTTCTTGGTCGAATTCGCCGTGAAGTATCTGTGCATCTTTTCCTTCATCGTTCGATTCCAACGTTCCACCATGCTGGCTTTCTCTTCATTTTCGATCGAGTAGAGGTCTACCAATCGATGAACGTGCTTGTTGTAGAATTCCTTTCCCTTATCCACCCACAATTTACTCGGTTTTCAAGAAGACGAGTCGAACACGCTCTTCAGAGCCTCGGCGACGCAAGGTCCCGATTTATTCTTCAAAGCTCCGATCCAACCGTATTTGGAAAACACGTCGATGACCGTCAATAGATATTTGACACCCTCATTCCACCTTGAAAACGATCTCATGACGACCAAGTCGGCAGACCAAATATCATCCAGACCCTTCACGAACACCCTTCTCTTTCGAAATTTACACACTATGGGTTTGTGTAATTCCTCGGCCAATTTGCTCGTCAATAATCGTTTCTTCTTCTTTTCAGATGTGCTTTTTTTTAACGCCCCATCCGAATCGACGTTTCGCACCGATCAGATTGCCGACCAGCGAACGTTCCTTCTTCTCTCTCCTGGTCAGATTCGATATGCCTCTCAATTACACCAACATGTTTTTATCGCAGACGTCATTGCGAGTCTTGGTGTCGGGATGTCCGACGTAGCACAGATCGTGATCATACGCGGCCGCGTCCACCCTATTCACAGGTTTGCTCCAAGATTTGGGATTCAGATCGGCGTTGAGTCTCTTGTTCAATTTCGTTCCGGGTCCCGTGAAACTGTGACCGGGCAGATGCATTTCGAAAGGTAGATTATTGATCATTTTATTCACGATGCCTTTACCTTTGCTTGCATTCTTTTTTTTGACGAATCTAGTCTTGACAGAACCACACATGTCGCAAATTCTGCGAAGCATCTGTCTGTCGTTTTTAGTTCGCACTTCTCTAGAATTACTCGTCTCGGTAACTCTCTTACACTTTACGCAATACATTTTTTAAGAGTTATTTAAATTACTTTCGTTTTTATTTTATATATAAATTTAATAATTAATTCTGTTCTTATTATATATATTTTTTTCAATCGCTGCTCTTGAGTTCTATCATCTTACTGAATTCCTCCCTGGTCTCTTTCCTCCCCTTTTCCACGAGAGAATCCTTCATCTCTTCCTTTATGATCTGACGAGTCTTGATTCTCATGGCTTCTTTCATGGCATCGTATTTCGTTTTCTCGCTCAATATCGCGAAGTATTCTCCGTCCGATATCCTACCGTCTTTCAACGCCATTGAGATCATTTCGGATATCGTATCGATCTTGGAGTCGGCCAAGATGCGAATCTTGTTGTGTTTCCTCTCCTTCAGATATAATTTCCTACTCAAAAAGTTCCGAGCGTGCTAAACAATCCGGCGGCGAGAGCCACTCCTTCTACGGTCAACACGATCGGAATGCCGACCGCAGTCGACAACAATCCGATGCCGGCCGCGTGTAAACCCATGGAAATCGTAATGAGTGTCGTGTCGATCGCGTTGACGAATCTCTCTCTCGAGTTAGATACTCTTGGATTCTATTGATTTGATCGATGCGATACCTCTCTCCTCTTTCTCTTTCTTCTAGCGACGGTGCCGTCGACAAAACGTTGATCGGCTTCAAATCCTCGTCGTCCACTAACGTCGGATACAATTTATTTCTGGTTCTCATTTTTGTATTTTTTCTTTCTAATATTAGATAAAAAATTTTATGTGTGTATTTATTTTTATTTTCTACTCTCCCTTATTTTATATCAACGAAAAAAACTTAGACGTATGCTTCATTCAGCAATAATTTCTTGATGCATCCCTTGTCTTCTAAAGTCAGACTTTTACGCGCCAATTTCAGTTCTTCCGAAACTGTAGGCTTGTCTTCATTCTTACAGAAGACTAATCTCTTCCAAAACGTGATCACATCGTTGAATCTAACGCGTTCGAACGCCGGTTCGAAATACATGAGGACCATATCTTCCCTTTCCATCTTCAGACACGAATGATTCTCGTGATCGAAGTCTAGATGATCCCGACATCCGACGCATCGTTCTAACAAGATGGAACGTAGTTCTTCGTTCACGCAGATTGCGTATGCTCTCATCAGCATGTTTAAAAGAATTCTGCTCTAATAGTCTGGGAAGCGCACATGATTTATGTATTTTTTTTTATTATCTATTCAATTTGATATATTTATTTTTCTGAATAACTATTATTTATATATTTTTTTCCTCTCCTATATATATCAATCAAAAACGTGACAGCGGGTTTGTGGATTCTAACACCCTACAACACTCTTCATTCAAAACATTTCCATCAAGTGCTTATCAAGATCACCTCGCAATAACGTGCACTAATCTCACTTCGAGAAACGCGACAGTGGGTTTGAGAGTTCGAACACAACCTCTTCACACGATTCGATTTCCGACCTAAAATCCGCAAGTGGATCTCCGTGTACGCCTCCATAGGGTTTCAGTGTTTTAAAATCATGTGCGGACGCGGATTGTTAGAATCGGCAAGACGATGTGTTCGAATTCTCAAAACGTTTTTTTGCTCGCAATTTAACACTGAATCTTATGGGGAAAACTCATTTGCCGATTTCAATCAAAACGGTACATGTACGTGTACTTAAAACTACGGGCGTCTAGGATACAATTCAGTGTTAAAAAAATTCGAACACACCCTAAAAAAAACGTTAAAATCGTATACACGTACACGATTTTAACACTAAATCCTATGGAGGTGTACATGTACATGTACACGTACATGTACAGGTGTGTTGGTATTCTCATTTATCACCTACTCATGTGTATGTTGTGCAAAGTTATATGTGTTTCTGGCGACTGCAATCACTTTGTTTGGTGAAAGGGTTTCTTATATGCTGTGGTCAGTCGATCGGCCGGCACGAGATGGTCAGAAATCAATTTTATTGTATGTTGATCTGGCGCATGTTGGGGCCAGTATTTAATGGACTTCAGTTGCGGTCCAGCTGTAACATTGTGAAAGTGTTTCAGTCCTCTCAATCACACGAAAGACAAATGTATGTATACTTTTCCAAAGTTGAATATCTGAAAGGTGTTAAAATGGACGTCATCAGTAATCCTTCAATGCCAGATTGTTGCTGCATACGGAACACCAGACAATGTCAGACTGTTACTGTATATGAAGCACCGGACAACGTGAGACTGTTGCTGTATACAGAACACCGGACAACGTTAGAGTGCTGTATATAGAACACCGGACAACGTTAGAGTGTTGTTGTATATAGAACACCGGACAACGTTAGACCATTGCTGTGTACGGAACACTGGACATCAGACTTTTGCTGTATACGGAACACCGTACAACGACAGACCGTTGCTGTATACACAACACCGTACAATGCCAGACTGCTGCTGTATGAACACCGATCAACATCAGACTGTTGATGTATACGGAACACTGGACCACGTTAGACTGTTGCTGTATACGGAACACCGGACAAAGTCAGACTGTTGTTGTAGATTGAACACCGGGCGGCAATGCCAGACTGTATACGGACCATGGTACAACATCAGTCTGTTGTTGTAAACGGAGCACCGGAAAACTTAAGACTGTTGCTGAATATGGACAACAGACAACGTTAGACTGTTGCTGTATACGGAACACTGTACAACGCCAAACTGTTAAACTGTTGCTGTATACGGAACACTGTACAACGCCAAACTGTTGCAGTATACGGAACACCGAACAACATCAGATTGTTGCTGTATATGGAACACCGGACAACGTTAGACTATTACTGACTACAGAACACTGTACAACGTTAGACTACCGTTGTATACAGAACACCGTACAATGCTAGACTGTTACTGTATATGGAACACGGGACGACATCAGACTGTTGCTGTATACAGAACACCGGACAACGTCAGACTTGTGTTGAAAACAGAACACCAGACAACGCCAGACTGTTGCTGTATACGGAACACTGTACAGCGCCAAACTGTTGCAGTATATGGAACACCGAACAACATCAGATTGTTGCTGTATGTGGAACACCGGACAACGTTAGACTGGTGCTGTATATGGAACACCGGACAGCGTCAGACTTGTGTTGTTTACAGAACACAAGACAACGCCAGACTGTTGCTGTATACGGAACACTGTACAACGCCAAACTGTTGCAGTATAAAGACTTTGGAACGTGTTCGATATCATGTCGTTTCCGCCGGGAAAATGTTATAGACTTCAACTCACGTTCAACCCCAGCGTAGACATTATCGTTCTGAGACTACATAGACTCGTATGCAGTTGTACGCAGCATTGATTAATATATTAAACTGTTGAAACGAGTGGATTGCAACACAAATATATAAACATACTTACATGCAACATTGTACACTATTGTTTAGGTAAAAGGGTCCAACCCAGGGTACCTTAGGTTCAAGAAGAAACAGTGGTGGCGCCAGGGGGGTGGGGGAGGATGTGTGTGTGTGTGGGTGTGTGGGTGGGGGGTGTAAGGGGGTGGGGTGGGGTGGGGGTGGTGTCAAAGGGGTTACAGTCCCCCACCCCACCCCCACCCCCGTCGGAGAGGTCCAGCTCCCCCACTCCCCTCCCCCCACCCCCACACCCCTGACCACCCACACCCCCACCCCCACCCTGGCGCCACCAGTCTTTCTTCTTGAACCTAAGGTACCCTGGGTTGGACCCTTTTGCCTAAACAATAGTGTACAATGTTGCATGTAAGTATGTTTATATATTACATGCAACATTGTACACTATTGTTTCGGCAAAAGTCGGAGATTTTTAGTCAGTCCGTCGGAGAGTTTCGTGAACCCGACTTCACGAGAAATTTCCGCCAATCGAACGTAGATATCTCGTCTTGTCAGTCTCGAACCCGTGCAGCACTGGAACTTTGATAGAGAATAGTGATTCTCACGAAATTCCTTAATGTCGTTCGTCAAACTGGCTTTATAGATGAAATATTTCCCGACCTTATTATAATATGTTTACTTTAACCCTTTACCTAAGGCAACGGCCAAAACCGACCAGCGCTATTCTCAAAAATCGCCAATTAATTTTCATTATATTTTTCATTTTTTTTTTGGTCTCAAAAACATAGGTTATGACCCCTCGTTGGAACGAGCTCGTTCCAACGAGGGGTCATAACCTATGTTTTTGAGACAAAAAATGAAAAAGATTAGTTATTCAAGAATTATTTTTGCAAGTGTCGTCTGCTTTTCAGGTTAGGTAAAGGGTTAAATAATCAACAAACATAATCATTTTGCTTCTATTTTGGTTCTCCAATTTACCAATTTTCACTCATTTTCCTTCGTTTGGGAGGTCAAATGTTATAGCCCCCCTGTCGGAGAGGTCAGTCCCCCTGTCAAGAAATCCCTGGCGCCACCCCTGAGAAGAACCTCTCTCGCTTGCTACATGACCTATTGCAATAGGTCTTCCGCGTAGTGACACTTTGTTGGTGCATCTTTATTTTATGTGTGGTTGTCTCTTGGTAATGTGAAATATGTTCTGTGTGGCCACGTTTCTGAGAGGGAGGATAAATTCTGTGTGGTCACAAGTTAGATAAATGCGAATGAATTTCTGTGTGGTCGCCTCTTAGTAATGTGAAATATTTTCTATGTGGCCACGTTTTTGTGAGGGAGGATAAATGATGTGTGGTTGCAAGTTTGATGAAAGCGAATGAATTTCTGTATGGTCGCCTCCTAGTAATGTGAAATATTTTTTTGTGTGGCCACGTTTCTGTGAGGGAGGGGAAATTCTGTGTGGTTACAAGTTAGATAAATGCGAATAAATTTCTGTGTGGTCGCCTCTTAGTAACGTGAAATATTTTCTGTGTGGCCACGTTTCTGTGAGGAAGGATAAATTATGTGTGGTTGCAAGTTAGATAAATGCGAATGAATTTCTGTGTGGTCGCTTCTTAGAAATGAGAAATATTTTTTGTGTGGCCACGTTTCTGTGAGGGAAGATAAATTCTGTGTGGTTACAAGTTAGATAAATGCGAATGAATTTCTGTGTGGTCGCCTCTTACTAATGTGAACTATTTTCTGTGTGGCCACATTTCTGTGAATGCGGATAAATTGTGTGTGGTTACAAGTTAGATCAATGCGAATGAATGTCTGTGTGTGGTCGCCTCTCAGTAATATGAACTAGTTTCTGTGTGGCCACGTTTCTGTGAGGGAGGACAAATTCTGTGTGGTTGTAGTTAGATAAATGCGAATGGTTGCATTACGTGAGTGTGGATAAATTTTTCTGTGTGGTCGTGAGTTATGGGCGTGATATCTGTATGGTCTGCCTTAAGGTCATGGTTAACAGGTAATTTGGTGTTTCGCGCATTTTGCGTGCTCTGTGTCCCATTGGGTATCCTGTGGTATCGGGTATATTTTGGCTGTGAAAGGGTTGGATCGACATGGTTGGCTTGTGGGCGTTATCGTATCAAAATTGTAGGTCATATGACACATTGTTGGATCAAACAAATTGTTGTATATTTTGGTTTTCGTGTGTAAATATATCATAGCATTTAATTGATATATTTTTCTGATTCAAAACGAACCAAAGTCACCCCCAATGTTTGGCACGGTGATAGCCACCAGTTTGTATAAACAAGCCTGAATATAACACAAGGTCCTTCAACTCTACATAGGTACTCCAGAGCCATAAAACAGAAGTAAAACCTTTTTCTGGAAGCAATCGCCATATGCCAAAAGGCTAAAAATAGTAACACAATTCCTATAAGGTCTGGAGATCGTCTGTGCTACCGAAGTATGATTCGGACCAATCGAACATATCTTTGGGAGCCCCCCACCCCCCTTGTCCTATAGCGTCACGTACGTCTTAAAATGGATGTCGGATATGTCAAGTTCGGAACTTTTATTTATTATCGGGTCGTTTCTGATATTTCTGCACTTTCTTACCGTCGTACATCCGTTTGCGATGCCCAATAGTACTACTCATACCCAACGAATACATCAAGGAGAGCAGCCTTTACTAGTCCAATTAGGTACTTTTGTGAGTTGTCGGTCTGTTTCTGCTAATTCGACACAGTCCTATACAATCGAACACCCCGTCCCCGAAGCACATCCCGTAGTGTTGTAAGCTTTTGGAATGCTATAGTGATCACGGACCACTGAAGATAGCGGTCACAATAGCTCCTTTTCGGTATTGTTTTTTTTTTGTGTAGTTGTCTGTAGTTAGATCTATTCCCAATATACAGGGCATACCACCAGAACACATCCAGAACTGTTGAAAGCCGTCCATGCTCATAGAATCTGAAGGCCTGCAGTATAGGACAGCTTAACTAGGAGAACAAGAGAACTTTTGGACATTGTGAAAGGAATGTTAAGAAATAACACTGCGAGAAACCTCTAACACATCTGAGAACCACTTTGTAATTTTTTGTTTTGGTTTAATAAATAAAGAGGTTATTACTTGGCTCATTTCATATCGACCGAGAATTCAGCCCTCGGTAACATCATATCATACTTAACCTTCGGTTTCAGGCTGATATGAAGTTACCAAAGGCTGATATCTCGGCCAACATGAAACTAACCAACGATAAGGCCTAACAAAGTTAAAAATCGGTTTCTCAGGCCCTCTCGCATGTTCCCTTTGGCTGCTGTATGCTCTTTTTTATAACCAATGCAAACTTAAAAAAATGCCGCTCAGGATCACCGATCCAATGTCGAGTTGTGACAACAGTTCCTCGCACCAAGGCCAACACACCTATGAAGTTTCATGACTCTAGGTTGAACCACTATCAAGTTCTCATCCGGAAACCAATTGTTGTGATATACTATGTTCAAGGTCACTGTGACCTTGACCTTTGACCTGGTGAGTCCAACATCAATAGGGTTCTTCCTCGCACCAAGGCCAACACGCCTGTAAAGTTTCATGACTCTAGGTTGAACCACTATCAAGTTATCATCCGGAAACCAATTGTTGCGATATACTATGTTCAAGGTCACTGTGACCTTGACCTTTGACCTGGTGAGTCCAAGATCAATAGGGTTCTTCCTCGCACCAAGGCCAACACACCTATGAAGTTTCATGACTCTAGGTTGAACCACTATCAAGTTATCATCCGGAAACCAATTGTTGCGATATACTATGTTAAAGGTCACTGTGACCTTGACCTTTGATCTGGTGAGTCCAAGATCAGTAGAGTTCTTCCTCGCACCAAGGCCAACCCACCTATGAAGTTTCATGAATGTAGGTTGAACTACTATCAAGTTATCATCATATACTATGTTCAAGGTCACTGTGACCTTGACCTTTGACCCGGTGAGTCCAAGATCAATAGGGTTCTTCCTCGCACCAAGGCCAACACACCTATGAAGTTTCATGACTCTAGGTTGAACCACTATCAAGTTATCATCCGGAAACCAATTGTTGCGATATACTATGTTAAAGGTCACTGTGACCTTGACCTTTGATCTGGTCAGTCCAAGATCAATAGAGTTCTTCCTCACACCAAGGCCAACCCACCTATGAAGTTTCAGGAATGTAGGTTGAACTACTATCAAGTTATCATCCGGAAAGGAATTGTTGCGATTTACTATGTTCAAGGTCACGTTGACCTTGACCTTCGACGTAGCGAGTCCAAAATCAATAGGGTTCTTCCCCTCACCAGGGCCAATCTACCTATGAAGTTTCATGAATGTGAGTTGAACCATTATCAAGTTATCATCCGGAAACCAATTGTTTAAGATTTACTACGTTCAAGGTCACTGTGACCTTGACCTTCGACGTAGCATGTCCAAAATCAATAGGGTTCTTCCTCCCACCAAGACCAACCTACGTATGAAGTTTAATGAATGTGAGTTGAACCACTATCAAGTTATCATCCGGAAACCAATTGTTTACGCCCGCCCGCCCGCCCGCCCGCCCGCCATTCACCAAACTATAAGTCGAGTTTGACTTCGTCACAACTCGACTAAAAATAAAAATGAAATGGTTGATGTCAGATATTTTAACAAAGTTAATAAAATTGCTTAGTTTGTCCCTTGAGTGCAACAAGGCTTTGCAATGCTCCAGCATTGCAACGCCTTCTTGCACACAACGGACGAAATACACCACCACTCTATTCTGTAGAATATGAGGCCTAAACCATAAAACAAATCAAGAACATGAACTTTTGATGTCAAAGAAATAATTACACAATAAAAAATGAAATAAGAAAACGGCCATCTACATGCAATTTTACAAACGGTGGCCTGAGAAACAGAAGATTTAAATATTTGCATTCGAAGTATTTATTGGTGTTTAAGGTCACATATTTCTGCACAGTGGCTAATCATGATCACAACATGGATATAAAGTCAAGTCCAGCCAATCGTTTATATCCATGTTGCCCATTTTAGAGGACTCCCACCCCAGGCACTGATTACCATACATATTTTACCAGTAAAACAGAGCTCGTTTACCACAGTAAACAAGCACTGCTTCATTTCTCGGGGTTCCCACGAGACGCATTCGAAGTAAAAACCTAACCGGACACGATTTGATTGATTGATTCTTTTATTTTCAATATACAACATGGAAATTTACAAAAAGTGTACAAAATAATAGAAATTATGAGTACACTGCAGGGAGATGGCATAGTCTTTTAGACTGTCTACCTGCCACCACCCCCCCCCCCCCCTTCCCCCACACACTTAATCTGAATAATCAACTCACAATAAACATAGCTCAACGTATTTACAGCATTTCCAGGAAGGAAAGACATTGCCCATGGTCCAGGTCTAAACATATACAATGCAGTGGAACTCGTGTTGAAAATTTAGATCCAAGGAGTAAATCCTTATTCCACGTGGGCCTTATTTATTTATACTGATCTGTTCTGTTCTGAATTCCCTGTGTACCTTCTAGCACATGTTAGCAAGTCAGTACAAGACGATTTTCTGTTGGGGTGGGGGTGGGGGGGGGGGGGGGGGGGTATTTTACACAATCTGAGCATTTAGCGTTATTGCAATGGACATCCTTGAGGTAGTGTCAGCGAATATTATCGATAAGATGTTTTTTTAAAAGACGCTCTACTCGGGATTTTTTTAATGTCATTATCAATTTGGGACCATATCCGAAGGAGGACCGGGGTAGTTGAACTATGACTTTGCTTTCAAATTTTAGAATGAAAACTTAACCCTTTACCTAACGTAACGGCCAAAACCGACCAGCGCTATTCTCAAAAATCGCCTATTAATTTTCATTATTTTTGTCATTTTTTGTCTCAAAAACATAGGTTATGACCCCTCTTCGGGGTCTTCATAACCTATGTTTTTGAGACAAAAAATGAAAAAAATTAGTTATTCAAGAATTATTTTTGCAAGTGTCGTCTGCTTTTCATGTTAGGTAAAGGGTTAGCAAGAGCACCGCCTAGCAAGAGCAAGAGCACCGCCTAGCGGGGCAACATACGCCCGTCAAAATTGGAACATACACAAGTTTCTCTGGGGTAAAGTTTGAAATTTTTGTTGACTCGACTATGTCTGTCGCCCCCCTCCAATCATTGCCCATTCCCCTGCCATGTCTGGGATAAAGAGTAATTCGCCTGTTTTCACATTTTCATATTAATCGATCTGAGGTCTTCACAAAATAAAAACAAGGCTGCTGCAGAAGATTCTCCTCGACGTTTACAATGGTAACGTCCATTCATTGACAGGTTAACTTCATTGATAACGATTGACGATAGGTGGCGCCAAGGAAATAGATATTTTGAGGATCATAATAGCTATAAACGGAGAGGATTCTCGTCGTTCAAAAATAGAATGGTGTTATCTGCTCCTGTCACATGCACAACGACAATTTGATGATCAACATGGGTGCAAAATTTAAACAATAAAGCAAGTAAAATGTTGGAGTAGGCGACACAATAGTGTAACGTTTCAAGTACAAAAAGGGAGCATAACTCTGGAAATACAACACAGAGTTACCTGCTCTGTCACATGCACAACAGCAATTGGTGATCAACATGTGTGCAAAGTTTGAACAATATAGCATGTAAAATGTTGAAGGAGTAGGCGACACAATAACGTAATGTTTTAAGTACTAAAAGGGGCATAACTCAGGAAATACAAAATGGACTTACCTGCTCTTGTCACATGCACAACGGCAATTGGTGATCACCATGTGTGCAAAGTTTGAACAATATAACATGTAAAATGTTGACGGAGTAGGCGACACAATACTGTAATGATTTAAGTACTAAAAGGGGGAATAACTCTGGAAATACAAAACAGAGTTACCTGCTCTTGTCACATGCACAACGACATTTGGTGATCAATATGTGTGCAAAGTTTGGATAATATAGCATGTAAAATGTTGGAGGAGAACGCGACACAATACTGTAATGTTTTAAGTACTAAAAGGGGCACAACTCTGGAAATACAAAATGGAGTTACCTGCTCTTGTCACATGCACAACAGCAATTGGTGATCACCATGTGTGCAAAGTTTGAACAATATAACATGTAAAATGTTGAAGGAGTAGGCGACACAATACCGTAATGTTTTAAGTACTAAAAGGGGGCACAACTCTGGAAATACAAAACAGAGTTACCTGCTCTTGTTACATGCACATCGGCAATTACTGATCATCATGTGCGCAAAGTTTGAACAATGTAGCATGTAAAATGTTGAAGGAGTAGGCGACACAATAGTGTAATGTTTCAAGTATTAAAAGGGTCATAACTTAAGAACCACAAAACAGAGTTACTTGCTCTTGTCACATGCACAACGGCAATTGGTGATCAACATATGTGCAAAGTTTGAACAGTATAGCATGTAAATTGTTGAAGAAGAAGGCGACACAATACTGTGTTTTAAGTACTAAAAGGGGCATAACTCTGGAAATACAAAATGAAGTTATCCGCTCTTGTCAAATGCACAACGGCAATTGGTGATCACCATGTGTGCAAAGTTTGAACAATATGGCATGTAAAATGTTGAAAGAGTAGGCGACACAATACGGTAATGTTTTAAGTACTACAAGGGGGCATAACTCTCAAAATACAAAATGGAGTTACCTGCACTTGTCACATGCACAACGGCAATTACTGATCAACATGTATGCGAAGTTTGAAGAATATAGCATGTAAAATGTTGACGGAGTAGGCGACACAATACTGTGTTTTAAGTACTAAAAGGGGCATAACTCTGGAAATACAAAATGAAGTTATCCGCTCTTGTCAAATGCACAACGGCAATTGGTGATCACCATGTGTGCAAAGTTTGAACAATATGGCATGTAAAATGTTGAAAGAGTAGGCGACACAATACGGTAATGTTTTAAGTACTAAAAGGGGCATAACTCTGGAAATACAAAACAGAGTTACCTGCTCTTGTCACATGCACAACGCAATTGGTGATCAACATGTATGCGAAGTTTGAAGAATATAGCATGTAAAATGTTGAAGGAGAAGGCGACACAATACTGTAATGTTTTAAGTACAAAAAGGGGCATAACTCTGGAAATGCAAAATGGAGTTACCTGCTCTTGTCACATGCACAACAGCAATTAGTGATCACCATGTGTGCAAAGTTTGAACAGTATAGCATGTAAAATGTTGAAGGAGAAGGCGACACAATACTGCAATGTTTTCAGTACTACAAGGGGGCATAACTCTCAAAATACAAAATGGAGTTACCTGCACTTGTCACATGCACAACGGCAATTACTGATCAACATCTGTGCAAAGTTTAAACAATGTAGCATGTAAACTTTTGGAGGAGTAGGCGACACAAAAATTGTTTACGGACAGACAGACAGACAGACAGACAGACAGACAGACAGACGGACGGACGGACGGACGGACGGACGGACAGACAGACAGACAATGCCATAACATAATACACCCGTCAAAAAAACAGGGGCGTATAAAAATGATATAAGAATAGAAAAGTATTATCTGATACGTGAATTTTTACCCGACCTTTTGTGGAATATTATAAGCTTCATGTCGTGCAGCTGGCTGATACATTTCCATATTTGTAGGCGATGAGAGTATCATATCAGTTGAGGTGAAGCCATCTACACGCCATGTAACATATTTATTATGCTGAAAGTCCATGTAAAATCAAAGTATGAATGAAATTCCACGAGATACTACGACCGTACGTTTATGTTTTAGAAACCGCTATCGAATCATCAACAGTAACTGTCACCGTTACGTATCCATGGTAACGGTAAACAATCGCCGCTGCTCGAAACGTGATATGTGCTTACAAAACAAAACGATAGCTACAAGCATATCTGAAATACGTTCACATTCATTTACTGTAATTACCACTGAAAAGGGTTAACAAGGCACTTTTAGGTGTTCAAAATATCATTTTTAATCTGTTGAGTAAACTGTAAAGAAATTCAGCATAAAAAATTGATAGAGTTGTAAAAACAACAAACAACTTTTGGGACCACAAATATCATATGACTCGTCCGTTTTGTTCACTTTAAAACATTTGATATTTTGCTTTCATATTAATCAGTGATAAATAAAGCCTTCCATCAATTTCATTGGTCAATTTCAAAACTGGACAATTTGATTGGCTAAACAAAATACAGCTGGGTAATATTTGAATAATTTCAGTAGGGAGAATTTACGTTATCTGTCCTATTGATGTAAAAGTGTCCTGGATGCTAACGAGTCGCTGGTGTGTCCTGCAGTGGTGAATGGAACAGGCCCGAAAAGGAGTGTCACGCTTGCAGAGAAGTTTTGAGTCAGAACGTTTCCAGAGATCATTGATACAAGTTGCATTTCTATGTCATCGCTTCTATTTGATGTTTCCATTATTATCATTTGTTCACATCTTCATTCTTATTGGTAAGTGCACCAATTTCTTATGTTATATCATTCTCTTTAATGCATTCACAACTACAACTAATTTCGCATTAATTGGCGTTGTCCGTTAACTTGTATTTGGTAATTTTGTGGGGGTAACCTAATTTCGCGCCACTCTGCAATTTCGACGGCGTGGTTTCAAATTATCCATTCCAACTCATATTTGCCTATTTTCGAGTATTGCCTTTTTTGCATCGCGACTGCAATGCCTTTGCTTGCCGTTGTGCCGTACTTGTAATTGAAGAAGACGTTTTTTGCACCTTCTTAATTATTGTTGGTGGGAAGAGTTTCGGTTTACAAAAAAATATAAAAATAAAATAAAATAGAATAAAAATACAAAATAATTAAGCCAGAAAAATTTTCCCACATCGGAGACTACCTCTGAGTTTTAGAAATGTCAGATTATAAAATAAATATCAACACAGCAACATTTGATGAATTACAATGCATCCCTAAAGTTGGGCCGAAAATTTCAGCTCAAATAATCCAACGAAGGAGGGAGTTTGGATGCCTCTCTGGAGATGACCTCGTCCAAATACCTCATTTCGTGGGTTCAAAGGAACAATGGGCTGTGATAGATTTCTCTCGTCCCAAAATAGGTGAAAATGTGGACAACTGGATTCCAGCAGATGGGGTGGTGACCCGTGGCTCGACACCCGAGTCAGGTCATCCAAGTCTGCCTGGGTTAACTACAACAGTAACAACACCAGTGGTGGATGCAGGAAATCAACCTTTTTCAACACCCACAGTTTTAACTCCATCGCCTACAATAGATTATGGACATCCTCCTATCCAGTCATTTTTTAGGCCAGGCCAATTATTTTCTGGTACTCAGGCTAAGGAAAAACTAGACTTCTCAACCCTTGACAACCAGGGGCTGACATCAAGTCCTCAGTTACCACCCATAGGTACTCCAGCATCATCAACAAAATATACGAAGGGTTTAGATTCTATATGGGGGCATGGACGTACTGTACAAACCACCGATGTCATGACCACCCATTCACTTGGCACTCACAACTTTGGAGACCGAGATCAGGTTTCAACAGTGAGTACTAAAAGCACATGGGATTCTGTAATGTTTACCGAACCAGTGACTACATATACAACTCTACCCACGAGTGTGAGAGACATGCATGGGACCCCCCAGTTTCCCACCAATGTCACTCATTATCCAAGCAGTTCTGGGTCCAAGACAACATTGGATGAACGGCTAAATTGGATGAAAACTGTTCGGGAAAGAATGTCAAAGCAAAACCAGTTGGATTTAAGCATACATCCCATTCAAGGTGTCACACAGGGACAAGCTGGTGAACAACATGGATTGTCTCAATTATCAGAGTCAAACATTACTTTTGTACCTGTGTCAGTGCAACCATTATCAGCACATTCTCACGTCGGAGCATTTCCGATGGTGCCAAATACATTGCAGACACAGGATCTTTCACAGAAATTCCCTGCTGTTACATTTGGATTATCTACAGTTTTGACAGGCGAGACCCAATCTGCGACACATTTCAGCAGTGTACCCCTACACTTTGGGTCTTTAGGATCGAATTCAGTAAATGTCCAACAAACCCAGCCCTGGCCTCCACTGTCGTTTGTAAACCCAGTGACAAGCTCGATACAGCTCAGTTCACCATACAGTTACTCTCACCCAAGTCAGTCAGCGAGGAACGTGTGTTCAAGTTGGGGGCAACCTCCAATCCAGAATGCACCGCTGTACACCATGGGCAACACAACAGTGTATGATAATGCCACGGTTCTGGGTACCTGTCAGTACAACCCAATCGCATGTAGACCACCTCCATGTATGGTTTCCCGGCAGGAAAATAACCTGGCACTAGGGGGTGCAGCAACCTTTTCTGCAAATCTTCCTATCACATGTTCGACAAGTATGCCAGGTTATGCTTATCCTCCACCACCTCCACTTTATCCCGGGCCACCAAATTCGCTCTTCATGCCTCAGCCACTTCCACCACCACGAGACCCCCTCGTTGGTCAGTCAGGAGGTGTGACAACCTATGGTTATCACTTTCAACCAGCAGGAGGGCATGGAGCAGGTGGGGGGCCAGGATTTAATTATTCACAGGACCATAGATCCAGGTATGATCGCCTTCCAAGAATGCCGAGAGGTTTTTCATATGATGGTTCTGAAACCTGGAAACCATTCAAAATAAAATTTGGTAGCTATGCAGACTCACAGGGCTGGGGACCCGAAGAGCGCAAGCAAGCTTTATGTTGGTGTTTATCTGGTAAGGCTAGCGAATACTACACACTTCTCACAGAACAAACCCCTGGCATATCCATTGATCAACTACTGGTCAAATTGGAAAGCATGTTTGGTTGTCACGACTTGCCAGAAACAGTGCAACTCAGATTCCAGCAGGCTAAGCAATTACCAAGTCAGTCGCTGGAGGAGTGGGCACAGACAGTATTAACTTTGGCAACCAAAGCCTTCAAAGACTGTTCAAATGAATTCACTTTTCGCCAAGCTGTCCTGAAATTTTGCCAAGGATGTTCGGATTCTCGTGCAGCAGAACTTGTTGCCATGGAGAATCCCCAATCCATGGAAAAGGCAATTAATCGTATTAGATGGTACCAGCATAACTATGCTGCTATTCAGGCCAATAAAAGTCCACGCCGGGAGGTACGGCAAGTTTCATATAATTCTGATGATAGTGATGATTCTTTATCCATCAGAGCCACACACCCAAGAAGGAACAAGACTAAAAACCGGTATTCAGAAAAAGGGGGCTCTATTTCCGACTCTGGATCAGATACAACATCTGGATCTAGGGGTGCTTATACCAAGAAATTTGGTGGGCGTGACTCAGGAGAATTCGCGTCATTGAAAGCACGAACGCTAGCCCTAGAATCTAGCCTTGAAGGTATTCATAAAGTGTTAGATAAACTTTCAGCAGGGTTAGAAAGACTGAATACCGATTCAAAGCCACAAGACGGTTCAGAAAAAAGAAGTGGCGATGAAAAGAAAAACCGGTCACGGTCACCATCACCGGGCAGTGTTACTTGTTACAAATGTCAAGGCCACGGACACTACCAAAGGGACTGTCCGTCCAGGGATCCAGATAACCGTCCTGGCAAAGACAGAAAGGTCAAATTTCAAGATGGTTTAAATGGACAAGGGCGGGGCCGAGAGGTCTAAGTCCTGGCCCAGTTAACAATGACCTCACAAGTTGTATTAATGGCACTAATGACGCAGACACCGAATTGACTATACAAAGGGTCAAGTCAGCCTCAACAATTGAGGTTCCTGTGTCAGTTGCTGGTAAAACTATTGACGCGGTCATTGATACTGCAGCCGATGTCACCATTATGTCAGATCAGCTGTTTTCACAATTGACGCCTTCTCCACCGGTGATAAAATCCCTAAAATTTAGAACTGCAGCAAGAGATGGTCACATGAGAGGTACATTAGTTGGTCCCGTACAATTTTCTATTGGTGATCATGATTTCCATGAAAACATTTATGTTGCGCCAATAGAAAATGAAATGCTACTAGGAGTGGATTTTTTAAAGAAGCATGATGCATACATCAGTGTGCATCAAGGCTCTGTTTCTTTAGGAAAAAGTAGTCTACCTACTTCCCACTCAAGGGGTGCAAATCATCCCAAATGTGCAAGAGTTGTGGTTCAACATGGTACCTCTATACCTCCAAAATCGGTTGTGTTACTACAATGCGACCTCGTTCCACCAATTGCTGATTTCTTGATGGAACCAGATGCAAATCACAGTGATTTTGTGGTTCCTACCTTACATGCAGGGTATGCCAATCCGAAAATCTGTTTCATAAACACAAGCAATGCCCCACAGCATGTAAATAAAGGAGAGTACATCGGGGAGGCGACTGAAGTCAACCTGGTTTTGTCACCTGACAGCGATCTGAATGCAGGCTCAGAAGTTGACCTGGCGGAGACCTGGTTTGGGGAGGCTACCTCCCCGGAAGCCACAGTTCGCCAGTTTGCAGATTCAGAAAGGACTGATAAGGGTATTGCTCATCAGGACATTGGTGAACCACTTGAGCTCCCAGAACACCTCAGGGAATTGTTTGATCGCTCTTCAAAATTAATTTCTCCGGAAACAGCAAATCATTTGAAGAAACTCCTGCATGAGTTTCAGGATGTATTTGCCAAGGACGAGTATGATTTAGGAAACTTCACAGCTATAGAGCACTCTATACCGCTGGTGGAAGGCGCTCGTCCTATTAAGCAAGCAATGCGACGTACTCCAGCATGCTTTGCAGACGAGGAGGAAACACATCTGAAGAAGTTGTTAAAAGCCAAAGTGGTTGAGCCCTCAATGTCAGAGTGGGCATCACCCCCAGTTCTGGTGAAAAAACGGGACTCATCTATGCGTTGGTGTGTGGATTACAGACTTGTAAATTCGGTAACGCGAAAGGAAGTTTACCCACTACCTCGAATTGATGATTGTTTAGACACCCTGAGCGGAAATTCCTGGTTTGGGCGAGCTGATTGCCTTTCTGCATACCATCAGGTGCCAGTTAAGGAGTCTGATCGTCCCCGTACTGCTTTTATGACAAAGTATGGAACTTTCCAGTTTTTGAAGATGCCTTTCGGACTCTCTGGCTCACCATACACCTGGTGTCGAGTCATGAACCTTGTACTCCAAGGTTTGAACTGGGACATTGCAATCGGGTATATCGATGACGTGGTTATCGTTGGAGAGAGTGAGCACTCGCATCTTGAAAACATTGCCAAAGTGCTAGCCCGTTTTCGTCAATATAAGCTAAAGCTAAAACCTGGTAAATGTGACTTTTTTCAAAAAGGCATAGAATTTTTGGGTCGACGAGTGAGTGAGAACGGCGTGGAAATGCTTGATTCATCCATTGAAGCCGTGAAAAACTGGCCAGTACCACAATGCACAAAAGATGTTGAGAGTTTCTGTGGTCTGGTTAATTACCACCGCTCTTTCATCCGAAACTATGCGGACATCGCCTATCCCCTTTATGGAATTACTGGAAAGAATGAGTTCAAATGGGAAAGGGAGCAGCAGCAAGCCTTTGACAAGCTGAGGGAGATTCTGACATCTCCACCAGTTTTGGCTTTGCCAAACTCCACTGACCTTTTCATTTTAGACACAGATGCCAGTAATTTCGCGATAGGGGCGGAGTTCCTACAACTTCAAGATGGTGAGGAAAAGGTCATAGCTTTCGGTAGTTTCGCTTTGTCACCCCAACAAAGACGGTACTGTACAACTCGCCGCGAGCTTCTTGCGGTGGTACGTTTTACCCGTCATTTTCGCCACTACCTACTGGGCCGGAGGTTTTTGCTGAGAACAGATCACAGTAGCCTTCGGTGGCTCATAAACTTTAAAGAGCCTCAAAACCAATTAGCCCGGTGGTTAGAGGAGCTCAGTATGTTCGATATGGTGGTTCAGCTTCGAAAGGGTACTCGCCATTCCAATGCAGATGCATTGTCAAGAATCCCAGTTAATGAAACCTGTGAAGAATACTTTCCAGGATGCAGCCTGGATGAGCTCCCCTGCGGTGGGTGCAGATACTGCACCAGGATCCATAACAGTTGGGCTAAATTTGAAGACGAGGTAGATGATGTCGTGCAGTTAACTAAGGGAACTGTTAAGTTTTTGGATGACAGTGAGGAAACTGTCAACCAGGTCAGGAGTTTCACAGACACTGACAGTAACTCTGAACCAGACTTTCCAGGACTACCCTGGAACCTGGACGACCAATGGGATGATCCCATCGAACCTGTGGGTTACATATGCCCGAACACTGGTTGGACCCAGTCTCACATTGACCTTGAATACAATAGAAACCACCTTCCAGTTTTGAGGGTGAGGCACACTTCCCAAATTGACCCTGAATCACTCCTAGCTGATATTTGCACACTAGACGAACTAGTGGATGAACAGCGAAAAGATGCAGACTTGCTTCCTGTCATTGAGTGGTTGGAGTTGGGGAAGGAGCCTGAAGAGGGAGAGTTATTCAGGTGCAGTGAGGCAACCAAGTATATCTGGATCAACAGGAAAAGATTTCTGTTGAAGGATGCACTGCTGTATAAAATCCGCCGAAACGAGGATCAAGTCCCAGTAATACCGAAGAAATTTGCACATGAAGTCTTAACCCTCTATCATGACATTCCAGCATCGGGTCATTTGGGCATCAACAGAACAAGAGAACGCCTCAGGAAGCATTTCTACTGGTATGGCATGTCTAAAGACCTGGAAATATACATAGCGGCATGTACACAGTGTAGCCAAGGAAAAAAAGCGAACAGACACGCACGGGGAGAACAAATAACATATCAGGCAGGTGCACCCATGGAACGGGTGCACATAGATTTTTTAGGGCCGTTGTCTCTCAGCCAGGAGGGGAACAAGTATATCTGCGTGATGACTTGTCAGTTCACCAAATGGGTTGAGTTCATCCCACTACGGGATCAGACGGCTGAAACGGCTGCCTGTGCCGCAGTAAATGAATTTTTTGCGCGGTTTGGTTGTCCCTTACAGTTATTCTCCGACCAAGGTGCCTGTTTCGAATCCTCATTGTTCAAGTCCATGTGTGAAGCACTTCACATTCACAAGGCACGCACAACACCGTATCGACCCTCAGCGAATGGGGCAGCGGAGAGACAAAATAGAACGCTTATGAATGCGATTCGGTGTTATGTTGATAAAACACAGAAGAACTGGGATAAATATTTACCCCAGTTAGCCGGAGCTATTCGGTCGTCTGTGCACCGTTTAACAGGTTTTACGCCTAACATGATGATGCTGGGGCGAGAGGTGAATCATCCCACTGATCTTGTTTTCAATTTTCAAGCAAAAACAAATGAGTATGGGAATGCAGCCGAGTATGTTCAGAATCTGGTGAAAGAGTCAAAACGCTGTCATGAGATTGCAAGGTCAAATCTCAAAGTTGCTTGCGAGAAAATGAAACGTGATTACGATGTCAAAGTCAATAAGTATGCTTATAAACTAGGCGACCTGGTTTACTTACTCGACACAGCCTCCAAAAAGGGCAAAACTAGAAAACTCTGCCCTTACTGGAAAGGCCCAGGCATCGTTGGTGAGGTATTCACCCCTCATCTCTATAAAGTTCATTTAAAAAATTCAGTTACTGTAATACACCATGATCGCATGAAAAAATGTCATGATCGGTCTTTACCCCAGTGGCTCGTCAAATGCCTGCAGCATTTTCACGACACAGGTGAGATAATAGTTGGAAGACAAAGCGGAATTTTTTGCTTGTGTCGAAAAAAGTCTGGTGGTAAGTTTATGCTGCAGTGTGATTTTTGTGACGAGTGGTATCATGGAGAGTGTGTTGACATAACCCAAGAGCAAGCAGACCACATTGATGTTTATAGATGTCCTAAATGTTAGGACCTCCCACCTAACTATGGGTTATTTAATATCTTCCAGCTCTTCGTGAAGTGATGTCAACCACAAGTGAAACAGATGACACAGCATTGTTAATGTCGGAGCATGAGTCACCTTCACCACTTGGTCCACCAGTCGCTATGGATTTATCTCCTCAGTCCAGCCCACGGACAAGTATGAGTAACAAGACTGTTCAATCACCACCGGTAAATACAGTTCATGCTGTTGCTAATGCATCTGATCGGTCGGCGCAAACACAAGAAACAACTTCTTGGCACCGGTTGTCAGGTTTGCCTTCATTAGCTGATGAATCTGTACTTTCGGTTGGACCTGTTTCTTCTACGTTTCATCAAACTGAACAATTAATGTTTCCAGTAGAGCCGTCGTCAGAAAGAATATTAACCTCAGTGTCATACTTGAGTGGAGACCCAATATTCTCACAATCACCAGAAACGTCTTCTGGTCCTCGGAGTTCAGCAAGGATGTCTTATGCTCGAGGGGACCCCTTATTATCACAGCAGCCAGGAATTTTCTCAGAAACTCAACCGAGCATGGGTGATTCATTTTTCTCATGTCAAACTTTTGGACTACCCGCGGAGACAACCTCAGCTGATAGTCATTTACGTGGGACAGATAGTGGTGTAGTGAAAGTAGCCACTTTGGAAATAAATCCTGGGACAACTACAAGTATTCTGCGGGATGGAAACCCGAAAGGAAATAATACCTCATCCACACCCATTCAATATGGTCATGACGGAGATGCATCTCAGAGTGCAACGCTGCCTTGTGCACAGGCAAGTCAGTTACCATCATCCAACATGTAAATAGACGAGCGAGAGACCACTGAGTGTAAGACCAGCACAGAAAACAGATGCATAGTAGCCGATTGTAAAGCGTCAGTTCGGAACCAGTACAAAACTCATTTTTACAGGAATCACTGTCGGCCTTGTTGGTGGGTTTTCGACAAAGATGAAGGCCCAGTCCCGAAGCGTTTTCGAGATGAGGTCCGTTCAGACCTGTGTAAATTGGCTAGGATGATATGTTCTACTGAGTCTCCTGACAACCGGGATGAGAAGGAACTTTTGAGTGCTCTTCGCCATTCAGTTAATGAACATGACAATCAACTTTCTCTACCACATCCAGTAGTCCTGAGCCAAAGGGCTCTGGTGAACATTAATGCTATTGCACAAGACATGGGTGTAACCGCTCCAGTGGAAGGATTCAGGATCACACCGTACATTAACTCTAATGCCTGCCTTTTCCATTGGCGGGTCCTTGGTGCCATCCTCAACTTAATTAATGCCACCGCAAAAGAGGAATTTACTCGCTCCTGTTCAAAACTGTTCTCAATACACATCATGGTTGAGAAACTGGATCGGGGCCATATTCCAGCGGCAGATATTGATGAATCAAGGGCTCTCATCACCCCAGGTATGCTACCAGAGCAAGCTCCTAGGGCTTTAGTTGCTGCTCTTATTATTCGCGATGAGTATGGAGGGCATTTGGCAACGCAACATGAGGCTCCCAAGAAGACTAGGAATGAGAGGAGGAAAGAACGGTGGCAACAGCGTCGAGAAATGTTCAAGAAGTCTGTGCCAGATACAACCTCTGGTAAAGCAGATGCTGCGAAACAAGACTCTAAACCTCAACCCTCAAGCCGTAAGTCTCGGTCAAGGACATTTTCATCCAGAAAGCCGAGTCAGGAGCGGAAGTCATCACCTCCAGTTAAGAAACCATCGGCTAGAGTACCGGAAAAGGGGGAGAAACCAGAGCCAACGAGGTCAAAGGCAGTTGAAAAGTCAGCAGTAACAACTATTGCTAAGGTTTCAGACGTCAACCCGACTCAGCCTTCGTCAGCTGCGAGGAAGTCTGTACTCCCTGGTATCGACAGTCATTTTCACCTCGACCGTATGCGAGCACATTTCCGCACATCACCACATGCCACTTCAGCTGAGATCATCAGTCATCATTCCATGCAGGTTTCAATGCCAGTGCAGGTAGCGGGGGGAGTACAGGTATACTGCGATCCCCGTACCTGGCCAGATATTCAGCAGCTCCAGGACCACCCACAGTGGAAAATAGCCATTGGGTGTCATCCAAAAAAGATTCATGAGCTGGAGGAAAGGAACAACTTCGAAACATTTCGACAGTTGGTTATGCACCCTGCTGTTGTAGCTGTTGGGGAGGTTGGCCTCGACAGGTCTAAGCATGGCATGAGGACAGGCGACATTCTGCAACAGGATGCTACGTTTCAGCGCATTCTCAGTTTGGTTCGGGCATCAGAAAAACCTGTAATTCTACATATCCGGGGTTCAGATGAACTGGCTCATGACACATCTTTCGTCGCTCTGGAAAAAATCATTACAAATACACACCAAGATCAATATATACATTTACATTGTTTCACTGGGTCAAAAGATATGGTCCGTGCCTGGAGCTACCATCGCCCGAATACGTTTTTCGGATACACAGGCATGTGCACATCATTTAACGAATTCCAGAAGGAGGGAGTTCGAGCAGTTCCACCAAACAGAATATTGATTGAATCGGACGCTCCATATTTTGGCCGATCAGGAACAACTCCTGCAGTTATTGGCAATGTAGCGCTGGGTTTGAGTCGAATCATCAATGTGCCAGCGGAGGAAGTATTATGGCAGAGTGTTAGAAACGCAAAGTCATTCTACGGGATTCAACTGGTTTAAGTGATGCATTGGCCAGTTAAAGAAGATATCCAGGAGTGGAAAGAACTTTTTGTTTTTTATGGTATCGGCATCAGGAGATGTTTTTGTTTTGTTTTTTTTTGTTTATTGGACTTGCGTAAACAGAAGTCTGAACTTTTAATATCATCTTGACCAAATGTCACATGCTGATGAAGCTTAATTGTAATTGAATGATTCCACAAGAAAACCTTGTTTTGACAAGTAGATGGATAACAGAATTTTTATTATATGACTGTTGTGATGTTCAGCTCATGGGATTCAATGCTGGGTGGAGGAGATTCTTTTTAAAATGAGGGAATAGTGATGTAAAAGTGTCCTGGATGCTAACGAGTCGCTGGTGTGTCCTGCAGTGGTGAATGGAACAGGCCCGAAAAGGAGTGTCACGCTTGCAGAGAAGTTTTGAGTCAGAACGTTTCCAGAGATCATTGATACAAGTTGCATTTCTATGTCATCGCTTCTATTTGATGTTTCCAGTATTATCATTTGTTCACATCTTCATTCTTATTGGTAAGTGCACCAATTTCTTATGTTATATCATTCTCTTTAATGCATTCACAACTACAACTAATTTCGCATTACTATTTAGGGTGGGTTATATTGTATTAATCTTTTACCTACGAGAAAAACGCCTATCATTTTTTTTTTATATTTTCACTTTTTGCATTCAAAACATTGGTTATGACCCCTCATTGGAACGAGCTCGACGAGCTCGTTCCAATGAGGGGTCATAACCTATGTTCTGGAAGCGAAAATGAAAAGTTTTAGTTATACGAGGATGTTTTTTCCAAGTGCCGTCTGCAACTTAAGTTAGGTGATCGGTTAAAAAGTCATACTAAGTGGCTAATCTGTGCGTGTGTGTGTCATATGATAAATAGAATATGAAATGAGTGTTTTCTCATATAATATTTATCGGTCCATTTTTAAAATATTTAATGTTTTAAATCAATATATACGGTACCTTGAAAATATTTTGGTACTTAAATTCTCTTATTTTGTTTTAATTCAAATTTTGAAAATTATAAATGAGTGGAAATGCCTCAAAATAGTAATGGAGGCCAATCACAAACGTTGAGGCATAATAAATTCATTTGCATGGTATTTTGCTTTGTAAAACTGAAAAAAAAACAAAGGGAGGGAGACTTTCATTTTTATTTGTTTATTTTTGTAATTGTTATATTTGTGCAACTTTATGTGACAAGAGGGCCCAAGGGCCTTAATCGCCCACCTGACAAAGTATTTTGGGTCACATTCAGTTAGTAATGGTTCACCAACACTACAGAGGAATGAAGTCATAAAATTATTGATAACTCTGGTGTCCATGTCAGAGGATTATTATCACAGGTCTTTCTGACTGCTTCCAGTTCTATCAGCTGTAGAGAAGCACTGCCAAACTCCCAAGGGTTGTAATGTCATTGCAGTTTGATGAAAGGCAAATTTTATGAAAAACCCCAAGGAATGGATTTGAACAATCTTCAACCTAACTTGGCCCTTTCCCCTGCTTCCCCCATAAAAAGCCCAAAATGTTTACTCAGGGACTCGATTTGAACAAACCTAAATCTGACCCCCTACAGATGCTTTATGCCAAATATCAAAAAATTCTAATTGATAGTTCTGGCGAAGAGTTTTAAAGAAATTCCCTCATATTGATGAGAGATGTTGTGTACCAAATATCAAAAGATTTTAAGCAATTGTTCTAGAGAAGATTATTTTTTTAATTTTGAAAAGTAATTTATGGGTGCTATCAGAGAAATGCCTCTTCTGGTGCCCCTTTGGGCATGACAACTTTATTTGAACAAACGTGAAATGACATATGATACGGAACATGAATGTCAAATTTGGTTGAATTCGACCCAGTGGTTTATGACAAGTCGATAATGTAAAGTTCACGGACGGACGGACGGACGGACGGACAACAGACAGAAAGTGATCGCTTAAGCTCCCCCTGACTTTCAGTCAGATGAGCTAAAAATATATACCGTGAACACAATATTTGAGTAATTTTATGAGAACAGAGCAAACTGACTTTTACAAAACGAACGCAGACAAATTTAATCATGCTTTGTCGCAAACATATGAAAACATATCTACATCAATCAAAACATGTACAATTTTAAAGTCTCATGATTTTCAAGTAATTCTGAAGCTACTGTAAGCTAATAAAAATCTTCGACGAGGAGATTCAATTTCAATGAGGGATTCTTGTGAACCAAAACACTTTTTTATTTAGCCATAGTCAAAGCTGATAAGCTCGAAGAGATTTAAAGGAAAGTTAGCTCCCATTAATTTCTTAAAGCTGGGAGAAAATTTAACACAAAGGGTATGGAGAATTCATATAAAAATTAAATTTCGAAATGTAGCTACTTTGTAGGGCTGAAACGGTCGGCTCATTTTCGTAAACTACTAATCGAGAAGCTATAACCGGATAATATCCGGTTATCCATGGCAATTATTTCAGCGAATCGGGATCAAAACTTTTCGAATTGGAAAGCAGTGTTCTCAAACTATTCCGTAGTGTGTATACAGTACTCGACAACGTTCGTTTGTATACATACTATGGAATAGTTTCTGCAATTACTAAGTACTCACGGAAACTGCCGATCATTAACGAAGTCTTGAACGCCAAAGTCGATTATTTCTCAATATATACAATGCGGCTTCGATGTGTAATCTTTCACAAAGGAGAAGCGACAGATTTACTGCGTTTTAAACGTGGAATGACGATCACTATCGATATTTCGGATAACCGGTTAATCGGTCAGGTAGCCGACTGGTTTCAAACCGATTATCCGGTTAACCAATTCAGTATTACTACTTTGTATCTTCGATGTGCGCATCATTTCAAACACTTCAGCACTTTTCTGTCCCCAACATACTAACTCCGCACAAGCAGGGTTGGTGTTGGTTGAAGACAGGTGCATCATCGACGTGTAGTACGTCTTAGTACACAATGCCACCGTGTCCCCACGTGGGCAATGGAAGTGTCTTGCCCAAGGACACAACGCGGTTGCCGCAGGTGGGATTCGAACCGAGGACCTCTCGGCTTGCAGCCTGCACCTCTACCTTCTGTAGGTAAGTATAAAAATACAGAACTTTTTTACATCTTTTTCTCAATCAGTTTGAATGGTCGACTATTCTGTGGAAGACGATGTGAGAATAAGAAAACGGCGTTTTCACCATCTTTTGATGTTCTCTAACTTTTTCTCTGTTGGTTAAATCAACATCGTGACATATAATACAGAAAATGTCCTCTCCATTAATATAAAAGTCAAGGAGGGGGAGATTTGCTATTGTTGTTTTTTTTTCTGGAAAAATAAAAACTTGCAAATTACTGTAAAATACATTCGCTCAATTAAAAGTGGACACTTAGTGTTGGCAGGTGGGATTTTCAAAGATATTTTTAATAACGGATTATCCGTGAACTAGCGGGTTTTAATTAGCTTGGCATAGAAATCCAAGTTTTCCTTTGTTACTTTTAATAAACGGAAACAACAGACAGCTCAGGGAACTGTCTGTTGTTTTCGTTATTAAAGGTACCAAAAGGAAACTTGGCTTTATTTTTTACTCTTGTCATAGGTGTTTTCTCAAAAATTGCTTGCTTCTTAATTGGACTTTCCTCGCTCGTCTAAAAATTCCAAGGGAGATAACCTTATCGAAAGTCGTTTTTCATGACGATATAAGTCAGGGAAGTCGGGCGCCGTTGCTCAGTAGGCAGAGGAGCAGGCTGCAAGCCGAGAGATCCTCGGTCCGAATCCCACCTGCGGCAACCACCTTGTGTCTTTGGGCAAGACACTTCACCCCCATTGCCCACATGGGGGCACGGTGACGTTGTGTACTAAGGCGTACTGCACGTCGAAGGTGCACTTGTCTTCAACCAATGCTAACCCTGCTTGTGTGGAGTTATGTTGAGGAGCCTGACAGTTGCTCGTCGTTGCTCGGTGGTTCTCTCCGGGTACTCCGGCTTCCTCCACCCGTAAAACTGTCCCACACGAGGTGACCCACAGTGTCGAAAATGTCATTAAACCCCAATAAATAAATAATAAATCGATTCTCGTATCGGCTTCTAGTTTCGATTCGTTACCGAACCGCGAACATTAAATCGTATCAAATCGGTCGCGATGAACAACGATCATGACAAATATTTCACACAATGGTCCATCTCCTTCCGTTTTCTCATTGTAGTCATGACGTCATTATTTTTGCGGTATACTTAACATTGCATACGGTTGAAAACACGGAATTGTCCCCAAGTTTTCGCGTGAATGATGCAAGCTTGGCTGCGAAAAATGCTATAAATTTCCAGTTCCAGCGCTCTGCGACTCGCACAACGTCTTTCAATTGAATACATTCACCCCGTGAGTCATTAACGCTCTCTACCATTCTAAAGCATCACAGAAGGCGTCTTGATGCACCCACTGGTCGATTTGCAAATTTCTGGATAATGCATAAAGCAAGAGAGATAATTATTTTTTAAGAAACCGCTGCCATCGGGTCAATTTCTATACGTAGAACGTGCCACCGCACCCACTGCATGACGAGGTGAAAACACGAAGTCACTGTACGTTATTGTTCAGCCGAGTCGAATTGAAAAAATAAATCTATTTATAAAGTCAAATATCCGATTCGCAAAGCCCTATGTAAAAGATGATGATTGATTAATCAATACCATGCATGTCAACCGTTACCACCGGTTCCCTCATGCTCCAACTGGTACCGGTACTGAAGCTTTTGTCCCGCCGCTACCGGGATAAAACTATTTTATGGGGAAATTCCTAACTGAACACGGGTAAACGGACTAATAATTCGTCCCCTGGGGCTCGGTGTCGTTGCGGTAACCGGTTCTCGTCAGATCACCGAAGTCAAGCAACGTCGAACCCGGTTAATCATTGGATGGGTGAACGTCTGAGCAATCAATTCGGACATCCGTGTTGTGTCCTTGGGCAAGGCACTTAACACTGATTGTCCACATGGGGGCACGGTGATGCCATGGGCGAAGGCGTACTGCACGTCGATGGTACGCATGTCTTCAACCAATCTACCCCTGCCTGTGTTGCAGTGCGGAGTTACGATGTTGGGGAGCTGGCAGCTGCTCGTGGTTGCTCGGTGATTCTCTCTAGGTACTCCGGCTTCCTCCACGCGTAAAACTGTCACGGTCATGATTAGCCATTGTGCACAAGTAGATGACATTAAACACCAATAAATAAATAAAAAATAAATATAATTCGTCCCCTGAAGTTCCAGTGTGTTCTATGTGCCTACTGGCACATAGAACACATTGGAACTCAGGGGACGAATTGTGCATGGCACACTTACACGACATACTTTCAGTTTATTTGTGAATGAATATATCAAAACACTCTAAAGGGGCATGTTCTGTCTGCACCACCACCTCGAAGAGGCCGGTCACTTTAACTTTCCAATCGTGGCATCAAAGATAATTAAAGCACCGTCATCGGCTACTTCAAAGAAATTATTCTGTGGCGACATCAAAGTAATCATAAACCACGATGTTCGTGCTTTCTGATTACTTTGATGTCGCCGCAGACAAATTGGTACGATGCCATGTTTGTCTTTGCGATTTTGGGGACTGGGTCGGTTCAAATACAAATATCTCCCATCTGATTGTGATGTCACCTAATTGTTGACTTGCCCCGGTACCGGCGATACTTTGACATGCCTGATCAATACATGAAGGAGAAAGAGTTTCGGCTTGAGAATCAAATGTATGTGACCGACATTCTATGAAGACAACTGGAATAACACATTGTGTCGAACACATATCGTCCAAGAATCACTCTATTTGAAATATGAATTAATTCTTATATTCAGAAACTTAGTCAGCACCTAGGCCACCTTGCTTTGATTCTGGCAACCTTTCATTCGAATTTAAGCGCCTGTTTCTCACCACACGTAGTATACACAACCCTGTCTGACACAGCCATATCATTGTACTTATCCATGATGCGACCTGCAAAGAAAACAATGACAGAAATGAATATCTGAAGGTTATTACTTGGTTACTTGGCCTCAGGCTGATATGAGGTTACCTAGAACTGATATGACTGCGGATATGAGGTTGCCTAGTCCTGGTATGACGGCCGATATGAGGTTACCTAGACCTGATATGACGGCGGATATGAGGTTGCCTAGTCCTGATATGACGGCTGATATGAGGTTACCTAGTCCTGACATGACGGCTGATATGAGGTTATCTAGTCCTGATATGACGGTCGATATGAGGTTACCTAGTCCTGATATGACGGCTGATATAAGGTTACCCAATCCTGATATCTTGGCCGATATGAAATAACCAAGTAATAACCTCTTTATTTATTAAACCACAACAAATAATTATAAAATGCTCTCAGATCTCTTACAATTACCTGATATTATGAGGTTGCCTAGTCCTGATATGACGGCAGATATGAGGTTGCTTAGTCCTGAATGAGGTTATCTAGTCCTGATATGACGGCGTATATGAGGTTGCCTAGTCCTGATATGACGGCCGATATGAGGTTGCCTAGTCCTGATATGACGGCCGATATGAGGTTACATAGTCCTGATATGACGGCAGATTTGAGGTTACCTAATCCTGATATGACGGCCGATATGAGGTTACCTAGTCCTGACATGACGGCCGATATGAGGTTACCTAGTCCTGATATGACGGCAGATTTGAGGTTACCTAATCGTGGTATGACGGCTGATATGAGGTTACCTAGTACTGATATGACGGCCGATATGAGGTTACCTAGTCCTGATATGACGGCAGATTTGAGGTTACCTAATCGTGGTATGACGGCTGATATGAGGTTACCTAGTCCTGATATGACGGCCGATATGAGGTTACCTAGTCCTGACATGGCGGCTGATATGAGGTTACCTAGTCCTGATATGACGGCCGATATGAGGTTACCTAGTTCTGATATGACGGCTGATATAAGGTTACCCAATCCTGATATCTTGGCCGACATGAAATAACCAAGTAATAACCTCTTTATTTATTAAACCACAACAAATAATTATAAAATGCTCTCAGATCTGTTACATTTACCTGATATTACTATTGTTTGTCATTCTTTTCACAAAGTCTGAAGTTTCCTCTTCTCCTAGTCATCCCCCCCCCCCCCCCCAATCCTATAGTTGGAAATTCGGAGGGCAAGTCATGAGTAGCTGGAAATTCCATCTATCTGGATTTTAGAGCTTCTTTGGTGATGCTGATGTTTTCTTTACTTCCCCCCAAAAACCAACTCGGTTTCAAATCGGCAAAAATTCCAACTGTTACTTTTTACAACTACAGTGTACGCAATATCGAGCTTCATAAGTATGCATGATGTCAGTCGGTACGATATTTCGATAGTAAGTTTACTTATCGTAATAAAAAAAATCCTCGAAATGCACTTCAAGAAAATCACATCATGTACAATCGTTATCCGGAGTTAATTCCATCATTCACAGTTACAAAATGATGAAACATCGAAAATTGATCATTCCTGCATATGATCTGATTTAATGTTAGGACTGTGTGAATTGCTCAAAGTTCTCAGCTTGAGCATTTGTTTTGCGCATATTCAATTCCCAGAATAATAATAACCTGATAATTCTATCATAAATGCGTTTGCATTTCAGTTACTAGAATCAATTTTATGCCCCCTATTATGGCTTCATTTTAAAAATGTTTCCCGGTAGTAAATTTCCAACTATGGGAGGGACTGCGAGGGTGTCCCTCCCGACCCCCCCCCCCCCCCCAGTTGGAAATTCACTACCCTACACCTCCGCCCAATTGGACCTCTAGCCACACCCCCGTTCAGCTATCCGAACGTCCCATCTTCCTCACTGTGGAAGCCGCGATGTTCGGAAACCTGAACTATCTCTTCGATGAATCTAGTATTTTGAATCTTAGTTCGCGTTGAATTTCTGTACAACTCTCTTCTTTCTTCTTGTCATCTATCTAATCCGTACTTATTGCCATCTTTAATACTCATCATACAAACATCGTTTCAGGTCCCTCCATTAGGCCTGGTCCCCTGGTGGGAGGGGGTTCTTGCATATTTGTTCCAACACAATGGAGAGTGGGGGTCTTTAGGACCCGGGAAACATGTTTCGCATTTTTTTCTTCTGATGAATTAAAACCAGTTTTACCTCAAATTAACAGCATAATTATAATCATACAAACACCCAGATATGTCGTTTTAACCATTTATATCACAACAGGAGGGTGGGGTGGGGGTGGAGGGGGGGGGGGGGGTAGGGGGCATAAGTAGCACTTCTGCAGATCCGAAGACACAACCAGTGAGTATAATAATTCACACTTCATAAATTAGACGGGAGATCATCATGAAACTTGCAATACAGCCATAAATAGCACTGGAATAACTGAAAATATTTTGCAGATGATAAACTGCTCATAATATAATATAAAACAGCAGAATATTGTTTATATTTATATATAGATATATTATTATGCCAGTAATTGTTATTGACCAATCAGCTTCAATATCTAGTGACCGTATATGAGACTGTGTATCATCGAGCTGACTGTATATAGAGCTTGTATACGGTTAGTTCCGACATTTTGTTTTTGTTATCCATCGCTCGCTTCGATGTTTTTCCTAATTTCGCGTGTTCAACGAACAACAAATAATTTTGCGTGTGTGTCTGTTGAGCAACGTACAACTATAATATGTTTCTTCCAGTCTTTGAGAAATTTTAATAAACAAATGTAAATAAATACAATAAATAAACCACTAAAACGGCATGTATAGAAACATTAATATCACCATTAACAACAAATAATGAATGAAACTGTTCCCACTTACCTTCTTGAAAAAATTATTAATCCATTTGCTTCAGTTGTTCTATTTTTCCAGTACTTAACACTGAATTAAAGTTGTGAATTGTTAATATAAATTCCTGTTTATTGAGAAGAAAACTCCGTTGTTTCAGCGCCAGCTACTAGCGTGACCTTCACATGATGTAAACCGGGGAATTCCCTGATAGTGATAACAGAACATTTGCGCTAGGAATCTGGGTACACTTATGGTTGTGTCTCTTTCAAAGGACTGGCATGACAAATACGTTATGGGTCTTTCAGTTGGCGGAAAATGGTGTGATATAAGGCTCAGAAAGATCAATATTAGGCTCGGCCTTCGGCCTCGCCTAATATTGATCTCACTTCGCCTTATATCACACCATATCCGCCCACTGAAAGCCCCATAACTTATAATGTCTGGTGCACACCAGGTAAAAGTCACTCAACCGAATAGGACATTTAACTGAAAGCAATTATTCAATAACATTTTTAACTGAATTTGTTTTATGCAAATTTGAAAATTAGACAAACTTTTGAAAACAATCAACTGAACATACATCTTCTGGACTAGATATAACAGTGTAGCATTAACCCTGTTTTGATTAGATAATTATTCACAAGTAGGCCTTCAAATATGTTTAGGCAGCAAAATTTCCACCTTCATTCAAAGGCGATTTGTTGAATTATTTGCTTGTCTAAATGTCTTCGAGAAGCCTTGAAATGTCTAGAGTAGTCTCGAGTAGGTGATATTAATAAGGAAATGTACAGGCAATGAATTCAACACACTTCCAAAGGCTGTTTGGTGAATTTTTTTTATGAATATTTCCAATGTTGTACTCATGAATTACATGTCAGGCAAAACAGGGTTAATCTAATATTGCGTTTGGAAAACAATAGAATATATATTCAATCCACACCCTCTGCACCCATTTGTATAATTATTTGTCAGTCAATGTATATTTAGGAACACATTTTCAAGTCTGAAGATTCCTGCCAAGTTTGTTCACATCGGCTCAGCAATTCCAAAGAAGAAGATAAAAATGTGAAAAGTTTTTGGACGACGACGGACAACGATAGACGCCAAGTAATGGCAAAAGCTCACATTGCGCTTTGGGTCAGGTGAGCTAGAACATTTTAAAAAATAGTCTCTAACTCAACAGGTCCCTATCTGGTGTCTTCCCACAAGACAAATTCCCTTTAGGCCAATTCCATTTAGGCCAATTCCCCAAAGAACAATTGCCCTTAGACGAACTACATACTGTTATTGATTAAGGGTTGATTAAGGATAATTAAGAAAACATTTATTTATTGATATTTATTTGATGAAAAGAATAATAAAAAGAATCACATCCTTTGAAAGTGTGCGATTACTATAACAATTGTTATGAAAAATCTGCCCAACATCTATAAAATATCAACAAGCCAGACAATAAGCAGACTATCATCTGAAAAATAAGGTCCCCAGAGAGTGAATTTGGTGATGCTACCCTGTACAGCGATTCCTAAGGGCCTGACTGATCAAAAACCAGTCTTACGCTGCAGTTGTTGCCCTGCCTCTGCAACGTCCATGTCGTCTTACTGGTGTGCAATAAAGCTGAAATCTTGCCCAGGCCCTGGTGATCACCGTATGGTACACGCCAAGGGCTTCATTAACCTGACGATGGGTAGCCCCTTGCTCTACCATCCCTACAGCCCGCCACATTTCTGCTTCAGACAAATGTCTTCTTACATTTGCATTTGCCATATTCAATCATTAAATCACAAGGGTTTGTGTTGAAATGAAGACTGAATAGCCTACACATCTCATGTACATATAGACAGTTCACGAAAACATCATGGAAATCAAGGGGTACATGCTTTTCATGACTGTCACGAAAAGTCTGCCTGTAAAGAGAGCTAATGCAAACACTGGGGACCATCTCAATACATTCCTCAATCATATCCACCAAAAATATCGCAAATATGTCACCAGCAAATTTCACAATGATGTGTCAAATATTTGGTGCTTAGCAAACTTTGAGTAGTATAGTAATACGGGTTTCCCTCGCAAATTTGGTTGGCGATAAAATGTGTTGTCTGTGTTAATATTTGTCAAATGAATTGCCGTTCCTTCTAATAATTGTTTTATAGACGTGAAGGCGTGTAATAAACACAGAACGACACTCGCGTGTGATGCGGCCTCTCGTTTTATTCAAGTGCCATATCGATTAACCCATTCACACGCATGTGTCGTTCTGTGTATAAGCAGACCTACAGAACATGGAGAGTGGATTGTAATTAAATCACCCCCAGAGTGGAGTTATCACCCAAGCTATAACTTTCAAATTTTGTACATATCGACAAAAAACACAAGCAATGTTTAAGCCAATGGACCTCCGGGTTTTACCCGGAGGTCCATTGGCTGAAACTTTGCTGGTGCTGGTTATGCTTTGCAACAAATATGCAATTATTGCTCGGGTGGAATCTCCACTCTGAGGGTGATTTAGTGATAATACACTCTCCATGTACTGTATGATTGAGAATTCAGATATCAGTTGAAAAAAAAAACTGTTTTCGTCTTTTCGATCAAATATCAAAAATAGATACAGAAATCTGTTGCAATTTATTTATTTATTGGCGTTTAACGACACTTTCGACAGTTTTACGGGTGGAGGAAGCCGGAGTACGCGGAGAGAACCACAGAGCAACGGCCAGCAACTGCCAGACTCCCCAACGTACTAACTCTACGCAAGCAGGGTTAGCATTGGTTGAAGACATGTGCGCCACCAACGTGTAGTACGCCTTAGTACACAGCGCCACCGTGCTCCCATGTCGGAAACCGGGGTGAAGTGCCTTCCCCAAGGACACAATGCAGTTACCCCTGGTGGGGATCGAACCTTGGACCTTTCGGATTGAAGTCCAATTATGTAACCACTGAGCCACCGCTCTGCAAATAATCATAGTTAGAAGTCCTGTAGGGAGCGTGGTGGCTCAGTGGTAGACTGTTGGACTTCTATGCTAGAGATCCCGAGTTCGATCCCCGCCCGGGACGGCCTGCGTTGTGTCCTTGAGCAAGGCACTTTATCCTGGTTGCCTACATGGGGGCCCGATGACGCCGGGTACTAAGGCGTACTGCACGTCGATGGTGCACATGTCTTCAACCGCTGTAACCCTGCTTGAGCGGAGCTTGAACAGAGGTAGAATGTTGAGAAGCTGACGGTTGCTCGTCGATGCTCGGTGGTTCTCTCCGGGTACTCCTGCTTCCTCCACCAGTAAAACTGTCACGGTTACGATTAGCCATTGTGCATAAGTATGTTACCTTAAACACCAATAAATAAATAAATAAATATAAATATAACAGTCCTGTAAAATCTCACAGAACTCTGACATGAAACGTATGGCTGGCCCGTATCAAGAGGAGAGAATAATGCTCATTGTGAATTTTGGCATAGTATCCACCTCTGGAGTTGATGGAAAATATGTGATAGCACTGAATGGATGACAGCTTTCTACAAGTTACTACCATTTCTTCAAGGTAATGGCCAAAATGCTTGTGACCACATAAACAGCCGACACTAAGGCAATAACCAAGCGCCTAGAACAGTTGGGGCATTGAATTTGAGTTTTTGAAGAGGTTTGAGAGGTAAAAAAATAATGTATCGTAGGTTTGAGGCGTCAACAATTTAAATGTGTACCTAAAATATCTAAGCTTTCGTTTATATGGTAAATCAAAAAGCCTCTCACTGTGTATAATGGTATTGTAAGATGCTGGAGCAGCTGAGACAGTGAATTTAGTATCTGTCACAAAGTGTCCCTTTACCTAACGTAACGGCCAAAACCGGCCAGCGCTATTCTCAAAAATCGCCAATTAATTTTCATCATTTTTTTTCATTTTTTATCTCTAAAACATAGGTTATGACCCCTCATTGGAACGAGCTCGTCGAGCTCGTTCCAATGAGGGGTCATAACCTATGTTTTTGAGACAAAAAATGAAAATAATAGTTATTCAAGAATTTGTTTTGCAAGTGTCGTCTGCGTTTCATGTTAGGTAAAGGGCAAAGTATTCTATAGGAATACTCATAGAAGTAAATTGTATACACAGGCTTGAACTCTTGAGGACAATGGATAAGAATGAGCATTGTGTGCCTTACTCTCAACTGGAAGAGAATGATACTGCTCTGTCTCTCAAAAAGTTAGCAATCGGCCATGTGTCTTCACCGACCTTGCACAGGATAATATAGATTTTTTTAATTTTTTTATTAGGGTTTAACGACACATTAACAACCAGGGTCATATCATGTCGGTGACAGTTTTACGAGTGGAGGAAGCAGGAGTATCCGGAGAGAACCACCGAGCAACAACGAGCAGCTGTCAGCTCTCCAACATCTGAACTCTGCACCGCGATGCAGGCAGGGTTAGATTGGTTGAAGACATGCGCACGACGTGCAGTACGCTTTAGTACACAGCGTCATCGTGCCCCCATGTAGGCAATCGGGGTGAAGTGCCTTGCCCAAGGACACAACGCGGGAGCGCGAATCAGTCACTGAAATCATCCAACCACTGACTGCGCTCGACATTGCTTAACTTCGGTGATCTGACGAAAACTGGATACCGCGACGCCACGGCGCCCCAAGTTAATATAGATAATCTTGAGGAAAAAAGGCTCAAAGAAAAGCAACTGTCAAGAAAGGACAATTAGCGGTGCAGCTGTCGTCAAGAAAGGACAATTAGCGGTGCAATTCTCTTCACGAAAGGACCATTAGCGGTGCAACTCTCTTCACGAAAGGACCATTAACGGTGCAACTCTCTTCACGAAAGGACCATTAGCGGCGCAACTGTCTTCAGGAAAGGACAATTAGCGGTGCAACTGTCTTCAGGAAAAGACAATTAGCGGTGCAGCAGTCAGCAACAATCCTGTAGACCAAACTGTTACGGTGACAATGAACACAAACAGCTCAATATTCTGGATGAACAGTTCGTTTCAGGTATTACATAAGTAGTAGGAGATGGTCATCTCATGCTGGTTTTGGGGGACCTCGTTGGGGCCAAAGCGCCCAGGCCCTTTTTAGGCTCCCCTCACCCCTTCGTGTGCCCACGGCCGTTAGGCCCCTCTCACCCCTTTCCGTGCCCAAAGCCCATTAGGCACCCTCCCTGTGCCCAACGCTGTTAGGCCTCACCCCTCCCAGAACCCCTTTATGTCTTAAACCTCTTTGGGCACTCTTTACCCCTCCTTGTACCCAAAGCTCACTGGGCGCTGTGCCCAAGATGGTGTCTTCCTCCATGACATCTGTGACGTGGCTACCATAATACATAAAGTGGGAGGGCTCCCCCTCCCTCCCTGTACCCAAAGCCTATTGGGACCCAAGATGGGTGGTCCAAGATGGCGGCTTCCCCCATGATATCTGTGACGTGGCTACCATAATACACAAAGTGGGAGGGCTCCCCCTCCCTCCCTGTACCCAAAGCCCACTGGGGCCCAAGATGGCGTCCTAAGATGGCGGATGACAATATGACGTCTTCCCCCATGATATCTGTGACGTGGCTACCATAATACACAGAGTGGGAGGGCTCCCCCTCCCTCCATGTACAGCCCAAGGTGATTAATACGCATCACATCAACAAGATGGCAGCGCCCTTTTTGGAAATGTGCAATAACACTTTTCAAGATGGTCGTGCCCATGATATGTATGACGCCAACAAGATGCTGTGCCCATATTGGGCATGCGCAATAAGGATGGTGCCCATGATATGCATGACGTCAACAAGATGGCGGCCCATGCATCTTTTAAAGGGCATGGGCGCTTTGTGCTCTTAGTTTTTAATATGTTTTGGGGAAACCAGTCAGTACTTTTCATGTCACAAACAAAGTATTAGATTACATAAACTTTGATTAAAATGAAAGTGTCAATGACACTGTAGCTCAACTTGTCAAGACAAAGACATGTACATGTATAGTATGTGACACAGCAATGACAAACATCTAGGTAATGACCTGATAACAAAGGTACATATAAAGTATTGTAACGGTCTGTACATAAATACTGACCGTTGCCTGTAACAAATGTATAGGTAAAGTATTGTAAAGGTGGCTGACAGTCAGATGCTAAACTAGAAAAAAATATTTGAGTCCCAGAGTGGGTCTGACTGAACCCCAAAATATTTGTTCTCATAGCACAGTGATAACAAAGGCACCCCAAAACATACTCGTTCCTGTCCCAAGTTGAAAACAAAAGTACCCAAGATGTTTTGTGAAGATCAGTTCATAATTACGAGCTGTATAGAACTTGTGACAAAAAACTGATTGGATCTAATTTCGGTACAAAATGGCCACTGGCAGCCATCTTGAATTTTGGACCGTTCCCAGAAATACTCATTCTCATCCCAAGGTGATAACAAAGGTACCCAAGAAGTTTTGTGAAGATCGGTTCATAAATACAGCCTCTACCCTGAGCCGTATTGACATGTGTGCTTACATTGTGTAAGTAGCACTGAATAAATCAAAGTTCATCTAATTTGCATAATTTCTGCACGAAAAAAAAAAACCCTTACAATATGTGATGTATTCCATGTTACTAAACATTCATATAAAAAATTTATTCAAATCAGAACTTTCATACAGAAGTTCGGTACAGAAGACTGATTGCACTAATTTTGGTACAAAATGGCTGCTGGTGGCCATCTTGAATTTTGGACCACACCCAAAAACACTCGCTCTCATCCCACGGTGATCACAAAGGTACCCAAGAAGTTTCGTAAAGATTGGTTCATAAATATGGCCTCTAGTCTGAGCTGTATAGAAGTTGTGTACAAAAAAATGATTAGGCCTAATTTCGGTACAAAATGGCCACTGGCAGCAATCTTGAATTTTAGACCGCACCCAGAAACACTCGTTCTCGTCCCAAGGTGATAACAAAGATACCCAAGACATTTCGTGAAGATCAGTTCATAAATACAGACTCTAGTCTGAGCCGTATTGACATGTGTACTTACTGTGTGTAAGTCGCACTGAAAAAATCAAAGTTCATCTAATTTGCATAATTTCTGCACGAGAAAAAAACACGTATTATATGTGATGTGTCCCATGGTACTAAACATTCAGACAAAAAATTATTCAAATCAGCGCTTTTATATTGAAGTTCTGTGCAAAAATCTGATTGCATCTAATTTTGTACAAAATGGCTGCCATCGGCCATCTTGAATTTCGAACCGGACCCAAAAACACTCGTTCTCGTCCCACGGTGCTACCAAATGTACCCAAGAAGTTTCGTAAAGATCGGTTCATAAATACGGCCTCTAGCCCGAGCCGTATTGGCATTTGCACTTACAGTGCTGAAAGTAACCCCCAAAAACATCAAAATTAGTCTAATTTGCACAATTTACGCACGAGAAAAAAAAATCGTATTATATGTGATGTATCCCATGGTACTAAACATTCATACAAAAAATTATTCAAATCAGAGCTTTCATATGGAAGTTCTGTACAAAAAACAGATTTCTGCATCGTCGGTACAAAATGGCGGCTGGCAGCCATCTTGAAATTCCGACCGCACCCAAAAACACTCGTTCTCGTCCCACTGTCATAACAAAGGTACCCAAGAAGTTTCGTAAAGATCGGTTCATAAATACGGCCTCTAGCCCGAGCCGTATCCAATTGTTGACAGACGGACAGACGGACGACGGGCCATGACAAAAGCTCAAATTTGGCTCCGCCAAAGTTGAGCTAAAAATGAAGTTTTTAATTTAAACAGGGCTTCCCTCATCTAACACAGAATGAGGATGCTTTCCAACAAGGCTGTTTTCAAATACAGCTATGTATCTGGTAACGTTATCAACAATCATGAAGGGTCTTGAGTTAATCCTCTTACGATTGCGTTGTAAACTAGAGAAACAGAATTTACTGCACCCAGTAAATTCAAATCTGTGTGAAAAGGGTGAAAGCATCAGGTATAAACTATAATTTATGGGGCTTATTCTCTGGAGTAAAATATGTTTTAAACAAATCAGAAATTGGTTTTCATTAACAGTATTTACAGATATAAATACAGGAATCAGAACAATTTTTGTAATAAACCAGAAAAAGCATATATGTGACCAGCATTCAAAGGGTTCGATACACGAATCAGAAATGGACATTTTTGGCTCTGCCCACTAATATAAGTGATGAAATACATTCATAAACTTTAAAAATGCGTTAAGGTGTAATAAAATGCATTTCCCAGTCTTTCTGAATAATATGCACTTGATGATCTTGGTGACCTCGTTCAGGTGGACCATATATTGAACCTCCAGCAATTTCTAACTCAGTCGGTATAGTCCCATGTATACATCCACTTTAAAGTAACGGCTCCACCAGATCTGTCATTTTTGGTGATGATAGCAAAAATTTATTATGATTTAGAAGAATCTAAGGCGATCAACCCACTGTATCACGCACAAGGCCTCAAACAAACTGAAAACATAGATGGAGTGGAAACTGGTTGTTGGTAATCAGCATGCCAAAACGGATAGGCATAGGACGATTCGTATTTTGAGTCATCGAGCTGACAAAGGGTGCATAGACTCTATATCGGGGATAGTGCCATAAAAGCCTCAAAAGCCTCGCGAGCTCGTTTAAAGGCATCTAGTGCCTAAACAAGGCATACATAAAATAAGATGGTGCAATCTTGAAGAATGGCATTTGTGTAAAGACCGGGAATATGACAGGAAGCATGCAAAATGTTCTACAGTCATAAGTTAAATGAAGTTGTTTGTTCTTCTCGGAGAAGTATGAAGAGGGCACTGAAGTATGAAGAGGGTGTTAACGACAGAACATTTGAATATTCCATTTCATTAATTCATAATTGTGATAAGTGTTTCGAGAAAGCCACTTACCACTCGGGCCGAAACCTGTTGATCTTGAGTTATGATTGAGAATGAAAAGAAATTAAAAAATGCAATGAAAGCTGAAGGGTTATTTATTCAACTACAATTAATCAAGTGTTGCAAGATAGAGCTGTATAATAAACAAATTTTCTTGCCACTCAAAGGGTTTTTTTCAACTTGGTTAGGGGATGGAATTTAATTCTGATCGCAACAGCTGATAAGAATAAATGTGTGTCAGTTATAGGAACTTCTCTCTAATTTGACTGTTTTCATTATTCTCTTGTGTATATAAATATAAAACAGCTATTTCTTTATGATGCCTTTCTGTTACAAAGAAATTAGGGGGTATAAAAAAACCCAATGGACCACAACCAAAGGTCCCATAAAACATAGCTGGGCGAGTACTTGTGACAGGCTACCAGTATGCCAAACAGCACCAGGACAAGTGACTTGTTTTTGAGTTATCGGCACGACAACAGGAAGGGGATAGAAATTATGTGTATGTGACATTATCACATACAGGGCTTGAGATATTTGCCTGGCCATTTTTATTGGAGTTTAAGAGCACTTTCAACAGAGAGGTTGAAGTTCATCTCATATTGGACAGTTTAACGGGCGATGTCAGCCAGAGTTCCTGAATAGATATGCCGAGCGCCGATCAGCAACTGTCAAAATTTACAACGTACTAACTACAGACAAGCATGGTGAACATTGTTGATCTAAGTGCAGTACGCCTTAGTACACAATGTTGCTGTGCCCCATTGGGGATAATCAGGACTGAGTGCCTTATCCAAGACACATCGCAATTGCATTTGGTGGGGCACGTACCCTGTACCTTTCGATTTTAAAGTCCAATGCCGAAACCAGTGAGTCACTACTCTCCTGACTGAGCCATTGAACGGCATCTAGAGTCTTAAACGAGGCATACTGGAAATAAGAAGTTGGTTGGAGCTCAAGACTGGCTTTTGTGTACAGTGTGGCAACGCGACAAAAGCGTCAGATTGTATGCAGGTGCAGTGGGTGATAGATTCATTCTGATGGACGATAATACCCGTCCTCATGTTGCCAATGCTGGGATGGGATTGAGCGTATGGACTGGCCAGCAAGATCCCCTGACATATCCCCAATCCAATCGAACATGTCTGGAATGAGTTGCAGCCTGCAATTTCAGCCCATCCACTCCAGCCAAGAAGTATCCAGGAGCTTGTTGCCATGCTGGTCCAAGAATGGAACAACATCCCACAAAGGACCAACTGGAGCCTGATTGGGAGAATGAGAAGGCGTTGTCAAGTTGTAATTAACAATAACTGTAATTAACAATAAGGGGTCTCATACTCGATATTGAACGCATATCATCAGTTCGCTCCGTCAACTTTTTGGCAAATCTGAAAAATTTCCTCTTTTACCAATAATATCCATTTCCCATGGTTATCGTATTCAAAAGCTAAAAAATAATGTCAAACACAAATAAAATCTTAATTTCTGTACTTCAATCATTAAAGATACAATTAAATATAAAATCTACACACTTTTCATAACAATATTTCAACTAAAACGTAAAACAGGTAGTTAGATATACTTGGTGTTTAGCTCCCGCACAATGGCTAATCGTGCCCACCACATGGATATAAAGTCAAGTTCAGCGTACCGTTTATACCCATTTTTATCCATTTTAGAGTATTTCCACCCCAAGCATTGGTTACTGGATGCTATTTTACCAGTACAACTGAGGCTGTTTATATAGGAATAATCTCATTTTCTAATGAAAAATGCCGACAAGCGGACAAGCCTTTGTGATGGACATTTTGCCATTTCCAAGGGCCGTAATCACGCAAAATTCGTCGCATCGAAAATTCCTGACCACATGCACATCTACACTTGAAACTGACAGCCAATCCGAATCATTTTTTTTTTTATATTCGCGATTTCGCGTGGCTATACGTACAATTTTGGATAACTTTTCAAAAGTTTAATATTATAACTGAAAATGCTTGTACATCACTAACCCTTTACCCAACGTAACGGTCAAGACTGCCCAGCGCTATTCACAAAAATCACCAATTAATTTTAATGTTTTTGTCTCAAAAACATAGGTTATGACCCCTCTTTGGAACGAGCTCGTCGAGCTCGTTCCAAAGAGGGGTCATGACCTGTTTTTGAGACAGAAAATTAAAAATATTAGTTATTCAAGAATTTGGTTTGCAAGTGTCATCTGCTTTTCATGTTAGCTGAAGGGTTAATATAAAAACCTCGTACCTCAGCAGTTGTTAGGAAGCCATGGTATGTTGATGCATCGTAATTCTCTTCATGCCACGTAAACCTCTCGCCATCAGCACAGCTGTAATGCAACACAAAAATATCACACAACATGATTACCGGAAGTTGGTAATAAAATAATCCACTGAAACAGTCTCCAATTGCATAAAAGTAAATGTGTAAAAAAACGTCAGACTTTCGGATAATCGCCCGCATGTCCGTGAAACAAAAATCAAGGTTATGGATCACCAAGATTGATCTAACTTGCGGGTGTTTTAGTGATGGACCAATGCGGACAGGTCACTTTCTACGGGTGGACAACATTTCCACGACGCAATAATATTAGATTCCAAACACAACTTATAGGAATAAGGCCACACAAAGTAGATCTTCGGTTTCTCAGGTCATTATTTGTAAAATTGCATGCGGACGAGCGGTTTTTTATTTTATTTTTTATTTCTGTAATTATTTCTTTGTCATGAAAGGTTCTTGTTCTTGATTTATGTTTTAGGCCTCATAATCTACGGAACAGCATGGGTGGTGGTATATTTCGTCCCTTGAGAGCAAGAAGGCTTTGCAATGCTTTAGCATTGCAAAGCCATCCTGCAATCAAGGGACAGATTTATCAATTTTGGGGTAAAATATCAGACATAAACCATTTAATTTTAATTTTTTTAAGTTTACATTGGTTATAAAAAGAGAGCATGCGCAGCCAAAAGGAAACAGGCGGGAGAGCCTGAGAAACAGATTTTTAATTTTTTTAGGCCTAATCATCAAAAATTTGATTAATGAAACACCGGATACAACCCGGTGCTTCATTAATTAAAATTCTCCTGATCATAATTTTTATCACCTTGTAAACGCATGCGTGGACATACTGCCCACGCGTGGATTACGACCAGTCCACGGCAACTATACTGGATTACTAGGATGTTCATCGTGCCGTTTTGCTCTTTTCGCACAATTTGAAACATATCGCCTGGGTGAAAACTCCGCTTTGTGGGTGTTTTGGGGTAATTCTCTTTCCAGAACTGCATATATACTACTCAAAGTTTGCAAAGCACCATATATTTGACCCATCATTGTGAAATTTTCTTGTGACACATTTGAGATATGCTTGGTGGATATGATTAGGGGAATGTATTGAGATGGTCCCCAGTGTTTACTAGCTCTCTTGACAAGCAGACTTTTCACGACAGTCATGGAAAGAATGTACCCCTTGATTTCCGTGATGTTTTCGTGTACTGTCTACATGTACCTGAGATGTGTAGGGTATTCAGTCTTCATTTCAACACAAACCCTTGTGATTTAATGTTTGAATATGGCGAATGCAAATGTAAGAAGGCATTTGTCTGAAGCAGAAATATGGTGGGCTGTAGGGATGGTGGAACAAGGGGCTACCCATCGTCAGGTTTGTGAAGCCATTGGTGTGCACCATACGGTGATCACCAGAGCCTGGGAATGATTTCAGCAGTATGGCACACCAGTCGGACGACATGGTGGTGGCAGAGACAGGGAAACATCTGCAGCTGAAGACCGGTTTTCGATCATTCAGGCCCGAAGGAACCGCTTTGACACAGCAACCCAGCTTCGCAGTGACCTTCAGAATGCATCAGGGTTAAATGTTTCGACGCAGACTATCCGGGCAAGGTTGCACGAAGGTGGTCCCCGATCGGGAAGACCATGTATTAGCATTCAGCTGTCCCAGAATCATCGCCAGGCGCGATATGAATGGGCCATGGATCACGTTGGGTGGACCAGAGAAGATTGACGACCTGTCATTTTTACAGGTGAGTCAAGGTACTGCCTAAACAACACGGAAAGGCGTTCTAGGGTATGAAGAAGACCAGGAAAGCGATTCCATGCAGCCAGCATTGCTGAGCATGACCGCTATGGTGGGGGGTCAATAATGGTCTGTGGCGGAATCAGCGGGGATGGACGTACACAGCTCTGTGTCTTTGACCCCGGCACATTGACTGCACAGCGGTATATTGATGAGATCCTGGATGCCCACGTCAGATTGAGTGCAGGTGTAGTGGGTGATAGATTCATTCTGATGGACGATAATACCCGTCCTCATGTTGCCAATGCTGGGATGGGATTGAGCGTATGGACTGGCCAGCAAGATCCCCTGACCTCAATCCAATCGAACATGTCTGGAATGAGTTGCAGCTTGCAATTTCAGCCCGCCCAATCCAGTCAAGAAGTGTCCAGGAGCTTGGTGCTATGCTGGTCCAAGAATGGTACTGAATATCTATCAGTATTACACCTACTAACACTAGATAAGTATCTACTTCATAGATAATCCGTCATTAAGAATATCTGCCCGTATTACACCTACCAACACTAGATAAGTATCTACTACACAGATAATCCATCATTAAGAATATCTATCAGTATTATACCTACCAATACTAGATAAGTATCTACTACACAGATAATCCGTCATTAAGAATATCTATCAGTATTACACCTACCAACACTAGATAAATATCTACTACACAGATAATCCGCCATTAAGAATATCTATCAGTATTATACCTACCAATACTAGATAAGTATCTACTACACAGATAATCCGTCATTAAGAATATCTATCAGTATTACACCTACCAACACTAGATAAATATCTACTACACAGATAATCCGTCATTAAGAATATCTATCAGTATTACACCTACCAACACTAGATAAGTATCTACTACACAGATAATCCGTCATTAAGAATATCTATCAGTATTATACCTACCAACACTAGGTAAGTATCTACTACACAGATAATCCGTCATTAAGAATATCTATCAGTATTATACCTACCAATACTAGATAAGTATCTACTACACAGATAATCCGTCATTAAGAATATCTATCAGTATTACACCTACCAACACTAGATAAGTATCTACTACACAGATAATCCGTCATTAAGAATATCTATCAGTATTACACCTACCAACACTAGATAAGTATCTACTACACAGATAGTCCGTCATTAAGAATATCTATCAGTATTACACCTACCAACACTAGATAAGGATCTACTACACAGATAATCCGTCATTAAGAATATCTATCAGTATTATACCTACCAATACTAGATAAGTATCTACTACACAGATAATCCGTCATTAAGAATATCTATCAGTATTACACCTACCAACACTAGATAAGGATCTACTACACAGATAATCCGTCATTAAGAATATCTATCAGTATTATACCTACCAACACTAGATAAGTATCTACTACACAGATAATCCGTCATTAAGAATATCTATCAGTATTACACCTACCAACACTAGATAAATATCTACTACACAGATAATCCGTCATTAAGAATATCTATCAGTATTACACCTACCAACACTAGATAAGTATCTACTACACAGATAATCCGTCATTAAGAATATCTATCAGTATTATACCTACCAACACTAGGTAAGTATCTATTACACAGATAATCCGTCATTAAGAATATCTATCAGTATTATACCTACCAATACTAGATAAGTATCTACTACACAGATAATCCGTCATTAAGAATATCTATCAGTATTACACCTACCAACACTAGATAAGTATCTACTACACAGATAGTCCGTCATTAAGAATATCTATCAGTATTACACCTACCAACACTAGGTAAGTATCTACTACACAGATAATCCGTCATTAAGAATATCTATCAGTATTACACCTACCAACACTAGGTAAGTATCTACTACACAGATAATCCGTCATTAAGAATATCTATCAGTATTACACCTACCAACACTAGGTAAGTATCTACTACACAGATAATCCGTCATTAAGAATATCTATCAGTATTACACCTACCAACACTAGGTAAGTATCTACTACACAGATAATCCGTCATTAAGAATATCTATCAGTATTACACCTACCAACACTAGATAAGTATCTACTACACAGATAATCCGTCATTAAGAATATCTATCAGTATTACACCTACCAACACTAGGTAAGTATCTACTACACAGATAATCCGTCATTAAGAATATCTATCAGTATTACACCTACCAACACTAGATAAGTATCTACAACACAGATAATCCGTCATTAAGAATATCTATCAGTATTACACCTACCAATACTAGATAAGTATCTACTACACAGATAATTCATCATTAAGAATATCTATCAGTATTACACTTACCAGTAGGGGCGTGGTGGCATCGCGGTAACCGGTTCTTGTCAGATCACCGAAGTTGAGCAACGTCAAGCGCGGTTGGTAGTTGGATGGGTGACCATTTCAGCGACTGATTCGTGCTCCCGCGTTGTGTCCTTGGGCAAGGCACTTAACCTCGATTGCCTACATGAGGGCACGATGACGCTGTGTACTAAGGCGTACTGCACGTTGCAGGTGCACATGACTTCAACCAATCTAACCCTGCCTGTGCCGCGGTGCAGAGTTCAGAGTTACGGTGTTGGAGAGCTGACAGCTGCTCATCGTTGCGCGGTGATTCTCTCTGGGTACTCCGGCTTCCTCCACCCATAAAACTGTCACCGACATGATATGACCCTGGCTGTTTATGTGTCGTTAAACCCTAATAAAAAAAACAAAAAAAATACACCTACCAACCCTGAAGTGTCTTTGATTAACGATTGTCTTCTTCTCCAGTAATTTGCAAGTTTTTATTCTTCATAGGAAAGAAATTGGGACATCTTACCTCCTAGAGCTTTATATTAACCCTTTACCCAACGTAACGGCCAAAACCGGCCAGCGCTATTCTCAAAAATCGCCAATTAATTTTCAAAATATTTTCATTTTTTGTCTCAAAAACATAGGTTATGACCCCTCGTTGGAACGAGCTCGTCGAGCTCGTTCCAACGAGGGGTCATAACCTATGTTTTTGAGACAAAAAATGAAAAAATTTAGTTATTCAAGAATTTTTTTTGCAAGTGTCGTCTGCTTTTCATGTTAGGTAAAGGGTTAATTGAAAGGACAGTGACTACATTTTATTGCACGCCTATGCTTTTATTTTCATAAAATACACGCTTTTCCTGCAACAACCGAGGCGAACAATAATTTTATTCTGTATTGTCCTTGACTCAATACGGATCACGTGCCGGACTATTTAAATATTCCTTTTTTCGACATTACGTTAAATAATCAAATTCACGAAATCTGGTCTGCAGTCGTTCACTGGTTTGAGAATGGACTTCAAACCGAAAGGTGCTCGGATTGATCCTCACCATCGGTAACTGTGTTGTATCCTTGGGCAAGGTACTTAATCATGATTGGCCATGTAGGGAGGGGGGGGGGGGGGGCACGGTGGCGGTGTGTACTAAGGCATAATGTACGCCGATGACGCACTTGCCTTGAACTAATAGTAACCCTGCTTGTGAGAAGTAAGTTGCAGAGTCGGATTGTCCAGATTGTCCAATCGACTACAAAATCTACAATATGTCATCACATCGGATTGTCCAGTCGACTACAAAATATACTATATGATATCCCATAGGATTGTCCAGTCGACTACAAAATATACTATATAATATCCCATAGGATTGTCCAATCGACTACAAAATATACTATACGTCATCACATCAGATTGTCCAGTCGACTACAAAATATACTATATATCCCATAGGATTGTCCAATCGACTACAAAATATACTATATGATATCCCATAGGGTTGTCCAGTCGACTACAAAATATACTATATGATATCCCATAGGATTGTCCAATCGACTACAAAATATACTATATGATATCCCATAGGGTTGTCCAGTCGACTACAAAATCTACTATATGTCATCACATAGGATTGTCCAGTCGACTACAAAATATACTATATGATATCCCATAGGATTGCCCAGCTGACTACAAAATATACTATATCATATCCGATAGAAAATTTACTATATCATATCCCACAGGACGGCTCCGCTGACTGCCAAATTTACAATATTATATCCCACAGGATTGTCCTGTCGACTACAAAATATACTATATGATACCCCATAGCACTGCAGAGTCGACTTCAAAATGTACTATAGAATATCCCATAGGATTGCTCAGCCGACTGCAAAATGTCCTATATGTTATCACACCGGATTGCCCAGTGGACTGCCAAATTCATTTTGTAATATCCCATAGGATTGCCCAGTAGACTGCAAAATTTACTTTATGATATCCCATAGGATTGCCTAGTCGACAGCCAAATTTGCTATGATATCCCATAGGACTGTCCATGAGGATTATCCAGTTGACTACAGAATAGGGCTGTCGCGATTATTCGATTAGTCGACTAACCGTCGACTATTGAAGTAGTCAAAGTTTTTTTATTTTTAGTCGATCGTCGTTCATTTTCAAGGTGGTACACGTCTACTACACGTCGGGGCTAAATTGCATTGTTTTGTGAGGTGAATGATCAATGAAGGTGAATAACTTTAAATATCTAACCATAGTTAACATTCATATCCGGAAGACTGTACGACTGTCACTGACTGTGTAAGAAAGAACACTCACAGTTACTCGAGAAGAATAGATTCTTCTGAATTTCTCCAGTCTTGTACACACGGATGCACCCATTCGAAAACCCAAAGCGTGGAAGTGACAAAATTATGACGAAAGTCAGAACGTCAGATCACTTCTCAAAGTTCGGAACTTCAGACTAAGATCCCATTTTAACAACTGACGAGGGAATGCATAGATCTCAATGTTCAAAATTTCGAGAAACTTATTGCAGAAAGGAAACATATGCAGGAACGTTCTTTGGTAAATTCATTTTAATTCATCGGCTTCAATCTAGTTCAAACTTGGACCCGCAGTCAGTAATATTATTTTGGGGGTTGGTACGTCCTACAGGACGTACCAACCCCAAAAATTATATTACGGACTGTGGGTCCAAGATTGGACTACATGTAGCTTCAGTCGGGACCGATTTGTTGTTCCCACAACCCCACTTCGTCTGAACACACTGGTGCCATTGTCATTTTCAGAGTTCTACGAACAGAAGAATGATTTGCTAAAAAATCATGGGAAGCGACTATTAATCGACTAACCGTCGATTACTGGTCACGATTAGTCGATTACAAAAAATGATAGTCGCGACAGCCCTACTACAGAAGTTAGTATATGATATCCCATAGGATTGCCCGCTCGACTGCCAAATTTAATATAAGATATTCCATAGGATTGCCCAGTTGACCACAAATTTTACTATATGATATCCCATAGGATTGTTCAGTCAACTGCCAAATTTGCTACATGATATTCCACAAGATAGTCCAGTCGACTACAAAATTTCCTGTATGATATCCCGTCGGATTGCCCAGTCGACTACAAAATATACTATATGATACCCCATAGGATTGGCCAATCGACTGCCAAATTTACTATATGATATCCCATAGGATTGTCCAGTCGACTACAAAATTTACTATATGATACCCCATAGGATTGTCCAGTCGACTACAAAATTTACTATATGATATCCCATAGGATTGTCCAGTCGACTACAAAATTTACTATATGATACCCCATAGGATTGTCCAGTCGACTACAAAATATACTATATGATATCCTGTAGGATTGTTCAGTCGACTACAAAATTTACTATATGATATCCTGTAGGATTGTCCAGTCGACTACAAAATATACTATATGATATCCCATAGGATTGTCCAATCGACTACAAAATTTACTATATGATATCCTGTAGGATTGTCCAGTCGACTACAAAATATAATATATGATATCCCATAGGATTGTCCAATCAACTACAAAATTTACTATATGATATCCCATAGGATTGTCCAGTCGACTACAAAATATACTATATGATATCCCATAGGATTGTCCAATCGACTACAAAATTTACTATATGATATCCTGTAGGATTGTCCAGTCGACTACAAAATATAATATATGATATCCCATAGGATTGTCCAGTCGACTACAAAATATAATATATGATATCCCATAGGATTGTCCAATCGACTACAAAATTTACTATATGATATCCCGTAGGATTGTCCAGTCAACTACAAAATATAATATATGATATCCCATAGGATTGTCCAATCGACTGCCAAATTTACTATATGATATCCCAGAGGATTGCCCAGTCGACTACAAAATATACTATATGATATCCCATAGGATTGTCCAGTCGACTGCCAAATTTACTACATGATATCCAGTAGGATTGTCCAGTCGACTACAAAATTTACTATATGATATCCCGTCGGATTGCCCAGTCGACTACAAAATATACTATATGATACCCCATAGGATTGGCCAATCGACTGCCAAATTTACTATATGATATCCCAGAGGATTGCCCAGTCGACTACAAAATCTACTATATGATATCCCATAGGATTGTCCAGTCGACTACAAAATCTACTATATGTCATCACATCAGATTGCCCAGTCGACTACAAAATCTACTATATGTCATCACATCAGATTGTCCAGTCGACTACAAAATATACTATATGATATCCCATAGGATTGTCCAGTCGACTACAAAATCTACTATATGTCATCACATCAGATTGCCCAGTCGACTACAAAATCTACTATATGTCATCACATCAGATTGTCCAGTCGACTACAAAATTTACTATATGATATCCCATAGGATTGTCCAGTCGACTACAAAATTTACTATATGATACCCCATAGGATTGTCCAGTCGACTACAAAATTTACTATATGATACCCCATAGGATTGTCCAATCGACTACAAAATATACTATATGATATCCCATAGGATTGTCCAATCGACTACAAAATATACTATATGTCATCACATCAGATTGTCCAATCGACTACAAAATATACTATATGATATCCCATAGGATTGCCCAGTCGACTGCCAAATTTACTATATGATATCCCGTATGATTGTCTAGTCGACTGCCAAATTTACAGCATAATATCCCATAGGAATGTCCAGTCGACTGCCAAATTTACTACATGATATCCTGTAGGACTGCCCAGTTGACTGCCAAATTTACTGCATGATATCCCATAGGATTGTCCAGTCGAATATAAAATTTACTATATGATATCCCGAAGGATTGTCCAGTCGACTGCCAAATTTACTATATGATATCCCATAGGATTGTCCAGTTGACTACAAAGTTTACTATTTGATACCCCATAAGCTTGCCGAGTCGACTGCCAAATTTACTATATGATATCCCACAGGGATGTCCAGTCAACTACAAAATTTACTGTATGATATCCCATTGCATTGCCGAGTCGACTACAAAATTTACTGTATGATATCCCATAGGATTGGCGACTCAACTACAAAATTTACTGTATGATATCCCATAGGATTGCGCAGTCGACTACAAAATTTACTATATGATACCCCAAAGAATTATCCAATCGACTACAAAATATACTATATGATACCCCATAGGATTATCCAATCGACTACAAAATTTACTATATGATATCCCATAGGATTGTCCAGTCAACTACAAAATATACTATATGATATCCCATAGGATTGTCCAGTCGACTACAAAATTTACTATATGATATCCCATAGGACTGCCCAGTCGACTGCCAAATTTACTATATGATATCCCATAGGATTGCTGAGTCAACTGTCAACTTTTCTATGATATCCCATAGGATTGTCCAGTCGACTACAAAATATACTATATGATGTCCCATGGGATTGTCCAGTCGACTACAAAATTTACTATATGATATCCCATAGGATTGTCCAGTCGACTACAAAATTTACTATATGATACCCCATAGGATTGTCCAGTCGACTACAAAATATACTATATGATATCCCATAGGATTGTCCAATCGACTACAAAATATACTATATGATATCCCATAGGATTGTCCAGTCGACTACAAAATATACTATATGATATCCCATAGGATTGTCCAGTCGACTACAAAATATACTATATGATATCCCATAGGATTGTCCAATCGACTACAAAATATACTATATGATATCCCATAGGATTGTCCAATCGACTACAAAATATACTATATGATATCCCATAGGATTGTCCAGTCGACTACAAAATATACTATATGATATCCCATAGGATTGTCCAGTCGACTACAAAATTTACTATATGATATCCCATAGGATTGTCCAGTCGACTACAAAACATACTATATGATATCCCATAGGATTGTCCAGTCGACTACAAAATTTACTATATGATATCCCATAGGATTGTCCAGTCGACTACAAAATATACTATATGATATCCCATAGGATTGTCCAATCGACTACAAAATATACTATATGATATCCCATAGGATTGTCCAGTCGACTACAAAATATACTATATGTCATCACATAGGATTATCCAATCGACTACAAAATTTACTATATGATATCCCATAGGATTGTCCAGTCGACTACAAAATTTACTATATGATATCCCATAGGATTGTCCAGTCGACTGAAAAATATACTATATGATATCCTATAGGATTGTCCAGTCGACTACAAAATATACTATATGATATCCCATAGGATTGCCCAGTCGACTGCCAAATTTACTATATGATATCCCGTATGATTGTCTAGTCGACTGCCAAATTTACAGCATAATATCCCATAGGAATGTCCAGTCGACTGCCAAATTTACTACATGATATCCTGTAGGATTGCCCAGTTGACTGCCAAATTTACTGCATGATATCCCATAGGATTGTCCAGTCGAATATAAAATTTACTATATGATATCCCGAAGGATTGTCCAGTGGACTGCCAAATTTACTATATGATATCCCATAGGATTGTCCAGTTGACTACAAAGTTTACTATTTGATACCCCATAAGCTTGCCGAGTCGACTACCAAATTTACTATATGATATCCCACAGGGATGTCCAGTCAACTACAAAATTTACTGTATGATATCCCATTGCATTGCCGAGTCGACTACAAAATTTACTGTTTGATATCCCATAGGATTGGCGACTCAACTACAAAATTTACTGTATGATATCCCATAGGATTGCGCAGTCGACTACAAAATTTACTATATGATACCCCATAGAATTATCCAATCGACTACAAAATATACTATATGATACCCCATAGGATTATACAATCGACTACAAAATTTACTATATGATATCCCATAGGATTGTCCAGTCAACTACAAAATATACTATATGATATCCCATAGGATTGTCCAGTCGACTACAAAATTTACTATATGATATCCCATAGGACTGCCGAGTCGACTGCCAAATTTACTACATGATATCCCATAGGATTGCTGAGTCAACTGTCAACTTTTCTATGATATCCCATAGGATTGTCCAGTCGACTACAAAATATACTATATGATGTCCCATGGGATTGTCCAGTCGACTACAAAATTTACTATATGATATCCCATAGGACTGTCCAGTCGACTACAAAATTTACTATATGATATCCCATAGGACTGCCCAGTCGACTACAAAATATACTATATGATATCCCATAGGATTGTCCAGTCGGCTACAAAATATACTATATGATATCCCATAGGATTGTCCAATCGACTACAAAATATACTATATGATATCCCATAGGATTGTCCAGTCGACTACAAAATTTACTATATCTCATCACATAGGATTGTCCAGTCGACTACAAAATATACTATATGATATCCCATAGGATTGTCCAGTCGACTACAAAATTTACTATATGATATCCCATAGGACTGCCCAGTCGACTACAAAATATACTATATGATATCCCATAGGATTGTCCAGTCGACTACAAAATATACTATATGATATCCCATAGGATTGTCCAGTCGACTACAAAATTTACTATATGATATCCCATAGGACTGTCCAGTCGACTACAAAATATACTATATGATATCCCACAGGATTGTCCAGTCGACTACAAAATATACTATATGATATCCCATAGGATTGTCCAGTCGACTCCCAAATTTACTATATGATATCCCATAGGATTGTCCAGTCGACTACAAAATTTACTATATGATACCCCATAGGATTGTCCAGTCGACTACAAAATATACTATATGATATCCCATAGGACTGCCCAGTCGACTACAACATATACTATATGATATCCCATAGGATTTCCCAGTCCACTACAAAATCTACTATATGATATCCCATAGGATTGCCCAGTCGACTACAAAATCTACTATATGTCATCACATCAGATTGCCCAGTCGACTACAAAATCTACTATATGTCATCACATCAGATTGTCCAGTCGACTACAAAATTTACTATATGATATCCCATAGGATTGTCCAATCGACTACAAAATATACTATATGATATCCCATAGGATTGCCCAGTCGACTGCCAAATTTACTATATGATATCCCGTATGATTGTCTAGTCGACTGCCAAATTTACAGCATAATATCCCATAGGAATGTCCAGTCGACTGCCAAATTTACTACATGATATCCTGTAGGATTGCCCAGTTGACTGCCAAATTTACTGCATGATATCCCATAGGATTGTCCAGTCGAATATAAAATTTACTATATGATATCCCGAAGGATTGTCCAGTCGACTGCCAAATTTACTATATGATATCCCATAGGATTGTCCAATCAACTACAAAATTTACTATATGATATCCCATAGGATTGTCCAGTCGACTACAAAATATACTATATGATATCCCATAGGATTGTCCAATCGACTACAAAATTTACTATATGATATCCTGTAGGATTGTCCAGTCGACTACAAAATATAATATATGATATCCCATAGGATTGTCCAGTCGACTACAAAATATAATATATGATATCCCATAGGATTGTCCAATCGACTACAAAATTTACTATATGATATCCCGTAGGATTGTCCAGTCAACTACAAAATATAATATATGATATCCCATAGGATTGTCCAATCGACTGCCAAATTTACTATATGATATCCCAGAGGATTGCCCAGTCGACTACAAAATATACTATATGATATCCCATAGGATTGTCCAGTCGACTGCCAAATTTACTACATGATATCCCGTAGGATTGTCCAGTCGACTACAAAATTTACTATATGATATCCCGTCGGATTGCCCAGTCGACTACAAAATATACTATATGATACCCCATAGGATTGGCCAATCGACTGCCAAATTTACTATATGATATCCCAGAGGATTGCCCAGTCGACTACAAAATCTACTATATGATATCCCATAGGATTGTCCAGTCGACTACAAAATCTACTATATGTCATCACATCAGATTGCCCAGTCGACTACAAAATCTACTATATGTCATCACATCAGATTGTCCAGTCGACTACAAAATATACTATATGATATCCCATAGGATTGTCCAGTCTACTACAAAATCTACTATATGTCATCACATCAGATTGCCCAGTCGACTACAAAATCTACTATATGTCATCACATCAGATTGTCCAGTCGACTACAAAATTTACTATATGATATCCCATAGGATTGTCCAGTCGACTACAAAATTTACTATATGATATCCCATAGGACTGCCCAGTCGACTGCCAAATTTACTATATGATATCCCATAGGATTGCTGAGTCAACTGTCAACTTTTCTATGATATCCCATAGGATTGTCCAGTCGACTACAAAATATACTCTATGATGTCCCATGGGATTGTCCAGTCGACTACAAAATTTACTATATGATATCCCATAGGATTGTCCAGTCGACTACAAAATTTACTATATGATACCCCATAGGATTGTCCAGTCGACTACAAAATATACTATATGATATCCCATAGGATTGTCCAATCGACTACAAAATATACTATATGATATCCCATAGGATTGTCCAGTCGACTACAAAATATACTATATGATATCCCATAGGATTGTCCAGTCGACTACAAAATATACTATATGATATCCCATAGGATTGTCCAATCGACTACAAAATATACTATATGATATCCCATAGGATTGTCCAATCGACTACAAAATATACTATATGATATCCCATAGGATTGTCCAGTCGACTACAAAATATACTATATGATATCCCATAGGATTGTCCAGTCGACTACAAAATTTACTATATGATATCCCATAGGATTGTCCAGTCGACTACAAAACATACTATATGATATCCCATAGGATTGTCCAGTCGACTACAAAATTTACTATATGATATCCCATAGGATTGTCTAGTCGACTACAAAATATACTATATGATATCCCATAGGATTGTCCAATCGACTACAAAATATACTATATGATATCCCATAGGATTGTCCAGTCGACTACAAAATATACTATATGTCATCACATAGGATTATCCAATCGACTATAAAATTTACTATATGATATCCCATAGGATTGTCCAGTCGACTACAAAATTTACTATCTGATATCCCATAGGATTGTCCAGTCGACTGCAAAATATACTATATGATATCCTATAGGATTGTCCAGTCGACTACAAAATATACTATATGATATCCCATAGGATTGTCCAGTCGACTACAAAATTTACTATATGATATCCCATAGGATTGTCCAGTCGACTGCAAAATATACTATATGATATCCCATAGGATTGTCCAATCGACTACAAAATATACTATATGATATCCCATAGGATTGTCCAGTCGACTATAAAATATACTATATGATATCCCATAGGATTGTCGAATCGACTACAAAATATACTATATGATATCCCACAGGATTGTCCAGTCGACTACAAAATATACTATATGTCATCACATAGGATTATCCAATCGACTACAAAATTTACTATATGATATCCCATAGGATTGTCCAGTCGACTACAAAATATACTATATGATATCCCATAGGATTGTCCTGTCGACTACAAAATATACTATATGATATCCCATAGGATTGTCCAGTCGACTACAAAATTTACTATATGATATCCCATAGGATTGTCCAGTCGACTACAAAATATACTATATGATATCCCATAGGATTGTCCAGTTGACTACAAAATTTACTATATGATATCCCATAGGACTGTCCAGTCGACTAAAAAATTTACTATATGATATCCCATAGGACTGCCCAGTCGACTACAAAATATACTATATGATATCCCATAGGATTGTCCAGTCGACTACAAAATATACTATATGATATCCCATAGGATTGTCCAATCGACTACAAAATATACTATATGATATCCCATAGGATTGTCCAGTCGACTACAAAATATACTATATGTCATCACATAGGATTGTCCAGTCGACTACAAAATATACTATATGATATCCCATAGGATTGTCCAGTCGACTACAAAATTTACTATATGATATCCCATAGGACTGCCCAGTCGACTACAAAATATACTATATGATATCCCATAGGATTGTCCAGTCGACTACAAAATATACTATATGATATCCCATAGGATTGTCCAGTCGACTACAAAATTTACTATATGATATCCCATAGGACTGCCCAGTCGACTACAAAATATACTATATGATATCCCATAGGATTGTCCAGTCGACTACAAAATATACTATATGATATCCCATAGGATTGTCCAGTCGACTACAAAATTTACTATATGATATCCCATAGGATTGTCCAGTCGACTGCAAAATATACTATATGATATCCCATAGGATTGTCCAATCGACTACAAAATATACTATATGATATCCCATAGGATTGTCCAGTCGACTATAAAATATACTATATGATATCCCATAGGATTGTCGAATCGACTACAAAATATACTATATGATATCCCATAGGATTGTCCAGTCGACTACAAAATATACTATATGTCATCACATAGGATTATCCAATCGACTACAAAATTTACTATATGATATCCCATAGGATTGTCCAGTCGACTACAAAATATACTATATGATATCCCATAGGATTGTCCTGTCGACTACAAAATATACTATATGATATCCCATAGGATTGTCCAGTCGACTACAAAATTTACTATATGATATCCCATAGGATTGTCCAGTCGACTACAAAATATACTATATGATATCCCATAGGATTGTCCAGTTGACTACAAAATTTACTATATGATATCCCATAGGACTGTCCAGTCGACTAAAAAATTTACTATATGATATCCCATAGGACTGCCCAGTCGACTACAAAATATACTATATGATATCCCATAGGATTGTCCAGTCGACTACAAAATATACTATATGATATCCCATAGGATTGTCCAATCGACTACAAAATATACTATATGATATCCCATAGGATTGTCCAGTCGACTACAAAATATACTATATGTCATCACATAGGATTGTCCAGTCGACTACAAAATATACTATATGATATCCCATAGGATTGTCCAGTCGACTACAAAATTTACTATATGATATCCCATAGGACTGCCCAGTCGACTACAAAATATACTATATGATATCCCATAGGATTGTCCAGTCGACTACAAAATATACTATATGATATCCCATAGGATTGTCCAGTCGACTACAAAATTTACTATATGATATCCCATAGGACTGTCCAGTCGACTACAAAATATACTATATGATATCCCACAGGATTGTCCAGTCGACTACAAAATATACTATATGATATCCCATAGGATTGTCCAGTCGACTCCCAAATTTACTATATGATATCCCATAGGATTGTCCAGTCGACTACAAAATTTACTATATGATACCCCATAGGATTGTCCAGTCGACTACAAAATATACTATATGATATCCCATAGGACTGCCCAGTCGACTACAACATATACTATATGATATCCCATAGGATTTCCCAGTCCACTACAAAATCTACTATATGATATCCCATAGGATTGCCCAGTCGACTACAAAATCTACTATATGTCATCACATCAGATTGCCCAGTCGACTACAAAATCTACTATATGTCATCACATCAGATTGTCCAGTCGACTACAAAATTTACTATATGATATCCCATAGGATTGTCCAATCGACTACAAAATATACTATATGATATCCCATAGGATTGCCCAGTCGACTGCCAAATTTACTATATGATATCCCGTATGATTGTCTAGTCGACTGCCAAATTTACAGCATAATATCGCATAGGAATGTCCAGTCGACTGCCAAATTTACTACATGATATCCTGTAGGATTGCCCAGTTGACTGCCAAATTTACTGCATGATATCCCATAGGATTGTCCAGTCGAATATAAAATTTACTATATGATATCCCGAAGGATTGTCCAGTCGACTGCCAAATTTACTATATGATATCCAATAGGATTGTCCAATCAACTACAAAATTTACTATATGATATCCCATAGGATTGTCCAGTCGACTACAAAATATACTATATGATATCCCATAGGATTGTCCAATCGACTACAAAATTTACTATATGATATCCTGTAGGATTGTCCAGTCGACTACAAAATATAATATATGATATCCCATAGGATTGTCCAGTCGACTACAAAATATAATATATGATATCCCATAGGATTGTCCAATCGACTACAAAATTTACTATATGATATCCCGTAGGATTGTCCAGTCAACTACAAAATATAATATATGATATCCCATAGGATTGTCCAATCGACTGCCAAATTTACTATATGATATCCCAGAGGATTGCCCAGTCGACTACAAAATATACTATATGATATCCCATAGGATTGTCCAGTCGACTGCCAAAATTACTACATGATATCCCGTAGGATTGTCCAGTCGACTACAAAATTTACTATATGATATCCCGTCGGATTGCCCAGTCGACTACAAAATATACTATATGATACCCCATAGGATTGGCCAATCGACTGCCAAATTTACTATATGATATCCCAGAGGATTGCCCAGTCGACTACAAAATCTACTATATGATATCCCATAGGATTGTCCAGTCGACTACAAAATCTACTATATGTCATCACATCAGATTGCCCAGTCGACTACAAAATCTACTATATGTCATCACATCAGATTGTCCAGTCGACTACAAAATATACTATATGATATCCCATAGGATTGTCCAGTCGACTACAAAATCTACTATATGTCATCACATCAGATTGCCCAGTCGACTACAAAATCTACTATATGTCATCACATCAGATGATCCAGTCGACTACAAAATTTACTATATGATATCCCATAGGATTGTCCAGTCGACTACAAAATTTACTATATGATACCCCATAGGATTGTCCAGTCGACTACAAAATTTACTATATGATACCCCATAGGATTGTCCAATCGACTACAAAATATACTATATGATATCCCATAGGATTGTCCAATCGACTACAAAATATACTATATGTCATCACATCAGATTGTCCAATCGACTACAAAATATACTATATGATATCCCATAGGATTGCCCAGTCGACTGCCAAATTTACTATATGATATCCCGTATGATTGTCTAGTCGACTGCCAAATTTACAGCATAATATCCCATAGGAATGTCCAGTCGACTGCCAAATTTACTACATGATATCCTGTAGGACTGCCCAGTTGACTGCCAAATTTACTGCATGATATCCCATAGGATTGTCCAGTCGAATATAAAATTTACTATATGATATCCCGAAGGATTGTCCAGTCGACTGCCAAATTTACTATATGATATCCCATAGGATTGTCCAGTTGACTACAAAGTTTACTATTTGATACCCCATAAGCTTGCCGAGTCGACTGCCAAATTTACTATATGATATCCCACAGGGATGTCCAGTCAACTACAAAATTTACTGTATGATATCCCATTGCATTGCCGAGTCGACTACAAAATTTACTGTATGATATCCCATAGGAATGGCGACTCAACTACAAAATTTACTGTATGATATCCCATAGGATTGCGCAGTCGACTACAAAATTTACTATATGATACCCCATAGAATTATCCAATCGACTACAAAATATACTATATGATACCCCATAGGATTATCCAATCGACTACAAAATTTACTATATGATATCCCATAGGATTGTCCAGTCAACTACAAAATATACTATATGATATCCCATAGGATTGTCCAGTCGACTACAAAATTTACTATATGATATCCCATAGGACTGCCCAGTCGACTGCCAAATTTACTATATGATATCCCATAGGATTGCTGAGTCAACTGTCAACTTTTCTATGATATCCCATAGGATTGTCCAGTCGACTACAAAATATACTATATGATGTCCCATGGGATTGTCCAGTCGACTACAAAATTTACTATATGATATCCCATAGGATTGTCCAGTCGACTACAAAATTTACTATATGATACCCCATAGGATTGTCCAGTCGACTACAAAATATACTATATGATATCCCATAGGATTGTCCAATCGACTACAAAATATACTATATGATATCCCATAGGATTGTCCAGTCGACTACAAAATATACTATATGATATCCCACAGGATTGTCCAGTCGACTACAAAATATACTATATGATATCCCATAGGATTGTCCAATCGACTACAAAATATACTATATGATATCCCATAGGATTGTCCAATCGACTACAAAATATACTATATGATATCCCATAGGATTGTCCAGTCGCCTACAAAATATACTATATGATATCCCATAGGATTGTCCAGTCGACTACAAAATTTACTATATGATATCCCATAGGATTGTCCAGTCGACTACAAAACATACTATATGATATCCCATAGGATTGTCCAGTCGACTACAAAATTTACTATATGATATCCCATAGAATTGTCCAGTCGACTACAAAATATACTATATGATATCCCATAGGATTGTCCAATCGACTACAAAATATACTATATGATATCCCATAGGATTGTCCAGTCGACTACAAAATATACTATATGTCATCACATAGGATTATCCAATCGACTACAAAATTTACTATATGATATCCCATAGGATTGTCCAGTCGACTACAAAATTTACTATATGATATCCCATAGGATTGTCCAGTCGACTGCAAAATATACTATATGATATCCTATAGGATTGTCCAGTCGACTACAAAATATACTATATGATATCCCATAGGATTGTCCAATCGACTACAAAATATACTATATGATATCCCATAGGATTGCCCAGTCGACTGCCAAATTTACTATATGATATCCCGTATGATTGTCTAGTCGACTGCCAAATTTACAGCATAATATCCCATAGGAATGTCCAGTCGACTGCCAAATTTACTACATGATATCCTGTAGGATTGCCCAGTTGACTGCCAAATTTACTGCATGATATCCCATAGGATTGTCCAGTCGAATATAAAATTTACTATATGATATCCCGAAGGATTGTCCAGTCGACTGCCAAATTTACTATATGATATCCCATAGGATTGTCCAGTTGACTACAAAGTTTACTATTTGATACCCCATAAGCTTGCCGAGTCGACTGCCAAATTTACTATATGATATCCCACAGGGATGTCCAGTCAACTACAAAATTTACTGTATGATATCCCATTGCATTGCCGAGTCGACTACAAAATTTACTGTATGATATCCCATAGGATTGGCGACTCAACTACAAAATTTACTGTATGATATCCCATAGGATTGCGCAGTCGACTACAAAATTTACTATATGATACCCCATAGAATTATCCAATCGACTACAAAATATACTATATGATACCCCATAGGATTATCCAATCGACTACAAAATTTACTATATGATATCCCATAGGATTGTCCAGTCAACTACAAAATATATTATATGATATCCCATAGGATTGTCCAGTCGACTACAAAATTTACTATATGATATCCCATAGGACTGCCCAGTCGACTGCCCAATTTACTATATGATATCCCATAGGATTGCTGAGTCAACTGTCAACTTTTCTATGATATCCCATAGGATTGTCCAGTCGACTACAAAATATACTATATGATATCCCATAGGATTGTCCAGTCGACTACAAAATATACTATATGATATCCCATAGGATTGTCCAGTCGACTACAAAATTTACTATATGATATCCCATAGGATTGTCCAGTCGACTACAAAACATACTATATGATATCCCATAGGATTGTCCAGTCGACTACAAAATTTACTATATGATATCCCATAGGATTGTCCAGTCGACTACAAAATATACTATATGATATCCCATAGGATTGTCCAATCGACTACAAAATATACTATATGATATCCCATAGGATTGTCCAGTCGACTACAAAATATACTATATGTCATCACATAGGATTATCCAATCGACTACAAAATTTACTATATGATATCCCATAGGATTGTCCAGTCGACTACAAAATTTACTATCTGATATCCCATAGGATTGTCCAGTCGACTGCAAAATATACTATATGATATCCTATAGGACTGTCCAGTCGACTACAAAATATACTATATGATATCCCATAGGATTGTCCAGTCGACTACAAAATTTACTATATGATATCCCATAGGATTGTCCAGTCGACTGCAAAATATACTATATGATATCCCATAGGATTGTCCAATCGACTACAAAATATACTATATGATATCCCACAGGATTGTCCAGTCGACTACAAAATATACTATATGATATCCCATAGGATTGTCGAATCGACTACAAAATATACTATATGATATCCCATAGGATTGTCCAGTCGACTACAAAATATACTATATGTCATCACATAGGATTATCCAATCGACTACAAAATTTACTATATGATATCCCATAGGATTGTCCAGTCGACTACAAAATATACTATATGATATCCCATAGGATTGTCCTGTCGACTACAAAATATACTATATGATATCCCATAGGATTGTCCAGTCGACTACAAAATGTACTATATGATATCCCATAGGATTGTCCAGTCGACTACAAAATATACTATATGATATCCCATAGGATTGTCCAGTCGACTACAAAATTTACTATATGATATCCCATAGGACTGTCCAGTCGACTACAAAATTTACTATATGATATCCCATAGGACTGCCCAGTCGACTACAAAATATACTATATGATATCCCATAGGATTGTCCAGTCGACTACAAAATATACTATATGATATCCCATAGGATTGTCCAATCGACTACAAAATATACTATATGATATCCCATAGGATTGTCCAGTCGACTACAAAATATACTATATGTCATCACATAGGATTGTCCAGTCGACTACAAAATATACTATATGATATCCCATAGGATTGTCCAGTCGACTACAAAATTTACTATATGATATCCCATAGGACTGCCCAGTCGACTACAAAATATACTATATGATATCCCATAGGATTGTCCAGTCGACTACAAAATATACTATATGATATCCCATAGGATTGTCCAGTCGACTACAAAATTTACTATATGATATCCCATAGGACTGTCCAGTCGACTACAAAATATACTATATGATATCCCACAGGATTGTCCAGTCGACTACAAAATATACTATATGATATCCCATAGGATTGTCCAGTCGACTGCCAAATTTACTATATGATATCCCATAGGATTGTCCAGTCGACTACAAAATTTACTATATGATACCCCATAGGATTGTCCAGTCGACTACAAAATATACTATATGATATCCCATAGGACTGCCCAGTCGACTACAACATATACTATATGATATCCCATAGGATTGCCCAGTCCACTACAAAATCTACTATATGATATCCCATAGGATTGCCCAGTCGACTACAAAATCTACTATATGTCATCACATCAGATTGCCCAGTCGACTACAAAATCTACTATATGTCATCACATCAGATTGTCCAGTCGACTACAAAATTTACTATATGATATCCCATAGGATTGTCCAATCGACTACAAAATATACTATATGATATCCCATAGGATTGCCCAGTCGACTGCCAAATTTACTATATGATATCCCGTATGATTGTCTAGTCGACTGCCAAATTTACAGCATAATATCCCATAGGAATGTCCAGTCGACTGCCAAATTTACTACATGATATCCTGTAGGATTGCCCAGTTGACTGCCAAATTTACTGCATGATATCCCATAGGATTGTCCAGTCGAATATAAAATTTACTATATGATATCCCGAAGGATTGTCCAGTCGACTGCCAAATTTACTATATGATATCCCATAGGATTGTCCAGTTGACTACAAAGTTTACTATTTGATACCCCATAAGCTTGCCGAGTCGACTGCCAAATTTACTATATGATATCCCACAGGGATGTCCAGTCAACTACAAAATTTACTGTATGATATCCCATTGCATTGCCGAGTCGACTACAAAATTTACTGTATGATATCCCATAGGATTGGCGACTCAACTACAAAATTTACTGTATGATATCCCATAGGATTGCGCAGTCGACTACAAAATTTACTATATGATACCCCATAGGATTATCCAATCGACTACAAAATATACTATATGATACCCCATAGGATTATCCAATCGACTACAAAATTTACTATATGATACCCCATAGGATTATCCAATCGACTACAAAATTTACTATATGATACCCCATAGGATTATCCAATCGACTACAAAATATACTATATGATATCCCATAGGATTGTCCAGTCGACTACAAAATATACTATATGATATCCCATAGGATTGTCCAGTCGACTACAAAATATACTATATGATATCCCATACGATTGCTGAGTCAACTGTCAACTTTTCTATGATATCCCATAGGATTGTCCAGTCGACTACAAAATTTACTATATGATATCCCATAGGATTGTCCAGTCGACTACAAAATATACTATATGATATCCCATAGGATTGTCCAGTCGACTACAAAATATACTATATGATATCCCATAGGATTGTCCAGTCGACTACAAAATTTACTATATGATATCCCATAGGATTGTCCAGTCGACTACAAAATATACTATATGATATCCCATAGGATTGTCCAGTCGACTACAAAATATACTATATGATATCACATAGGATTGTCCAGTCGACTACAAAATATACCATATGATATCACATAGGATTGTCCAGTCGACTACAAAATATACTATATGATATCCCATAGGATTGTCCGGTCGACTACAAAATATACTATATGATATCCCATAGGATTGTCCAGTCGACTACAAAATATACTATATGATATCCCATAGGATTATCCAATCGACTACAAAATTTACTATATGATATCCCATAGGATTGTCCAGTCGACTACAAAATATACTATATGATATCACATAGGATTGTCCAGTCGACTACAAAATATACTATATGATATCACATAGGATTGTCCAGTCGACTACAAAATTTACTATATGATATCCCATACGATTGTCCAGTCGACTACAAAATATACTATATGATATCCCATAGGATTGTCCAGTCGACTACAAAATATACTATATGATATCCCATAGGATTGTCCAGTCGACTACAAAATTTACTATATGATATCCCATAGGATTGTCCAGTCGACTACAAAATTTACTATATGATATCCCATACGATTGCTGAGTCAACTGTCAATTTTTCTATGATATCCCATAGGATTGTCCAGTCGACTACAAAATATAATATATGATATCCCATAGGATTGTCCAGTCGACTACAAAATATACTATATGATATCCCATAGGATTGTCCAGTCGACTACAAAATATACTATATGATATCCCATAGGATTGTCCAGTCGACTACAAAATATACTATATGATATCCCATAGGATTGTCCAGTCGACTACAAAATTTACTATATGATATCCCATAGGATTGTCCAGTCGACTACAAAATTTACTATATGATCTCCCATAGGATTGTCCAGTCGACTACAAAATATACTATATGATATCCCATAGGATTGTCCAGTCGACTACAAAATATACTATATGATATCACATAGGATTGTCCAGTCGACTACAAAATATACTATATGATATCACATAGGATTGTCCAGTCGACTACAAAATATAATATATGATATCCCATAGGATTATCCAATCGACTACAAAATATACTATATGATATCCCATAGGATTGTCCAGTCGACTACAAAATTTACTATATGATACCCCATAGGATTATCCAGTCGACTACAAAATATACTATATGATACCCCATAGGATTATCCAATCGACTACAAAATTTACTATATGATATCCCATAGGATTATCCAATCGACTACAAAATTTACTATATGATATCCCTTAGGATTATCCAATCGACTACAAAATATACTATATGATATCCCATAGGATTGTCCAGTCAACTACAAAATATACTATATGATATCCCATAGGATTGTCCAGTCGACTGCCAAATTTACTATATGATATCCCATACGATTGCTGAGTCAACTGTCAACTTTTCTATGATATCCCATAGGATTGTCCAGTCGACTACAAAATTTACTATATGATATCCCATAGGATTGTCCAGTCGACTACAAAATATACTATATGATATCCCATTGGATTGTCCAGTCGACTACAAAATTTACTATATGATATCCCATAGGATTGTCCAGTCGACTACAAAATTTACTATATGATATCCCATAGGATTGTCCAGTCGACTACAAAATATACTATATGATATCCCATAGGATTGTCCAGTTGACTACAAAATATACTATATGATATCCCATAGGATTGTCCAATCGACTACAAAATATACTATATGATATCCCATAGGATTGTCCAGTCGACTACAAAATATACTATATGTCATCACATAGGATTATCCAATCGACTACAAAATATACTATATGATATCCCATAGCATTTCCCAGTCGACTACAAAATTTACTATATGATATCCCATAGGATTGTCCAGTCGACTACAAAATTTACTATATGATACCCCATAGGATTGTCCAGTCGACTACAAAATATACTATATGATATCCCATAGGACTGCCCAGTCGACTACAAAATATACTATATGATATCCCATAGGATTGTCCAGTCGACTACAAAATTTACTATATGATATCCCATAGGATTGTCCAGTCGACTACAAAATATACTATATGATATCCCATAGGATTGTCCAATCGACTACAAAATATACTATATGATATCCCATAGGATTGTCCAGTCGACTACAAAATATACTATATGATATCCCATAGGATTGTCCAGTCGACTACAAAATATACTATATGATATCCCATAGGATTGTCCAATCGACTACAAAATATACTATATGATATCCCATAGGATTGTCCAGTCGACTACAAAATATACTATATGATATCCCATAGGATTGTCCAGTCGACTACAAAATTTACTATATGATATCCCATAGGATTGTCCAGTCGACTACAAAATATACTATATGATATCCCATAGGATTGTCCAGTCGACTACAAAATTTACTATATGATATCCCATAGGATTGTCCAGTCGACTACAAAATATACTATATGATATCCCATAGGATTGTCCAATCGACTACAAAATATACTATATGATATCCCATAGGATTGTCCAGTCGACTACAAAATATACTATATGTCATCACATAGGATTATCCAATCGACTACAAAATTTACTATATGATATCCCATAGGATTGTCCAGTCGACTACAAAATTTACTATATGATATCCCATAGGATTGTCCAGTCGACTGCAAAATATACCATATGATATCCTATAGGATTGTCCAGTCGACTACAAAATATACTATATGATATCCCATAGGATTGTCCAGTCGACTACAAAATTTACTATATGATAGCCCATAGGATTGTCCAGTCGACTGCAAAATATACTATATGATATCCCATAGGATTGTCCAATCGACTACAAAATATACTATATGATATCCCATAGGATTGTCCAGTCGACTACAAAATATACTATATGTCATCACATAGGATTATCCAATCGACTACAAAATTTACTATATGATATCCCATAGGATTGTCCAGTCGACTACAAAATATACTATATGTCATCACATCAGATTGTCCAGTCGACTACAAAATATACTATATGATATCCCATAGGATTGTCCAGTCGACTACAAAATATACTATATGATATCCCATAGGATTGTCCAGTTGACTACAAAATTTACTATATGATATCCCATAGGATTGTCCAATCGACTACAAAATATATTATATGATATCCCATAGGATTGTCCAGTCGACTACAAAATATACTATATGATATCCCATAGGATTGTCCAGTCGAGTACAAAATATACTATATGATATCCCATAGGACTGCCCAGTCGACTACAAAATATACTATATGATATCCCATAGGATGGTCCAGTCGACTACAAAATATACTATATGATATCCCATAGGATTGTCCAGTCGACTACAAAATTTACTATATGATATCCCATAGGACTGTCCAGTCGACTACAAAATATACTATATGATATCCCACAGGATTGTCCAGTCGACTACAAAATATACTATATGATATCCCATAGGATTGTCCAGTCGACTACAAAATTTACTATATGATATCCCATAGGACTGCCCAGTCGACTGCCAAATTTACTATATGATATCCCATACGATTGCTGAGTCAACTGTCAACTTTTCTATGATATCCCATAGGATTGTCCAGTCGACTACAAAATTTACAATATGATATCCCATAGGATTGCCCAGTCGACTGGCAAATTTACTATACGATATCCCATAGGATTGTCCAGTCGACTACAAAATTTACTGTATGATATCCTAAAGGATTGTCCAGTCACCTACAAAATATACTATATGATATCCCATAGGATTGCCGAGTCGACTACAACATTTACTATACGATATCCCAAAGGCTTGTCCAGTTGACTACAAAATTTACTATATGATATCCCATACGATTGCTGAGTCAACTGTCAACTTTTCTATGATATCCCATAGGATTGTCCAGTCGACTACAAAATTTACAATATGATATCCCATACGATTGCCGAGTCAAGTGTCAATTTTTCTATGATACCTCATACGATTGCCCAGTCGGCTACAACATTTACTATAGGATATGATATTTTCTCGACTATGCCTGCGTTGTAGTTGTTTTGTGACATTTTCAAGACTATGCCTGTGTTATAGCTGTTTTTTAATATTTTCTCGACTATGCCTGTGTTATAGCTGTGTGTTTTAGGCAAAAATGAGAAAATGCTAGTTATTCAAGACTTTTTTTGTAAGTGACGTCTTCTGTTCATATTGGGTAAAGGTTTAAACAAACGTTAGAAGTCAATGCATCAAAAAAAACGAAAATATGTTGAAAGAGAAAAAACATTACCTTCAAGAAAACAGCTTTCCATTTTCAGAAACTGATAATACGCTAGTTTAAACTAAATAGAAAGCGTAACAGTACGAGGTTAATACACCAATGAGAAAGAGTTAAAAACCATAAATCTAAATTCTTACATCTATAATTTGACTACGTTTCGGCAGAAAAAAAGTACCAGAAAGAAACCCCGACACACTCATAACATAATTTGGAGATGAGCTAAACATGAACGGAGGCAGGATGAACAGCTTTCGTTGGTTTCTAAACAACTGGATAGCTGGAACGCTCATTAGTAACTTAGTAAAAACAATGTCCCCACCGCCGCCCTCATAGAAGGGGGAGGGGGTACTTCTATAAATAAACAATGCTCAGTTTCCGCTTCCAGGTTTGACATTCTTGAAAATGCAGGAGGGCACAAAATCGCTCCCCTTGCATGGCCTGGGGGGAGCGACTAGCTCTCCTCAAGCTTACAAAAACTAAAAGTGGCGAAATGAAATTTTACTATTAATGAATTCTGCCTAGTGGGATTTGTACATTTTATTTGGTGCTGCTGATATGATAGACTATGTGAGGTGGCTACACTGCCCCTCCCACACCGGGCGGGGCAGTGTGGCCGTCTTAAAGAAAGCACTGACATAGGAGAGATTCAAAAAAGATGTGGGTTTTAGAAATAGGCTGTTACGGTAATCATTATTTTCTAAGGCCAGGAGGGCTATTTTCGCCCTCCTTAATTTGTTTAAGGCGAGCAGTAGGCGAGCGAATAAATCGCTTGCCTGAAAATGCCAGGCCTGCGCTCCACAGATTTCCAGGCATTTCCAAAAATGACATGCCATACACTCTCTTCAAATTCGAATATTCTTCAACTTTCTTGTCTATCTAACCCATAACATGTTTTACATTTTCCAAATCCACTGAAAACATATAACACTATCTGCCTAAGTAGAAATAAGCAATCTGAATGTGGGGAAAATAATTTATTGCCAAATGCAAGGCTTCAACCTGCAAAATTGCATGGAAAAATGTCGATACCAGTCATTTTCAGCCACCCAGCAACCTCAAAAGCAGACTTTTTCCACTACCCCACTTACCTAAACCTGGAGCGTATAACTCCCCGTTTCTAAAATGTGAAGAAAAAAATGTTTCCGTCTCATTTTTTAGTTACATGCCCGGTAAAAAAATAGTCATTTTTTCGAAGCTACTGTTTCCCATAATCCCTCTGGTAATTTACCCCTATGGTATCAGACTCCAACTCTGTGACCAAAACTTTGAAATTCTCTTGTCCAATAATTAGCCTAATGTAATCATATATCAGATACTAAAAATATACCTCCAATTTATATGGCATTAGTTTCAACATTTTCGCTATGTTTAGAATTTTACCCCAAAGCAATAGTGCGAAACTGTATCGCGGAACCTTAAGAAAAATCAAGAGTGATCTCCCTTGGATTTAATATACAGTACGTGGAGAGTGGATTGTAACTAAATCACCCGCGGAGTGGAGTTATCACCCAAACTGTAACTTCCAAATTTTGTACATATCGACAAAAAACACAAGAAAAGTTTCAGCCAATGGACCTCCGGGTTTAACCCGGAGGTCCATTGGCTGAAACTTTGCTTGTGCTGGTTATGCTTTGCAACAAATTTGCAATTATTGCTTGGGTGGAATCTCCACTCTGCGAGTGATTTAGTGATAATCCACTCTCCACGTACTGTACCCTATGTCTAGAAATTTTCCGAAACTGTTGAGTGCAACCTCAAATAAAAAGAAACATTCTCGAAGATTTTTAATATACCGACGCCTCGCCCTCTACGGTCGCTTTTAGAAGAGTGAACTTTGACGTATGCAGAAAATAAATGTGTTGATGATATACACGTCCCTCGTGTCAATGCAAACTGAACATTTATAACATATTTTGTTATTACTGACAAAAAAAACATGTTCCGGGATGGAATGTTGAAACAGTATATTTAGTTTTCATGTAGGTGAACATACTGACGTTTGATGAAGTGAAAGCGTAACTTCAAACGTAATGGATTGGGAAGAGTTACCTCTTTGATTGACATGACGTCATCTTAGAGAGTGGGTCGAAATCCGAAAGTTAATACAGTATTATTAAGTTTCGTGACCCTTGACGAATTGAACCTTGTTGGGCTGGAAGTAATCACTGCGTAACAGCTTTCACGTCATCAAACATCGTTGATTGGGAGGAGTTACCGCGTTGATTAACATGACGCCATCTGATGGAGGTGGCCACAAAAATCAATTTGTACAGAGATCAATGCGTTTTTTCCGTTACAGTAGAGTCGCCGTGGATTGATCGAAAATCACAGGTGGGCAGTGATGTCCACGCAGGCGTTTACTAGGCAATAAAAATCGTCATCAGCAAAATTTTAACTAATGAAGCACCGGGTTGTACCCGGGTTGTACCCGGTGCTTCATTAATTAAATTTGTTTATGATTATTCCTATTAGTTTCAACATATGTTCTGTGTTTAGAATTTTACCCCTGTACAACAGTGCGAAATTGTATAGCGGAGAGTGGGAGCGCGGTGGCTCAGTAGGTAGAGGTGCAGGCTGCAAGCCGAGAGGTCCTCGGTTCGAATCCCACCTGCGGCACCCGCGTTGTGTCCTTGGGCACGACACTTCATCTCCATTGCCCGCGTAGGGGCACGATGACGCCGTGTACTAAGGTGTACTGCACGTCGATGGTACGCATGACTTCAACCAATCTAACCCTGCCTGTGCTGCAGTGCGGAGTTACGATGTTGGGGAGCTGGCAGCTGCTCGTCGTTGCCCGGTGGTTCTCTCCGGGTACTCCGGCTTCCTCCACCCGTAAAACTGTCACGGTTATGGTTAGCCATTGTGCATAAATATGTGACCTTAAACCTCAATAAATAAATAAATAGCGGAGAGTGTTCTCCCCTTGGCTTTAGAATGCCTCATGTCTAGAATTTTACCGAAACTGTTGAGTGGAACCTCAAATGAAAACATTCTCGAAGATTTTTAATATACCGAAGCCTCGCATTCTACGACCACTTTTAGAAGAATGTACTTTGATGTATGCGTAAAATAAATGTGTTGATGATATGCCCATTTCTCGTGTCAATGCAAACTGAATATTTATAACATATTTTAGTTATTACTGACAAAAACAAGAAGAATGTTACTAAGGTAACACATGCCCCCCCCCCCCCCCCCCCCACCCCCTTGTGACCTTCACCTTGCAGATGCGGCGGAAACTATTATAGACGACACACCTTCTGACTGTCCTTAACATTTGTAAAAAGTTTAACAATTGTACTATGATTCGTTTCTGAGTTATGGCTGAGACACGAATATTGATCGATTTTTAGTGTGACCTTGAAATGTGACCTTGACCATGAAGGTACGAACCCGGCTATGGTGTGTGACACATCCTCCCATGGTCCTTTATAATTGTGTGAAGCTTGATGACTGTAGCCCTAATAGTTTTGGAGTTATGCTTGAGACACGATTTGTGACCCCGAACATACGAAGGTCAGTTGTGACCTTCACATTGCAGAAGCGGTGGAAACTATTATACGCGACATACCTTCTGACTGTCCTGGACATTTTAAAAAGTTTAACAATTGTACTATGATTCGTTTCTGAGTTATGGCTAAGACACGAATATTGACCGATTTTTAGTGTGACCTTGAAATGTGACCTTGACCTTGAAGGTACGAACCCGGCTATGTTGTGCGACACATCCTCCCATGGTCCTTTATAATTGTGTGAATTTTGATGACTGTGGCCCTAACAGTTTTCGAGTTATTGGCTCGGAGACACACACACACACACACACACACACACGGACGGACGGACACACGGACGGATGCACGGACGGACGGACGGACGGATACACGCACACTTCAATCACTATATGCCACCCGACTTAAGTCGGGGGCATAAAACAAGTTCTGATATTGGAATGTTGATACAGTATTATTAGTTTTCATGAGGGTAAACACATTGACGTTTGATTAACAACTTTGACGTCATCATACGTGAAGGATCGGGAGGAGTTACCTCGTTGTTTGACATGACGTCATCTCAAAACGTCGAAAAACTAAAATTCACACCTCGGTGAGTTTGTTTTGATAGTACAGTAGAATCCTCAATTGAATATCCATTTTGCGAGTGGTAATTATTCAATTAACAGGAGTATACAATTAACAGGGGTTTGGTCAGTTTCCTGTGTTCTGGAGGTAAATTTAGCATTTATTCTATTATATCTTGTTTGACAGAACTCATAGAGCTCTGTCAAACAAGATATGATAGAATAAATGCATGTATTGGATGTAGTGAGGCCAAGAAGGTTGATAAATAAGGGGAATTTGGTGCGTGTCATAGTAATTTTTTCGACATATTACAAAAATTTATATACAATTAACAGGAGTTTACTCTACAACTCATATGCAATTAACAGATCAAATTTGTACTGAATGTATGGTAAATGATGTTGTGTTTGAAAATTATATTCAATTAACAGGGATATACAATTAAGAGATATCCAATTAAGTGGGCTCCACTGTAATTATAGTATATATCTAATTAGTGGTGACTCGTGAGATGTTTCGGCGTTCAGAGATCAATCAGAGATACAGGCGGTGGGTTTTCTGTGTTCAGTGAACAGAGTTTACTGAGTTATGTAGGATATATACAGTATGTGGAGAGTGGATTGTAACTAAATCACCCGGGGAGTAGAGTTATCACCCAAAGTATCACTTTCAAATTCAGGACAAAAAATACAAGCAATGTTTCAGCCAATGGACCTCTGGGTATAACCCGGAGGTCCATTGAATGGAACTTTGCTTGTGCTTGTTATGCTTTGCAACAAATTTGCAGTTATTGCTTGTGTGGAGTCCCCACTCTGCAGGTGATTTAGTGACAATACACTTTCCACGTACTGTATATACGTACAAGTCATTGGTATCCATACCAGTTTTCTGAAGATAATCAGAGGTAAACATTGGGGAGCAAACAAAGATACGCTTCTCAAGCTTTACAAATCATTCGAACATCAGTGAGAATTACACAATACACAACAGACACCCATCGTTATTCACCACGGGTTTTTACCCTTCAAAATACCCGATACTAATTAGATATATATAGACTATAGCCTTAAGCCTATTGTTCTCTTTTGTGAACACTCTGGAACAGATTTTCAATTTTTCGACGTTCTGAGATACAGCCTTAGAGAGTGGGTCGAAATTCGAAAGTTAATACAGTGTTATTAAGTTTCGTGACCCTTGACGAATTGAACCTTGTTGTGGTGGAAGTAATCACTGCGTAACATCTGCCACGTCATCAAACATCGTGGATTGGGAGGAGATATCGCGTTGATTAACATGACGCTATCTTATGGAGGTTGGCTCCAGAAATCAATTTGTACAGAGATCAATGAGTTTTCCCGTTACAGTACATCCGCCGTGGACAGGTCGAAATCCACAGGTCACAGGTGGGAAGTGATGTCCACGCATGCGTTTACTGGTAATAAAAATCATCATCAGCAACATTTTAATTAATGAAGCACCGGGTTGTTCATTAGTTAAATTTTTGATGATTATTCCTGTAATTAGTTTTTGGAATCTACTATTATTGCGTCAGTGGTAATATTGCCCACCCGTGGAAAGTGGCTAGGCCACGGCGGCTGTAAGGTATGATAAAAATTCACATGACGTCACCAGGAAGGAGCGCACGCACCCCTATAACGGATATTTCAGTGATCCTGATAACCACATGTCATTTCCTTCAAACACGCTGCAACGGACGATGTTAAAACTGTCCTTCAGCAGATATTCCATGTTGAGCAGAATTGCACCATCAAGTACACCCACAATCCACAATGATAAACACCAAACTATTTTCCCAGTAATTGCACGCGACAATGAGTAAATTTGTAAAGGCAACGTGGTAATATGGTTTGCACGCTTCTGAACATTATGAATGAAGTGATGTCATGTATTTTAAGAGATCAAAACTACAATTCTCTCGTTGTTCTCGTAAAGCTCCCACCGTTCCCAAGGGCGATCGTTTGAATGTGAAATTGGGAAATGAACTGACTTATTTGAAAATATCGCTGTCCTATGGTACATGAAATCAGTGCGATTATAACCCTGTGCAATTTCATTCAACGTCGAAGGAATTTATTTTCTCACGTGCTTCGGGTTTTGAGAATTGATAAGGGAGTCCCATTATTCTGATAACCTTATTTTGGTTGAGTGTCGCGTTTTGTTTATTAGAGACTACTTTCGAGCTGCCTTGCATGTGAATGTTGACCGACCAATAGAAGATAAAAGTCTTATGCTCCCTTTTACTTGTGTAATAAGCCTATTGCCGAGTAGCCATCTTAAATCTTTGACGTTATGGGCTTATTTTAGTAATGAAATTTTGTTTATTTTGATATATCTCACCTCTGATATTCCTTCATTTCAAATTAAATATACACAAAATGTACATCAAAATGAAGGTTGGGATGTATAGAACACGAAACGCATGTGTAATCAACTCATAAAGTTGACTGTAGGCACCACTGGTTCCTGGAAGTCTGCTGTCGTATTCGCACCAGAACTGATAATTTAATAATACTTTACGAAAACAACTTGTGGCCAAATGTGCTTCACATATCCAAGAACAAAGCTAGGGGATCAAACTTCTTCAAGACAGGGCGACAGAGCTGCATGGGGGAAAATTCAAAAGCCTTTGCTTTTGTTTACGTATGAGTATACTTTCGTTTTCCGGTCGACGTCATCGGACAGAAAAAGCATGTAAAAACAACGCCGTCTAAAATCAAATAATGAAAAAGATCGCTTGCATAGTGAGTTCATACAGTATACTGTTATTAGATAGAAATGGCACAGTTGCTATATTCAATGCAAGGTATCATGATACCTGTTAAAAATTCCTAGAATTACGATTTTGTTTTTCGATGGAAATTCGTGGTATCGAGTGATTTGCGCATGTCTGTCGAGCATGGAAACCATCTTCAATAAAAAATGCAGACAGTGTTGTTCTTTTCCAAAATGCAGTCCTGTCGCTCCACTCGAAAGTGTTTTGAATGCCTAGCTTTGTTATTGAATATCTGAAGCACATTCGGCCAGGAGTTGTTCTTGCGAAATATTATTTTATTATCAGTTCTGGTACGAATACGATAGCAGACTTCCAGGAACCATATGTGTTGCGTGTTCTATACATCCCAACTTTCATTTCGATGCACAATTTGTGTATATTTAATCTGAATTTAAGGAATATGAGAGGTGAGAATTTCAAAATAAACAAAATTCCATTACTTATATAGACCCTTAATGATATGTAAGGTCAGAGGTAGCTTCGGGTAAACAATGCGATCAGACTATCTGTGAAGACTGTCATACACGCGATAGAAACAACCAAAATGTTTCGCTTGAAACGAGAAAATGTGCATTTTCGATTTAATACTAATAAAGATAGAAAAAATAGCACACTTTCAACACTTCATTTTATAGACAGGGCAAAACAATATTGATTTTTTAGTGATCTGAATACCGCAATGAACCCCTTCCCACAAGCGAAGGTAGACTCGGCATCGGGGTTAATTCTGTGACGGCTGCCCATTCAAAAATGTCGGGATATTGTACAAATGATAAGGGCACCTGCAGCGAGTGCCGGAGGCGCTATCGACCACAGAGTAGTTGGAGGGGAGCGGCGTTTCTACCCCAACAAACTTTTTAAATCGGTTGTTAAATGGAGTATTCTGGCGGCTTTTGGTATAATAAAATCACGTCATTCTTGGACGTCAACATGACGTTTTTTAACAGCATGTTTAAATTTCCAAGATGATCAATGAGTATCCAATGACATACCGCCCATAGCTATATTGATTGCACAATTCTTAAAATGATAACTTGGTTACGTCAAGTTGATTTAACAAGAGGCCCCAGAGGGCCTTAGGGGGCTCACCTGACATGGTAGTCTAAATATTAAACTAGGGACTTGACTTGAATGAGCTGCATACGCCTCTCCTAAGAAAAGCATATACCAACTAGATGAAGCGATTTTGCCCACACAATACACAGGATTTTCCTTTTATTTTCAGTTCCTGCACTTTTACGTCCCGAAATTGAGATATAAACGCATAAAAAACAGATCTTTTTTTATTTTTGTTCAGACATTTTCGAACTCCCAAACAAAATATTTTCAAACCAACATTTTTTTTTCTTCTTAAAATTGACCAAAACGCATAAAAAACCAAAAACTAATTTCCGGATTTTTGTCCAAAAGTCCAACCCGGACCCCAAATTTTCAGTGTAAAAAAAAAATTGTCTTAAAATTGACCAAAACGCATAAAAAAACCAAAAACAAAATTTCCGGATTTTGATCCAAAGTCTCACCTGGACCCCAAATTTTCAGTGTAAAAAAAAATTGTCTTAAAATTGACCAAAACGCATAAAAAAAAAACAAAAAAAAAATTTCAGGATTTTGGTCCAAAATTTCTAAGTCTCACCCGGGCCCCAAATTTTCAGTGTAAAAAAAAAAAAATTGTCTTAAAATTGATCAAAACGCATAAAAAACAAAAAAAAAAAATTCCGGATTTTGGTCCAAAATTTCTATGTCTCACCCAGGCCCCAAATTTTCAGAGTAAAAAAAAATTGTCTTAAAATTGACCAAAACGCTTAAAAATTTTTTTAAAAATTCCGGATTTTGGTCCAAAATTTCTAAGTCCCACCCAGACCCCAAATTTTCAGTGTAAAAAAAAAAATTGTCTTAAAATTAACCAAAATGCATAAAAATCAAAAAAAAATTTCTGGATTTTGGTCCAAAATTTCTAAGTCCCAGCCGGGCCCCAAATTTTCAGTGTAAAAAAAAAATTGTCTTAAAATTGACCAAAATGCATAAAAAAAACAAAAAAAATTTCCGGATTTTGGTTCAAAATTTTTAAGTCCCACCCAGACCCCAAATTTTCAGTGTAAAAAAAAAATGTCTTAAAATTAACCAAAATGCATAAAATACCCCCCAAAAAAATTTCTGGATTTTGGTCCAAAATTATTTCTAAGTCCCGCTCGAGCCCCAAATTTTCAGTTTAAAAAAAAAAAAAAGTGTCTTAAATTTTACCAAAACGCATAAAAAAAACCAACAAAAAATTTCCGGATTTTGGTCAAAATTATTTCTAAGTCCCACTCATAAAAAACAGATTTTTTTTTATTTTTTGTTCAGAAATTTTCGAAATCCCAAACAAAATATTTTCAAACCAACATTTTTTTTTTTCTTCTTAAAATTGACCATAACGCATAAAAACCAAAAAAACTAATTTCCGGATTTTTGTCAAAAAGTCTAACCCGGACCCCAAATTTTCAGTGTAAAAAAAAAAATTGTCTTAAAATTGACCAAAACACATAAAAAACAAAAAAAAAAATTCCGGATTTTGATCCAAAGTCTCACCTGGGCCCCAAATTTTCAGTGTAAAAAAAAATGTCTTAAAATTAACCAAAATGCATAAAATACCCCCCAAAAAAATTTCAGGATTTTGGTTCAAAGTTTCTAAGTCCCACTCGGGCCCCAAATTTTCAGTGTAAAAAAAAATTGTCTTAAAATTGACCAAAACGCATAAAAAACCAACAAAAAATTTCTGGATTGTGGTCCAAAATTTCTAAGTCCCACCCAGACCCCAAATTATCAGTGTAAAAAAAAAATAATTTTGTCTTAAAATTGACCAAAATGCATAAAAAAAAAACCCAAAAATTTCTGGATTTTGGTCCAAAATTTCTCTCACCTGGGCCCCAAATTTTCAGTGTAACAAAAAAAAAAAATTGACCAAAACGCATAAAAAAAAAAAAAAAATTCCAGATTTTGGTCCAAAATTTCTAAGTCCCACCCAGACCCCAAATTTTCAGTGTAAGAAAAAAAACAAAAAAATTGTCTTAAAATTTACCAAAGCGTATAAAAAAAACCCAAAAAAATTTCTGGAATTTGGTCCAAAATTTCTAAGTCCCACTCGGACCCCAAATTTTCAGTGTAAGAAAAAACAAAATTGGTCTTAAAATTGACCAAAACGCATAAAAAAAACAACAAAAAATTCCGGATTTTGGTCCAAAATTATTTCTAAGTCTCACCCGGGCCCCAAATTTTCAGTGTAAAAAAAAAAAAATTGTCTTAAAATTGATCAAAACGCATAAAAAACAAAAAAAAAAAAATTCCGGATTTTGGTCCAAAATTTCTATGTCTCACCCAGGCCCCAAATTTTCAGAGTAAAAAAAAATTGTCTTAAAATTGACCAAAATGCTTAAAAATTTTTTAAAAAATTCCGGATTTTGGTCCAAAATTTCTAAGTCCCACCCAGACCCCAAATTTTCAGTGTAAAAAAAAAAATTGTCTTAAAATTAACCAAAATGCATAAAAATCAAAAAAAAAATTTCTGGATTTTGGTCCAAAATTTCTAAGTCCCAGCCGGGCCCCAAATTTTCAGTGTAAAAAAAAAATTGTCTTAAAATTGACCAAAATGCATAAAAAAAAACAAAAAAAATTTCCGGATTTTGGTTCAAAATTTTTAAGTCCCACCCAGACCCCAAATTTTCAGTGTAAAAAAAAAAATGTCTTAAAATTAACCAAAATGCATAAAATACCCCCCAAAAAAATTTCTGGATTTTGGTCCAAAATTATTTCTAAGTCCCGCTCGAGCCCCAAATTTTCAGTTTAAAAAAAAAAAAAAAGTGTCTTAAATTTTACCAAAACGCATAAAAAAAACCAACAAAAAATTTCCGGATTTTGGTCAAAATTATTTCTAAGTCCCACTCATAAAAAACAGATTTTTTTTTATTTTTTGTTCAGAAATTTTCGAAATCCCAAACAAAATATTTTCAAACCAACATTTTTTTTTTTCTTCTTAAAATTGACCAAAATGCATAAAAATCAAAAAAACTAATTTCCGGATTTTTGTCAAAAAGTCTAACCCGGACCCCAAATTTTCAGTGTAAAAAAAAAATTGTCTTAAAATTGACCAAAACACATAAAAAACAAAAAAAAAAAATTCCGGATTTTGATCCAAAGTCTCACCTGGGCCCCAAATTTTCAGTGTAAAAAAAAAATGTCTTAAAATTAACCAAAATGCATAAAATACCCCCCAAAAAAATTTCAGGATTTTGGTTCAAAGTTTCTAAGTCCCACTCGGGCCCCAAATTTTCAGTGTAAAAAAAAATTGTCTTAAAATTGACCAAAACGCATAAAAAACCAACAAAAAATTTCTGGATTGTGGTCCAAAATTTCTAAGTCCCACCCAGACCCCAAATTATCAGTGTAAAAAAAAAATAATTTTGTCTTAAAATTGACCAAAATGCATAAAAAAAAACCCCCAAAATTTCTGGATTTTGGTCCAAAATTTCTCTCACCTGGGCCCCAAATTTTCAGTGTAACAAAAAAAAAAAATTGACCAAAACGCATAAAAAAAAAAAAAAATTTCAGATTTTGGTCCAAAATTTCAAAGTCCCAGCCGGGCCCCAAATTTTCAGTGTAAAAAAAAAATGTCTTAAAATTGACCAAATCGCATAAAAAACAAAAAAAAATTCTGGATTTTGGTTCAAAATTTCTAAGTCCCAAAATTTCTAAAATTCCGGATTTTGGTCCAGAATTTCTAAGTCTCACCTGGGCCCCAAATTTTCAGTGTAGAAAAAAAAAAAAAAAAATTCTGTCTTAAAATTGACCAAAACGCATAAAAAAAACAAAAAAAAATTTCCGGATTTTGGTCCAAAATTTCTAAGTCCCACCCAGACCCCAAATTTTCAGTGTAAGAAAAAATTTCCGGATTTTGGTTCAAAATTTCTAAGTCCCACCCAGACCCCAAATTTTCAGTGTAAAAAAAAAAAATGTCTTAAAATTAACCAAAATGCATAAAATACCCCCCCCCCCCCCCCCCCCAAAAAAAAAAAAAAAATTCGGATTTTGGTCCAAAATTATTTCTAAGTCCCACTCGGGCCCCAAATTTTCAGTGTAAAAAAAAAAAAAATTTGTCTTAAATTTGACCAAAATGCATAAAAAAAAACCAACAAAAAATTTCCAGATTTTGGTCCACTCATAAAAAACAGATTTTTTTTTATTTTTTGTTCAGAAATTTTCGAAGTCTCAAACAAAATATTTTCAAACCAACATTTTTTTTTCTTCTTAAAATTCACTAAAACGCATAAAAAACAAAAAAACTAATTTCCGGATTTTAGTCCAAAAGTCCAACCCGGACCCCAAATTTTCAGTGTAAAAAAAAAATTCTTAAAATTGACCAAAACGCATAAAAAACAAAAAAAAAATTCTGGATTTTGGTCCAAAATTTCTAAGTCTCACCCGGGCCCCAAATTTTCAGTGTAAAAAAAAATCGGTCTTAAAATTAACCAAAATGCATAAAAAACAAAAAAAAAATTCCGGATTTTGCTCCAAAATTTCTAAGTCCCACCCAGACCCCAAATTTTTAGTGTAAAAAAAAAATGTCTTAAAATTAACCAAAATGCATAAAATACCCCCCCCCCCCCCCCCACCCCAAAAAAAATTTCTGGAATTTGGTCCAAAATTTCTAAGTCCCACTCGGGCCCCAAATTTTCAGTGTGAAAAAAAAAAAAAATTGTCTTAAAATTGACCTAAACGCATAAAAAAAACAACAAAAAATTTCTGGATTGTGGTCCAAAATTTCTAAGTCCCACCCGAACCCCAAATTTTCAGTGTAAAAAAAAAAAAATTTTGTCTTAAAATTGACCAAAATGCATACCCCCCCCCCCCCCAAAAAAAAATAAATTTCTGGATTTTGGTCCAAAATTTCTCTCACCTGGGCCCCAAATTTTCAGTGTAAAAAAACAATTTGTCTTAAAATTGACCAAAAAGCATCAAAAAAAACAAAAAAAATTCCGGATTTTGGTTCAAAATTTTTAAGTCTCACCTGAGCCCCAAATTTTCAGTGTAGAAAAAAAAAAAAAAAATTTAGTCTTAAAATTGACCAAAACGCATAAAAAAAACAAAAAAAAATTTCCGGATTTTGGTCCAAAATTTCTAAGTCCCACCCAGACCCCAAATTTTCAGTGTAAGAAAAAAAACAAAAAAATTGTCTTAAAATTTACCAAAGCGTATAAAAAAAACCCCAAAAAATTTCTGGAATTTGGTCCAAAATTTCTAAGTCCCACTCGGACCCCAAATTTTCAGTGTAAGAAAAAACAAAATTGGTCTTAAAATTGACCAAAACGCATAAAAAAACAACAAAAAATTCCGGATTTTGGTCCAAAATTATTTCTAAGTCTCATCTGGGCCCCAAATTTTCAGTGTAAAAAAAAAAAAAATTTTGTCTTAAAATTGACCAAAACGCATAAAAAAAAAAAAATTCCGGATTTTGGTCCAAAATTTTTAAGTCCCGCCTGGGCCCCAAATTTTCGGTGTAAAAATTTTTTTTTGTCTTAAAATTTACCAAAACGCATAAAAAAACTCATTTCCGGATTTGGGTCCAAAATTTCTAAGTCCGGACCGGGACCCCAAATTTTCAGCTTAAATATGAACCCAGGGACTTGGCTTGAACAAACTTGAATCTCACTCCCCTAAGCATGATGCATACCAAATATCAAAAGGTTCTTATCGGTATATCTGAAGGAGAAGATTTTTAAAGAATATTCCTCATACTGCACTAATTTGAACATTTGGGCTCCCATAGGGAACACAAATATGGACCGAGGGATTTGATTTCAACAAATATGTGAATCAATGTTCCAAAGATGTTATATGTAAAATATGAAAGCTTTTGGAGCAGTGGTTTGGAAGCAAACGATTCTTTAATTTTTTCCCATTGCCCACATTGTTAAAATATGCTGACTCAGCATTTTTTCAAAAGTCCCGAAAAAGTACCTTATGACAAAACCGATGGCAATTTTTTTCTACCTTTCATTTCTGTTGGTCCCAAGGAAGCCCCACACCAAATAAAAATTCTCAGGGCCATGCAGTTTTGGAGATATGGACGTTTTTGTTTTTTTAATTTTTGGCTCCTGAGGTTCCCACGGGGCTGCAGGAAAAAACTTTTTGGCATAAATCAAGTACTTATAACCCAATAATACCTCATATTAAATTTGGTTCAAATTGGCCTCTTGGTTCAGAAAATAGAAATTCTGGGTGGGGCAAAATTTCTTGCCCCCATCAGAACAAAGGCAAATATTCCCCGTCAAACTTCTCTTGAACAAACTTGAGTCTACATCTCAAATGGAAGCTGCATACCAAATATCAAGTCTCTGCTACGGCTGGTTCATGAGAAGAAGATTCTTAAAATGTTTGTGCATTTTGGCCCCACCCCACTCCACAATATGAGCAGAAATCCAATTTGAAAAAAAAAACCAACTGCCCCTATATAACCGCTACTCATGTGAAGTTTCATTGAACTGCAGCCAGTGGCTTGGGAGAAAATGACTCAAACACCACCTTCACGACGGACGACGTACGACGGACGACAGACGACGGACAAAAAGTGATCAGAGTAGCTCACCCTGACTTTCAGTCAAGAATCATGCAGTCCAGAATTACAGCCGTTGGTCAAGTGCATAGCTTCATTCACGATACAGGCCCCTTCTTAACTGTTTTCATAAGAGTCAGAACCTTGGGGGAGAGGGACTAGGCCAAACATGGCCTGAAAGCCCGTATTTTTTGTTTTGTTTTGGAACGCCTTTTGAAAGGACGTACCAAACCAAAAAAAATAATAAAATAGTCTTTCGGGTCATGTTTGGACTAGAGGGTGGGAAGGCGAAACCAAGATCCTTTACTCCTAGGCCAACCGTCCCCCGCCCCAAGTTCCGGGCTCTGGGAGTTACTACCCTGGGCCCCACCCTCTCCGCGACAACGGATACATGGCCAAATGCGCATACATGGATACAGCAAAATTCCAGCCAGCGGACGTCCGAGTGGAATTCAGAAATCACTTGACTTACAGTACGAGTCAAAATACGTCGTAGAATAACCACTATAAACTACTAATATGCATCTTCAACTACACCAGCAACACAAGAACCTGACACCATTTTCGGGAAAGCTGTCACAGAAAGCTTTCCGGAAAATGATTTCGGGTTCTTGTGCTATTGGTGTAATGGCCGTGGGCTACTTTGTTCATTGCGGTTATGCTACGACTTATTTTGATTCATACAGTATTTGTAGACTTGAACATATACATTGTACCATGCATTTATACTAAAGAAGTCTTTTTCCAGACATTTCATACTTGGCTATCAAATAAATAATTGTTCATTTACAGATTAGTTCTATTAAAAATTATTCGACTGCAGCCATAGCCACATTTCAATATTTCGTGATTATAAAATAAATTTAAAATAAGAAGTTTTGACTTGTTGAAATAATCTACAATTGTAGTTCTCTGATCACAAAAAAGCAGTATAATATATTTTGTACTTTACTTTTTAAACCTTTACCCACAGATAACATTAAAACTTTAAATTTCTATTTATTTTTTTCAATTTTACATAAAACGCCTCAAGCAAATCGAATCATCATTGGAGGATCAATCTTGTTCCGATGATAGATCACATTATGTGTCTTGTACAAAACTTTAAAAAAAAAATTTTTACCTGCTAATTCGTGAATTATGTGTAAAGCTGCAGTTAATTTGTTAATTAAGGGTTAGGCAGTAAGGTGTGTGGATTATGGAGATTCTTTTCAATCCATTTTCCAATGTTTGAGAAAAAAAGAATTAACAGTACCAAAAGGGTAAATTCCCATCACTCATGGGTATGGTTTTTGGCACATCAAAGCCACGTCAACCAAAAAAATTAGTTTTCCTGAAATAATATTCTTTCGTGGACATTATAAATTATATTTTGAAATTCTATGCATTCAATAAAATATAATGCATTAAGGAATTCCAATGCAATTAACCCTCTTAAATGCTCTGTATAAAGCCAACACATGTTTAACCCTTTACCTAACATGAAAAGCAGACGACACTTGCAAAAAAAATTCTTGAATAACTAATTTTTTTCATTTTTTGTCTCAAAAAACATAGGTTATGACCCCTCGTTGGAACGAGCTCGACGAGCTCGTTCCAACGAGGGGTCATAACCTATGTTTTTGAGACAAAAAATGAAAATATTTTGAAAATTAATTGGCGATTTTTGAGAATAGCGCTGGCCGGTTTTGGCAGTTACGTTGGGTAAAGGGTTAAAAAGGTTACAAGAATCTGTATTTTTATGTCCGATTCTTGTGTTATTAGTATAGGAAACATTGCATCTATAATTTATACTGGTAGTGGTTATTCTTCAACTCATTTTGACTTGTACTGTTTTTGGACAAAATATTATTGGTGGACACGCGACAATGCTACTAGCATACGATTTTCATTCAGTTTTTAGGGACCACGCCCCTCTACCCCAACCTCTTTCAGCTGGAACATCTGTGTGTTATGCTTGAAAATATTTGTATGGGTTGGTTTTTTGCATACCCAGGGTTTGCATTTTCACACACGCAGACTTTTTTGTGTCATTTCAGTGATATATCTGCATTTTTGTCACTCGTCAATACAACAAAACCATGATGCCGAATCTACCTTCGCATGTGGGAAGGGGTTCATTGCGGTATTCATTTCATTAAAAAATCAAAATTGTTTTGCCTTGTCCATTAAACGAAGTGTTGAAAGTATGCTACTTTTTCTATCTTTATGAGAATTAAATCGAAAATAGACATTTTCTCGTTTCAAGTGATACATTTTGGTTGTTTCTATCGCATGTATGACAGTCTTGACAGATTGTCTGATCGAAGTGTTTACCTGAAGCTACTCCTGACCTTGCATACTATTAACATCAAAGATGGCTAATCGGCAATGGGCTTATAGGAGGAGAGATAAGTGCGGGAGCCGGGGATCGAACCGTCGACCTCTAGCACACAAAGCGACCGATTTACCACGAGACTAAGAGATTCGGGCCAACCAGGCTGGTTGGTAAATGGCCTTTAAACCTCGACCGCTACACTACTCTCCCCTTCTTTTGAGATTCACCAACCGTGAATCTCACCCCACCTTCCACCTCAGAGCTGTCGAAATATCCACCATGCTTCACCACAGCATCCAAAACACCACCAACTGCTGAGGATCGGACGAGACCCCAAATGTAACAGGAGGAGAGACAGCTGAGGATTGGACGAGCCCCCAAATGTAACAGGGAGAGAGATAAGTGCAGGAGTCGGGGTTCGAACCCTTGACCTTTAGCACACAAAACGATCGATTTACCACGAGACTAAGAGATGCGGACCAACCAGGCTGGTTGGTAAATGGCCTTCATACCTCGACGCCACACTGGTACAAACACTTGAATCATGTCACGGGTCGTTTTGGCGGATGTGTACATTTCTACTCGTCACTCAAGCTGTACGTACCCAAAAGCGAGTGTCATAAAATGTTGTGTAAAGCCGATGGGCAAAACCTGTGTCCCGTGGATACAACAAACTGCCAATTACAAGGGCAGCTGACAGTCAAAATCAAGTAGACGGTGTCTTTTTGGCATCCATTTCCCAGAATTCTTCGTGTTGGCCGAAGGTACCCTATTACGTTATATTACGTATTACGTATCAAGGCCTCCAAATTTCCAACAGAAATCTGCTATGCAATAATTTGTCGCGCGTCACTCGGTGCAGACGGTTGTACAACGGCAATTTCTACGCGACGTTTCATGGTCCATCTGACAATCAGACATTTCTGTCTACGCCATTATTCAAGACTCGGAGTTTGGTACTGAATACAGTAGTGGCCGTTGGATATTCAGTGAGTTGAAAGTATAAAGATTAACTTGTGTTAACACTTTCAATACCAGCGCAACGTCCCAAGATGTATCGTCCCATGCACCAGTCACGTACCAGCGCAACGTCCCAAGATGTATCGTCCCATGCACCAGTCACGTACCAGCGCAACGTCCCAAGATGTATCGTCCCATGCACCAGTCACGTACCAGCGCAACGTCCCAAGATGTATCGTCCCATGCACCAGTCACGTACCAGCGCAATGTCCCAAGATGTATCGTCCCATGCACCAGTCACGTACCAGCGCAACGTCCCAAGATGTATTGTCCCATGCACCAGTCACGTACCAGCGCAATGTCCCAAGATGTATCGTCCCATGCACCAGTCACGTACCAGCGCAACGTCCCAAGATGTATCGCCCCATGCACCAGTCACTTACCAGCGCAATGTCCCAAGATGTATCGTCCCATGCACCAGTCACGTACCAGCGCAACGTCCCAAGATGTATCGTCCCATGCACCAGTCACGTACCAGCGCAATGTCCCAAGATGTATCGTCCCATGCACCAGTCACGTACCAGCGCAATGTCCCAAGATGTATCGTCCCATGCACCAGTCACGTACCAGCGCAACGTCCCAAGATGTATCGTCCCATGCACCAGTCACGTACCAGCGCAATGTCCCAAGATGTATCGTCCCATGCACCAGTATAATGGTTGAGATAAAACTTTCACTTAGGCCCCAACAAAGTAGGTCTTCTGTTTCTTAGGCCATTGTTTGTAAAATTGCCTGCGGGCGGGCGGGTGGGCGGGCGGGCAGGCGGGCGAGCGCTCGGCCTTTAGTCGAGACATATGTTAATAAATTGAAATACCGTTACTATTGTTAAAGTTATGCCATAAACAAGTATTACACGATATTTTTTAACAAAGGGCAATAACTCCGACAATTTTCATCGGATAACGATGGTCATTGAACTTGAGGTACATATTATTCCTAAAGAGATAAATACCCCAAAAATTGAAATTGGGCTACTGATGTTTAAGTTATTCTTATCATAAACACGCATTGCAGAATGTTTTAACAAAGGGCAATAACTCCTACAATTTTCATCGGACGTCGCTGGTCATCGAACATGACGTTGACACTGTTGCCATAGAGACATATACAGAAAAGAATTGAACTCGGTTACTATTGTTAAAGCCCAAAATAAGCATAACACAAAACTTTTTGTAACAAAGGGCAATAACTCTTACAATTTTCATCGGATAACGGTGGTCATCGAACTTGAGGTAGACATTGTTCCCAAAGACATATATACTACAAAAATATAAATTCAGTTACTAATGTTGAAGTTATTCTTGTCATAAACAAGCATTACACGATATTTTTTAACAAAGGGCAATAACTCCCATAATTTTCATCGAATGTTGACGTGACGTAGACATTGTTGCAATAGAGAGATATACTGAAAAGAATTGAAATCTGTTAATATTGTTCACATTATACCGTAAACAAGTGTGTAATGCGCACTTTCGTACATTTATTTATTCATTAAGGTTTAACGACACTTTAACAGCCAAGGTAATATCGTGGCGGTAACATTTTTAGGGTGGAGTAAGCTGGAGTGCCCGGAGAGAACCACTGAGCAACGACGAGCAGTGCCAGCTACCCAACACATAACTCTGCACTGCAGCACAGCCAGGGTTAGATTGGCTTAAGAAATGCGCACCATCGACGTGCAGTACGCCTTAGTACACGGCGTCATCGCGCCCCCACATGGACAATCGGGGTTAGATGCCTTGTCCAAGGACACAAGGCGGGAGTCCGAATCGATCGCCCAGACGGTCACCCATCCAAGTACAAACCGGCTCTACGTTGCTTAACTTCGTTGATCTGACGAGAACAGGTTACCGCAACACCACCGCTCCCACCGCACTTTCGGAAGACAGATATTTGAAATAGAAGGGTATTTTGCATAATGAAAATGGTGGTTTTGCTAAATGGTCAACTCTTTTTTTTTTATTAGCCGCTCTCGGACAAAATGTTTTTATTTCCAGGCAAAATCACGTTACATCTGTTCGCTACGGAAGCGTTGAGGCACCATTTGAGTATTATTTCTATCTTGCACGTGCAGGCTAGTTATCTTGCACCTACAAGTTACTATCTTGCACGTGCAGGCTAGTTATCTTGCACCTACAAGTTACTATCTTGCACGTGCAGGCTAGTTATCTTGCACCTACAAGTTACTATCTTGCACATGCAGGTTAGCTATCTTGCACCTGCAAGTTACTATCTTGAACGTGCAGGTTAGCTATCTTGCACGTGCAAGTTACTATCTTGAACGTGCAGGTTAGCTATCTTGCACGTGCAGGATAGCTAAGATAGCTATCCTGCACGTGCAAGATAGCTAACCTGCACGTGTAAGATAGTAACTTGCAGGTGCAAGATAGCTAACTTGCACGTGCAAGATAGAAATAATACTCAACTGGCGCCTCAACGCTTCCGTAGTTCGCTATGTTGAATATGAAAAAAGTTGTAAGAATGCAAAATATGAATTAAGAGTGCACACAATAACAAAGAGAACATGTACAACGCCGATCGCCAACGATCAAACAATAGTTCCCCACGGTTGGGTTGTCACCAAATTGTGGACTAATATTTGATGAATGTAGACATACAGCATCAAAAGATCTCCGAGTAACAGGTTGTGATATAAAATGAATATGAAAAAACAAGGGTTACGCATCACTGATGCTAGTGTCCAACCGATTACCAAAAATGGTCGCTGACCGATTACCGGTTATTTGAGCCCACAATCGGCCGATTCTGATGCCAATTCCGATTGTAATACCGTGCACTACAAGACAAGTCGAGGTTCGAAAGAACTACATTAAACTGAACATTTTTCAAAGTGTAAAACTTCATTGACTGGGGTCCAAGTAAAATTACCAGTAGCGCACACTTGGGCGGTAAACGTGGCTCTCAGAGCCACGTTTACCGCCCAAGTGCGCGCGACTGGTAATTTTACTGCGACCTGACTCAATGGAGTGCATCCTTCACTTTTCCGGTATGAACTGGAGATTGCTGCAAGTGTGCTCAGTTGTAAGCTTTACTTTCGTTTAACACGTATATCCCCTAAAGGGGCTTCTAGAGAGATTAGGAATACACATTGTGTTTGTTTCTCAACTTTATTGAATGGTATCATCAACATCATTTTACATTAACAATTGAACAATTGCAGAAGATAATAAAATGCGATTCAGAAAAATCACAAATTGTTTGGCAACAATCGGTTGAACCGATGTTCCAGGGACCGTTGCCGTTGTCATTCGATTGCCCATAATCGGCCGATTGTGGTGGCCGGTTCCGATCATCGGTTGAACACTAAAGTCTGATGCTAGTTTGTCTTTTTGCACGTCGTCGAGTGAGAACCATAAGGTCATATCTTCTACGAGTACATATACTACCAAGTCTTAAAGGAATCGACCCCCTAAACACCTGAGAAAATCTCCTGAAAATTCTCCAGTATACCTCCCCCCCCACCCCCAACTCGTTTCCGAGGGTATAAAAGTTTGTAACACCAACATTCAAGCATCTCGGAGATACAGTTGGTAACATATAAAAATACAAAAAGTATGAAAAAATTACAACAAAAATGGCCGCCAATCAGTCATCTTTAATTTTTTTCCTATAACATTTGACGTGCATCATCCTGCCAAAATGTCTGATTATTGTTAAAAATTTGAAACACAAACATTCAACCAACTCGGAGATACAGGTGGTAACAGGACGGACGGACGGACGGACGGACGGACGGCGGACGGACGGACGGACGGACGGACGGACGGACGGACGGACGGACGGACGGACATTCTTAAAAATAGGAGTTGTGGGCTAAAACGATTATGGAAAAAATGATCATTTTAATTCGTTCGGACAACGGTTAACTTGAAACCTCGGTTTTTTTTTTTAATTTCGGGGGGTATAGGCAGGGTTACATCCCCCAACCATAACCCTGAAGTGACGCTAACCCTAACCCCAACCCTGAACTGACCCTAACCCTTAATATAAACCCCGAAAATTCGCTATTTGCCTCATAAGTCTCATATCTTAGTAATTAAGCTCATAATATATCAAATAAGCTCAGAATATTTCGGTTAGCTCATAAAGCATATTCGGACACGAAAAAACCTCGTAACTCCCGTATACATGCGCGGATGGACGGACGGAGTGCAATCTATAAGTCCCATCACGGTAACCCGTAGGGGGACTAAAAACTTGTAAATATGGGATTCGACAGTACGCTTGAAGCTTGAAAAAAATGGAAAAAATTCCAACAGTCATGGTCATTGGGGATGACAACCCCACCCCACCCCCCTCTCCCCACACCCCCGTATACCGATCAGCTCCGGGCCTGGTTACTGAATATTGGTAGCAAAATCATCTCATTGGTGCGACGTGCACATTGGACTCCGTTTCTCAATCACCGAGAAAAACTTTTAACAAGGATTCTCTCTTTCTGAGTGCATAATGCATTAACCCTTTACCCAACATAACGGTAAAAACCAGCCAGCGCCATTCACAAAATTTATTCAATTTTCATTATTATTTTCATTTTTTGTCTCAAAAACATAGCTAATGGCCCCTCATTGGACGGAGCTAGTTGAGCTCGTACCACTAAGGTGCCATGGGCTACATGTATGTTCTGACGCAAAAACTTAACCCTTTACCTAACATGAAAAGCAGACGACACTTGCAAAAAAATTTCTTGAATAACTAATTTTTTTCATTTTTTGTCTCAAAAACATAGGTTATGACCCCTCGTTGGAACGAGCTCGTCGAGCTCGTTCCAACGAGGGGTCATAACCTATGTTTTTGAGACAAAAAATGAAAAAATAATGAAAATTATTTGGCGATTTTTGAGAATAGCGCTGGCCGGTTTTGGCCGTTACGTTGGGTAAAGGGTTAAACAATTCAGTTAAGTGTCTTACTTCACTCATGGCCTCAAGACTTTTATTGGAAAGTGCCGTCTGCTTTTCGTTTAGGTAAATGGTTAACAAGAAATTCCCCAAACACTAACCTGGTAACGTGTTTTCCTTTCCTTACATCAGAACAAAATATGTTGAAGCCAACACTGAGAACACATGACGAGACGAACACTAAAAATGTTACTAAGCCGTTTGACAACACAAATGGCATCGCCCACATCCGTGCGCTGAAAACGAATAGAAAAGCATGTTAGTTAGCAAATGATTTTAGGGAAAAAAATAAAATAAAAGACAAACATTATTTGATGGAATAATTGATAATGTGACGAATTTAGGACAGCGAGAACATCACGTTCTGTTTACGTGTTGCTCATTCTCGTGATTTCGCGTTACCTCTCGCCTGATCGAAATATCCACTTGATTTTATGTGAATGAAATGTGAAAAAAATCACGCTGTTTACCCGCGGTCACCCCTTCACCATAACATACGCACTCAACCAAAATCGAGCCTTACACTCAGCACATATACTTTCAAAATCGAACCTTGCACTCGGCCCCTATACTTTCAAAATCGAACCTTACACTCAACCCCTATACCTTAGTAGTAGGAGATGGTCATCTCATGCTGGTTTACCCTGACCCTGGCCCTGATACCCTAACCCCGCGCCCAAAATGTCCAGGCCTTTCTTAGGCTCCCCTCACCCATCCCTGTGCCCAAGCCCGTTAGGCCACCTTCACCCTCTCCGTGCCCAAAGTAGGGAATGGCCTTTTCACCCTAGTTTTGGGGAACCTCGAGGTACGACCTATGTCAATGACCTAGAGCCCACAACGCCCAGGCCTTTTTTAGGCTCCCCTCACCCCTCCCTGTGCCCAAGCCCGTTAGCCACCTTCATCCTCCCCGCGCCCAAAGCCAGTTGGGTCCTCCTTCGTGCCTAAAGCCCGTTAGACCCTCCCCGCGCCCAAAAGCTAGATAGTCCCCCTTTCATGCCTAAAACCTGTTAGGTCACCCTCACCCTCTCCGTGCCCAAGTCCCTGTGTCCCTGTGCCCAAGATGGCGGCGTCGTTAATGCGCATGACGTCAACAAGACGGCTGCGCCCTTTTTCGGGCATGCGCAATAACACTTTTCAAGATGATGGTGCCCATGATATGTATGACGTCAACAAGATGGCTGCGCCCATATTGGGCATGGGCAATAAGAGTGGTGCCCATGATATGTATGACGTCAACAAGATGGCTGCCCATACATCTTTTAGAGATGCACTCACCTAAAAGAATACAACATAGCGGTTACTGATTTGGGAACATAACGGTCACTGATGGGGGACTAGCGGACTTTCTGTACGGGGAGGGGTAATGGGTGTCCCAAAAAGGCATGGGCGCTTTGTGCTCTTAGTTTTAATACGTTTTGGGAAAACCAGTCAGTGCGTGTCGTGTCACACACAAAACAAAGTATTAGATTAAATACACTTTTATTAAAATTTAAAACATTGCTTTCTTCATCTAATATAGAAAGCTATGTATATATCTAAACGTGCATCTGGTAACGTTATCAACAATCATAAAGGGTCTTGAGTTAATCCTCTTACGATTGCGTTGTAAATAAACTGTGTCTGAAGGTTTATCTTCATTCGTGTAAACTTTTTCGACAAAATTATCCTGACTTGGCTTTACCAAACGTTGTTATTGTTGAGAGCATATCTGGGCAACAAGAACAGAGTATTAATTTGTTATACAAACACGTTTTCTTTCTGTTGGGTATAGAGTTACCTGATGCCGGTTTTTGTGGCTGAAGCCAAAACGGAATGAAGAACTCTAAATTTTTCTGTCTATTCAGTTTTTATTTTCACATAAAATCAGTTTTTACAAAGTAGTTAATTGGTTTTACAGTAGTCAAAATAGATTTGCAGTCAGATTTACAATTCTACAAGTAATTTTTACAAAGCGGAAAATGGTTTTACAATCAGTTAAAATGGATTTTCAATCAGTTTTTAAAAGTCATTTTATAATTGCACCATAAGTAATTTTTACAACAATACAGTGCATGGATAGTGGATTGTAACTAAATCACCCACGGAGTGGGGTTGTCACCCAAGCAATAACTTTCAAATTGTGTACACATCGACAAAAAACACAAGCAATGTTTCAGCCAATGGACCTCCGTGTTTAACCCGGAGGTCCATCGACTGAAACTTTGCTTGTGCTGGTTATGTTTTGCAGCAAATTTGCAATTATTGCTTGGGTGGAATCTCCACTCTTTGGGTGATTTCGTGATAATACACTCTCCACGTACTGTAAGTAGTTTTACAATAATTTTACTGGTGATCAAACAATAAATACATAATTAAATGTTCAGTAACTGTCTTTTGATCCTGAAAAAGGGCAGTTTTTGTTGTTTTTCTGGACTTTCTCTGGTTATCATTTGAAGCTGTCTGCACATCCAAAAACGTGTATTTTCTTAATAATGGATCAAAAAGGTATTTTCGTTTGTAAATTGCGAATTTTTTAGCTTCGTTCATTCCGTAACCTTCCTCATCTCGAAGTCGCTGAGCAGTTTTTCTAATTTTCCACAGACAGGATGTTGTCTGAAGTGTCTTACTCGACTCATAGCCTTAAATAATTTCTTACAGAGGGAAGCTCTCAAGCTGTCTCTAAGAGCTTCCTCGGTCGCTTTGGTGGCCTTGTGTCTGGAAAAGCCATTTGCTACGTACGACACTTTCAATCTCTGAAATTTAGCTGTATTATCTCCATATGCGCTTATGATTCAAGTGTCTATTGCACTCGTTTCGTCATCTTCCTCCTCATCTGAATATTCACTTTCAGTGGTTGTATCACTATCGTCTGACTCTGAATATGTGCTCCAGTTAGAATCAGACGAGTTATACTCTTTGTTTGACTCCGAGTATGTGCTCTCGTTTGACTGAATGCCTTCACCCGTCATCCCAAACCTCCTGAGGCAGTAACCAGCTTCGCGTCTTTTGCGTGTGAAGGTTTTTGAGAATGCTTTCCTACAAAATTTACAGTTGTGGCTCGGCATGTCTTCTCTCTTTGAACGCTCTGAGAACAAATGAGAACCGGGGGACATCACGATCTATAAGACAGTGGAGAGTATCCCCAAATACGCGCATGTATACATCAGTTTTACACATGGGCACAATGGTTTTAAACATGTGCACATCGGTTTTACACATGTGCACATCGGTTTTACACATGTACATACTTACCTTCAAAATCGAACTTCACACTCAGCCCCTATACTTTCAAAATCGAACCTTACACTCAGCCCCTATACTTTCAAAATCGAATCTTAAACTTACAAAATCATTCCGCAGTCTATACCAAGCTCTCATCTCACCATTCGAAGTCTGTAAGAATTTCGACGCTGTTATGGTCTGGAACCAGTCCAGCTCTCAAATGGCCTATGTTTAGATTCTATGGGGCGTGTTGGCAGGTGGGATTTTCAAAGATATTTTTAATCACGGATTATCCGTGAACTAGTTGTTTTTAATTAGCTTGGCATATAAGTCAGGAATGGGGGACGCGGTGGCTCTGTAGGCAGAGGTGCAGGCTGCAAGCCCGAGAGGTCCTCGGCTCGAATCTCTACTACTGTGTTGAGTCTTCATTCATAATGCTAATGTCATCAAAGATTGGGGGTGCGATGGAGTTGCGGTAACCTGTTCTCGTCAGATCACCGAAGTTAAGCAACGTCGAGGCCGGTTAGTCCTTGGATTGGTGGCTGTCTGAGCGATCGATTCGGACTCCCACGTTGTGTCCTTGGGCAAGGCACCTAACCTGGATTGTTGACATGGGGACACGGTGATGCCGTGTACTATGGCGTACTACACGTCGATGGTACACATGTCTTCAACCAATCTAACCCTGCCTATGCCGCAGTGCGGAGTTACGATGTTGGGTAGCTGGCAGCTGCTCGTCGTTGCTCGGTGGTTCTCTACGGGTACTCCGGCTTCCTCCACCCGTAAAACTGTCACGGTCATGATTAGCCATTGTGCATAAGTATATGACCTTAAACACCAATAAATAAATAAATAAATAAATAAATAAATAAATAAATAAATAGCCATCAAAGATTTGGTCAAGTCAAGTCTTATTGGAGGAATATTTCTTGCATTGATTCAACGAGAATGAATATTCATGATATTTTAAAACGAATTAATATGTAATATTGTAGTTGGTCAGAAAAGCGAATTTATAACGGAAATATTCCTGTTGGCTTTACAGTAACATTTGCCGTGACCTGGTCATAATCCACGCGTTAACAGTGATGACCGCGAGGTGCTGAATAAGTCTTTAAATATAATTTACTCTCAATAAATGACGCGTCAAAGCCGCTTGAAATATTCTAAAGACGCTTGTAACAAGTCGTCCCCTGAGTTCCAATGTGTTCTATGTGCCTACTGGCACACAGAACACATTGGAACTCAGCGGACGAAGTGTCAAGCACAAACAGTGCAGTCACCGTCGACTGTTCGTAATCCACGCGTGGGCAGTGATGTCCATGCATACCTTTACCAGGTAATACAATCGTTATCAGGAAGATTTTAATTAATGAAGCAAAGGGTTGTACCTGGTGCTTCATTAATTAAATTTTAGGTGATTATTCCTGCAATTAGTGTTTGGAATATAATATTATTGCGTCCAGGAAAATATTGCGCACCTGTGGAAAGCGACCAGTCCACGACAACCATTCTGTATCTATACTTTGGAGGCGGACTATTTAAGGGCTAGCCTGGTTCTAGACCATAATACTGCCGCATTCCGATCATAATGGACTGGTGGACTTAGAGCTCAATTTTGCCTATAAAGTGATGGCGGCATTTATTTCAGTTCACTCAGTTCAATTAGTGTTGTGTTACTAGTCCTGAGCCAGGTCCATGCCACCGAATCACCCGTCCCCGAATCTGACGAATCAGTTACTCAACAAGTTTGACAATGAAAGAAAATCCTAACCGTGTTTTTAGATTTTTGTTTTCTTCCAAGCAGCCATGTGGTCTCATGCGCAACAATTCAACTGATTAATCTCCGTTATTATTTCTTTCGAATATTCATAAAACAAAAGCAAAACAGAAAGTTCCTTGTCAAAATGAAAGTGTATACAGACTGATCGTCAAACTCTCAGGTCACCAGTCTAATTCCATAAGGACTTCCACGCTGTTATGACCTGGAACCACCCCAGACTTATCTTGTCATGAAAATGGACTTTCGATGAAGTTATCTCTCCTGAAATTATTAAGGTGGAGCGAAAGGTCCAATTACGAATTGTGTAACTATTGAAAAAACACCTATGACATCAGCAGAAAATAAAGCGATGTTTCCTTTTGTTACTTTTAATAAACGAAGTCAACAGACAGCTCTTCGAGCTGTCTGTTGTTTTCTATTATTAAAAGTTAAAAAAGGAAACTTGGGTTTTTATCGCAAGCTAAGTAGAAACAACTCAGTAAATATCCACTTTGACTCTTTGTTTCGCGAATGTGTTTTTACAGTAATTTGCGAGTTTTTATTCTTTACAGCTGTTCCCAGCAAAAAAATTAGAAGAAAAAAATCTTTTCTCCTCAACTTTTTTATTAATGGAAAGAATAGTGTTTGTATTATATGCAGGGCCGTGTTATTCATAAGGCTGACCAGGCTGAAGCCTAGGAATCCGCAGGGATAGGGGGCCCGCCAATTTTATTTTTTTACTGAGGCACTGTTATCAGCGCCAATGGTTAAAGGCACATTGCACTCTGCGCCGTAGCGACACATGTACATATGTATTTATCCATATATACTATTCAAAAAAGTAGAGGATATTTGATAAAAGTGACATATATGAAGAAATATATTTTTATTTTCATCAAAAAGAGAGTTGAGGCATTGCACTGTGACATCTGGTGAATGATTTCAGCGATAGTTGGGTGTCTGACAAGTAAATATTCCACGCACTGAGCTGTAGAAGACATGGACGGCCAGTCAAAGAATTTACCACATTCAGTCCAAGACCTCAATACCTTGTAAATCCTCCTCGGTTCGCGAGACAAGCGCGATCCGATGTGCCATACTCCTCACCAAACGTCCAATATCAACCTGCCTGGTGCTCCATTCTTCTTGCAGTGCAGCGGCGAGTTCCTGGGCATTGGGAGGTGGCTGTTGGCGTTGTCGTAGCCGCCTGCCAAGCATATCCCAGACGTGCTCGATTGGTGAAAGGTCTGGACTTAGTGCTGGCCAAGGCAGTGTGGTGTTGTTCTGCTCCTGAAGGAACTGTGTAGCAGCACAAGCCCTGTGTGCTCTTGCATTGTCATTTTCGAAATTGAATCGACGTCCGTTACGTCGAGCAAATGGCTCCACATGAGCTACTAACATGTTGTGACGGAAGTACTAACCTGTGATACGCCCTTGAATGTCGTGTAATGCTGTTCTACTTGTCATGGTTATGTCTACCCACACCATAACCGATCCACCACCAAAACGATCGTGCTGCCTAACGGTTACGTCATGATATCGTTCGTTCCACCGCCGTCACACTCTGTTTCGCCTGTCGTGGAAGTCAAGAGTGAACCACGATTCATCGTAAAACATGACGTTGCTCCACCGACGATTGTCCAAGCGCTGTCGTGCTCCGCACCAATTACGCCTTGCTCGATGTGACATTCAGTCAAACGTGGGTGGAATTATTCGAGGTCGTCGAGCGTACAAATTCCAGCCGTGCGTGCGATTTCGAACAGTCAGACCACTGATTCGCACATCTGTCGTTCGGTGCAGCTGTTGTCCAATTTCTAAAGCACTTTGATCGCGGTTACCTAATGCTGTGGTTCGGATAAAACGATCCTGGTTTGCAGGTGTCGCCCTTGGACGACATGACCGACGTCTGTCATCAACATTGCCTGTCTGAGGGTAGCGTGAAAACAACCTGCTAATCACCGATTGAGTAACGTTGAGAATTTGAGCTAATGCAGTCTGTTTGTTGTCAGCTTCCAACATGCCAACGGCACGTAAACGTCCGTCATGTGTCAGTCTTCGCATACCTCAAAAGTTACGTTTCGACCAGAAACTATTGATGAACGAGTTTCATCCCCCCCCCCCCCCCCCCCCACACGGATGTTGTATACCAAATATCAACAAAACATTCCGACTGCTGGATCTGAAGAAGATTTTTAAAGAAAATTTCTCATTTTGAACTAAGTTATAATTTGAGCTCCTACAGTGAGTCCAAATATGAACCCAGGAGCTTGGCTTGAACAAACCTGAATCTCACCCACTAAGCATGCTGCATTCCAAATAACAAAAAAATTCTGATTCTGATTGGTAGATCTGAAGAAGAAGATTTCTAAAGAATATTCCTCATTCTGCACTAATTTAAACATTTGGGCACCCATAGAGAGCCCAAATATGGACCCAGGGATTTGTTTCAATAAACGTGTGAAACAATCTTCCAAAGATGTTATATGTGAAATTTTGAAGCTTTTAGAGCAGTGGTTTGGGAGAAAAGTAGTCCTAAATGTTTTCCCATTACCCACAGTGTTAAAAAATGCTGACTCAGCACTTTTTCAAAGTCCCAAAAAGTACCCCTCGAAAAAACCGATAGCAATTTGTTTTGACCATTCCATTTTGTTGGTCCTAAGGAAGCTTCACATCAAATAAGAATTCTCAGTGCCGTGTAGTTTTGGAGATATGAACGTTCTAATTTTTTTCTATTTTTAGCTCTGAGGTTCCAATGGGGCAACGGGAAATTTATTTTTGGCATAAATTAAGTACTTACGATCCAATAAGCCCTCATGTCAAAATTGGTTCAAATCTGCCAGTCGGTTTGGAAAAACAGAAATCTGGGGCGGGGCAAAAATTCTTGCCCCTCCCATAACGAAGGCAAATATAGCTCCTCGAACTTCTCTTGGGTCTGCACCTCAAAAGGAAGCTGCACACCAAATATCAAGTCTCTGCTACTGCTGGTTCACGAGAAGATTTTTTAAGATTGATTCACATTTTTGGGGCGTGGCCCTACCGAACAAAATCAAAATGCGATGTCGTAATAACAAACTATTATCCCAAAAATCAATTAAATTGGTTCAGCGGTTTGGGGGGAGAACACGCAAACACGGACGACGCACGGTCAGTGATCTCTATAGCTCCCCTGACTGAATGTCAGGCGAACTAAAAAGGTCATAACAGAGTAGAATTCTGATCAGAATTAAACTGGTGGCATGAGAGCAAGGTGTAGCCGGGGTGGGGTGGGGAGTGTGTGTGTGGGGGGGGGGGCGTACGCCCCTCCCGAATCCCAAAGGTCCGCAGCTGATATTCTCCACAACAATCTAATACACGCCTACGTTGAATTTGATTCACTTACACCCAGAATGAAATCTTTGATCACTGCTGATATCAAATATTGAATACCCCACCCCCACCCCACCCCACCCCACCACCGGGCCACCAGTGATGGGCAAATATCAAGTTGGAGGAGATTATGGGAGGGGGTCACCCCTCCCTCCCATAATCTCCTCCAACTTGACCTCTTGCCAAGGCTTTGCCCCTGGCCAGTGGCCAAGTTTTCAGTCTTTTAAGTTGAAGTATTTTTCCGAGTGAGCCCCTATAACCGCCCCCCCCCCCCACAACCCCACCGGACCAACACTGATGGCCAAGTGTCAGTTGTAGGAGATAATGGGAGGGTGTCTCCCCTCCCATAATATGCTCCAACTTGACCTTTGGTCAAGGCTTGGTCTCTGGCTAAGATTTCAGTCTATTTAGTTGCCAGACCTTCTCATCCTTGATCTGCATTGTGGGCGACCCCCCCCCCCCCACCCCCACCACCACCAAAACAAATTGCTGGCTACACCCCTAGAAAGCATACCTCAAAATGAAGCTGAAAACCAAATAGCAACTAATTCCATACATAGGATCATCACAAGAAATTTGGGGCAATTTCCCGTCATGCCTTCTCTATGGGCGCGGGAAGCATATTGATTGAAAATCGAAATGGCCCACCCCCGCCATCACTCACATGATATATAGTTGCCGCTGACCCAGAGGTTTGGGGAGACCACAGCACCTTTACGTCGGACGACATACAAAGAGAACAAGTGGTCGATCAGTATACCCCACCCAAACTTACAGTCCGGCAAGCTAAAAATAACGCGAGCATATCCGGGCGGAGACATCATTATACGGCCGCTAAATGTAAATTCAATCATTTTGCTTGTAAAATATACCTTGAAGATTTCAAATGCATCTAAATTTACCACGAAGAACACACAAACACAATACAAATCGCTGCATATGCCCCAGACTGTATGTTGACGAGATTAGTGTAAAGTTAAGTTTTGGTAATATTTTAAAATATTTCTGCGCATGAAGAAGTTTTAAATGGAGAAAGGAACAAAAATCTGAATTCGAAAAAGACATTTACTGTCAGATTTTGTTTGTATATGAAAGAGCAAGTTTGTTGTTGTCTGTTGGTGGTTAACGTCACACATTTATGCACAATGGCTAATGGGGACACAACATGAAGATGAAGTCAAGTTTAGTCAATCGTTGATCAACATGTTACCCATTTTAGAGGACTTTCACCCCAAGCATTGGTGACTGGGTCCTATTTTACTAGTAAAGCGGAACTGGTTTACCACAGTAAACAAGTGCTGCTTACTTCCCGGGGTTCCCACGGGGAGAAAGAGCAAGTAAATAGGCTACAACACCGCTTATATCAAAAGTAACATGAAATTATTTAAATCTGTAATTAATGCGCCTTAATGCAGATGAAATTTCCGAAACACGACATTGCGAAGATATAAACGTAAGTAAGCTGAACGTTACCGGAAGTAAAAAATCATTTCTGAATGCACGCGGTACCAAATTTTAATTTTGCTGCTGTTCGAATAAATGACTAATACGAATAATACCTGGGCATTATTTTAGCACTAATTGGACATCATTAGACAAAAAACAACTTTGTATCTTTTCAAATGAATTGCAGCATGTATCTAGTATAGCCTCACCACGTTTATAAAAAAAATAGGCTAACCAGTTCGGATTTGAAAACTATGGTACCGTTTTTGAAATGTCGTATATATTCTGGTCTAGAAGTTAATTTATTTAAGCGTCAAAACCATAGCTTACAACACCTCACTGGAACGAGCTCGATGAGCGTTTTTGAGGCAGAGCTCGATGAGCTCGTTTCAACGAGTGGTCAAAAGCTATGTTTTTGAGACAAAAATAATGAAACTTGAATGGTAATTTTTGTGAATAGCGCTGGAGGTTTTGGCCGTTTTGTTAGGCAAAGGGTTAATATAATTTTCTGCATGGATTCACACACACTCGAATTGGCAGTACGTCAGGTTGATTCAGAAAAAAACTGACGCCTTTCAGTTTCTGTCAGGGTGTACATAGGGTTTTCATATTTTTGTTTCTTTTCACTCTTTGTACTCAGTACACGGGAACGCGATTTTCAAGGACAAAGGAAATAGCTTTACGTACAACCATGTTGTTTCATGTCAGGCGCAAAATAATTTTTTTTTTTTAACTTTTTTGTTGTATAATAAATAATTACGGAAGGGACCATGCATGAGAAAATCGTTGGGTGGAGGAGGGTGTCTTTCCCCGTGAAGTGACACCGGCATCCACGTAGCCGGGACGTGGGGGTCATTGCCGCATTGGACTACCGGACGTTTAACCAAAAGATCGACTGTTGGATCCTGACCAGCTGTAACCGTGTTGCGTCCTTGGGCAAGACATTTAATCCCTATTGCCCACGTGGAGACACCGTGGCGCTTTGTACTAAGGCGCTCGGCATGTCGATAGTACACTTTCCTTCAACCACTGCTAACGCTGTTTGTGGCGAGTTAGTAACTTCTGACAGTTGCTCACCGCTGCCCAGTGGTTCTTTCCGGGTACTCCTGTAAACTGTCGAACACTGGGTGTTGGAAGTGTCGTTAAACTCCAATAAATAAACAATCTAGGTAACACTTTCATCACAATGTATCAACGTTTGCAGGCTGCAAGCCGTGAGGTGCTCGGTTCAAATCCTACCTGCGGCAACCGCGTTGTGTCCTTGCCGAAGACACTTCACCCCCATTGCCCACGTGGGGACACGGTGACGCTATGTACTAAGGCGTAATGCACGTCGATGGTGCACTTGTCTTCAACCAATGCTAACCCTGATTGTGTGGAGTTAGTATGTTGGGGAGCTGACAGTTGCTCGCCGTTGCTCGGTGGTTCTCTCCGGGTATTCCGGCTTCCTCCACCCGTAAAACTGTCATGGTCATGTTTAGCCATTAAGCAGAAATATGTGACCTTAAACATCAATAAATAAATAAATAAATAAATAAATAAATAAATAAATAAATAAATAAATAAATCAACGTTTGCGAGTGTAACAAAGTAAATACGAAATTAACCGGACCCTATAGGATTGTAGGGTTAAATTGTTACTGAACCTCTCCACAAATAGTACACATACCCCGCCCATTTCTCTGTCGCCAGTGATTCACAGATACTTTCAGGGCATCAGACCTGAAAGGGTTCAAAAGTTGCGCCCTGCGAATATTCGAATGCGATCGATCGGGGACCAAATCGGATATCGAATAGAATTTATTGGAATGGTTACGGTAGCTCTGTACAGGGAAAAAATTACAGTGCTTTAATCTCGATTATAACCATGTTGGCTTGTACTCCCAATTCCATGTGCCGGCGACGGTTATATCCTTCGCCGGCACATGAAATAGGAAGTACGAGCGACGGATAAATCCTAATTACGATTATGGAAACTCTGGAACTACCAGCGAGATTGAAGAAGACCATATCAGCTCTATGCGTCTCTTGCCTATCACCTGGACTATCCAGGAGATAGGCAAGAGCATCCATCTGACTCCGGAGTTTAAGGTTGAAGACGACATCAAAACACCACCCTCCTCGGGGAGAGGAATTGCCTTTGATGGGAGGATCCCCTCTCACACTGGTCCTCACCCAAGGAGGTCAGGAGGCCCTGGAAAGAGTAAGAAGACGAGAATAAAGAGTCAATCAACCAAGCGGAGGGATTACCGACGCCTGCTTCGGCGCGCTAAAACCATTCGTTTCGTCTCGTTTGATAGTGATATGTCCTCCAATTGTTGACTTGTCCCGGTACTGGTTTCGGTGGTACAGACTCTGTCCTGTCCCGGTACCCATTATGTTGGTACCGGCGGAACTTTGACATGCCTGATTCTCATAGAGAGAAAGATTGCAAGGATAATTCGATAGATATTCGACACCGATTGCAGAGTCGAATTCGAATCGATTACTGACGTCGAATCGAATATCATTTCGAATACCGAATATTCGCAGGGCGCTATTAAAAACGTGTATATATCATTTATGTATCTTACCCAGTATTGGGATCTCTTTGGCAAAGAGCATAAGCGTAGAATCCAGCCATTCCCAAACCATAAACTACACATCCAAATATTGCCAAGTACATTATAAAGTTGCACGTGGTTGCTGACTTGAGATCCGGAAAAAAGATGTTGTCTTCCCAAGTAATGGTGGAGTATAACAAACAGTGTCCGCCGAAATTGCTCTAAAAAAATAAAACAAGCAACAGCAAATAAATTTCCTAGAGATCCGGGACTTAACAATATTTTTCCTTTATAGAAGTCACATTTCTTCATACAGTTCATTATCTTCATCTCCTGTAGAATGGGCGCGTCCAGAGGTGGCGCAACCGATGCGTGCCCAACGACTTATTTTTCGTAACTCAGTTTCTTTCACCCCAAGGCCGCAGACCATGGGAAATGGAATTATCCGCTATAACAACACGAAATGCAATACCAAAGGAAATGGATGTTCATATCTTATCACGGATAAAACTGTGCCCCGTGTATACAACTAGAGGCCCCGTGGAGGTCTCATGTGAGCGTTTAGGTATTAGGTTTCCATTTTCAAAACACGAATGAGTCTATACAGAAATGCGAGCATATTTTGGCTGGAAAACATAGATCTCCTATGCAAAGAAGCCATAGAAGGCCCACACAGACCTTCAGTGTTCCAATATTTCACGGAAGCACACCAACAAGGTAGGAATATGCCTGGGCCTACCCGTCTTGTGCCCGCTCTGACTTGCCGCTACTCGTGTGGGATATAATTTTTCGCATTATGACCCATGGTTGATATGTGACGCCCCCTCCTTCCAATCAGGATTCCTGGTTTCGCCACTGATCAAGAACCTCTGATTTATAAACAATTCGTCTCTTGAGTTCCAATGTGTTCTATGTGCCTCCTGGCACATAGAACACATTGGAACTCGGGGGACGAATTGGGTTGCTGAAACATTAGTGAAAAATGTCGCCACACCAACTCCACCCATTAAGATCCCATCAAGTCAATCAACGCGATAACTCCTCCCAATCCACGATGTAACAGCCTTCATGTCATCAAACGTCATGTCGTTTACCTTGCATGAAAACTACGAGCCCTGTATCAAGTCTACGGCAACGTGGAAGCAGCACGTGTTGTTCTGGTAGCAATCTGTTTAAACAGATTACTAATCCGTTTAAAAGGATTAATAATTCATTTAAATGGATTAGTAATTTGTTTAAACAGATTACTTAATCCGTTTAAATAGTCTAGTAATCCGTTGAAACGGATTAGCAATCCTTTCAAACAGAATAGCAATCCGTTCAAACAGACTAGCCATCCGTTCAAACAGATTAGCAAACCGTTTAACACAGATTAGCAATCCGTTTAACATAGATTAGCAATCCGTTTAAATAGATTAGTAGTAATCCGTTTAAACGGATTATCCCTAAGATTCCGATTGGTTGCTTGTCACATGCTCTGTTCTGACGATACTGGGTGGGCCGTGGTAATTCTTTCAAACTGGCTATGAAGATTGCATGCGGCTATGAGTTGAGACATCAACTCATGACCCTTATGGTCCTAATAGTTCTCACAGCTATGCGGTCTGTGTGTTGAGGCCCCGTTCAGGTTTCTTCTCATGGGTCTCGTATACTCAAACTGGACCTTGTGAAGCCAACGTCCCGATCTCAGAAGTCATTGCTTCCCCTCTCCCATCATCCATTCTGGAGGGGGGGGGGGGGGCGATGATCTAGCCTCCAGTATTTGATACCAGGACTTTTTCCAGACGGCCGGATCAAGACGAGTGACTCTTCTAACGACTATCTGACTCGTCTGAATTATAATATCACCGATCACCAAGTACCTAACGATCAGTGATTCTCAATAACCTCCACTGATCATCAGTGGCTGACCTGTCGAGCGGCTTTTCAAGCTTGGGGACTCAATAGCTTTTAGAAGAATCAAGAGCGACAGAGAAGGGTTGGTGGGTATACTAGCGCAAGTAGGGGATGCTAGAGCCTCTGGGATAAGATCGTTGGGTCACTGATTGGGTGAGGAAGTTGGGTAGAGTGGGGAAGATTAGGGCTGGAGAGAGATTCTGGGAGAAGGGCAGTAGCGATTGCATTGCCCTTGATCAGGCCGTTGGGGAAGGTCCCAGGGTCAAATACGGGAGGATAGGCCATCCAGTCCCATTTAGAATGGATGGTGGGAGATGGAAAGCAAAGGTTCTGAGATAGAGTTGCCGCCATCGAAGGACCCCATATGTGTATAAGAGACCAATCAAAAGGAAGAGGCCTAAAGTCGCCGGTCACTAGCGCATGTAGGGGAGGCTAGGGCTTCCGGGATAAGGTCGCCAGGTCACTGATGGGGTGAGGGGGCTGGCTGGAGATGGGAAGAATATGGCTGTGAAGGGCTTCTGAAAGAAGAGGAAGAGCGACTGCGTCGGTCTTGATCGGGCTGCTGAGGCAGGGTCCTCGGATCAAACACTGCAGTCTCGGACATCGAATTCTCCTTGGAATGGAGGGTGGTAGAAGGAACGCGAGGGCTTCTAATATGGGGTTGTCGGTATCGCAGAACCCCAGATAGGTATCAATGCACATCAAAAGAGGCCCCAATGAGGTCTCCACTCACAGCCCTGGTGGTTGGTCATCACTGATCCGTTATTGTGGGACACCCTGTGAACGCTTAGTTATCATTAAAAGTTGTAGATCAATCCCTCTGGAGAGAGACTCCTCGGGCGACTCTTACAGGTGAGTCCGCAGGGAGCTGTACGAGAAGGGATTCTTCGAACGACTCGATGCCATAGAGTTGATGAGTAATGAGGAGTGACCCCAGAGAGTGACTCCCTGAACGACTCTTCGATTCATCTGAGTAATAATGCTCACCAAATAATGACTGGTTGTCCCGCAATTGCGGATCACTGATCGCCTATCATTGTAAGAGTGGGGGAAGATTAAAAACATAAGTTATGACCCCTCTTTGGAACAAGCTCGTCAAGCTCGTTCCAAAGAGGGGTCATAACCTATGGTTTTGAGATAAAAAATGAAAAATATTAATTATTCAAGAATTTTGTTAGCAAGTGTCGTCTGCTTTTGAGATAAAAAATGAAAAATATTAATTACTCAAGAATTTTGTTAGCAAGTGTCGTCTGCTTTTCATGTTAGGTAAAGGGTTAAACGGATTAAGTAATCTGTTTAAACAAATAACTAATCCATTTAAACGGATTACTAATCTGTTTAAACGGATTACTATCACTCACAATAACACGTGATACCTCTACGTTGCGATACTAATCTATCTTCTAAGCTCTCGTTTTCTGTCAATAGTAAATAAATAATATTATGTTGAAAAGATTAAATTTGTATTGTCGCGAAAAATCTGAATATCATCATAAATATTAATTTTTCGAAGACATCAAAGAAAATTATTTTAAAATCCATTGGAGACTGAGAGACGTCGGGGAACAGAAAACTCTCTTGGAAAATGTTGTTTATCATTGATTATTTAACCCTTTACCCAACGCAGACGATATCAAAATTTATTATTTTAAATACCATATTTTAAAATTTTTCAAAAAATTTCAACAAAACCATATCATGTGACCCCTCGTTGGAACGAGCTCGACGAGCTCGTTCCAACGAGGGGTCACATGATATGGTTTTGTTGAAATTTTTTGAAAAATAATATTTTTTCAAATGCTGAATTTGCATATTACGCGGGCGGATGCGGGCGATTCGTTGGGTAAAGGGTTAAAGCGACTTCCGCCGCGATGGCCGCGGTAAGGACCCTTTTTCTATACACGACGAAAGAACTTACCAACAATCCACTTGTATAGATATTAGTTTCAGGAACGTATAGTATTGTGAACGTTGTGGTTTCTTTCAACTGAACGCGGGAGTGGCCACTCTCTAGTGCTGAGGGGGGGGGGGGGGGGGGCTAAGGCGGGGGGGGGGGGGGGCAACAGCCCCGGGGCCCGAGATTTTTGGTGTTTTAAAAAAGCGTAGGTTGACCTAACGATACGTATGAGTTGAAAATCGTGGCAAGGCGTTTGGTATGAGTATCTGACACTCGCGGAGGGGGAAAGAGTACATAGTTGTTTTACTGACCAGGTTCCATTCATAAAAAACACCTGTTCCAGTTTGTTGGTTTTCTACCGGTCTGCATCGTGGCGGTCACGATTATCTTTGGAGAAAAATGCACCATACACACAGGAATCCAGGTAATAAATTATACAAATTGTACGAAAATAATTGAGTAGACATGGTCAAGAAAATGCGGGAAAATGTTTCTCCTATAGCACTTATTTAAAAAAAATTCTAGGGGTGGACGCCGTCTTCTGCGCTCGCAAGGGCCGTAACGCCCGTCTACATATTGCCCCGGGGCCGTCCTCGCTCTCGACGGCCCTGGTGGTGGGAGAAGAGTTCATAAATATGATTGCGAAATCAGGATCGAATCAAGAGAAACAAACCAAACGGGCATCTGAGATTCAATTGAATAACCGGTCGTACTAACATGAGAGACATTGAATACCCGGTCATACTAAAATGAGACCTCAGGCAGAAAATGAGACCGCATGAGTCCGCATGCAAAGTACAGGGGTTCGAGCCCCCAAATGAACGCTATCTGTTAAATGGGGTATACCAAATATACATCAGAAGTTTGGTACCGATATTTTAACGTTAACTCCTAACATTTCACTTTCAATTTATATGCGATATCCGACTTGCGCTCTCACTTTTCTGCAACTAAGGACAATAAGACCGCAAGTAAACTACTGGTCCTGAGACACCAAATAAATCCTATCTGGTGAGTTGGAGTATATTCAATGTATATCTGAACTTTAATATCGACATTTTAATTTTAACCCCTAAATCTTTTAATGTATAGCGCAACTTCCTATTTGCGGTCTCAATTTTCGCAAACCGGGACAAAGAGACCCACAGGTGAACAATTAATCTCGAAAACATCAAATAAACACGAAAGTATTGGCTATCTCGTGTTTAAAATTTATTCCAAAGATTGTGGTAATATCTTGATTTTAACCCCTTCTATACAAAGTTGATAGAAAAAAACACATTTGCGTCTTATTTTCTACCACGCATAGAGACACAGATTATGCGGAAACCGTTCCCTGAAATGAGCCAATTAAGTGGATTTCCCTAATGTTATAGTGTGCGAATAACAATAAAAACTCCACCTAGCCTTTTTCACGGCTTCAAGAAGAAAATTTTGATGATTTCGAGCTTGACTTGAAATAAATAGCTTATAATTTATCAATATTCCTCATCACTTCCCCAGCTTCTTCCAGCAGGAACTCCAATTGGGGGATGAGCACCGCCGAGTCCGTGGAAGCTCCTTACGTCTCAGGCTATGAAACAGTCTACGAACGGTTAAGGGCAAATGCACGGTTACTGAACTCACGCAGTCTACCTAGAACCATACCAACCAGAGGCAGACACCACGCCTACGGCAGCTGCAAGGACGAATACTACACCTTTCGGTTGTTACTATTTGACATCGGCACTCACAACCGGCAGATTGTGTGCTCAACTAATCGACAAGGAGATGACGGTCGCAAATCCTTATCGGTTAGTCACTAAATTTACCAACTCAAAGTGTTTGTTTAATGGGCGCAAAAGACCAAGTACTGTAAACAATATGTTTTATATTATTGGCCTCGCAGGATATTTCAGTTATTTCGTCGGCTGAGTGCTAGAATGTTCTATGTCCCATAAGGGACATAGAACATTCTAGCACTCAGGCGACGAGTTGTCTACCCAGGCATTCAGGTCTTTTTGGTCTCACTTTATTCATTTATTGGTGTTCAAGGTTACGTAGTTCAGCACAAAAGCTAATCGTGACCGCAACAAAGAAATGAATTCAAGAACGGGCAATTGTTTCTTCCCAAGTTGCCCATTGTAGAGGACTTCCACTCCAGGCATTGGTTACCGGGGTACAATTGTACAAGAAAGACAGAGCTTGCTTACCACAGTAACAAGCGGTGATTCACCTCTCGGGGTTCCTTTGGTCATCCGTTGCAAAGCAAAACTTTACAAGTTACAGTCTGTTTTTGCCATAACTACAACCATATTTCCTGTTGCTTGTTTGGATTTTGTTGTGCCATCAATGTACTAGAGACGGCGTATATAGACTATCACTGGTTAGTCGCGTTTTGATTTGAAATTTCACGAGTTCACTAAAATCGACCTAAGCTGAGGTCTACCAAGGTTCAAACTGTTTTAGTGAACGAGGTTCAGAAATTTTATATCCAATCATGAGGAATTTGATATTATTTTTATCACCAAATATGAAATGTATCCCTTTCTTTAAGGTTACGCTTAAAACTTGCCAGCGTTTTTCACAAAATTCGCCAGCCTAATTGTACTGTTTTTTTCAATTATTGCCTCAAGAACATAGCTTTTGACCCACCATTTGAACGAGCTCGACGAGCTCGTTCCCATGTTGGGCCAAGCTTCGTGATCGAGTTAAAAATGACAATCTTATTCATGAAATGTTTTTTTTTGCAAATGTCATCTGCTATTCGTATTGGATAAACAATTTATGAAAATTTCAGGGAAGTTTAATTCAGTTCCACATTCGAAACACAATGTTGCGACGTCGAGGGGGTGGGGATCAGTAGGTAGAGGTTCAGGCTGCAAGCCGAAAGGTCCTTGGTTCGATTGCCACCTACGGCAACAGCATTGTGTCCTTGGGCAAGACACTTCACCCCATTGCCCACAGTGTCAGTGTGTACTATAGCATACTGCACGTCGATGGCGCACTTGTCTTCAACCAATGCTAAACCTACTTGTGTGGAGTTAGTATGTTGGGGAGCCTGACAGTTCGGTGGTTCGCTCCGAGTCCTCCGGCTTCCCCCACCCGTAAAACTGTCAGACACGAGGTGACCCTGGCTGTCGAAAGTGTCATTAACCACCCCCCCCCCCCCCACCCCCAATAGATAAATAAATAATACAATGTCGAGGCTGACATCTCACGACACGCGTTTATTAGACGTGATGTCAACGACATTTCCGTAATGAACAAACTGATAGGCTGCAATAAAAAAAATTCCTAGATTTTCATCCAACTGTTTTTTTCAGGCTGGGGCAGGCGGATGAATTTTATTTTTTATTTCATCCGGAGACAGGGTAATCTAGAACAGCTGTAGAAACTGGTGGGTTGGGGCATGCGGGTAGCGGATATGGGTCTAAAACATATAACAAGATATTATACTCAGCTAAATGGGAATAACATTTGAGTAATAAGAATTCATGGATGGCCCCAAAAGGGTACAAGGATCATATATACAGTACCAGCAGAAATAGGTTGTAAGATAATCATAAGAAAATTTCACTCAGTTGATAATTGCAACACTTGACATCATTTTTCGGGAAGTTCTTCCCGAGAGCTTTCCAAGAAATGATGTCAAGGTTTGGAATTATTAACAAAGGGAAAATTACTATAAGACTAATTTTCTGGAGGTTATCCTAAAAGGAGACGATATGGCAATTTTTTATTAAAATGCTAATAAAAAAATTGGGACAGGGGAAAATAGGGACGGGCGGACCTGAAAATCTAGGAACTTTTTTATTGCTGCAATAGTCATTATGAGATAACAGGGGTGTAGACAGCGTTTTTTTGGGGGGGTTTTTGGGTTTTTTCTTTCGGGGGGGGGGGGGGGCGCCCACAATGCAACTTAAGGATGAGAATGTCTGGCAACTTAAAAGACTGAAAACTTGGCCACTGGCCAGGGGCAAAGCCTTGGCCAGAGGTCAAGTTGGAGGAGATTATGCGAGGGGTGATCCCCTCCCATAATCTCCTCCAACTTGATATTTGCCCATCGCTGGTGGTCCGGTGGTGGTGTGGGGTGGGGTGGGGTGGGGTGGGAGGGGGGTGGGTATTCATTCAACATTTGATATCAGCAGTGATGAAAGATTACATGTTGAGGAAAGTGAGAGTAAGCCTGTTTACGGAAATGTTAATCGTTTCGGAACAGGTCTTTCGTCAATCGACAGTAAAAAGCATTGCTGAGATTTTAACAAGTTGTTATCAGTTTATTTATTTATTTATTTATTTATTTATTTATTTATTAGGGTTTAGCGGCACATTAACAGCCAGGGTCATATCATGTCGGCGACAGTTTTACGGGTGGAGGAAGCTGGATTACCCGGAGAGAACCACCGAGCAACGACGAGCAGCTGTCAGCTCTCTAACATCGTAACTCAGAACTCTGTACCGCGGCACAGGCAGGGTTAGATTGGTACCTTCGAAGTTCAGTCGCCTTAGTACACAGCGTCATCGTGCCCCCATGTAAGAAATCGGGGTTAAGTGCCTTGCCTAAGGACACAACGCGGGAGCGCGAATCAGTCGCTGAAATGGTCACCCATCCAACGACTAACCGCGCTCGATGGGCTACCGCGACGCCACCGCGCCCCCTATTGTCAACAAGTATTGTTGAAAAGTAGACAACCAGGAAGTTTGATATTCAATGCCTGCTGTATATGACACACTAAAAAATAAATCTCAGTCAATGATTTATACCTGTAATTACATGTTACATTTTTTAGATATCACGTTGCATGTGGATGTAACAAGAGTCCCAGATAACATTTTTGTGAATATATTCTATTCAAAAAGTAGGGGATATTTGATAAAATTGAGATATTTGAAGAAATATATTTATACTTTCATCAAAAAGACAGTTGACGCATTGCATTGTGACATCTGGTGAATGATTTCAGCAATAGCTGGGTGTCTGACAAGCAACTCCGCGCACTGAGTTGCAGAAGACATGGACGGTCTGTCAGAGAATTTACCACATTCAGTCCAAGACCTCAATGCCTTGTACATCCTCCTCGGTTCGCGATACAAGCGTGGATCCGACGTGGCATACTCCTCACCAAATGTCCAATATCAGCTTGGCTGATGTTATTCCATTCTTCCTGCAGTGCAGCGGCGAGTTCCTGGACATTGGTAGGGAGCGGTTGGCGTTGTCGTAGGCGCCTGCAAAGCATATTCCAGACGTGCTCGATTGGTGGAAGGTCTGGGCTCAGTGCTGGCCAAGGCAGTGTAGTGATGTTCTGCTCCTGGAGGAACTCTGTAGCGACACGGGCCCTGTGTGCTCTTGCATTGTCATCTTGGAAAATGAATCGACAGCCATGACGTCGCGCAAATGGCACCAAATGAGCTGCTAACATGTTGTCACGGTAGTACTCCCCTGTGATACGCCCTTGGATGACATGTAGTGCTGTTCTGCTTGTCATATGCCTCACCACCAAAACGATCGTGCTGCTTAACGGTTATACGTCATGGTATCGTTCGTTCCGCCGCAGCCATACTATGTTTCGCCAGTCGAGGAAGTCGAGAGTGAACCTCGATTCATCGGAAAATATGACGTTGCTCCACCGACGATTGTCCCAGCGCTGTCGTGCTCCACACCAATTACGCCTTGCTGCGATGTGACGTTCAGTCAAACGTGGAATTATTCGAGGTCGTCGAGCGTAAAAATTCCAGCTGTGTAGGCGATTTCAGATAGTTTGACCACTGACTCGCACATCTGTCGCTCGGTGCAGCTTCTGCCCAATTTCTGAGGCACTTTGATGGCGGCTACGTAATGCTGTGGTTCGGATGAAACTATCCTGATTAGCAGTTGTCGCCCTTGGGCGACCTGATCGACGTCTGTCATCAACATTGCCTCTCTAACGGCAGCGTGACCACAACCTGCGAATGATTTGAAATAAATACTGTTTAAACAGAACTGGTTCCATCTCAGGGTCAAGATTAGAACCAGTTTTGGTTCTAAAGAGAACCTACATTTTTTGCAGTGTACTCGGAGAAAGCATATTCATCATTTCGTCACCGACATGTTGAAAACTCTCAGAGGAAAATGGACGTCAACGAAATATAGATTGGGTTGGGAAGACATGCTTGTTTTGATCACGTGATTCGTGGGCCAAGTTTGGAAACGATTTAGTTTCCAAAGATCTGAAATCTTCCAACATTTCATTGCTGTTTTCGAATCTGCGAGGCGATATTATATATAACACACAATACATTCATAGGGAAATATTCAACTGACAATGCAATAATTCCGAGATACAGTCCTCAACAGCAATGTTGAACCCAAAACTGTAGAAAGTTACGCAAGCTCCAGCAAGGGATTAATATGCCATCGATTAGAACTACTATTATTTGGTTCTTGACGATGAGGAAAACATAAAGCTGGAAAATTATGTTTGAAAACAAAAATATATTCACACAACATAAATTGCAGTTCTCACAAATGTATACATACGAAAAAGTAATCTGATTGCAGCCGAACAAAATTTGTGGAGTAAAGAAGACTTGGTGAAGTCTGCTAGTCGAATAAAAAGACCAAAGTCAAGAACAGAATGCCAACGTTTCAGGAAGTTCTTTTTCTGTTCACCAAATCGTAAATTTAAATTTCTACCTCGCATTACTAAATCTATGTAAATTGTACAATCTGTTGACAGAAATAACATGAAGTCACCTGGTGGACAAAATCATACGAACTACCGAAACGAGACCACAACGTCTCATAACTTTTTAGATAAGTGAATTTAATAGCCAACATAATTGCTATATTGTTTAGGCATGTTATTCACTGCCTTTCAAATTAGCATTGGTAAATAGATCAGTTATCAATGTTCTTATATCTCATAGGTAAGCTACAGTCAAGTCTACCCAAACAGCAACTACGGAAGGGCGATAGTTTCAAAACAAATGAAGCACACCAAACCAAGTACACAAATGAATTAGAAGCCATGCTTTCTAAATTAATGAAGCCAATTGATGCCAATTCACATGGCACTCTTGGCAGCAGCCATTGCTCATGCAGCAGGGGCGGTGGAACGATCTTAAAAGTGGCGGGGGTGGATCGGGCGATGGATGGTCGTCGGTATGACGGGCCGACCGTGGTTTAAATTTTAAATTCCAGGGTCCCAAAACACCCATTTCCATGCATCTGAGCGGATAATTTGAGATTTTTCAGGAGAGGTATTTGAAAGATTTCAAACTTTGAGAGCCGTTAAAAACGTCGGTAAAGCACAGAGGTGAGGTCTATTGATCAGCTTTGGTCGTAACGACCAAAGCTGATAAATAGACCTCACCTGTATGTTTTACCAGACGTTAACAGCAATTATACTGTCTGTGGATTATCTTGTCTGGGGGTGGATTTGGTACTTGTATGCTGTAAGATTACGATCTATTTCAGTTAACCGATTTTTTAACAGACTGTACACATTTTAGCGTTTGCTACCACTTATTGCAAAAAATGATCCGAAGTCCATCGAGTCCAGTACGAGAGAAATATAGCCGACGAAATATTGTGAGTGTGTGGGGGGGTGGGGGTGGGGGGGGGGGGGGGTCTGGATCCGCTCCTTGTTTCACTAGTCATTGGTTGTGTTAAAATATATGCCAACAAAAAACATAGCCCAGCACAAAAATTGGGTGGGCTGAAATCCCCCCCCCCCCAGCCCATTCCGCCGCCCCCGTCCAACACCGAGAATAGTCACGATAGCGAATACAGTAGACCCGCTCCGGCTCCAAACGCGACCCTCGGCTCAAGATTCGTGTCAGTGCCTCGAACACAGTACCGACGGAGGGGGGGGGGGGTGTTTGGGACTTTGTAGGAGGACCAGTGTATAGAGCCTTTTCGGGCCCTCCTGAATCCGCAGCTCCTAATATTCCAGATATCTAAATTTTATAGTAAATTTCCTTTCTTATTATACCTACCACAATTGTTTACTACAGGCTTGCACTACAGTGGAAGTCCCTAACTCGGATAAAATACTCTCTATTTTTGTCTTTCCCAAGCAAGTTGGGAAAGAAAAGTGGTGCAAAAGCACCAATAAAAATAAGCCAAAACTGGGTCGAGTGCAACCGGAGCAGACCCAGTACGAGACGCTCTCTCCCAAGTAAAACTCCACGACTTCCGTTGCCAGTGCGCATATACCGTCTCTAAAGACTCATTCTTTTTGAATCCGTAAACGTTAGAGTTATGTGATCAGCGGGGAGGAAAGATTCTTTACCCGTAAAGAAGACGGGAGGGCCTCCATGTAAACAATTGTGGTAGGTATAATAAGAAAGGAAATTTACTATAAAATTTAGATTTCTTATCAACCTACTCACAATTGTTTACTACAGGCTGAATAGACAAAAGGCTGGAGGGAATCGCATAACCAACCCCCACATAACCCTAGTGCACTGGAACCGTGAAGCAGAAGGAAGAGGTCCCGAGGCTTATCAACCATAATGTCGCAATCATTGGTAAAGGACAATGAAAAGAGACATATGAGCCTGTGTGACACACAGACAGAAAAAAGGGCAGTAACAGCACAAGGCTGAAACTGACCTTCAAGAAGCCTAATGGCTATGGCAGACAACAGCCTGAGCAGAAGAAAGAGGACCCAAGGCAAAAAGGTCCTCCGACTGCTCCTGCAACTGGCGTAAATAAAAGGTGGAGAAAGTAGAAGCATTTCTCCAGTAGGCTGCCTGCATAACATCCGACAACTTGACGGAGTTAGAATAAGACCAAGAGGTAGACAGTGCCCGCACCTCGTGGGCAGAAATACGATTGGTAATACAATCGCCAGCTGCTAAACGACTATAAGCCGTACGAATAGCAAGACAAATCCATCGAGAAATGGATTGAGGAGAGATCTTCTGTCGACCCGGAATAAGAGACCGAAAAAACCGTTTTCTGCCCTTCCGTATGAAGCGTGTCCGATCAAGATAAATGCGAATAGCACGGACCGGACAGAGCAAAGGGCGAGTACCCTCAACAGAGGGAAGAGCCCTGATACAGATAGGAGGAGGAGTAGTATCTGGTAACTGATTCTTAGCCAAAAAGGAGCAATCAGTGGTAAAAGTAACACTGTTGGGAGAACTCCTAAAAAAGGCCGGGTCAACCGAGAGGGCGTGAAGCTCACTAACCCGTCTGGCCGAAGCAAATGCCATCAGAAAAGCCGTCTTGTATGTGAGAAAATGCATATCCACCTGGGATAAAGGTTCGAACGGCGCCCCCCCCCCCCCCCCCCCAAGCAAAGCAGCACCCACGAAAGATTCAATCGTGGAGTAAGCTGCAAAGTCCGAGGCCTTTTCAAAGAAAAGTGCCGAACAAGCTTGGAGAGGTAAGGATTAGTGCCGATACGACGCTTCCCCACATAAGAAAAAGTCTCTGAAAGCATAGACCTGTAACCCTTGATGGTAACAGGCTGGAGACCCCGAGAATCAAACAGATATACCAGAAACTCCGCAATCTGTGAAATCGAAGGATTGGCATAATCAACAGAGTGATCAGCACACCAACGACAGAAGACCTTCCATTTAGCTGCATAAGCTAAACCAGTGGAGTGCCTCCTTGAAGAAGAAATGCACTCCACTGCTCGTCTCGAAAAACCTCTACGGAGGAGACAGGACCTGACAAAAGATATGCGTGAAGGCACAATGAAGTCGGGTCGACGTGAAACCTCCTCGGGCGACCTTGACAAAGAAGGTCGCGACGTAGCGGGAGACGTGCCGGAACCGCCGCCATCAGCGAGCGGAGCTGATTGATCCACACCCGCTGAGGCGACAGGGGAGCGATCAGAATGATTCGACAACTGCAGGTTCGAATTTTGGCGAGAACCTGAGGAAGAATCGGAACCGGCGGGAAGGCGTAGCCGACTAGACCGTTCCAATCGAGTGACAGAGCGTCCACGGCAAAAGCCAGAGGATCTGGACACGGGGACACGAAAGTGTCCACCTGATGGTTCCAACGAGTCGCAAAGAGATCGATGTGGGGACGTCCCCAGAGATCGCAAAGCGACTGGAACACTGCCCTGTGAAGCATCCACTCGGTGGAAATAACCCTGCCCTGTCGGGACAGGGAGTCGGCTAGGACGTTCAGACGACCGGGAATGTGACGAACAACCACTCCGGCGTGAACCTCCTGAGCGAGCAGTAAAAGATCCCGAGCTAACTCGTACATCGGAAGCGAGTGCGTGCCGCCCTGGTTCCGAATGTAAGCAACCACTGTCGAATTGTCGGATAGTAGAAGGACCTGGCGATTCGACAGGTGAGGGATCCACTGCCTGAAACTCAGAAGAAGAGCAAGAAGCTTCTTCTGGTTGATGTGTAGAGCTGCTTGATCCTGGTCCCACATCCCGTGTAGGGAAAGACCGAGAGGATCCAACGTCGCACCCCATCCGAGATCGCTGGCATCTGCCGTCAGAATGCGATCGGACGTGGGTAAGTCCAGCGGAACACCCTGCGTAATCCACTGAACATCTGTCCAGGGAAGAAGGTGAGGATACAGAGAGTCCGGAAACGGAAGCACCTGATCCAGAGAATCTACATTCGGTCTCCAACGACTGAGCAGAAAGTGTTGGAGAGGTCTGACACGCAGCCGACCTAGAGGAATGAGATCCGTCACCGAACCGCAGAGACCGATCAGCCGGAGAAAACTCCGAGCGGTCGCGGACCTGGACTGGGACAGAGTCAGAGCAAAAGCTGAGAGAATCACAGCCTTGGCCTGGGGAACAGCCACCAAATTGAATTTGGTTTGGAAAGACATCCCCAGAATATAACACACAATACATTCATAGGGAAATATTCAACTGACAATGCAATAATTCCGAGATACAGTCCTCAGCAGTAATGTTGAACCCAAAACTGTAGAAAGTTACGCAAGCTGCAGCAAGGGATTAATATGCCACGGATTCGAACTACTATTATTTGGTTCTTGACGATGAGCAAAACATAAAGCTGGAAAATTATGTTTGAAAACAAAAATATATTCACACAACATTAATTGCAGTTCTCACAAATGTATACTTACGAAAAAGTAATCCGATTGCAGCCGAACAAAATTTGTGGAGTAAAGAAGGCTTGGTGGAGTCTGCTAGTCGAATAAAAAGACCAAAGTCAAGAACAGAATACCAACGTTTCAGGAAGTTCTTTTTCTGTTCACCAAATCGTAAATTTAAATTTCTACCTCGCATTACTAAATCTATGTAAATTGTACAATCTGTTGACAGAAATAACATGAAGTCACCTGGTGGACAAAATCATACGAACTACCGAAACGAGACCACAACGTCTCATAACTTTTTAGATAAGTGAATTTAATAGCCAACATAATTGCTATATTGTTTAGGCATGTTATTCACTGCCTTTCAAATTAGCATTGGTAAATAGATCAGTTATCAATGTTCTTAAATCTCATAGGTAAGCTACAGTCAAGTCTACCCAAACAGCAACTACGGAAGGGCGATAGTTTCAAAACAAATGAAGCACACCAAACCAAGTACACAAATGAATTAGAAGCCATGCTTTCTAAATTAATGAAGCCAATTGATGCCAATTCACATGGCACTCTTGGCAGCAGCCATTGCTCATGCAGCAGGGGCGGTGGAACGATCTTAAAAGTGGCGGGGGTGGATCGGGCGATGGATGGTCGTCGGTATGACGGGCCGACCGTGGTTTAAATTTTAAATTCCAGGGTCCCAAAACACCCATTTCCATGCATCTGAGCGGATAATTTGAGATTTTTCAGGAGAGGTATTTGAAAGATTTCAAACTTTGAGAGCCGTTAAAAACGTCGGTAAAGCACAGAGGTGAGGTCTATTGATCAGCTTTGGTCGTAACGACCAAAGCTGATAAATAGACCTCACCTGTATGTTTTACCAGACGTTAACAGCAATTATACTGTCTGTGGATTATCTTGTCTGGGGGTGGATTTGGTACTTGTATGCTGTAAGATTACGATCTATTTCAGTTAACCGATTTTTTAACAGACTGTACACATTTTAGCGTTTGCTACCACTTATTGCAAAAAATGATCCGAAGTCCATCGAGTCCAGTACGAGAGAAATATAGCCGACGAAATATTGTGAGTGTGTGGGGGGGTGGGGGTGGGGGGGGGGGGGGTCTGGATCCGCTCCTTGTTTCACTAGTCATTGGTTGTGTTAAAATATATGCCAACAAAAAACATAGCCCAGCACAAAAATTGGGTGGGCTGAAATCCCCCCCCCCCCAGCCCATTCCGCCGCCCCCGTCCAACACCGAGAATAGTCACGATAGCGAATACAGTAGACCCGCTCCGGCTCCAAACGCGACCCTCGGCTCAAGATTCGTGTCAGTGCCTCGAACACAGTACCGACGGAGGGGGGGGGGGGTGTTTGGGACTTTGTAGGAGGACCAGTGTATAGAGCCTTTTCGGGCCCTCCTGAATCCGCAGCTCCTAATATTCCAGATATCTAAATTTTATAGTAAATTTCCTTTCTTATTATACCTACCACAATTGTTTACTACAGGCTTGCACTACAGTGGAAGTCCCTAACTCGGATAAAATACTCTCTATTTTTGTCTTTCCCAAGCAAGTTGGGAAAGAAAAGTGGTGCAAAAGCACCAATAAAAATAAGCCAAAACTGGGTCGAGTGCAACCGGAGCAGACCCAGTACGAGACGCTCTCTCCCAAGTAAAACTCCACGACTTCCGTTGCCAGTGCGCATATACCGTCTCTAAAGACTCATTCTTTTTGAATCCGTAAACGTTAGAGTTATGTGATCAGCGGGGAGGAAAGATTCTTTACCCGTAAAGAAGACGGGAGGGCCTCCATGTAAACAATTGTGGTAGGTATAATAAGAAAGGAAATTTACTATAAAATTTAGATTTCTTATCAACCTACTCACAATTGTTTACTACAGGCTGAATAGACAAAAGGCTGGAGGGAATCGCATAACCAACCCCCACATAACCCTAGTGCACTGGAACCGTGAAGCAGAACGAAGAGGTCCCGAGGCTTATCAACCATAATGTCGCAATCATTGGTAAAGGACAATGAAAAGAGACATATGAGCCTGTGTGACACACAGACAGAAAAAAGGGCAGTAACAGCACAAGGCTGAAACTGACCTTCAAGAAGCCTAATGGCTATGGCAGACAACAGCCTGAGCAGAAGAAAGAGGACCCAAGGCAAAAAGGTCCTCCGACTGCTCCTGCAACTGGCGTAAATAAAAGGTGGAGAAAGTAGAAGCATTTCTCCAGTAGGCTGCCTGCATAACATCCGACAACTTGACGGAGTTAGAATAAGCCCAAGAGGTAGACAGTGCCCGCACCTCGTGGGCAGAAATACGATTGGTAATACAATCGCCAGCTGCTAAACGACTATAAGCCGTGCGAATAGCAAGACAAATCCATCGAGAAATGGACTGAGGAGAGATCTTCTGTCGACCCGGAATAAGAGACCGAAAAAACCGTTTTCTGCCCTTCCGTATGAAGCGTGTCCGATCAAGATAAATGCGAATAGCACGGACCGGACAGAGCAAAGGGCGAGTACCCTCAACAGAGGGAAGAGCCCTGATACAGATAGGAGGAGGAGTAGTATCTGGTAACTGATTCTTAGCCAAAAAGGAGCAATCAGTGGTAAAAGTAACACTGTTGGGAGAACTCCTAAAAAAGGCCGGGTCAACCGAGAGGGCGTGAAGCTCACTAACCCGTCTGGCCGAAGCAAATGCCATCAGAAAAGCCGTCTTGTATGTGAGAAAATGCATATCCACCTGGGATAAAGGTTCGAACGGCGCCCCCCCCCCCCCCCCCCCCCCCCAAGCAAAGCAGCACCCACGAAAGATTCAATCGTGGAGTAAGCTGCAAAGTCCGAGGCCTTTTCAAAGAAAAGTGCCGAACAAGCTTGGAGAGGTAAGGATTAGTGCCGATACGACGCTTCCCCACATAAGAAAAAGTCTCTGAAAGCATAGACCTGTAACCCTTGATGGTAACAGGCTGGAGACCCCGAGAATCAAACAGATATACCAGAAACTCCGCAATCTGTGAAATCGAAGGATTGGCATAATCAACAGAGTGATCAGCACACCAACGACAGAAGACCTTCCATTTAGCTGCATAAGCTAAACCAGTGGAGTGCCTCCTTGAAGAAGAAATGCACTCCACTGCTCGTCTCGAAAAACCTCTACGGAGGAGACAGGACCTGACAAAAGATATGCGTGAAGGCACAATGAAGTCGGGTCGACGTGAAACCTCCTCGGGCGACCTTGACAAAGAAGGTCGCGACGTAGCGGGAGACGTGCCGGAACCGCCGCCATCAGCGAGCGGAGCTGATTGATCCACACCCGCTGAGGCGACAGGGGAGCGATCAGAATGATTCGACAACTGCAGGTTCGAATTTTGGCGAGAACCTGAGGAAGAATCGGAACCGGCGGGAAGGCGTAGCCGACTAGACCGTTCCAATCGAGTGACAGAGCGTCCACGGCAAAAGCCAGAGGATCTGGACACGGGGACACGAAAGTGTCCACCTGATGGTTCCAACGAGTCGCAAAGAGATCGATGTGGGGACGTCCCCAGAGATCGCAAAGCGACTGGAACACTGCCCTGTGAAGCATCCACTCGGTGGAAATAACCCTGCCCTGTCGGGACAGGGAGTCGGCTAGGACGTTCAGACGACCGGGAATGTGACGAACAACCACTCCGGCGTGAACCTCCTGAGCGAGCAGTAAAAGATCCCGAGCTAACTCGTACATCGGAAGCGAGTGCGTGCCGCCCTGGTTCCGAATGTAAGCAACCACTGTCGAATTGTCGGATAGTAGAAGGACCTGGCGATTCGACAGGTGAGGGATCCACTGCCTGAAACTCAGAAGAAGAGCAAGAAGCTTCTTCTGGTTGATGTGTAGAGCTGCTTGATCCTGGTCCCACATCCCGTGTAGGGAAAGACCGAGAGGATCCAACGTCGCACCCCATCCGAGATCGCTGGCATCTGCCGTCAGAATGCGATCGGACGTGGGTAAGTCCAGCGGAACACCCTGCGTAATCCACTGAACATCTGTCCAGGGAAGAAGGTGAGGACACAGAGAGTCCGGAAACGGAAGCACCTGATCCAGAGAATCTACATTCGGTCTCCAACGACTGAGCAGAAAGTGTTGGAGAGGTCTGACACGCAGCCGACCTAGAGGAATGAGATCCGTCACCGAACCGCAGAGACCGATCAGCCGGAGAAAACTCCGAGCGGTCGCGGACCTGGACTGGGACAGAGTCAGAGCAAAAGCTGAGAGAATCACAGCCTTGGCCTGGGGAACAGCCACCAAATTGAATTTGGTTTGGAAAGACATCCCCAGATGACAAAACGACTGAGAAGGGACCAGGTCCGACTTCTCCTCGTTGACTCTGAATCCTAGCGACGTGAGCAAGCTCAACAGAGTGGCGACATCCGATTCCAGTAAGGCAGCATTGGAATGCCTCTGGAGGATATCGTCCAGATATGCCGAAGTAGTCACCCTGGACTGTGTGCGATGGAACGCTATCACATGCGACATCAGTCTGGTGAACGCCCAAGGAGCCAGGTTGAGGCCGAAAGGCATGGCCTTGAACTGGTAAACTCGCCCCAGAAAAGCGAACCTGAGATACTTCCGTGACGCCCGATGCATCGGAACGTGGAAGTAAGCGTCTCGCAGGTCGATGCTGGCTGCGAAATCTCCCTGGTGAATTGATTGGCGGACCGACCTGAAAGTCTCCATGCTGAACTTGGGAGCAATGATAGACTGGTTCAGGATGCTCAGATCGATAATCGGTCGGAGTCGGCCGTCCTTCTTCGGCACCAAGAACAGGCGGGAATAGAAACCCACTGACTGAACGTTCTTGACGACCTCGATCGCCCCCTTTGCCAGGAGATTGGCAATCTCCGTGGACAAAAGTTCCCGACGTAAAACGTCTGAAGGAACTGTGGTTGGAAGAGGCACCCTTGTCAGAGTGGGGTGCCGTCGGAAGGATATGCGCAGCCCGGACCGAACAACATCTAACACCCATGGATCGGATGTGATGGTGGTCCAATGGTCTGCGAACTCTGCTATCCTTCCTCCAACCTGGGACGAGTCGAGATGAGGACCTTCATTTCGAGCCCCGACGAGGCCCGCGAGAGGAGAAACCACCTCCTCTGCTAAATGAAGAATCCTGAGACTTCCCTCGATTCTGCCGACCCCTACCTTTACCCCGTGAGTAAGAAGTAGAGGCGGCGGCAGAAGGACCAGCCTTTTGCTTCACAGAGGAAGCAGAAGGGTACTTGTTAGGCTTGGAACGGCCCTTGCCTCCCCGAGAAGGCTGATCAAGCTGACGAAACAGCAGCTGATCGTTGGAATGACGTAGGACGTCATCCCGGACCGTCGACACGGAACCATGGAAAAGTTGCGGACCTGCCAAAGAAGCAGATCGAAGAGTAGCACGCTGCTCCTCGGGAAGGGATCGTCCTGTGTCCAGCTCAGCGTCCCTTCGAACTAATTCCAAATTGGCCATGTTACAGGCATGCGTGTGAGTAAGGTGCATAAGCGCCTTGGACAGCACACGCAAAGGAGCCTGTACCTCGTCAAACTTATCTGGAGGCAGATAAGCAGCCAAAGCTGAGACGACGTGATCTGAGAGAGAAAGCATGCCAAGCATCTCCCTAGATAAGCCCAACGTGGACTCCAGAGTCGTCATTGGAATGACGGCAGACTTGGGCTTGGAAAGCCCGAGGGAAGTGGAGTCCTGATCCAGAACCGTCAAAGTCTGGCAGACTGACGGATTGGCGGAATCGTAGGAACGATAACGCACAGGAGGCAAAAAGGTGTCAACCCTGGTGAAGAACGAAGTCTTCAAAGCCTTGGAATTCAGCTTGGCATCCAATGCTGAAAAAGCCTCAACCACCTGTACCGACTGGCATGGGCGAAGGCGCCCAGAAGCAGGTTGCTCCATAGGCTGTTGGCGCGCGACCGATGATCGCGGCCAGGCTGACACTGTCGGCTGGTTAGCAGGTTTGAGCTCAGGCAGAAACCCAAACACAAAGTCAAGAGCCGCCCCCAAGTCCGAAGACTGCTGGCCCTCGACCTCAAGCATGTCGGACTCCTCCCCAGAGTCGGAAGACACATAGCCCATCGTGGGCAAACCAGCCGACGCCTCCCATGGTGTCGGGACACCAGAGGAATCGGAAACCGGCCTGTTTCCAATCCCGGGAGGCGGCGCCATAGGAGGCGCCTGGAAACCACCCATAGCCTCGCTGGAAGCAACAGGAAGGCTCTTTGAGAGAACCTGAGTGAGTAAGGAGAGGGCCTCCCTAAGCTCACTGCCTGTACCGACCGGTGCGACAGGGGAGCGAACCGGCAAAGTGGCTTCACCTCTGACCCTCTTAACCAGCGAAGGGTCACGATCCTCCAAAACACCCGACGCGGGACGACGGGCGGCAGCCGAAACATCTGAAGGCAGACGTGTATAGGGGTACGATGCACCCCGAGGATCAATATTGCGAGAACTCATGAGAGTCACCGCGGACCTCTGCGGGGCAGAAGGTCCAGGCTGCACAAAAGGCGTTGGTCCCCCAAAACTGGTCGTGTGACCAGAGTGAGTGGACGGAAACGCCACGGAGTTCATAGTGTTTCCACTACGAACATCCGAATCCAAAGACACAACTGTGGTACTCGACGGCGACGAGACCACAGCGATGGGCTCGGCCGGCAGCCCCTTCCGACTTCGCCGAGTTGAAGTCAGGGAAGGCTGGGGTCGATATCCCACGTCTACAGTATCGGACAGTTCTGCAGTCCCCTGCAGCGAAAAGCCGAGGCCGGCTGAAACAGACAACGAAGCAGACGGACCAGCAGCAGTAGTAGATACGTCGAGAGTCGTTGAGGCTGGTGAAATAGTGGAGAGAGCACACCGGCTCGGCTCCGAAGGAGGAGTCCCAACCCTAGTGACAGCCTCAGATGTCGACTGGAGGGGGACCGTAGTCCCGGAACCAGGCATCTCTACACCAGAACACTCAACGGCTCCCGCAGTATCCACCACAGGAAAAGACTGCACATCCCCCACGGAGGAGGAATAACTCTCACCAGACAAAGTCGGCTCGGGAGGCCCCGAACGACCACGTTCTCCTTTCCCGCGGGAGCGGGAGGCACGGCCACGAGAACGAACGACACGATTTACTGACGCCCAAAAGGTGGAAGACCATGTTCCACAGACACCACACGGCCGCTCGGCCGAACACCCATTACAGGAGGAACACGACGAATGTACATCGTCCACATGCTTAGGCAGCAGACACTGCCCACAAGGAATTGTCCTAGGCATGAAAGAGGTGAGAGGAGCAGAGAAGGTGAGATCAGAAAACAGAACACCCCCAAAGAGAGAAAGGTGACAGAAACAAAGACCCCAGACGGTCGACCGGGAACCACCCAACAGGAAGACTACTCTCAACAGAAAGAAGAAACACTGTAGGAGTGGTACCTCGCTGACACCTAACTCTAACACAATTAGAAAAATTTGCAAAAAAAGCATGAACAATAATTGTGAAAATCTAAGTCCGAACCGCGTGGCCCGCGAAAATCGCGCGCGACCCGAGAGAGAGCAAATAAATATACATTATGGACATTTAATAAAAAAAAGAGAATATAAAACACTGTTCCTGAGAATACAAAGGATACACTGTGGTATAATGAATCAGGAATCATCAAACATCGAGCTGGTGGAACACTGATAAGCGTGCAAAAACATCTCGACACGAAGCGGATTTTAAAAAGAATGAGTCTTTAGAGACGGTATATGCGCACTGGCAATGGAAGTCGTGGAGTTGTACTTGGGAGAGAGCGTCCCGTACTGGGTCTGCGCCGGTTGCACTCGACCCAGTTTTGGCTTATTTTTATTGGTGCTTTTGCACCACTTTTCTTTCCCAACTTGCTTGGGAAAGACAAAAATAGAGAGTATTTTATCCGAGTTAGGGACTTCCACTGTAGTGCAAGCCTGTAGTAAACAATTGTGAGTAGGTTGATAAGAAAGTGAACTCCAGTGCACGATGAGTTAAGTCAAGGTTACGCAGCCTCAAGTGTCGCATATCTAGAACAGCATTAGTGACACTATACAAGTCTTTCATTTTACCACTTTTTGACTATGCGGATGTTATTTGGGATAACTGCTCGACAAGAAAACTAGATCAGCTTGCAAACCTGCAACTGGATACGTTACGCACTATCTGTGGGGCAACAAGAGGGACTAGACACCGACTTCTGTACGAGAAAACGGGTTTTATAACATTGAGTGAGCGCAGAAGACGTCACAAAATGAAAAATGGAGTTACCCCGAGGTATTTATCTCTATTGGTGCCAAACCAAGTCGCAAATGTTACGTCGTATTCATTGAGATCGAGCGACTCCCTTCGTGAGATATTCTGTCGCACAGTGAGTTACTACCGCTCTTTCTTGCCAGCGACGGTACGATTATGGAACGCTCTGGACCCCTCTATTCGCAAATGTCTGACGTTTTTTTTTTCTTTCAAAAAAGGTTTGACAAGTGGGGACATTTGCGTTCCATGGTGCTATGGAGTTGGCAAGAGAGCAAACCAAATTCTATGCTGTAGACTCCGATTGGGGTGTAGTAATTTAACCCTTTACCCAACGTAACAGCCAAAACTAGCCAGTGCTATTATCAAAAATCGCCAATTAATTTTCATTATGTTTCCATTTTTTGTCTCAAAAACATAGGTTATGACCCCTCGTTGGAACGAGCTCGTCGAGCTCGTTCCAACGAGGGGTCATAACCTATGTATTTGAGACAAAAAATGAAAAATATTAGTTATTCAAGAATATTTTTTGCAAGTGTCGTCTGCTTTTCATGTTAGGTAAAGGGTTAAAGGTACATAAATTCGAAAGATTCCTCATAGATAATCCCAGATGTAATTGTGGTTACGTATATGATACCCCAGAACACTACTTCTTGCAGTGTCCGCTTTATGCAGATAAGCGGAATATTCTGGTGCAGAGCCTAATTGATTAAAACGTATCATTTTCAGACCTACTCTTAGGAAGCGCCTGATTTAGCCGAGATGAAACTATTCAGAAGAGTGTGCATACATTCCTTACGGACACGAGGCGTTTCGACGAGCCATAGAATGTATATGTATGCATATGTATGTGTTTATGTGTACATAAATGCGAGCGTATATGTTTATATATACATATATGCGTATGCATGCATGTGCTGGCTAACTACGTGGGTCTGCGAGAAGTGTTCACTAGCCGTGCTCACAAAAATCACTATAACGTCAAACTTACTACTGTTCTACCAAATGGGATAGAGAAATGTATACTGCACAGCATTTAGCCGTCCGTGTCCAGATTATATTAAATAACTTATACTCTTTAAGGATACATGTCCGTATCTCCATTTGCACCTGCACCATTCTATTAATGTAGGCCTATCGTTTATTGATGTAGGGTGCGGCTATTTATAGGCATAGCCTGTTTGCCAAACCCATTTTTCTGTTTCAATAAATAAAATATTGTTTAAAAAAAAAGTCAAGGTTACTTCCTGGATTGAAAATGCATTTACAGTTTTTTTTTCTACAATGTCATATTAATGTTCCTTCCCCTCCACGCTGAGTCAGATAGCTGTCCTGAGATAACCATCTTAAAATATATATACAGAACCACCCAAGCGTTTGAATGGGTTAATGTTTATCGCATGAGTTTGGTTGGGCGCAAGAATACCACGAGAGGCGAAGCCTCGAGTGGTATTCTGCGCCAAACCAAACGAGTGTGATAAACATTAACCCATTCAAACGCTTGTGTGGTTCTGTATTTATTGCACACCTTCGCAAATTTCTTTACCAATACCAGGCGTTTCACGGTAATACTAAGTGAGAATTAACCTATCTTTCTGAGACGTAAAGGAAATAAAATAAGACAAAAATCCAAATTATTCTTCACAAGCAGGAGACCAGTCTTATTGTTATTTCGTACGCTGATTGAACTTTCATTCATAGTTTCAACTTGCAAATTGTTATGCGTCACCACTTCGATCGATGAAACACTGTTCATCTGAAATACAGTTCACCGTCTTTTTGTGCCTCAATTTTACAGCGCGAATTCTGAACGGTTGATGTGATCCCCACCAAAAAAGTTACCACACATTCACAAGAAACAATAGGTGTAAATTCGGAAAATCCATCAATGAGAAATTATAAAAAAAAACTCACATGTTTATCTGACTTGCAAATTCCATGCGACTTTTGTAACTGGACTGATTGGCAGACAGGTTAAGAATTGTTGTAGAATTGCTATATAATCCCACTCGCGTGACGTCATCAGAGACAGTCTGCGAACCAGGAAGGACTTCCAGAACTGTCCGGAACCTGTTCCAGCTGTGAAGATGAGTACCACCACTCTGAGGCCTCATGTGACAGGGATTGACCAACTGGAATCAAAGAATCAGAAGAAGACCAGCCTCTGTCTCTTATCTACAGGACGGCAAGCGCGTCGGTTGATAAATTTCGAACATCTTTCAATTTAAGTGTTTTCGTCAGAAATCTTTGGTAAGAACCCTAGTTTATTACCCGCAACTATTTCCTAAAGTAGAGATTTACCTAAACACCAATTCTACTTTATTGACGTCGCCCACTTTAGAACCAGTTCGCGGGGGGAACTTTGTAAACTTTTTGCAAAGTTTCCACAGGTCACGAGGTCGGGGTTTACCAATTCCATTGTTGACAATGACAGCGGGAATTAATCCACTAACATCGTCAAAATTATCTTATTGATGCATTTGTAATAACCTTGAAAATCAATTGTTGGGTAATTTACCTAACATTGATTTCCAAATTTGTGATTTTTGTTCGCAGATTATAATTTTAAAAATGTTTGTTTTTTCGATCGGACTGTGGTAATATACTGCAGTGATCGAAATTATCTGCGATTTCAAATATTGGGATTTCAAAATTAATTGTGTAAAAAATGGCTTTTTATGTTGGAAAATTACCGTTGCCGCAATTTTCAATTTTTGCGGATGCGGGTTTGGTGATACGTGAAAATTTAAAATAATTGTGTATGTATTTTCTGTGGCTGCAGTCTAATTTCTGCAGATACAGATTTATTTTTGAAAGTTCTGTGGCTGTGAATTAAATTTCATAGATACAGGAAAATTTTGCTGTGGCAGTAGCACAGGCTACTGAGACAGATAATTGATTGAATTTGAATATTTCATTGTTGCTGTGGATCTTCTAGGGAATCTAGGGATTCACATTATTTTGTAAAAATTGCCGTGACCATAGCATTCTGCTAAGGATACGGTTTGTCAGTGGCAGTGAATTGATAAGTATTGTTGTAATATTGTGAATTGTATTTTGGCTGTAGGCCACATTGTGCTCCCTTACCACAGGCCTAGGAAAGCTGAGGTGGGGAGGTTGACTTGAGTGTTAGTCGGGATTAGCAAATTTGTTGTGAATATACTGGCTGCGTGCAGTATATAGGTAGGCTCCAGAAGTACCAAAGGCCTAGGAAAGCTGAGGTACTGAGCAGACTAGTTCGGGGTAACTGTCAATTTTATAAATTGAATTTCACTGAGTGAGAGAGAGAAATATGGCTGAGGAGAAAGTTAAAATAAATTATGCCACATTTGGGGAATTGCAGAAAATACCCAACATAGGGCCGAAGATTGCCCTGGCAATAATAGAAAAAAGGGCTCAGTATGGGACCCTTTCGAGGGAGGATCTCTCCTCGATACCCCATTTCAGAGGGTCAAAGGACCAGTGGGGGATGATAGACTTCTCTAGGCCCCCACCAGGAATTATTGTGAGTAATGAGGTGGATGAGGGCTTAGTTAAGCAGTTGAAGAGTCAGGTGTTGATGGATTTTTCGTCGCCAGGGCTGGGGGCAGCCTGGGGCATTTCCGGGCTGACTACCCCACCACCAACGGAAACAGTAGTCGAGAAGCCAGGGTTACAGGATAGGTGTAATCTATACAACCCAGAAGAATCTATGTTGACAACAAACTCGTCGCCATCTGAGGGTGCCCATACACCCTTGCAGAGTCGGGTCTTACTGCCCTTTTTTGGGTCGGATGGTGGCGACGGGAAGACGAGTGTAGACAAAGTAAATGTTGATCAGACCGGTTCACAGAGGATCCAGCCTGGTTGGGATTATCCCAGTCGGCTGGTCCAGGATGGCCCAGGTTGGGATGAAAAGCAGCGACTTGTCAATTTGGTCAAGTCTGATTTCCGAGGGGCATCCCAGGATTTGAGGGAACCCCGGATACAGGATAGAAATTTAGCCAATACAGGTGGGAGTGAGTACCAGAGTGGTTGGAGAGGTGGTCCCCATTCCAATTACCATGACAGTGGGATCAGGCCAGAAGTCACGACGACATGTAATGGTAGAGGAGACTGTCGGGATGTTGGAGGCGATGGTGTACCCTTTAGGGTCCCAGGGCAGACCACTGAGGGCGTGCAGGCTAGGTATGGGAATCCAGGCGTGATAGGCCCCAACAGAGGCAGGGTAGAGGCAACCCCTGAAGTGTGGGAGAGGCCTCTACAGTCTAGGGTGGCCGGTTGGGAAATTCATGGTTTGGGGGAGGTTTACCAGCAGGGTGCCCCCAATCCCTATGTAATGTCGGACCTTAAGTCCAGGGGAATGCAGTCCCCAGTGAGGAACAAACCTACTGGCCGAGGACAGGGTCACCTGGGTACACAGACACCTTAGGGCCCCAAGCTTCGCCAAAGTTGAACTGCCTGGTACAGTCAGTAGGTGAAAGTGATGGTGCTTTTCGTGAGAGGGTACGGAGGTGGTCGGAAACAGGTACCCCAGTCGTGAACACAAGACCAGTAGGACTAAATGTGAATGAAGCCCGGAATGCAGACCAGGGGCCATGGGAGGAGTCGATTGCGCCAGGACTCACTGGGGTATCGAACATTCAAAGTCAGGAGTGGGGCCCGGTGTGGGATCAGCCGACTATGAGGGGGCAGGTCATGTTGCCTATGTCCGCTCAGGTCGGTCGGGACCCACAATGGCAAGCAGTGCCCCCTCAACTGACTCTGCCGGTAGGTTACCAGCAAAGCCGGGCGGGATACCATTCTTCCCCAGTGCAGTTTTCCGTGGATAACAGACAAGGACCATATAGGAGGAAAACGCAGGTACCCAAGTCTATGCAGTATGATGGGTCGGAACCGTGGCATTTATTTAAAAGGAGGTTTCAGGATTGGCTCCAGTATGAGGAGGTACTAGAGGAAAATGACCGGAAATGTCTGTTTGGGTTGTGTTTGAAGGGCAGAGCAGCGGAGCACGCTAACCTGTTGTCAGAACGTACCCAAAACATGACATGGGCCGAGTTGCTGCAGGGTATGGAGAGCCGATTCGGGTTCCATGACTTGCCACAAACTGTCCAACTTAAGTTTCAACAGGCTAAACAGGGGCAAACGGAGGGCCTGGAGGAATGGGGCGACACCATTTTGGCATTAGCTCATCGTGCTTTCCGTGATTGCCCTGCACACTTTACACTAGAGCAGGCCATTATCAAATTTTGTCATGGTTGTAACGACAGTCGAGCGGGGGAGGCAGTGGTAAACCAGCGTCCCGCCACAATTGAGGATGCCATAAACAAAATCAGATGGCACCAGTACAACCAAACCGCCATATACGGACAAAAGAACAACCAAACGCAACGCGAGGTACGTGAGCTGAGTCCTTTCCTTAACGACTCGGTTGAGGAGGAAGACCCTCCCCAAATCAGAGTGTTGAAACAAACAGGACGGGGTAGGTCACCCGAAAGAGACAGATATGGTCTTGGAAATAGAACTGATATAAACAACGGGGAGGAGGACCGTGATCAATCTCATTCACCCAACATCATGAACTTTTATACTGAGATAAAGAGTTTGAAAGCAGAGTCTTTTGCTATGAAAACACAAATTGAGAAGGTCCAAAAACAAGTGACTGGGAACCAGGAAGGGTTAACCAAACTCACTACCATGGTGGGAAATGTTTTAAATAAACTGGATAATCCAAAGGAGTCTTTGTCCCGGGGGAGGGATGAACAGACCCAGGAACAACCTAGGTCTGGGTCACCCTCACCAAGCAGGGCCCAGTGCTACTCATGCTCAGGTATTGGGCACCTCCAGGGCAACAGTCCGCCCAGAATTGCCCCAAATCGGGCAACTGGGAATCTCGCATATCACAATGGTGTCAAGGATTCTGATAATGTGATCACTATTCGACAATGTAAACCGTCATTCTCTGTCCGGATCTCTCTCCAGATCTCTCCCCAGATAGAGTCAGTTGAAACAATCGCAACTGTGGATTCGGGTGCCATGGTCACAGTTATGTCCGATAAATTGTTTGGAAAACTGAAACCAACTCCACCCATAATTAAGAAAGTAGTGCTCCAAACTGCAGAGAGGGACAGTAAACTGCAAGGTTACTATGTAGGCCCACTGGAAATCAAAATAGGTGACAGAATTTTTAATGAATTCCTATATGTGGCACCAATCAGCGATGCTGTCTTACTAGGGTGTGATTTCCTGATTAAACACGATGGAAGAGCCTACTTCAGGGAGGAAGTTCTCTCCTTGGGGGATTGGGTTGTTCCTAAAGTAACTAATGAATGTCAGGAATTGAGTGAAACCAAGCTCCGAAAAGTATACGAAAAAGGGTGTCTGACAACATTGGACCCTGGGAACCCACAGGGTCTTGGAACTAATTCCGAGACCAAACAAACTGAAGTACAGGGAAGATCCCTGTCTCCTCAGGGGGTTGCCCAGGTGACTGTGTGTAAAGACGCTGTGAGTCCAGCAAGCTCTGACACATCGCTAGAAGGTGAAAAGGGGCCACTGATAACCGACTTTATAATTAAACCAGCAAAAACAGAACCAATGTTAGAGTGCCAATCCGTGCATGACAAACAGACGCAACCTGTTGGACGTGTTCTGAACGTAAACCATCGCAGTCGATCATTGCACAACTCCCAAATCATTGCAGAAGTCAATGGAACTGATGCTGCTCTGGGTACCAAGTCAGGCCAGGATATTGGTAAGGCAGACTGGGAGGAAATATTTGCTCAGGTGGCTAAAGAGTTTTCGCAAATCCTGATAGATGACGCAGAATCCCATGGCATTAAACAAATGAATAATTGCCCCACAAAAGTGCAGCGTAATGTTAAAACTAGGCCAGGAAGCCTAGGAATACCCTGGGATCCAGGGGCCATACCCCACCAATCACAAGCAGACAGGAATAGTACCGAAAAACAGAGATATACAAATTCATACATTGAACCAAGGTTGTCTGGGCAACCATGGGACCCCGATGGGGTCACAGTTGAAGCTGACAAAATAAAATCGGGTTACGAGGTTCGTCAACTTGGACCTGGAGTCTTAGGAATACCCTGGGACCCTGGGGAAGGTTGGACAGAATATTCACAGGATGTGGGGTGCATTTGCCCTACTGCAGGGTTGGTTCATTCCCAACTTACTGCAGACAGAAAGAGACTCAAAAAATTGGCAGATATGGGCAGACCAGTCAGGGCGTGAATGGGCTAGAAAGAACCTTGGTCCAATCCTGCTGCACCAGACAGGGAAAAGTTAGGCTTCGCAAAAAGGGAATAAGAGTCGCTCAGGGAAGTCCCCTGAGCAGGTTCGGAATAGTGATATCTTCCTTGAGGACCCTGAATTCAAACATTGGGGTGAAGTCTCGCCTGCCGGGAAGCCCCCAGCAGAAATGTAGACTCCTTTAACTTACGAAGCTATAAAAAAAAAAAAAATAATAATAGTGCCAACAAATGATGCCCAACCAAAAGAGTTAAACTTGGGGAACAGATCTGGTCCAGACCAACGGCTGGGGCTTGAGAGATTCCAACCCCAAATTAACAGTGTCTGTCATCTGCAGAGAATTAATGGAGGACGTATTGGCCTTTACAACTAGGAATGCCCGCTGGTTGTTTGGAATGTTGCCCCCATCACCCTAAACAGGAAATGGTGACTCACTATTTCCAGGGGGGAGGGGGGGTGCCAGGGGTGGAGGATAATCAAAAATTGTTAGGCTGGCGACCTGAGGATTAACCCTCAGGTCAATATTTATGAATTCCTTATCCATCCACTGTCAAAGGGCATAGTCAAAAATTGGTTAGGACAGTATTCATTGAGGGCTCCTCTCGTCCACCGGGGAATTCCCCAGTGGTAGAGCGGATGTCATGATCTCTTTTAGGCATTTATCGGGATCTTTTATTGCTACATGTTTAGGTCACCCCATTTGGTATAGGGGATCAAAAGATCAAACTCTTAAAGTTTGAGCGCACTCTTCTTTCCTGACTTCCCGGAAGTACTCCAGGTCAGTTGGGTTCCCGACAGGTTTTTCTTTGGCATGATAATCTTTAGCTTTTTAAATTAAACGGGGAAGAGTGTTGTAGAATTGCTATATAATCCCACTCGCGTGACGTCATCAGAGACAGTCTGCGAACCAGGAAGGACTTCCAGAACTCTCCGGAACCTGTTCCAGCTGTGAAGATGAGTACCACCACTCTGAGGCCTCATGTGACAGGGATTGACCAACTGGAATCAAAGAATCAGAAGAAGACCAGCCTCTGTCTCTTATCTACAGGACGGCAAGCGCGTCGGTTGATAAATTTCGAACATCTTTCAATTTAAGTGTTTTCGTCAGAAATCTTTGGTAAGAACCCTAGTTTATTACCCGCAACTATTTCCTAAAGTAGAGATTTACCTAAACACCAATTCTACTTTAGAATAACTCAATAAGATTTAAGTCAAGATTACAGTAGCCATTGTCAATTCATCCCACGTAAATTAAATTTATAGCCTTATTGTCCAAGAGAAATTATCGTATTGTTCACTATTCCTGCTCAAAATTTATTAAAGTTCGTGTTATAGCTTTTAACAGGGGTACAGAATCCATACGAATTCAAGTGAATATCGACAGGCAATTTGTTTTGTATTTCGATTTGGTGACCTAGAAACTTGCTCGCGCAACGTCATTCATTCGAAATGACGTCACTCATAGACGCTTTCATATTCTGTCTACATTGTTCTTTAGTTTGAACTGTATGTCGGCCATTTCCATGTCATACTTTAACCCATCGGGTTATTTAATCAATAGTCAGTCAGTATTGTTCACGTTAAGAAAATAAATTAGAAAGTTTCTTTTGATGATCGGTCAGTGAATAGGACATGAGTTTAATCAGAAACAATATAAACTCAGATACTATAGACCGCGAACATCCACTTTACAACATCAAAATAAATGACCCATTGCATCGAAACGGGCCCCATGTACTGTATCCCCAGAAATATGACTGGTTCCATTCTTACATTAAAAAAGTGCCAAAATCTGTATCCCACACGTGTGCATTAAAAGTTTATTTTTATCACACATCCTAGAATGTCGTGAACAAACATTAATTTTAAATGGGTGTGAAATAAATTTTCCAATAGAACATCACCATGTCATAATTACCCTCCAATGTGCGCCATATACTACATGTGTATGTTTTGTGATATATTGTGCACGAACAAACACATCTCGACACACACACCGTGTGCCCATGCGCTTTATTACACACCTGTTTTGTTTAATCACCATCTACAGCAACACTAAACCGTGCGGAAAATAAAAATCTCTTCTGCACATATGTGCGGAACGGAAATCGTTGAGGGACATTTTTATAAAGAAGCGAAATTTCACTGGAATTTTCTACAAATCGTGCGCCGCAATTACAATTTGAATCGCTAACGATAGCTAAAAGTCGTCCCCTGAGTTCCAGTATTCTATGTGCCAGTGGGCACGTAGAACACATTGGAACTAAGGGGACGAAAGAGTAACACGGGTTCCCCTCGCAAATTTGGTTGGCGATAAAATGTGTTCTTTTTATTGATAGTTGTCAAATGAATTGCTGAATGTCCTTCTAATAATTGCTTTTCGAGACGTGGAGGCGTGTAATAAACATAGGACGACAGGCGCGTGTGAATGGGTTAATTGTTTGTTAACTTGTGCCATCGCAGAAGGATAAAACTCGAAGCCTGCGGCCTCTCGTTCTATCCTTCTGCTCTGGCACTCGTGCCATATCGATTAACCCATTCACAGTGGTGTGTGTCGTTCTGTGTATGTATGGTTACTGTTTACTATCAGAAAGCACAACTTTGTAGTACCCCAGTACGCAATAGGTCTTCAAATGGTATTCTATACCGATAGGGCTTGCGTGAATGATTCGATCTGCCTAAGCCTACAAGATGCTTGAGGGCGGGGATTCAGACAGAATAAGAGAGTTATCAAGCCTGTAATGGCGCTACAAGTCAGTAACAATTGTGGATAATTTTACTATAGGGAGGATGGTGACAGCCATGATGCAGACCACCACTTGGAACAAGTTTTAGTAATTAGTAAATACAGTGGATGCTGACAGAGGCGTCATGCTATGGAAAAATCTGGGGTGGGGCCCGGATCGTTAAAACCATCTAAGCGGAGCGCCACCATCCGTTGGCGTGTAGCGTGACCAAATATTTTTGCAAAAAATGACTCCCAGATTGCCGGAAATGGCACTTTCCAGGCCTTCACCGAAAATATTGGGGAGGGGGACGCCCCCCTCCCCCACCTACCCAACCCCGTGTACCGTTGGCATGACGCCACTGGATGTTGATCTTAGGAAATAGAATAGCGCTAGTCTAGAAGCCATTGACAATGACAGCACTACCAAGAAGCTTCGATGGTAAATTTAGTTGTTAGAACGGGCTAGAAGAATGAAGGAGTAAAAGCGGCGGTGACAGAAGACTGTATGAAGTAGAGGTTGCATGTGACCGTGTGTCTAAGAAATGTCCCATTTTATGTACTAATTCACAGACACATCTCGGAAACTCGGGTTCCATGGATCGGGCATAATTATAGAAAGGAAGACGCCGGCGATGGGAGAGGTCGCGTATGCCAATTTGCGGTATGTGTTGTGTTCACATTGTGCACTGCCACGTGGCCACTAGTACACGTACATGTTTCGCCTCCACTGCACAGTTAGAAAATGACTAAGGTTAATGACACAGTGTGTCTGAATATAAGAATGGATAATACGTAGGTCAGGATTAGCCGGAAGCGAGGATTCCCTCTTAAACGGTGCCTAATAAATAGGCCAATTTGGGTAATTTTTTGTAAAGTTATCGAATCGTTTCCGGCAATTAAATGTACTCCCATTGAATGGAACAAACTTTTTGAAAATAATTGTTCTCTGTTCTAGGCCTTTAGACCCCATAGTAAACACATGTCAACATAGAAATCCAAAATGGCGGCCAGTAGTATGTAATGTGGTTTTGAGGGAATATTTGGATGAGCTCATTTGAATGATCTCATGAGACGTCACAGTCACGTGATCCAGTGGCGCCATGTTGTGTTGTCATGGTAACATGGTGGTAGTACGCATGCGCAGCGTGTGTTGTTAGGGTGATACGTGTTTCCGTCGTCCATTTTGTATACTGGAGGCCACCATCTTGGTATCTATGGTAGCACGTGATTGCTTTGTTATCCAAGGTCCTACAATAGGACAGGGGTATGTTCCGAGGGTATGTTCCTTTGTAGAAGAGTAATTTCCCGATTCGTAGAATTACCACAAACAACCCGACAAGTTGTATTATTTCGAATTCTTTCAGAATCCTATTTAGGATCGCGAAACGTTTGGCTTATAATAGTAGCACGTAGTGCTATAGTACCAAGGGGTCCCCTGGGGTGTGTTCGATTGAACTAGAGTATATCTAATTACCCAAATAGACCCGACCACCCTTACAGACCACCAAAATCTCCACCAAACCACCCAAACGGACATGTGAAGCCCCATCTTGGGCATATAAAAATAACACGTTATGCTATAGTACCAAGGGGTACAGGGTGTATGTTCTATTGAATAGGAGTACAGGGCCTGATTTTTCCAGAATCCCACCTTTAATGCCTATTGCATATGTTTCTCTATCACTAACAGGCTAACCAGTCCAAACTATCTCTGGTTCTCTCGTCCAAGTCTTTTAATTACCAGTGCTTGATTTCCCATAATGCAGGTATCTCCCTTGTGTATATCAAAAGCATTCCCAAACCCAATAAGCAATCGAGCAGTTGCTGATAAACCATTGCTCGAATGACTCGAAACCCATCGAGCAAATGCGCTTTAGAGTAATTGCTCGATCGAGTGACTCGGCATATTGCTCGAACGACTCGAATCCCATCGAGCAAATGAGCCAACGAGCAATTGCTCGTTCGAGTGACTCCTCGAACGACTCGACGACTCATTTCAGAAAAAAAAGGGATTCCATAGCCACAGGCGTTTTCGAAAAAGGGATTCCACAAATGGGATTCCAAAAAGGGATTCCAAAAGTGGGATTCCGTCTTATGTCGTGTGACTCGCAACTATTGCTCGAATGACTCGAATCCCATCGAGCAAATGAGCCAACGAGCAACTGCTCGATCGAGTGACTCCTCGAACGACTCGATGACTCATTTCAGAAAAATAGGATTCCATAGCCACAGGCGTTTTCGAAAAAGGGATTCCACAAATGGGATTCCAAAAAGGGATTCCAAAAGTGGAATTCCGTCTTATGTCGAGTGACTCGCAACTATTGCTCGAATGACTCGAATCCCATCGAGCAAATGAGCTAACGAGCAATTGCTCGATTTAGTGACTCCTCGAACGACTCGACGACTCATTTCAGAAAAAAGGGATTCCATAGCCACAGGCGTTTTCGAAAAAGGCATTCCACAAATGGGATTCCAAAAAGGGATTCCACAAATGGGATTCCGTTTCCATCTTGTCGCCAAAGCTCCAAGGCCACTACAGGTCTATGGTCTATCTGTCCTATCATTAGCTTCTACAACAGTCTTGTTCCATTGCGGCCTTGTACCAGTACTATTGACTAAACTACCATCCATTAATATTGACTTGTATCACTACTTCCTAGCTATACCTTCGCTCAAGCCTTCAAAATGTTCCCTCAGATTTTCCCTGTATATATATAAAGCATTCCGTAATTGAGATTCCTAGCCGATTCCATAAAATATGGATTCCGTGTTTTAACATCAACACTCGAGGGTATGGAAAAGGATTGGTAATACCTAATTCAACAATGACTACAAGACTCTGAACAGAGATAACCAACCACTACAAAACAACGAAGGTACAGAACGAAGATCCAACATAACCAAGATCGAAGTGAACATAACAAAGTGAAAGAATGTCAAACTAGTCGGACTGATCGAACTAGTTGGACAGACTGAACAGATCTGATCAAATACAATCAAGATGGATGGGGACAGAACAAAGTGAACAAAGATCCAACACAACCAAGATCGAAGTGAACAGAACAAATTTAAGAAAATCGAAGTGACCCAATGAAGGTATCGAAGTGAATTGACCGTAACAAAGTTTTCAACTAAATGAATTTTTTATTTCTAACCCTAATGAATGTATATAATGTTAACCCCTTTGAACTGTTTGAACTGAGTGAACTGTTGAATGAACCATTACCTAAATGAAGGTATTAACACCTTTCAGAACTGAATGAATTTTTTGCGTGATTCATTGAATGATATCTCGAGGCTCGCAATGCGATCGCGTATCCACCTTGTATGTGTTGGTTTTTGTTCGCACTTGATTGAAATATGTTACAACATGCCAACAACATTACGTGTACAGTCCATTAAAAACCCTGTCACAGGTTGACAGCGAATTATAACCCGATTCAATCTATAAATAGACTTTCACGCTTGACTGGTTGGTAATTATTGACAGTGACTGCTGGGACTACAATTTCTGTGTCAGCAAACAAGCCAGCTGATTTGTGTTTATTTATTTATTTATTTATTTATTTATTAGGATTTAACGACACTTTAACAGCCAAGGTCATATCGCGTCGGTGACGATTTTACGGGTGGAGAAAGCCGGAGCACCCGGAGAGAACCACCGAGCAACGACGAGCAGCTTCCAGCTCCCCAACATCGTAACTCCCCGCACTGCAGCACAGGCAGGGTTAGATTGGTTGAAGAAATGCGCACCATCGACGTGCAGTACGCCATACACGACGTCACACATCTTATCGTTCACTAGAAACCACTGCCAAGATGCTATATCTACAGGCAAGACTACATAAATCCTATACACGGGAACAGTATTCTCCGTGGACAATATAAGACAAGAAATTCACCAAAAGTTGAACTATGCCTTCAAGGGTTCAAACTCTAGTAAATATATACTACTAAAAAAAGTAGGGGGTATTTGATAAAAGTGAGATATATCAGGAAATATGTTTATATTTTCATCAAAAATACAGTTGAGGCATTGCACTGTGACATCCGGTGAATTATTTCAGCGATAGTTGGGTGTTTGACAAGCACACATTCTATGCACTGAGTTGTAGAAGACATGGACGGTCTGTCAGATAATTTACCACATTCAGTCCAAGACCTCAATACCTTGTAAATCCTCCTCGGTTCACGAGACAAGCGCGTATCCGACGTGGCATACTCCTCACCAAACGTCCAATGTCAGCCTGACTGATGTTATTCTATTCTTTCTACAGTGCAGCGGCGGGTTCCTGGACATTGGAAGAGGGGCGTTGGCGTTGCCGTTCGCGTTGTCGTAGGCGCCTGCCAAGCATATCCCAGACGTGCTTGATTGGTGAAAAGTCTGGACTGAGTCCTGGCCAAGGCAGTGTAGTGATGTTCTGCTTCTGGAGGAACTCTATAGCCACGCGGGCCTTGTGTGGTCTTGCATTGTCATCTTGGAAACGGAATCGACGGCCGTTAGGTCGCGCAAATGACACATGAGCTGCTAACCTGTTGCCACTGTAGTACTGCCCTGTGACACGCCCTTCAATGACATGTCATGCTGTTCTACTTGTCATGTTATGCCTACCCACACCATAACCGATCCACCACAAAAACGATCGTGCTGCCTAACGGTACGTCATGGTATCGTTCGTTCCGCCGCCGCCGCCATACTCTGTTTCGTCTGTCGTGGAAGTCGAGAGGGAACCTCGATTCATCGGAAAACATGACGTTGCTCCACCGACGATTGTCCAAGCGCTCTCGTGCACCTCACCAATTATTCCTTGAAGCGATGTGACGTTCAGTCAAACGTGGAATCATTCGAGGTCGTCGAACGTAAAAATTGCAGCTGTGTTGGCGATTTCGGATAGTCTGCATGTCAGAACATGAAGTAAAGTAAGAAAAATGGCGATAAATTGAAAAAATGAAAATATTTGGTTTATATTTTTAGGCTCTACAAAATACTGAAAAAACAGATGCATTTAAATTTTTCGGACATTGACTTCCTATGACTTCCCGGATCAGTTCGGCCTTAAACCGAGACATTTTCCTTGGATGGTAACACATTTAAGCTATGTCTTTTATTGTTAATTATATTTCCAAAATTTCAAAAAGGTGACCCTCCAAATAAGGCTGGAAATAAAAGATTAAGTCAAAAACGTAAAACTCGCAACACCCAGGCCGGTGACCGAAAATAATAAAGTACCTATTAGCAGTTTCCAATAAGCGGATAACGGCGTTTCATGTTTTAACCCTTTACCTAACGAATCGCCCGCATCCGCCCGCGTAATTTGTAAATTGAGCAGTTGAAAAAATTCATTTTTCAAAATATTTCAACAAAGCTATATCATGTGACCACTCAATGGAACGAGTTCATCGAGCTCGTTCCAATGAGTGGTCACATGATATGGTTTTGTTGAAATTTTTTTTGAATTTTTTTTAAAAATAGTAATTAAAATAATAAATTTTGATATTCTCTACGTTGGGTAAAGGGTTAAGGCGGAGTGATTTCAGAAAAAGTTTGCATTTTTCATGTAAAAGGTCCAAAACAGCCTAAAAGTTGAAATGACGTAAAAACGTAAACAAGAGCATCGCGTAGTGGGACAATATACGCCCGTTTTGTATTTTTGAAGGGTTGGGGTAAGGATGGGGGTGAGGGTGAAAATTGTTTGGGCCATCCCCATATTCGAACTTGACCTGTATTTTGTTGTGATTAAACAACATACCAAGTTTGGAACCAATCGGAAAACAAATAATAAAAGTTATCATCCGGAAACCATATATTTGATGCATTCTATGTCCAACAAGGTCCATAATTCAGGGGAACTTCGAAGTTCGAACTGACCCCATATTCGAACTTGACCTGTCTTTTGTTTTGATTAAACCACATACCAAGTTTAGGAGTCAATCGAAAAAAAAAACTAAAGTTATCATCTGGAAACCAAATGTTGACGAACGGAAAGACCAACGGATGAACAAATGGATGGACAAATGGACAGACAGACAGACTGATTCCATAATTCGACGGTTTTTCAACAGGCGTATAAAAAATCATACTAAAGTTATAATCCGGAAAACACAAAATGCACAAATTCAAGAGGAATAACTCTGGAAAGATACATGCGATTTTGGCCGAAAGTGCACTTGAGCTGTGCTTTGTGGTCATAAACAAAATCTGAGAATTTCAAACAAATTAGTCAAGCCAAACTAAAGTTATCATCCGGAAACCACATAATTCACAAATTTGCAATTCTATTGGTTTGGCTAGGGTGGGGTTGGGTCAGGGGTGGGGTGGGGGTTATGGGTAGCCCCAGAGTAGGGCTTAAGGTTGGGGGTTAGGTCCCGGGGGTCGGTGGGGTTGGGGTCTGGGGTGGGCTTTTAGGGTTTAGGGTCAGGGTGGGGTAGGGTTAGGGTGTGGTTTTTGGTGGAGGGGTGGGGTTAGGGTTAAATATAAGTTCTAGGGTGGAGGGGTGGGGTGCTGGGTAAAATAAGGTTTTGGACATACAAAATGTTTTTTTGGTAGCCCATAAACCCGAAATGTTGGAGCGGATAGACGGACAGACGGACGGACAGACGGACGGACAGACAGACGGACGGACAGACAGACAGACAGACTGATAACATAATACGACCGTTTTTTAAACGGGCGTATAAAAATGGCAATAAATTGGAAAAAATAAAAACTACAGGGTTTTTATTTGTTCAGCTCTCCGAAATATTTAAGGTTGAAATTGCGTGGAAATTGGACGAATTTAAGGGCCTATACAAGTAATGAAATTTTGTTTATTTTGAAAATTCTCACCTCTCATATTCCTTAAATTCAGATTAAATATACACAAATTATACATCAAAATGAAGGTTGGGATTTATAGAACACGAAACACATGTGTAATCAACTCATAGAGTCGACTGTAGGCACCACTGGTTCCTGGAAGTCTGCTGCCGTATTCGCAGCGGCACCAGAACTGATAATTTAATAATATTTCGCGAAAACAACCTGTGGCCAAATGTGCTTTACATATCCAAGAACAAAGCTAGGGGATAAAAATTCTTCAAAACACGGCAACAGAGCTACGTGGGGGTAAATTCCAAAGCCTTTGCTTTTGTTTACGTATGAATATACTTTCGATTTCCGGTCGACGTCATCGGACCGAAAAAGCATGTAAAAACAACGCCGTCTAAAATCAAATAATGAAAAAGATCGCCTTCATACAGTATATTGTTATTAAAAAGAGATTGCACAGTTGCCATATTCAATGCAAGGTATCATGATACCTGTTGAAATTTCTTAGAATTACGATTTTGTTTTTCGATGGAAATTCGTGGTAACGAGTGATTTGCGCATGTCTGTCGAGCATGGAAACCATCTTCAATAAAAAAAAATGCAGACAGTGTTGTCCTTTTCCAAAATGCAGTCCTATCGCTGTATTCGAAAGTGTTTTGAATGCCTAGCTTAGTTCTTGGATATATGAAGCACATTTGGTCACAAGTTGTTCTGATGAAATATTTTATTATCAGTTCTGGTGCGAATACGGCAGCAGACTTCCAGGAACCAGTGGTGCCTACAGTCGACTCTTTGAGTTGATTATACATGTGTTTCGTGTTCTATACATCCCAGCCTTCATTTTGATGTATAATTTGTGTATATTTAATCTGAATTTAAGGAATATGAGAGGTGAGAATTTCAAAATAAACAGAATTCCATTACTTATATAGGCCCTTAAATGTTGTGGTAAAGGGACAGGGAGGGGTTACCACTCTCCTACAATACAATACAATATCGCTCACCGTGTCGCGTTTTAAATAATTTGCTCTATGACAGGAAGTTCGACAAAATTAATGTACGTCCCCGTTTTACTGTGCAGACTGTTTTCGATAAGCCAGCCAAGTTTCTTTGCATCTCAATGGCCCGGTGTGTTTGAGTTCATCGGTTATATTTAAAATAATCATCTCGTATTTCCTTTTGTCTCGATAACATTTACTGGGAACTCAGGAAACACAAAAAAATAAAATAAAATAGAACAAATAGCATCAACCACGAAGAAAGTTTACTTCTAAGATTTGTCGTTTATACGAAATAAAAACAAAACATCACCTGAAAAGAATAGTAACAAAGTTGTCAAACTCACAGTTGTAATTCCAACAGGCACCGATACGATCAGACCAGTTATCGCACAGCAGAAATAAAGAAATGTTTGTATAAACAGCTGGATATCCAATAAAATCCAAGATGCCATGATTGGTTACCGCAGCTCATCACCACACAGACTCTTTTTGCTGGGTGTTGCAACGACTTATAAAACTTGCGAACACTCTCCACGGTTCCAGAACGATGCACAGAAGAAGGGAGATAATCAAACAACATAATAATCACACCCGTCTTGTTGTGTGTGGGAATTGTCACATGTCAGAGCTTTTTTGGCACATTGCCATCTTCAGAGATGTAAAGTCAGGGGAGATGAGGGGCGAACAAGTGCCCCTCCAATGTTTCCAGAAACAGACGCAGGAGGGCTAAAACTCGCTCCCCTCGCAGGGCCTATAGTCGAGCGATTAGCTCTCCTCAATCTTATAAAAGCTTTAAAAGTGGCAAAATGAAGTTTTACTATTAATGAATTCTTCCTTGTGGGCTTTGTACATTTTATTTCGTACTGCTAACAAGGAAGTCTTTGTGTGACGGCTACACTACCCCTCCTTTCCCCCAAGACTCGCTCTCCTGAAAATGCCAGACCTGCCTCAGACTGTTGAAAAGCCTCCAAATAGGTATACAACTGTTCCAAATAACCGCTAGTTTAGCCCTTTGATACTGTTGTACGTCTTTTGACGTACGAAATCAAACAGCGCATTAATACTTTGTGGTCATTTGTTTTGTTATTATTTTTCAATTTTAATAAAGTTTTAACCTCAATTCCTATTTTCTTCCGAATAGTGCTCAGTGATAACCGTTGAGCCAAATATTATCGCAGCTTAAAGTACTAATATAATCCTTCTGTCAAGACTTCTTAACTGGTTGAGTGCTAGAAGCCACTATCAGGGCTTTCAAAAAATGAGGATACCAGAGCAAAAACACCACTTTAAATTTCATATTCAGACAAACACAAACAATATTTTGTTTATATAAATTTGTTTTATTATAAATTATTGGAGAGTGCCTGTAGGCACTCTCCAATAATTTGTAATAAAACAAGTTTTGAATAACAAATTCAGACCACCAAAAATAATTTAGCCCTCAACCAGTTGTTCATTAATGTGAAAATCATCTTGTTATTTGTACTTTCCGACGTTTGACGTCGCATTTTGAAAAACGTTGAAGAAACTGAATTCCCAGTGACGTTTGAACGTCAGGATAATTAAAGTCTCAAAGGATTAATGATATGTGGATCGAACTTTCTCTCAGAATTAGCTGTACCTTTTAGCAGTGCCGTTATGAAGTCCGTGGCATTCTGCCAGGGATGTACCATAGTATTGCCGATGAACATAGCTAATTATCTTGATTCAATACAACTTGCTTGAATAATTCGCCGAAATGTAAATAGTTGTGCATAAAGGCATTGTGACAACTTCCATGGGCGGATCCAGAGGAAGGCGGCAAGAGAAGGATACACTCGACAGAACTCATCTCTATTGTTTGTTATTCGTTTTTTCCACAAGCACAGAGACTAGTGGACAGAATATTATCCGTGATAACACATGACATCCTCAACTGGAGGTCAGATTACCGGAGGTCAGAGGTCAGACTATCGGATGTAGTGGATGTCATGTGTTATCGCGGAGAAACTAGTTCCCCATGCATACAAGTAAAGCTCTTGCGCGGGTCTCCCGCGATCCTTCATAAATTTGCTTTACTTTTCTCAATATTTGAAGGAGTATAAACGTTTGGCTGGAATACATAGTGGCCATGTGCAAAGTTCTAAGCCATCAAAGGGCCATCTTTCAGTTTTCGGAATATTCTTCTGAGAGCCCCCTCAAGATAGTGAAATGAGAAACTGCTCGGGGAGGAGTCGTTTGAAAAGTTTAAATATTTTAAAAGAAAATAGAATGAATTCAATTTACTCTCGTATGAATCATACGTAAAAGGTATTGGAAGGCACAACTGATTTTACACATTGACAAAATGGAAGGGGGGGGGGGAGGGGGGGGGGGTGCGGAGGCTGGAGCATGACTTCCCTAAAAATTAGCGCCCTCTCCTCAAAATGGGAAAATTAAAGCACCAGAGTATCCCAGATTCACTCTCAGGGCATTGAATTTTCAAAATTTTCTTGGAGAGCCCCCTGAATCTCCAGCAATGGGAGTGGGTACCGTGGACCTGAGGTGTGGGTATGGCCCTACTATTGGTGGGGTTCTGGAGGCATCCGAACCTCCACCAATGGGAGGGTCAAACCCACACCTACCTCAGGCTTACGGCCTTCGGATATGCCTGTGGCATATATCGTCCTGGCACCCCTAAAACTGTTATGCCACCCCTCAGTAGGAAATCCTAGCTATGCCCCTGATTGACACAAAGATGTACTCTGAGTTTAGTTTCTGACTTAAGCATGTGTCCATGGTCACACGTTCATAGTATAGAGGAAGCCATTTTCCATTTCCCAAGGCATTAGGCTTACGGGTTTTATTGCTAAATTTTTGAAAACCAACAAATTACAGAAAACAACAGGTGACCATCAATTATTTCAGCAATCACTTGCAATCCTCTTCCGCGTCAATCAAGGCGTGGCAGGGAGAAAGAAAGAAAAGGGAGAGCTTGTCTAATAGGGGATGAAAGTATTAATCAGAGGAAGAATATTGGTAACAGAAGCTATACAATACGTGGCAGTGGCCTGGCCATGTGGGCGCTGAGAGGGGCACATGTCCCCCAAATTTCATTCATGCTCCCCCCTCCCAAATATGGAAAATCAGGCAAGACATTTTAACATCTAGATATTTATACTTGTTCACAACTTATAACTTATGGACACAAACGGACTCAGTCAAGGAAAGAGCGTTTTTGTCTCGAATTTCAAAATCTCCACCCCCGGACGCCATCTAACGAGGGGGCACCCCCCACACCCATCCCACCCCCACCCCGTGCTCGTCCTCATTTCGCGGCTACGTGGCGGCTCGGATGATGCTGCATATCATACTCTGTACGCCTCCTAGATATTACCTGTACCGCCCTAACTTTATAATCCTTGTTACGCGCCTGATACGTGGTAGCGTCTGACCAAAGAACATGAAATAGAAAAACAAGAAAAATTTCTCTCAGACCATAAATAAAATTGACAGCGCTAGATTGTACAGTATGTTCGCCTTGAAGATAGTTCGAATAAACTGACACAGGGTGTATTACCCTCCACAGGTTTTGACCACTTTCAAAAATGTTACAGAAGGAGTTGTAAACAAATTGAGATGATCGATATCTTGACCGAAATCAAAAGCTTCTTTAATTACCTGTTAAATAGTTAAACAGTTTATCTATGTAAGTCCACATAATATAAAACAAATAGAACACTTTGTATATCATCTAATACACTAGGAATAAGGGCCGTAACTAATCTTCTTTTTTTGGGTGTGGGGGGGGGGGGGGGGGGGGGTAGGACGTCAGTACCCGACGACTCGGTCATGTCGCTCAGCTACAGTACCGCCGCCGTGGACTGGTCACTTTCCACAGGTGGGCAATATTTACACAGACACAAAAATATTAAATTCTAAACACTAATTATAAGAATAATCATCAAAAAATTAATTAATGAAGCACCGGGTACAACCCGCCCCGGTACAACCCGGGTACAACCCAGTGCTTCAATACTTAAAATTATGCTGCTGATGATTTTTATTACCTGGTAAACGAACATCACTGTCCACGCTTGGGTTAAGACCAGTCCACGGCGATTGTACTATATTTGGAACATACATGGGCGTACAAGGCGGGGGGTGGGGCAGGGATGGGGTAACTACCCTCCCAAATTCAGGCAAAAGAGAGGGGAGAATTCGGGCAAAGCAAGAGAAAAAAATCGGACAGAGAAAGCAAAAAGATTAACAGGTTAAGAATGAAGGGCATTTGATGGCAAATTAATTGTCAACTTTTCGTCAACCAAATCCCTGATAAACAGCCTTCTGAAATTTGTATCCCCTTAAATTTCTTCAGGAGTACAGGAATTAACCCAACGATTTTATTTCTCCGAGTTAACTGTCAAGTTTGGTCGGGTTTGAAAATCGGGAGCCGGCCAGGCCCACACCATGCAAGCGTCTATTCACGTTCAAAACAGGAAAGCCGAACACGCTTGATGCGGGCTATAAGAAAACTCACAGAAAGCAACATTCGGACGTATACATAAATAAAATTCAATCGCGTTCTGGAAAAGAATCGAATGCAAACTGGTATGTTTGATAGTCAAGAAAAAATACAGAAAACCCATAGCCCTGGCTGCACTGCTATTGTCGGAAAAGATTGCAAACCGAACGTAAAATTTCTCACATTTGTCTGTTGGCCTGACTTGGATGTCGTTATGGTCAGTTGTTTCTTGCGATACTTTCGTGAGTTCACTAATCCGCAGTCTGGTTCAGAACTCACAACAGCATCTCAAGACACAACTGGTAATAACGACATTCACGCCATCAGACAAAGATGAAAAATGTTACTTTCCTCTGGAAGGATCTGCGCGAAATGATTTGACATGCATGGGATCTCAGGATTAGAATTTACTTCAATAGATATTGATGTATTAAGACATTTTCTCTTAAAAATGAGGCCATACGCCCCCTCTGAAAATACCTTGATTAACCCTTTACCTAACGAATCGCCCGCATCCGCCCACGTAATACGCAAACTGAACAGTTGAAAAAATTAAATTTTTCAAAATATTCCAACAAAACCATATCATGTGACCCCTCATTGGACCGAGCGCATTGAGCTCGTTCCAATGAGCGGTTACATGATATGGTTCTGTTGAAATTTTTTGAAAAATTTTTAAAAATTATATTTAAAATAATAAATGTTGATATCGTCTGCGTAGGGTAAAGGGTTAAGTACTTAGGAAGCCTCAGAATTCCTCTCAGGGTCATTAATTTTTCAAAATTTTCCTGGGGGAGACCCCCGGACCCCACACCAATGAGAGGAGGACACCTCTTCCCATACCTACCTTCATCTCGGGCCTGCGGCATCTCGTTGCCATTTTTTTTCGTTTTTTTTCGGGCAATTCTGTATTTCCTCCCTCCCCCGCAAAAAAAAATCTACCTCCCGTACGTCTACGGGAACACACCTAATTGCTTTTATCAAAGACTTGAACGCTACAAATATACTTTCCTTTGACAAAATATTGCATTTTAAACGTACATCAATTATTTACTAGCCATGGAGAGGTGTCCGACCATCTGGGTGCTTTCAAGAGTTCATGGTGATAAACATCCTTTCCTATCAGTTACTCTCTCTCTCTCTCTCTCTCTCTCTCTCTCTCTCTCTCCTCTCCTCTCCTCTCCTCTCTCTCTCTCTCTCTCTCTCTCTCTCTCTCTCTCTGAATGTTGAATTCTACCGGTGTATTGAGTCGGGCATTTATTGATTTATTATTTATTTAATTATTGGTGTTTAAGGTCACATATTTCTGCACAATGGCTAATCATGACCACGACAGTTTTACGGGTGGAGGAAGCCGGAGTACCCGGAGAGAACCACCGAGCAACGGCGAGCAACTGTCAGTTCGCCAACATACTAACTCCACACAAGCAGGGTTAGCATTGGTTCAAGACAGGTGCACCATCGACGTGCAGTACGCCTTAGTACACAGCGTAACCGTGCCCCCACATGGGCAATGGGGGGGGGGGGGGGGGGGGGCATTTATTGAACTTTCTAATCTGTGAATAGTTTTGTCGGCCAAGCAAAAGATTTAGCCCAACTGATTGCCCCAAAGCGTTTTACATTTTCGTTGAGCATTTGCTAATTTCTTTTCTGTCCGACGAAATTCGTATTGGGAGACTTTTTTTTTGGGGGGGGGGGGGGGGGGTAACTCCCACCCCAACCCCAGAATTTACGCCCCTGCTACGAATGTCCCACTACTTTATGAGGATAAAAATACGAATAAATGATGCCCGATTTTTATTTTTCTTTTTTAAGTATGCGTATTAGTTACATGTATTAGTTACATTTCATGGGGGAGGTACTACGGCAGCGTATTAGGGTCAGGACCTTTTCATTTAATAAACTGTTTATACAGTTTAATAAACTGTTTTTACAGATTAATAAACTGTATTTACAGTTTAGTAAACTGTATTTACAGTTTATTACGAGACTGTTTTTACAGATTATTACGAGACTGTTTTAACAGTTTATTACGAGACTGTTTTTACAGATTAATAAACTGTATTTACAGTTTAGTAAACTGTATTTACAGTTTATTACGAGACTGTTTTTACAGATTATTACGAGACTGTTTTTACAGTTTATTACGAGACTGTTTTTACAGATTAATAAACTGTATTTACAGTTTAGTAAACTGTATTTACAATTTATTACGAGACTGTTTTTACAGATTATTACGAGACTGTTTTTACAGTTTATTACGAGACTGTTTTTACAGATTAATAAACTGTATTTACAGTTTAGTAAACTGTATTTACAGTTTATTACGAGACTGTTTTTACAGATTATTACGAGACTGTTTTTACAGTTTATTACGAGACTGTTTTTACAGATTAATAAACTGTATTTACAGTTTAGTAAACTGTATTTACAGTTTATTACGAGACTGTTTTTACATTTTATTAGAAGACTGTTTTTACAAATTAATTAGCCATTCGATTATTGGTTAGTAGTATAGCATGTACCCGATCGTGCGCTATTACCCGGACTTTTCGGGAAGCTGCTATTGTTAAATTCACATAGGAACCGGACTTTTTGGGTTGAAACCTGACCAAATCTTGCACGCGATGTACGTACTGCATATATAGTATGCTATGACATGTGCAGTGATATATGTACACACAGGGCTATGGATGTATAGTGTGGGGTATGATGGAAATTAAAGGTGAAGGTTGTGTTTCTCGAGAAAAAAATTCCCGCGAAATGGTTGACGTTGCTATAGACGTCGTGACGTCATTATGCGCACCATGACGTCAGAAAACGTTGACCGCTGTTGTTGAACCATATACAATGTGGTATGACATCTTTCGGGCCAGGGAGTGTCGGGGTTCTCGTACTTGACTGATATCGTAGTATAGTAAGGATGGTATATACCCCTTTAGGTATACTATTAGCCCTTGGTACTACTAATCAACCTTCATATTATCCTACAACTGGTATAGATAGCACGTAATGCTAGGTTAACCAGTATTGTCGGGTGGGGTAATGCATGGTCATCGTCTCGTGCGGTTTTGCGAAATAGTCCTTGGTGATTTGGATTTGCAGTATAGTATGGGCGTAATATATCATTGTAGATCCCATCTTAATCCTTGTTGTATCAGCCTGCCGATTGCTTTGTACTATCCTATGACTGATATAGGTAGTACGTAATGCTAGGTTAACCAGTATTGTGGGTTGGGGTAATGCATGGTCGTCGTCTGGTGTGGTATTGCGAAATAGTCCTTGGTGGTTTGGATTTGTAGTATAGTATGAGCCTTATAGATCCCATCTTAATCCTTGTTGTATCAACCTGCCGATTGCTTTGTACTGTCCTATGGCTGATATAGGGAGTATGTAATGCTGGGCCAGGCGGTATTGTAGGGTGGGTGGTGGTAATGCATGATCGCCTAGTATGGCAGTATGGGATGTTCGCTCCTCACCCTAGGGGTCCCATGTTAGCCCTTCGAACTATTAATCCACCTAATGCTTCAAATTATCCTCTGACTGGTATAGATAGTACGTATCGCTAGAACAACCAGTATTGTGGGTAGGGGTAAGGCCTGGTAGTTTAGAACGGTAGCAGCACCATTATCTACCTAGGACGGTGTGCTGACCCACAGGTGGTACAAGTATTGCGTAATGATAGGCCAAGCAGTATTGTTGAGTAGGGGTAATCCATTGTTGTCTTGTTAGGAAGTAAAGGACGTTTTTTTATATCCCTGTTGGTTCAACTTTTCCCTTGGTACTAGTAATCGACCTAATGCTTCATGTTATCATATGGCTGGTATAGGTGGAACGTAATGCTAGGAGAAGAGCTATTGTGGACGGGGGTAATGTCTTCTGTAGTGCAGTAGAATAGTATGGGCGGTATATACCGACTTAGGTCCCATGTAAACCATTGGAACAACAATCCACCTGGGCTGGTGTGCTATCCCATATATGGTGTAGGTTGTATGAAATGTACTGCTGTGTGCTGTTTGCTTGGTTTCCAGTCTCCTAGCAGGGTATGGATGGTTCTTTGACATTCTAAGACTTGGCCTAGGGTAGAGGTAATATGTGGCAGTTAGCAAGCCTAGAGTAGTGCTTCAAATCAGCAGTAATGATAGAAGGGGAGAAGAAGATTATAGGATACGGTACTACAGTACAAGCTAGTCATAGGACGGAAGGCTGAAACCGATGGGAAGACCACCTTATAGGAGCTATATAGGGCTTGGAATCTCACTTATGGAATCCCGCTTATAGAATACATTTTATTGAATCCCTACGGAATCCCTTTTTGAAAAAGTCTAGCTTTCGGCTCCACTTTTTCCCTATCTGAAGATAAGAGTCGAATGTGGATGCACGCGTTCGACTCATTACTCTGTGGCTTATTTGCTCGATGGGATTTTAGTCGTTCGTTCAATTGGAGATAGTTAGCAAGCCTGCAGAAGTGCTACAAATCAAATAGTAATAGTACAAAAAACTAATGGTACAAAGCTGCGAGGGTGGTAGAAGATTATAGTACTGGATGACTACGAACGAGGCAAGTTAAAGAACAGAAAGTTGAAGACAAGATGGAAACAGATGGCAAGGCTATCTGTGTGAAATGTGTTCGAGCTTCAGCGCGTAAAGGTTAAATGAGGTGATCGACTCTTCTCGGGGGTGGGTCTGAGGGTCATCAAAAACTCATATTTTAGAAAGGTTTCGTGTGATACATGATTTTAAGGTCTCAATGCGTGTGGTCCGAATATTTGTTATTTGTCCTTCCCCGAGAGGATGGGGCTGAGGGGCATAAAGAAATTCAAGTGTTAGAAAGGTTGACAAGCGATACATCATTTTAAAGGTCTAGACGCGTGTAGTCCGAATATTTGGTATTTTCCATCCCCGAGTGGGGTGGGTGGGGGGGGGGGGGGAGTTTGCTGGGGGCATATAAAATTCAAGTTATAGAAAGGTTGGCATGTGATACATCATTTTAAAGGTCTTGACGCATGTAGTCCGAATATTTGGTATTTGTGTCTATCCGAGGGGGCTCTGGGGTGGGGCCTCAAAACTTAAGTTTTAGAAAGGTTGTCGGGTGATTCATCATTTTAAGGTCTCGACTTGAATATTTTGAATATAAAGTATCCGACCCTTCCCGATAGGGTGGGGCTGAAGGGTGGGGGCTTCAAATCCCATGTTTTAGAAAGGTAGTCATGTGATACATCATTTTAAAGTTCACGACTTGAATATTTCGCATTTGAAGTATCCGACCATCCCTGAGTGGGTGGGGGCCGAAGGTGCGGCCTCAAAACTCAAGTTTTAGGACGGCAGGCGTGTGATACATCATTTTAAAGGTCTCGACTTGAATACTTCGAATATGAAGTATTCAGCATTCCCGATGGGATGGAACCGAGGGGTGGGTTTCAAAACTTAAGGTTTAGAAAGGTAGTCGTGCAAATGCGAACGACACACTCTTCAGCATGTGACAATGTGTGAAACCGTGTACTGTTTTAGCTGTTTTTTTAAGTGTTTCATCAAAGGATTTCATTGATTTGGAGGTGATGTCTCGTATGTGAAACAGTCCAAATTGACAGAAGATGCAAAAACATTGTCAGGACACCTGAGGCCCCGTAAGGCCTGGGCTGACGTGGGGTTATTTAGTCCAGCTGATGAAATTGCGGGAGGGGAGCGGTGGCTCAGTAGGTAGAGGTGCAGGCTGCAAGCCGAGAGGTCCTCGGTTCGAATCCCACCTGCGGCAACCGCGTTGTATCCTTGGGCAAGACACTTCACCCCCATTGCCCATGTGGGGGCACGATGACGCCGTGTACTAAGGCCTACTGCACGTCGATGGTACGCATGTCTTCAACCAATCTAACCCTGCCTGTGCTGCAGTGCGGAGTTACGATGTTGGGGAGCTGGCAGCTGCTCGTCGTTGCTCGGTGGTTCTCTCCGGGTACTCCGGCTTCCTCCACCCGTAAAACTGTCACGGTCATGATTAGCCATTGTGCATAAATATGTGACCTTAAACGTCAATAAATATGAAATTGCGGGAAAATTAGACCGACGTGGAGAGTCGGAATCCTATTGCCGCGAACTCGGCGCTGGGAGCTGAGTTCGACCGGCGCTGTGATTTCGTTTCTCCTCTGCCATATTGGTCTAAGATAGGTTCGATTTCCGTTAGGTGTGATTCCTAATCACTTCAGGCTGTGTAATGGAAAGAATGATTTAAAATAACAACGATTCTTTTATTTACACATAAAAATAAAGCCGTTTCAATATTTCAACAATCAGCAATTCGATTCTTTTCACAGAAAATGGGTTGCTAGGGTTAAACAATTCTCAACAATTATATAGTCATTCTATAGCCCTGTGCTGGCACTATAGTCTACACACTGGAAATGTTACTACCGTGAGCTCGCCATAAGAGCTTCACAAATCTGAAATTATATTACGGAGAGCTCGCCATAAGAGCTTCACAAATCTGAAATGTTATTACCGTGAGCTCGCCATAAGAGCTTCACAGCTTAGGCTCAAATGTCAACGTCTGCGCGTAACTGTACCTCTGGCTGTCGGAGGGTTCCGACCAGCAATGTTTGTCATCTATAAGGCCACCTTACTTCTGATTTGGGTCAGATATTGTCTACTCATACCTCATGTGCCTTTTGAAAGTCTTCCGTGGTAGTCCTATTGAAATGTTCACTCTTCCTGGTTGAATTCACGATTCACAAATGCCCCTTTTTGTGCTAGGGCGAGATTGTCACTCACACCGATCTCCAGTCGGTATTACGATGCTTCGACAGCAAAACAAACTACTCCCAACGCAACCAGTCTGACGCTTCAAGGGGTTAATAGGCACAATACAATTAACCTGCACTTCTGGCTATTGCAGGCTGATACCTGCTACTCGACAATCTAAACTTTAACGTTTGACCTTGGGTTTTCCTTCTCAGCGAATTTGGCACTGTAGCCGCCTATCAACCTTAAGCTAAATCAATCGTGGAATGCCCTGTCTGGCGATTCCAGCCGTTTCAGGGTCCTGTGATCGAAGGTACCCCTATGCCAGGAAACAGAGTCCGCCTGCCCTGGACTTCACCAACGTGTGTGTGACCCCAAGTGTGTGTCTAATGCTCTGCTCTTCAAGGTATATATATATACTTTTTACCCTAAGCTGTCAGATGGACAGACGCTCATCTGTCCATCTGCCAAAACGGTGAGAGATGACGTATATCGAGGCAAAATCAATACAAGTCATCTCGCGCGTGACTTAACGGTGATTTCACTTGTCGAGAGAACCGATTCGTTTCTGCCACTCATTGCTATACTAATGATCAGGTGACGACACGACAGACATTTCTATCTTTTAGAATCTCGTTTCTCAATTGGCCGTGACGATATCCTGCCACCAACCGATTACGTCTCGTAAGACTCGCGACTACTGTATAACTTAAATGAGATTAGACCTTATCTAACATACCGTTTCTCCCCTGGGTCCCTGCCCTGAAGCTGGATATACACCACGTGTGTTTTTTCCATGCCCAGCTTCACAGAGAAGTGAAATTCACGTAGGTTTTTCGCCTTGATGCGGAATATCTTTTGAACTTACAATATCTTTATATATGAGGCCCCTTGCCCCTTGCCCCTATATTTAGGCTGGCTTTGCTCTGACAAACATGTAGTTTTTCCTCTGTGTTTTCCGGTGTCACTTCGTCGGATGCGATTGGTTTCGTAGAGATCTCTCAGATGAGAAACATTTTCAACCGCATGATATCTTGGTTTATTCCAATCAGTATGTGGCAGACGAATACAGCTTTATGTGGTGTGCTTGTTCGACGGGTGTGGGTCATTCGACAGATTCGAAGGAGATCCATCAAATGAGAGAGAGAGGAGATTTTCAACTGCGTGGCATGCTGAAGTGTAGCTTGATATCACGCTAAACGAGAGAGAGTCCAGATTAAATGAGTGAAAGTATTATGATACATTAAAGTGTCTGATGAAACCTCTCGAGAAGGAAACCCAAAACACCAACACGACGTCTTCACGAATACATTTTGAGGAAGCTGCACGTACCCTCTAAAACAATAGCACACAACTAATTTACTCGTTGATCAGAAGCTCGACACTAGTCGAAGAACTCATCAACGTTTTTGAACGTAATATTAAGTTTACGAGTCGATTAAAGAGGAATAATTTTTGACGAGAGACATTCGTGAAGGTATTGTGACACAATACATAGCTGACAACTTCCACATTTCAATGGAGTGGAATAAGACAAACATTCAGCAAGTGAATGTACTGCGATAGAGAGATCCTACTGTTATCGCCTCGACATTACGGAAGAATGAAATGTGGAAATCCTTTTGCAGAGATGATTCATAAACCGTTATATACCGCCCATGTTATACTACCGTTCTAAGCTGCCTGGCATTACCTGTACCACCAATACCGCTTGGTCTAGAATTACATAATACCTATACTAGTCATAGGATAACACCAGGTGGATAATAGTACTAAGAGCTAACATTGGCCCTGTAGTGGTACAACGCGTACATCCTATAGGATAACACACTCGGCGACCATGCATTACACCCACACACCCCAAAATAACGTCTGCCACCGCATTACATACTAGCTAACCCAGTCATGGGATGACACAAAGCATTAAGTCGATTTGTAGTACCAATGGCTTTCGCGGAGGGGCGGGGGCCACAGGGGTATATATCACCCAATAATGACATGAAGGCCCAATGGGGTAATAGTATACCAACATTGATATATACCGCCGGGGGCGCGGTGGCTCAGTAGGTAGAGGTGCAGGCTGCACGCCGAGAGGTCCTCGGTTCAAATCCCACCTGCGGCAACCGCGTTGTGTCCTTGGGCAAGACACTTCACCCCCATTGCCCACGTGGGGGCACGGTGGCGCTGTGTACTAAGGCGTACTGCACGTCGATGGGGCACTTGTCTTCAACCAATGCTAACCCTGCTTGTGTGGAGTTAGTATGTTGGGGAGCTGACAGTTGCTCGCCGTTGCTCGGTGGTTCTCTCCAGGTACTCCGGCTTCCTCCACCCGTAAAACTGTTATGGTCATGATTAGCCATTGTGCAGAAGTATGTGACCTTAAACACCAATAAATAAATAAATAATAATAAATATAATATATACCGCCACTACCATATCACACATCCCGCCCCATACGAGAAACTCGACACCCCCTGACCCGAATAACATTATGTCAGATTGTATAGTAGACAACAACAGAGGTCAACATCTCTGTGACGTCGCGTGCGCATCAGAACGTCACGACGTCAATAGCAACGTCAACCATTTCGCGAAAAAGAACTTTCAAGAAAACCCAACTTTCCCATCATCTTCCCACTACTTACCTATAATATATACCCAAAGCCCAATGTGTACGTATATTACTATACACACCACAGTATACTACATATGTTGTAAGTACACCATTTGCCGGATCTAGCTGGAGGGAACAAACGTTTTCCTAAGGAAAAAATGCTCGGCAAAAGTCCGGTTCCTATGGGAATTTAACACGAGCTGCTCCAGCAAAAGTTCGGGTTATCAGGGTCGATCGGGTACACGATATACTACTCACTTGCACTCCAAATATGACACCATTTCGCCTAATTGTTGTCACCTAAAAACAAACACATTTGCGAAAAATATCAACTCTATAATAGGACATAACTCTGATAAGACTATGGCAAATAACACCGTCGAGCCGAGGCAGGTTAACGGTAAGATACACTTGCATACTAAATGCCACGCTGCATGCCACGCAGCATGCCACGCAGTTGGAAATCTCCTCTTTCTCATTTGATAGATCTCCGTCGAAACTGTCGAATCAATCAGATCCGTTGAAAAGCGCACTACCTAAAGCTGTTTTCGTCTGTGACAGACTGATTGGAATAAACCAAGATATCGTGCGGTTGAAAATGTTTCTCATCTGAGAGATCTTCACCAAACCAATCGCATCCGACGAAGAGATACTGGAAAACACCGACGGAAAAATATATGTTTTTTTGCAACTTCAATCAATTTGGACTATTTCACATACGAGACATCACCGCCAATTCAATGAAATCCTTTGATAAAACACTAAAAAGTACACGTTTTCACACATTGTCACATGTTGGAGAGTGTGTCGTTCGCATCGCCTAAGGTTTTACGACCTTGCCCCACCACACCCACTCGAGGAGGGTCGGATACTTCATATTCGAAATATTCGACCCAAGACCTTTAAAATGAATTGTGACATGACTACCTTTCTAAAACGGATTTTTAATTTCCCTCAGCCCCACCCCTCGGGAAGGGTCGGATACTTCATATTCGATATATTTAAGTCAAGACCTTTAAAATGATATATGACACGAATACCTTTCTAAAACTTAAATTTGTTTTGCCCCTCAGCCCCACCTCTTCAGAGAGGGTTGGGCACTTCATATTCGGAATATTCAAATCGAGACCTTTAAAATGATGTATCACCCTACATCCTTTCTAAAATTTGGGGTTTGAGGTCCCAACCCTCAGTCCCACCCCCTTGAGGAGACACAAAAACCAAATATTCGGGCTAAAATGATGTATCACATGACAACAAACCTTTTTAAAACTTGAATTTTTTTATGCACCTAAGTCTCAGTCCCTAGGGACCTGGCAAATACCAAATAATCGGATTACACGCGTCGAGACCTTTAAAATGATGTATCACACGACAACCTTTCTAAAACATGAGTTCTGGGTGCTCATCAGACCCACTCCCCCACCCCCCCCCCCCCCCCCGCGACGAGTCGATCATCTCACAGTTCCTACACAGATAGCCTTGCCATCTGTTTACATATTGTCTTCCACTTCCTGTCCTATAACCTCGTTCATAGTCGACCAATACTAAAATTTCCACCACCCTCGAAGCTTTGTACCATTAGTTCCTTGTACTATTACTATTTGACTTGTAGCACTACTGCAGGCTTGTTAACTATCTCCGATTGATCAAACGACTAGAATCCTATCGAGCAAATAAGCCATAGAATAATTGGTCGAACGAGTGGCTCCACATTCGACTCTAATCCTCATCTTGCAAAAAGTGGAGCTGAAGGCCAGACGTTTTCAAAAGGGGATTCCACAATGATTCTATAAAAGGTATTTTATAAGTAGGATTCCATAAGTGAGATTCCAAGGCCCTATATAGCTCCTATACAGGTGATCTTACCATCGGTTTCAGCTTTCTATGCTATGACTAGCTTCTTCTGTAGTCCTCTGTACTATAATCTTCTTCTATCGTTGTGCCATTACTACCGACTTGAAGCACTATTGTAGGCGATATATGCAGTTCGTATACCACTTGCCGGATCTAGCCAAATGGCGCCGAAGTTTCGCACAGAAAAATTCCTACAAAGTCCGGTTCCTATGAAGATTTAACACTAGCAGCTTCCCCAAAAGTCCGGGTAATATCGCACGATCGGGTACATGCTATACTACTAACCAATAGTCGAATGTCTAATTAATTTGTAAAAACAGTCTTCTAATAAACTGTAAAAACAGTCGCGTAATAAACTGTAAATACAGTTTATTAAACTGTAAATACAGTTTATTAATCTGTAAAAACAGTCTCGTAATAAACTGTAAAAACAGTCTCGTAATAATCTATAAAAACAGTCTCGTAATAAACTGTAAATACAGTTTACTAAACTGTAAATACAGTTTATTAATCTGTAAAAACAGTCTCGTAATAAACTGTAAAAACAGTCTCGTAATAATCTGTAAAAACAGTCTCGTAATAAACTGTAAATACAGTTTACTAAACTGTAAATACAGTTTATTAATCTGTAAAAACAGTCTCGTGATAAACTGTTAAAACAGTCTCGTAATAAACTGTAAAAACAGTCTCGTAATAAACTGTAAATACAATTTATTAATCTGTAAAAACAGTCTCCTAATAAACTGTTAAAACAGTCTCGTAATAAACTGTAAAAACAGTCTCGTAATAAACTGTAAATACAGTTTACTAAACTGTAAATACAGTTTATTAATCTGTTAAAACAGTTTATTAAACTGTATAAACAGTTTATTAAATGAAAAGATCCTGACCCTAATACGCTACCGTAAGGTACAATTGATTGAATGGTCAGTTAAGTCTGTGGGTTGAGTATGGTGTATGAGATGGAAAACGTCCCAACCGATGTAAGCTTAATTGGCGTGGGCCACAAGAAAAAGCATATTTGTTTTCAATTCATACCTCAATGTACGTGTGTTCACAGTATTTGCTTAACTCGTCGAATTTGAGATTATTTGTCAAAGGTGAGTTGTGACGTGAGTGTACCATTTTTGAAAGATAACATGCAACTAGCTAGGGAAGCAGTGGTTAAATAAAATTTTATTTTAAATTTTTTTTATGATATTTGTTTCCTGCAGCAAACAAGCTTATGATAGTGACTTCCTCCACTGAAGTGACTCAACCAGTTTGAACATTTCCTACAAATTTGTTATGGAATAAATTTTTAAGCCTTTGTACCCTGATAATATATTCCATGCCAGATCAGAACTATCAACTGGTCGAGTTTGTATTCCTTACTTGGAGGAAGACCAATTAATATTTTCAACGTGCTGCCTTGGGGCTGTGGTAGCCTTGAGGCTGTGGTAGCCTTGGGCCGATGGTAGTCTTGGGGCTGTGGTAGCCTTGGGGCTGTGGTAGCCTTGAGGCTGTGGTAGCCTTGGGGCGATGGTAGCCTTGGAGCTGTGGTAGCCTTGGGGCTGTGAGTAGTAGGCTAGGGGGTTTTCGACCCTCATCTGGGGGACCTAGGCTGGGGGACCTAGGAAGTGACGTCATACCGCAATGTATTATGAGTATCACGTGGTTGTCATGGGAACCCATGTGGGCGGCCATGTTGTGACGTAATTGTCATTGTGATGGGTGATGTGAGTGCGCATGCGCAGCTCGTGTTGTTAGGGTGATACGTGTTTCCGTCGTCCATTTTGTATGAAGGGGCCGCCATCTTTGTTTCTATGGTGGCACGTGGTTGCTATGTTACCCAAAGGCTTCTTATAGGGCTAAGAGGTTTGTAACAGGTATGTTCGATTGACTGGGAGTATTTATGGCTCTACATAATTACCCAAATAAACCCGACAATGGCCGTAAATCATCGGAAACGACTTTATTTTATATGGATTCCCTATTTTATCGGTGTAGCACGTAGTGCTATAGTACCGAGGGGGCCACGGGGTGTGTTCCTTTGTAAAAGAGTATTTTTTGGAAGGACTTATGAAGATAATTACCCAAATAAACCCGACAAGTTTTACTATTTCGAATTCTTTCAGAATTCTCTGCTTCTGTCTACATATACAATAGTTTTCGACTATCTGACCATGTTCCATTGTTCTAGAGTATACTCCAGTAGCGTAGAACAGCCTATTAGTTGGAACACCTTTGTTTGTTATTACTAGTTTTAGCTATTCTGGTTTATTCTTGTTAGTTCTGACCCTATTCCAAGTACTCTTGTTGTTTCATTTAACTAGATCATTTATAGAAATTATAACTAACCAATCAGATTGCTTGATTTCCCATGATCTGTATGCAGAGTTATCTCCCCTTATTACAACAAAGCTGTATCCGTTTCTCATCACCTGGACCATATCCCCAGGCACCCCTTTTTTGCAAAACACCTGTGGCTATGGAATTACTTTTTGTCATATGTGCTTATGTGAAAAGGCACAATGTGCCCTAGCACAAACATGCACATACTGGCACATTTTACATGTGCTATTTGCACATACTGGCACATTTTACATGTGCTATTTACACATACTGGCACATTTACATATGCTATTTGCACATACTGGCACATTTTACATGTGCTATTTGCACATACTGGCACATTTTACATGTGCTATTTGCACATTGTGTGCAAGTGCACAATGTGCGCATAAAACATGCAGCACATAGGCACATACGGGTATTTGAGGATACCTATGGCCTGGTATTGTATTATTTGAGGATACCTTTATAGGATACCTTCTGGAGAACCCCATTTTGTCGTATGTGCTTATGTGAAAAGGCACAATGTGACACAATGTGCCCTAACACATAGGCACATGCGGGTATTTGAGGATACCTATTGCCTGGTATTGTTTTATTCGAGGATACCTACTAAAGAATCCCTTTTTGTCATATGTGCTTGTGTGAAAAAGCACAATGTGCCCTAGCACAAACATGCACATACTGGCACATTTTACATGTGCTATTTGCACATACTGGCACATTTTACATGTGCTATTTGCACATACTGGCACATTTACATGTGCTATTTGCACATACTGGCACATTTTACATGTGCTATTTGCACATACTGGCACATTTTACATGTGCTATTTGCACATTGTGTGCAAGTACACAATGTGCGCACAAAACATGCAGCACATATGCACATACGGGTATTTGAGGATACCCATGGCCTGGTATTGTATTATTTGAGGATACCTTTATAGGATACCTTCTGGAGAACCCCTTTTTGTCATATGTGCTTATGTGAAAAGGCACAATGTGACACAATGTGCCCTAGCACATAGGCACATGCGGGTATTTGAGGATACCTATGACCTGGTATTGTATTATTTGAGGATACCTTTATAGGACACCTTCTGGAGAACCCCTTTTTTGTCATATGTGCTTATGTGAAAAAGCACAATGTGACACAATGTGCCCTAGCACATAAGCACATGCTTTATGTGCCATGTGCTTATGTGCTAGGGCACATTGTGTCACATTGTGTTTTTTCACATAAGCACATATGAAAAAAAGGGGTTCTCCAGAAGGTGTCCTATAAAGGTATCCTCAAATAATACAATACCAGGTCATAGGTATCCTCAAATACCCGCATGTGCCTATGTGCTAGGGCACATTGTGTCACATTGTGCCTTTTCACATAAGCACATATGACAAAAAGGGGTTCTCCAGAAGGTATCCTATGAAGGTATCCTCAAATAATACAATACCAGGCCATAGATATCCTCAAATACCCGTATGTGCCTATGTGCTGCATGTTTTGTGCGCACGTTGTGCACTTGCACACAATGTGCAAATAGCACATGTAAAATGTGCCAGTATGTGCAAATAGCACATGTAAAATGTGCCAGTATGTGCAAATAGCACATGTAAATGTGCCAGTATGTGCAAATAGCACATGTAAAATGTGCCAGTATGTGCAAATAGCACATTTAAAATGTGCCAGTATGTGCATGTTTGTGCTAGGACACATTGTGCTTTTTCACACAAGCACATATGACAAAAAGGGATTCTCTAGTAGGTATCCTCGAATAAAACAATACCAGGCAATAGGTATCCTCAAATACCCGCATGTGCCTATGTGTTAGGGCACATTGTGTCACATTGTGCCTTTTCACATAAGCACATATGACAAAATGGGGTTCTCCAGAAGGTATCCTATGAAGGTATCCTCAAATAATACAATACCAGGCCATAGGTATCCTCAAATGCCCGTATGTGCTTATGTGCTGTATGTTTTATGCGCACCTTGTGCACTTGCACACAATGTGCAAATAGCACATGTAAAATGTGCCAGTATGTGCAAATAGCACATGTAAAATGTGCCAGTATGTGCAAGTAGCACATGTAAATGTGCCAGTATGTGCAAATAGCACATGTAAAATGTGTCAGTATGTGCAAATAGCACATGTAAAATGTGCCAGTATGTGCATGTTTGTGCTAGGGCACATTGTGCCTTTTCACATAAGCACATATGACAAAAAGTAATTCCATAGCCACAGGTGTTTTGCAAAAAAGGGGTGCCTGGGGATATGGTCCAGGTGATGAGAAACGGATGCAGCTTTGTTGTAATAAGGGGAGATAACTCTGCATACAGATCATGGGAAATCAAGCAATCTGATTGGTTAGTTATAATTTATATAAATGATCTAGATAAATGAAACAACAAGAGTACTTGGAATAGGGTCAGAACTAACAAGAATAGACCAGAATAGCTAAAACTAGTAATAACAAACAAAGGTGTTCCAACTAATAGGCTCTTCTACGCTACTGGAGTATACTCTAGAACAATGGAACATGGTCTGATAGTCGAAGACTATTGTATATGTAGACAGAAGCAGAGAAATCTGAAAGAATTCGAAATAGTAAAACTTGTCGGGTTTATTTGGGTAATTATCTTCAGAAGTCCTTCCAAAAAATACTCTTCTACAAAGGAACACACCCCGTGGCCCCCTCGGTACTATAGCACTACGTGCTACACCGATAAAATAGGGAATCCATATAAAATAAAGTCGTTTCCGATGATTTACGGCCATTGTCGGGTTTAGTTGGGTAATTATGTAGAGCCATAAATACTCCCAGTCAATCGAACATACCTGTTACAAACCTCTTAGCCCTATAAGAAGCCTTTGGGTAACATAGCAACCACGTGCCACCATAGAAACAAAGATGGCGTCCCCCTTCATACAAAATGGACGACGGAAACACGTATCACCCTAACAACACGAGCTGCGCATGCGCACTCACATCACCCATCACCATGACAATTACGTCACAACATGGCCGCCCACATGGGTTACCATGACAACCACGTGATACCCATAATACATTGCGGTATGACGTCACTTCCTAGGTCCCCTAGCATAGGTCCCCAGATGAGCGTCGAAAACCCCCTCGCCTACTACTGCTGTGGTAGTCTTGAGGCTGTGGTAGCCTTGGGGCTGTGGTAGCCTTGAGGCTGTGGTAGCCTTGGGGCTGTGGGTAGCCTTGGGGCTGTGGTAGTCTTGAGGCTGTGGTAGCCATGGGGCTGTGGGTAGCCTTGAGGCTGTGGTAGCCTTGGGGCTGTGGTAGCCTTGAGGCTGTGGTAGCCTTGAGGCTGTGGTAGCTTTGGGGCTGCGCGTTGAAAATCTTGGTTGGTCTACCACACAAATTCACTCGGCAATTCTCTTCTTTTCAAATTCGGATCGTATCATGATTCTGATGGAAGAGTGGCCTTCCGTGTTGAAATGCTTAATGTTTTCCAACCTGTGGTTTGTCGCTGAAACAGTTATTTAAAATACTATTACATCATTTGATGTCAGAGGCTCGGCCCCTTTGTTTGAGCTTGCCAAATCGACCATGGCCAGGACAAACCTGAAGATCTTGCGACTTCATGATAGGCTGTCGGGTGATAAAACTGGACAATATTTTAGATTTTTTCGTGAAACTGAAAAAAATCTACCTTTTGTACCTGTAAGTGTACTAATCCAAAATGCAAAATAATCTGAATGGTGTAAGTGTGATCTAGGTTGAATTAACGATAACACACTATACATACTGCTGTCTAAAACATTAAACAACTGTCATTAGGAGCACATGTAATATCAAGTTTACATCAATATTTCTCCCTAAATTTGGTACAGATATTCTGACAATTTGTAAATAAATATTTTTAGAATACATAGTGTTTTTAACAAGAACAGAAATATCGTCCCCTGAGTTCCAATGTGTTCTATGTGCTTACTGGCAGCCTACTGGCACATAGAACACATTGGAACTCAGGGGACGTACTGGCAGCCTACTGGCACATAGAACACATCGGAACTCAGGGGACGATACATCAAGATAAAAATGTGTGAAAAAATCAAAAGCTGTTTAATTTTTTGTAGGATCTCTCGAGTTATGCCTCTCGGAATTTATTCAGCTCCTTGAGCTACATGTACATAAATCCACTGCAAGGCTCTGCATAATATTATATCCATGTTTTTTTAGCCCAAAACACCACTATTTTATTCAAGCATGCATGTTACATGCACCTGAACACAAATACTGTAATTTCAAAAATCTGAACCGGGATGTTTATTATTTACTTTTGAAGAGATTCCTGGAGTCGAACCTCGAGTTATAATTTTGTGCCGTTAAATCTTTTCAAAATCGACGATTGTGACACTCATTTAAGTCCTGAAGACGAATGACGTAATATATAGACTCATAAATGTAGCTCTATAGACCGAGTGATAACGATCGTCTGCCGCATGCAAATCACTCACAGCACCTAGAGTCCTTAACCCTTTACCTAACATAAAAAGCAGACGGCACTTGCAAATAAAATTCTTGAATAACTATTTTTTTGTCTTAAAAACATTGGTTATGACCATCATGGGAACGAGCTCGACGCGCTCGTTCCAAAGAGGAGTCATAAACTATGTTTTTGAAACACAAAAATGAAAAAATAATGAAAACTAATTGGCGATTTTTGAGAACAGCGCTGGCCGGTTTTGGGCGTTACGTTTAGTAAAGGGTTAATCTAACCTGTTCCCCCATTTATCTTTTCGCTGTTTACAAACCCGGTGTATCTCATCATTTTGCGATGAACTACTGCTGGTTCCGGAATTCACTACTTGATGAAATATATAAGCCTCTATTCACCTTGCCGGGTTTTAGGGTCTTTTGTCACATTACAATTGCAACCACGAAACAGACAGTTCATGTTGTTTGAAATCAAAACATCCTTGCCATATTTGACAGATTGTTACCTGACACTTTTTAATAACATACTTAAATATGCACACTTCCCTAAATCTTGGCGTACGAGTGTAATAAAACCTTTACACAAAGGTCGAACTTTCGGGGTATAGCAATATCAAGTTGCATAAGTAAATTCTTCTGTAAAGTGTTGGATAACAGACTAGTTGAATATTAATATTTGGAGAGGAACAACGTCATTAACTCTTGTCAGATCGACTTCACTCCAAAATGCGGGACAACTGACCGTATTTTTTCTCTTAAGCATTTAGTTGACAAATACACCAACCAGGGAAAAAAATTATATGCATGCTTTGTCGATCTACGGAAGGCCTTTGACACCGCATGGAGAAGTGGAATGTTTTCGAAAATTCAGAAATATGGTTTGGGGAGTAAATTTCTCCGAACAATTCAGGACAGGAACAGGGAGGTTAATTTCTGCGTCAAACTCCCAGGTGGCGTAACCGACGGTTTCCAAACGAACGTCGGTGTGAAACAAGGTTGCGTCCTCAGCCCACGTCTATTCAATCTCTACCTCAATGATTTGCCAGATATGTTCGATTCGGACTGTCACCCCATAGCGTTGGCGGACAGTAGGCTGAGTTGCTTGATGTTCGCGGACTACCTGGTCATCCTGCCAGAGTTAGCATGTGGTCTCCATACCGCACTGAACAAGCTGGGTGATCACCTTGACACGTGGTTGTTGAAGCTGAACACCAACAAAACTAAAGTCATTGTATTCAAAAAGTCGGGCAAAACATTGCAAGACCAGTTCCAGTATAAAAACGAACCTGTAGAGTCGTGTCAACAGTATAAATATCCGGGACTCCATATCAAGTCATCTGGCAAAATTGACTTTGACCAGCTGGCCGATAAAGGGTTGAAAACACTCTACCAATTAAAACAAAAAGTACCCTTTGGCGAAATTAGCGCGGACGTAAATTTAAAACTTTTCTAGTCTCTCATTCATCCCATCCTAACCTACGGCTGTGAAGTGTGGGGGGTTTACGCACTGAAACTCTTTAACCTATCTACCACTGAGGACTTGTGCACAAGATATGACAAAAATAAATATAGTAAACTGCATAACAGATTTTGCAGACAACTTTTAGGGGTTACAAAATTTGCGAGTTCTCTTGCTGTACAGGGAGAGCTCGGTGCTTTCCCTATCGACATTTATATTGTCAGATAGTCAAGTATTGGCTCCATCTTCTCGATTTACACACGGATTCCATCGCCCATTGCTGCCTCTCTGAAGCCTTAAATATCGATAAATCCTTATGGGCTTCAGGGGTCGCTAACCTCCTGGAATCCGTGAACTTTGGCCACGTGTGGAGAAACAGGTCAACATTTAATACAGGAAAGTTGATAGCCGCCTTTGACAACCAGCTCAGGGAAAGGTACATACGATGGTGGAGAAAGAAGGTTTCAGAGTCAAATAAACTATCTTTCTTCCACTCCATTAAACAAAAGTTTGGCTTTGAAAACTATCTCAAAACGAAAATGGACCATAAAATTAAACAGTCTTTCACTCGTCTGAGGATCAGTGCTCACTTACTCGGTGTTGAGTCGGGGCGTTATAAACGACCTCCCATTCCATATGACCAGCGATTTTGTACGGCTTGCCCCGACAAAGTGGAAAGTGAAACGCACTTTTTCCGTTATTGCCCCCTGGGGGGCAGGAACCCATTTTCGTGAACCTACACCTGTCAATTCGTTGAATGACTAAAATTTGTGTGTGTGTGTGTGTGTTTATGTGTGAAAGAGTGGATGTAACGAGTGTGGTTCTTCATATATTTTCTATGTGGATGCTATCTCCTGCCCGTTAATCTTGTCTGGTTATATTTGTCTATTATCATGTTGTGAGCTTTATGACATTGTTATGTACCATTGTATGGAACTTACAACAATAAGGTTATTAAAATGAAACACAATTTGCGCCTGACATCGCCTAGATCTTTTCTCGGGTGGTGCATCCGCCTCGCTAGGAATATCTCTGCTTGATATAGCTTGTCTGACACTTTTCGAGTGAACATATTTCACTACAGAATATTTGTGACTTCTCAACACTAAATTGGCATCCAAATCTATCTGCTACTGTAAATCTACATGCAGACCATCATTATACAGTTTGCTGCATCTGATAATGTTCTCGATTCGCTTTAATGTCAAGTTAATCAGACGGCCAATTACCCTAACAACTTCACATCCATATTTCGTTGAGACAAAGCAACGATCTGCCATGGCAGATTCTTCACATAAACCGACAGCATTTTTTTTTTAAATGCCGGACGAAAGAAATGACAAAAGAATAAGGCAAGCTTTGCAGTCAAACCCACAACGATCGTCAATAGAAAAATGTTTAATTCAACTTGATTTCAAATCAAAATAAATCGAGATTGGGCAAAGAAGTTATGATCACTTATATATAGCGGCCTCTCAAATGAAAAGGAAGCAGACGACAAGATAAAGAGCGCTTGTGTTTTCTCAATGAATTTTGACATCGCTGATCTGAAGAAGTGCCTTAAGGTTCCAATTTGACTTTTTCTTGTATTCGCTCTTTATAAATTTATAAATTCTATTAATAAAACGCCTGTTTTCAAAACAAAATAGCGGTTTTTTGGCGATCATGAACTTATTTATGCATTGAATATAATGTTTTTTTCTGTCTATAAGTAAAACTTCTAGATTTCTTCATGTAAATGCCGATTTTATATGCGAATTTCAGCACCAAGACTAACTATGCGAATTGAAATTGGGTACCCCTATTCTGCGACGAATATCTCAACTTGCTCTATGCTGTCAGACGTTCAGTAAACTTTTTCTGAATCAAGAGATACCCCTATATCAATACTACCGTGACCGAGAAAAAAAAGCTTTTGACGCGACTTTGAGGATGGACAGAAAGTTGGCATTTGGCGACCGGACTAATATGCAGGACAAATTAGTTCTGAAATATGATTGTCATTGATGGAGAGAGGTGGTCTGAACGCTGTGTCAGTAATCTCTTCGGAATATTGTCTGAATTCGATACTTTTGCAATGTTGATGTTTTTAACCCTTTACCTAACATGAAAAGCAGACGACACTTGCCAATAAAAATTCTTGAATAACTAATATTTTTCCTTTTTTGTCTCAGAAACATAGGTTGTGACCCCTCATTGGAACGAGCTCGGCGAGCTCGTTCCAAAGAGTGGTGATAACCCATGTTTTTGAGACAAAAAATGAAAAAAATAATGAACATTAATTGGCAATTTTTGTAAATACCACTGGCCGGTTTTGGCCATTACGTTGGGTAAATGGTTAAATAGTTTTGCCATTCCGTCTTGGTTGATTTTGATAGTTGGTATGGTTTGATGGACATGGATTGGTGTCATGGACAGTTTGCCTGCTTTTTTCCTTGTGAAAAGTACTGAAAACTGATGAAAACTGTTTGATTAGGATCTGTGCTTTTTCTCTGTTGTTCGCGAGTTTTCATTTTTCGTTAAATGGTGCTACTTCGATGTTATCCGGTTTTCTTGATTTTACATACTTCCAGAATGGTTTTGTGTTGTTTTGTTCCATCCCTTTTAATAGGGCCGAGTTTATGTAGTTCCATTCTGTTTTACGTATATCTCTCTAACATTCAGTTTGGTTGTGTTTGCAGTTTGACCTCTTTTTCGTTATCTTTGCCTGGCTGTATAGGCTTTGTTTAATATTGATGAACATTTTGGCATCCAATGGTCGAACCATTGTAGTCTGTTATTTGACTTGATGGATTTTGATGGGATCTGTTTGTCAAGACTTTTGGTCAGGTGTTGTTTGAACGTGTTCTAAATAGAGGATCTGTAATGAGTTTCTCTTTGATATAAGATTTATGAAACGAGTGTAGACAATTTTATTTTTGCGAGCCTCTGGCGAGCTAAAATAAATTTGTCGAAACGAGTTTCATAAATCTTATGTCAAAGAGAAACGAATTTCAGATTCTTTTTATCACATGACACACACAAACGAACTTGAACCGATTTATTTTTAACGAGTCTGTGTTCCCGTACATGGAAAAAGAAAATTAACCTACTTTCGCCATGTTGACTGAATGCGTTCAATACTTCCGCTTTACAAAATAGTTCTCAAAACAAACGGTCTTATTGACATTTAATAAACAGACTGCAACAAAACCCTCATTAGTAATTCAATTGTCAACAATAAGAGAAGCAAATCCAAAGAAGGGATTTGCAATTTCTATATTTTATAAACTTTAATCCGAGTCGCTGTCGGACACAATGATGCGCCTACGTTTCTGAGCGGGTTGGTCTGATGATGTTTCTGGGTTATGAATCTGTATTTCAAAGTGCCCACCATAAATGTTGCCTGTGAACATATTCTGTAGTCTACCGGCAAATTGTGTGTTTCGATCAGTGGAATTTGTGTTAGAAATTGACTGGTTTTGATAAACTACATCTGTGTCCATGGATTTAGGATATTGAGGCCTATTTTCAGTTTGAAGATTGGAGTTAGATAACACACGAGAAATTTGTTTATGTTGTTGTTCATTGATATGGCTGTAATTGTTAATTGACTGGATATTCTTGTGTCCTGTGATTTGCATAATCTGGTGAACAAGATGTTTGCGAGCACTGTGATTTGTAAGTTTCTTTTCCGGTGAGAGACCAGCTGCTTTTGCCATGCGCTTCATGATGGCGGTAAGTTTATTTATTCCAATCGGCTGTCTTTTAAACCACTGATCACCGACATTCATAATATCTTGTTTAGTATGTGTTGCTATATAAAAAGGGTCACTTTCGTCACTGTAACCAGAGGGCCTTAAAAGAGAGTACTTTTTATAAATATTCACAGGACACCTTTCTGGTAAATCAAAGTTACACCACATTCTGGGTGGCACACTTCGAACATCTCTCACATTGTCACCAGGGCGAGTTTCTGTTTGTCTTTCTATAAACTGTAAATATTCCTGGCCATTTGGGTCCTTGTGCAAACTAACATCCCCCCAACACATTTTACGGTGCTCATCTGAGCCCCGTAAACCAAAGTGAATAGTGTTTAAAAACCACAAGGAGTTTATTATAGATTCGGGTGTCGAAGAACCCAGTTGACCGCTTTGCCACAAAATGTCAATTTCATTGTCACTTATTGGCTCCGCCTTCTTTTCCCGATTGCCCAAGCCACTTCGTTTCAGTTGTCGTTGTTTGGCCTTCAATATGTCTCTCACTTTCACAAATTCTACACTGCTAACTATTGTGTGGCCATAATTAAAACGTTTTAAATTTCACTCAATACTGGAAATAAATCCACGCAACGAGCTTGGTTCATATTCAGAGCCGTCAGATTTTCTGACTGACAGGATAAATGTGCATAAAATAACACACAGTTCACTGGGCGGTATGTTGTGAATTTCACGATGCTCATTTATATTATTGCTTTGAAGAAAATTTCTTACTAACTTCATATCATAAAAGGTCTTGCTTAAAGTGTTTTTATTTGTTTCTTTTTCAACAAATCCATCTATATCTGCACCGCTGATATTAACAAAACGACGCTGTTGAGTAGCGACCGTTTGCTTAGCAACGCCAACAGTTTCTTGGCAATCTAGCGTCTCGTAGCGTTCATCGTGTAATGGGCTCAAACGTTCTGCCGACAGAGTCGCTTCAAATTCGATACCTATTATTTTCACAGCGTATAACAAGCCTTTGGTGGAATCAATGATCTTAACAATTTCCCCTTCTCCTTTTCCATCTATTTTCACAATTTCGTTCACTCGATAGTTAAGTACACGCGACATGTTTTGTTTGTAAACAATGGAGTGGTACAATATGAATATTAATTAGGTGATGAGGCTTAAAATTCAGCCAATGAAAATCCTTGCAGGTTATATTACACGTGTTCTCATATAGAAGAATATCAGATGGACTTTTTCATTGAACTTTACAATAGTCATGTGATAAATGTCTTTTATGTATGATCCGTTCCTTTCCATTTCATTTCTTGTATTACTGGGGTGAGCAAGTCTAGGCCGTGTTTGACTTCCTCCGCTTTTGTCCAGACGTAACATTTCTTTGGGTTGGTCTGTGAGTAGTAAGGTTTGGTTCTAAAATCTGTAATTATGATTACGTGGTCTGAGATTATAGCGAGCGAAAGCGACCCGCAGGGTCGCGTGCAAGCTATTAGGCAACACGTACGTACACATGTAACGTTTGTATGAACTCAAAGCTAATCTTATCTCAAAGGCATCAAGTTCAAAATTTTTCAAGGAAGTGGTACACAAGGACGCTGACAAGTTTGCGCATGGCGGAAATTGACATTCGTAATTGAAGAATTGATTTATTTTCGTAGGAAGTAGTTAACGAGATGAGACTTCACGAGAATGACTCTGGCTGATTAAACTTTTAGGATGTTTTCCCAAAGGAACTGGGGACAAATGAGGTTCTATTTTTTCAAGGATACTCGGAAGCTAGAACAAGTGATGACTGTCCACCATTGCTTTCACCCTCATTGGGTGAAGGGATCCTTAATATATTGGGTGGGGGAGGGGGGAGATGGGGGCTAATGGGTCACTGATTATGTCACGTGACGTCCATAGCAAGTAAAGCACACCGCTAGCAACGGGCAAACTACTGGGTCAATTTTGACCAATTTTGATACATGGACCCAACATGCATTGCAAACGAAAACAGACAGATCCATGGTGTCGTCGCGTGACTTCCCTAGCAGCCCGAGCGACCCCTTAGCAACGGGCTAACTACTGGTCCGATTTTGACCAAATTCGGTATACGGACCCAAAATGCATTGCAAATAAAAACAGACATATCAATGTTGACATCTCGTGACTTCCCTAGCAACCAGAGCGCGGCCTTAGCAACGGGCTAACTACTGGGCCGATTTGGACCAAATTCGGTATACGGACCCAGAATGCATTGCAAATGAAAACAGATAGATCAATGATGACGTCACGTGACTTCCCTAGCAACCAGAGCGCCCCTTAGCAACGGGCTAACTACTGGGCTGATTTTGACCAAATTTGGTATACGGACCCAAAATGCATTGCAAACGAAAACAGACAGGTCAATGGTGTACTCACGTGATTTCCCTAGCAACCAGAGCGCCCCCTTAGCAACGGGCTAATTACTGGTCCGATTTTGACCAAATTCAGTATACAGACCCAAAATGCATTGCAAATAAAAACAGACATATCAATGTTGACGTCTCGTGACTTCCATAGCAACCAGAGTGCACCCTTAGCAACGGGCTAACTACTGGGCCGATTTTAACCAAATTAGGTATACGGACCCAGAATGTATTGAAAATGAAAACAGATAGATCAATGATGACGTCACGTGACTTCGCTAGCAACCAGAGCGCCCCCTTAGCAATGGGCTAACTACTGGGCCGATTTTGACCAAATTCGGTATACGGACCCAAAATGCATGGCAAATAAAAACAGACAGATCAATGTTGACGTCACGTGACTTCTCTAGCAACCAGAGCGCCCCCTTAGCAACGGGCTAAATACTGGGCCGATTTTGACCAAATTCGGTATACGGACCCAAAATGCATTGCAAATGAAAACAGACAGATCAAAGTTTACGTCTCGTGACTTCCCTAGCAACCAGAGTGCCCCCTTAGCAACGGGGTTAACTAATGGGCCGACTTTGACCAAATTCAGTATTCGGACCCAAAATGCATTGCAAATGAAAACAGATAGATCAATGTTGACGCCACGTGACGTCATTAGCAACCAGAGCTCCCCCTTCGCAACGGGCTAACTACTGGGCCGATTTTGACCAAATTCGGTATACGGACCCAAAATGCATTGCAAAAACCCAGAAGCACAGGGTTAGCTGTTTCAAAATTACTCTCAGAATTATCTGTTGTGATAACTACAAACAATACCGGTACGTCGGTATTTTTTTCAGTGGAATTAATGAAAATGGCTTATTGAAATTGGCACATAAAGCTCTAGGCCTATTTAATTCAAACGACAAGTCTGTGCTGTCTTGTGAAGTGTGTATGTCTGTGCTGGCTTGTGTAGTTTGTGTGTCTGTTTGGGCAAATCGCCCAGAAACCTGGTCCAAATCGTCCACAAACATGGTCCGAATCGTCCAAAAGTGTGGTCCGAATCACCCAGAAATATGATCACAATCGTCCATAGATCTGGGGCCGAAACGTCCTATTTAAAAATCTGGTCCGAATCATGAAACTACATTTGTGATACTCGGTCTTATTATTTTAAAGATGGCCTTTTCAGTAAAACTGCATTGGCATATTATCATCGTCCTTTTTGCACAGCACTGCTGTATTTTCTTCTTGTGGCTACTAACAGTTGGTAATAGTAGCAATAAATGCTATACGCTATTTGTGAAAAAATAAAAATGAACGCAGCAATTTCCGTAACTCTTCGGATAAATTCCGGAAAACAACGACGCCATAAATATATCTTCCAATCAAAGCAATGATAAAATTATCTTTCAATCAAAGGACTGGAAAATATCTTCATCAAAACGCCGATAAAAGTAGTTATCTCGAAATTTGGTTGGCCCCCTATTCTTTACCAGTAAATGTAGGCCTACAGCACTTTAGGCCTAATGCATCACTTTCGCTCGCTTTTAGGTTTGCCTAAATTTCATATTAAATTTATGTACTGGAATTGAAGGTAACTTTCAGCATCTGTAGCTATCTCATGACCACGTCATAATTAGAAATTATAGGCCTTTAGGCCCCATAGTAAACACATGCCAACATAGAAATCCAAAATGGCGGCCTCCCTCACACCAAATGGACGACGGAAACACGTATATTTTTAACATTACGCGCTGCGCATTCGCAGTAATCTTATCAACATCCTTGATAACGACGTCACATCCTGGTCGCTCACGTGGGTTACCATGCAGAACATGTGACACCCACAATGTAACGCACCATGCCGTTACTTCCGTGGCACTGTCAATCGGGATAGATCTCAACATGACTGGTTACAATCATAGTTAGTATGGTAGCAAAGGATGGCTGTAAAAAATTATTTAACATATTACTTCTGCTTTCTGCCGAGGTGTTGTTAACATCTTAAAATTGTTGGATGTCTCATCAGTCGCTCAGTTGCGCTGTGGAAAGTGAAAGTGGTGTTTTGATCAGGGACGTAGCTAGGGGGTTTTCTATGGAGTGTAGATCTATGAAAATTCCAACTAGGGATGGATACGTAAAGGGGGTGTCCCCTCCCTTCCTCACCCTCCTACCTAACCATCCACCACCACCCCCCGTTCCTTGAAAACTCCCATGGAGTGGAATTTTTTTCAAAATGTTGACGGAGTGACTGTACTGGTAGGTTTTAGAGTATTCTGAGAATATTTCCAAGCAGTTTTAATGACTGCAGCTAAATATCTATGTACATAATTTGAGGTTTTAAAACGCACAAATGCCAAATTCTTGTGGTATTGTAGTCTGTAAGTAGGCCCTATCTGCTACGTTAGGCATTGTGTCAATTACATGAATGTACATGTACAGTACGTGGAGAGTGGATTGTAACTAAATCACCCGCGGAGTGGAGTTATCACCCATGCTATAACTTTCAAATTTTGTACATATCTACAAAATACACAAGCAATGTTTCAGCCAATGGACCTCCGGGTTCAACCCGGAGGTCCATTGGCTGAAACTTTGCTTATGCTGGTTATGCATTGCAACAAATTTGCAGTTATTGCCTGGGTGGATTCTCCACTCTGTGGGTGATTTAGTGATAATACACTCTCCACGTACTGTGTGGAGAATTCTCAAAAAATCAGTATTCAACCAATAATTTATTAATCATCTCAAATGTGAGGTCATGGTGGGCCGTGAGCACACTAATTTTGAAATGAACTTTTAAATGAATGAATGAAAGGTTTTAGCGCGCTAAAGGCGCGCAGGGACGATGTGGGATTTACAAATCCCTTACGAACCGGTTAACCTTATTTTATTTCACTTGGACCACACAGGCCTAGCTTTCCTATTGCCTCAAATGTGGTCTGAGGGGGTATGCACGCGGTTAGAATTCCCGGCAGTTTACGTTGGAGTGATAGATTGTCAATACTCAATCCCTCAACGCCATTAAGACTATTAGAGAATGGGCTCTATTCGGTTCTAGCTTGGCGATGGTAGAGGTTTGAGTCCCACCATGGTGGCGAGCCAGAATATAATGTTGTGCGATGGCAAATTTAAGGGAAGAAGAGAAAAGAAAACCAAACAGCAACGCCGGTTTGGTAGCGGTCCCAGTATATGACCATAGCGGTTACAAAAAAGGAGTGGAGAAAGCTCCAACAGTTTAGTTTTGAAAAACCGAGAGTCATCCATCAAGCCTTCTGGGAGATAGGATGCCGTATGTGATTATGAGGTACCTGGTTATCCTTCGGGAATTCCAAATGACCTCCTCCACCCCACCCCCACCCCAAAAAAACAAAACAACCCCCCCCCCCCCAAAAAAAACACCCTCTCACAGACACACACCCTCAAGCCCTTGAAAGGGCTGTTAAATCTTTTTTCAAATGTTTATTTATATAAAATGTACACTCGTCCCCAGCCAGACAAGCTTGTTTCAATCCTTGTCTGGTGTTTGGTGGTTCCTTGTGTATGTTGCAGAAAGGTAGGTTGCACCAATTCCTCCTACGCTTTGTCTACCATTTCCATGCGTCTTCTTGATAAGAGTGTTGGAAGAAAATTTGAGAATGTTCAATTAGAAACGTTATAGGTAGAGAGAAAGTTACAGTTAAAACTAGAAGTCCTGTCACGAATAGTGCGCTTATCTAAGCTTAATTACGCGTTGGAATTGCGCGCAATTGCCATATCGAATAGCATCCAAAGCACGGCAGGTTCTCCTGGTTACTCATAGCAAACACATGCAATGTTTCTGCCAATGGACCTCCGGGTTACCCGGAGGTCCATTGGTTGAAACATTGCTTGTGCACAGGCCATATGTAAAGACTTTACTATGGCCATAGCGCGTACTTTAACGCGCAGATCAACGTGCTATTTGTGCGCATTTCATGACAGGACTTCTAGTTTTAACTGTAGGTATCCACTATTGTATATTGTGCCTGTTGTGTGATTGTTGCTATGGATGGCGTAAGGGGTGTGTTTCTTCGGAGCCCATTCCCCACACGCAGAGTTGCGAGGCAATCCTCACAGACTCAATCCTAAAGATCTCAATGAGTAGCGAGGCAATCCTCACTGACTCCACGCAGTTTATTTCTATTGAGTAATTTTAATTTACTGTGTCTTATTTTGTTTTTCTGTTAAGGGTTCGGTGTTCGTTCAGCTTCACCATTGATTCACTATCCTGGAGTATGTGGAGGGTTTTGTTATATAGATCTTATTAAACGCACTTCAGCAGAGTTGCGAGGCAGTCCTCACAGACCCTATCCTTAAGTTCTCAATGAGTAGCGAGGCAATCCTCACTGACTCCACGCAATTTAGTTATATTGTATATTTTTTTTATTTTTTTTTTCAGAAACTTATTTTGTTTTTCTGTTAAGGGATCAGTGTTCGTTCTGCTCAACCATTAATTCACTGTCTTGGAGTCTGTTGAGGGTTTTGTTTTGTAGGTCGTTTAATCGCGTATCAATAGTTTCTATTTTTGCTAGCTCGTGAAGTTCCTTTATCGGTGTCCATTTCGGTTTGCAAAGTGCCACACGCAGGGCATAATTTTGAACCCTCTGTAGCTTCTGAATGTTGGTTTTGCTCAGGTCACTTGTTATTATGGCACCGTATTCTAGTACCGGGCGTATAAATGTTTTGTAGAGCTTAAGAAGCACATCTCTGTTTGCTCCCCAATTTCCACCTCTGTTCATCTTCAGAAAGTCGATACGTTTAGTAGCTCTAAACGTAATGGAGTTTACGTGACTGTTTAGACTGAGATTGCTATCTAGGATAAATCCCCAAAATTTGGCCTCTTTGTTTGGTACTTTTAAATTATTTCTGAACAGTCTTTTATATGCATTGTTCTCCATACAATGTGTGTATTCTTTGCAATTTCATTCACCTGCTTTGTTTGAAATTCAATGGATGTCTGGATTGTTTGGAATGCAATTCATCATTGAGACTGCTCAAAAAACAGTTTATTGCACCTTCGTCATCTGGACAGGGAAGTTAATCTGTCACACTATCAAATTATTATAAGATCATAACAATGTTCACACCTCTTTGTAGTGAAACGTAATATCAACGAATATGGATATTGAGATAGGAAAATGGTGTTTTGAAGTGAAGTGAATTTGTTGGTGGGAGAATCATTTCTCATCTCAGAGTTCAGAGTGTGAACTTCACAATTAGGACAATTAAGATAACACGGGAACACTGGATCTACCGGCAAGACTACAGAAGACCATTTCAGCTCTGGGCGTCTCTTGTCCCATCACCTAGACTGTCCAGGAGAAGGGCGAGAGCGTCTACCTGACTTTGGAATTCTCCACTACCAAAGAGAATACCACACCACACCCAAGGGTAGAGGTAGTACCTTTAGTGAGAGGATCCCCTCTCACACTGGTCCTCACCCAAGGGGTATTGGAGGCCCTGAAAAGAGACGAAGAAAACTCAGAAGAAAAAAAGCCCGTCCACCAAGCGGAGGAATGCCCGACGCTTGGAGGCATTTTTGGAGAAGAAAGAGAACATTGAGGAAAAAGAGTCAGAGGCGGCCGCCACTTCCCCTTCTACTGCCACATGCAGCCCCCCCCCCCCCCCCCCCCCTCGCTGCTCCGCTGTCTGTGGAGACTGAGGTGGAAATGGAAGCTGCCCTCTCGCCTCTTCCTGATCCTCACTCGCCTCTTCCTTCTGAACCAAAATGCCAAGACTCGGACAAACTCGGCTGGAGAGAATCCAATTAGGAAAGTGGAGATCAACGCAGAAAGCAAATGGAAAAGAAGTATAAGCAGCTCCTCAAGAAAATCGAAGAGGCAAATAAACTGATAGAGGCTCAATCACAACAGTCACCGGCCAGGGCTAGACCGTACGATTGACGTCATTCACCATCAGGCAGTCCACCAACAGCGCCGACTGCCACTGTCTCTCCACCCAGACCACCCCCTCTAAAAACAGAAGCACAAGAGACACAAGCGCCGCTGATTACCTATAACCTTTCCCCTTTACCACTGCCAGGCAAGACACAATTCCACAACTAAAGAGGGTCGAAAGGGGCTTGCCTCCGCCGTCCTTGCGCGCCTTCGGCGCCCAAAAAATATTTGATTTGTGGGAAAATAATCTTAATACATCTGTTCGTGTGTACAGTTAAATCCTTATGTTCGTTTGAAAAAGAAATTAACTTCATAAATGAGTGTCATACATGATTTGCAGCCGTTTCAGAGGACATTTGATCGAAAGTGTCGACAATCAAATGTTTGTGAGATTTATATTCCCCTATTTCGTATTTGTGTGTAAGTTCGCACAATATGACAGACAAGGTAAAACGTACTGCCCCTATGCGTTTAACGTCTGATGTTGATAACATAGAGAGTAATCGCTTGACTGGACTGGTTACGTGAAATAATTCATGAGAGGCGAGGGACGTTGTACAAACACGAGTGCGCGAATGCGCACGAGTGTTTTACAATATAGTCCCTCGCCTCGAATGAATAACTTCAAGTAACCAGTCCAGTCAAGCGATCACTCTGTTTATTACTTTTCGTTATTAACGATAATAATATATATTTAACCCTTTACCTTATGTAACGGCCAAAACCGGCCAGCGCTATTCTCAAAAGTCGCCAATTAATTTTCATTATTTTTTCATTCGAGCTAGTTCCAATGATGGGCCATAACCTATGTTTTTGAGACAAAAAATGAAAATAATAGTTATTCAAGGATTTATTTTGCAAGTGTCGTCTACTTTTTCATTTTTCATGTTAGGTATAGGGTTAAAAAACAAACAAAGAAACAATGAAGTCCCCATTACACCCAAGACAAAGCGTCTTCGTTTGCGCGCACGTATACATGACTCAATTGTTGATTGCATAATTCACTTGTTAAATTGTCGTTTATAATCAAACCCGGAAATCCCAGAAAATCACACTTTGAAAAGTGATAAAGTATTTTACAAACTCAAAATACAGATGATTCTAATCAAAAGATTTCGGCAGTTAAGAAAAAAATAAAAACCGGAGCCTCCGGGCAAAAACCGATTCATTTCTCCACTGATAGATCAAAATCAAAACCTAAACACATTAAAGGGGGCGCGGTGGCTTTGCGGTAACCGGTTCTTCAGATCACCGAAGTTAAGCAACGTCGAGCCCTGTTAATCATTGGATGGGTGACCATCTGAGCGATCAATTCGGACTCCCGCGCTGTGTCCTTGGGCAAGGCACTTAACCCCGATTGTCCACATAGGGGCACGATGACGCCATGTACTAAGGCGTACTGCACGTCGATGGTACGCATATCTTCAACCAATCTAACCCTGCCTGTGCTGCAGTGTGGAGTTACGATGTTGGGGAGCTGGCAGCTTCTCGTCGTTGCTTGGTGGTTTTCTCCGGGTACTCCGGCTTCCTCCACCCGTAAAACTGTCGCGGTCATGATTAGCCATTGTGCATAAGTATATAACCTTAAACACTAATAAATAATAAATGATAAAGACACTAAAGAAACCAAAGGGACCCAATTAGTCAAAATCTTATCAGAAATAAATATCATGAATTCCAAATTGGAATCGTTGGTCACCAAAGAACATCTGGAACAGCAGTTGAGACCCCTTGTTAAAACCGAAGACCTTAATAAAATTCGATAAAAAGTGAGAAAAAAGACTATGAAACAAAAGTGGAAACTGTTAAAGAAGAATTTGAAGGTAAAATATTTGATGTTGAGAACAGAATGGACAGTTTAGATGATAAGTTTCAGAGGAGGAGTCAGATTTTGAAAGATGAAAGAATAGATCTACTTGAAGTAGAAAATAGAAAATTAAAAGAGGATTCACAGTCATCAAGCCTGAAAATAAGCAATCTGTCATTTGCAGAATGAGGTCCCCAGAGGGTGAATTTGCTGATGCTATCCTATAGAGTGAGCCAATTTATTCTTTGGGTACCTCTATCTTGCAAAGCATAACTAGCACAAGCAAAGTTTCAGACAGTGGACCTCCGGGTTAAACCCGGAGGTCCATTGGCTGAAACATTGCTTGTGTTTTTTGTCGATGTGTACACAATTTAAAATTTATAGCTTGAGTGATAACACCTCTCCGCGGGTGATTTAGTTACAATCCACTCTCCACGTACTGTAGCTCCCTCTAATTATATCTTACTATATATAGAAATAGAAGTCTTGTGGTTCACCAACAGCTTAGGCTGGGAAACATGCAATGGAACAACCCGACCAAACAACATTACAAATTAAGCCTCAATCCCCTTTCTAATACTCGATAACCAGACAACATATCCCAGTCAGAACTAACAATAGCAGTACTTTTCTACCAGTGGTCTCAACCACTGAAATAAATGATACTTATACATGTGGGTATTTTCTTATTTACACATTTATATACTTAGAACCCAAGCAGATTTTGCTACACCATGCTTTTTCACGTGACACCTGTGTAGCCATTTCAGGTCGCCTTAAAGCCTAAAATCGGAGACGGACAATCATGTCCATGCCGCCCCTGTACAATATATTTAATGTATTTTTTTTTATTATTTTTGTATTTAGCTTGTATGTAAGAAAATTGTACAAATAAAATATCTATCTAAATCTATCTTCTATGTAGTTAAGTACAATTTTGTCGATTTCACATGAAAATATAATAATTATGAAACTTGTAAAATGTTTTTATTTTTGTTCTTGCCCATCAACATAGAAAAAAACGTCATTGAAAGACCCTGAATAATTGCTGAAGCCAAAAAGCGCCAAACTCCGAGGCCGAAAAGCGTTGGGCCGAAAAGCACAGGGTCGAAAAGCGCGAGGCTGAACGGAGCGAGGCCGAAAAGCAATGATCCCATTGTAACGAGGCGAATCCCCATAGATTAAATACTTTTACTTCACGGATAACATGAAGAGCATTGGAAGTAAATGAAGCCTTTGAATTGCAGTACCAACAGTTTGTTTTAGCGGAATGATTTATTTTTCAAATTAAAAATTAAAAGTGAATTTATTTGTATAAAATGCACTTTCTTTATTTCTGTGTATATGAAGACAGCCAAAATCCTTTCCATGTTTGCTCACATTTTGCAAAAGAAAAATAAAACCCTTCCTCCTTCACTGACTTTAAAAAAAAAATGCCTGAGAATCAATTAATTTATTTTGCGTGGCCTTACATAATTGTCATTTCACTGCAATTCAAATTCCTTATATTTTATTTTCTCTCGATAATCACAAATTAAGTATTTTTATTGTTTACTAATCATATATATTTCGTTTTCAGGTTATTTTATTCAAATTTGTGGGGAGTTAGTTTAGTATAGTAACTGGGACAAAGTTAGGAGGTCTTAAATAAAACCGTGAGCGCTAAGTTGTCGAACGGTTCGTCGTGTTGCCTTTTGTCGCGTGTGTACAGTTTTCCCTGTCCGATCGCGTAATTTTGTCTTGATGATGGCGAGCAAGTCTGTTCAGACGGAGGTAAGTATGGAGGTTAATTCGTGTAATATCGCGGTCCAGGTCAACGGTGCCAACGGGGTAAGTATTGGTGTGCAGACAGAGGTCACTGGGGGTGTCGGTCGGAGCCGGGTTGGTGGGGCCACCGATGGCGATATTGGGCTTGAAGTTTGTAAACAGTGTTCTATGATGTATGGGGACTGTCGCTCGGTGGGATGTGGAGAGGTATGTGCAAACTGTCAGGAAATCCTCCGCCTACTTGAGACAATTGTTAAGTTTGAGGGGGAGATTGCTGAGCTGAAGGGAAAACTTGGTAGGGCGGGGCTGTCTGGAGTTACGCCTGTGAAAGTGGCTTTCCGAGAAGGATGGAAGGTTGTCGGTGGTTCCAAGAGGAAACATGGGGGTAGAACCTTTGATGTGAATGAGGTAGGTGACGAGGTGGGGGCTGCTAGAAAAGTACGTAGGACAGATGAGGGGGGCCCAGGCCGGAGCAATGCTGTAAAGCGTTTGGCGTGGACTATCAAAAGTGGTAGGAAAGGGGGGCCAGAGAAGCAGGTAGATAGGGGTGTAAAGTCCAAAGGCAGTGGGGAGTGCAGCACCAGAAACAGATTTGATGTGCTCGATTCGGAAGAGACAGAGGGGGAGATGGAGGTAGTTGCAACAGATAGTAGCTTGGGGTCTAGGCCAGGAAAAAGGAGGAGGGATCCGGGGGAAGACCAGGGGAGTAGTCCAGGTAGCTCAGGGCCTGGAAAGAGACGGAGGGACAAGGATAGGAGTAATCCTAGGTCAAAGATACCGATACCGATATTGATTCCGAGTGGGGCTGTTGGAGAGGAAGAGGACGCTGTAAACAATAGGAGACTAGAGGAGATAAATAGGGCGAGGTCCAAAAGTAAGTTGGTGGTTGCGGGAAGTAGCATAGTTCGGGGGATCGACAAGGTTGTCTGTGGTCCGGACAGTAAAAATAGAACAGTTCTGTGCTTTCCGGGGGCTAAAGTGGAGGACCTGAGGGATAGAGTGGACGGTATTGTAGCTGGGTCGGGGCCTGATCCGGTAGTGGTATTACATGTGGGGTCCAATAACATCAGGGAGAGGAAATCAGTTCGTTTGGTGGACACATACAAGGACCTAATTAGTAAGCTACTTAGCAGGAATGCTCGGATCATCGTTTCAGGGGTGCTCCCCGTTATGGGTGGTGGGAATGAGAGGAACTCGCGGATTATGGCACTAAACGAGGAGCTGGGAGAGCACTGCAAAGACTTGGGAGTACATTTCATTGACCACTGGGATTCATTCTGGGGACAAGGAGAGTTGTATGGGCGAGACGGATTGCATTTAAGTAGGATGGGTACAGACCTGTTGGGCCAAAAAATCTTACAGGTGGCTGGGCCTTTTTTGGAGAAAAGGGGGGTAGGGGACCACAGCCGGTAACCCAGAGTGGCACAAATGCTGGGAACATAGGAAGAACAACAAACATGCACAATACAGGGACATACCAGGGTTATAATAATGTGCCAGTGATGACAAAAAAACAAAGATTCATTAAGTTTGGGTACTGCAACATCCAGGGTCTGCACAAGAAAGTAAGCGAAATATCAACAATGATGGACGAAGGAGACTTTGATATAATGGGTCTAAGTGAGACGTGGATACGACGGGATGAGCGGGTTGATCAGATGAAGGGTTGCGTGTGGATAGGAGCTGGGCGAACTGAGGGTCAGAAACGGGGTGGGGGTGTTGGCATCTACGCTAAAGAGGAATTACAGCCCTCATTGATTACAGATCTCACAGAAGCAAGGACTCAGATTCCAGTATCCAACGAAATATTCTGGGCAAAAATCAAGTTAGGAAGCAGGAGTGTTGCCGTTGGTGTTGTATACTTAGCAGTGGAGGGAAGTAAGCCCGAGTGGAATGATTCAATATATACAACTCTTAGATCGAATATCACAGAGCTTGGGAGCAGAGGGTTCAGTATTGTCCTAATGGGGGACTTCAATGGGCACATCGGGGATAAGGAGGAGGGCATACAGGGAGGTGATGGGAAAATTAACACGAATGGGAGGAAGATGTTGGACCTATCAAAAGAGCTTGGTTTAAAGATCCTGAACAGGGATGCGAAATGTAAGGGTAAATGGACCTGGGAGAGGAACGATAAGAAAACAATAATTGATTATATACTCACTTACATTAGCATATGGAGGAAGGTTATAGATGTAGAAATAGATGACGAGGGAAAAAATGACTTGGGTAGTGATCACAACCTGATAACAGTTAAGATTATGGGCAAAAAGACGAATAGAGACAGAAATACCTTCAAGGAAGTTTGGGGACTAAAACAAGGAGTCGACTGGAAGCAGTTTCGGGAAAAACTAAAACCAAATCTTGAATGTATACCTAGGGATGCAAATGTCCAGAGTATTTCAGATGGCATAGTAAATAGCCTAACAGAGGCAGGGAAGGAGTGTATAGGAAGGGTGAGGGTCCCAACGAGAGAGCTTGGATACAGGGTTAACGAGGGACTGAAAAAGGCTATAAAAGAAAGGAAGGTAAAATGCGCTGCTTACAGAAGAAGTAGGAAGCTTAAAGGGGTGGATAACAATGACACGAGACTAATGAAAGGAGAATATGAACTGGCACGGAAAAAGGTGAATGAGATAAAGGATAATAATAGGAAGGAGCGCAATTGCAGTCTTGCCAGAACAATAAAGAAAACGGGGGGTTCGAGCTCAAACGTATTTTGGAACTGGGTAAATAAACGGGGGAAAAGTAGTGTGCAGAGTATCAAAGTGGATGGGGAAAGTACAGAAGATAAAGGCCGTATCGCTTCAGAGTTAGTCAAGCACTGGGAAAAGATAAACGATAGGCGATGGGGCAGTGGGTCCCCACCAAAAAGAAATACACTGGTGGAGGAGAACCTATCCAATCGTGTATGTAGCGAAATAACGGCAGAAGAAGTGCGGAACGTGGTCTCGAAATTAAAAAATGGTAAAGCGGGAGGGACTGATGAAATTCCGAACGAATTCCTCAAAAATGGAGGGGAGGCACTTATTGAAGTCCTGACAAACCTTTTCAACCTGGCTCTGCGAAAGCAAGAGGTCCCCAGAGAGTGGAGGGAAAGTAAGGTGTCGTTCATACACAAAAAGGGGGATAAGGAAGTTCTAGATAACTATAGGGGGATATCAGTTAGTAGTAACATCGGAAAAGTATTCTGTAAGGTCATATACGGTAGACTAGAGGAAGTTATAGAAGAGAAAGGTTTTTTAGGAGAAATTCAAAATGGTTTCAGGAAAGGACGAAGAGTCACTGATCACCTATTTACACTCACCCATTGATAGAATCAACAAAGGCTGAAAAGAAAAAGATGTTTCTGGCATTTCTAGATGTGAAAAAAGCGTACGACCGAGTGTGGAGGGAAGGTATGTGGCGAAAGCTCGAGGGCATCGGACTGGGGGGTGACTTTGTGGGAATCATGAAAGCACTGTATACAGATGTGCAAAGCCAACTCAGTCTAGGGAGTATCACTACAAAACGAGTCCCTATGGATATAGGCCTCAAGCAGGGGTGTATCTTTTCACCGATTTTGTTTGCATTGTATGTTAAAGATTTAGGGGACGAACTATTTCAGAGTGCGGAGGGGGTAAATGTTGGAGACATAAAAATACCAGGCTTATTCTTTGCGGACGACATGGTGTTAATGTCTAGAACTGAACAGGGGCTAGAGAAACTGCTGGAAATTGTTGGTAGATATGGGAACACTTGGCGGCTCGAACTAAATGAAAATAAAAGCAAGGTAATACCCGTTGGACGCAAGGTAGATATGACGAAGAGATGGAGAGTGGGGGAGTTCTCAATCCCCGAAGGGGAAAGCAAACAAATCACTGTAGGAGAAACGGGAGAGTATGAGTATCTAGGGGTAAGCATAAATATAACGGGAAGAGGGGCGTACAGATATTACTCAGCCAAACTGATTCTGAAGGGGAAAAGAATTCTGAACCAACTAAAACTTTTAGGGAAAAATAGTTTCAATAAGGTCTTTGTGGGGAAAACACTGTGGGAGAGGGTGGGTTTACCAAGTATAACGTATGGCACGGACGTGATTCCATTAAACCAAACCGTTATTAAGAAGTTGGAAAGTACTCAGAATGATGCCGGCAGATGGATAACAGGGTCGAGTAATGCTGCAGCTTTGGAAGCAGTAAGGGGGGAGCTTGGGTGGATGAAAATCAAGGACAGGGTAGATTTGGGAAAACTGTGTTACTTTAACTACTTGAGAAACCTGCCTGACAACCGGTGGTGTAAATTGATGCTCGATACCATTTGGAATTCTAATATAGAAACGGGGTGGTCAAAACATGTGAGGGAACTAATGGACAATTACTCTATAGAGGTCACAAACATAGAAGTAGGAATGAAAGAAGGCAAAAGGTTTGTCAAAGAGAGAGTCATGGAAGACTGCAATCGAAACTGGCGAGCAGGGGTTAGCGTGAAAAGATCACTGCAGGGGTTACAATATAAAGAAAAGCCAGCTTTTGAGAAGTACCTAGATGGCACCTTTGGAGGGTCACTGCTGTTCAAACTGAGATCAAGATCACTGGAGCTTCGGGGAAAAATTGGGAGAGATGGGGAAAAGGGATGCCAAATGTGCCACTCTGGAGTAGTGGAGACCCTGGAACATTTTCTCTTGGAATGCCCACAGTATATACCTCATAGAATAAAATTTACTGGAAGAATAATGCAGAAGTGGGGTGAAGAAACAAAGGATAGATGGCTGAAGGGGGACACGAGGGAGAGGGTAGGAATGCTTATTGAAGAAATTGAAAAAGAGGAAGTGAGGGACACTATTAAGCAGTTTATATCTGAATGCTGGGAGGAGAGGAGGGGAAGAGGGGGTGGGGTGCAGGGGGAATGATGGCCTTCTCTTATGAGGACCGCGACGAATCAGCGGCTGGCCAAAGAGTTATTATTATTACACGTAGAAGACCCTTGTTATTGTGATAGATGTTGATCTGAGTTTGAACTTATCGAAGCATATTTATTACCGTGGGAACCCAAGGAAATGGTGCAGTTCTTATTTGCTGGGGTGAACAAGCTATGTTTTATTGGTCAAATAGCACCCATTTATAAATACCTGGGGAGGAAGTCCTCTAAAATGGGCGATTGGGTTCATATTCACTCAACCTAGTTGATTTGGGTTAATTTTTAACCGAATCGATTTTACAGTGTAGAGCGATAGGCTGGACTTGACTTTATATCCATGTTGTGGTTAGCCATTTGTGCAGAAAAATGTGACATTAAATACCAATAAACAAATAAATAGTTATTTAATATTTACTGAAATTATATATAACCGCCAAAAGACTCAATAATATACCTTATGGGGACTTGTCATAACTAAACATCCATTCACACCATCCCAGTATGGATCGTCCCCTGACTTCCAATGTGTTCTACAGTACGTGGAGAGTGGATTGTAACTAAATCACCCGCGGAGTGGGATTGTCACCCAAGCTATAACTTTCAAATTGTGTACACATCGACAAACAACACAAGCAATGTTTCAGCCAATGGACCTCCGGGTTTAACCCGGAGGTCCATTGGCTGAAACTTTGCTTGTGCTGGTTATGCTTTGCAGCAAATTTGCAATTATTGCTTGGGTGGAATCTCCACTCTGCGGGTGATTTATTGATAATACACTCTCTACGTACTGTATGTGCCAGTAAGAACATAGAACACATTGGAACTCAGGGGACGGGATGTCATTGGAATCTGGTCATTGGGCTTGTACCAAATGCAACTACATTAGCATGGTTTTTATAAGCAGGTGTTGTTATAATTTTCAAAAGCTAGAAAGGTTTGTTTTACACAAGCAACCAAATTTGGGCTATTTTCGTAGAAAATGTTCTTTGAATCATGTGCGGAGAAAAAAAAAGTTAAGGTTTTTTCATACCCATGTGATTTTTGTTTGAGGTTGTTTGAGGTTTTTTTTTTGTTGTTGTTGTTGTTGGTTTTTTTCTGCACCCCTCTCTTTTGTGTGTTTCCGCTTTCTGTAAATCACAAATTTGTTTTGACTGTGGTAGACCCCTATCCTTTCTGTCTCTTACATGTCTGCTCCATAATACTCCATGTAAACAACATATATTAAGATATTCCATTAAAATATCCCAGTTTTGTCAGATTCTGTGACCTAATCATTCCTTTCAATAAGTGTGTTAACTACAGCACAAGTCAAAATAAGTTGTAGCATAACCGCAATAAACTAAGTATACTGCTGCCCCTGCACTGATAAGATCAGAATCTGACATCATTTTCTGGAAAGCTCTCAGCTTCTGGTCTTATCAGTATAGGAAGAGAATATTGATAGTCTACAGTGGTTATCCTACAACTTATTTTGACTTGTGCTGTAAGTAGTATAACTATAATGCGCTCTATAGAGGGTAACCTACACCTATCACAATATTATAAAAAAGCAGACTCCCCATGGAAAATCACAGGAAGTGGAGTAGTGCTTGTTTACTGTGGTAAACAAATCCTGCTTTAATGGTAAAATAGGACCCGGAACCAACGCGTAGGGTGTAAGTCTTCTAAACTAAAAGTGGCAACATAGACATAAACGATTGGCTAAACTTGACTTTATTTCCATGTTGCCTGACCAAAGTTGCTGAAAGTGACTTTGAACACCAATAAATAAATTGAAATTTCCTAGTCGTGTATGATTATGTAACCTTCGAACAGGTGTTTAGAACTGCAAGTAGTATAACTCGGGAATGTTTAACTAAGCAAATCAGCTGATTTTATCGAATTCATGCCCAAATAGATGAAATATAATTTCTTTAAAATTTGTTTGAAAATTTTCTTAAGAGAGCATTTGCAAACAAATTTAGAGAAACAAAATACCTTTCAAACAACAAGATCATTCTGTATTCTTAACTTCTTGCATGCTGCTGGCGGATATTCCTGCCCAGGGCAGTAAAGTACTTGCCACTAAAATAAGTCAAATTTTAGCACACCTGACCAAATATTCACCTACAAATTGTATTGACTTTTTGACCAGCTATTTCTTGAGTCAGACTTTACTGAATTTTTCATCAAATCTAGTCATGGCTGCTTAATAGCAGCCATGACTAGATTTGATGAAAAATATTTTAAAAATACTCCACCCGTAAAAATGTCCGACAGGATGTGTCTCTAGCTGTTGAAAGTGCTGTTAAACCTCAATAAACAAACAATACTTATGTTTTGGCCATGATATAGCAAAGAATGCTGAAAGTGACCTTAAACACCAATAAATAAAACGCACAACTAGAAGGCACTCTGAAGAGGACAACCTGTCGCTAAACATTCTGTTTTCTTGGACGATTGGCTCACGTGATGAAAAGGGTGAGTCTTTCGGATTACTGTGACATTTAAGTCTTCTCCCAAACGACTGGCACCATTCCAGTAAAATTGCATGGGAGGGGTCACAAGAGGACACTTCAGTTTCTAGCTCACCCGAGTGAAGCGCAAGGGAAGCTTAACAGATCACTTGATGCGCCTCGTCCACCCGTCCGACGTCCTTACACTATCGACTTCTCACAAACCATTCGGACAAATGGAACCAACTTTGATATGTATGTTTCTTATCATTTCGTCCCCTGAGTTCCATTGTGTTCTATGTGCCTACTGGCAGCCTACTGGCACATAGAACACATTGGAACTCAAGGGACGATTTGCCTGTTTAAATTGGTTCAAATAAAGTTGCCACGCGCGCTGGGGGGGGGGGGGGGGATTTCAAGGGGCATAATTCTGTTGCCACCCCACAATTTGTTTTTTGAAAATTAAAAAATCTTCTCCAGAACTGTCAATCAGAATCTTTTGATACTTGGTATACGTAATCCTTAGAGGGGTCAGATTCTTCTATAGTTCCTAGATTCATATTTGGGCTTCCGTATGGGAAACGGAATTTTAACATGGTGAAATATGAGGAAATTTATTTAAAAATCGTCATCAGATCTACTGGTAAAAATCTCTCGTGGGAGCCCGATTTTTAACTTGATACAATATGAGGAATATTCTTTAAAAACCTTCTTCCGATCTCCCAGTCAGAATCTTTTGGATATTTGGTTTACAAATTACTTTGTGGGATCAGATTCTATTTTGTTCAAATCAAGTCCCTGGGTACATATTTGGGCTTCCTATGGCAACTTAAATTTCAACTTAGTGGAATATGGGGAAATTCCTGTAAAATTCTCCTTCTTCAGATCCACCAGTCAGAATCTATTGATAGTTGGTATGTTGCAATTTAGGAGGCTCAGGTTTCAGTTTCTTCAAATCAGGTCCCTTATGTCATATTTGGGATTCCAACTCTTAACTTACCGTGAAAAAGGACTGTTTTTTTAAATCTTCACATTCAGGAGTCATATTCCTTTACAACAGTATTGACATCCTCACCGTGCTGAGATTTTTAATGCTTGGTAAACGCATACGTGGACATCACTGCCCACTCGTGGATTGAGAGCAGTCCACGACAATTGTACTGTATTACTCCTATATTTAAGATTAAGAGTATTACATTTAACTGATTTTGGAGGGCCCCGAAGAGTTTTGAAATTTAACACTGAACCCTAACGTCGAATTTACTATTTGTTTAAATGAACTGAGCCAACAAATAACGAAGCATAAAATGGAAATGTGTGTCCATAAGATTAACGTTCGTTCAAATGGGGTTCCACGAGTCCACTTGAGGCCCGGAGGAGAGGAAGGGTCTATTTGTCACTTTAGCTCAACTTTGACGTAGTCAAATTTGAGGTTTTGACATGGCCCGTCGTCCGTCTGTCCGCCCGTCAACAATTCAATAAGGCTCGGTCTAGAGGCCGTATTTATGAACCGATCTTTACGAAACTTCTTGGGTACTTTTGTTATCACCTTGGGACGAGAACGAGTGTTTTGGGTGCGGTCCGAAATTCAAGATGGCCGCCGGCAGCCATTTTGTACCGAAAATAGTGCAATCAGTTTTCTGTACAGAACTTCTGTATGAAAGTTCTGATTTGAATAAAATTTTGTCTGAATGTTTAATAACAGGGATTGCATCACAAATAATACGGTTTTTTTCTCGTGCAGAAATTATGCAAATTAGATGAACTTTGATTTATTCAGTGCTATTTATACACAGTAAGTACATATGCCAATATGGCTCTGTCTAGAGGCTGTATTTATGAACCAATCTTCACAAAACTTCTTGGGTATCTTTGTTATCACCTTGGGACAAGAACGAGTGTTTTTGGGTGCGGTCCGAAATTTCAAGATGGCCGCCGGCGGACAATTAGACAAATTTTGATTTATTCAGTGCTACTTATACACAGTAAGTTTGATTTATTCAGTGCTACTTATACACAGTAAGTGCACATTCCAATACGGCCCTGGTTAGAGGCATCTAACTGTCATCCACCTTTAAAATACTTTACCTGTTCATTTGTTACAGACTAAGGTCAGTATTTTTGGACAGACCTTTACAATACTTTACATGCACATTTGTTATCTGGTCATTACCTGGATGTGTGTCACATACTTTACATGTACATGCCTTACACAAGTTGAACTACAGTGTCATTGACACTTTCATTTTAGCCTGAGAACAAGATTTGGAGGATTTTTAGAGATTTCATTCGAAACGAAAACAAAAATCACTATATTGGGGGTGCTGGGGTGCGTGAGGGATGAGTGGAAAGGGATCAGTTGGGGAATTTTGTTTCTTTTTGAGTTTTGAAGGGTTAGTATGCAACCAGCAAGAGTAGTCCTAGTTTGTAATGCTACCAGCAAGAGTAATCCTAATTAGTAATGCAGCCAGCAAGGGTAGTCCTAGTTAGTAATGATACAGCAAGAGTAGACTTAGTTAGAAATGCTACCAGCAAGAGTAGTCCAAGTTAATAATACTACCAGCAAGGGTAGTCCTAATTAGTAATGCTACCAGCAAGGGTATTTCTAATTAGTAATGCTACTAGCAGGAGTAGTCATACTTAGTAATACTACCAGCAAGAATAGGCTTAGTTAGAAATGCTACCAGCAAGGGTATTCCTAATTAGTAATGCTGCCAGCAAGAGTAGTCTTAGTTAGTAATGCTACTGACAGGAGTAGTCATAGTTAGTAATACTACCAGCAAGAGTAGGCTTAGTTAGAAATGCTACCAGCAAGGGTATTTCTAATTAGTAATGCTGCCAGCAAGAGTAGTCTTAGTTAGTAATGCTACTAGCAGGAGTAGTCATAGTTAGTAATACTACCAGCAAGAGTAGGCTTAGTTAGAAATGCTACCAGCAAGGGTAGTCCTAATTAGTAATGCTACCAGCAAGGGTAGTCCTAATTAGTAATGCTACCAGCAAGGGTAGTCTTAGTTAGTAATGTTACCAGCAAGAGTAGTCTTAGATAGTTATGCTACCAACAAGCAAGAGTAGTCCCAGTTAGTAATGCTATCAGCAAGAGTAGGCATAGTTAGAAATGCTACCAGCAAGGGTATTCCTAATTAGTAATGCTGCCAGCAAGAGTAGTCTTAGTAATGCTACTAGCAGGAGTAGTCATAGTTAGTAATACTACCAGCAAGAGTAGGCTTAGTTAGAAATGCTACCAGCAAGGGTATTTCTAATTAGTAATGCTGCCAGCAAGAGTAGTCTTAGTTAGTAATGCTACTAGCAGGAGTAGTCATAGTTAGTAATACTACCAGCAAGAGTAGGCTTAGTTAGAAATGCTACCAGCAAGGGTATTCCTAATTAGTAATGCTGCCAGCAAAAGTAGTCTTAGTTAGTAATGCTACTAGCAGGAGTAGTCATAGTTAGTAATACTACCAGCAAGAGTAGGCTTAGTTAGAAATGCTACCAGCAAGGGTATTCCTAATTAGTAATGCTGCCAGCAAGAGTAGTTTTAGTTAGTAATGCTACTAGCAGGAGTAGTCATAGTTAGTAATACTACCAGCAAGAGTAGGCTTAGTTAGAAATGCTACCAGCAAGGGTATTCCTAATTAGTAATGCTGCCAGCAAGAGTAGTCTTAGTTAGTAATGCTACTAGCAGGAGTAGTCATAGTTAGTAATACTACCAGCAAGAGTAGGCTTAGTTAGAAATGCTACCAGCAAGGGTATTCCTAATTAGTAATGCTGCCAGCAAGAGTAGTCTTAGTTAGTAATGCTACTAGCAGGAGTAGTCATAGTTAGTAATACTACCAGCAAGAGTAGGCTTAGTTAGAAAGGCTACCAGCAAGGGTATTCCTAATTAGTAATGCTGCCAGCAAGAGTAGTCTTAGTTAGTAATGCTACTAGCAGGAGTAGTCATAGTTAGTAATACTACCAGCAAGAGTAGGCTTAGTTAGAAATGCTACCAGCAAGGGTAGTCCTAATTAGTAATGCTACCAGCAAGGGTAGTCCTAATTAGTAATGCTACCAGCAAGGGTAGTCTTAGTTAGTAATGTTACCAGCAAGAGTAGTCTTAGATAGTTATGCTACCAACAAGCAAGAGTAGTCCCAGTTAGTAATGCTATCAGCAAGAGTAGGCATAGTTAATAATGGTACTACCATGAGCAGTCCTAATTAGTAATGTTATCAGCAAAAGTAGTCCTAGTTAGTAATACTACCAGCAAGAGTTGTCTTAGTTAGTAATGCAACCAGCAAGAGTAGTCCTAATTAGTAATGCTACCAGCAAGAGTAGTTCTCATTAGTAAAGAGTACTCATAGTTAGTAATGCTACCAGCAAGAGTAGTCATAGTTAGTAATGGTACCAGCAAGAGTAGTCATAGCTAGTAATGCTACCAGCAAGAGTAGGCCTAATTAGTAATGCTACCTGCAGGAGTAGTCCTAGTTAGTAATGCTACCAACAAGAGTAGTCCTAATTAGTAATGCTACAAGCAAAAGTAGTCATAGTTAGTAATGCTACCAGCAAGGGTAGTCGTAATTAGTAATGCTACCAGCAAGAGTAGTCCAAATTAGTTATTCTACCAGCAAAAGTAGACACAGTCAGTAGTGATTCCAGCAAGGGTAGTCATAGTTAGTAATGCTACCAGAAAGAGTAGTCCTAGTTATTAATACTACCAGCAAGAATAGTCTTAGTTAGTAATGCCACTTGGAAGAGTTGTGTTAGTTAGTAATGCAACGAGCAAGAGTAGTCCTAATTAGAAATACGACCACAAGAGAAGTAGTAGTTAGTAATAATACCAGCAAGAGTAGTCATAGTTAGTAATACTACCAGCAAGAGTAGTCATACTTTGTAATGCTACCAGCAAGAGTAGTTCTAATTAGTAATGCGACCAGCAAGCGTAGTTCTAGTCAGTAATACTACCAGCAAGAGTGGTCATGGTTAGTGATGCGACCAGCAAGAGTAGTTCTAATTAGTAATGCTACCAGCAAGAGTAGTCATAGTTAGTAATGTTACTAGCAAAAGTAGTTCTAATTAGTAATGCTACCAGCAAGCGTAGTCATAGTTAGTAATGTTACTAGCAAAAGTAGTTCTAATTAGTAATGCTACCAGCAAGAGTAGTCATAGTTCGTAATGTTACTAGCAAAAGTAGTTCTAATTAGTAAGGCTGCCAGCAAGCGTAGTCATAGTTAGTAATGTTACTAGCAAAAGTAGTTCTAATTAGTAATGCTACCAGCAAGCGTAGTCATAGTTAGTAATGTTACTAGCAAAAGTAGTTCTAATTAGTAATGCTACCAGCAAGCGTAGTCATAGTTAGTAATGTTACTAGCAAAAGTAGTTCTAATTAGTAATGCTACCAGCAAGAGTAGTCATAGTTAGTAATGCTACCAGCAAGCGTAGTTCTAGTTAGTTATGCTACTGTCAAGAGAACTCTTAGCTAGCAATGCTACCGGCAAGAGTAGTTCTAATTAGTAATGCTACCAGCAAGGGTAGTCCTAATTAGTAATGCTACCAGCAAGAGTAGTCATAGTTAGTAATGCGACCAGCAAGCGTAGTTCTAGTTAGTAATGCTACCAGCAAGAGTAGTCATAGTTAGTAATGCTACCAGCAAGAGTAGTTCTAATTAGTAATGCTACCAGCAAGAGTAGTCATAGTTAGTAATGCTACCAGCAAGCGTAGTTCTAGTTAGTTATGCTACTGGCAAGAGAACTCTTAGCTAGCAATGCTACCGGCAAGAGTAGTCATAGTTAGTAATGCTACCAGCAAACGTAGTTCTAGTTAGTAATGCGACCAGCAGGCGTAGTCCTAGTTAGTAATGCTACCAGCAAGAGTAGTCATGGTTAGTAATGCTACCAGCAAGAGTAGTTCCAATTAGTAATGCTACCAGCAAGAGTAGTCATAGTTAGTAATGTTACTAGCAAAAGTAGTTCTAATTAGTAATGCGACCAGCAAGCGTAGTCATAGTTGGTAATGCTACCAGCAAGAGTAGTCATGGTTAGTAATGCGACCAGCAAGAGTAGTTCTAATTAATAATGCGACTAGCAAGAGTAGTCATAGTTAGTAATGTTACTAGCAAAAGTAGTTCTAATTAGTAATGCTACCAGCAAGAGTAGTCATAGTTAGTAATGCTACCAGCAAGGGTTGTCTTAGTTAGTAATGTTACCAGCAAGAGTAGTCTTAGATAGTTATGCTACCAACAAGCAAGAGTAGTCCCAGTTAGTAATGCTATCAGCAAGAGTAGGCATAGTTAGTAATGGTACTACCATGAGCAGTCCTAATTAGTAATGCTATCAGCAAAAGTAGTCCTAGTTAGTAATACTACCAGCAAGAGTTGTCTTAGTTAGTAATGCAACCAGCAAGAGTAGTCCTAATTAGTAATGCTACCAGCAAGAGTAGTTCTCATTAGTAAAGAGTACTCATAGTTAGTAATGCTACCAGCAAGAGTAGTCATAGTTAGTAATGGTACCAGCAAGAGTAGTCATAGCTAGTAATGCTACCAGCAAGAGTAGGCCTAATTAGTAATGCTACCTGCAGGAGTAGTCCTAGTTAGTAATGCTACCAACAAGAGTAGTCCTAATTAGTAATGCTACAAGCAAAAGTAGTCATAGTTAGTAATGCTACCAGCAAGGGTAGTCGTAATTAGTAATGCTACCAGCAAGAGTAGTCCAAATTAGTTATTCTACCAGCAAAAGTAGACACAGTCAGTATTGATTCCAGCAAGGGTAGTCATAGTTAGTAATGCTACCAGAAAGAGTAGTCCTAGTTATTAATACTACCAGCAAGAATAGTCTTAGTTAGTAATGCCACTTGGAAGAGTTGTGTTAGTTAGTAATGCAACGAGCAAGAGTAGTCCTAATTAGAAATACGACCACAAGAGAAGTAGTAGTTAGTAATACTACCAGCAAGAGTAGTCATAGTTAGTAATACTACCAGCAAGAGTAGTCATACTTTGTAATGCTACCAGCAAGAGTAGTTCTAATTAGTAATGCGACCAGCAAGCGTAGTTCTAGTCAGTAATACTACCAGCAAGAGTGGTCATGGTTAGTAATGCGACCAGCAAGAGTAGTTCTAAATAGCAATGCTACCAGCAAGAGTAGTCATAGTTAGTAATGTTACTAGCAAAAGTAGTTCTAATTAGTAATGCTACCAGCAAGCGTAGTCATAGTTAGTAATGTTACTAGCAAAAGTGGTTCTAATTAGTAATGCTACCAGCAAGCGTAGTTCTAGTTAGTTATGCTACTGGCAAGAGAACTCTTAGCTAGCAATGCTACCGGCAAGAGTAGTCATAGTTAGTAATGCTACCAGCAAGAGTAGTCATAGTTAGTAATGCGACCAGCAAGCGTAGTTCTAGTTAGTAATGCTACCAGCAAGAGTAGTCATAGTTAGTAATGCTACCAGCAACAGTAGTCATAGTTAGTAATGTTACTAGCAAGAGTAGTTCTAGTTAGTAATGGTTCCAGCAAGAGTAGTTCTAATTAGTAATGCTACCAGCAAGAGTAGTCATAGTTAGTAATGCTACCAGCAAGCGTAGTTCTAGTTAGTTATGCTACTGGCAAGAGAACTCTTAGCTAGCAATGCTACCGGCAAGAGTAGTCATAGTTAGTAATGCTACCAGCAAGAGTAGTCATAGTTAGTAATGCGACCAGCAAGCGTAGTTCTAGTTAGTAATGCTACCAGCAAGAGTAGTCATAGTTAGTAATGCTACCAGCAAGAGTAGTTCTAATTAGTAATGCTACCAGCAAGAGTAGTCATAGTTAGTAATGCTACCAGCAAGCATAGTTCTAGTTAGTTATGCTACTGGCAAGAGAACTCTTAGCTAGCAATGCTACCGGCAAGAGTAGTCATAGTTAGTAATGCTACCAGCAAGCGTAGTTCTAGTTAGTAATGCGACCAGCAAGCGTAGTCCTAGTTAGTAATGCTACCAGCAAGAGTAGTCATGGTTAGTAATGCTACCAGCAAGAGTAGTTCCAATTAGTAATGCTACCAGCAAGAGTAGTCATAGTTAGTAATGTTACTAGCCAAAGTAGTTCTAATTAGTAATGCGACCGGCAAGAGTGGTCATGGTTAGTAATGCGACCAGCAAGAGTAGTTCCAATTAGTAATGCTACCAGCAAGAGTAGTCATAGTTAGTAATGTTACTAGCAAAAGTAGTTCTAATTAGTAATGCTACCAGCAAGAGTAGTCATAGTTAGTAATGCGACCAGCAAGCGTAGTTCTAGTTAGTAATGCTACCAGCAAGAGTAGTCATAGTTAGTAATGCTACCAGCAAGAGTAGTTCTAATTAGTAATGCTACCAGCAAGAGTAGTCATAGTTAGTAATGCTACCAGCAAGCGTAGTTCTAGTTAGTTATGCTACTGGCAAGAGAACTCTTAGCTAGCAATGCTACCGGCAAGAGTAGTCATAGTTAGTAATGCTACCAGCAAGAGTAGTCATAGTTAGTAATGCGACCAGCAAGCGTAGTTCTAGTTAGTAATGCTACCAGCAAGAGTAGTCATAGTTAGTAATGTTACTAGCAAATGTAGTTCTAATTAGTAATGCGACCAGCAAGCGTAGTTCTAGTCAGTAATACTACCAGCAAGAGTAGTCATGGTTAGTAATGCGACCAGCAAGAGTAGTTCCAATTAGTAATGCTACCAGCAAGAGTAGTCATAGTTAGTAATGTTACTAGCAAAAGTAGTTCTAATTAGTAATGCGACCAGCAAGCGTAGTCATAGTTGGTAATGCTACCAGCAAGAGTAGTCATGGTTAGTAATGCGACCAGCAAGAGTAGTTCTAATTAATAATGCGACCAGCAAGAGTAGTCATAGTTAGTAATGTTACTAGCAAAAGTAGTTCTAATTAGTAATGCTACCAGCAAGAGTAGTCATAGTAAGTAATGTTACTAGCAAGAGTAGTCATGGTTAGTAATGCGACCAGCAAGAGTAGTTCTAATTAATAATGCGACCAGCAAGAGTAGTCATAGTTAGTAATGTTACTAGCAAAAGTAGTTCTAATTAGTAATGCTACCAGCAAGAGTAGTCATAGTTAGTAATGTTACTAGCAAAAGTAGTTCTAATTAGTAATGCGACCAGCAAGCGTAGTCATAGTTGGTAATGCTACCAGCAAGAGTAGTCATGGTTAGTAATGCGACCAGCAAGAGTAGTTCTAATTAATAATGCGACCAGCAAGAGTAGTCATAGTTAGTAATGTTACTAGCAAAAGTAATTCTAATTAGTAATGCTACCAGCAACAGTAGTCATAGTTAGTAATGTTACTAGCAAAAGTAGTTCTAATTAGTAATGCTACCAGCAAGAGTAGTCATAGTTAGTAATGCTATCAGCAAGGGTAGTCTTAGTTAGTAATGTTACCAGCAAGAGTAGTCATGGTTAGTAATGCTACCAGCAAGAGTAGTTCCAATTAGTAATGCTACCAGCAAGAGTAGTCATAGTTAGTAATGTTACTAGCAATAGTAGTTCTAATTAGTAATGCTACCAGCAAGAGTAGTCATAGTTAGTAATGTTACTAGCAAAAGTAGTTCTAATTAGTAATGCGACCAGCAAGCGTAGTCATAGTTGGTAATGCTACCAGCAAGAGTAGTCATGGTTAGTAATGCGACCAGCAAGAGTAGTTCTAATTAATAATGCGACCAGCAAGAGTAGTCATAGTTAGTAATGTTACTAGCAAAAGTAGTTCTAATTAGTAATGCTACCAGCAAGAGTAGTCATAGTTAGTAATGTTACTAGCAAAAGTAGTTCTAATTAGTAATGCGACCAGCAAGCGTAGTCATAGTTGGTAATGCTACCAGCAAGAGTAGTCATGGTTAGTAATGCGACCAGCAAGAGTAGTTCTAATTAATAATGCTACCAGCAAGAGTAGTCATAGTTAGTAATGTTACTAGCAAAAGTAGTTCTAATTAGTAATGCTACCAGCAACAGTAGTCATAGTTAGTAATGTTACTAGCAAGAGTAGTTCTAGTTAGTAATGCTACCAGCAAGATTAGTCATAGTTAGTAATGCTACCAGCAAGCGTAGTTCTAGTTAGTTATGCTACTGGCAAGAGAACTCTTAGCTAGCAATGCTACCGGCAAGAATAGTCATAGTTAGTAATGCTACCAGCAAGAGTAGTCATAGTTAGTAATGCGACCAGCAAGCGTAGTTCTAGTTAGTAATGCTACCAGCAAGAGTAGTCATAGTTAGTAATGTTACTAGCAAAAGTAGTTCTAATTAGTAATGCTACCAGCAAGAGTAGTCATAGTTAGTAATGCAACCAGCAAGAGTGGTCCTAATTAGTAATGCTACCAGCAAGAGTAGTCATAGTTATTAATGCTACCAGCAAGAGTGGTCATAGTTAGTAATGCTACCAACAAGAGTAGTCCTATTTAGTAATGCTACCAGCAAGAGTAGTCCTAGTGAGTACTACTACCAGCAAGAGTAGTCTTAGTTAGTAATGCAACTTGGAAGAGTAGTCCTCGTTAGTAACGCAACCAGCAAGAGTAGTCCTAGTTAGGAATGCTACCAGCAAGAGTAGTCATAGTTAGTAATGCGACCAGCAAGAGTAGTCGTAGTTAGTAATGCTACCAGCAAGAGTAGTCCTACTTAGTAATGCTACCTGCAAGCGTACCCTTAGTTAGTAATGCTGCCAGCAAGAGTAGTCTCAATTAGTAATGCAACTAGCAAGAGTAGTCTTAGTTACTAATGCTACCAGCAAGAGTAGTCCTAATTAGTAATGCTACCAGCAAAAGTAGTCCTAGTTAGTAATGCTGTCAGCAAGAATAGTCTTAGCAATGCTACCAGCAAGAGTAGTCCTAATTAGTAATGCGACCAGCAAGAGTAGTCTTAGTTAGTAATGCTACCAGCAAGAGTAGTCCTAATTAGTAATGCTACCAGCAAAAGTAGTCCTAGTTAGTAATGCTGTCAGCAAGAATAGTCTTCGTAATGCTACCAGCAAGAGTGGTCCTAATTAGTAATGCGACCAGCAAGAGTAGTCTTAGTTAGTAATGCCGCACGCAAGAGTAATGCTACCAGCAAGAGTAGTCTTAGTTAGTAATGCTACCAGCAAGAGCAGTCCTAATTAGGAATGCTACCAGCAAAAGTAGTCCTAGTTGGTAATGTTACCAGCAAGACTAGTCTTAGTTAGTAATGCTACCAGCAAGAGTAGTCATAGTTAGTAATGCTACGGACAAGAGTACTCTTAGGTAGTGATGCTATCGGCAAAAGTAGTCATAGTTAGTAATGCTACCTGCAGAAGTAGTCTGAGTTAGTAATGCTACAGCAAGCGTAGTCATAGTTAGTAATGCTACTGGTAAGAGTAGTCATAATTAGTAATGCTACCAGCAATAGAAGTCTTAGATTGTAATGCTACCAGCAAGAGCAGTCTTAGTTAGCAATGCTACCAGTAAGAGTAGTCTTAGTTAGTAATGCTACCAGCAAGAGTAGACTTAGTTACTAATGCTACCAGCAAGGGTAGCCCTAGTTAGTTATGCTACTGACAAGAGAACTCTTAGCTAGCAATGCTACCGGCAAGAGTAGTCATAGTTAGTAATGCTACCTGCAAAAGTAGTTTTAGTTAGTAATGCTACCAGCCGGAATAGTCCTAGTTAGTAATGCTACCAGCAAGTGTAGTCATAGTTTGTAATGCTTTCAGGAAGAGCCGTCATATTTGGTAATGCTACCAGAAAGAGTAGTTTTAGTTAGTAATGCAACCAGCAACCAGAAACCTTCGCCCATATTTTTTTATCTCATTGTGCACTTTTTTCTTCATCAAGAGAAGTCGAAGCCTGTTCAACTTTTCATTTCCTACCGGTATCGGAAGAAGACGTTTGTTCACGGATTCTTTTTTTTTCGGTCACAAATAAATTCGTTTTCTTCGACTTGTGTATTCTTTCTTTTTCTTCTTTCCACATCATCAGTTTTCTCTGACATGGTTGATTTTTTTCTCTCTTTCACTGTGACTTGATTTGTTTTATCATTGTCATCATCGTCTCAGTTTTCTGCAGTCTTCTTCCTCCAGTAAGCAAACATTCTTCAATTCCATTTATATTCAATTTAGAAGGATCGGTAAAACCCATTTCGCTTGCTTTCAATTTTAATTCTGAAGGGTTTTTTCTCGGTGGTCTCGGCACGTATGGCTTTGTACAAAGCGGATTTGTACTTCCGACTCGACACCCACACACTGTTCAGCTTTTTAGCCTAACTTTTCAATGTGCCATATTTTCAAATCTTTATGAATGTTTTTTGTTAAAGAATTTTTTATTATTAAATCTTTTATCTGTTCATGCATTTTCAGGCAAAATGATTGGCTAAAGTATTTCTTTTTTTCTTTTCATAGCACAATGAACCGAACAAAAAACGCATTCAGAGTCATACTAAACCACACCCACAATATTTGTCTTAAAAATTACTAGTACGCTGCACGTATGGAAAAGAACCCCTGCACGCTCATATATTTTTTCAACATATAAAACAAATAATATTTATCTCATCATATTAAAAAGACTTTCAAAATAAAATTTAATAAACAATGCAATCCTTATCATTCTTTTTATTCCATGTTCAATTTGTTTATACACAGACTCTCGCGTTGTGCCCTTGAGCAAGGTACTTAACCCCGATTATCCACATGGAGGCACGATGACACTGTGTACTAAGACGTACTGTACGTCGATGGTGTGCATGTCTTAAACCAATCTAACCCTGCCTGTGCTGCAGTGCTGAGTAACGATGTTGGGGAGCTGCCAGCTGCTCGTCGTTGCTCAGTGGTTCTCTTCGAGGACTCCACCCATAAAACTGTCACCGACACGATATGTTCTTGGCTGTTAAAGTGTTGTTAAACCTAAATAAATAAATGTTTATACGCAATAGATGATCAGCTACGTTCATCGTTTTACCCAGATCAAACGTAAACAATGGCCGATCGTAGTAAACCACAAACGAAACTCACGCGAGTAAAACATTCTAATTTCCAAATATCCTGAATGAACTCATTCTGAGACAAAGTTCAATCCATTTCATGTCATCTGGGTTGAAATTGAACTTCACATTTACAAACTGTGTTTTCAGTTTAACTCAGTGTTGCTTTGAATGACAACATGTCCCGCCATGTGAAAAGGAGATTGAGGTTTTGTGTGAGATTGGGCTATGACGTTCCTTTTAACTTACGCAATTCATTGGTCAGTAAAATTTTTAATGGCACAAGAACACATTTTAGTGAAATGAATCGTTATTTCAAACAGACTTTCAGAAAACTATGCCTTTTTATTCAGTTATCACTAGAACGCATGGTGCTACCTGTTTTTAATTTTAAACTCACAAAGTGGAGGTTTTTTTTAATTTGTTGCCTCTCAAGTTTAATTATAAGTAACAATCGTTTGTTTCTGTCTATTTCTTGAGTTATGAACCCCCCACCCCCCCCCCCCCCTCCAAAAAAAAAAAAAAAAAAAAAACAAAGACCAAACATAATGTAAATGTGCTACGCCCATTTACACAGTTTGACCTTTATATTTTGGGGGTTCAGTACTGAAAAAATAAACTGAAACAAACGATTATTCCTTATACGAAATTTCTATTTTTTAATTCTATTTTTATATATTTAAGAAATAGAGGATATGGAATGAGTGTTTTTCTCATATAATATTTATGAAACGAGTCTTAGAATTTTCCGTTTGGGCGAGCCTGTGGCGAGCCCAGATGGAAAATTCGGACGAGTTTCAAAAATATTATATGAGAAAAACACTCATTTCATATTCTATTTATCTTATGACACACACACACGCATAAATTAGCCACTAAGTATGACTTTTTAACCCATTACCTAACTTGAGTTGCAGACGGCACTTGCAAAAAACATCATCGTATAACTAAAGATTTTCATTTTTTGCTTCCAAAACATAGGTTATGACCCCTCATTGACACGCTAGTTCCAATGAGGGGTCATAACCTATGTTTTGGAAGCAAAAAAGTGAAAATATAAAAAAAAAATGAAAAAATGAATGGCGTTTTTCTTGTATTGTTCGAGACGGTTTTTGCTGCTACGTCAGGTAAAAGATTAATACAATATAACCCACCTTAATTCTCCCTACCGAAATTATGCAAATGTGACCCAGTTGTATTTTGTTTAGCCAATCAAATTGTCCAGTTTTGAAATTGACCAATGAAAGCTCCCAACTCTAATTATGCAAATTATGAAAATGTGGCCCAGTTGAATTTTGTTCAGCCGATCAAATTGTCTAGTTTTGAAATTGACCAATTAAATTGACGGAAGGTCTTATTTATCACTGATTAATATGAAAACAAAATATCAAATGTTTTAAAGTGAACAAAACAGACGATTCATATGATAAACAGAAATATCTTTAACTATAAAAAAAAAAATACACAACACTTCTGTCAAATGTAGAAACAATTCGACATTGTTCTCCATTTAATTTTAATGCCATTGTATAATTAAGGTATTCATTGACGTTTGAATGACTTATTGGGACGGTTAGCCTATTTTTTTCTTCAACTTTCGATTTCGACATTTCTGAAGGGACAGTCAATAAATTTGGCTTATTTGTGAACGAACTTTCTGGAGTTAGATTTTTGATTTTCAACCTTTTCACAAAACAAAGTCAGTTCTAACAATTTTAATCTACCTTTTAATATTTGGTCCTGTATCAAGCCTCCCTCTTTCAAATTTTATAGACATCATCTCCAAAAAACATATCTAAAAATATGTGGCCGAACTGAGAAAGTCTGAAGGTCTGTGACCGAATTTTCTGATAACATTATTGACATCGATGTCACCCAAAATGACATGTCGGCTGATTTGCGTGAAATTTTAGTATGTTGCATTTAATTTTCAACCTCATTTTGAGTGTCAGCCTTTCGAAGTTTAGAATATAATCTTTACAAAAAACAAAACTAAAACTTTTGGTCTGTTCTAGAAATTCCCGTCCTTTATGGTCCCAGGTGACGTCATAATGGGTTACAAGGTCAAAAATTAAAATGCGTCCATTTTTTTTAATTTTAGGATGTAGTGGAGCTAAAAATAATTATGAGATAGCTTTTTTTAGCTCATCTGATTGAAAGCCGGGGGGGAGCTCAAGTTTCTGTCCGTCGTCCGTCCGTCGTGAGCTTTTCATTATCAACTTCTCCTCCTAAACTCCTGAGCCAAATTGAATAAAAAATGATATGCATGGTCCTTATCATATGTTAATTCAAGTTTGTTCAAATTAAGTTTCCACGTTTCATAGGGAGGGGATGGGGAAAATATTCCAAAATTCTAGAAAATTCTTCCCATTAGACTACAACCTGTACAGGTCCAACTGCTTAGCAGTGATTTCTAGTAAGTCTTGGCTGCCTGTTAAGACAGCCAAGACCTGACTAGAAATTACTGTCCAGGTCTTTTGTCTATTGTCAGCAGGATCTCCCAAAGATGGCATAGTCTGAGCACATGCTCTGAAAAGCCTTAAATAGGTCTTTAAACATTAAGGTGCATTTATAACAAGTCACAAAATTACTGTAGATATGGTGTGTGGTCGTAAAAGAATACCACTGTTGAGCTCATTGGCAGTGTCATTCATAGTGTTGTGGTAGAATGATACTACAACAACTTATTATGGGTACAATGACTTGATATGTGGTATGGAGCTTCCTTCTGAGGTGTAGAATCAAGTTTGTTCACACGAAATTCGCTGAGCAATATTTGTCTTCGTAATGGGAGGGGCAAGATTTTGGCTCCGCCCAAAATGTCTATTTTCTGAACCGATGGTCCGATTTGAACGAAATTCGGTATGTGGTTTTATTGGGTCATACGTACTTGATTCATGCTAATTTTCCCATGTTCCCCGTGGGAACCCCATGAGCTAAAAATAGAAAATATTCTCAAACGCCCATACTTTCCCAAGCCACGCGAAACAGAGAGCTGTTATTTGGTATGAAGCATCCTTAGGACCAGTAGAATCGAATGATAAAAAACTGCCATAGGTTGTGTGATGGCGTTCTGTAGATGGCATCGGAAAAACGCTGAGTCAGCATATTTGCAGATATTAAAAAAAAATGTCTTCTCCAGAACCACTGATCAAAATCTTCTGATACTTGGCAAACCGCATCCATAGATACACATATGTTCAATTTCAGCCCCTCTGTTCGTAGTTGGGCTCAATACAGGAGCCCAAATCTTAACTTAGGGCAATATGGGAAAGAAGCTTTAAAAATTTTCTTCTTCAGAATCACTGGTCAAAATAATTTAATATTTGGTAAACATCAATGTTACGAGGGTCAGATTCAAATTTGTTCGAATCAAGTCTCTCAGTTAATATTTTGGGTTCTTATGGGAACCCGAATTTTAACTTAGTGCAATATGAGGAAATATCTTTACAAATCTTGTTTTGCAGATGATCCACCAGTCAGAATCCTTTCATATTTGGTATCAACATCTCTAGTCGGGTCAGAGTCAAGTTTGTTCAACTCGAGTTCCTGGGTTAATATTAGGGCTCTCTATGGGGGAGGGGGGGGGGAGGTGTGGAGGGCGAAATTTCTTTAAAAATCTTCTTCAGGTCCACCAGTCAGAATCCTTTGATATTGGGTATACAACATTTCTAGGAGGGTCAGATTCACATTTGTTCATATCTGACCCCTGGGTTAATATTTGAGATCTATTGGAGCCCAAAGTTTAACTTAGTGCAATATGAGGGAATTTCTTTAAACATCTTCTACAGTACCATCAGTTAGAATCTTTTGCTATTTGATATACAACATCTCTAGGGAGGTCAGATTCAAGTTTGCTCAAATCGAGTCCCTGGGGCCATATTTGGGCTCGCTGTGGGTGCCCGAATTTTACTTTATTGCAATATGAGAAAATTTCTTTACAAATCTTTTTCTTCAGCTCCACCAGTCAGAATGCTTTCATATTCGGTATGCAACATCTTTAAGGGCTCAGATAACAATATGTTCAAATCGGGTCCCTGGGTTAATATTTGGGCTGTCTATTGGGACCCAAAGTTTTACTTATTGTAATATGAGGAAATTTCTTTAAAAAATTTCTTCTTCAGATCCACCCGTCAGGGCTAATATTTGGCCCCCCTATGGGAGCCTGTGAATTTTAACTTAATGCAATATGAGGGATTTTCTCCAAAAATCTTTTTCTCCAGAACCACCAAACAGAATCTTTTTATATTTGGTATATAACATCTCTGGTTTGTTCAATTCGAGCCCCTGCCTTAAGATTTGGACTCTGTTCGGGGGTTGGGGGAGTGGGGATAGGCTGGAGGTTTGCAAGTGTATTCAAATCCATCCTTTAGTGTTTTGACATAAAATTTTGCATTTCAAACTACAGTGACACAATGACCCATGTAAGTTTGGCAGTGCTGGTCGACAGCTGATAGAATTGAAAGTAGTCAGGAAGACCTATGATAAACATCATATGCCATGGACACTAGAGTTATGAATAATTTCATGACTTCATTCCTCTGTAGTGTTGATGAACCATGACTAACTGAATGTCATTTTCTTTGAACCACTTTATCAGGTGAGCGATCAAGCACTCTTGTTTGATTTAACGCCATTTTTAACCTTCTTATGTCACTTCAAATTTACGTGTCATTTTGCATATTTCTCCCATTTACCTTTATGGAGGCTTTATTAAATGCATCTGTTACAATTTTTTAAATTAAACCTTTATCCAAAAAAACGTCAATTTTACGTTTTATTCATGAACGTTTAATAGCTGCCGGTGTAACAGGAATGGAAGTCCGTAGGAAAATTAGTCCCTCTGGACTATTATTCCGCGGAATTATAGTCCTAGGTCTAACATTTCTAGGAATAGTCTACTATTCCTAGAAATGTTAGACCTAGGACTATAATTCCGCGGAATAATAGTCCAGAGGGACTAACGTTCCTACGGACTTCCATTCCTTTTACACCGGCTTGTTGATCACAAACTACCGAAATTTTGGAAATATATTTCCCAATAAAAACCATATCGAAAAATGAAAATCAGATTAGGCCACCGAACGATTCGTATGGGACTGGCATTCGGGTGACGGTAGGATATCAGCATCGCAAACATTAACACTTTGAACTGGAAAGACCGATTTGTCGGCCCAGAGCATAATTTAATTCCATTTTTGTCTTATTATAAGAGGTCTATACACGGGGCATTGATGATAAAACAATAACTGCAGTCTGCAGCCAGACGGCTGCAGACTCCAGTTATTATTTTATCCTCTCTGCATATATATATTGGACTGACCAATCTCACTGCTAGTGTACACAAAGGCGATACCATTCCAGCAATCAAGGGTTACATGACGATTTAGTATGTTGAAGAGCTCGAAAAATAAAAAGATAGCTGTCTTGGATTTTTTATTTATGCCCCCGCGACGAATAGTCGGGGTCTATATTGTTTTACCTCTGTCCGTCCATCCATCCGTCCGTCCGTCCGTCCGCCCGCTGTCCGTCCGTCCGTCCGTCCGTCCGTCCGTCCGTCCGTCCGTCCGTCCGCATCTAGGGTACATTGTTTGTCCGGCTAACTCCCCTCACAGTTTTCAGGCCAGGACCTTTTTATTTCACAGGATGTACATATACAAGAGGTGTTCACATTTTAAGGATTTTGATTTGCATCTATGTTTCACAAAATTACAGGTTGTTCAATTGTTTGTAGAATTTCACATTTATGGTACGTGGTTTGTCTGGCTAACACCTCTCACAGTTTTTCTTTCACAGAATATTTGTACATATACCATAGGTGTGCATATTATAGGGATTTCGGTTTATTTGCTTCAATATTTCACAAAATTACAGGTTGTTGAACTTAGTCCATGTTTTGTAGAATTTCACCTGCATGGTGCGTGGTTTGTCCGGCTAACTCCTCTAACAGTTTTCAAGCTAGGACGTTTTTCTTTCACAGGATGTTTGTACATATACTGAAGGTGTGCATATTGTCAGAATTGTGATTTGCTTCAGTATTTCACAAAATTACAGGTTCTTGAATTTGGTCATTTTTTTGTAGAATTTCACCTGTATTGAAGTGGTTTGTGTGTGGCAGACGTTGCGGGGGCATCATATGTGTCTTACGGACACAGCTCATGTACAAGTAACAAATCACAGTTTGCTCTTCAGCCTCCTGTGCCCATGTATTGTGCGGGGGCATATTTCAGTCTAGTTTAATGTTAGTTTGACGTTTTTACGTCATTTCAAAATTTGATTTCTGAAATGGACCGTTTCTTGTGATTCTCAGAACTCAGAAAATACAAAAGATGCTGCTTTTATATTCTAAAGACATGTCAATCGATAATTTCAGTGATAGAGCTTTATTTTTTTCTACTTCCATTGACCAATTATATTTTTCGCTACGGCGTTACACACACCTGGTATTTCAAAATATTAACAATTGTATTTCGCTGAATAGAGGTGAAATCGAGTCACATGTCTCTTCATTCAGGCTCCAGACATACTTTAGAACGCATTACTCCAATTACACAGTTGAAACAAAATGATAGTCTGAATAGGCCTTTTTTTCGAATCTGCCATTTTGGCTTTTAATCTATGCAAGGTCACAGGTCGCCCATATATCTCGAACCACAAGGAACAGAGAACTGTTACCTGGTATGAAGCCCCCTTAGGGCCGGAAGAAGGGATTGGTCAAACAAAATTGCAATCGGTTCAATCAGGGTGCCCGGTAGAGGGTATTGAAGAAATGATGAGTCAGCATTTTTGCAGTAGTTTATCCTGGAGGACATTTTCATTCACTGAGAACCTTGATTGGCATATTGTTCTTAAAATAACAAAATTTCTGTTATGAACATTGTTGTCTTGTTATTTTAATCTGAAAATTCTGTGGACTTTAGTTTGTTTTGCAAAGATTTTATTTTATGCTGAATGAACCATTTCAATGCTGGAAAACATCTGATTCCTGTATGCATGCCTTTAATTTAACCCTCTCAAGACTGCAAAGTGGGTTCCAAAGATTTTATTGATGCATGAACAAACAAACCTCTTTCAATACTGTAGATGTATTTTTCTGATTCCTTGGAAAAAATTGATCTGATTCCTGTATGAATATCTTTAATTTCACCCTCTCATGACTTCAGTGTGTTTATTCCAAAGATTTTATTTCATGATAAACTCTTTCACTACTGTGCACATATAAGTTATTTCATGTTGAATGAACCCTTTCAATGCTGCAAAACATTTATATGGCTCCTGTATGCATGTCTTTAATTTAACCCTCTCAAGACAATGTGGGTTCCAAAGATTTTATTGATACCATGAACAAACATTTTTCTTTTTTCTTTTTTTTTTGGAGGGGGGGGGAGAGAACCACAGTAGTTGAAACACAAAAACAAAATTTCACAGAACAGAGCTTGCTAGAAAGCTTTCCAAGGACCATTAGAAATGAATGGCCAAAAAAGTTGGCTTTGTTGTGACATAGCAAATCAAATAATTGCTCTTGCTGTTGATCACTTATTGATACACTCATCATTTTTGACAACATGAGTCAGGTGAGCGTTTTAGGCTCACTTAAGCCTCTGTTTTTTCTTGTTCGTTTTAGTCCTGCAAACATTTGGAAAACATACGTCCTACATTGTCTGGTCCTCCTTTCTTTCACATTCTAATAAAGTTCTGTGGATTACTAACTACTCGCATATGTTATAATGATTAACATCTCCATCCTTTATATTACAATATATTGCGTTTTTGTGAATACATTCAGAAGTGCAAGAAGAAGGAACTGTTGTCACTGGCGGTGAAGGACGATCATAAAGTTTTAGTGGAAGGAGAAGGAACTGTTGTTACTGGCGGTGTAGGACGATCATAAAGTTTTAGTGGAAGGAGAAGGAACTGTTGTTACTGGCGGTGTAGGACGATCATAAAGTTTTAGTGGAAAGAGAAGGAACTGTTGTTACTGGCGGTGTAGGACGACCATAAAATTTTAGTGGAAGGAGAAGGAACTGTTGTTACTGGCGGTGTAGGACGATCATAAAGTTTTAGTGGAAGGAGAAGGAACTGTTGTTACTGGCGGTGTAGGACGAGCATAAAGTTTTAGAGGAAGGAGAAGGAACTGTTGTTACTGGCGGTGTAGGACGATCATAATGTTTTAGTGGAAGGAGAAGGAACTGTTGTTACTGGCGGTGTAGGAGGATCATAAAGTTTTAGTGGAAGGAGAAGAAACTGTTGTTACTGGCGGTGTTGGACGATCATAAAGTTTTAGTGGAAGGAGAAGGAACTGTTGTCACTGGCGGTGTTGGACGATCATAAAGTTTTAGTGGAAGGAGAAGGAAATGTTGTTACTGGCGGTGTAGGACGATCATAAAGTTTTAGTGGAAGGAGAAGGAACTGTTGTTACTAGCGGTGTAGGAGGATCATAATGTTTTAGTGGAAGGAGAAGGAACTGTTGTCACTGGCGGTGTAGGACGATCATAACGTTTTAGTGGAAGGAGAAGGAACTGTTGTTACTGGCGGTGTAGGACGATCATAAAGTTTTAGTGGAAGGAGAAGGAACTGTTGTTACGGGCGGTGTAGGACGATCATAAAGTTTTAGTGGAAGGAGAAGGAACTGTTGTTACTGGCGGTGTAGGACGATCATAAAGTTTTAGTGGAAGGAGAATGAACTGTTGTTATTGGCGGTGTAAGACGATCAAAAAGTTTTAGTGGAAGGAGAAGGAACTGTTGTTACTGGCGGTGTAGGACGATCATAAAGTTTTAGTAGGAGGAGAAGGAACTGTTGTTACTGGCGGTGTAGGACGATCATAAAGTTTTAGTGGAAGGAGAAGGAACTGTTGTTACTGGCGGTGTAGGACGATCATAAAGTTTTAGTGGAAGGAGAAGGAACTGTTGTTACTGGCGGTGTAGGACGATGGAAGGAGAAGGAACTGTTGTTACTGGCGGTTTAGGACGATGGAAGGAGAAGGAACTGTTGTTACTGGCGGTGTAGGACGATTATGAAGTTTTAGCGGAAGGAGAAGGAACTGTTGTTACTGGCGGTGTAGGACGATCATAAAGTTTTAGTGGAAGGAGAAGGAACTGTTGTCACTGGCGGTGTAGGACGATCATAAAGTTTTAGTGGAAGGAGAAGGAACTGTTGTCACTGGCGGTGTAGGACGATAATAACGTTTTAGTGGAAGGAGAAAGAACTGTTGTTACTGGCGGTGTAGGACGATCATAACGTTTTAGTGGAAGGAGAAGGAACTGTTGTCACTGGCGGTGTAGGACGATAATAAAGTTTTAGTGGAAGGAGAAAGAACTGTTGTTACTGGCAGTGTAGGACGATCATAACGTTTTAGTGGAAGGAGAAGGAACTGTTGTTACTGGCGGTGTAGGACGATCATAAAGTTTTAGTGGAAGGAGAAGGAACTGTTGTCACTGGCGGCGTAGCTCGTTCCAATGAGGGGTCATAACCTATATTTTTGAGACAAAAAATGAAAAAATCATGAAAATTAATTGGCGATTTTTGAGAATAGCGCAGGCCTGGTTTTTGGCCGTTACGTTGGGTAAAGGGTTAAAATATTAAATTTTTGATTTGTTTCTTTCTTAACTTATACGTATAAACATTTTTCACGTGATATGGATGAGATATTTCCCATCCGTTAATAAATCCATATTATGGTCTCGATCTATGGTCATGAGATATTCCGTCAGTCTCCAGAAGTATGAACTTTCGGAAGTCAAAGGTCTCAGTTGCCCTCGACACCTGATCAACTTCTCCAGCTATTTATTATGTCCTTCGCATCGACTATATATAATGCCAGCTTGAAACACCTGATGATAGCGTCTCTCCTGCCTTTTCAGATCAACATAGTTATGTTTGCAACCCTAACATATTTTTGCTGAATTCTTTTGGAATACTTTCTTCCATGAGATTGGCAAATACTCTAGAACCCATCTCTGAGAAACTTCTGACGCACTCGGGGGGGGGGGGGGGGGCAAAAATTTGCAAGACGTGACGTGGGGTGTGGGTGGGTCTCTTGAGTGCGCCAAAAATGTGCATTTCCAACTTGTGCAATTGTTTTGAATTTTTTAAAAATATATCAATATATCAGCTAATATATACCATCATTTGTGTTTCAAACCTTAAAGATGATGTTGTACAACACACTCTTAACATAAATACAACATCAGGAGGCTTTATATGTGATAATATTGGGCTTAATCGGGGAAAATGTCGCACGTTAGTAGGGGGTGGGTGTCTTGCTCGAAATGTAGAAAATGTGCAGACAATATTTTTGGGACAATTCAAATGAAAATTTGTTCCCGTATATGTACACCTGCTCTGGGCAAGCCTGATAAGGAACAGCTTGTACTTGTAGATTGGGGCCCACATCAGCCGACAGAGGTTTAAATTGGTGGTACCAGTTTAACCCTTTACCTAACATGAAAAGCAGACGACACTTGCCAAAAAAATGATTGAATAACGAATTTTTGGCGCACTCAAGAGACCCACCCCCACGTCACGTCTTGCAAATTTTTGGTGCCCCCCCCCCCCCCCCCCCCGGCTGTCTGGTAACAAATGAGATTTGCAAGTTGTTTCTTCGTAGAGTGTAGCAAAGATCAGACAGACAATTTTCTGACTGTTCGTAAAAAGATGAGATGAGTTTCTACACAAAGCAAATTCATTCATTCATTAAGATCTGGACAATATGTATAATTTAGAACGTTGTCAATCATAAAATATTAACCCTTTACCCAACGTAACGGCCAAAACCGGCCAGCGCTATTCTCAAAATTCGCCAATTAATTTTCATTATTTTTTCATTTTTTGTCTCAAAAACATAGGTTATGACTCCTCGTTGGAACGAGCTCGTCGAGCTCGTTCCAACGAGGGGTCATAACCTATGTTTTTGAGACAAAAAATGAAAAAAACTAGTTATTCAAGAATTTTTATTGCAAGTGTCGTCTGCTTTTCATGTTAGGTAAAGGGTTAAACAGTTAACTCGAGTTTCGTTTTATTTATAATATACGACAGAAACGTGATTGGAATAATTATTTTTTCACAACGTTTGTTCATTCATTCAGATCTGAAAAATATATAAGCGAGAAATGTTTGTCTTTGTACTTGTTGGATCAGTCTTCAAAAATGTTTTTACATTCCAGAAATAATTTCATTACCCGCCTGTTCTATGTAATCCTCATCTACAGCAACACTAGACCACGCGGAAAATGAAAATCTGTTCCGCACATATGTGGTGAACGGAAGTCGTTGAGGGACTATTTTTATAAAGAAGCGAAATTTCACTGAAATTTTCCACAAATCGTGCACCACACTTGTAATTTGAATCGCTTGCGACAGCTGAAGATCGTCCACTGAGTTCCAATGTGTTCTGTTTGTCAGTAGGCACATAGAACACATTGGAAATCAGGGCACGAAATAGCAACACGGGTTCCTGTCGCAAATTTGGTTGGTGATAAATGTGTTGTTTTTGTTGATAGTTGTCAAATGAATTGCTGAGTGTCCTTCTAATAATTGTTCAATAGAGGTGAAGGGGACGCAGTTGCGTTGTGGTAGTCTGTTCTCGTCAGATCACCAAAGTTAAGCAACATCGAGCCCGGTTAGTCCTTGGATGGGTGACCGTTTGAACGATCGATTCGGATTCCCGCGTTGTGTCCTTGGGCAAGGTACTTAACCCCCTATTGTCCACATGGGGGCACGATGACGCCGTGTACTAAGGCGTACTGCACGTCGATGGTGCGCATGCCTTCAACCAATCTAACCCTGCCTGTGCTGCAGTGCGGAGTTACGATGTTGGGGAGCTGGCAGCTGCTCGTCGTTGTTCGGTGGTTCTCTCCGGGTACTCCGGCTTCCACCGAAGTAAAACTATCACCGACACGATATGACCTTGGCTGTTAAAGTGTCGTTAAACCCTACTAAATAAATAAATTAAACAAATAAATATAGACGTGAAGGCGTGAAGTAAACACAGAACGGCACACGCGTGAGAATGGGTTAGTCGATATGGCACTTGTGCCATCGCGGAAGGATAAACTCGAGGCCTGCGGTTAACCCATTCACACACGTGTGTCGTTCTTTGTATTTCCTGTACACAAAAGACGAAAGAAATTAACAGATTCGTAGTTTTTTTTCCAAAACATGAAAACCGATGTTGCAGTGACGTCTCGTCAAACGGTTGGCGCCAAAAATATGAAAATGTTTCCTGACAAAATTTCGTCCTCTGAGTTCCAATCTTTCAATGTGCCACAAAGAACACATTGGAACTCAGAGGGCGTAATGCAAAAATGCATCTCTCATCTGTAAAGTGCTTTCGTCGCATCATTTTCGGCACCACGTTTGTTCGGTGAAACTCCTGGTCAACATTTCGACACCACCATGTCAATGGTGCCCTACCCCTAACTAAACATTGCAGCAAGATTGCGCCTTGTTTCCGTCCAAGAGACGATTTCCAACACAAGAATCCAAAGCTCATATATTTTGAACACAACAGAAGGGTGAGTTCTGATTTTTAAAGCAGTTTCAGATTCACAGGTAGCAGTTTGAAAACTACTCATTGAAGGGGGGCTGATGGGAGGGAGTGCAAATGGTTTTCTCAATAGTAGAATGGACGGAAGCTTGGAAGGGGAAGTTGGAAATTCGGAAGAGGCACAAAGACCCTCTACCCATGTCACTGTGTAAAGTGGGCAGTATAGGTGTAAACGATTGGTTAAACCTGATTCCGAATTATGACGTGGTCACGAGATAGCTACAGAAGCTGAAAGTTACCTTCAATTCCAGTACATTATAAGTTATCTCCGCCATCATGTATGGTATATGGAGATTTAATACCAGGATGTCGGTTTTTAAACACCGAGCCGCAGGCGAGGTGTTTAAATGAGACATCCAGGTATTAAATCTCCATATGCCATACCTGATGGCGGAGATAACGCTTATGTCCCATTTGAAACACAATACAAACATAGTGGAAGTAAATTTGTGGACACATTTCTCAGCTCCACAATTACTTGGACTAATTTCATGATAATTATTTTGTTTTTAAAATCGCAGAAGACAACAGATAGAGAGAGTTACATCCCTTGGGTTGTTAAGGACATGAGTAAACAGTATTTTGTTGACATATCGTCCCCTGAGTTCCAATGTGTTCTATGTGCCTACTGGCACATAGAACACATTGGTACTCAAGGGATGAATCATTTGCTCTTATTTTACTTTTATGATTGAATTGTCGGAAATCTTATGATATTTGTGACTATTTTCAGGTTTTTTGGTTCGATTTTTATGTCGAGGCGAGCAAATGCGGAAAGCTTTCGTTTAAACCATATACCCCCAATGTTTCGCGTGCGCTTATACCCTGGGTGTTGCCCTTTCTCATATACCTTTGATATTGTGTGCACCGTTTGTCATGGCTATTTGTCCAAGGCATTCTGACCAATCAAAAGACAGAATTTATCGGGATATAGGGCCAAAAATATTTAATCTCAGACCACGCAATCATAATTACAGATTTTGACACCAAACCTTACTACTCATAAACCGACCCAAGGAAATTGTACGTCCAGACAAAAGCGGGGCAAGTGAAACACGGCCTAGACTTGTCCATCCCAGTAATACGAGAAGTGAAATGGAAAAGAACGGATCACACATAAAAGACATTTAGAACACGTTCACGCAACACCTGACCAAAAGTCTTGACAAACAGATCCCATCAAAATCCATCAAGTCAAATAACAGACTATCATGGTTCGATCATTGGATGCAAAAATGTTCAGGAATGTTAAACAAAGCCTATACAGCCAGGCAAAGATAACGAAAGGGTGCTAGTGCAAACTACAAACACAATCAAACTGAATGTTTGAGAGATATACGTAAAACAGAATGGAACTACATAAACTCGGCCCTACTAAAAAGGGTGGAACAAAACATCACACAACCATTCTGGAAATATGTAAAATCAAGAAAACAGAATAACATCGGAGTACCACCATTTAACGAAAAATGAAAACTCGCGAACAGCAGAGAAAAAGCACAGATCCTAATCAAACAGTTTTCATCAGTTTTCAGTACTTTTCACTAGGGAAAAGACAGGCAATCCGCCCATGACCAATCCATGCCCGTCAAACAATACCAACCATTAAAACCGACCAAGACGGAATGGCAAACCTACTTAACCCTTTACTGAACGTTATGGCCAAAACCGGCCAGCGCAATTCACAAATATTGACAATTAATTTTAATGATCTAGATAAATGAAACAACAAGAGTACTCGGAATAAGGTAGGAACTACTGGTATTACGTACCACCTTACCAGTAACAAGATGATACAAGCATTTGGTAGGTTAATACTATCAACGTTAGGATGAGATCTATAGGGGAATATACCAACCATACTCTGCTGCCGTTCTGTATTACCAGGCACTGACCCAACCCCAGAATACCGCTCAATAATATGAAGCATCTGGTGGATCAGTAGTACCAAGGGCCAGCAAGAGACCTACAGGGATATGTACAGCCTATGCTATACTACGGTTCTAAACTACCAAGCATTACCCCCACCCCCACAAAATCACTAGGTCTACCATAACGTACTACATATACCAGCCATATAATAAAACAAAGCAATCGGTTGGTTAATAGTATCAAGCACTAACAGGGGCCTATAGGTGTATATCCCGCCATACTATAGTACCGTTCTAAACTACCAGGCAGTACCCCTACCCACAATACCCCTATGCCTAGCATTGCATACTAACTATACCGGTTATAGGATAACATAATGCATCAGGTGGATTAATAGTACTAAGGGCCAGCAAGAGACCTATAGGGATATGTACAGCCTATATAGTATCCTCAGATAAGTATCCTATAAAAGGTATCCTCAACTGATACGTGGCCATGTCGAAGGTATCCTCAAATACTGAAATGAGTCGAAGAATCGTTCGAGGATTCACTCGAACGAGCAATTGCTCGTTGGCTCATTTGCTCGATGGGATTCGAGTCATTCGAGCAATAGTTGCGAGTCACTCGAGCAATAGTTGCGAGTCACTCGACATAAGACGGAATCCCACTTTTGGAATCCCTTTTTGGAATCCCATTTGTAGAATCCCTTTTTCGAAAACGCCTGTGGCTATGGAATCCTTTTTTCTGAAATGAGTCGTCGAGTCGTTCGAGGAGTCACTCGATCGAGCAATTGCTCGTTGGCTCATTTGCTCGATGGGATTCGAGTCGTTCGAGCAATATGCCGAGTCACTCGATCGAGCAATTGCTATAAGGCTCATTTGCTCGATGGGCTTAGAGTCGTTCGAGCAATGACTTATCAGTAACTGCTCAATAGCTTATTGGCTTTGGGACTGTTTTTGTTATACACAAGGGAGATAACCCTGCATACAGATTATGGGAAATCAAGCAGTCTGATTGGTTAGTTATAATCTAGATATATGAAACAACAAGAGTACTTGGAATAGGGTCAGAACTAACAAGAATAGACCAGAAATTGCTAAATATAGCAATAATAAGGTAAACTGTTCCAGTTGATAGGCTCTTCTACGCTACTGGAGTATACTCTAGAATAAAGGAACATGGCCAGATAAACGATAACTATTGCATATATAGATAGAAGCAGAGAATTCTGGGTAAATTTGTCCTATAGCACTACGTGCTGTTCTTAATAGGGGAAAAACGTCATGGGATAGGGATCCAAAAAGGGATTCTGCGAGAATTCTAATCCAGAACATTACTCCTGTTCAATCGAATGCACCCCCCCCCCTTGTACCCCTTAGTACTATAGCACTACGTGCTAAGCCGATAAATTGGGGAAATAAAGTCAATTTCGGTGATTTTGGGTAGATTTTGGTGATTTGGGGGATTGTCGGGTTGTTTGTGGTAATCAGATTTACTCCGATTCAATCGAACATACCCACCGAACATACCCCTATCCTATTTTAGGCCTTAGGTAACATAGCAATCACGTGCTACCATAGAAACCAAGATGGCGGCTTCCAGTATACAAAATGGACGACGGAAGCTCGTATCACCCTAACAACACGCGCTGCGCATGCGCACTAACACCACGTATCACTATGGAGATGACGTCACAACATGGCCGCTCACGCGGGTTACCATGACAACACAACATGGCGCCACTACGTCACGTGACGATGACGTCACATGAGATCCTGCAATGAGATCCTGCAACTATTCCCTGTAGGGGAACATACACTACTACTAATCTAGAAGTTTTACTTATAGACACAAAAAACATTATTCAATGCATAAATAAGTTCACGTTCGTCAAAAACCGCTATTTTGTTTTGAAAACAGCGCTTTATGAACAGAATTTATAAATTTATAAAGAGAGTTTACAAGAAAAAGTCAAATTGGAACCTTAAGGCACTCCTTCAGATCAGCGACGTCAAAATTCATTGTGGAAACACCGGTGCTCTTTGTCTAATCGTCTGCTTCCTTCAAATGAGAGGCCGCTATATATAAGTGATCATAACTTCTTTGCCCAATCTCGATTTATTTTGATTTGAAATCATGTTGAATTAAATATTTTTTCTATTGACGATCGGTGTGGGTTTGACAGCAAAGCTTGCCTCATTCTTCTGTCATTTCTTTTGTCCGGCATTTTAAATTTTTTTCTGTCGGTTTATGTGCAGAATCTGCCATGGTCGATCGTTGCTTTGTCTCACCGAAATATGGATGTGAAGTTGATTGATAGGGTAATTGACTGTCTGATTAACTTGGCATTGAAACGAATCGAGAACATAATCAGATGCAGCAAACTGTATAATGATGATCTGCATGTAGATTTACAATGGGAGCTAGATTTGGATGCCAATTTAGTGTTGAAAAATCACAAATATTCTGTAGAGAAATATGTTCACCCGAAAAGTGTCAGACAAGCTACATCAAGCAGAGATATACCTACCGAGGAGGATGCACTACCCGAGAAATGATCTAGGCGATGTCAGGTGCAAATTGTGTTTTGATTTCAAACAACACTGTCTGTTTTGTGGTTGCAATTGTGATGTGACAAAAAACTCTTAAATAAAAACCATGCAAGTTGGATAGAGGCTTATATATTTCATCAAGTAATGAATTCTGGAACTAGCAGTAGTTCATCGCAAAAGGACGAGATAATCCGGGTTTGTAAGCAGCGATAAAAAAAATGAGGGAAGAGGTTAAGTTAACCCTTTACCCAACGTAATGGCCAAAACTGGCCAGCGCTATTCTCAGAAATCGCCAAATAATTTTCATGATTTTTTAATTTTTTGTCTCTAAAACATAGGCTATGATCTCTCTTTGGAACGAGCTCGTCGAGCTCGTTCCAATGAGGGGCCATAACCTATGTTTTTAAGGCAAAAAAATGAAAATAGAAAATAGTTACTCAAAGAATTTTATTTGCAAGTGTCGTCTGCTTTTCATGTTAGGTAAAGGGTTAAGGGCTCTAGGTGTTGTGAGTGATTTGCATGCGGAAGACGATCGTTATCACTCGGTCTATAGAGCTACATTTATAAGTCTATATATTACGTCATTCGACATCAGGACTTAAATGAGTGTCACAATCGTCGATTTTGAACAGATTTAACAGCACTAAATTATAAGTCGAAGTTAGACTCCTGGAATCTCTTCAAACGTAAATGAAGAACGTTCCGGTTCAGATTTTTTCAGAAATTACAGTATGTAACATGCATGCCTGAATAAAATAGTGGTGTTTGTTCCCTATTAGAAAAATTCAGTTAAATGGGTTGTAGTTAAAAAATTAATATCACATTCGTTATATTTTCATTAAGTTTAAAATTTATTCAGTTTAAAGGGTGTTAATATTGGTATATGGTTCAAAAATAGAGTTCATTCAGTTCAAGGGGTTAATTATATATACATTCATTAGGGTTATAGTTCAGAAATAAAGTTCATTCAAACAGTTCAAAGGGGTTTTAATTACATAAAGTTCATTCAAACAGTTCAAGAGGGTTAATTATATATACCTTCATTAGGGTTATAGTTCAGAACTTTGTTCAATTTGTTATGGTCAATTCACTTCGATCTTGGTTCTGTTGGATCTTCGTTCACTTCATTCGAACAGTTGTCTTGTATCTGTTCATAAATCAGTTCTGTTCACTTCGATCTTAGGTGTGTTGGATCTTTGTTCACTTTGTTCTGTTCAGTCGGTCAAACTAGTTCGATCAATCTGACTAGTTTGACATTCTTTCAATTTGTTACGTTTATTTCGTTGTTTTGTAGTGACTGGTTGTATCTGTTCAGAGTCTTGTAGTCATTGTTGAATTGGGTGTTATCAATCCCTTTCCATGCCCTCGAGTGTTGATGTTAAAACACGGAATCCAAATTTTACGGACTCGGCTAGGAATCTCAATAACGGAATGCCTTATATGTATACAGGGACAATCTGATTCAACCTTGATCAATGTTATAGTCAAGACTGAGATAGGTATAGCTAGGAAGTAATGGATGAGATATGGGGCAGAATAACAGCAGCCAATAGTACTGGTACAATGCCGCAATGGAACAAGACTGCTGTAGAAGCTAATGATAGGACAGATAGGCCATAGACCTGTAATGGCCTTGGAGCTTTGGCGACAAGATGGAAGCGGTTGGTAAGACTACATTAGACCCATTGAGGGCTTTTACATAGCCTAATGCGACAAAAAAGGGATTCTCCAAAAGGTATCCTCGATAGGTATCCTCAATAGGTATCCTCAAATAATACAATACCAGGCCATAGGTATCCTGAAATACCCGTATGTGCCTATGTGATAGGGCATATTATGTCACTATGTGCCTTTTCACATAAGCACATATGACAAAAAGGGATTCTCCAGTAGGTATCCTCGATAGGTATCCTCAAATAATACAATACCATGCCATAGGTATCCTCAAATACCCGTATGTGCCTATGTGATAGGGCATATTGTGTCACATTGTGCCTTTTCACATAAGCACATATCGGCACATAAAGCATGTGCCTATGTGATAGGGCATATTGTGTCACATTGTGCCTTTTCACATAAGCACATATGACAAAAAGGGATTCTCCAGTAGGTATCCTCGATAGGTATCCTCAAATAATACAATACCTGGCCATAGGTATCCTCAAATACCCGTATGTGCCTATGCGATAGGGCATATTGTGTAACATTGTGCCTTTTCACATAAGCACATATCGGCACATAAAGCATGTGCCTATGTGATAGGGCATATTGTGTCACATTGTGCCTTTTCACATAAGCACATATGACAAAAAGGGATTCTCCAGTAGGTATCCTCGATAGGTATCCTCAAATAATACAATACCAGGTCAAAGGTATCCTCAAATACCCGTATGTGCCTATGTGATAGGGCACATTGTGTCACACTGTGCCTTTTCACATAAGCACATATCGGCACATAAAGCATGTGCCTTTGTGCCAGGGCACATCGTGTCACATTGTGCTTTTTCACATAAGCACATATGACAAAAAGGGATTCCATAGCCACAGGTGTTTTCAAAAAAAGGGGTGCTAAATAATAATAATATAATAATAATATACATTTATATAGCGCAAACATCTCACAATATTAAAAAAAAAGTTCCATGGCGCTTTACAACACTGCTCATAAACAAATTGATGACCAACATAGGATTTAAAAATATTTGTTAAATAAATGGGATTTCAATCTAGATTTAAATGCTGTCAAAGAAGGGGCTGTTTTAACAAATTCTCGTAGCATGTTAAACAGTCTAGGCGCATTATAGCTAAAAGAACGTCCATCGTAGCTAGCGAGAACATAGGATTTCTCTTCTAAAAGATTTTGGTTTGTGGAACGGAGGGGGCGTTTCGGTATATATGGTTTTACTAGTTTAGCAATGTAAGCTGGGGACTGCTTTATGTGTACTTTATATGTGAAGAGGAGAATTTTGAACTCAACTTTGGCCATAATAGGAAGCCAATGCAAACTTTTCAACTTAGGTGTAATGTGATCTCTCTTTTTCGCTAATGTCACAATGCGTGCTGCTGTGTTTTGAATAGACTGTAGTCTGCCAAGTTGTTTATTGGGAAGACCATGTAGAAGCGAATTACAGTAGTCCAACCTTAAAGAAATAAATGCGTGAATGAGGCATTCTGTGGCACGCGTGGTTAGGAATTTTCTGGATCGACCAACTTTCCGAAGATAAAAATTGGCGGACTGGCAGACTTTTGAAATATGAGGAACCATGGTTAAGTGAGAATCAAAATACACACCAAGGTTTCTAACAGTGGTAGATGGATTGATAATGATATTATCCTACTTAAAGGCAGGGCAAATTGTCTGGGGCAGGTTTATTCCTAGAAGACAAAAATGTTTTCTCATCGTCTAGTTTAAGTTTGTTTACCAGCATAAAGGTTCTAATATCTAATATTCTAAGGTTCTAATATCATCGATGCAATTCTGCAAAATTTGAAATTTCAACTCAGTGTCATTTGTATCCAAGGGGTCAAACTCCGCATAGATCTGTGAGTCATCTGCATAGAAATGACAGCCAATCCCATGTGATCGAATAATCTCCCCGAGGGGCTGTATGTATAATGTAAAAAGAATCGGACCCAGGACTGAGCCTTGGGGTACGCCAAATTTAAGTGGTACAGGGTTTGATTGAATTCCCTCAATTGTGACACACTGGGTCCTTTCTGATATGTAGGATTGAAACCACCTCAATGCAGATTCATCAATACCCAAATGCAAAAGTCTATCGGATAAGATTTTATGGTCTATGGTATCAAAGGCAGCTGAAAGATCTAAGAGGATCAAAACAACTGCCTTCTGGTGGTCTAGGTATTCTAGTATATCATTTTGCACGCTCAGAAGTGCAGATTCTGTGGAGTGGCCTTCGCGGTATGCAGACTGTTTTGGATCCACAAGCTGATTGTTGTCTAAATATAAACGCAGCTGTTTGGCAATTTCTTTCTCAATGACTTTGGAGATAAATGGCAGGTTTGATACAGGTCTATAATTTTTCAGTACACAGGGATCTAAAGAAGTCTTTTTAGAAGAGGCGTAACCAGGGCTGTTTTGAGACATGGTGGCACATAACCATTTTGTACTGACTGGGGTGCCTGAGGATATTGCCATTGGATATAGGCTTTTATTATACAGAAGGGAGATAACTCTGCATACAGGTTATGGGAAATCAAGCAATCTGATTGGTTATAAGTGATCTAGATATATGAAACAACAAGAGTACTTGGAATAGGGTCAGAACTAACAAGAATAGACCAGAAATTGCTAAATATAGCAATAATAAGATAAACTGTTCCAACTAATAGGCTCTTCTACGCTACTGGGGTATACTCCAGAACAAAGGAACATGGCTAGGTAGACATAAACTATTACATATACAGATAGAAGTAGAGAATTCTGAAAGAATTCGAAATAGTAAAAGTTGGGTGGATTTTGGTGATTTGGAAGGATTGTCGGGTTGTTTGTGGTAATTAGATCTACTCTTCTACAATCGAACATACCCTCTGAACATACCCCGTCTTATTGCAAAAAAATTGGGTAACATAGCAATCACGTGCTACCATAGAAACCAAGATGGTGGCCTCCAGTACACAAAATGGACGACGGAAACACGTATCACCTTAACAACACGCGCTGCGCATGCGCACTCACACCACGTATCACCTTGGAGATGACGTCACAACATGGGCGCTCACGCGGGTTACCATGACAACACAACATGGCGCCACTACGTCACGTGACTATGACGTCACATGAGATCCTTCAATGAGATCCTGCCAATGTTACCTCAAAACCACATCACATACTACTCTCAAGAGATGCAACAAAAAAAATTAAACAGCTTTTGATTTTTCACACACTTTGATCTTGATGTATTTCTGTTGTTGTTAAAAACACTATTTATCTTTAATTCAACGTAGATCACACTTACACCACTTCCACATTCAGATTATTTTGCATTTTGGATTAGTACATTTACAAGAACAAGAAAAAATCTACAATATTGTACAGTTTTTTTCTCCCGACAGTCTGTCGCAAGGAAGCAAGATATTCAAGTATGGAATGGCCATGGTCGATTTGGCAAGCTCATACAAAGGGGTTGAGCCTCTGACATCAGTAGTAGGAGATGTGGAGATCGTCCCACAGTGGCCGGACCCCGATCCGGACACCGAAAGTCACGTCATATCACGTGACCCAGTGGCGCCATGTTGTATTGTTATGGTAGCCCGCGTGAGCGGACATCTTGTGACGTCATCCACATAGTGATACGTGGTGTTAGTGCGCATGCGCAGCGCGTGTTGTTAGGGTGATACGTGTTTCCGTCGGCCATTTTATATACTGTAAGCCGCCATCTTGGTTTTTATGGTAGCACGTGGTTGCTATGTTTCCCAAAGGCCTACAACAAGACAGGGGTATTTTCGGAGGGTATGTTCCTTTGTACAAAAGTAATTCCTGATTCGTAGAATTACCCAAATAGACCCGACAATCCCTCCAAATCACCAAAATCCACTTTTATTTTATATGAAACTCCAGATTGGGTTTTTTTCTCTCCAATAACAGGGGTGTTCGATTGAATAGGAGAGGTTTTCTGGCTCGGAGTTTCCACAAACCCTCGGAAACTTTATAGAATTACCACAAACAACTCGATAATTGTTCACTTGGCGAATCCCCACAAATCCTACTTGTTTTCAATAATTAGAGCGCCCCTTTGTATTGTTATTACCCATTATACTGCTCGAACGACTCGAAGTCTATCGAGCAAATGAGCTGTCGAGCAATTGCTAGTTCGAGTGACTCGCACATACTGCTTTTGGCCTCATTTCCGTGTTTGAGGATACCCATGGCCTGGCATTGTATTATTTGAGGATACTTTTCGGGGATACTTTTTGTAAGATACTTATCTAAGGATACTATTACCTATTTGGCCCAGCCTTCAAGGCCACCCCAAGACATACCTATCCCAAATTCTCCCAATAAGCTATCGAGCAATTACTGAAGTCATTGCTCGAACGACTCGAATCCCATCGAGCAATTGCTCGATCGAGTGACCCCGCATACTGCTCGAACGACTCGAAGTCCATCGAGCAAATGAGCTGTAGAAGAATTGCTCGTTCAAGTGACTCGTACATTCTGCTCTTAGTCTCATTTCAGTATTCGAGGATACCAATGACATGGTTTCGTATCAGTTGAGGATACCTGTTAAAGATACATTTTAAGGATACTTATCTGGAGATATCAGCTTTCTCTGTCCAATTTTTCTTCTTCTTCATTTGCCCGAATTCTCCCCACTGGTTTGCCTGAATTTTGATGGGTAGTTACACTCTCCCTGCCCCCCCCCCCCCACCCCCCCACCTCCCCCGCTCGTACGTCCATGTATGTTCCAAATATAATACAATCGCCGTGGACTGGTCGTAATCCAAGCGTGAGCAGTAATGTTCGTTTACCAGGTAATAAAAGCCATCACCAACACAATTTTGATTAATGAAGCACCGGGTTGTACCCGGTGCTTCATTGATTAATTTTTTGATGATTATTCCTATAATTAGTGTTTAGCGTCTAATATTATTAGTAGTATGTCATGTACCTGGACAGCCATCATTTGAGGGACCTCGGTGGAGGACCTCGAAAGTGACGTCATGCCACGAGACCCAGTGGCGCCATGTTGAGTTGTCATGGTAACCCGCGTTAGCGGCCATGTTGTGACGTCACCCCCCTAGTTATACGTGGTGTTAGTCCGCATGGGCAGCTCGTGTTGTTAGGGTGATACGTGTTTCCGTCGTCCATTTTGTATACTGGAGGCCGCTATCTTGGTTTCTATGGTAGCACGTGGTTGTTATGTGACCTAAAACCTTCTTATAGGATAGGAGTATGTTCGGAGGGTGTGTTCCTTTGCGCAAGAGTATTTTCCCGATTCGCAGAATTACCACAAACAACCCGACAATCCCTCCAAATCACCAAAATCCACTTTATTTAGTACGGTTTTCCCCCAGAATCCGTTTCAGGACCGCCATACCGTAGATTTTAATAATAGCACGTAGTGCTATAGAACAGAGGAGACCCCGGGGTAAGTTCGATTAAACTAGAGTAGTTTGGATTTCCTCCAAAATCCTTTTTATGACTTTTTGTTCTATTTATTCCGACTTCCCTAAAAACGTTTCTGCTCTATTGTACACATTACAGGGTAGCACATAGACACATGTTGGATGTTCCGATATGTGCTTATGTGAAAAGGCACAAAGTGGCACATTGCGCACTAGCACATAGGCACATACGGGTACTTCAGGATACCTGTGACCTGGTATTGTATTATTTGAAGATACCTATCGAGGATACCTTCTGGAAAATCCTTTTTGTTTCTCATATGAGGCCATGAGGGCCATGAAAAAATCCCGAAATGAGGTCAAATTTCCTATCCCTCTTAGCCTTATCTCGGTATTTAACAGTCATATGCCGTGACTTAGTCCGTTTGTGTCCATAATTTATAAGTTGTTAACAAGTATAAATATCTAGATGTTAAAATTTCTTGCCTGATGTTCATATTTGTGTTAATATGGGGGTGGGGATGAATGAAATTTGGAGGAATGTGCCCCTCTCAGCGCCCCCTGGCTACGCCACTACCACGCATTGTTTACCTTCTGTTACCAATATTCTTCCTCTGATTAATACTTTCACCCCCTTTAGACAAGCTCTCCCTTTTCTTCTTATACCCTGTCACGCATTGCTTGACGCGGAAGAGGATTACAGGTGACTGCTAAAAAAATTGAAGGTCATCTGTTGTTTTCAGTAATTTGTTGGTTTTCGAACATTCAGCCTAAAGCCTTGGGAAATGGAAAATGGTTTTCTCGGTACAATGAACATGGACACATGCTTATGTCGGAAACTGAACTCAGAGTACATCTTTGTGTCAATCAGGGGCGTAGCTAGGATTTCCTATTGAGGGGTGGGGGCATAACATTTTTAGGGGTGCCAGGGCGATACATGCCAAAGGCATATCCGAAGGCCGTAAGCCTGAGGTAGGTATGGGTATGGCCCTCCCATTAGTAGAGGATCGGGGACCTCCCAAACCACACCAATGGGAGGGCCATACCCCCACCTCAGGCCTACGGTCCCCACTACCATTGCTAGGGGTTCAGGGGCTCTCCAAGAAAATTTTGAAAATTCAATGCCCTGAGAGTGAATCTGGGATACTCTGGTGCCTGGTGCTTCAGTTTCCCCATTTTGAGAGGAGGGCATTACTTTTTACGGAAGTCATGCTCCCCTACCCCCCCCCCCCCCCCCCCCGTCCCCGCTACGTCACTGGTGTCAATGTGTAAAATCAGTTGAGTTCTCCAATACGTTTTACGTATGATTCATACAAGAGAGCAAAATGAATTCATTTCATTTTCTTTTAAAATATTTAGACTTTTCAAACGACTCCTCCCAGAGCAGTTTCTCATATCACTATCGTTGGCAGGGTTTGGGGGTGGGTGGGCTCTCAGAGGGATATTCTGAAAACTGAAAGATGGTCCTTTGATGGTTTTGGTCTCTGCACATGGCCATTGTGTATTCCAGCCAAACTTTTATACTCCTTCAAATGTTGAGAAAAGTAAAGCAAATTTATGAAGGATCGCGGGAGACCCGCGCAGGAGCTTTACTTGTATGCATGGGGTACGACTTTCTCCGCGATAACACATGACATCCACCTCCTCCGATAGTCTAACCTCTGACCTCCTGTAGTCTGACCTCCAGTTGAGGATGCCATGTGTTATCACGGATAATATTCTGTCCACTAGTCTCTGTGCTTGTGGAAAAAAAACTAATTACAAACAAAAGAGATGAGTTGAGTGGGGTGTACCCCTCTCTTGATCCTACTTCCTCTGGATCCGCCCATGGAAGTTGTCACACTGCCTTTATGCACAACTATTTACGTTTCGGAGAGTTATTCGGACATGTTGTATTGAATCAAGATAATTAGCTATGTTCATCGGCAATACTATGGTACATCCCTGGCAGAATGCCACGCCCTTCATAAAGGCACTGCTAAAAGGTACAGCTAATTCTGAGAGCAAGTTCGATCCACATATCATTAAACTAGCAGTTATCTGGAACAGTTGTATACCTATTCGGTGGCTTTTGAACAGTCTAAGGCAGGTCTGGCATTTTCTGAAGAGCGAGTCTCGGAGGAAAGGAGGGTTAGTGTAGCCGTCACACAGAGACTTCCTTGTTAGCAGTACCAAATAAAATGTACAAAGCCCACAAAGCAGAATTCACCTAATAGTAAAACTTCATTTTGCTACTTTTAGCTTTTGTAAGCTTGAGGTGAGCTAATCGCTCGACTATAGGCCATGCGAGGGGGCGTGTTTTAGCCCTCCTGCATTTTTAAGAATGCCCGGCCTGCTAAGGCAAAGCTGCCCTCGTGGACGCAGGCGGTAGTTCTAACATGGAAAGGGGCGGTCATATAAAAGGGAAACCGCACACTCAGCGGTGATATTTGTGTCTTAGTGGTCTGTCGGGAATACAAGACGCAAAAATATTTTTAGAAAGATGATGTCTGGCTACCCCCCCCCCCCGCCCCACCCACTACTCTCAAGAGATGCAACAAAAAAAATTAAACAGCTTTTGATTTTTCACACACTTTGATCTTGATGTATTTCTGTTGTTGTTAAAAACACTATTTATCTTTAATTCAACGTAGATCACACTTACACCACTTCCACATTCAGATTATTTTGCATTTTGGATTAGTACATTTACAAGAACAAGAAAAAATCTACAATATTGTACAGTTTTTTTCTCCCGACAGTCTGTCGCAAGGAAGCAAGATATTCAAGTATGGAATGGCCATGGTCGATTTGGCAAGCTCATACAAAAGGGTTGAGCCTCTGACATCAGTAGTAGGAGATGTGGAGATCGTCCCACAGTGGCCGGACCCCGATCCGGACACCGAAAGTCACGTCATATCACGTGACCCAGTGGCGCCATGTTGTATTGTTATGGTAGCCCGCGTGAGCGGACATCTTGTGACGTCATCCACATAGTGATACGTGGTGTTAGTGCGCATGCGCAGCGCGTGTTGTTAGGGTGATACGTGTTTCCGTCGGCCATTTTATATACTGTAAGCCGCCATCTTGGTTTTTATGGTAGCACGTGGTTGCTATGTTTCCCAAAGGCCTACAACAAGACAGGGGTATTTTCGGAGGGTATGTTCCTTTGTACAAAAGTAATTCCTGATTCGTAGAATTACCCAAATAGACCCGACAATCCCTCCAAATCACCAAAATCCACTTTTATTTTATATGAAACTCCAGATTGGGTTTTTTTTCTCTCCAATAACAGGGGTGTTCGATTGAATAGGAGAGGTTTTCTGGCTCGGAGTTTCCACAAACCCTCGGAAACTTTATAGAATTACCACAAACAACTCGATAATTGTTCACTTGGCGAATCCCCACAAATCCTACTTGTTTTCAATAATTAGAGCGCCCCTTTGTATTGTTATTACCCATTATACTGCTCGAACGACTCGAAGTCTATCGAGCAAATGAGCTGTCGAGCAATTGCTAGTTCGAGTGACTCGCACATACTGCTTTTGGCCTCATTTCCGTGTTTGAGGATACCCATGGCCTGGCATTGTATTATTTGAGGATACTTTTCGGGGATACTTTTTGTAAGATACTTATCTAAGGATACTATTACCTATTTGGCCCAGCCTTCAAGGCCACCCCAAGACATACCTATCCCAAATTCTCCCAATAAGCTATCGAGCAATTACTGAAGTCATTGCTCGAACGACTCGAATCCCATCGAGCAATTGCTCGATCGAGTGACCCCGCATACTGCTCGAACGACTCGAAGTCCATCGAGCAAATGAGCTGTAGAAGAATTGCTCGTTCAAGTGACTCGTACATTCTGCTCTTAGTCTCATTTCAGTATTCGAGGATACCAATGACATGGTTTCGTATCAGTTGAGGATACCTGTTAAAGATACATTTTAAGGATACTTATCTGGAGATATCAGCTTTCTCTGTCCAATTTTTTTCTTCTTGATTTGCCCGAATTCTCCCCACTGGTTTGCCTGAATTTTGATGGGTAGTTACACTCTCCCTGCCCCCCCCCCCCCACCTCCCCCGCTCGTACGTCCATGTATGTTCCAAATATAATACAATCGCCGTGGACTGGTCGTAATCCAAGCGTGAGCAGTAATGTTCGTTTACCAGGTAATAAAAGCCATCACCAACACAATTTTGATTAATGAAGCACCGGGTTGTACCCGGTGCTTCATTGATTAATTTTTTGATGATTATTCCTATAATTAGTGTTTAGCGTCTAATATTATTAGTAGTATGTCATGTACCTGGACAGCCATCATTTGAGGGACCTCGGTGGAGGACCTCGAAAGTGACGTCATGCCACGTGACCCAGTGGCGCCATGTTGAGTTGTCATGGTAACCCGCGTTAGCGGCCATGTTGTGACGTCAACCCCCTAGTTATACGTGGTGTTAGCCCGCATGGGCAGCTCGTGTTGTTAGGGTGATACGTGTTTCCGTCGTCCATTTTGTATACTGGAGGCCGCTATCTTGGTTTCTATGGTAGCACGTGGTTGTTATGTGACCTAAAACCTTCTTATAGGATAGGAGTATGTTCGGAGGGTGTGTTCCTTTGCGCAAGAGTATTTTCCCGATTCGCAGAATTACCGCAAACAACCCGACAATCCCTCCAAATCACCAAAATCCACTTTATTTAGTACGGTTTTCCCCCAGAATCCGTTTCAGGACCGCCATACCGTAGATTTTAATAATAGCACGCAGTGCTATAGAACAGAGGAGACCCCGGGGTAAGTTCGATTAAACTAGAGTAGTTTGGATTTCCTCCAAAATCCTTTTTATGACTTTTTGTTCTATTTATTCCGACTTCCCTAAAAACGTTTCTGCTCTATTGTACACATTACAGGGTAGCACATAGACACATGTTGGATGTTCCGATATGTGCTTATGTGAAAAGGCACAAAGTGGCACATTGCGCACTAGCACATAGGCACATACGGGTACTTCAGGATACCTGTGACCTGGTATTGTATTATTTGAAGATACCTATCGAGGATACCTTCTGGAAAATCCTTTTTGTTTCTCATATGAGGCCATGAGGGCCATGAAACAATCCCGAAATGAGGTCAAATTTCCTATCCCTCTTAGCCTTATCTCGGTATTTAACAGTCATATGCCGTGACTTAGTCCGTTTGTGTCCATAATTTATAAGTTGTTAACAAGTATAAATATCTAGATGTTAAAATTTCTTGCCTGATGTTCATATTTGTGTTAATATGGGGGTGGGGATGAATGAAATTTGGAGGAATGTGCCCCTCTCAGCGCCCCCTGGCTACGCCACTACCACGCATTGTTTACCTTCTGTTACCAATATTCTTCCTCTGATTAATACTTTCACCCCCTTTAGACAAGCTCTCCCTTTTCTTCTTATACCCTGTCACGCATTGCTTGACGCGGAAGAGGATTACAGGTGACTGCTAAAAAAATTGAAGGTCATCTGTTGTTTTCAGTAATTTGTTGGTTTTCGAACATTCAGCCTAAAGCCTTGGGAAATGGAAAATGGTTTTCTCGGTACAATGAACATGGACACATGCTTATGTCGGAAACTGAACTCAGAGTACATCTTTGTGTCAATCAGGGGCGTAGCTAGGATTTCCTATTGAGGGGTGGGGGCATAACATTTTTAGGGGTGCCAGGGCGATACATGCCAAAGGCATATCCGAAGGCCGTAAGCCTGAGGTAGGTATGGGTATGGCCCTCCCATTAGTAGAGGATCGGGGACCTCCCAAACCACACCAATGGGAGGGCCATACCCCCACCTCAGGCCTACGGTCCCCACTACCATTGCTAGGGGTTCAGGGGCTCTCCAAGAAAATTTTGAAAATTCAATGCCCTGAGAGTGAATCTGGGATACTCTGGTGCCTGGTGCTTCAGTTTCCCCATTTTGAGAGGAGGGCATTACTTTTTACGGAAGTCATGCTCCCCTACCCCCCCCCCCCCCCCCCCCCCGTCCCCGCTACGTCACTGGTGTCAATGTGTAAAATCAGTTGAGTTCTCCAATACGTTTTACGTATGATTCATACAAGAGAGCAAAATGAATTCATTTCATTTTCTTTTAAAATATTTAGGCTTTTCAAACGACTCCTCCCAGAGCAGTTTCTCATATCACTATCGTTGGCAGGGTTTGGGGGTGGGTGGGCTCTCAGAGGGATATTCTGAAAACTGAAAGATGGTCCTTTGATGGTTTTGGTCTCTGCACATGGCCATTGTGTATTCCAGCCAAACTTTTATACTCCTTCAAATGTTGAGAAAAGTAAAGCAAATTTATGAAGGATCGCGGGAGACCCGCGCAGGAGCTTTACTTGTATGCATGGGGTACGACTTTCTCCGCGATAACACATGACATCCACCTCCTCCGATAGTCTAACCCCTGACCTCCTGTAGTCTGACCTCCAGTTGAGGATGCCATGTGTTATCACGGATAATATTCTGTCCACTAGTCTCTGTGCTTGTGGAAAAAAAACTAATTACAAACAAAAGAGATGAGTTGAGTGGGGTGTACCCCTCTCTTGATCCTACTTCCTCTGGATCCGCCCATGGAAGTTGTCACACTGCCTTTATGCACAACTATTTACGTTTCGGAGAGTTATTCGGACATGTTGTATTGAATCAAGATAATTAGCTATGTTCATCGGCAATACTATGGTACATCCCTGGCAGAATGCCACGCCCTTCATAAAGGCACTGCTAAAAGGTACAGCTAATTCTGAGAGCAAGTTCGATCCACATATCATTAAACTAGCAGTTATCTGGAACAGTTGTATACCTATTCGGTGGCTTTTGAACAGTCTAAGGCAGGTCTGGCATTTTCTGAAGAGCGAGTCTCGGAGGAAAGGAGGGTTAGTGTAGCCGTCACACAGAGACTTCCTTGTTAGCAGTACCAAATAAAATGTACAAAGCCCACAAAGCAGAATTCACCTAATAGTAAAACTTCATTTTGCTACTTTTAGCTTTTGTAAGCTTGAGGTGAGCTAATCGCTCGACTATAGGCCATGCGAGGGGGCGTGTTTTAGCCCTCCTGCATTTTTAAGAATGCCCGGCCTGCTAAGGCAAAGCTGCCCTCGTGGACGCAGGCGGTAGTTCTAACATGGAAAGGGGCGGTCATATAAAAGGGAAACCGCACACTCAGCGGTGATATTTGTGTCTTAGTGGTCTGTCGGGAATACAAGACGCAAAAATATTTTTAGAAAGATGATGTCTGGCTACCACCCCCCCCCCCCGCCCCACCCCCGCCCCACCCCGTCTCTCTCTCTCTCCCTCTCTCTCTCTCTCTCTCTCTGTCTCTATATATATATATATATATATATATATATATTTCTTTCACCTGTTTCTGGAAAAGGTTGGAGGGGCACTTGTTAACCCCCTCATCTCCCCTGTCTTTACATCTTTGAAGAGGGCAATGTGCAAAATAAGCTCGGTCATGTGACAATTCCCACACACAACAAGACGGGTATAATGTAATTAAATTATCTCCCTTCTTCTGTGCATCGTTCTGGAACTGTGGAGAGTGTGCGCAAGTTTTATAACTCGTCGCAACACCTTACAAAATAAGTCTGTGTGGTGATGAGCTGGGGTAAACAATCATGGCATCTTGGATTTTACTGGATATCCAACTGTTTATACAAACATTTCTTTATTTCTGCGGTTCGATAACTGGTCTGATCGTATCGGTGCCTGTTGGAATTACAACTGTGAGTTTGACAACTTTGTTACGCTTATAGTTACCGATCTTCATTCGATCCGACGGATTATTGCTGTGATTACTGTTCATTTCAAGTGAAGTTTTGTTTTTATTTCGAAAAACGCCAAATTTTAGGAGTGAACTGTTCGTAGTTGATGCTATTTGTTCTATTTTATTTTAATTTTTTGTGTTTCTTGAGTTCCCAGTAAATGTAATCGAGACAAATGGAAATACGAGACGGTCATTTTAAATATAATCAATGAACTGAAACACACCGGGCCATTGAGATACAAAAAAACTTGGCTGGCTTATTGAAAACAGTCTGCAAATAAAAACGGGGACGTACATTAATTTTGTCGACTGTCATACAGCAAATTATTTAAAACGCGACACGGTGAGCGATATTGTACTGTAGGAGAGTGGTAACCCCTTCCTGTCCCTTTACCACAAAATTTAAATTCGTCCAATTTCCACGCAATTTCAACCTTAAATATTTTGGAGAGCTGAACAAATAAAAACCCTGTAGTTTTTATTTTTTCCAATTTATTGCCATTTTTTACGTTTTTACGTCATTTCAACTTTTAGGCTATTTTGGACCTTTTACATGAAAAATGCAAACTTTTCTGAAATCACTCCGCCTTAACCCTTTACCGAACGTAGAGAATATCCAAATTTATTATTTTAATTACTATTTAAAAAAAAAATTCAAAAAATTTCAACAAAACCATATCATGTGACCCCTCATTGGAACGAGCTCGATGAGCTCGTTCCAATGAGTAGTCACATGATATAGTTTTGTTGAAATGTTTTGAAAAATTAATGAAAGATGCAGCTTGGAAGTTTTTAATGACTTCGCCTTAAAACATGAAACATCGTTATCCGCTTATTTGAAACTGCTAATAGGTCCTTTATTATTTTCGGTCGCTGGCCTGAGGGATGCGAGTTTTACGTTTTTGACTTAATCTTTTATTTCCAGCCTTATCTGAAGGTCAGCTTTTTGAAATTTTGGAAATGTAGTTAACAATAAACGACATAGCTTAAATGTGTTACCATCCAAGGAAAATGTCTCTGTTTAAGGCCCAACTGATCTGTGACGTCATAGGAAGTCAATGTCCGAAAAATTTAAATGCATCTTTTTTTAGTATTTTGTAGAGCCTAAAAATATAAACCAAATATTTTTATTTTTTGCTATTTATCTCCATTTGTTCTTACGTCACTTTATGTTCTGACATGCAAGTTGCATTCCCTCCCGCTGTGCGACAGTCCAACCGCAGAAACTGCCAGAGATACCGCTTTCATATTTTACAAAGTTGAAACGCTCAGGACTTACAATCTGTCCAAATTCACGAGAAGCTGTTTTGATTCTCGTAATTTTCTGCCGCGAGAATCAATTATTTAGTTTTGTAAATAACTTGGAATACTCGTATACTGTTGTGAGTGTAACCAGTACATTTTCTATGGTTAAAATCAAACCACATATTTATAAACTATTCCAAAAAAAGTAGGGAATATCCAAACTGATGTTGATATTTTCGGAAAATGGTATTGGGTATGCGTGATTGGACACATCAATAAGTTTAATGTGCATCATGAATGTCACCGGCCCACGAAAACTTCGTGCAGGTTTTTCGCACGAGCGCCGCATTAATGTCTGTGGGGTACGTTACGAAATGTTCACTTATACTGGACGGGCATTTTCGGGGGTCTCATCGTTCTTTTCTTGGTATAAACTCGTTCATCAATAGTTTCTGGTCCAAACAGGGGTGGGGGGGGGGGTCTTCCAAAAAATTCCGGACACAAGGCCTAAAATAATTTTTTCCACCTTTTGACCACCACCCACCCACCCACGTGCAAAAAATTTTTTTTTTTTCCTCTGACCACTTGGACACCCACCCCACCACCTATATTTTTTCAGTGTATCACCACAGTGGGCAATGAAAAATTATTGCACTGAGCTTCCAGTTGTCAATCCTTGCCTTAATTTGAATCCTAATCTACTGTCTAAACTAATTATGTACACATCAACCAGCATCAACAGAAGCATTTAGATTTCACTAAAGAAAATTGTTATTAACTCCTTTGTTATCAAGCACGCATTTATTTTTACTGGGAAAAATTTCATTGTTATTTTTCGTTGTGAGAAAACTTTCGAGGAACTGATTGATTCTTGAGTTGGAATTGGTGCTGAACCTAATATTACCCAGGATTGTTTCATCCTGATAACTGTCTTTTTTCACATCTGGTGGTTCTAATACCTGATGACAGAACTTTCTGGTATGTTCTGGTGGTTCTAATACCTGATGACAGAACTTTCAGTTGAGCATTTGTAATTCATGCATTGCAATAATATGCCTATATACACTATGGCGTAGTGTATACTGGCATATTATTGAAGTGCATGAATTACAAATGCTCAACTGAAAGTTTTGGCCTCAATGCTCTCATAATAATTATCATTCATGTGTTAAGTTCCGAGACTGAAGAAACAGTTTAAATTTAGTGAAGAAGTTTTAATTTTAATGACCTTGAGGTTTCAGCCAATTGTCATTACTCAAAAGATAGTAGATAGAGTAGGAAAGCTGAAAATCTGTCACCTAACACTATTGTAAATCTCACTGTCCGTCCTGGTCCGTCTCCGAAAAAATGTCAGCATTGATTTCTGCATAAAACAGCATATAATGTAAGAATTAGACTATTTTTGTGAACATCAAATAGAGGATTAAAATAATCTTCTTTTGCTGCATAGTATTATGCTCAGCTACTTATCTATATACTCTGGCTCAGTCAGGGTCAGTTTTCAATATATTAACTGTAACTTTTGTTTCATGTTTTCACGAGATAGCCAGACAAACCCTCTGTGAAAACCCTGGTACTATCACTATGAGCTTGAATTAAGTAAGTGGGGTTTTATATCAAAGATGCACAGTGAGAATTTTCATTAGTTTCAGGTTACAAGAGCTCTACTCAGATAAACTGGGCATTTAGATTATTTTCCGTGAAATTTCTTACATTATTTTAGATGTCCTGCTAAACACATTGCTACCCATTGTAAAATCAAAATTGTGCCGTGATGATTCAGCTATGAAAATTATGTTAACCATTCCCAAATTAAAATTCATAAATTTCCACTGATTGTTTTTAGTCAAACTGGAGTACACAATTCTTTAATGCATCTAATTTAATTTACAAAAAAGAGAACAAACCCCCGAATCAGCCTAGTGGGGCCTTATTCACTAACCCTACCTGACAAACAGGTGCCTATTAGACTACTAAACAACAATATAGCCTTGTTATGTGAAAATAATTTGAAAAAAAACCACCAGGAAAAAAATTGCAACTCCAGGAAAAAAGGTGTTTTGGCTCCCATCCGACCACCCACCTACCCCGGCCTTGTGTCCGGAATTTTTTGGAAGACCCCCCCCCCCCCCCCCCCCCTGGTCCAAACGTAACTTTTGAGGTATGTGAAGACTGACACGTACGAACGTTTACGTGCCGTTGGCATGTTGGAAGCTGGCAATAGACAGATTGCAGTGGCTCAAATTCTCAACGTTACTCAATTGGTGATCAGCAGGTTGTGGTCACGCTACCGTCTGGCAGGCAGTGTTGATGAGAGACGTTGGTCAGGTCATCCAAGGGCGACAACTGCTAACCATGATCGTTTCATCCTAACCACAGCATAACGTAACCGCCATCAAAGTGCCTCAGAAATTGGACAGCAGCTGCCCCGAGCGACAGATGTGCGAGTCAGTGGTCAGACTATCCGAAATCGCCTACACAGCTGGAATTGTTACGTTCGACGACCTCGAATAATTCCACGTTTGACTGAAGGTCACATCGCTTCAAGGAATAATTGGTGAGGTGCACGAGAGCGTTGGTACAATCGTCGGTGGTGCAACGTCATGTTTTCCGATGAATCGAGGTTCCCTGTCGACTTCCACGACAGACGAAACAGAGTATGGCTGCGGCGGCGGCGGAACGAACGATACCATGACGCACCGTTACGCAGCACGATCGTTTTTGTGGTGGATCGGTTATGGTGTGGGTAGGCATAACCATGACAAGCAGAACAGCATGACATGTCATCCAAAGGCGTGTCACAGGGCAGTACTACAGTGGCAACATGTTAGCAGCTCATGTGCCATTTGCGCGACGTTCCGGCCGTCGACTCAGTTTCCAAGATGACAATGCAAGAGCACACAAGGCCCGTGTCGCTATATAGCGTTCCTCCAAAAGCAGAACATCACTACACTGCCTTGGCCAGGACTAAGTCCAGACTTTTCACCAATCGAGCACGTCTGGGATATGCTTGGCAGACGCCTATGACAACGCCAACGCCCCCCTACCAATGTCCAGGAACTCGCCGCTGCTCTGCAGAAAGAATGGCATAACATCAGTCAGGCTGACATTGGACGTTTGGTGAGGAGTATGCCACGTCGGATACGCGCTTGTCTCGCGAACCGAGGAGGATTTATAAGGTATTGAGGTCTTGGACTGAATGTGGTAAATTCTCTGACAGACCGTCCATGTCTTCTACAACTCAGTGCGTAGAATGTGTGCTTGTCAGACACCCAACTATCGCTGAAATCATTCACCAGATGTCACAGTGCAATGCCTCAACTGTATTTTTGATGAAAATATAAGCATACTTCCTCATATATCTCACTTTTATCAAATATCCCCTACTTTTTTTATAGTATATATTTACTAGAGCTTGAACCCTTGAAGGCATAGTTCAACTTTTGGTGACTTTCTTGTCTTATATTGTCCATGGAGAATACTGTTCCCGTGTGTAGGATTTAGGTAGTCTTGCCTGTAGATATAGCATCTTGGCAGTGGTTTCTGGTGAACGAAAAGATGTGTGACGTCATGTACTAAGGCGTACTGCACGTCGATGGTGCGCATTTCTTCAACCAATCTAACCCTGCCTGTGCTGCAGTGCGGGGAGTTACGATGTTGGGGAGCTGGAAGCTGCTCGTCGTTGCTCGGTGGTTCTCTCCGGGTACTCCGGCTTTCTCCACCCGTAAAAACGTCACCGACGCGATATGACCTTGACTGTTAATGTGTCATTAAACCCTAATAAATAAATAAATAAATAAATAAATAAATAAATAAATAAATAAATAATTCAACGTCACGATCTCATTCATATTGACATAATATTACTTTCCAAAGTGATTTACTGGGATTTCCTGGTTAGATTATAAACGATAACTTCACAAGTGAATTATGAAATCAACAATTGGGTCATGTATCCGTGAGCGCAAACGAAGACGCTTTGCCGTGGGTGTAATGGGGACTTCATTGTTTTGGGGTTTTTTTTAACCCTTTACCTAACATGAAAAGCAGACGACACTTGCAAAAAAATACTTGAATAACTATTATTTTCATTTTTGTCTCAAAAACATAGGAGCTCGTTCCAATGAGGGGTCATAACCTATGTTTTAAAGACAAAAAATGAAAAAATAATGAAAATTAATTGTCGATTTTTGAGAATAACGCTGACCGGTTTTGGCCGTTACGTTAGGTAAGGGGTTAAATAAAATAATTATCGTTAATAATGAAAAGTAATAAACAGAGTAATCGCTTGACTGGACTGGTTACGTGAAATAATTCATTCGAGGCGAGGGACTATATTGTAGTTCGCTCACTCGTGTTTGTACAACGTCCATCACCTCTCATGAATTATTTCACGTTACCAGTCCAGTCAAGCGATTACTTTATTACTTCTACGTTATGATGTTAAATCTTTACCCATCGCAGACGAAATAAAAATTCATTATTTTAAATAATATTTTTTTCAATTTTTTAAAAAATACTAAACAAAACCATTTCATCTGACCTCTCAATGGAACAAGCTCAAAACGTTCAATTGAGGGTTTACATGATATTGTTTTGTTGAAATATTTTGAATTTTTTTTCAACAGCTGAATTTATAAATCACGCGGACGGATGTGAACGATTTGTTAGTTGAAGGGTTAAGGCCCACCCGGTGCCGGAAAACTTCAAAATTAAATTTCATTGTATACAGTTAAAAATAAATAGTATTTTTTATTCACATGATCAAGACACCTTCCCTTGGGTGTGAGATAAATTGGGTTGACCTTGAATGCGTGATTCATTGAATGATATCTCGAGGCCTGCAATGCGATCGCGTATCCACCTTGTATGTGTTGGTTTTTGTTCGCACTTGATTGAAATATGTTACAACATGCCAACAACATAACGTGTACAGTCCATTAAAAACCCAGTCACACGTAGACAGCTCATTATAACTCGAGTAAATCAAGGAATAGACTTTCACACTTGACTGGTTGGTAATGATTGACAGTGTCTGCTGGGTCTACATTTTCTGTCAACAAACAAGCCAGCTGATTTGTGTTTATTTATTTATTTATTAGGGTGTAACAGCCAATCGTGTCGGTGACGGTTTTACGGGTGGAGAAGCCGGAGAACCCGGAGGGAACCACCTAGCAACGACGAGCAGCTGTCAGCTCCCCAAAATCGTAACTCCACACTGGATCTCAGGCAGTGTTAGATTGGTTGAAGACATGCGCACCATCGACGTGCAGTACGCCTTAGTAAACAGCGTCATCGTGCCCCCATGTGGACAATCGGGTGAAGTGCCTTGCCCAAGAACACAACGCGGGAGTCCGAATCGATCGCTTAGACGGTCACCCATCCAAGGACTAACTGGACTCGACGTTGCTTAACTTCGGTGGTCTGACGATAACCGGCTAACGCAACACAACCGCACTCCCCCCCCCCCCCCCCTCCTCCGATTAGTGTTTAGTTAAATGATGTTGTTGATAGAATAAATAAAGTGGTTCGGCATCTTCAGGACCATGGCGTAAATATCGTAGCTGGAAGCTTGTGCAGGAAAAGAAGCAAAGAAGCAGAATATTGAAAAAAGGTTAACAAGGACTGTCATGGAGCACTTTCAAAACCGCTGAAATTTCTCGGACAGCCCCCATCCCCCCCACGCCCCCTCCATCCTCCAGATGTCCCACTACCCAGTATTCTTATCCTCTCCGGTCCGATAATCTGTCATGGTTTAACACATTTTTCCAACACGGGTAAAAAATTATCCTCTATCAAAACCAGGGACGTAGCTTAAGGGGGATGGGGGAGGGGGGGATCTCACCCCCCCCCCACCCTCAATATTTGTCCATAAATGAAGATAGTTGAAAATTTTCAGGCAAAAATTCCAACAGTTGGAAATTAGATGCATTGTTATAACCAAGTTTTTTTCCAAATGTGGAATTACACTTCCATGTAAATTCCAACCGCCAACTCCTACAGACACGGGACACCGCAAGATTTTCCGACCACTCAGCGGCTCCAAGGTTAATTCTACAACCGTGCTCGTGTTACGCATTTTGTTCTATTCTATATGCAATGCACCCACAGACTGCAGTTTGTATTAAGACTCAAAATGTGCCTCTCTGAGGCTGTGTCCTTCCCTGTGAGGCTGTGTCCTGGAATTTTTAAGTTACTACCAAAATTGTCCGCATATTTTTTTGGCTCTGTTCTCTCAGAAAGGCAGATATTGCCAGAAACTTGTGATGTGTATTGTTGAATTAATATCGCACACATACTGTGACATATTTTGGCAGAGTTAGTTAGTTAACTCATTACTCATACTTTGTAAGTATAATAAATGGTGGTCTGTCATTGAGTTCATTTCAAGATTAGTGTGCTCACGGCTCACCATGACCTCACATTTGAGATGCTTAATAAATTATTGCTTGAATACTGATTTTTTGAGAATTCTCCACACAGTACGTGGAGAGTGTATTATCACTAAATCACCCACAGAGTGGAGAATCCACCCAGGCAATAATTGCAAAATTGTTGCAATGCATAACCAGCATAAGCAAAGTTTCAGCCAATGGACCTCCGGGTTAAACCATTGGCTGAAACATTGCTTGTGTTTTTTGTAGATATGTACAAAATTTGAAAGTTATAGCATGGGTGATAACTCCACTCCGCGGGTGATTTAGTTACAATCCACTCTCCACGTACTGTACATTCATGTAATTGACACAATGCCTAGCGAAGCAGATAGGGCCTACTTACAGACTACAATTCTACAAGAAATTGGCATTTTGTGCTGTCTTAAAACCTCAAATTATGTACATAGATATTTGTAGCTGCAGTCATTTAAACTGCTTGGAAATATTCTCAGAATGCTATAGCCAAGCTGATAATTTGGTATTAATTGTCAATAGAATTAGATTATGAACAGAGAGTTAATCCCGATCAGTGCTCAAAATAACTTTTTTTCTTTGCGTAGCAAAATGCTACGCATTTCCAAGAAATGAATAGCATTTTGTAAAAATTACATAGCTATTTTTGTATATCAGAGTCATGTTATGCTGTTTTATATTGAATTCTTCTAAGTAGATAGAATAGTTTCATCCATTTCTGGGCATTTCCAAGTGATCTGCAACACATGAAACATTTACTGTGTTTTTTTAACTGAACTGCCTTTAAGGGTTGCATGGACTTGTATACTGTTATAAATGGCGTCTTGGTTGTTTAATAGAGTTCTCAAAATGGAAGTTGGGATTTTTAATTTGATGGGCTTGTAGTTATTTTTAATGGACATTTTATGCAAAATGTTGTAAAAACAGGAAGTATTTAAACCAACAGAACTCATCTTACATATGAAGTTGCTAATGATGCTTGATGGAGAGTTAATCTGAGTTACGCCTGGAATGTTCCACAATCAGAAGTAAAGCACCAGTGAACTAGTTTTCAAATTTGTTTGCAAATTTTCATTTACATTTTGTGATACAAGATAATCAACTGCAGCCTTGTAGGCTGCAGTCGATTATCTTGTATCGCAAAATGCTATACATAATTTAACATTGTGTAGCTTTTTGCAAGTTTTGCATAGCAAAAAGCGACGCGACACCGCTTATTTTGAGCTCTGATCCCCATAAAGGTGTTTTCTATGAGAAAAATTATTAACAATGACCAGTTGATTAATGCAAGTTTATACAGGTTCTGTCATAACAACTTTCTATACTTGATTAATGTTGATAAGTTACTGTACCTATATACGTTTGTTGTATTCTTGTGTAGATAGACACGGATAGCCGATTAGGAAACTTATGACGAAGGTTTGACCACCAACCCTTGTCAATGTTTGTACTATATATTATTAAATTTGTTCAAGTGTAAAGACATTTGGTCTCAGTATCTCATAAAGCGAGTTCCCCAGTTCCGAATTTATCCGTGACCAGTTACCCGCGGTCATATAGCTCTAAAACCTACCAGTACAGCCACTCCGTCAACATTTTGAAATATTTTCCACTCCGGGGAAGTTTGCAAGGAAGGGGGTGTGGGTGGGTGGGTAGGTAGGAGGGTGAGGGAGGGGACACCCCTTTACGTATCCATCCCTAGTTGGAATTTTCATAGATGTACACCCCCAATGAAAACCTCCTAGCTATGTCCCTGATCAAAACACCACTTTCACTTTCCACAGCGCACCTGAGAGACTGATGAGACATCCAACAATTTAAAGATATTGACAACACCTGGGCAGAAAGCAGAAGTAATATGTTAAATAATATTTTACTGCCATTCAGTGCTACCATACTACCTGTGATTGTAACCAAGCATGTTGAGATCTACCCGGATTGGCAGTTCCACGGAAGTAACGTCATGGTGCGTTACATTGTGGGTGTCACGTGTGCTGCATGGTAACCCACGTGAGTGACCATGATTATCATGGATGTTGATGAGATTACTGCGAATGCGCAGTGCGTAATGTTAAAAAGATACGTGTTTCCGCCGTCCATTTTGTGTGATGGAGGCCGCCATTTTGGATTTCTATGTTGACATGTGTTTACTATGGGGCCTAAAGGCCTAGAACAGAGAACTATTATTTTCAAAAAGTTTCTTCCATTCAGTGGGAGTACATTTAATTACCGGAAACGATCCGATAACTTTACAAAAAATGGCCCAAATTGGCCTTTTTATCAGGCACCGTTTCAAAGGGAATCTTCGCTTCCAACTAATCCTGACCTACCTACTGTCCATTCTTATATTCAGACACATTGTGTCATTAACCTTAGCCATTTTCTAACTGTGCAGTGGAGGCGAAACATGTACGTGTACTAGTGCTCACGTGGCAGTGCACAATGTGAACACAACACATACCGCAAATTGGCATACGCGACCTCTCCCATCGTCGGCGTCTTCCTTTCTATAATTATGCCCGATCCATGAAACCCGAGTTTCGGAGATGTGTCTGTGAATTAGTAGATAAAATGGGACATTTCTTAGACACACGGTCACATGCAACCTCTACTTCATACAGTCTTCTGTCACCGCCGCTTTTACTACTTCATTCTTCTAGCCCACTCTAACAACTAAATTTACCATCGAAGCTTCTTGGTAGTGCTGTCATTGTCACTGGCTTCTATTTCCTAAGATCAGCATCCATTGTATTTACCAAGTACTAAAACTTGTCACAAGTGGTGGTTTGTATCATGACTGTCACCATCCTCCCTATAGTAAAGTTATCCACAATTGTTACTGACTTGTAGCGACATTACAGGCTTGATAACTCTTTTATTCTGTCTCAATCTCCGCCCTCAAGCATCTTGTAGGCTTAGGCAGATCGAACCATTCACCCAAGCCCGTATCGATATAGAATATCATTTGAAGACCTATTGCGTACTGGGATACTACAAAGTTGTGCTTTATGATAGTAAACAGTAACCATACATACACAGAACGACACACGCCTGTGTGAATGGGTTAATCGATATGGCACGAGTGCCAGCGTGGAAAGACAGAACGAGAGGCCTCAGGCCTCGTGTTTTATCCTTCTGCGATGGCACAAGTTAACAAACAATTAACCCATTCACTCGCGCCTGTCGTTCTGTGTTTATTACACGCCTCTACGTCTCTGAAAGCAATTTTTGGAAGGACACTCAGCAATTCATTTGACAACTATCAACAAAAAGAACACATTTTATCGCCAAGCAAATTTGCGAGGGGAACCCGTGTTACTATTTTGTCCCCTTAGTTCCAATCTGTTCTACGTGCCTACTGGCACATAGAATACTGGAACTCAGGGGACGGTTTTTAGCTATCATTAACGATTCAAACTGTAATTGCGGCGCACGATTTGTAGAAAATTCCAGTGAAATTTCGCTTCTTTATAAAAATAGTCCCTCGACGACTTCCGTTCCGTACATATGTGCAGAAGAGATTTTTATTTTCCGCACGGTTTAGTGTTGTTGTAGATGGTGATTAAAGAGAACAGGCGTGTAAGTAAGCGCATGGGCGCACGGTGTGTGTGTCGAGAGGTGTTTGTTTGTTCGTGCACAATATATCACAAAACATATACATGCAGTATATGGCGGGTAATTTTGACATGGTGATGTTCTATTGGAAGATATATTTTAAGATGGTTATCTCAGGATAGCCATCTGACTCGGCGTTGAGGGGAAGGAACATTAATATGACATTGTAGAAAAAAACCCTGTAAATGCATTTTCAAACCAGGAAGCAACCTTGACTTAACTCGTCATGTACTGCAGTACAGTATCTGGAATATTAGGCGCTGCGGATTCAGAAGCACATTTGGCCAGAAGTTGTTCTGATGAAATATTATTGTATTATCAGTTCTGGTGCGAATACGTTAGCAGACTTCCAGGAACCAGTGGTGCCTGCTGTCAACTCTAAGAGTTGATTACACATGTGTTTCATGTTCTATACATCCCAACCTTCATTTTGATGTATAATTTGTGAAAATTTAATTTGAATTTAAGGAATATGAGAGGTGAGAATTTTCAAAATAAAATTTCATTACTTATATAGGCCCTAAATACACTGCAATAATTGTCATGCATGAAAACCCAAGAGAAATGTTTCAGTACGGTGTCACGTGTTTCCAATAAGAAACATCCATACAGTAATTTAAGGTTACTGATAAATAAATTTAAATTTTAAGTGTATTTCGTCCGGAATATATATCGACCCGTTACCTTACCCCCTTCTTAAGTTGAAATGCCCGACATTTGGCTATCTGAACTCAAGAAACGGGAACTTCCGGTTCCCGTCATCCCTGGATTTCTCATCTAGAAGAGCGTCTACGGACTCGGCGGTGCTCATCCCCCAACTGGAGTTCCGGCTGGAAGAAGCTGGGGAAGTGATGAGGAATATTGATAAATTATAAGCTATTTATTTCAAGTCAAGCTCGAATTCATTAAAATTTTCTTCTTGAAGCCGTGAAAAAGGATGGGTGGAGTTTTTATTGTTATTCGCACACTATAACATCAGGCAAATCCACTTAATTGGCTCATTTCAGGGAACGGTTTCCTCATAATCTGTGTCTCTATGCGTGGTAGATTATAAGACCGCAAATGTGATTTTCTGTCAACATAGAATAGAAGGGGGTTAAAATCAAGATATTACCATAATCTTTGGAATAAATTTTAAACACCAGATAGCCAATACTTTCGTGTTTATTTGATGTTTTCGAGATTAATTGTTCACCTGTGGGTCTCTTTGTCCCGGTTTGCGAAAATTGAGACCGCAAATAGGAAGTTGCGCTATACATTGAAAGATTTAGGGGTTAAAATTAAAATGTCGATATTAAAGTTCAGATATACATTGAATATACTCCAACTCACCAGATAGGATTTATTTGGTGTCTCAGGACCAGTAGTTTACTTGCGGTCTTATTGTCCTTAGTTGTAGAAAAGTGAGACCACAAGTCGGATATCGCGCTATAAATTGAAAGTGAAATGTTAGGGGTTGAAGTTAAAATACCGGTACCAAACCTCTGATGTATATTTGGTATACCCCATTTAACTGATAGCGTTCATTTGGGGGCTCGAACCCCTGTACTTTGCGTGCGGACTCATGCGGTCTCATTTTCTGCCTGAGGTCTCATTTTAGTATGACCGGATATTCAATGTCTCTCATGTTAGAATGACCGGGTATTCAATTGAATCTCAGATGCCGGTTTGGTTTGTTTCTCTTGATTCGATCTTGATTTCGCAATCATATTTATGAAATCTCCTCCCACCACCAGAGCCGTAGAGAGCGAGGACGGCCCCAGAGCAATATGTAGACGGGCGTCACGGCCCTTGCGAGCGCAGAAGACGGCGTCCACCCCTAGAATTTTTTTTTAAATAAGTGCTATAGGAGAAACATTTTCCCGCATTTTCTTGACCATATCTACTCAATTATTTTCTTACAATTTGTGTAATTTATTACCTGTATTTCTGTGTGCATGGTGCATTGTGGGTAATTTATTACCTGTATTTCTGTGTGTATGGTGCATTTTTCTCCAAAGATAATCGTGACCGCCACGATGCAGGAAAGACCGGTGGAAAACCAACAAACTGGAACAGGTGTTTTTTATATGAATGGAACCTGGTCAGTAAAACAACTATGTACTCTTGCCACCCCCATGAGCGTCAGATGCTCGTACCAAATGCCTTGCCACGATTTTCAACTCATACGTATCGTTAGGTCAACCTACGCTTTTTTAAAATACCAAAAATCTCGGGCCCCGGGGCTGTTGCCGCTCCCGCCTTACCCCCACCCCCTCTCAGCACTAGACAGTGACCACTACCGCGTTCAGTTGAAGAAAGAAACCACAACGTTCACAATACTATACGTTCCTGAAACTAATCTCTATACAAGTGGATTGTTGGAAAGTTCTTTCGTCATGTATAGAAAAGGGTCCTTGCCGCGGCCATCTTTGGGATGAGGCGGCGGAAGTCGCTTTAATTAATCAATGATCAACAACATTTTCCAAGAGAGTTTTCTGTTCCCCGACGTCTCTCAGACTCCAATGGATTTTAAAATAATTTTCTTTGATGTCTGCGTACAATGAATATATATGATGTGCTCAGTTTTCGCGACAATACAAATTGAATATTTTCAACATAATATTATTTATTTACTATTGACAGAAAACGAGTGCTCAGAAGATAGATTACTATGGCAACGTAGAGGCGTCACGTGTTATTGTGAGTGATAGTAATACATCAGTAATACGTTTAAACAGATTAGTAATCCGTTTAAATGGATTAGTAATTCGTTTAAACAGATTACTTAATCCGTTTAACCCTTTACCTAACATGACAAGAAAACGACACTTGCTAACAAAATTCTTGAATAACTAATATTTTTCATTTTTTATCTCAAAAACATAGGTTATGACCCCTCTTTGGAACGAGCTTGACGAGTTCGAAATGAACAAAATAATGAAAATTAATTGGCAATTTTTGTGAATAACGCGGGCCTTTTTGGACGTTACGTTGGGTAAGGGGTTAACAAGATGAGTAAACCGTCTGAACGGATTAGTAATCCGTTCAAACATTAACTACACGGATTTGATTGGTTGGTCGTTCCGTGATCTGTTTTGATGACACAGTATGGACGTAGTGAGGTCTCACCGAACAGTCCACATGGCTTTGAGGGCCATGGGCTATTTGATGAGGGCTCAGCGCATAGCCCTCATGTCGTCATATAGGAAAATTGATCACTAATGGTGGCTCGTTAATTGACTGAGGCGATAACAACTGATCCATTCCCCCAGATGTGGACATTGCGAGTATGAGTTGAGGCTTCATAGCCACGAGGGCTGTTAGTTGAGACCCCATTGAGGCTTCTCCTGATGGGCCTCCTATACTCAATCGCACTTCCCCTTTCCGGCCCTAATCTTCCCACACTCTAACAATGATAGGTGATCAGTGATCCGTAATTGCGGGACAACCAGTGATTATTTGGTGATCATTATTACTCAGATGAATCGAAGAGTCTTTCAGGGGGTCACTCCTCATTACTCATCAGCTCTATGGCATCGAGTCGTTCGGAGATTCCCTTCTCGTGCAGCTCCCCGCGGACTCACCTGTAAGAGTCGTCCGAGGAGTCTCTCCCAGAGGGATTGATCTACAACTTTTAATGATAACTAAGCGACCACAGGGTGTCCTACAATAACAGATCAGTGATGACCAATCGCCAGGGCTGTGAATGAAGACCTCATTGAAGCCTCTTTTGATGTGCATTGATACCCATCTGGGGTTCTGCGATGCCGACAGCCCCATCTTAGAAGCCCTCGCGTTCCCTCTACCACCCTCCATTCCAAGGAGAATTCGATGTCCGAGCCTCCAGTATTTGACCCGAGGACTCTACCTCAGCAGCCCGATCAAGAGCGACACAGTCGCCCTTCGTCTTCTTTCAGAAGCCCTTTACAGCCACATTCTTCCCATCTCCAGCCAGCCCTCTTACCCTATCAGTGACTTGGCGACCTTATCCCGGAAGCCCTAGCCTCCCCTACATGCGCCAGTGACCGGGCGACTTTAGGCCCCTTCCTTGTGATTGGCCTCTTATACACATATGGGGTCCTTCGATGGCGGTAACCCTATCTCAGAACATTTGCTTTCCTCTCTCCAGCCAATTCTAAATAGGACTGGATGGCCTCGCCTTCCGTATTTGACCCTGGGACCTTCTCCAACGGCCTGATCAAGAGCAACACAATCGCCACTACCCTTCTCACAGAACCTCTCTCCAGCCCTAATCTTCCCCACTCTACCCAACTTCCTCACCCAATCAGTGGACCAGACGATCTTATCACAGAGGCTTTAGCATCCCCTACTTGCGCTAGTACCCACCAACCCTTCTCCACCATCCTGATCAAGAGCGACAGAGTCAACCCTCTTCTTTTAGAGGCTGTTGAGTCCCCAAGCTTGAAAAGCCGCTCGGCAGGTCAGCCACTGATGACTAGTGGGGATCACTGAAAATCACTGATCGTTAGGTACTCGGTGATCGGTGAACAGTGATCCGTGATCGCATAACAGTGATAATTTAGTGATATTATAACCCAGATTCACTCGTCTTGATCAGGCCGTCTGGAAAGGGTCCTGGTGTCAAATATTGGAGGCTAGACCCCCCCCCCCCCCCCCCCTTAGAATGGAAGATGGAAGAGGGAAGCAATGGCTTCTGAGATCGGGACGCCGGCAACACAAGGTCCAATTTGAGTATATGCGACCCATCAGAAGAAACCTAAATAAGGCCTCAACACACAGACCGCATAGCTGTGAGAACTATTATGACTATAAGGGTCATGAGTTGATGCCTCAACTCATAGCCGTATGCAATCTCCATAGCCAGTTTGAAAGAATTACCACGTCCCGCCCAATATCGTCAGAACAGACCGTGTGACAAACAGCCAATCAGATTCTTAAGGATAATCTGTTTAAGCGGATTACTAATCTGTTTAAGCGGATTGCTAATCTGTTTAAACGGATTACTAGTCTACTTAAACGGATTAAGTAATCTGTTTAAACAGATTACTAATCCATTTAAACGATTTGTTAATCCGTTTAAACGGATTACTAATCTGTTTAAAAAGATTACTATCACAACAACACGTGCTGCTTCTACGTTGCCGTAGACTTGATACAGGGCTCGTAGTTTTCATGCAAGGTAAACGACATGACGTTTGATGACGTGAAGGCTGTTACATCGTGATTTGGGAGGAGTTATCGCGTTGATTGACTTGATGGGATCTTAATGGATGGAGTTTGTGTGGCGACATTTTTCACTGATGTTTCAGCAACCCAATTCGTCCCCTGAGTTCCAATGTGTTCTATGTACCATAGAACACATTGGAACTTAAGAGACGAATTGTTTAGAAATCAGTGGTTCTTGGTCAGTGGCGAAACCAGGAATCCTGGTTGGAAGGAGGGGGCGTCACATATCAACCATGGGTCATAATGCGAAAAATTATATCCCACACGAGCAGCGGCAAGTCAGAGCGGGCACAAGACCGCTAGGCCCAGATGAAGATAATGAACTGTATGAAGAAATGTGACTTCTATAAAGGAAAAATATTGTTAAGTCCCGGATCTCTAGGAAATTTATTTGCTGTTGTTTTTTTTATTTTTTAGAGCAATTTCGGCGGACACTGTTTGTTATACTCCTCTATTACTTGGAAAGACAAAATGTTTTTGCCGGATCTTAAGTCAGCAACCACGTGCAACTTTATAATGTACTTGGCAATATTTGGATGTGTAGTTTATGGTTTGGGAATGGCTGGATTCTACGCTTATGCTCTTTTCCAAAGAGATCCTAATACTGGGTAAGATACATAAATGATATATACACGTTTTTAATAGCGCCCTGCGAATATTCGGTATTCGAAATGATATTCGATTCGACGTCAGTAATCGATTCGAATTCGACTCCGCAATCGGTGTCGAATATCTATCGAACTATCCTTGCAATCTTTCTCTCTATGAGAATCAGGCATGTCAAAGTTCCGCCGGTACCAACATAATGGGTACCGGGACAGGACAAGCCTGTACCACCGAAACCGGTACCGGGAGAAGTCAACAATTGGTGGACATATCACTATCAAACGAAACGAAACGAATGGTTTTAGTGCGCCGAAGCAGGCGTCAGGAATCCCTCCGCTTGGTTGATTGACTCTTTATTCTCTTCTTCTTACTCTGTCCAGGGCCTCCTGACCTCCTTGGGTGAGGACCAGTGTGAGAGGGGATCCTCCCCGAGGAGGATGGTGTTTTGATGTCGTCTTCAACCTTAAACTCCAGAGTTAGATGGACGCTCTTGCCTATCTCCTGGATAGTCCAGTTGATAGGGCAAGAGACGCCCGGAGCTGATATGGTCTTCTTCTGGTAGTTCCAGTGTTTCCACACTCATAATTAGGATGTTCACACTCTGAGGTCAGAGGTGCGAATGACTAAAATGATGTCTTGGCATTAATTAATGAAGATACTGCACGCAATAAGCCACCCCCAAGTTATGTATCACTATCAGATGGGAGATATTCGCATTTAAACCGATCCAGTTCCCAAGATCGCAAAGACAAACATGGCATCGTACCAGTTATTCTGCGGCGACAAAAGATCGTGCTTTATGATTACTTTGATGTCGCCACAGAATACTTTCTTTGAAGTTGCCGACGGCGGCGCTTTTATTGTCTTTGTTGCCACGTTTGGAAAGTCTAAATGGCCAGCCTTATCGAGATTGTGGTGCAGACAGAACATGCACCTTTAGAGAGTTTTGATATGTTCATTCACAAATAAGCTGAAAGAATGTCATGCAAGTTTGTCATACACGATTATCAGCCCGTTTACCCTCGTTCAATTAGGAATTTCCCCATAAAATAATTTTGTCCCGGTACCGGCGAGTCAAAGGATTCAGTACCGGTACCGACTGCAGCATGAAGGAACCGGCGGTACCAGTACCGATACAGGTACCGGTTGATATGCCTAGTCAGAATGCACCGGATATCGGCGAGATGAAAGTATGCTTTAAAAATAGGCACACATCACTTTAAAAACGGATTCCATCTCACGCAACTCCACATTCAGTGCCGACGACGGATTTATCCGTCGCTCGTACTTCCTATTCCATGTGCCGGCGACGGATATAACCGTCGCCGGCACATGGAATTAAGAGTACGAGCCAACATGGTTATAATCGAGATTAAAACACTGTAATTTTCCCCCTGTACAGCTACCGTAACCATTCCAATAAATTCTATTCGATATTCGATATTCGATTCGATTCGCGAATAGTGAGCAGTATTCGATTTGGTACTCAATCGATCGCATTCACAGGGCGCAACTTTTGAACCCTTTCAGGTCTGATGCCCTGAAAGCATCTATGAACTACTGTCGACAGAGAAATGGGAGGGTGTGCGTACAATTTGTGGAGATGTTCAGTAATAATGTAACCCTACAAACCTATAGGGTCGGGTGACTGTGTGCCCTGTAGCGTTAAATTGTTACTAATCCCCCTTCTCAATTTCGTATTCACTTTGTTACGCCCGCAAAAGTTGATACATTGTGTTAAAAGTGTTACGTAGATTGTTTAATTATTGGGATTTAACGACACTTTCAACACCCATAGTCATACGGTGTCCAACAGTTTGAAGGGGGAGAAAGCCGGAGTACCCGGAAAGAACCACTGAGCAGCGGCGAGCAACTGTCAGAAGTTACTAACTCGCCACAAACAGCGTTAGCAGTGGTTGAAGGAAAGTGCACCTTAGTACAAAGCGCCACGGTGTCTCCACGTGGGCAATAAGGATTAAATGTCTTACCCAAGGACGCAACACGGTTGCAGCTGGTCAGGATCCAATAGTCGATCTTTTGGTTCAACGTCCAGTGGTCCAATGCGGCAATGACCCACCACGCCCCGGCTACATGGATGCCGGTGTCACTTCACGGGTAAAGACACCCTCCTCCATTCAACGATTTTCTCATGCATGGTCCCTTCTGTGATTATTTATTATACAACAAAAAAGTTTTAAAAAAATATATTTTGCGCCTGACATGAAACAACATGGTTGTACATAAAGCCATTTCCTTTGTCCTTGAAAATCGCGTTCCCTTGTACTGAGAACAAAGAGTGAAAACAAACAAACATATGTAAACACTATGTACACCCTGACAGAAACCGAAAGGCGTCAGTTATTTTTGCATCAGCCTGGCGTGTTGCCAATTTGAGTGTGTGTGAATCCATGCAGAAAATCATTTTAACCCTTTGCCTAACTTAACGGCCAAAACCGGCCAGCGCTCTTCACAAAAATTACCATTCAATTTTCATTATTTTTTGTCTTAAAACATAGCTTATGACCACTCATTGGAACGAGCTCATCGAGCTCTGTCTCAAAAACAGCCCATCGTGCTCGTTCCAGTAAGGTGTTTCATAAGCTATGTTTTTGACGCTATAAATAAATTAACTTCTGGACGAGAATTTATCCGACATTTCAAAAACGGTACCACAGTTTTCAAATCTGAACTGGTTAGCCGATTACTCACGGAAAATTACGAGGCAATGTCATTCTCCATATTCTCCGAAATCATTAGAATGACAAATGTGTTTGAGTTTATGCCGATCTATAGAAAACGCGTCAATAGAATCTTTTTCATTTTTTTTTTTGATAAACGTGGTGAGGCTCTACCAGATAGAGTACGTGGAGAGTGGATTGTAACTAAATCACCCGCGGAGTGGGGTTGTCACCCAAGCTATAACTTTCAAATTGTATCCACATCGACAAAAAACACAAACAATGTTTCAGACAATGGACCTTGTGCTGGTTATGCTTTGCAGCAAATTTACAATTATTGCTTGGGTGGAATCTCCACTCTGCGAGTGATTTTGTGATAATACACTCTCCACGTACTGCACATGCTGCAATTCATTTGAAAAGATACAAAGTTGTTTTTTTTGTCAAATGATGTCCAATTAGTGCTAAAATAATGCCCAAGTATTATTCGTATCATTTATTCGAACAGCAGCAAAATTAAAATTTGAAAACGCGTGCGTTTAGAAATGATTTTTTACTTCCGGTAACGTTCAGCTCACTTCGTTTATATCTTCGCAATGTCGTGTTTCGGAATTTTCATCTGCATTAAGGCATATTAATTACAGTAATTTCATGTTACTTCTGATATAAGCGGTGTTGTAGGCCAATTTACTTTCTCTTTCACATACAAACAAAATCTGACAGTAAATATATTTTTTTAAATTTCGGCTTTTTGTTCCTTTAGCCATTTAAAACTTCTTATTCAGGAACAGAAATATTTTAAAATATTACTAAAACTCAACTTTACACTAATCTTGTCAACACACAGCCTGTGCCATATGCAACGATTTGTATTGCCTTTGTGTGTTCTTCGTGGTAAATTTAAATGCATTTGAAACTAGAGAAACAGAATTTATTGCACCCAGTAAATTCAAGTCTGTGTGAAAAGGGTTAAAGTATCAGGAATAAACTATACAGAAAGAGAATTTATGGAGGCTTATTTTCAGGAGTAAAATATTTTTAAACAAATCAGAAATGGGTTTTCGTTGACAGTATTTACAGATATTCATACTGGAATCAGAACAATTATTTATAAGAAACCAGAAAAGGCATACATGTGACCAGCATTCAAAGGGTTCGATTCTCGAATCAGAAATGGACATTTTTGGCTCTGTCCACTAATTTGAGTGATGAAATACATTCATAAACTTTAGAAATTCATTAAGGTGTAATAAAATTAATTTCCCAGTATTTCTGAATAATACGCACTTGATGACTTTGGTGGCCTCTTTCAGGCAGACCCCTAGGTGACCTTGACCCATATTTTGAACCTCCATCAAGAGTCGACTCTTTGGTGTTGGTTCCAGGTCTATACATCATACCACGCCTGAGATATGGGCATGACCCAGTTTCAAAAATTTTGGCCACGCCCACTTTTTTTACGTCAAAATGCATGTGTGTACATCAGGTATACTTTATGAGGTCAAAAAATGTGATTTCCAGCAATTCTGAAAAATGCACACAATGACCCCTAGGTGACCTCTGTGACCTTGACCCATATTTTGAATCTCCATCAAGTGTTGATTCATTTGGTGTTGGTCCCAGGTCCATACGTTATTCAACGTCTGAGATATGGGTGTGACCCACTTTCAAAAAATTTGGCCACGCCCACTTTTTGTTACGTCAAAATGCATGTGTGTACGTCAGAAATAGTTTAGGGGGTCAAAAAATGTAATTTCCAGCAATTCTGAAAAATACACTCAATGATCCCTAGTTGACCTCCGTGACCTTGACCCATATTTTGAACCTCCATCGGGTGTCGACTCATTTGGTGTTGGTCCCGGGTCCGTAGGTCATACCACGCTTGAGATATGGGCGTGACCCACTTTCAAAAAATGTGGCCACGCCCACTATTTTACGTCAAAATGCATGTATGTACGTCAGGAATACTTTAGGGAGTCAAAAAATGTGATTTCCAGCAATTCTAAAAAATGCACTTAATGACCCCTAGGTGACCTCCGTGACCTTGACCCATATTGTGAATCTCCATCAAGTGTCGACTCATTTGGTGTTGGTCCCAGGTCCATACGTCATACCACGCTGAGATATGGGCGTGACCCACTTTCAAAAATTTTGGCCACGCCCACTTTTTTTACGTCAAAATGCATGTGTGTACGTCAGGAATACTTTAGGGGGTCAAAAAATGTGATTTCCAGCAATTCTGAAAAATGCACTCAATGACCCCTAGGTGACCTCCGTGACCTTGACCCATATTTTGAATCTCCATCAAGTGTCGACTCATTTGGTGTTGGTCCCAGGTCTGTAGGTCATACCACACCTGAGATATGGGCGTGACCCACTTTCAAAACTCCCCTACAGACACCCCTGGTACCCCAGGAATCTGAAAAATATAGGTGGCCGAGCACTTGTAGCTATCTATCAGAATGCCAAAAATCAACGAGATAGTGCAATTCGTTTTCGAGTTATCTTGCGGACAAAAAAGTGATGAGAAGACAGAAGACAGGAGAAGAAGAAGAAGAAAGAAGAAGAAGAAGAAGAAGAAGAAGAAGAAGAAGAAAAAAAAAAAAGAAGAAAAAAAAAGAAAAAGAATCTGTGCAAAAACAACAGTCTGTGTGTTTCACACAGACTAATCATCGAAGTATATTTTACAAGCAAAATGACCGAATTTACGTTAAGCGGCCGTATAATGATGCCACCGCGGGCGATGTTCTCGTTAATTTTAGTTTGCCTGACTGAATGTTAGGGTGGAGTATACTGATTGATCACTCTTTGTACGTCGTCGGTATGTCGCCGGCGTAAAGGTACTGTTGGAGTCTCACCCAAACCACTGGGTCAGTGGCAATAATATATCATGTGAGTGATGTCGGGGATGGGCCATTTCGATTTTCAATCAGTATGTTTCTCGCGCCCATAGAGAAATCACGACTGGAAATTGCATTTGTTTTTTTTGTTTGTTTTTTTTTTTGGGGGGGGGGGCGGGGAGGTCGCCCACAATGCAGATCAAGGATGAGAAGGTCTTGCAACTAAAAAGACTGAAATCTTGGCCAGAGACCAAGCCTTGGCTAAAGGTCAAGTTGGAGGAGATTATGGGAGGGTGATGTAACAACCAGTAGTGTAATATTAACCAGTAGTGTAATAAAAATTAACCAGTAGTGTAATAATCAAACAGTAGTGTAATACAAATCAACCAGTAGTGTAATAACCAGTAGTGTAATAAACTTAACCAGTGGTGTAATAAACATCCATGGAAACCAACAATTTTTCAACAAAATTTGAAAAAATTTTGGGGTGGCTCAAATCATAGTTTGGGTACATCTTATTGATTTTTAATCATTTTATTGTACATTTAAAGGCGTTTTGTAGGTCAAACATCATTTCGTGGGTTCAATATGGCGAGGAAAGGTATTTTTATGATTTTTATGTGATGTGCGTATTTTCTGGTGATTAATGTCACTTTCTGCATTTGTGGCTTTATGTAAGTTGACCAATTATTTATGATAATGTTGTGATTTGGAGAGACTTCTTACCCCAGGCAGATGTCAGGTTCCATGATACCAGAATAAATTATCAAGGTAACTTACAGGTGCCTAAGTATCATATTCAAGGAAATGACTCCTGCGTGCTGTCTTCAATTATAATATTTAATACGGCCCTAACGGATCACTAAAGGTCTCCCACACCCCCATCTCGCACTTTACGCGTCCACCTCTACCAGAGGGGGGGGGGGGGGGGGTCTTATTGTTGACATTATACGACTTTTTGTTAACTTTTAGCCGGTGTAAAGGAACATCGATCTCATTGGCTGCTAAGTGTTAATTCGATTTGTTCTAGGGGAGACATTGCTTTTAACTTTGTCCGTGGCAAACCTCAATCCAGCGACAGTTATTTATCTGCAAATCTTCTAAAACCGAAAGAGAAGGTTTGTAACTTCCTACGCCAGCAATACATCGAGATTGCAGGATTCTCTTACGCGCGGGTCCCTCACTGCACGTAAAACTTTGGCGTGCAGTGAAGGATCCGCACGTAACAGAATCCCGCTCTTAGGCAATTAGGGAAAATTGGTCGGACCCAATAACGGAGGGCCCTGGTGTTACCACACCGGTCCTCCCCTCTCGACGGCCCTGGACTGGTTTAGAAGTAATGGTAATAGTGGTAGATGTATTAGTACTAGAAGTACCAGTAGTGGTAGTTGTACTAGTACTAGTATTGACAGCTGTACTGTTACTAGCACTGGTAGTCGTAGTGGTACTAGTACTAGTAATGATAGGGATACTAATAACAGTAGTAGTAGTGGTAGTTGTACCAGTAGTAGTACTAGTAGCAGTATTTGTACTAGTAGTAGTAGTTGTACTAGTGCACATATTGTTAGTGGTACTAGTACTGGTAGTGACACTAGTACTGGTAGTAGTAATAGTACTGATAGTGGTACTAGCACTAGTACTAGTCGTGGTAGTTGAACTAGTACTAGTAGTGATTAGTGTACTAAGACTAGTAGTAATAGAGGTAGTTGTAGCAGTAGTAGTACTACAACTACTGGTAGTAGCTGTACTGGTACTGTTAATGATACTTGTATGAGTAGTGCAAGAGCACTAGTACTGGTAGTTGTAATAGATGCACTAGCACTAGGACTATTGTTAGTGGTATTAGTACTAATACTGTTATTGGTACTAGTACTAGTAGTGATAGATGTACTAGTACTGCTGTTAGTGATACTAGTACTGGTAGTGGTACTAGTACTACTACTAGCTCTGGTAGTATAACTAGTACTACTGCTATTAGTGGTAGCCGTGATAGAACTACTACTCGTAGTGGTAGTTGTGCTAGAATAGTAGTAGTAGTAGTAGTTGCACGTAGTAATAATACTAGAAGTGGTAGTTGTACATAGCACTAGTAGATAATACTAGAGTGTAGTACTAGGGGATAGTGCTGGGTGGATAGTACTCGTGAATAGTACTAATGTATAATACTAGTGAATAGTACTTGTAAATAGTACTAGAGTGATAGTGCTGGTGGCTAGTGGATAGAACTGGTGGATAGTAGTAGTTGGTAGTAGCAGTAGTAGATTGTAGTACTAGTAGTAGTTCATTTTAGTAGATATTAGTAGATACTGGATACTAGACACTAGATAGTCAGTTATAGTAATAGTAGTAGCAAGAAATGTAGTAGTAGTAGTAGTAGTAGTAGTAGTAGTAGTAGTAGTAATAGTAGTAGTAGTAGTAGTAGTAGTAGTAGTAGTAGTAGGGACAAGAAATGTAGTAGTAGTAGATAGTAGTAGCAAGAGATGTAGAAGAAGTAGTAGAAGTAGTGGTTAGTAGTAGTAGTAGTAGTAGTAGTAGTAGTGTAGTAGTAGTAGTAGTAGTAGTAGTAGAACTAGTAGTTAGTAGTAGTAGTAGTAGTAGTAGTAGTAGTAGTAGTAGTAGTAGTAGTAGCAGTAGTAGTAGTAGTAGTAGTAGAACTAGTAGTTAGTAGTAGTAGTAGTAGTAGTAGTAGTAGTAGTAGTAGTAGTAGTAGCAGTAGTAAGTAGTAGTAGTAGTAGTAGTATAAGTAGTAGCAGAAGTAGTATAAGTAGTAGTAGTAGTAGTAGTAGTAGTAGTAGTAGTAGTAGTAGTAGTAGTTGTTAGTAGTAGTAGTAGTAGTAGTAGTGGTAGTAGTAGTAGTAGTAGTAGTGGTAGTAGTAGTAGTAGTAGTAGTAGTAGTAGTAGTAGTTGTAGTAGTAGTAGTAGCAGCAGCAGTCGTAGTTAGTGTAGTAGTGTGGTAGTAGCAGTAGTAGTAATAGAAGCAGAACTTGTAGTGGTAGTAGTAGTAGTGGTAGTAATTAGTTGTAGATATTAGTAGTAGGTACTAGCTCCCGAAGACTGGTCTCCGCTAATTCCCAAAGACTTTTCTCCAGTGGTCGTTACCAGTCCACATAGACTGGCTCTGGTGATCTCTAAATACCTAGATGAGGATATGATGAATGACAGATTGTGCCTTAAGGAATTTCCTCATGGTCCTCATGGTGTCGTGCGATGAAAAATGGTGCCAAATGTCGGTCGGGAGAGTGTCATACGTTAGCTAGGACTAGAGCTAATGATAAGTACATAGCTAGGTACCTAAATAGATTACGAATGGACAGTAGATGGTCGTCTAAGCAGTCAAAAAGGAGGTTTCTATGCAGAATTCAAGCCACATAAAGACGAGAATTCTGGAAGAATCCGTACCTAATAAATTCCTGTTACAGAGTGGAAACGAGGATTTGCCTGCAAGGCCACTCTTAGTAAAAAATACTCTAGTACAATCCAACACCGCATTTTTAAGGTCACATAGCACCATGTGATACTCTGGGCAGGTCCGTGTCCGTTAGAAATGAGGATTCTGGGAGAACCCAGGCCAGGGAAAGGCCAAGAACATAGAAAACGAGCTTTCTTCGCGAATCCGAGCCAGGTAAATAGTTGTCTGTCTCATTTGGGTATTCATTACTCCCGTTCAATCGAACTTACCCTCAAAACATATCCTCGTTCTATTAGAGGTCATTGGGTCCATATAGCAACCACGTGCTACCGTAAAAAACAAGATGTCTCCAGTATACAGAATAGACGGCGGAAACACGTGTCACCTAATTACATATACACGCGCTGCGCACGTGTACTTACATCACATATCCCTATGGGAATGACGCCACAACATGGCCGCTCACGCGGGCTACCATAACAAGACAACATGACGTCCCTGGATTCCGTGACTATCATTCCCCTTGCGCCCCCCCCCCCCCCCCCCCCCCCCCCATTCTCCCCCCAAATGAGTGTCATTTATCCACATGACACACTTCTAATAGTAGGGTATAAGGTAGTATAAGGGTAGTGTTAACCCATCAAGGATTTCTGCTGAAATAATATTTTCTACATGTTGAATGAGTTCAAGCGTTTTACAGTGAATTTAAATCATCAAAGGATCTACCGTTGGTAATCGAGAACAATCATTTGACATGGAAGACGGAAATGACAGTGGACCTCCAAAGCATCCACCCTATTCGCCTCGCCTTAGATATCCTCTCTTACCGACCTCCTCCTCCTTCAAGATGGAAAAAAAATAACTGACCGCAAATTTTAGGTAAGCCAACACCCACCCCCACACCCGCCCCCACCGCACCTTCGTAAAATATGGTAGAGTATCTATGCTCAAGGAACATGATGAGCTCCACTCTCAGAAGAAAAACGAATTTTATAATTCAAAACGGTCAACTAGACTGAAAAAGCCACGCATAATGATACAGCGCCTGAAATGGGTGGATGTGAGAGAGACCTACAGGGTTTCGCCGGACCGTATTAAATATTATAATTGTAGACAACGCAGGAGATCACACGATTCTAGCCCTTGAATACCACACTTTATCACAGTTTTCTGGTATGTTAGAACCTGACAACCTATGCCTGGTGTAAGCAGTCTCTCAAAAGCACAGCATTACTATAAATAATTGGCCAGCTTTGAATTTATTTATTTATTTGTGTTTAATGTCACATACTTATGCACAATGGCTAATCGTGACCGTGACAGTATTACGGGTGGAGAAAGCCGGAGTACCCGGAGAGAACCACCGAGCATCGACGAGCAACTGTTAGCTCCTCAACATTCTAACTCTGTTCAAGCTCCGCTCAAGCAGGGTTACAGCGGTTGAAGACATGTGAACCGCCGACGTGCAGTACGCCTTCGTATTCGGCGTCATCGTGCCCCCATGTAGGCATCCGGGATAAAGTGCCTTGCCCAAGGACACATCGCGGGTCGTCCCAGAAAGGGATCGAACTCGGGACCTCCAGCACAGAAGTCCAGCAGTCTGTCTACCACTGAGCCACCGCGCTCCCCCAACTTTGAATTTACATAAAGCCACAAATGCAGAAAGTGACATTACACCGGACAATACGCACATACCATAAAAATCATAAAAATGCCTTTCCTCGCCGTATTGAACCCACGAAATGATATTTGACCTGCAAAACGCCTTTAAATGTACGATAAAATGATTAAAAATCGATAACATGTACCCAAACTATGATTTGAGCCACCCCAAACGATTTTCAAATTTTATCGAAAAATTGTTGGTTTTCATGGATGTTTATTACACTACTGGTTAAGTTTATTACACTACTGGTTATTACACTACTGGTTGATTTGTATTACACTACTGGTTGATTATTACACTGATGGTTATTTTTTATTACATTACTGGTTAATATTACACTACTGGTTAATTATTACACTACTGGTTGTTACAGGGGAGACCCCCTCTCCCATAATCTCCTCCAACTTGACCTTTGGCCATCGGTGCATGTATTGGATTGCTGTGGAGAATATCAGCTGCGGACCTTTGGGATTCGGGAAGGGTGGAGGGGGTGTACGACCCACATGACCCTCCCTGGCTACACCCTTGCTCTCATGCCACCAGTTTAATTCTGTTAAGAAAACTACTCTGTTATGACATTGTTGTTTGCACATTTTCGTGGAAATTTGCTCGCAGACGACCGTTGAGATAATATGATGTAACCACACTCTCACTGAAGTACAGATGTTATAGATATTTAGTAAGTATTTATCCCATTAAAAAGCCTTGGATAAATTTTTGCTTTATTCACCTAGTAGGGTGATACATTTTCCCCGTAGGTTTAACACTGAAAGAATTTATTCTCGAAGGAGAGACGGACTTGTTGACTTCTGACCTCTACCGCATTCGTATAGCATAATTAATAAACCAAAAGAACACCTTTGCAAATTCTGTACGCTCAACTGTGTTGAGGATGAAATTCACTTTATATTAAAGTATCCATTTTACTTAGAAATAAGGGTTAAGTTGATAGAATCGGTATCCAACGAACAGAAACCTGAAGTCCGTAATTTAGATGAAACTATCCTCTGTTCGTTGCTTCAGCATTATCCGCGACAGTGTGCCTCTTATTTGGTTAAGGCATACGACAGGAGAAAACGCAGTGACAATATAAGCTAGAAATTTTTTTTTTCAGTGTGTTTAATTCCCAAACAATATCTTATTTTGTTAAGGCGTATAACAGAAGAAATGTAGTATACACAGAAGCTGGAAATTCCATTTTTTGCGCGTTCAACCCGCGAACAATTTGAACAATGTTAGTTGTTTTGAGATTGATCACAGACATTGTTTGTTACAAATCTGGTACATCCTGACACTTGGACGACAAACCTGGAAATATACGAGGGCTGTTTTGACATCCCCCGTTGAGCCCTTGTGATTCTGAATTCACCCGGACAGTATTTCAGCTCGCATCATCTGCTGCGCATGCATGTTCTTTTAAGGGTTATTTAACTTGGATAGAGTTCCCACAGGAGGGATTATCTTGCCGGTTTCTTAATGAAGTCATCCCAGTATGAATATCATTGGAACCGGCTGAGCGGTGTCTTCCTACTAGACCAATTCCCTTTAGACCAATTCCCTTTTGGCCAATTCCCAGAAGACCAATTCCCCTTAGACCAACTACATACTGTTATTGATTAAGGGTTGATTAAGGATAATTAGGAAAACATTTATTTCTAAAAATCTGCCCAACATCTATCAAATATCGACAAGCCAGAAAATGAGCAGACTATCATTTGAAAAATGAGGTCCCCAGAGGGTGAATTTAGTGATGCTACCCTGCACAGCAGGGTAGCATCACTAAATTTACCCTCTGTGAACCTCAACCTGAATCAAGGTCTCAAACATAAACAGAAAGAGGTACCCAGAGGATAAACTGGCCCACTGTATGGGATAGCATCAGCAAATTCACCCTATGGGGACATCATTCTGCAAATGACAGACTGCTTGTTTTCAGGCTTGAATATCAATAACATTAAATACATTTATAAATATTTATAAATTTTTCAAATTTTTGATATAGAATTATTGTTAAAGTAGAACACAACAGTTGATCTAAGGGGAATTGGTCTTTTGGAAAATGGCCTCGTGGGACTTGGTCTTGTGGGAATGAACCGGCTGAGCAAGGCGGTTTCAATGATAAACATATTTGCATGGCGAGTTATACATGTACCCATTAAAATGTTCCGAACCTATGAGATCTTGCTTATTTCTCATAAACGATATGTGGCGTGAAGATTTAAATAATCTTATAAAGCCACTTCTAACCTGTTATTATCCTTCTTTGTTGGTATTTTTCACAGAATTATTTCAGATAATTACAGGGACTAGAGTAACCTGTCACCGGGGTTCACGTGGGCGACTAAACGACCCCTGTGAATTTTTCAAAAGGCAAGCACTGAGACGATAGTGTTTGTTTAAAGCACAATAAACGCATTACATAATACAGTACGTGGAGAGTGTATTATCACTAAATCACCCGCGGAGTGGAGACCCCACCCAAGCAATAATTGCAAATTTGTTGCAAGCATAACAAGCACAAGAAAAGTTTCAGCCAATGGACCTTCGGGTTAAACCCGGAGGTCCATTGGCTGAAACATTGCCTGTGTTTTTAGTCGATATATACAGAATTTGAAAGTTATAGTTTGGGTGATAACTCCACTCCGCGGGTGATTTAGTTACAATCCACTCTCCACGTACTGTATGTTACTCAACAGACGTGGCTTAGTCTGACGAAGTGACCAGGAAATATGCATGACTTTAGAAAATAAACAGTGAAAGACTCAGGCATTTAGTCATGAACTTTTTCACTCCACAGGGAACTATTGATGTTTTAGTCGAATTGTCAGTAGCCATATGTGTGTGTTTGAGGTTAAAAAATCGCAATGGCACAGACATTTTCAACTGAAACGTTTTTTTCTTTTAATATGCCGCCGAAAAATTGTTTTCATTTGCTGAACTCTGATTGGTTTCAAACATGACAAAAAAAGTACATAAAATTGGTTTAAACTAAGTGATGAGCTTAGGAACTGGTTAAACTGACTGGCAAAAATTGATGTTATTCATTGATGGGCTCTAATTTAGTCCTTACAAGGATGTTACGCAAGTTTTTGTTTTTCTTATAGGCGATGACAGGTCGAAGATTCAAAGGTTCATTTAATTTAGCATTGGTAAAATTGAATTCATCTTTTAACATTTTTGCTATTTCGATATTCATTCTGTTGTACGTTAAAGTGAAAGGATTGATGGACCTCCTTTCGCATTCGCCCTCTGATATGTTCATACCAAATAGCCAGAGGGTTTGAAGCGTATTGATCCAAAAAGCTTCACGTTTTTTTTTTCTAAATTCATCCGTTTCTTCTAATGTGTCTTTAATAGGTGGTTGTTCAATAGGATGGATTTCGAAATCGTCCAAAGAATGGCCAGGAAGGTTAAAATGTTGTGCTACTGGGGCATCAGCATTATGTTTTATATCCTGTTTGTGTCTAGTAGCACGTTCTCGGAAAGGATTTTGACTTTGACCAACATACTGTTCCCGACAGCGCTTACATGTGATAAGGTAAATAATGTTTGGTGAATCACAATGGAGGGGGTTACGGATCTGATAATGATTTTTCGTTTGTTCCGAGGAAAATTCCTCTTTCTGATCAGGTATAAAAGTATGTAGTCTACAACGAGGCTTTTTGCAATTAAATACAGCGCCACTACCATTTTGCAACGGTCTGTTGTGTTCAATCTTTAGTGGTTCGAAATCAGTAGTTTCAGCTGGACATTCGAGCTTTTTCAATGTTTGAGATTTCAAGGTACGCAAAAAGCGCAGTGAGTATCCTCTTGATCTGAGAGCGCCAAATAGAGTAGAACAAGCCTTATTGAAATTTACCTTATCACTTGAATTGCGGTGAAAACGAATGAGCTGTGATTTGATGATACCTTTAAATGTATGTTGAGGATGACATGATTTTGTGTGCAACAATTGATGTGAATCAGTTGGTTTAAAATATACTTTATAATCTAAATGACCGGACGACTGAAATTGCTTGCCTTTATACACGGTCACATCGAGAAAATCAACAGACCTTTCATTGATAGTAGCTTTTAATTTTATGTTTGGATCATGATTATTCAAAATTTCTAAAAATTCATCAAAATCTTCTTTTGAATGTTCCCAAACAATAAAAATGTCATCTAAATACCTAAGATATACGAGAGGATGCTTTGCACATTTGCTTAAGGCATTTTCCTCCCATTCCGCTACATAAATGCTTACAAAATTAGGACTGAATCTTTTGCCCATAGGACAACCCATTATTTGTAGAAAATATTCTCCATTGAATTGAAAGTCATTACCTTTTAAGCTCAGCTCTAAAAGGTCCAAAATTTGTTCATCCGGGCGTTTTGCATCCGGATATTTTTCAAATGCATTTTTAACTGATTTATCACATTTATCAATATCAATGTTCGTATACATACTGTCGACATCCAAAGTAGCCAGAATTGCATTTTTCGATATTTTCAATTTCGAAATTTTTGACAGGAAATCCTGTGTACTTTTCAGATAGCTCGGATGTCTATTTGCTATAGGTTTCAGATGATAATCAATTAATTCCGAGATCGCATAAGATTCCGAATTACAATCTGATACAATTGGCCTCCCGGGTGGAGTTACGTCATCCGTCCATGAAGAACGGTCCTTGTGGATCTTTGGAAGGATGTAAAATTGCCTTGTTTGAGCACTGAGCTTAGCTGTTAAATATTTCAATTGTTTTTTGGTAATGTGACCTTCGTGGAGGAGAAATTTTAAGATCTTATTGAATTTTTCGACATTACTAGGCCAAATAAGTGAATCTATTTTCTTATAATGTTTAGTATTGCTGAGTTGTCTCATGGCTTCCTTTATATAATTATCCCGAGATAGAACAACTACCGACCCACCTTTGTCCGCTGGTTTAATTACTAATTTCTTATTTTTTCGAAGTTTCGTGAGGGCTCTCCTTTCACCAGATGTTAAATCGTCTTTATGGGAAAATATGTTCATGCTGAACATATTTTAAATGATTCGTTTGCAAGCCTCAATAATTTCGGGATCTACTTCACTATCTGGAGGTGACCAACCAGATAATCCTGTAAAAGGAAGTCTCCGACCGCTGGAGTTTCTAAAGCGGTCTACTAATTTCATTTGTCTAAGAAAATTACAGTTATATGATGGTAAATTTGCTTGGTTACCACTTTTAGCATTAGGTGCAGGTACAAAAGTTAAACCGCGATCTAAAAGAGATTTCTCTTCGGTTGTTAGGTCATTGGTGCCAGACAGGTTAACCACATTAGTTCCTAATCCCACATCTGTTAGGCGGTTGTTACCTTTGCCTTTACTTAGTTTAAATTTAGGTGGTACAACCAGTGATCGAACATAATATTGGCGGTTCTCGTGGTCCAATGGATTAAATCCTGAGCAACATCAAACTTCGCGTCATCAATTTTTGGTATCACGTTAACGTCCTTCACTTTCCGAATGGTTTCGTTGATGATGCTCAGGGTTCTCCTCTCAGCCTGAGGGAGTTTTTGCGAAAAGTTTAGTTCAGCGAAATAAATTTTTGCTGATCTAAACTTGACCCTGATATCGCTAAGCATATTCCGCAACTGCTTAACTACGATATCATAATTATCGTTTCGAGAATTCACGCCAATATTTAATAATATTTTTGGGGGGACTGGACTGGCCCCTGTGCCCTTTAAACATAGAGCGAAAATGATTGAATTTGGCGCCGGGGTAACACTCCACCTGGATGTCCGGATGGGGATTTCGATCAATGCGTCCTAAATTTGAACTTCCAATCATAAGGATGTTTTACAAACATCGGGGAGGCGCCAATTCCTTTTGTCAAAATTAACTCCGCTTTTATGCCGAAACTGGGAGAATTTAGAATCAAATGAGCGGCTCGAGTTGCGGCTCGGTGATTTGACTTTCTCTGAGTACGATATACCTGGTTGGACCACACTAGAAGCAGGAGAAGGTGGAGAATAAACAGAAGCAGGAGAGGAAACAGAAGCAGGAGAGGAAACAGAAGCAGGAGAGGAAACATAAGGAGAAGGAGAAGCAGGGGAAGCAGGAGGAGTTCTAGTGAGAGCACTCGGAGAAGTGGAGAAGAAAGACTGAGGAGGAGTAGGATGTAGAGGAGTAAGACGAGGCGAGACAGCGTTACTCAATTTGCGAGCATCTCCACTCACAATATGGACCGGAGATGTTTGTAAATTGAGGCACTTACTCTGAGAGAAAGCAGGAGAAGTAGAAGGAAAGGAAAAGGGAGAAGTACTTTGCCTTGATCTTTTCTTATTATGCTTTTCGCGTTGGGGTAGAGGGACAACACGGGCCGGAGCTTGCTTGCTCCCTCCCGTATTGTTCTTCACTCCAGACGCTGGGCGAAGTTCCGAAATGTAAGACTCGTAGGCCGAAATCGTCTTATCTGTCAACCTATTTTTAAAGTTGTTTTTTTTTAGCCCAGATCAAGGCACGCGCCGAAGCGCTGTTGAAGTCTATTTTTTCGAGTCCAGGAGGTGGTCGCATAGCCAAAGTTATCTTAGACTTCAACTGGTTTAAATTTATCTTATAATGCTCAATTAAAGCATTTAACGTTTGGTTGGCCCATCCCACACTAATCTGTCGAAAAACAGAAAAAATGTTTGGGGTGGGAAGAGCTGGCTTTAGAAAGCCACCTAACTCACCTACTTTCTTCTCCAACTGTTTCGGGAAATCCTGATTTTCCAAATGCTGCTCTAGGAGCCCAATATGGTGCATACACTGAATCACCTGCAAAAGGGCCTTGACCAATCTAGAATAGGCCTGGGACGATTGTTCCTGGCCCCTTCCAGACTGGGCAACTCTCTTTCCTTGATGCTTCTGTCTTTTTTGGAGCCATTTGAAGAATAAGTAGATGAACTGGCAATATAAAATTAACATGAAGAAATGAAATAAATGAAAATATAACCTAGATATTACTTATTAAAGAGGATACCTGGATTGGTTGCAGTCTTCAGCAAAGGTAGAAAATAATTCGTCTGTCTCGACGCGTTTCGCTTGTTTTAGCTTCTTCAAGGAGACTTTGAGGAAAATGATTCCAACTTTGAATGAAAGGTTTTAGCGCGCCGAACTTTGAATGAATGATTGAATGAACGGTTTTAGCGCGCCGAAGGCGCGCAGGGACGATGTGGGATTTACAAATCCCTTGCGACCCGGTTAACCTTATTTTATTTCACTTGGATCACACAGGCCTAGCTTTCCTATTGCCTCAAATGGAGTCTGAGGGGGGTATGCACGCGGTTAGAATTCCCGGCAGTTTACGTTGGAGTGTTAGATTGTCAATACTCAATCCCACAACGCCATTAAAACTATTAGAGAGTGGGCTCTATTCGGTTCGAGCTCGGCGATGGTAGAGATTTGAGTCCCACCATGGTGGCAAGCCAGAATGTAATGTTGTGCGATGGCAAATTTAAGGGAAGAAGAGAAAAGAAAACCAAACAGCAACGCCGGTTTGGTAGCGGCCCCGGTATATGACCATAGCGGTTACAAAAAAGGAGTGGAGAAAGCTCCAACAGTTTAGTTTTGAAAAACCGGGAGTCATCCATCAAGCCTTCTGGGAGATAGGATGCCGTATGTGATTATGAGGTATCTGGTTATCCTTCGGGAATTCCAAATGACCTCCTCCACCCCCACCACCCCCTCCCCACCCCACCCCCCCTCCCAAAAAAAAAACCTCTCACAGGTTCATATAGAGGTGATATACAATGATACATCTTGAAAAACTGAATTAGCTTATGTTTATGGCGTCTTTCTTGGAGAGAATCCCATCGTGTTTCCGCATACAGCAATGTTTTACTAGCACTCACGGTTGCTCCCGTAATTTGTCTTGCTGCAGCAATCTGTATTTTTTCGAGTTCCGCCATTTTGGACTGGGAACAATTATCCCAAACAGTATCAGCGTATTCTAGAAGAGGTCTAATAAAAGCAAAGTATATTTTTTCCAAGACAATACGGTCAAGAGAAAATTTGTGCCTCCACAACAGGTCCAAACGAGATCAGGCTTTTGTGCAGATATAATCAATATGGTCATTCCATGTGCAGGTGCTGTTCAGTATTACTCCTAAATGTTTATAGTTGGACACTTCCGATATCCGTGAATCGCCTAAAAATAAAGGTGGATGGGAGATGGGGTTGCTTTTACGTGATATAAGCATACTTTCAGTTTTGTTCGGATTGAATTCAACCAGCCATGTTTCAGCCCAATGTTCAATTGTCGCAAGGTCATTATTGATTATGGTAGAGGTTTGTTCTGGGTTCTCTATAATTAGGTATAAGGAGGTGTCATCAGCAAAGAGGCGTATGCTACTAAGTAAGTTTCTAGTTATGTCATTAATGTATATTAGGAACAGTAACGGCCCGGGTATCGACCCTTGAGGCACACCGGCATTGATGGGTCTCCACGAGGATGCCTCCGATGCTATTACGACACGCTGTGACCTATCCGCAAGATACGATTTTAAAAACAGTAACATTTCACCAGAGACGCCAATGCTCTCCAACTTGTAGATAAGACCAGCGTGCCATACTTTATCAAAAGCCTTACTGACATCACAGAAGACTACTCTGACTTCCTTACCTTCGCCAAGCGCGCGACAGAATTCGTCGTATATGTCAGTCAGTTGAAGGGCTGTTGAATCACCGGGTGTAAAGCCTGACTGAAATTGGCTGAGAACATTGTTGTCAATCAGAAATTGCCACAAGCGTTTGAATACACATTTTTCGAATAATTTACCAACACAGCTGATCAATGATATTGGGCGATAACTGGTTACCGAATTTGAGGGTTGTTTTTTTTAGGATCGGGGAGACATTTGCTTTTTTCCACAGTGAGGGGAAGTATGAGTTATTCTGTAGTATATTAAATAAGATTGAAAGTGGCTCGCACAAGGAGGATTTACATTCTTTAAGGAGACGCGGGCCTGTTAGATCGGGACCAGACGCCTTGGACACTTTTATCGACTTCATAGCAGAATATACTTCGTCACAATGTAAAGTGAGAGAATCAATACCATGGGAAACACGTGGTGGTACGTCTGGTAAGGAAGCATTCGAATCGTCAACTGTTGAGATAGAACTGAAGTATTCATTGAACACCTCGGCGTTCTCAGCACTTGAAGAGTAAATTTTGTTTGAGTGGATGAGAGTGGGAATTCCTACCGAGTTACCACTACCGATGAGTGTTTTTAGGGTCTTCCACCATCGTGATGGGGGTGTTTTATTGTTTTTCAATGTGGACTGAATTTTAGACAAGTATAATGTTTTAGCCTTTCTAATAGACGATACCACGTCATTTCGTTTAAGTTTATATTTAGCCCAGCATTGGGGGAGATTCGTGCGTTTAGCAATACGATATAAACGCTTTCTCTGTCTAATTAATAGCCTTATGTCATTGTGCATCCATTTCGGCTGGTCCCTTCTCGTGGTAATAACTTTGTTGGGTATGTGTCTGGATGCGGTGTCGAGTAAAATGTCGGTAAATTTAGAAACTATAGTATCAAGATCTATAATATCAAAAAGAGAATTCCAATCAACATCAACAAAAGCATCGTTTAAAGTGCTTCATTAATTTATTTATTTATTGATGTTCAAGGTCACACATTTCTGCACAATGGCAAATCATGACCACGACAGTTTTACGGGTGGAGGAAGCCGGAGTACACGGAGAGAACCACCGAGCAATGTCGAGCAACTGTCAGCTCGCCAACATACTAACTCCACACATGCAGGGTTAGCATTGGTTAAAGACAGGTGCACCATCGACGTACAGTGCGCCTTAGTATACAACGCCACCGTTCCCCCACGTGGGCAATGGGGGTGAAGTGTCTTGCCCAAGAACACAATGTGGTTGCCGCAGGTGGGATTCGAACCGAGAACCTCTCGCCTTGCAGCGTGCACCTCCACCTACTGAGCCACCGCGTCTCCCATCTCTGACTTTTAATGACATGAAAATCGACTTTCGATCAGGTTATCTCCCTTGAAATTATTAGACGAGCGAGGGAGGTCCGATTAAGAAGGCAGCAGTTATTGAGAAAACACCTATGGCAAGAGTAAACAATAAAACCAAGTTTCCTTTTGTTACTTTTAATAACGAAATCAACAGACAACTCTCTTAGCTGTCTAATGTTTTCGATAATTAAAAGTAACAAAAGAAAACTTGGATTTTATGCCAAGCTAATTAAAAGCAACTATTTCACGGATAATCCGTCATTAAAAATATATTTGAAAATCCCACCTGCCAACACGCCCCGTAGAATCTAAACATAGGCGATGAACCATTTGAGAGCTGGACTAGTTCCAGATCATAACAGCATCGAAATTCTTACAGAATTAGAATGGTGACATGAGAGCTTGGTATAGACTGCGGAATGATTTTGTAAGTATAGGCGCTGAGTATAAGGTTCGATTTTGAAAGTATAGGAGCTAAGTGTAAGGTTCGATTTTGAAAGTATAGGGGCTGAGTGTAAGGTTCGATTTTGAAAGTATAGGGGCTGAGTGTAATGCTCGATTTTGAAGGTATAGGGACTGAGTGTAAGGTCCGATTTTGAAAGTATAGGGGCTGAGTGTAAGGTTCGAATTTGAAAGTATAGGGGCTGAGTGTAAGGTTCGATTTTGTTTGAGTGCGTGTGTTTTGGTGACGGGGGTGAGCGCGGGTACACAGCGTTATTTCTTTCACATCGTTCACACGAAGTGAAATGGTGTTTTAAACATTTCATTCACATGCAATCAAGTGGATATTTCGATTAGGCGGGGTAAGGCGAAGTCTCGAGAATGAGCAACACATAAACAGAACGTGATGTTCTCGCTGTCCTAAATACGCCACGTTATCAATTATTCCATCAAATAATGTTTGTCTTTTATTTTATTTTATTTGTTTCCCCAAGATCATTTACTAACTAACATGCTTTTCTATTCGTTTTCAGCGCACAGATGTGGGCGATGCCATTTGTGTTGTCAAACGCCTTAGTAACATTTTTAGTATTCGTCTCATCATGTTTTCTCAGTGATGGCTTCAACATATTTTGTTCTGATGTAAGGAAAGGAAAACACGTTACCAGGTTAGTGTTTGGGGAATTTCTTGTTAACCATTTACCTAAACGAAAAGCAAACGGCATTTGCAAACAAAATTTTTGATTGACTAAATTGTTTAACTTTTTGCCTCAAAACATAGCTTATGGCACCTTAGGGGTACGAGCTCAACTCGCTCCAACCAATGAGGGGTCATAAGCTATGTTTTTGAGACAAAAAATGAAAATAATAACGAAAATTGAATGATAATTTTTGTGAATGGCGCTAGTAGTTAGGGGTGGCACTATAGCCCCAAAATCTGAAACTTATAACCCCAAGAACTTATAGCCCCAAGAACTTATAGCCCCAAGAACTTATAGGGACAAACCTTAATGCAATGGTGGCACAGTGCATTCAGGTTTGTCCCTATAAGTTCTTGGGGCTGTAAGTTATTGGAGCCATAAGTTATTGGGGCTATAAGTTCTTGGGGCTATAAGTTTCGGATTTTGGTGTTATAGTCCCATCACATCATGCTTATGACCAGCTCCTATAGTACATTTTGTGGCTTATAAGTTTCCGCTGTACACCAATTTACTTTTTGTGTTTGCAAATTAATATTTGTTTAGCTTAAATGTTTTTGTGTGGTTTGCAAATTAATTTTTTGTTCAACTTAAAAAGATTTTGTGTTTTGCAAAATAGAAAAATAATTTGCAAACACAAAAAAATATTTTCTAAGAAAATATATTTTATGTTTGCCAAATTATTTTTAGAAAAAGCTTTTTCATAAATTTTATGAAAAAGTTTTTTTGTGAAAATAAATTGGCAAACATAAAAAATATTTTCTAAGAAAATATTTTTCTGTGTTTGCAAGTTATTTTTCTATTTTGCAAGTTTTTATTTTATTAGGAAATATTTTATGTACCCCAGACCTGGTTTTTCTCTGGTGAACCAATGTCTATGGGAGTTTTCACTGTTAAATCTGTGTTTGTCACCCCTGTTTTTCCCCATAGACAATCCCGGAGGCACTCGGGCGTAATTGCAACATTTTTTCCCGCACTCGATCGAATTGTCGCGTGAGAGTTCTTCAGTGTATTTTCGATCCTCGAATTGTCCATAAAGAGAACGTGAGTTGCGAATTTGGATACATTTCATCATCTGACTCTGAATCATCTTGACTGAGAGAAAAGACATGGAACCAACAAAGATTAATTACAGTTCCGTAGAGAGTTATGAGAGAACCAAGAAGAAGAGGGTTGATGAAGAATTCGCCTTGGCTTTGAGAAAGTGGTGGTCGGCAACACTTTCTACGAAAGAACAAGACAAGAAGATTGAAGACCAGCCTTTTGTCAAAGCTGTCACACGTCCGTTCGGGGAGATCTAGTATAAGAACCGACGTAAACACTGGTTTGATCTCCCCGTACATATGCAGGAAGAAGCTCTTGTGGGGAAAAGCTACACCTGGGAGCAAGATTGCTTTACAGATGAAGAGATGTTAGCAGCAACCACAGACGTGTGGGGAATTGAATTCGTCACCGAAGCAGAGATGGTTTTAACAAATATCTCTCTACGGAACTGAAGATGAAAAACGGCCCTACTACAATATTAGAAAGAGATATCTTGTCATGTCCATATACACAAGCACGTCTTTGTTATAAAAAGACAAAAACAGTTCCCTTCCTAGAGTGTGACCCGATGTCTATATTAATTTAAATCATTTCATATTAGGGTTTATCCATGTGGTTTTGGGGTTGTCATCTCTCCACTCTGTACATACAACTTCTATAAATGGGAGAAATGGCATTTTGTGTGTATGTTCTTGTGTTTTGTTGTAAGCATAAGGAAAATTCCATATGCTCACAACAAAACACAAGAACACTCTCAAAAGAAAAAAAAATAGTGATTCGCGCTGTGGTCGAACTCTCTGTGGTAGTTGTTTTTTCTATAGTAAGAATAAGATTCATTGTATGTTTAGCTATGAAATTTTCTCTAAAGTATAAACCGTATATCAGGTTACACTATAAACGTTTTTTATACAATATTAACCCTAATAATCACAGTGAAAAAGAGAAGTAACTCTTAACTCTTTTTTACTGTTGGGGAAATGTAGGAGACGGTGATAAAAAAGGATTATAGGATTAACCTAACAAAATCGACAAAACTATCACAGACGTTTTAACAAAAAAAACCCAAAAATTTATTTAAAGTTGAATCATTATAATGAAATGAACTGAACATACTGTTAAAACTAGAAGTCCTGTCATGAAATGCGCACAAATAGCACGTTTATATGCGCGTTAATAATCGCGTTATGGCCCAAGTAAAGCTATCAAATTCTGTACATATGGCCTGTGCACAAGCAATGTTTCAGCCAATGGACCTCCGGGTAACCCGGAGGTCCATTGGCAGAAACATTGCATGTGTTTGCTTTGAGTAACCAAGAGAACCTGCCGTGCTTTGGATGCCATTCGATATGGCAATTGCGCGCAATTCCAACGCGCAATTAAGCCTAGATAAGCGCACTATTCGTGACAGGACTTCTAGTTTTAACTGTAATGCGAAAACCTATTTACATCAATATTTTTTTATGTTAGTTTTACTTGACACCCAAGATTCTTTTTTGAAAAAAATCTTGGGAGTCAGATATAAAAAAATGATATTACTCAAGTGATCTGATTTTGAAACAAATATAAAAAATAACTAAAACACCTACCTCTCTCTTACACAAATGTCTGGCGAAAATTATATAATAGATGAATGACTTTAACAAAACTTAAAAAAACTAAAAAGCCATAAATGTAAAAAATTACCTCTGTGGGATTGTTTTGACACCTAATATTTATTATTATTACAGTTATTTCAAATAATGTCTATAAGTTTGCTCAAACCATTGCCGAACATCTCTATCATTCTCTTGGAAATTTATTGGATCGAATTTGATAGTAAGAACTGTCTCTAAATCATATCCTCTTGCAAGATGATCTAAAGCAAATATACAGTACATTCCATACACAACAGTAAATTCACTTTGTAGTCTCATTGTATTTATTGTCCAGGAATCTGTGTTTTTCACTATGAAATTGTATATGTCTCTATCTATTGGTGATAAACCATATGAATCAAAGTGGATAGCAGAATAATTGTCTTTAAAATATATTGCTATCTAATGTTCTCCTGGTTCTTTCGATGAATCTTTGTTCACAATATATGCTTGTCTGTGTTCAGGTTTTCGTTTTGGTAACAAGCCTTTTGAACACACGTTTCCATTTAAGGATGATAACCTTTGAGAACTGTCAAGTATATTTTGTAATTGTATGGTTTCCATCTTCTTAGCCTTGGAAAAGGCGGGCACGAAGCCGTCAATCAAGATATGCTGTATAGTATGACCTGTCTCTTTTAACTAAATCTGCCCACTTTTGAATGTCTTTTTGGCAGTCTATTTCAAAGTCCATATGAGCACAATATTCTAATAAGTTTATTTTTCTTGCTGTCTTGTGTAGATTATATAGTATAGTCACTGGACACACTTTCTGTAAACACTCTGCAATGTTCATATTTATTAATGTTGTTGTGTTGGTTCGATTTTCTTCTTCACAGATATTTTTCATTTTCTGTTTAATGGATTTTGTCAGTTCTGTCACTGCACATTCTTGCAATAATGTTTGTATTTTTTTCTTTACACATCTTGCAATGTTCACATTGAATCATCTTGTTTAATAGTCAAATATCACTTCTCTCAATTTGTTGATTTCCATCTCACTATCAAATTCTGCGTAGACAACATCGTTGATCACCTCTGAAAGAGCTTGAGCAAACTGAAGTTCAAACCTAAGATTGGTAGACTTTATAGGGTGAGCCAGTGGCCCACTACTACTCTGATCAGGTGTGAAATCAATACCCTTTTGCATAACCCTGCAAAGATAAATAAAATGATTGATTTTGTCCAAATAGCCCATAGCTACATACAATGATACAGTTAAAACTAGAAGTCCTGTCATGAAATGCGCACAAACAGCACGTTGATATGCGCGTTAATGTGCGCGTTATGACCCAATTAAAACTATCATATTCTGTACATATGGCCTGTGCACAGGCAATGTTTCAGCCAATGGACCTCCGGGTAACCCGGAGGTCCATTGGCAGAAACATTGCATGTGTTTGCTATGAGCAACAAGGAGAACCTGCCGTGCTTTGGATGCCATTCGATATGGCAATTGTGCGCAATTCCAACGCGCAATTAAACCTAGATAAGCGCACTATTCGTAACAGGACTTCTAGTTTTAACTGTAAATATGAATTGAGATAAAGTCCACCTTCGAAGTTCTGTTCAAAGGGACGTGCTTTAATGGAATGTCCATCTATTGTGATTTCCAACTTATTCAAATCGAAATGTAGAAAATTAAATGGATTAGTGCCAATATCTCCATTTATATCTCGATTACTAACTAAACCAAGAATAATTCGTTTTGGCATCTGTTTATGAAACAGATAGTCTTCTATTTTTGAACGAAGACCATTTCCAATAGTAAAAGTTCTAATTTCTACACGTCTAATGTGCATTTTATAATTTGTTCGATCTATTTGTGCATTAAGATCATTAGCAAATTTTAGAAATAAATCCAATGCCGGTATTCTGAATATGGCTTTTTGAATTTCTACTTTTCCATGTTCACTACCATTCAAACAAAATTTAGATGGAGCACGATGCAATTTAATTCTCATCTCAACTCCATTTGGTAAATACTTATCTTGCACAAATAGATCTAAATGTAGTTTTCCTCTTAGTTGTACATTTTTGCTACCACCAATTAATTTGGCTCGGACGGAATGGTTTCGCGCGCCGAAGGCGCGCATGGATGATTTGGGGCAAGCCCATTTCGACCCTCGGTGACTGTATATGATCAATTTTGTTTCATGTCAAGGTGTGTTGAAGGAGGAAAAGGTTCTGGTATTCGGCAGGTGTCTCCGGTTGAGGCGTGGCGGGTGGGTGGCTTCGTTGACTGATGTAGGTTGAAACCTCGGGTGAGGACCAGTGTGGGAGGTTGGGTCCTCTCACAAAGGTACTACCTCTCCCCGAAGGTGCAGTAGTCTTAGGTTTTCAGGCAAGTATAGTCTGCCGCTTCGGAGATGATTTCAAATGCTGACCATCACTGGCAAGTATAGTCTCTGTTCGTGGGGTAGGATATCTTAGAAAGAAAACAACAACGACCCCTTTCGGGGACCACCAGAAGGACGACCCGAACTTCCCCGGTTCGGTGGCAGGCCTGCATTATAATCCTATTGGGTTGGGACAAAAGATGCGCAATGCGCTTACAAAAAGGGGCAGAGGCGGGACGCAGAACCAACGCTCGCCTCCCATGAAATGGTCGACCACTTTTAGGGATAGAGTGGAGGATGTTCAGGAACCATTGGGGTTACAGTTTCCATAACGGTTATAGTGTCCATAGCGGTTATTGGGGTGCTAATCAAAAAGCATCTTCTGTGTACCCGCTAAAAGAAGAAGGCAGAATTAGTTTTCATTAGAATATGTATAATATAAAAAAATAAAAATAGCATATTTAGTTTAATGCAGTCTTTGAATAGGTCTATGATGTAGTTTTAGCTGAGTCGGTGAAGGCAACCCTTTCTGGTAGAAGGCCACAGCTAAGCTGTTAATCTGCCTGTTAGCTCACCTTCTCATTCCCTGTTTTTTCTCGAGCATGTTTAATTTTATGCAGTCTTTAACCGCGAAGTAATTTAGTTGAGTCGGTGAAGGCAGCCCTTTCTGGTAGAAGGCTACAGCTGAGCTGTTAATCTGCCTGTTAGTTCACCTTCTAGTTCCCTGTTTAGTTTTGAGGCGAAGAACAGGCTTACAGCCACACCCGGGGGTGTTACTTTCCTGTCTTGTCCTCAGATATGAATCCTAGTTATTATTTCCTTAAGGTTTTAGGCGTTTTGATCTCAGTAAAAAATCATAGTTCGTATTTCCTTAGGATTTGACGTTTTGGGGTTTTTGTCTGCTTTCGCAAATTACCCGTAGTTTGGAAATTACTTGGCTATCGGCTAGCCTATCATGGTTCTTCGCGGCTAGAGAGGCAAGGCGATCTTTTATGGTGGGGATGTCGGCTCTGTCGTGGAGTGTTTTGATAGGTGTATCCCATGGGGCGCGGAGGACGACCCTAAGCGCGTGATTTTGGACCTTCTGAAGTTTTCCCATTTTAGTTTGATTGAGCTCGGTTAGGATGATTGCCCCATATTCGAGGACTGGGCGCACAAAGGCTTTGTATAGTTTAAGTAGGGTAGACTGGTTGGCTTCCCAGGAAGTTCCCTTTAGCATTTTCAATAAGTTAATGCATTTGTTGCTTTACTGGCCATATCGTTGGTGTGTTTATTAAAGGACAGTTTTTGATCAATGGTGATGCTGAGGAATGTCGCCTCTTTGCATTCTGGGAGGACTTTGTCCATTAGTTTCAGGTCAAAGTCGCGTTTGCTTGTCTTGCGAGTAAAGGTGATCCGTCGGGTTTTATTGGCGTTCAGTTTCATTCTTCATTTAGCACACCATTGTTCTAGGTCTTCGGGAGCGCGTTGCAGAGATTTTTGGAGTAGATTGGCCGTATTGTTAGAGTCCTAGAGGCCATTATCGTCCGCGAATTGGAAGACCTGAACACGATCCTCGGAGACTTTGAGATCGTTTACATAGAGGATGGCTCATTCAGTCAAACCTTTGTTAGACGAAGCTTTATTGTTCCTGTGTGGTGTCCAGGAGTATCTGTATAACACATCTCACTAGCAGCTAGATGTGTTTTTTTCACATCTCTTGAATAACTAAGAAAATTCTCAAAAAGTCCTTTATAAGGATAAAGATCTGTATTGGTGGTGATAAGATTGCCATTCAGTGTAACATCAATTTTTCAGAACATGCTATGAATTAAATTATTGATAGGAGCAATTTGTGTATCTCCAGCCAAAACATTCCCATCTTGTTTTGTAATTATAAATTGAACTTCAAGTGCAGATGCTGCAAGATCTAACCACTTGGTTGTTTGTCTTGGAATTAAAAATTCTATTGGTGAAGAATTATTTAAAGATGCAATAGGAAATTGTTCAATTTCACCAATATTTTCTATACCACTTGATGTTGGTGATATGTTATCTGGATCAAAACTACTACCAAACTTTTCGCAAGATCCATGTAACATCATGATTTTTAATCAAATATATCACGTGGTCTTGATTTTCGTTTTGAATGAGCTTGTCTTTGATGTGTCTTACCTCTACGAGAACGAACCATTGACTGACGTTTTCGTTCTTGCTTTTGTCTTTTTATACCTAAAGCAGATTCACCAACTGATTTCAAAAGATCTTTTCCATGAGTTAATAAAATGTCTTTAGGTGCTTTACATTTTTTTATCAATTCATTTGCTATTTCTAAGCCATGTTATAAATAATACATCTCTCTTTAAAGTTTGAAATGCATTTTTTGCAATTGGTGTTATAAATGGAGCAGCTGTTCAAACCATGTTATAAATAATACATCTCTCTTTAAAGTTTGAAATGCATTTTTTGCAATTGGTGTTATAAATGGCGCAGCTGTTCTTATTGCTGTGCAAAAAATATACCCTAATCCATATCCATATTGCCGTGGCACACCATGATACACCGGCATCATTTTTTACAAATTTAATTTATGTCTCCGTCTAAAATGACAACTGTCTTGTCACTTATAAACTGAATAGGTTTACCAGTGTTCCCATTTATATTTATACCAATCTGATCAAAATAAGATTTTGATACTGGTACGTAATGTACATTATCAAATTCTATATGAGTATGCTGAGACTCTTTGTGTGATTCAAATGGAATCACACGTAAAACAGGTGCTTCAATAGCACCAGGAAATGTATAATCTGCTATGTCAGAATAAATAAAGATTTGATTGAAATCCACATTTAAGTCCACATTATATTTAAATGCACCTTTTGATGTGTTAGGAAAAATGACAGGAAACATATCGTCTTTACTTCCCAACTTTTGTAATAAAATTTCTGACATTTCAATACCCACTTTCCCAATACTATTTCCTACTATTTTTACACCGCCTTGGAGACTTGAAAATCCAACATGAAATAATACATCAACTGTTTTAAATATGTCTCCAAGTTTTTCTTTAATTTCTATTTGCATTGCCTCTATGACATGGGTGCCATTTGAATATGCACCTGATAAAATATTTAATTCAACAACAGCAACACCTTTGTGTAATGTATGTTTCAAATTCGTTTTATTAATACGATTTGATATTTTTGTGTTTGTCACAATGATTTTAAAATGTGATTCTCCTTCTGATATATTTTTGACTTTCAACTAATCCCACTTCCCATTGTTCTGTATCAACATGAATGGGTTTAGATAAGTTTGTTTGAAAACAACATTGGGTATTATTTGGAAACATATTCATAGAACTATCACTCAGAAGTGTTACGTAAAACAAATTCATTTTTCTTATCTTGTGGTTGTTTCAAATATTTTAAACCTGGATTTGGAAGAATATATCCTAAAGAACTACTTAATAACACTAACCACAATTCTTTATCAGGGCTTTGTAAACTCAAATGTGCAATGGCAGTAATTATAGTACCATAAATGATAATAACCTGTGTGAAATAAGTGACTTGATTTTTTGCCACACGATTTCCACAAATTTTAAATTGTTGACTTTGTTAACTTTGTACATCATCAACACTTGTGGTTTCATTAGGTAATGAAGTTTCATTTGATGACATATTCTTTTTATATCAAATCTGATTCTGTTATCCATCTATTAAATATCTTTGGATAACCTTCCCAATGTACTTTAAGTTCTTTAATAATTTTCTTTCCCACACGTCTTGACCATCTATTAAGAATTGATTCAAGTATATATTTTTTATCATCTTTTATACATTGAATTTCTTGTGGATAAAATGTCCCTTGTATATTTTCACCACCCATATCTTCAAGTTTATAAGTGGGTGGTATTGTATGTTTTACATGAGTAATTTTAAATAACTCTTTTGTCCAATTTGGTAAATACCCTTTTTCAAATGTACGTTTGGTTTTATTAATACGTACTATATCACCAACTTTAAAATGTATTTTTTTCTTTTTAGGTTTTTTACCATACAAATGTTGAGATACTTCTACTTCATTTTCTAATGATACTGAAGCAGGAGTTCTTTGAATATTTCGATGAAAACTGTGATTATAACCATCAACTAAATTTTCCAACACATCAATGTATCTTAATGTACGTTTGTGTGTAAAATATTTCCACATTCATGTTTTCAATGTGCGTTTAAAACGTTCAACAATATTAGCTTTGGTTTCAAGTTTTTCTGTTGTGAAGAAATGAATTTTTTGTTTCTTTAAAAAAATTTGTGTACATCTTTATTTTTAAATTCAGAACCTTTATCAGATTGTAATGATAATGGTTTACGTCCAGAAGTTTTCAAAATACTCTGAAAAGATTTTGTTAATGTCTGTCATGATTTATTGTGAATGGGTATTAGCCATGCATATTTTGAAAATACATCAATAAAACAAACTAAATAACGAAATTGGTCATTGTAAGATTGTAAACTTTGTAAGTCTGCTAGTAGTATGTCAGGTACATTTGAGGGAATATTGGCCGGACCCCAGTGCCAGACCCTGGAAGTGACGTCATGTAACGTGACCTAGTGGCGCCATGTTGTGTTGTCATGGTAACCCGTGTGAGTGGCCATGTTGTGACGTCATCTCCATAGTGATGCGTGGTGTTAGTGCGCATGCGCAGCATGTGTTGTTAGGGTGATACGTGTTTCCGTCGTCCATTTTGTATACTGGGGGCCGCCATCTTGGTTTCTATGGTAGCACGTGGTTGCTATGTTACCCATTTTTTCTGCAATAAGACTGGGTATGTTCGGAGGGTATGTTCCTTTGTAGAACAGTAAATCTAATTACCACAAAAAACCCGACAATCCCTCCAAATCACCAAAATCTATCCCAAATCACCGAAATTGACTTTATTTGGTACGAATTTCCCATGTTGTCTGCTTAGCACGTAGTACTATTGTACCAGGGGGTGTGTTCCTTTGTAGAAGAGTATTTTTTCTGGTGCGGATTTTCCCAGAGTCCTCGTTTAATTACCCAAATAAAATCGTCAAGTTGTACTATTTCGAATTCTGTCAGAATCCTATTAAGGATCGCGAAACTTTTGGCTTATAATAGTAGCACATATTGCTATAGATTTTAAAAGGTCGTGTTCGATTGAAGTGGAGTAATGTTCCCATAATCCCTTTTTTTATCCCACGACGTTTTATTTTTCCAATAAGAGTAGCACGTAGTGCTATAGGACAAATTTACCCAGAATCCTCTGTTCTACTTGGAACTATATTTTTATTATTTTTATAAATTCCTATGCTATATTTTAGTAACATCCTTAACTGACCCCATAACTAATTGTTAGGGTCTATATTTAGCAATTTCTTTAAATGATCCCCTAACTACATGATTTTAAATAATAATATTAATGAGGATCAAGATGTTTCTACACTAACCAATCAGAGCGAAGTTAATCCACCAATCAGATTTCTGTATTCCCATTGTGTTTCTTTCCCATTACTTTCTGTACTAATTTTCTAAATTTTCCAACTTTAACCTATAATCCTATAGGAAACAAACACAAACGCCCACCGAGAACGAAAATATCGATGAAAAAGCGCTGTGATGTCGTGACGTTTTCAAAAACGTCCGTCACGTAGAAATAAATTCCGGAGAAGAGTAACATCGCGTCATTCTGTTTCGATCCTTCGAATTGAACACATCGCTAGAGAGTTTTCTATAGCAATTTTGCCTTTGCAAACATTTTATGAAGATGGAGTCTGATGCTGCTACTGCCGTTACCAGGACTGATGTTTATGCCTGTGAAGAGTGTGGGAAGACCTTTACGGACCGTCGGAACCGGAATCGGCATGTGCGCACCCAGCACGCCGAAGAGAAGACCCACGATTGCACCAACTGCAACAAGACTTTTACCAGGAAAGAAGATTTGGTAAACCATCTGAAGAAATGTTTGGAGACCTACACATGTATGGAATGCGGCCAGGAGTTTAACCAACTACTCCATTTTAACCGACACAAGAGCGTTGCCCAGTGACTAGTTCCTGTACCATCTAAAAGGAAGACCGATGAACCAAAGAGAGGACCAACGAAACAACCAAGAACGCCACATCGATATGTTTAAAGATGGTATCAGTGTTCCAGGCCTCACGTTAAAATACCTGTTCCAGACCATGAATGATGACACTTACTTCACATTGTTTAACCAGACAAAGACCTGCATCACTTAGTGAAAGAGAATATCGTTGGTGGACCTTCAATTATCTTCAACCGATACCACGAGAAAGATGTTACCCGAATCAGAGAAACAAAATATGGCACAGAAGCAAAACCATGTGGAAGTAGTATAGGCTTTGATGCGAATGCATTATATCTTTGGTGCCTAATGCAAGAGATGCCAACGGGTTGGAATATTAGACGTCGTGAAGAAAACCAGTTTAAACCAGAACATCCAATGAAGTATAGTAAAATGGCTGAACAATAGTTAGAGTTTTTATCGATGGGAGATGACATCCACATCAGACATCAGTTTAACGGAGCTGAAAAAATGATTGGTTGAAGACAGTTGCCTGTTGATGGTTGGTGCAAAGAGACACAGACTGTATACCAATTCCTTGGCTGCTTCTGGCACGGACATACCTGCATGAAAGATAAGAATGGTCTTCCTATCATCCATAATGAAGTCAGAGATAAACCCATGAAAGAACTGCTACAAGACACCCGCACCAATGCAAAGTACATCACCGATTTGGGCTATAAACTTGTTGAAATCTGGGAGTGTGAGTGGAGAGAGATGAAGAAGACCGATGCTACACTCAAAGCCTTCCTGAAAGAGAACTTTTCAGACAAAATAGATAGTGCAATGACAGAAGAAGAAATACTGAACAAAGTGAAGTCCGGTGAACTGTTTGGTTTGGTCGAATGTGATATACATGTACCAGATCACCTGAAAGATTACTTTGAACAGATGACACCTATCTTCAAGAATACAGATATTTCCATATATGATATTGGTGAACACATGAAGTCCTTTGCCGAGAGAAATGGAATGATGAAGAAACCCTGTAGAAGTTTGATCTGAAGCTATGTAGCAGAAAAAAATGCTGTTTACAACCCCTTTGCTGCAGTGGTACCTCCAGCATGGAATTGAAGTTGATCACGTCTATCAAGTTATCCAATATAAACCAAGAAGATGTTTTGGAAAATTTTAGGAGATGAAGTATCTGAACAATAAGACAAGGAGATGTTGGCCCTGTCAAGTCGATCGTTGCCGACACCATGAAGCTGTTGGGAAAATCTGGATATGGCAAAACCGTTACCAACAAAGAGAAGCATCGACGTGTGTGCTATTGCAATGATGAAGAAGTCACTAAAGCTGTAAATGACATGTCCTTCAGAGCCTTGAATCCATTAGACGAAACTGTATATGAAGTCAAACTGAACAAGAAGACCATCAAGTTGGATATGCCACTCCACATCGGATTCTTTGTTTACCAGTATGCGAAACTCCGGATGCTTCAGTTCTATTATGATGTCATTGATACTTTTATCAGCCGCCAAGATTTCGAATATGCTGAAATGGACACAGATTCTGCATATCTATGTACCTCGTCACCATCCATAGATGAATTAGTGAAACCAGAGAAGAGAGTAGAATTTTACAAAGAAAATCGCAAGTGGTTTCCATCAGAGTGTTATGATTTCCACAGAGATGATTATGCGAAAACCAAATTAGAAGGCAAAGAATGGCTGTCACCCTCATGTTGCCAGGAAAGAAAGCGTTTGGACAGGAGAACTCCAGGCTTGTTCAAGGAAGAATGGCAAGGAACCGGCATTGCTGGACTGTGTAGAAAAACATATTATTGTTTCGGTGCCACCAATAAATTTAGTTGCAAAGGAATCAGCAAACGCCACAATGATTTGATGAAAGACAGATATTTGCAAGTTTTGAAGACTCAACAAAGTGGATCTGGCATCAACCGAGGATCTGTGATGAATGACAACACTATGTATACATACCAGCAGAGCAGAGATGGACTATCGTATTTCTACCCAAAACGAAGAGTTTTAGAAGATGGAGTTAGCACCATACCACTAGAGATTTAAAGAAGAAATAATTGAGTGAGTGTCATATTTTTGTACAACCTGAACAAAGTCTAGCTTTTGCCTACAAAAAGTCCTATTTAGTTGACCGAAAAATTCCTGAAAACCGAAATGTTTTTTAGGAGGTCTACTCAATCATGTTAGGCTCATCAAATTTTTAAAGTCCTTTAAGGCAGTTTTTTTCTCTAAGTAAAAAGTCCAATATGGCAATCCTCATAAAGTCCTTTATGACAGTCTCTAAAGTCCTATATGGCATTCTCTAAAGTCCTATATGGCATTCTCTAAAGTCCTATATGGCATTCTCTAAAGTCCTTTATGGCAGTCTTCAAAAAAACAACCTAAATGGCAAGTCTTACAAGGCAATACATTTTTCTAGCGTAAAGATTTTCCATATTTTTATTTATTCTAATGCAGAGAGTTTTTTCATCATTACCATCATCATCGTGTTCCTGGTATACTTAGGCTAACCCTACTGGAAGTGGAAGATACTTCTTTATTCCAAACTTTTTAGTTTCCTTCAAAACTTTTTAGTTCCATTTATTTTTAAAAAATGTTGATTCATGGTATCTTTTAGGTTACACCTATTGGAACCAAATGATACTTCTTTGTTCCAAACTTTTTAGTTTCATTCAAAACTTTTTTGTTCCATTTATTTTAAAAAAATGTTGATTCATGATATCTTTTAGGTTACACCTATTGGAACCAGATGATACTTCTTTATTTCAAACATTTTAGTTTCATTTTTTTTTAAAGTTGATTCCTGGTGTCTTTTAGGCTACCCCTATTGTATAACCAAAGGAATAAATCATCATCATCATCATTACTAAGAAATTCTCTGTTGTGAATATTTAAAAGAAATGAGAAATTTTTATGATAGAAAAACTGAATTGCTAAGTTGGACATGCCGTTTTTGTTTTCTTTTGTTTTTAAGGATACGAACTGTAGGGGGTGGGAATGCACTCGAGCTATTTGGCTTATCTCCATTGGACGGATGTTTGTAGCTTGACCTGTCCCAAGCCAGTATAAAATGCAGAGGGCCATATCCTACAGTTTAAGGATCAAGATTGCAGTTTGATCGCCAAACTGACCAATCAGATCGAAGTTAATCAACCAATCAAATTTCTGTATTCTCATTGTGTTTCTTTTCCATTGACTTCTATACTAATTTTCTAAATTTTCCAACTTTAACCTATAATCCTATTGGAAACCAACACAAACCCCAATCAAGAATCAAAAAGTCAATCAAAATTTGTTGAACTGGTGTGATGTTTTCAATCACATCCGTCAAAGATATATAAGATTAGGCAAAGCATGGAGTTGGCATCATTCACGATCGAACCATTGACCAGAGAAGACGTTCCGAATTGGCACCAAGCAGACTTATGCTAACGTCACCCATTACCAGGGCGAACTGAAGATTCATCTCAGAAGATACTTTGAGGGAAAAGACCAGAAAACTTATCATATGAAGACTGGTATTGCTCTATCTTTAGAAGAATTGAATGTCTCGAAATCTCAAATAGAAGAAGTAGCTGCAGCCATCAAAACCCAACAAACAACTTTAACTAAAGTTCCTGAAGACACTAAACCTACTAACCATGAAGACTTTAAAAAACCAATTCAAGAACCACCTTTGAAGAAGAAGAAGAAGATCACAGTGAGAATAACCCAACCACGACCATTGATCGTTGATGAAATTGATAGTGAACTCAGGCAAGTTCGCTTGCAGCATAAACTTTGCTTGGCATATGCTCATTATGTCGAAGAGAACATTGACGCTGTAGTGAAAGAAAAATGCTATGGATGTACAGTCGATCACCCAAGTCAGATTCAGCATAATGTATGCCTAATGATGTCTGAAGAAGAGAAGATTATAACATGTTTTAATGAAGCACTTGAAAGAGTTAACAAGAATGATGTTCATCAACTGTGGCACCATAATGCTTCTGGAATGAATCCACCACCAGTACAGAAAGATTATGAAGATATGTTCGAGAAACCTCTCACAAATGAACAGAGACGTTGTATTATGGATTTGGTGATTGAATTCATGAGCGTCAAGAAACCATTCAGTCTGAAGATGTAAATAGATGTGTAAATAGACGTTTTGTTTTTTATAAAAAAAGAAAAAAAGAAGAAAAAATGTATAAAATGAAGAAACAAGAAAAAAAGGTGGTAATGACGCTTAAGTTGTTTGATGTTTATCTTCTTGACAAATATCAAACAAACTTGACCTGTCCCCAGCCAGTAAGTCAGAGGGCCCCCAAATTTTAAATATTTTTGGATGACGGTCATATTGACCACCTCTCCAAAAGGTATAAAAGGGGAGCATTACCCACGTTCAGTGGGGGCCACCTCCCCAAAAGGTATAAAAGGGAAGTAATACCCACATAGAACAACAAAGATGGATCCTCGTTGGAAGCATCCATTCACTTGTTTATTGTGTGGTCCCACGGGTAGTGGTAAATCATCCTTTGAAAATCGGGTTATTCAAAACTTTCAAAATATTATTTCACCTGTTCCAGGTCACATCATTTGGTGTTATAGTGAATGGCAACCATTATATAATACTTTACCCCAAGTAGAATTCGTAGCGGGTCTCCCTCAAGAATTAAAATCTGATAGTTTAGTCATATTGGATGATCTGATGCTCGATGCAGATGTTCGAATGTCTAGATTATTTACTAAAGGTAGTCATCACTGTAACATTAGTGTGATGTACATTGTTCAAAATTTATTTTACAAAAATAAAGTCCATAGGACTGTAGCTCTCAATAGTCATTAAATGATCTTGTTTAAAAATCCTAGGGATCGTTCTCATATCTCACACTTGGCAGCACAGATGTATCCAAGTCATTCCAAGTTTCTGAGAGAAGTTTTCGAAGATGCCACTTCGACACCATATGGTTACCTTTTAATAGATCTCAAACAAGATACTCCTGAACACATGAGATTAAGAAGTCAATTTTTTTCCTGGGGAAACCCAATATGTGTACCTCCGAAAAGTGTAAAAGGGGAGCAACAAGTCTGACTCGAGTCAGAAGCATGTCTGACCGTCTCAAGCGCAACATCGCTCTTCTCAAGGTTCTTATTAAATCAAAACCCACACTCGTCAAATCCATACTAAAACATGCAGACAAAGAATTGATTACTTGTTTGTGTGACTGTGCCTCGCATATACTGAAGGGAGCAGTACCTCTGACCAAAGCTCAGAGAACCAAACTCGTTCGTCAGAAACAACTAGTGAGGGCAGTGGCAAATAAAGGTACCTCTGACAAAAAGAGGAGACAAATCTTGCAGAAAGGGAGATTCTTGGGGGCATTGCTACCTCCTGTACTATTGGGTGCTGTTAAAGGTATATTTGGATGATGGAATATGCAAAGAAGATGGCTGTAGTAGAACCAAGGTTATTGGAACGTCTACAAGAGACTTCAAGACAACCAAATGAACTGGCTGTTTCATCACTGGATAGAGAAATGAGAGATATTCTTGATGCCCCTTTTCTTTCGGCTGATGAAAAGATGACTTAATATCATCAAATTTTACAAAGATACTTGACATTTCAACAAAAGATAATGGCTCCTCGACCAATTAAAGTCGAATTCGAGAAAGATAATAAAGACGAAGACATTCTCGATTCCGTACCTATGACAATGAAGAGAAAGGGAAAGTTGTTGTTGAATCGTATTAGAAGTGACCCAAATATATCTTGGAATGAGAAGGGTGAATTAGTCTACAAAGATCGAACAGTGGTAGGGTCGAATGTAACAGGTCTTCTAAACGATTTACTTAGAAGACGAAAACCTTTCCACCCAAAGGGATGGGAAGTGTTGGCCGAATCTTTGAGAGATAGTAACATACCCCAAGAATTAATTGGTCATAAAGAACGTTGGGATTTTATGAAACAGGCACCGATAAAGTCGGAACCAAAACAACCAAAGAAAACAGAAACGCCAAAGTGGACCGAAAAAGGGTATGAATAGAGTTGACACTTGAACAAGGCAGTCATGGAAGCATTGTACTATGACTCTGAAGTGCCAGGTAGTTTGGGTGGAGTTCGTAGAGCGTCCAAGAAAAAAAATAAACAAGTTGTAAAATGGTTAGAGACTCAAGACACATACACTCTTCACAAACCTGTTCGCCGTACATTTCCTAGAAGGAAAGTAATAGTTAGTGGTATAGATGCACAATGGCAAGCTGACTTGGTAGATGCTTGAAACATAAGTAAATTCAACAAAAACATAATTTTTTTGTTGACATGTATAGATGTGTTTAGTAAATATGCTTGGGTCATACCCCTCAAAAACAAACTTGGTGATTCCATCGTTAAAGCTTTTAGTAAAATTTTCAAACAAAGTCGTAAACCAGAAACATTACAAACAGATCAAGGCAAAGAATTTCTAAACAGAAAATTTCAGAATTTTCTCAAACATCACAAAGTCGAATTTTTCACTACACAAAATGTTGAAACAAAATGTTCCATAGTAGAAAGATTCAATAGAACTTTGAAAACCAAAATGTGGAAATATTTTACCAAGAACAATACACTAACTTTTCCACTTCCAAACTTGGTGAAATCATATAATCATTCTCATCATCGTAGTATAGGTATGGCCCCCATTGCCGTGAACTTAGAAAACCAAGAAGAGGACTGGCAAAGGTTGTATGGGCAACCTATAAAACACAAGACACCAAAGTACAAAGTAGGAGACAGAGTGAGAATCAATAAAGTAAAGAAAACTTTTGAGAAAGGTTATTTGCCCAATTGGACTGAAGAGTTATTCACAATAGTAGCCATCAAGAAAAGACATCCAGTCACATACATCTTACAAGATGATAATGGGGAAGTATTGAAAGGGTCGTTCTACACTGAAGAGCTTCAGCGAGTTTCACATAAAACGATTTACAAAATCGAATACGTACTCAAGAAACGTAGTTGAGGTAAGAAAAGGGAATTGTTCGTAAAGTGGTTGGGATACCCAACTTCGTTCAATTCATGGATCAAATCGAGTCAGCTCATCTATAAAAGGAAGTGAACCTCTGAAGTTTCTTCAAAATGGAAGAAGGATCGAATGGTTCTTGGCCTCTGTTTGGCAAACGAATGCCAAGGAGCGAGATCACTTACTTTTCACAAATAATCATTTTGTATATCATCATCATTACCAGTATCGTTAATCTCACTCTCGAGAACATAGACAGCAAGTTGTGGACTGCTCTCTTGAGTAGTAGCATAGGATATTTGTTACCAAATCCAACCATTCAGAAAAAGTAATGGTTTATTTGACTCTACCAAGTAATAGTTCTATGAACGTGTTTCCAGAAAACACGTTGACTACGTACACCACTCAGTTATCACAACCAGTGAATCTCATGGGAGAATAGGAAGAAGGTCTGGCAGAGATTCAGTATCCAAATACTTGGTTCAATATTCGTGGAGAAGAAGCTTTCGTTACAGTGTTCTGGTCTTCGAAAAAGAATTACCGACTTACTCTCAAGGAAGGTCGTTATTCGGATCCCATTGATGTGATACAAGCTTTTTCGTATCGTACCCGTGCGTGGAAAATATGGGAATATCATCTCTAAAACATTTGAGAATGTGTAATATGTACCAGTGGAACGAAAAAATTTCAGTACCGTCCAGGTGTATATAAGGGGTGACACAGGAGCCATAGTACCATTCGAGTTCGGGAAAGTGACAGTGGCACTTCTTTTCAAAAATCGTAGATCTCTTCATTTCACATAAACATGACTTACTGTTGTAAGTCCAAATTATACGAAGAATATTACACGAAACAAGCTGGGAACGGTCTACCGGCTTTTTCTGGAGCTCAAATACAGAGAGGATATGGTTTGGGAAGTATATTGGGAGGACTGAAGCATATGGTGTTATTTTATTGAAAACTACAGCCAGGACCGTGGCAAAACAGCTAGTGAGAAAAGGAGCGGCCTTTGCCGAAGATGTCATTGAAGGGAAAAATGTAAAAAAGGCAGCAATCAAAAGAGTCAAAGAGGCTGGTGCAGGAGCTTGGAATGAAGTGGTTGGTGGTTCAAAACCACCCGGCAGGAAAAGTATAAAAAGGCCCGCACCACGCAAAACTAGCAAATCGACAAAAAGAAGGAGAACTGTTCAGATCCAAGACCATCTCGGAGCATGATGTCTCTCATTAATGAAAAATCTTGTGAGTGTGTCAACAGCGAACTCGACTTGTTTTCTATACCAGCAACACAGACTGGTGTGGAACATGGGCAATGGGTAGAACACAGGCCCTTGGCGACTATAGGAAACAGTGGTCCAATAGAATTCCACATCGCGGGATTAGGAGATGATTATTTGAATTTGGCACAGACATACTTGTATGTTAAAGCAACGGTTGTAGATTCCAATGGGGCATCAATTGCACCCGATGCCAAAGTGGGCCCAGTCAATTTATGGATGCATTCCTTATTTAATCAAATCGATATCAGCTTGAATGAAAAACTGGTATCTCCTTCCAACAACACTTATCACTACAGAGCTTTCATAGAAACTTTGTTGAGTTATGGACCAGCTGCCAAGAAGTCACAACTGACTAATGCATTATGGTACAAGGATACGGCCGGACACATGGAAGCTTTGACAGATGATAACAAGGGATTTCTTTTTCGAAAGAAATTTATAGAGAAAAGTAAAATCGTGAACATGACTGGAAGATTGCATTTGGACATGTTTTTGCAAACTCGTTACTTGCTGAATGGAGTTAATGTTCATGTTAAAATGAATAGAGCCAAAGATATCTGAGCATTACACACGAAAACCTATTTTTAGGCCAACTGCCTAAACGCATCGTGGTGGGATGTGTAGACAATGATGCTTTCAATGGAAACTTTCAAAGAATCCATATAATTTCAAGAACTACAAAATCAATTACTTGGCTTTGTACGTGGATGGGCAGCAGATTCCAGCCAAACCATTACAACCTGGATTCGAACAACAAGAAGTGGCGAGATGTTATGCGACTCTGTTCCAAGGAACTGGACAAATGTATGAGAATGAAGGAAACCACATCAGCCGAGAAGAGTACATAAATGGATACACCCTATTCGTATTCGACCTGACTCCAGACCTATCACATGGACAACACTTCGATCTGGTGAAGAGAGGAAACTTGAGACTAGAAGTCAATTTCGAAAACCCAATACCAACCACAATCAACGTACTGGTGTATGCAGAATTCCAGAACATCATAGAAGTGGATAAGAATAGACAAAGAATCTTCGATTACTCAACATGAACACGTTGCAGTTAGAGAATGCACTTCGATCAGATAGTTGTTTGAAAAGAATATGTTTGGGTGTATTTGCAAGAAACAGATTACCAAGAACATTACCAGATCACAGACCAGTGGCTTTGATAGCCAACACGGATCCAGACAACAGAAAAGGAGAACATTGGGTGGCTCTGTTTGTGAGTCACCACAACGCAGAATACTTTGATTCCTATGGATTACCACCACAACACAGATCATTCGAGAATTTCCTGAAGAAGAATTCCAGATATTGGAAGTATAATACAAAACGCCTTCAAGGACCATTACCAGTGTGTGGACAATACTGTCTATTTTACTTGAAACATCGCTGTCGCGCTGTACCGATGGAAACCATATCCAACATGTTTACAACTGATCCAATAGATAATGATGTGTTGGTTGGTGACGTCATAGAGGAAACCAGCCACTAGATGTCGCTGTATTGAAGAAAAACTATAAAAAGGGTGCACTTGGTGTTCAGCTCATTTGTGTTTCGACAGCCAAAGAAGAAGGATGTCTACTAATGTGACCGTCTTCAAACTTAACAACGATTTACAGATTCAGCTGTTCAAGAACGACGTTGGGTTCCAGTTTACCAAAAGAGATTGGGAACAAGTGACCAAAGCAGCGGATATTGCAAAGAGAAGCCTTGAAATAGGAGAACCCAAACCAAAAAGAGAAAGAAAACCAAAGAAGAATGAAGATAAAAAGGATTGAAGAATGTTCACTATTCCATGTTTGATCAGGATGGCACTGAATGATTATCAAACAAGAAACCAAGAAACAAGAAATCCAAGAGACTTTGTAGAGAGAATGAGCGTTTCATTCGAAACGTATTTTCGTGATGTTCCACCACCAGTACTGGAGCAGTTATTACGTGGAGAAGAAAAAAATAAGAAAGACAACAGAACAAAGACCACCAAAACACATCAAGTATGCATTGGAGGAAAATCGTCTCAAGACATTTCAATTCATGTTACAAAGTGTAAGTGTGAAAACCCCGAATGAACTGACAAAAGCTGGATTCTTTTATTTGGGGACAGGAGACAGAACTCGATGTTTTCATTGTGGTATTATTGTTCGTTTCTGGGAAACAGAAGATGATGTTATAGAAGAACACAGAAAATATTCTCCAGACTGTTATTACATTCATAATTTACCACCTGAATTCGTGGACGTTGAAAAGGAAGAAGGAATGGCCATCGAAGAAGAAATGGACACATCATTTCAAGAAAAAGATTCACGGAGGACAAAATGTAGTGTGTGTTTATTAGCTGAAGCCAATGTCGCTCCGCGACCATGTAACCATTTGTGCCTGTGCAAAGACTGCTGTAAACCACTGAGAAGATGTCCAATCTGCAGAAAGACTGTTTATGAATATCTGACAATCTGCATACCATAAAAAGATGTATTTTTGTTGTTGAATAAAAGAAATTAAATTGTAAAATTGTGTTGTTATTTTTTTAAACAAATCCAAAAAGGTATCCTTAAAAACCGAAATGAGGGATAGTAAATTAGACCTCGTACGACACATCTCTTATATGGGTAGATCCTCACATGAGTATATGGTGGAACTTAGCTTCATGGCCTTCATGTACACATGGGCCCTACTTGTAATTTAAATAATGGATTCTGGGTAAATTTGTCCTATAGCACTATGTGCTACTCTTATTGGGAAAATAAAACGTCGTGGGATCCCAAAAAATGGATTATGGGAACATTACTCCACTTCAATCGAACACGACCTATTAAAATCTATAGCACTACGTGCTACTATTATAATCCAAAAGTTACGTGATCCTAAATAGGATTCTGAAAGAATTCGAAATAGTACAACTTGACGGGTTTATTTGGGTAATTAAACGAGGATTCTGGGAAAATCCGAACCAGAAAAAATACTCTTCTACAAAGGAACACCCCCCTGGTACTATAGCACTACGTGCTAAGCAGTTAAAATGGGAAATCCGTATCAAATAAAGTCTATTTTGGTGATTTTGGGTGGATTTTGGTGATTTGAAGGGATTGTCAGGTTGTTTGTGGTAATTAGATTTACTTTTCTACAAAGGAACATACCCTCCGAACATACCCCGTCTTATTGCAGAAGAATTGGGTAACATAGCAACCACGTGCTACCATAGAAACCAAGATGGCGGCCTCCAGTATACAAAGTGGACGACAGAAACATGTATCACCCCAACAACAGGTGCTGCGCATGTGCACTAACACCACACATCACTATGGAGATGACCTCGCAACATGGCCGCTCACGCGGGTTACCATGACAACACAACTTGGAGGCACATAGGTCACGTGACTTGACGTCACTTCCAGGGTCCGGCACCGGGGTCCGGCCAATATTCCCTCAAATGTACCTGACATACTACTTCTGCTAAATCAATTTGCCATTGATGATCAATACCACTCACTATAGTCTTTCGCCTTGAAAACTTTTTACGGATGGGTTTATGTAAAGTATAGGTTCTTTATCCTTTCAACCATTTTATCACTTGATCAAGTGTAATGGAATTATCTTTAATATGAGCTGCTGTGTACAATTTTTGTAAACATCAATAACCAGCAGGATGTTTTGTATTGTAATATTTTTCAGTTAATAAATCATTCCATAAGCCTCCCATTTTTCAGAAATTTTACGTTTAGATAATTTACGTTTTAGTAATGATTTTGGTGTGTCTTCACTCCACTGTTTTTTCTTACTTTTATGTATTGATAAAGGATACTCTGGCCAACTATCTTCTGAAGAACTTTGATATTTACTGGATTTGGGTATATGTTGTCTATTCATCCATAACCAACGTTCACGATTTCCTACAAATTCTTGTGGTATATTTATATCTTTTAATCCATGACTAAATATTTCCCATCCACTCGGTTTAAAATCTTTTCGATGTCTAAGAACATCATTAACAAATCTATGATATTTGAACCTTTTACGACTTCTCAATCGTAACTTAATACACCCTGATCATCCCAACTCATGTGTGGATGAGATGATAAAGCAGATAATAATGAAGTTGCTTTACATCTCATTGTAACAGCGACACTTTCTATAATACGATCTCATAAAAATAATGATTTTCTCCTGACTCAGGCAATGGAACCAATGTTGGTTGTAATGCTTTCTTGTGTGACATTTGAAATTTCTGCAAAGTTTCCCCATACTTAAGTTCTTTCGCACTCTCTGATAACTCTGAATTTTCTAACACAGATGATAAATCATTTTGAAGTTGTGCAGTATTTGTAACTTGTGGGTTAGGTGGTAATCTAGGACGTTGAGCTTTTTCGTTTCTAAAACGTTGCATATCTTCTAACATTTAATAAGGTACAATAGCCATCTTTTTCATATTTTACTCACTAATTTATTTGCAAGATTTGTTACAACTCCTACAGCAGGTCCAAGAAAACCATGTAATGGTAAAAAACCACCTTTTTGATTTAAAATTTGTTTTTCTCTTTTTAAGAGTTATTGATTTACTAGTGAGTGCTCGTAGTTGTTGATGCTTTGGATGTAATTTTTGTTTCTGACTTGGTGTTAGATGTATGTTGCTTTTCAAAAGATTATGACAGCATTCTGACATACTATTAATTAATTCTTTAGGTGCATTTTCCATAATTTGTTTTTGAAATGCTGGAGGAGTTTGACTTAAACCTATTAACATACCACCATATTTTTTAACTAAAGGAATTTTTTGTTTCTTATTTTATCTCACCATCTTGCTCTTATAGAATCTAATGATTAAATGAAACAAATAAAAAATGTAATGCTATTTATATATACATGTGCGAAGACCACATTTTATTTTATTAAAAACATTTTCACTTAAACTAAGACCTTATCCCTTTAACAGGTTTAGGTGTATTTAAAGCTGTAAAACATGCCATTGTGGGAATCTGTTCTTTTAATGGTACATGCTCTGTATTTTGTAGAGAATACATTGGTTCATGATTTTTGACACCATCTTTGTTTACACTTGACAAACGTTTTAACTTAAGTGGTAATACTTTTCTTTGTTTTTGAAGATTTTTCAGAAGTAATGCTTTTGTTTTTGTACGCTTTGTAAATGGAGGTGCATTTTCAAAATTTGTGTACATATATTTAGGTCCTACCTTTCGTTGATTCTTCATCTCTCTAGAACTTGATGAATTATTTGATCTTTTCTTAGGGGATTTTCATTTCCTTTTAGGTGACTTTTATTTCATACTCTTTGTTTTTTTTTTTTTGAATGGTGAATAGAAAGATCTACTTGTTTTATGACCATGCCCTCGAATTAAATTACGATAATAACACTACCAAAAAATCAGTCATCTTAATGTTTCGTTTTGTTGCAAGATCTACTCTCGGATTTGCAAGTTGTTCAAGATCATGTTTATGTTTATCCATATAGGTTAAAGTTTGATTTGGCAATTTAATTTTCTTATTAAGTACGATTCTACTTGCTAATGTAAACCATTTTAAAATTTTCTTAAAACCCTTCTTAAGTAATTTTTGTCTTGCAAATGGACTTGTTTCTAGACCAAGTTGTTCCAAAGAATGTATGAACAATACCATGATGATGTGTAGTCATTGACAAACTTTGACAAACTAACACAAACTCATTAGAACATGGGGAATTTATAGTTTTGTACAAATGATGGGGTCATGTTCATTTTGTGTTATCCGTGGACGAAAAATATCAGTTCTTAATCTCAAAGATTCAGGAGTTCTAGGATGAAAATCAGTTAATAAATGGCCATGATCAATACTTGTTGCATCTTGATAACATGCATTTAAATGTAGTAATTGAACTTGATTTGCCAATACTTTAATTTGTCCTTTATCTCTGGTATTTTGAAATAAAATCATATAATGTGCATTTAAACTTATGGTATGACTAGATTTAGATTGTTGAAACATATTTTGTGTAATGTAAATAACACTTGCATTTGTATGATGTCCTTTTCGTGTGAACCATAATTTATTTTTTACTTCATCTTATCTCCCAACATATCATCAAAAACTACAAGATGTGGAATAGTGACATTACTGACAATTTCATATTCATCATCAGGGATACCTTCTATGATTTTAATATCTTCACTTTCTTTAAATAAAGTATATGTATTTTGCCATTCTTTATAACACCAAATGATTTTTTTGTGGGGGAATTTGAAATAAGTCATGTTTCATATCAATAGGCTTTTTGACAAATTATGTTTTTCCCGAACCACTAGGTCCCGAAATAAAGATATTACAAGGATGTTGAAACAATAAACATTCACTCGATACCATAATTGTTTTTTTATGAAAAGGTTTTATCAAATCAATCACTTATATACTTTCAGTTTCCATACTTTCTTCAGTTCTTTTAGCAAGTATTCGTTTAAGGGTGCTTTTAACTCAAATAAAGTTTCTGAAGAATCTATTCTTCTATCTATTTGTGGTACACATTGTCTATACAAGTAATTAATGATTTCTTTATCATAAATTATATTACCCCACACAACTCTTGTCCAAATATTTTCTACCTTATCTTTGTTAAAAGCATTCATGATTTGTAATGCATTACAGAATTCCCCATACTTTTCATCTTTTTCCAATTGATTATGAATAAAATCTTTTGTTATTGTTAGATAACCAGGAGTGATCAATTGAAATGCATATAATAATGCCTTACATCTAATCTTGTTGTCTAAGATACGTCTTACTCGTTCCATGGCAGAAATTCAAATGTTCCATTGACATCATAAGTGGGGGATATTTATACTTTAAAGCCATATGGAGATGTCTGATATTTATTTACCACATAACATTTTGAGTACACAAATCAAAATGTTTTTGGTTTGTTTTTTCACTTGTGCCTTGTCTATTCTTGCTATATTTATTTCAATGATCTATCCCTCTATCCTGCACACATTTAACCATTTTTTAACTGCAGATTCGGGGGAGGGGGGGTAGGAAAAAATTTGCAGACACCGATGCCGATTTTTTGTTTTTGACCGGTCGGAGCACCCACCCACCCACCCCGTGTAATTTTTTTCCAGTTTTACATTTTTTTTCCGGGGTTATCTGAACCACCCACCCCCACTAAGTAAATGTTTCTGCATCATCCTTCCCACCATACTGCACCATAACCAATTTTATCATACAGTATTGAGTGATTGACCTTGTACAGAAGGACAGGTCTTGAAAGAACATCTGTTTTATCAGACCAAAGTGGTCTCTTAAGGCAGATGGTCTCCCATAACAAATCAAATATAGAGTATATATGGTATCCAGATATATCCCACAATAAAGCCACACAAATATGGATAACATTAGAACTGACTCTTCAAGCCAGTTCTAATGTTAGTCATACATATGTTTATTTCAAGTAACCTTTTTGAATAGTAATGGTTATATGAGAATTTTTATTTTTTTTGTATTTTTGAAAAGAATGTTAGGTAAAGGGTTAAATATCATAAATTACTCAACCCATCAGAACCCATTGCGTTCTCCATTCATATATACAGTGGAACTTCTCTTGAGAGACCACCTTTTTGAGGAACCACCTCTTTTGTGCTAGAGCGTGTTTCATGTGGACAACACAGGACAACATACCATTTCGGCCTGACAAAAGTGGTCTTTCAAGACAGGTTGTCTTGACAGACCACCTGTCTGAAAGACCCCTTTTGTCTGGCAAAAATGTTGGTCTCTCAAGAGAGGTTCCACGGTATGTGTATGCAAAAAGCAATGAGTTTAGTCATTTATGTATTTGTTTATTTTTTTTACGAAGGTTTGGATGGGGCATGGCTGGGTTGGGGGAGGGGAGGGGATTTATTACTTATTTTAAGTCCAGCCCTAGAAGGTCTGGTACATGATTTTGTTGACACCTGTGTTCTCAGATGTGTTTGAAATAAATTAGCAGTTCAATCAGGTTCAATGTTTAGTAGTTTTTGTGTTACAGACTTCCTACAATGGCAATAAGAGTCATTGGTGTTTTCGTAATAGGTCTGGATACATCATTGTACAGAATTGTTCCTGCAGCTGAAATCTGTAACTGTTCCTGACTTCACATAATTGTCTTTGCTCCTCATCTAAGTCAGCCGATCTCACCAGGGTGAACATATTAGAAATTTAATCAAACGGAACACCCTCTTGTCCTTAGAGTGCAGTGTTTGATAATTGCAATTAGTGATGCATTTTAACTTGCATTATTTATTGAGATTTAACGGCACTTCATGCCATGCGAGACTCGAAGTCTTTTTTTATATGAATGATCTCTTCGTGTTGTGGTCACGATTAGGCGTTGTGAAAAATATATGACCTTAAACATAAATAAATAGCATATTTTTTGACACAACCTCTGTACATATCTGCCATAGAAAATTTGTAAAAAATCTCATTTCAAGACTCCTTTTTCTGATATCGATGGATGACAGAACAAATCAGTTGAGATTCGCGTTTTGTGATCAGAAAATACAAAATATTTTTAAATTTTAGCATATTTCTTTTTTACACATCTCCTGCAATCGGCAGAAAGTAATGATACTTACACAACCGCAAACATGAATAAAGTCCTTGATTACCTACCGAGCTAACAGACACCCCTGATGTCACATAAATACCGCAGTAAACGGTGAAATGCTTCACTGCCTGGTGGCTTAAAAAGAGCTTTTCGTTTGATGTCCCATTGTATTACCCGAGTGCACAAAGCAGAAAGTGCATGTTTTTTTCAAGTTCATTCAGTCTTACGCCGACACACAGCAAACACTGTAAAAGAGAGGAGAATCATTCAGTATTTGTTTGTTGTTGCTGTATTTATATAACGCCACCTATCTTAAAATATTTCAACTCACGCTGTAAAACAAATAACTTTCCACACACATTTAGACTGTTAACATCTTTTCTGATACGTGACAATGGTTTTACTTCAATGACATTTCTGATATGAAGTGAAATTGTTTCTGAATTAATTTAATCCGGGTGTACACTTGTCCATTTATGTAATGCCTCATGATGGCTATTTTTCTAAAAATATTTGTCTGCATTGATAAAGCGTGCATTTCAGAAATAGTGAAATACGCCATTCTCAAAATGTAGAAACGTGCCAGGTCAGAAGATCAACTTATAATTTATTGACATATCTATGCTAGAGTACACATGTACATTTGAGTAATTGAATGAAAGGCATTCTATTCACAAAAAAGGTAATTCCACGTTGAACAGAGACATCAAAATGAATGCACCAGATTCAAGTTGTTTTTTAATTTAATATGTCACATAACTACCTTCTTGATACTTTCGACTTCAAGATGGCCTCAACCCCACCGCCAGAGGAAGGAAAACAAATATGATTTTCGTAATCTCCTCGACGAGTCCTTTAAAATGATACATCAAATGCATACCTTCATAAAAAGTAAGATTTTTTTGGCTTTGGTCAACACCCCCACCCCCACAGGAATGACAAAAGATGTCATTTGTGTAATCTACTCATCAATACCTTTAATTTGATAGGTCACATGACTACCTTCCTGAAACATTCGATTTGCTATGGGATATCATATAGTATATTTTGTAGTCGATTGGACATTCTGATGTAATGACATATAGTATATTTTGTAGGTGACTGGACAATCCTATGGGATATCATATAGTATATTTTGTAGTCGATTAGACAATCCGGGATGATATCATATAGTATATTTTGTAGTCGATTGGACAATCTGATGTGATAACATATAGTATATTTTGTAGTCGATTGGACAATCCTATGGGATATCATATAGTATATTTTGTAGTCGACTGGACAATCCTATGGGATATCATATAGTATATTTTGTAGTCGACTGGACAATGCGATGGGATATCATATAGTATATTTTGTAGTCGACTGGACAATCCTATGGGATATCATATAGTATATTTTGTAGTCGATTGGACAATCCTATGGGATATCATATAGCATATTTTGTAGTCGACTGGACAATCCTATGGGATATCATATAGTATATTTTGTAGTCAACTGGACAATCCGATCTGATGATATATAGTATATTTTGTAGTCAACTGGACAAACCGATCTGATGATATATAGTATATTTTGTAGTCAACTGGACAATCCTGTGGGATATCATATAGTATATTCTGTAGTCAACTGGACAATCCGATCTGATGATATATAGTATATTTTGTAGTCAACTGGACAATCCTATGGGATATCATATAGTATATTTTGTAGTCGACTGGACAATCCTATGGGATATCATATAGTATATTTTGTAGTCGACTGGACAATCCTATGGGATATCATATAGTATATTTTGTAGTCAACTGGACAATCCGATCTGATGATATATAGTATATTTTGTAGTCAACTGGACAATCCTATGGGATATCATATAGTATATTTTGTAGTCGACTGGACAATCCTATGGGATATCATATAGTATATTTTGTAGTCAACTGGACAATCCAATCTGATGATATATAGTATATTTTGTAGTCAACTGGACAATCCTATGGGATATCATATAGTATATTTTGTTGTCGACTGGACAATCCTATGGGATATCATATAGTATATTTTGTAGTCGACTGGACAATCCTACGGGATATCATATAGTATATTTTGTAGTCAACTGGACAACCCTATGTGATATCATATAGTATATTTTGTAGTCGATTGGACAATCTGATCTGATGATATATAGTATATTTTGTAGTCAACTGGACAATCCTATGGGATATCATATAGTATATTTTGTAGTCGACTGGACAATCCTATGGGATATCATATAGTATATTTTGTAGTCAATTAGACAATCTGATGTGATAACATATAGTATATTTTGTAGTCAACTGGACAATCCTATGGGATATCATATAGTATATTTTGTAGTCGATTGGACAATCCTATGGGATATCATATAGTATATTTTGTAGTCGACTGGACAATCCTATGGGATATCGTATAGTATATTTTGTAGTCGACTGGACAATCCTATGGGATATCATATAGTATATTTTGTAGTCAACTGGACAATCCGATCTGATGATATATAGTATATTTTGTAGTCAACTGGACAATCCTATGGGATATCGTATAGTATATTTTGTAGTCGACTGGACAATCCTATGGGATATCATATAGTATATTTTGTAGTGGATTGGACAATCCTATGGGATAACATATAGTATATTTTGTAGTCGACTGGACAATCTTTGGGATATCATATAGTATATTTTGTAGTCGATTGGACAATCCTATGGGATATCATATAGTATATTTTGTAGTGGATTGGACAATCCTATGGGATAACATATAGTATATTTTGTAGTCGACTGGACAATCCTATGGGATAACATATAGTATATTTTGTAGTCGACTGGACAATCTTATGGGATATCATATAGTATATTTTGTAGTCGATTGGACAACCCTATGGGATATCATATAGTATATTTTGTAGTCGACTGGACAATGCGATGGGATATCATATAGTATATTTTGTAGTCGACTGGACAATGCGATGGGATATCATATACTATATTTTGTAGTGGATTGGACAATCCTATGGGATATCATATAGTATATTTTGTAGTCAACTGGACAATCTAATGTGATGACATATAGTATATTTTGTAGTCGACTGGACAATCCTATGGGATATCATATAGTATATTTTGTAGTCGACTGGACAATCCTATGGGATATCATATAGTATATTTTGTAGTCGACTGGACAACCCTATGGGATATTGTATAGTATATTTTGTAGTCGATTGGACAATCCTATGGGATATCATATACTATATTTTGTAGTCGATTGGACAATCCTATGGGATATCATACAGTATATTTTGTAGTCGACTGGACAATCTTTGGGATATCATATAGTATATTTTGTAGTGGATTGGACAATCCTATGGGATAACATATAGTATATTTTGTAGTCGACTGGACAATCTTTGGGATATCATATACTATATTTTGTAGTGGATTGGACAATCCTATGGGATATCATATAGTATATTTTGTAGTCAACTGGACAATCCTATGGGATATCGTATAGTATATTTTGTAGTCGACTGGACAATCCTGTGGGATATCATATAGTATATTATATAGTCAACTGGACAATCCGATCTGATGATATATATAGTATATTTTGGACAATCCTGTGGGATATCATATAGTATATTTTGTAGTCAACTGGACAATCCGATCTGATGATATATAGTATATTTTGTAGTCAACTGGACAATCCTATGGGATATCATATAGTATATTTTGTTGTCGACTGGACAATCCTATGGGATATCATATAGTATATTTTGTAGTCAACTGGACAATCCTATGGGATATCATATAGTATATTTTGTAGTCGACTGGACAATCCTATGGGATATCATATAGTATATTTTGTAGTCAACTGGACAATCCGATCTGATGATATATAGTATATTTTGTAGTCAACTGGACAATCCTATGGGATATTATATAGTATATTTTGTAGTGGATTGGACAATCCTATGGGATATCATATAGTATATTTTGTAGTCAACTGGACAATCTGATGTGATGACATATAGTATATTTTGTAGTCGACTGGACAATCCTATGGGATATCATATAGTATATTTTGTAGTCGATTGGACAACCCTATGGGATATCATATAGTATATTTTGTAGTCGACTGGACAATCCTATGGGATATTGTATAGTATATTTTGTAGTCGATTGGACAATCTTATGGGATATCGTATAGTATATTTTGTAGTCGACTGGACAATCTGATCTGATGACATATAGTATATTTTGTAGTCGACTGGACAATCCGATCTGATGACATATAGTATATTTTGTAGTCGACTGGACAATCCTATGGGATATCATATAGTATATTTTGTAGTCAACTGGACAATCCTATGGGATATCATATAGTATATTTTGTAGTCGACTGGACAACCCTATGGGATATCATATAGTATATTTTGTAGTCAATTAGACAATCTAATGTGATGACATATAGTATATTTTGTAGTCGACTGGACAATCCTATGGGATATCATATAGTATATTTTGTAGTCGACTGGACAATCCTTTGGGATATTATATAGTATATTTTGTAGTCGATTGGACAATCCTATGGGATATTATATACTATATTTTGTAGTCGATTGGACAATCCTATGGGATATCATATAGTATATTTTGTAGTCAACTGGACAATCTGATGTGATGACATATAGTATATTTTGTAGTCGACTGGACAATCCTATGGGATAACATATAGTATATTTTGTAGTCGACTGGACAATCTTTGGGATATCATATAGTATATTTTGTAGTGGATTGGACAATCCTATGGGATAACATATAGTATATTTTGTAGTCGACTGGACAATCTTTGGGATATCATATACTATATTTTGTAGTGGATTGGACAATCCTATGGGATATCATATAGTATATTTTGTAGTCAACTGGACAATCCTATGGGATATCGTATAGTATATTTTGTAGTCGACTGGACAATCCTATGGGATATCATATAGTATATTTTGTAGTCAACTGGACAATCCGATCTGATGATATATAGTATATTTTGTAGTCAACTGGACAATCCTATGGGATAACATATAGTATATTTTGTAGTCGACTGGACAATCTTTGGGATATCATATACTATATTTTGTAGTGGATTGGACAATCCTATGGGATATCATATACTATATTTTGTAGGTGACTGGACAATCCTATGGGATATCATACAGTATATTTTGTAGTCGACTGGACAATCCTATGGGATATCATATAGTATATTTTGTAGTCGACTGGACAATCCTATGGGATATCATATAGTATATTTTTTAGTCGACTGGACAATCTGATGTGATGACATATAGTATATTTTGTAGTCGACTGGACAATCTGATGTGATGACATATAGTATATTTTGTAGTCAACTGGACAATCCTATGGGATATCATATAGTATATTTTGTAGTCGATTGGACAATCCTATGGGATATCATATAGTATATTTTGTAGTCGATTGGACAATCCTACGGGATATCATATAGTACATTTTGTAGTCGATTGGACAATCTGATGTGATGACATATAGTATATTTTGTAGTCGACTGGACAATCCTTTGGGATATCATATAGTATATTTTGTAGCCGACTGGACAATCCTATGGGAGATCATATAGTAAATTTTGTAGTCGATTGGACAATCTGGGATGATATCATATAGTATATTTTGTAGTCGACTGGGTAATCCTTCAGGATAGCATGTAGTAAATTTGGCAGTCGACTGGGTAATCCTTTAGGATAGCATATAGTAAATTTGGCAGTCGACTGGGTAATCCTTTAGGATAGCATATAGTAAATTTGGCAGTCGACTGGTTAATCCTTTAGGATAGCATATAGTAAATTTGGCAGTCGACTGGGTAATCCTTTAGGATAGCATATACAGTTAAAACTAGAAGTCCTGTCACGAATAGTGCGCTTATCTTGGCTTAACTGCGCGTTGGAATTGCGCGCAATTGCCATATCGAATGGCATCCAAAGCACGGCAGTTCCTCTTGGTTACTCAAAGCAAACACATGCAATGTTTCTGCCAATGGACCTCCGGGTTACCCGGAGGTCCATTGGCTGAAACATTGCTTGTGCACAGGCCATATGTACAGAATTTGATAGCTTTACTTGGGCCATAACGCGTATATTAACGCGCATATCAACGTGCTATTTGTGCGCATTTCATGACAGGACTTCTAGTTTTAACTGTAGTGAATTTGGCAGTCGACTGAACAGTCTGATGTGTTGACATATAGTATATTTTGTAGTCGACTGGAGAACCATATGGGATATATAAAATTTTGCAGTCGTCTGGGCAATTCTATGTGGGCAACTGCCCGACTCCGCAACTTACTTCTCAAAAGCAGGGTTAATATTAGTCAAAGGCAAGTGCGTCATCGGCGTACAGTATGCCTTAGTACACAGCGCCACCGTGCCCCCCCCCCTACTTGGGCGTACAGTATGCCTTAGTACACAGCGCCACTATGCCCCCCCCCCCCCCCCCCCCCCCCCACATGGCCAATCGTGATTAAGTACCTTGCCCAAGGATACAACACAGTTACCGCTGGTCAGGATCCATCCGAGCACCTTTCGGTTTGAAGTCCATTCTCAAACCAGCAAAGATGGTGGAAACGGGATTGAATGGGAAAAGGAAGGATTTGAGTGACAGTTCAAAGGCGTATGTTGTTTTGTATTTATTGCACGCCTACGGTTTACTAAAAATTATGAACTGATTTTGGCGGATGGATAATATTGAACAAGAAGCCTTCGGCTTCTTGTTCAAAATTATCCCTCCGCCGAAATCGACCGAGTGCAGTATAAAAATGGAAGGCTTCTTGTTCAATATTATCCCTCCGCCGAAATCGATCGAGTGCGGTAAAAAAATGACAGTTCGAACGCGTATGCTGTTCTGTATTTATTGCACACCTACAGTTTTCTAAACAAATATTAAAAACACATATTATTGCCAAAAATAACCAAAACGTAATGTCGAAAAAAAGGAATAGTTAAATAGTCCCGCACGTGATCCGTATTGAGTCAAGGACAATACAGAATAAAATTATTGTTCGCCTCGGTTTTTGCAGGAAAAGCGTGTATTTTATGAAAATAAAAGCATAGACGTGCAATAAAATGTAGTCACTGTCCTTTCAATTAATATAAAGCAGTCCCGATCCGATCGTAATTGTCCATCCACTTTTGTGATCACAGTACTGAATCTATGATAATCGCAGGAATACAGTACGCCACACCCATGGCTTACATCCACTATCTATGATAATCGCAGAAAACAGTACGCCACACCCCCGGGCTTACATCCACTATCTATGATAATCGCAGGGGAGCGCGGTGGCTCAATAGGTAGAGGTGCAGGCTGCAAGTCGAGAGGTCCTCGGTTCGAATCCCACCTGCGGCAACCGCGTTGTGTCCTTGGGCAAGACACTTCATCTCCATTGCCCGCGTGGGGGCACGGTGGCGTTGTGTACTAAGGCGTACTGCACGTCGATGGTGCACTTGTCTTCAACCAGTGCTAACCTGCTTGTGTGGAGTTAGTAATGTTGGGGAGCTGACAGTTGCTCGCCGTTGCGCGGTGGTTCTCTCCGGGTACTCCGGCTTCCTCCACCCGTAAAACTGTCACGATCATGATTAGCCATTGTGCATAAATATGTGACCTTAAACACCAATAAATAAATAAATAATATAAAGCTCTAGGAGGTAAGCTGTCCCAATTTCTTTCCTATGAAGAATAAAAACTTGCAAATTACTGGAGAAGCAGACATTCGTTAATCAAAGACACTTTAGGGTTGGTAGGTGTAATACTGACAGATATTCTTAATGGCGGATTATCTGTGTAGTAGATACTAACCTAGTGTTGGTAGGTGTAATACTGATAGATATTCTTAATGGCGGATTATCTGTGTAGTAGATACTAACCTAGTGTTGGTAGCTGTAATACTGATAGATATTCTTAATGACGGATTATCTGTGTAGTAGATACTTATCTAGTGTTGGTAGGTGTAATACTGATAGATATTTTAATGGCGGATTATCTGTGTAGTAGATATTTATCTAGTGTTGGTAGGTGTAATACTGATAGATATTCTTAATGACGGATTATCTGTGTAGTAGATACTTATCTAGTGTTGGTAGGTGTAATACTGATAGATATTCTTAATGACGGATTATCTGTGTAGTAGATACTTATCTAGTGTTGGTAGGTATAATACTGATAGATATTTTAATGGCGGATTATCTGTGTAGTAGATATTTATCTAGTGTTGGTAGGTGTAATACTGATAGATATTCTTAATGACGGATTATCTGTGTAGTAGATCCTTATCTAGTATTAGTAGGTGTAGTACTGATAGATATTTTAATGGCGGATTATCTGTGTAGTAGATACTTATCTAGTGTTGGTAGGTGTAATACTGATAGATATTCTTAATGGCGGATTATGTGTGTAGTAGATACTTACCTAGTGTTGGTAGGTGTAGTACTGATAGATATTTTAATGGCGGATTATCTGTGTAGTAGATACTTATCTAGTGTTGGTAGGTATAATACTGATAGATATTTTAATGGCGGATTATCTGTGTAGTAGATACTTATCTAGTGTTGGTAGGTATAATACTGATAGATATTTTAATGGCGGATTATCTGTGTAGTAGATACTTACCTAGTGTTGGTAGGTGTAATACTGATAGATATTCTTAATGACGGATTATCTGTGTAGTAGATACTTATCTAGTGTTGGTAGGTGTAATACTGATAGATATTCTTAATGACGGATTATGTGTGTAGTAGATACTTACCTAGTGTTGGTAGGTGTAATACTGATAGATATTCTTAATGACGGATTATCTGTGTAGTAGATACTTATCTAGTGTTGGTAGGTGTAATACTGAAAGATATTCTTAATGACGGATTATCTGTGTAGTAGATACTTATCTAGTGTTGGTAGGTATAATACTGATAGATATTTTAATGGCGGATTATCTGTGTAGTAGATACTTATCTAGTGTTGGCAGGTGTAATACTGATAGATATTTTAATGACGGATTATCTATGTCGTAGATACTTATCTAGTGTTGGTAGGTATAATACTGATAGATATTTTAATGGCGGATTATCTGTGTAGTAGATACTTACCTAGTGTTGGTAGGTATAATACTGATAGATATTTTAATGGCGGATTATCTGTGTAGTAGATACTTATCTAGTGTTGGTAGGTGTAATACTGATAGATATTTTAATGGCGGATTATCTGTGTAGTAGATACTTATCTAGTGTTGGTAGGTGTAATACTGAAAGATATTCTTAATGACGGATTATCTGTGTAGTAGATACTTATCTAGTGTTGGTAGGTATAATACTGATAGATATTTTAATGGCGGATTATCTGTGTAGTAGATACTTATCTAGTGTTGGTAGGTGTAATACTGATAGATATTTTAATGGCGGATTATCTGTGTAGTAGATACTTATCTAGTGTTGGTAGGTGTAATACTGATAGATATTCTTAATGGCGGATTATGTGTGTAGTAGATACTTATCTAGTGTTGGTAGGTGTAATACTGAAAGATATTCTTAATGACGGATTATCTGTGTAGTAGATACTTACCTAGTGTTGGTAGGTATAATACTGATAGATATTTTAATGGCGGATTATCTGTGTAGTAGATACTTATCTAGTGTTGGTAGGTATAATACTGATAGATATTTTAATGGCGGATTATCTGTGTAGTAGATACTTATCTAGTGTTGGTAGGTATAATACTGATAGATATTTTAATGGCGGATTATCTGTATAATAGATACTTACCTAGTGTTGGTAGGTGTAATACTGATAGATATTCTTAATGACGGATTATCTGTGTAGTAGATACTTATCTAGTGTTGGTAGGTATAATAGTGATAGATATTTTAATGGCGGATTATCTGTGTAGTAGATACTTATCTAGTGTTGGTAGGTGTAATACTGATGGATATTTTAATGGCGGATTATCTGTGTAGTAGATACTTACCTAGTGTTGGTAGGTATAATACTGATAGATATTCTTAATGGCGGATTATGTGTGTAGTAGATACTTACCTAGTGTTGGTAGGTGTAGTACTGATAGATATTCTTAATGACGGATTATCTGTGTAGTAGATACTTATCTAGTGTTGGTAGGTATAATACTGATAGATATTTTAATGGCGGATTATCTGTGTAGTAGATACTTATCTAGTGTTGGTAGGTGTAATACTGATAGATATTCTTAATGGCGGATTATGTGTGTAGTAGATACTTACCTAGTGTTGGTAGGTATAATACTGATAGATATTTTAATGGCGGATTATCTGTGTAGTAGATACTTATCTAGTGTTGTTAGGTATAATACTGATAGATATTCTTAATGACTGATTACCTGTGTAGTAGATACTTATCTAGTGTTGGTAGGTGTAATACTGATAGATATTCTTAATGGCGGATTATGTGTGTAGTAGATACTTACCTAGTGTTGGTAGGTGTAGTACTGATAGATATTCTTAATGACGGATTATCTGTGTAGTAGATACTTATCTAGTGTTGGTAGGTGTAATACTGATAGATATTTTAATGGCGGATTATCTGTGTAGTAGATACATACCAAGTGTTGGTAGGTGTAATACTGATAGATATTCTTAATGGCGGATTATGTGTGTAGTAGATACTTACCTAGTGTTGGTAGGTGTAGTACTGATAGATATTCTTAATGACGGATTATCTGTGTAGTAGATACTTATCTAGTGTTGGTAGGTGTAATACTGATAGATATTCTTAATGGCGGATTATGTGTGTAGTAGATACTTACCTAGTGTTGGTAGGTGTAGTACTGATAGATATTCTTAATGGCGGATTATCTGTATAATAGATACTTACCTAGTGTTGGTAGGTGTAATACTGATAGATATTCTTAATGACGGATTATCTGTGTAGTCGATACGTATCTAGTGTTGGTAGGTGTAGTACTGATAGATATTCTTAATGACGGTTTATCTGTGTAGTAGATACTTACCTAGTGTTGGTAGGTGTAGTACTGATAGATATTCTTAATGACGGATTATCTGTGTAGTAGATACTTATCTAGTGTTGGTAGGTGTAATACTGATAGATATTTTAATGGCGGATTATCTGTGTAGTAGATACATACCAAGTGTTGGTAGGTGTAATACTGATAGATATTCTTAATGGCGGATTATGTGTGTAGTAGATACTTACCTAGTGTTGGTAGGTGTAGTACTGATAGATATTCTTAATGACGGATTATATGTGTAGTAGATACTTATCTAGTGTTGGTAGGTGTAATACTGATAGATATTCTTAATGACGGATTATATGTGTAGTAGATACTTATCTAGTGTTGGTAGGTATAATACTGATAGATATTTTAATGGCGGATTATCTGTGTAGTAGATACTTATCTAGTGTTGGTAGGTGTAATACTGATAGATATTCTTAATGGCGGGTTATGTGTGTAGTAGATACTTACCTAGTGTTGGTAGGTGTAGTACTGATAGATATTCTTAATGACGGATTATCTGTGTAGTAGATACTTATCTAGTGTTGGTAGGTGTAATACTGATAGATATTTTAATGGCGGATTATCTGTGTAGTAGATACATACCAAGTGTTGGTAGGTGTAATACTGATAGATATTCTTAATGGCGGATTATGTGTGTAGTAGATACTTACCTAGTGTTGGTAGGTGTAGTACTGATAGATATTCTTAATGACGGATTATCTGTGTAGTAGATACTTATCTAGTGTTGGTAGGTGTAATACTGATAGATATTTTAATGGCGGATTATCTGTGTAGTAGATACATACCAAGTGTTGGTAGGTGTAATCCTGATAGATATTCTTAATGGCGGATTATGTGTGTAGTAGATACTTACCTAGTGTTGGTAGGTGTAGTACTGATAGATATTCTTAATGACGGATTATCTGTGTAGTAGATACTTATCTAGTGTTGGTAGGTGTAATACTGATAGATATTCTTAATGACGGATTATCTGTGTAGTCGATACGTATCTAGTGTTGGTAGGTGTAGTACTGATAGATATTCTTAATGACGGATTATCTGTGTAGTAGATACTTATCTAGTGTTGGTAGGTGTAGTACTGATAGATATTCTTAATGACGGATTATCTGTGTAGTCGATACTTATCTAGTGTTGGTAGGTGTAGTACTGATAGATATTCTTAATGACGGATTATCTGTGTAGTAGATACTTATCTAGTGTTGGTAGATGTAATACTGATAGATATTCTTAATGACGGATTATCTGTGTAGTCGATACTTATCTAGTGTTGGTAGGTGTAGTACTGATAGATATTCTTAATGACGGATTATCTGTGTAGTAGATACTTATCTAGTGTTGGTAGGTGTAATACTGATAGATATTCTTAATGACGGATTATCTGTGTAGTCGATACTTATCTAGTGTTGGTAGGTGTAGTACTGATAGATATTCTTAATGACGGATTATCTGTGTAGTCGATACTTACCTAGTGTTGGTAGGTGTAATACTGATAGATATTCTTAATGACGGATTATCTGTGTAGTAGATACTTACCTAGTGTTGGTACGTATAATACTGATAGATATTCTTAATGACGGATTAGCTGTGTAGTAGATACGTAGATCCTTATCTAGTGTTGGTGGGTATAATACTGATAGATATTCTTAAAGACGGATTATATGTTAACTAGTTACTTTCAATAAAGAGCCAAGTTTCATTTTGTTAATTTTAATAATCGAAAGCAGTTTTAGTTCATTAAAAGTAACAAAAGGAAATTTAACTTTATTTTCTACTGATGCCATAGGCGTTTTTGCAACCGTTACTTGCTTCTTAATAGGAATTTCCTTCCACGTCTAATAATATCAAGGGAGATAATTTTACCGAAAGTCGATTTTTATGACGATACAAGTGCGGGATGATCGGGCGTGTCTGTCTTGTGTCTAAATATATGCAGTTCTGGAAAGAGAATTACTCAAAAACACCCACACAGCGGAGTTTTCACCCAGGCGATATGTTTCAAATTGTGCGAAAAGAGCAAAACAGCACGATGAACATTCCTTGTAATCCAGTATAGTTGCCGTGGACTGGTCGTAATCCACGCGTGGGCAGTATGTCCACGCATGCGTTTACAAGGTGATAAAAATTATTATCAGGAGAATTTTAATTAATGAAGCACCGGGTTTTTGTGATGATTATTCCTATAATTTGTGTTTGGAATCTAATATATTGCGTCGTGGAAATATTGCCCACCCGTAGAAAGAGACCTGTCCGCTTTGGTCCATCACTAAAACACCCGCAAGTTATATCAAACTCTGTGATCCATAACCTTGATTTTTGTTTCACGGACATGTGGGCGATTGCCCGAAAGTCTGACGTTTTTTACACATTTACTTTTATGCAATTAAAGACTGTTTCAGTGGATTATTTTATTACCAACTTCCAGTACTCATGTTGTTTGATATTTTTATGTTGAATTACAGTTGTGCTGATGGCGAGATGTTTACGTGGAGTAAAGTGGATTATGATGGATCAACATACTATGGATTCCTAACAACTGCTGAGGTACGAGGTTTTTATATTAACCCTTCACCTAACATAAAAATAAAAAGCAGACGATACTTGCAAACAAAATTCTTGAGTAAGTAATTTTTTAATTTTTTGTCTCAAAAATATGGGTTATGACCCCTCTTTGGAACGAGCTCCACGAGCTCGTTCCAAAGAGGGATCACAACCTATGTTTTTGAGACAAAAATGAAAATTAATTGGCGATTTTTGTGAATAGCGCTGGACAGTTTTGTCCGTTACGTTGGGTAAAGGGTTAATGATGTACAAGCATTTTCATTTATAAAACTTTTGAGAAGTTGTCCAAAATTGTACGTATAGCCACGCGAAATCGCGAATATAAAAAAAAAATGATTCGGATTGGCTATAAGTATCAAGTGTAGATGTGCATGTGGTCAGGATTTGTCGATGCGACGAATTTTGCGTGGTTACGGCCCATGGAATTAGCAAAATTTCCATCACAAAGGCTTGTCCGCTTGTCGACATTTTTTATTTGATTTTTACTACATACGGTGTGCAGTATGAGTGTGATGTGTACATGTGCATATGGAAAGGAAGTTTCGATTCAAATAATTTTTCCACAGTTATAGCCCTTGTGGACTTTGAATTTACCAAACTTGCAGGTTTTCGGAAGATATCTTCAGTGGCGATTAAAGAAATTAAATGACATTTGGTGAGTGACATTATTGGGTATGAATACATATCCAGGCCGATAATGAGATCATTCCTATATAACCCACCCCACCCCCACCCCACCCCACTCCGTCCCCCGGAACCCAGGAAAGTTGTTTCTTGTGGTAAACAGCCTCAGTTGTACTGGTAAAATAGCATCCAGAAACCAATGCTTGGGGTGGAAGTCCTCTAAAATGGATAAAAATGGGTATAAACGGTACACTGAACTTGACTTTTTATTCATGTTGTGGGCACGATTAGCCATTGTGCGGGAGTACAGTGGCTCAGTGGTAGACTGTTAGACTTCTATGCTAGAGGGCCCAAGTTCGATCCCGTCCGGGACGACCCGCGTTGTGTCCTTGGGCAAAGCACTTTATCCCGGTGACCTACATGGGGACACGATGACGCCATGTACTAAGGCGTACTGCGCGTCAGTGGTCACATGCCTTCAACCGCTGTAACCCTGCTTGAGCGGATCCTGGACAGAGTTAGAATGTTGAGGAGCTGACAGTTGCTCGGTGGTTCTCTCCGGCTTCCTCCATCCGTAAACTGTCACGGTCACGATTAGCCATTGTGCATAAGTATGTGATCTTAAACACCAATAAATAAATAATTAGCCATTGTGGAAAAAATATGTGACCTTAATCACAAATGTATAAATACATAAATTGACCCACCACTAAAATGTCTCTTCCACGACTTGAAACGAAAATTTCAAAATGACTTCTTGTCCAGAAAGAGTGACAATTCGAGATCAGAGGTGGTTCCTGTAATTAAATGTTTCCAAAATATGTTGCCAAATTTAAATAAAAAAAAAAACACCGTTATATCACCACAGCTCTCGGGTCCAATTTGCATTGATTACAGTAGTGTAGGGGGTTTAATACCTACAATATTATGTGATGTCGAAACCTGATTAGAGTACAGACACAGGGATTTGGAGAACTGGGGGAAGAAACTCTACTTGAGCCTAAAGCCTCTTTCATCCCCTAAAGAACCGTTAACCCTTTACCCAACATAACGGTCAAAACCGCCCAGCGCTATTCTCAGCAATCGCCAATTAATTTTCATTAATTTTTTTTTTCATTTTTTGTCTCAAAAACATAGGTTATGACCCCTCATTAGAACGAGCTCGTCGAATTCGTTCCAAATGAGGGGTCATAACCTATGTTTTTGAGACAAAAAATGAAAAAAAAATTAGTTATTCAAGAATTAGTTTTGTAAGTGTCGTCTGCTTTTCATGTTAGGTAAAGGGTTAAGGCAACCATCCAATCATAATACACATCAGATTTGACCGACAAAATAGCGTTTCTCGACAAAACGGCGTTGTGTTATGTAATACCTGAAACGAACTGTGCATCCAGAATATTGAGCTGTTTGTGTTCATTGTCACCGCAATAGTTTGGTCTGCAGGGTTGTTGCTGACGGCTGCACCGCTAATTGTCCTTTCCTGGAGACAGTTGCACCGCTAATGGTTCTTTCGTGAAGAGAGCTGCATCGCCAATTGTCCTTTCTTGATGACAGTTGCACCACTAATGATCCTTGCGTGAAGACAGCTGCACTGCTAATTGGCCTTTTTGAAGACGGCTGCCTCGCTAATTGTCCTTTCTTGAAGACAGCTGCCTCGCTAATTGACAGTTGCTTTTCTTTGAGCCTTTTTTCCTCAAGTCTATCCATATTATCCCATGCAAGGTTGGTGAAGACGCATGGCCCATTGCTAACTTTTGGAGAGACAGAGCAGTATCATTCTCTTCCAGCTGAGAGTAAGGCACACAATGCTCATTCTTGTCTATTGTCCTCAAGAGTTCAAACCTGTGTATACAATTTACTTCTTTGAGTATTCCTATAGAATACTTTGCCCTTTACCTAATATGAAAAGCAGACGACACTTGCAAAAAAAATTCCTGAATAACTATTATTTTCATTTTTGTCTCAAAAACATAGGTTATGACCCCTCATTGGAACGAGCTCGACCAGCTCGTTCCAATGAGGGGTCATAACCTATGTTTTAGAGACAAAAAATGAAAAAATAATGAAAATTAACTGGCGAGTTTTGAGAATAGCGCTGGCCGGTTTTGGCCGTTACGTTAGGTAAAGGGACACTTTGTGATAGATACTAAATTCACTGTCTCAACTGCTCCAACATCTTACAGTACCATTATACACAGTGAGAGGCATCTTGATTTACAATATAAACGAAAGCTTAGATATTTTAGGTACACATTTAAATTGTTGACGCCTCAAACACACGATACATTATTTTTTTACCTCTCAAACCTCTTCAAAAACAGCAAATTCAATGTCCCAACTGTTCTAGGCGCTTGGTTATTGCCTTAGTTTCGGCTCTTTATGTGGTCACAATAATTTTGGCCGTTACCTTGAAAAAATGGTGGTAACATGTAGAAAGCTGTCATCCATTCAGTGCTATCACATATTTTCCATCAACTCCAGAGGTGGATACTATGCCAAAATTCACAATGAGCATTATTCTCTCCTCTTGATACGGACCAGCAATACGGATCATATCAGAGTTCTGTGAGATTTTACAGGGCTGTTATATTTATAGTCATTTATTTATTGGTGTTTAAAGTCACATACTTATGCACAATGGCTAATCGTAACCGTGACAGTTTTACGGGTGGAGGAAGCCGGAGTACCCGGAGAAAACCACCGAGCATCGACGAGTAACCGTCAGCTCCTCAACATTCTAACTCTGCTCAAGTTCCGCCCAAGCAGGGTTACAGCGGTTGAAGACATGTGCACCATCGACGTGCAGTACGCCTTAGTACCCGGCGTCATCGTGGCCCCATGTAGGCAACCAGGATAAAGTGCCTTGCCCAAGGACACAACGCGGGTCGTCCCGGACGGGGATCGAACTCGGGACCTCTAGCATAGAAGTCTAACAGTCTACCACTGAGCCACCATGCTCCCTACAGGACTGCTAACTATGATTATTTACAGCGCGGTAGCTCAGTGGTTATATAATTGGACTTCAATCCGAAAGGTCCAAGGTTCGATCCCCACCAGGGGTAACTGCATTGTGTCCTTGGGGAAGGCACTTCACTCCGGTTGCCCACATGGGGCACGGTCGCGCTGTGTACTAAGGCGCACTACACGTTGATGGCGCACGTCTTCAATCAATTCTAACCCTCCTTGTGTAGAGTTAGTAAGTTGGGGGTGTCTGGCAGTTGCTCGCCGTTGCTCTGTGGTTCTCTCCGTGTACTCCGGCTTCCTCTACCCGTAAAACTGTCGAAAGTGTCCTTAAACTCCAATAAATAAATAAATAAATTGCAACAGATTTCTGTATCTATTTTTGATGTTTGATCGAAAAGACGAAAACAGTTTTTTTCAACTGATATCTGAATTCTCAATCATAAGTCTACTTATACACAGAACGACACACGCGTGTGAATGGGTTAATCAATATGGCACTTGTGCCACCGCGGAAGGATAAAACGAGAGGCCGCATCACACGCGTGTGTTGTTCTGTGTTTATTACACGCCTTCACGTCTATAAAACAGTTATTAGAAGGACACTCGGCAATTCATTTAACAACTATTAACACAGACAACACATTTTATCGCCAACCGAATTTGCGAGGGGAACCCGTGTTACTATTTCGTCCCCTGAGTTACAATGTGTTCTATGTGCCAAGTGGCACATAGAACACATTGGAACTCTGGGGACGATTTTCACCTATCGCTAGCGATTCAAATTGTAATTGCGTTGCACAACTTGTAAAAAATTCCAGTGAAATTTCGCTTCTATTTAAAAATAGCCAATCAACGATTTCCGTTCCGCACATATAAGCGGAATATATTTTTATTTCCCGCACGGTTTTGTGTTGATGTAGATTGGGATTGCACAGAACATGTGTGTAATAAAAAGCTATATGACACAAGCATGGAGGAGTATAAAACAGCGTCCTTGATAATAGATTGAAAGGGGCCTCGAAAGTCTTTTAATTAACCGGCATCTTTGGACCGTGAGCCATGCACTATACACTCTAAAATCAGTTGGGCTAGAAATCAACCAAAATTAACTTGGCTTCATATTAACACCACCCAGCTGATTTGAGTTAGGTTTTAACCCAACTGATTTTAGCATGTAGACCTCCCTATATTCAATAAATATGATTTTCTTTCCCAGAATTGATATTTAACAAGTTCGGCAGATATGACTTCAAACTCGGCTGATATTGTAACGGTGCTGGCTATCGGGGTGTGGGTGTTACAGAAAGAAGTGTGAGGTCACTTCTATAAATTTATTGTCATCAGTGGAATTCAGCATTTCAACAACTTCAGATCAATACATCAATTATGAAAACATGCTCCATCAGTGTGACAAAGCTCCTATGTGACAAATAACATCTTAGAATATATATACTATGCAGCTCCCAGCAGAATTTTCCATATATACTTTAAAAGATTATGGTAAACAAACAGTTTAAAAGATTTGGTGAACAAAGAAGCTTTGGTAGAGATTGCATAGGATTTACAAAGTCAGTTTTGAATTCATCCAATGAATTCACATTAAAGTCCCAATGTTATGAGCATTCAGAAGTTGATTGGCTGTTGTGCAATGTGAATACAATCCAACTAAAGGTCACGTCAAATATTACTGGACCATCACCAAGCATGCAGTTAATTAGAAATTATGTCAATGTTTTTAATTGACCTGCAATGGTTACAATAAAATAAGTTCTCACTCCACAGACTAATACTTTCTCTAACACAATCATTCTACCAAACTTATCACTTTCTCTAACACAATCATTCTACCACAATATAATGCTGATCTCGTCTCATACGAACCAGACTGGGGACTGTTTTTTTATTTTTTTATATTCTAGTTAATTCAGATAGTGATCTGTCGAGTCAAAGAGACTATTTTGAATTTTTATATTCTAGTTACTTCAGATAGTGACCTGTCGAGTTAGAAACTATTTTTGAAAATGTTTTAGCTCACCTGGCCCAAAGCGCCATGTGAGCTATTGCCATTACTTGGCGTTCATTGCTGTCTGTCGTCATCCGTAAACTTTTCACATTTTTATCTTCTTTGGAATTGCTTAGCCGATGTGAATCAAACTTGGCAGGAATCTTCAGACTTGGAAATTTGTTCCTAAATATACACTGACTGACAAATAATTATACAAATGGGTGCTGAGGGTGTGGATTGAATATATATCCATCCTATTGTTTTCCAAATGCAATATGAGATTAACCTTGTTTTGCCTGCCATATAATCCATGACTATCATCATACCTCAAAAACAGACAGCAGCGTGTATCAATAAATGGTAATCTGTCAAAAGACTTCCATCTTGAATGCGGAGTCCCTCGGGGCATTTGCCTTGGTCCTGTTCTGTTTCTATTCTATATTGCAAAAATGTTCACCATCATTGAATCTCACCTGCCTGACGTCCATGGTTATGCTGATGACACACAGGTCTATTTCTCTTTTCGACCATCAATCAAGGATCAAACTAAAGCTCTAGAAACAAGTGAACCATGTATTTCGGACATTCAAACATGGATGGTTTCAAACCAATTAATGATAAATGATGATAAGACCAAATTCCTAATAATTGGTTCACTAAAGTTGACATCAATTCAGTGAAAGTAGGAGATTCCGCCATCAGTGCAATAACAGTGTACGTAATCTTGGTGCCTTCTTCGACTCTACCATGTCTATGGACAGACATGTTACAAATATGTGCAATAAGGCTTTCAGGGGTCTATACAAAGTTAAACAGATAAGACAGTTTCTCACGAAAGACTCCACAAAAACCCTAGTTCATGCCTTTATAACTTCACATTTGGATTATTGTAATGCCTTACTGTTCAACCTTCCACAATATCACTCTCGCCTGCAGAGGGTACTAAATGCATCAGCCCGAGTGGTATGTAGGGTATCACGATCTCAACACATCACTCCTGTTCTGAGGGATATGCACTGGCTGCCAGTCAAGTACAGAATAATTTTCAAAACTTTATTTTTAGTTTTTAAGACACAAAACAACATGTCACCAGCATACGTGGAAGAACTCATTAATACCAAGAATGTGTGTCAATACAACCTGAGGTCTAATGGTAAAATGCTACTACATGTTCCAAAACATAAGTGTAAGACATTCGGAGATAGGTCATTCTCATTTGCTGGCCTTCACTTGTGGAATAATTTACCAGAACACCTCAAAAGACTGTTAAATGTCAATCTTTTCAACAAAGATCTCAGAACATACCTGTTTCAAAAAGCCTGTATGTGATGTTGTGGACTGTAAGATACTGTATATATTCCGTTTGTATATTTGCACGAGCTCAGTAACATGTACAGCGCCTTAGAATATGGTTCTACATCTTCTGAACTATAATTTTGGCGCTATATAAATAGGTATATTATTATTATGAGTACAATATTGGAAATGTTCATAAAAAGATTTACCAAGCAGCTTTTGGAAGTGTGTTGAATTCATTGCCTGTACATTTCCTTATTAATATCACCTACTCGAGACTACTCGAGACATTTCAAGGCTACTCGAAGACATTTAGACAAGCAAATAATTCAACAAATCGCCTTTGGATGAAGGTGGAAATTTTGTTGCCTAAACATTTTTGAAGGCCTACTCGTGAATAATTATCTAATCAAAACAGGGTTAATGCTACACTGTTATATCTGGTCAAGAAGATGTATGTCCAGTTGATTGTTTTCAAAAGTTCGTCTAATTTTCAAATTTGCATAAAACAAATTCAGTTAAAAATGATATTGAATAATTGCTTTCAATTAAATGACCTATTCGGGTGAGAGAGTTTTACCTGGTGTGTACCAGACATGATAAAGTGTACCGCTGCGAACATGTCTTCCTCATGCAACAATATTCTGCTGTTTTATATTATATTATGAGCAGTTTATTACATGCAAAATATTTTCAGTTATTCCAGTGCTATATGTGGCTGTATTGCAAGTTTCATGATGATCTTCTAATTTATGATGTGTGAATTGTTATACTCACTGGTTGCGTCTTCAGATCTACAGAACTGCCACTTATCCCTGCCCCCCCCCCCCCCCCCCCCCCGCCGTTGTGATATAAATGGTTAAAACGACATATATGGGTGTTTATATGATTATAATTATGCTGTTAATTTGAGGTAAAACTGGTTTTAATTCATCAGAAGAAAAAATTAAAAATTACAAAACATGTTTTCCGGGTCTCAACGACCCCCACTCCCCATTGTGTCGGAACAAATATGCAAGAACCCCCTCCCACCAGGGGACCAGTCCTAATGGAGTGACCTGAAACGATTTTTGTATGATGAGTATTAATGATGGCAACAAGTACGGATTAGATAGATGACAAGAAGAAAGAAGAGAGTTGGCAGAAATTCAACGCGAACTAAGATTCAAAATACTAGATTCATCGAAGATATAGTTCAGGTATCCGAACCTCGCGGCTTCCACAGTGAGGAAGATGGGACGTTCGGATAGCTGAACGGGGACGTGGCTAGAGGTTTACGATTGGGCGGGGGCGTAGGGTAGTGAATTTCCAACTATGGGAGGGACCGAGAGGGGGAACCCCCCTCCCGGTCCCTCCCATAGTTGGAAATTCACTACCGGGAAACATTTTTAAAATGAAGCCATAATAGGGGGCATAAAATTGATTCTAGTAACTGGAATTATTAACTCAGGATAACGATTTTACATGATTTTCTTGAAGTGCATTTCGAGGATTTTTCTTTTATTTAATAAGATAAGTAAACGTACTGTAGAAATCTCGTACCGACTGACATCATACATACTTATGAAGCTTGATATTGCGTACACTGTAGTTGTAAAAAGTAACAGTTGGAAGTTTTGCCGATTTGAAACCGAGTTGGTTTTTTGGGGGAAGTAAAGGAAACATGAGCATCACCAAAGAAGCTCTAAAATCCAGATAGATGGAATTTCCAGCTACTCATGACTTGCCCTCCGACTTTCCAACTACAGGATTGGGGGGGGGGGGGGGTGACTAGGAGAAGAGGAAACTTCGGACTTTGTGAAACAGTTCTGAGAGCATTTTGTAATTATTTGTTCTGGTTTAATAAATAAAGAGGTTATTACTTGGTTGTTTCATATCGGCCGAGATATCAGGACTACGTAACCTCATATCAGCCGTCATATCAGCCGTCATATCAGGACTAGGTAACCTCATATCAGCCGTCATATCAGGACTAGGTAACCTCATATCAGCCGTCATATCAGGACTAGGTAACCTAATATCGGCCGTCATATCAGGACTAGGTAACCTCATATCAGCCATCATGTCAGGACTAGGTAATCGCATATCGGTCGTCATATCAGGACTAGGTAACCTCATATCGGCCGTCATAACAGAACTAGGTAACCTCATATCGGCCATCATATCAGGTCTAGGTAACCTCATATCAGCCGCCATGTGAAGACTAGGTAACCTCATATCGGCCATCTTATCAGGACTAGGTAACCTCATATCGGCCGTCATATCAGGACTAGGTAACCTCATATCGGCCGCCATATCAGGACTAGGTAACCTCATATCGGCTGTCATATCAGGACTAGGTAACCTCATATCGGCCGTCATATCAGGACTAGGTAACCTCATATCGGCCGTCATATCAGGACTAGGTAACCTCATATCGGCCGTCATATCAGCCGTCATATCAGGACTAGGTAACCTCATATCAGCCGTCATATCAGGACTAGGTAACCTAATATCGGCCGTCATATCAGGACTAGGTAACCTCATATCGGCCGTCATGTCAGGACTAGGTAACCTCATATTAGCCGTCATGTCAGGACTAGGTAACCTCATATCGGCCGTCATATCAAGACTAGGTAACCTCATATCGGCCGCCATATCAGGACTAGGTAACCTCATATCGGCTGTCATATCAGGACTAGGTAACCTCATATCGGCCGTCATATCAGGACTAGGTAACCTCATATCGGCCGTCATATCAGGACTAGGTAACCTCATATCGGCCGTCATATCAGCCGTCATATCAGGACTAGGTAACCTCATATCAGCCGTCATATCAGGACTAGGTAACCTAATATCGGTCGTCATATCAGGACTAGGTAACCTCATATCGGCCGTCATGTCAGGACTAGGTAACCTCATATTAGCCGTCATGTCAGGACTAGGTAACCTCATATCGGCCGTCATATCAAGACTAGGTAACCTCATATCGGCCGTCATATCAGGACTAGGTAACCTCATATCAGCCGTCATACCAGGACTAGGTAACCTCATATCCGCCGTCATATCAGGTCCAGGGTAACATATTAGCCTGAGACCAAGTAACCAAGTAATAACCTTCAAATATTCGTTTCTGTCGTTGTTTTCTTTGCAGATCGCTTCATGGATAAGTACAATGATATGGCTGTGTCAGACAGGGTTGTGTATACTACGTGTGGTGAGAAATAGACGCTTAAATTCCTATGAAAGGTTGACAGAATCAAAGCAAGATGACCTGGAACATGTTGCTGACTAAGTTTCTGAATATAAGAATTAATTCATATTTCAAATAGAGTGATTCTTGGACGATATGTGTTCGACACAATGTGTTATTCCAATTGTCTTCATAGTATGTTGGTCACAAACATTTGAATCTCAAGCCCAAACTCTTTCCCCTTCATGTATTGATCAGGCATGTCAAAGCACCACCGGTACCAACATAACCGGCACCGGTACCGGGGCAAGTCAACAATTGGGTGACATCACAATCGGATGGGAGAAATTCATATTTAAACCGACCCAATTCCCCAAATCGCAAAGACAAACATGGCATCGTACCAAATATTCTGCGACAACATCAAAGTAATCATAAAGCACGAAAATCATGATTACTTTGATGTCGCCACAGAATCATTTCTTTGAAGGTGCCGATGACGGTGCGTTAATTGTCTTTGATGCCACGTTTGTAAAGTTAAAGTGACCGGCCTCACCGAGGTGGTGGTGCAGACAGAACATGCCTCTTTGAATGTTTTGATATGTTCATTCACAAATAAGCTGAAAGTATGTCGTGTAAATGTGCCATGCACAATTGGTCCCCTGAGTTCGAATGTGTTCTATGTGCCAGTAGGCACATAGAGCACATTAGAACTCAGGGGACGAATTATATTTATTTATTTATTTATTTATTTATTTATTTATTTATTGGTGTTTAAGGTCATCTACTTATGCACAATGGCTAATCATGACTGTGACAGTTTTACGGGTTGGAGGAAGCCGGAGTACCCGGAGAGAACCACCGAGCAACGACGAGCAGCTGCCAGCTCCCCAAGATCGTAACTCAAATCAGCCATCATGTCAGGACTAGGTAACCTGCACAGGCAGGGTTAAATTGGTTGAAGACGTGCGTACCATCGACGCGCAGTGCGCCTTAGTACACGGCATCATCGTGCCCCCATATGGACAATCGGGGTTAAGTGCCTTGCCCAAGGACACAACGCGTCCTTGGGCAAGGCACTTATCGCTCTGAATCACTCAGGCGCTCACCCATCCAATGATTAACCGGGCTCGACGTTGCTTAACTTCGGTGATCTGACAAGAACCGGTTACCGCAACGACACCGCGCCCCAGAGGACGAATTATTAGCCCGTTTACCATTGTTCAGTTAAGAATTTCCCCATAAAATAATTTTATTTCGGTACTGGCGGAAGAAAAGCGTCAGTACCGGTACCGGTTGGAGCATGAGGGAACCGGTGGTACAGGTACAGGTACCGGTTGACACGCCTGGTATTGATCAATCAATCATCATTTTTTCCATAGGGCTTTGCGAATCGGATATTTGACTTCGAATCGATTCGCAAATCAATCGATTCTTTTTTTCGATTCGACTCGGCTGAACAATAACGTACAGTAACTTCGCGTTTTCACCTCGTTATGCAGTGGATGCGGTGGCACGTTCTTCGTTTAGAAATTGACCCGATGGCAGCGGTTTCTTAAAAAAATAATTCTCTCTCTTGCTTTATGCATTATCCGGAAATTTGCAAGTCGACCATTGGGTGCAACAAGACGCCTTCTGTGATGCTTTAGAATGCCACAGAGCGTTGATGCACTTAAAGGGTGAATGTATTCAATTGGAAGACGTTGTGCGAGTCGCGGAGCGGAGGAAATGGAAATCTATAGCATTTTTTGCAGCAAAGTTTGCATCATTCACGCGAAAACTTGAGGATATTCCGTGTTTTCAACTGTTTGCAATATTAAGTATACCGCAAAGATAATGACGTCATGACTACAATGGGAATCGGAAGGAGGTGGACCATTGTGTGAAATACTTGACACGATCGTTGTTCATCGCGACCGATTCGATACGATTGAATGTCCGCTGTTCGGTAACGAATCGAATCGAAGAGGCCGATACGAGAATCAATTTATTATTTATTTATTGGGGTTTAATGACACTTTGACACCCAGGGTCACTTCCTGCTTTACGGGTGGAGGAAGCCGGAGTACCCGGATAGAACCACCGAGCAACGGCGAGCAACTCTCAGGCTCCCCAACAGACTAACTCCGCACAAGCAGGGTTGGCATTGGTTGAAGACAGATGCATCATCGACGTGTAGTACGTCTTAGTACATAACGCCACCGTGCCCCCACGTGGGCAATGGGAGTGATGTGAATTGCCCAAGGACACAACGCGGTTGCTGCAAATGGGATTCGAACCGAGGACCTCTCGGCTTGCAGCTTGCATCTCTACCTGCTGAGCCACCGCCCCCACCCCCACCCCCACCCCGTCCCTGAGTTATATCGCCATGAAAATCGACGTTCGATAAGGTTATCTCCCTTGAAATTATTAGACGAGCGAGGGAGGTCCGATTAAGAAGGAAGCAGCTATTGAAAAAAAACATATGACACGAGTAAAAAATAAAGCCAAGTTTCCTTTTGGTACTTCTAATAATGAAAACAACAGACAGCTCTCTGAGCTGTCTGTTGTTTTCGTTAATTAAAAGTAACAAAAGAAAACTTGGACTTTTATGCCAAGCTAATTAGAGGCAGCTGGTTCACGGATAATCCGTCATTAAAAACATCTTTGAAAACCCCACCTGGCAACACTAAGTGTCCACTTTGGCTTTCAATTGAGCGAATGTGTTTTACAGTTTTTTACAAATCTCACCTAATAGACTTTTATATTAATGGAAAGGACAGTGCCTGTATTATATATCACGATGTACACACTGTTGATTTAATTAACAGAAAGGACAGTGCCTGTATTATATATCACGATGTACACACTGTTAATTTAATCAACAGAGAAAAAGTTACAGAACACCAAAAGATGGTCAAAACGCCGTTTTCTTATTTCTTATTCTTACATCGGCTTCTACAGAACAGTTGACCATTCAAATTGACTGAGAAATAATTGTAAAAAAGCCATCTTCTGTGGTTTTATACTTATCTGCCGGAAAGTGTCTGAAGTAGTGAAATGATGCGCACATCGAATATATAAAGCTAAGGTTGCGAAATATCAATTTTTATATGAATTTCGCATACTCTTTGTGTTAAATTTTCTCACAGCTTTAGGAAATTAATAGAGAGCTAACTGTCCTGTAAATATCTTCCAGCTTATCAGCTATGACTAAGGCTAAATAAAAAGGGTTGTGGTTCACAAGAATCACTCACTGAAATTGAACCTCCTCGGTGAAGGTCTTTATTAGATTACAGTAGCTTCAAAATTACTAGAAGATCATAAGACTTTAAAATTGTACATGTTTTGATATTTATTATTATCATATGACTCGTCCGTTTTGTTCACTTTAAAACATTTGATATTTTGTTTTCATATTAATCAGAGATAAATAAAGCCTTCCGTCCATTTCATTGGTCAATTTCACTCGACAATTTGATTGGCTGAACAAAATACAACTGGGACACATTTTCATAATTTGCATAATTAGAGTTGGGAGCGTTCATTGGTCAAATTTCAAAACTGGACAATTTGATTGGCTAAACAAAATACAACTGGGTCACATTTGCATAATTTCAGTAGGGAGAATTTACGTTATCTGTCCTATTTTGGGTGGGTTATATTGTATTAATCTTTTACCTACAAGAAAAACGCCATTCATTTGTTTTATATTTTCACTTTTTGCTTCCAAAACATAGGTTATGGCGCCTCATTGGAACGAAGCGAAAAATGAAAATTTTTAGTTATACGAGGATGTTTTTTCCAAGTGCCGTCTGCAACTCAAGTTAGGTGATGGGTTAAAAAGTCAAACTAAGTGGCTAATTTGTGCGTGTGTGTGTGTCATACGATAAACAGAATATGAAATGAGTGTTTTTCTCATATAATATTTATGAAACTCGTCCGAATTTTCCGTTTGGGCTCGCCAGAGGCTCGCCAAAACGGAAAATTCTTAGACTCGTTTCACAAATATTATATGAGAAAAACACTCATTCCATATCCTCTATTTATTTGTTTTCATGTTTTTGCTACAAAGCATGATTAAAATTGTCTGTGTTCGTTTTGTAAAAAGTCAGTTTGCTCTGTCCTCATAAAATTACTCAACTAACATTGAGACCGTATTTATTTTTAGCTCACCTGACTAAAAGTCAGGGGGAGCTTAAGTGATCACTTTCTGTCCGTCGTCCGTCCGTCTGTCGTGAACTTTACATTATCGTCTTCTCATACACCACTGGGCCGAATTGAACCAAATTTGATATACACGTTCCTTATCATATGTCATTTTAGGTTTGTTCAAATAAAAAATAGGGGCACCACAAGGGGAATTTCTCTGATAGCACCCATAAATTATTTTCCAAAATAAAAAAAATAATCTTCTCTAGAACCATCGCTTAGAATCTTTTGATATTTGGTATACAACATCTCTGGGGGGGGGGGGGGGGGGGGGTCAGATCAGATTCAAGTGTGTTCAAATCGAGTCCCTTGGTTAATATTTGGCCTCCCCATGGTAGCCCGAATTTTAACTTAGTGCAATATGAGGAAATGTCTTTAAAAATCTTTTTCCACCAGTCAGAACGCTTTCATATTTGGTATACAACATCTTGGTGGTGGTCGGGGTGGGGGAGGGGGGCAGATTCAAGTTTGTTCAAATCGAGTCCCTGGGTTAATATTTGGGCTCTTTATGGGGCGGGGCAGGGGTGAGGGCCAGGTTAGGTTGAAGATTGTTCAGATCCATATCTTAGTGTTTTTTCTTAAAATTTGCCCTTCAAACTGCAGTGATATTAGAACCCCTGGAAGGTTGGCAGTGCTTCTCTACAGCTGATAGAATTTGAAGCTGTCAGGAAGACCTTTGATAATAATCGCCTGAGATGGACACTAGATTTATCAATAATTTTATGCCTTCGTTCCTCTGTAGTGTTGATGAATCCTGTCTAACTGAATGTGACCCAAAATACTTATTTGAACCACTTTGTCAGATGGGCGATTAAGGCCCTTTGGTTCCTCTTGTCCCATAAAGGTGCACAAATATAACAAATACAAAAATAAAAAAAAATAAAGATAAAACTCTCCCTCTCTTTGTGTTTTTTCAATTTTAAAAAGCACAAATACCATACAAATGAATTTACTATTCCTCAACGTTTGTGATTAGCCGCCATTACCAGGACTGGCATTCCTTGACTTTAACAGCCAAGGTCATATCGTGTCGGTGTTCGTTTTCCGGGTGGAGGAAGCCGGAGTACAAGGAGAGAACCACCAAACAATGACGAGCAGCTGTCAGCTCCCCAACATCGTAACTCCGCACTGCAGCACAGGTGGGGTTAGATTGGTTGATGACATGCGCACCAACGACGCGCAGTACGCCTTAGTACACGGCGTCATCGTGCCCCCATGTGGACAGCCGAGGTTAAGTGCGTTGCCCTAGGACACAACGCGGGAGTTCGAATCGATCGCTCAGACGGTTACCCTTCTTACGACTAACCGGGCTCGACGTTGCTTAACTTCGGTGATCTGACGAGAATCGGTTATCGCAACGCCACCCCCCCCCCCCCCCCCCCCCGGGAATGATTAATGGCTGCCGGATTGGGGTTGTGGTTTGACCTTCACTGAGAGGGTTTATCGGGTGGCGGGGAAAGAACTAAACACTCGAAGTGTTCGCATTCTGCTTATTTCACCAATACATCTACATAAGTTTTTTAGATTCTCTGTAGATATATTTTCAAATAGTTCTGTCAGTTTAAACATAACAGGTGTTTTGTAATAGTACTTATCGATATACCGTTTCCTAAGTGATTATAATTCGTCGCAGACAAGCAGCACATGATACTCACCTCCTAGTCATTTCTTACACAAATCACATTTTCTCTCATCATATGGGATATTTTTCCAATCACAAACGCCTAAAGGCAAATGATGGTAATGTGTTCTAAATTTTACAAATAGGGAAGATTGTTTTTTTTTTCGCGTGCGAAAAAGGGGCCCGCGTTGGTCGATTTTCCGCCGGTGAGAAGTATTGTGATTCGGTTTCCTCTGTGGGGTTTCCCCCTCTAAATTCACTTCTCACATCCATTTGGTCAATGCCAAAAGCAATTCCTTGTAGTTCTTGATTGCAGGTGAAACATGTTGTTGATGTTCACAGTACTTGTGTCACCTGCAACAATTGCTCTCAGGCCAATCCCTGTGGTGTTTGTGGGGTTTGGTCATCTAAATGCCGGGCTTCCGTTAACATGGTGGTTCTGACCCGAGTTAGAATCCCTCGTTCTCAAGGCAAAGGTAGCCGTGCCTCCTCGGATATTTCCGAGAGTGCACGGGGTGATTCTGTCACGCAGGGTGTTGGGCAGCCTTATACGGTAACAGATTCCTCTGTAGCTGTTGGTGGTGCCGGTGATGGGACGCCTGAAGTGGGGACTACGGTCTCCCTTCTTTTGGCTCCAGTGGTCGCCCTTGGGGCGACGGTTTTCGTCAAGACCAGTTCTTCCGAGGTACACTCGGCCGCTCTCCGATTTTCCGCTGGAATCATCTGCAGCTGCTGAGAAATTTGTTCATGCTGCTCCTATGTTGCATGATAGCCTTCCTCCCATCTCTTCTGGAGATGTTGTACAGCCTCGGGGGTGGGGGGGGGGGGTGGCGAGGCTGCATCTGGCGGTGTTTCATGGGGCTCCCAGTCATTCTTGGCTTTTCAGCGACGCTGTACGGGTTTGCTGGCTGCCCCGTCTCATCTGGCTAGGTTTACTCCTGGCCGGTTGAGGGACTCGGTCGCTTCGGCAGCGATTCCTCGTCGATCGTCGGGCGAATCGTTTGTTGTTCCGCCTTCCCCTGCTGGTGAGCCGACCAGCAGGGTGGTGCTGGGGCATTGGCACTCAGAGCCTTCTGTTCGGCAGATGCCAGTGACAGTCGCTGTTAGCGGTCACTCTTGGGACCTTCCTCCGGTGACTTCGCACCGTGTCCCAAGTCTGGATGTCGATCAACGCTTGTCGTCGGTCTCCGTGAATTTGATGTTGTGTCCCTCTGTGTACTCAGAGGCCAGGGGCCAGTGGCAGTTTCCTGTCACTTTTGGGGCAATCCTCCGGTGTTTCTTCGTCGTATCCCAGGTCCAGATGCATGCCGATGGACGTCCGCCGTCGCTCCCTCTAGAGGATTTGCAGACAGGGCCTTCTGTTTTGCAGAGGCCAGTGGCGTCCCTAAGCGTCACTCTTCGGACTATCCTCCGGTGTCTTCTCACCGTCTCCCTACTCTGTCTGCCAATCGACGTTCGTCGTCGGTCTCTTCTGAGGATTTGGGCTCTACTTCCAGAAGGTTCATTGGGAAGACACTCCGTCGGGCGCGGCTGCTCCGATGGATCCTCGGGGTGAGGCTGAGGCAAGCCGTTCTGGCGCTCATCCGGTTGCTTTCTAGCAATCCTCAAACTGGCTTCCATGTGTTTCCTGAGGTGCAACCTCCTTTGGCCAGTCGCAGAGATTCCTCGCCAGGCCCTTTGGGTGCTGCTTAGCATTCACAGGAGGTTCCTGCTGGTCAGCCCGAGTTGGGCTACGTCTCTTCTGCCACAGAGGATGGCGATTTGCTTAAAGGCGACGCCCCCCCCCCCCCCTCGATAGTCTTGGGACAGGCTTTAGATCTCTTGTCAGACTTCAGTCTGCAGACCAGCCCCCAGTGACAACCCTGTCGAGCCTTCTAGCGTAGGGATTTTCCACCCTCTGCAATCGGCTTAGGTTTTGAAGTCCTTCCAGGCCTGGATGCCAATATGCGTTGCAAGGTCTTGAAGGAGTCCTTCTTTTCTCGACCTGATGCCTTTCTGCCTCCGTGTCTACGAATCCGACTGTCCACCAGTCTTCGAAGGGTTGACTACTGTGGACGAGGATTCTTCTTCCCTCGGGTTTGCTAAGCCAAAGTCGACAGTTCTCCCGATATCGGTGCTAGAATCTATGGTGGGCTTTTCTCGAGAGATGCTGCGCATGTTGTCTCGCGGATCACGTCGTCGTTGCCCTGGCTTCCTATCTCCCGCCAGCGGAGTTTGATGATGCCCAGGCGCATTTGTGTTTTTTGTCTCAGGCTCTTATGAACCTGACACACGCTCACGCCTGCAACATAGCTAATTTGGAGCTTGCACGCCGGGATGCCGTGTTGGACACTTCTTCATCCCTTCCTTCTGAGCAGCTTGCTGTTCTGGGGTCTGTTTCGATGGTTCAACCTCAGCTGTTCCATGGTTCCGTGAGGTCTGTTCGTGACGAGATTTTTCGTCATTCGAAGGACCCGCTTTTGTTATGGCAACTGGATCAACCTGCTGCCGCTGGTGGTGGTTGTTCAGCGTCCAGCCGCGTAGGCCACGTCGGTCACGCAGGCTGCGCCTTCGGCTAAGTCCGCTCTTTCTGTTCAGAAGAAGCTTCGACGCGGCCAGGCTCGCTGACAGCCTCAGGGAGGTAAGTCTCAGGACTCTGTTGCTTCCCGAGGGGGTGGTTTGTCCCCTTGAGGGCCTCGTCGAGGCCGCAAAATAAAGGTCCTCACCTCGATTCGCCTCAAGTCGGGGGAAGGCTGTCACTGTTTTTCGACCATTGGACAGAGATAACGTTGGATCCTTGGGCCCTCGACGTCATCCAATCAGGTCTGCGACTGTCCTCCCGTCGGCACCCCTGTTTATCTCTGGTACCCCTCCCGACTCGGGTCCCTTCCGAACCTCAACGTCAGGACCTTCTGGTGCTGGAGATCGACAGTCTCCTCTCCAAAGGGGCGATCGAGGTGGTCAGGTACACCCTTCCTCCGGGGTTCTACTTTCTTAGGGCCAATGAAAAATTGCCAGCTTCGTCCTGTCATCGATCTGAGTTTCCTGAACGAGTCCATCATAGCACCTCGTTTCAGAATGGAGACTTTCAGGTCGGTTCGACGGTTGATTTTGCAGCCAGTATCAACCTGAAGGATGCCTATTTCCATGTGCCCATTCACCTGGTGTCACGGAAATACCTTCAGTTCTCGTTTCGGGATCGTTTCTTTCAGTTCAAAGCTCTCCCATTCGGTTTGAACCTGGCTCCTTGGGCCTTCACCCGATTGATGTAAATGTGATCGCTTTTCACCGTACTCAGTCGGCTGTGACTTCATCGGCCGACTTGGGCGACATCCTCCAACGGCACCCCAATGCTGCCGTTCTGAATCCGATGTCCGATGGTTGCTTGGCCTGCTAGCTTCGTTGGATTTCAGAGTCAGCTACGCGAAGTCAGATCTAATTCCTTCTCAGCAATTGAATTTGGGCATGGATTTCTACACTTTCCACAATGTGGTGTTTGTTCCCAAAGTTCTGGCATTGATCTTTTCCGCCTTGATTCGGGACCTCTCCAACACTTTCTATTGGATCATTGGCGTCCGAATGTGGATCCTCTGGACCTGGAACTCACTATTCCGCGGTCCTTTCATTGTCACTCCCGCCTTTGGACTAATGTTCCCTGTTTGACTCAGGATGTTCCATTGGATCTTCCTCCGGCCAATCGCACCCTAACAGCGGATGCAAGCGATCGGGGCTGGGGTGTGGCGTTAGATCTCCTCGGTCTGTCTACTCAAGGTAAGTGGGACCGAGAGTAGGTGGCCCTTCATATCAACCATAAGGATCTCCCTTGCTTTTCTGTTGTGTTTTTAACAATGGATCTCTCACCTTTCGAATCATAGAGTCCTGATTCTTTCGTCCAATTCGACAGTGGTGGTATATATCCGGAATCAGGGAACACGCATTCGATTCCCATGTATCCGCTATCTCGGGATCTTCTGCTGTTAGCGCGGGATGTACACTCTCGGGTGGCCGTTCGGCACATCTCCGGGCGTCTCAACGTACTAACCGATTCCCTATCCCGACGAGACAGTGTCCTTCCCACCGAATGGATGTTGTATCGTTCGGTGTTTCAGATGATTTGCGAACGGTGGGGTTGTCCTCTTATCGACCTTTTCACCACTCGCAGGAATCATCGGGTAGAGACCTCTGTCTCCCCCTTGTCCAGATCCACTAGCATTTGCGGTGGACACTCTGCCTCTAGACTGGATATGGTGGGTCGGCTATGCCTTTCCTCCTGCATCGATTCTTCCTCAGGTGTTGTCGAAGATTCATGCTTGCAGTTGCAGAGGGTGTGGATCAATCGGCTGCGGCTTCTGTTAGCAGATCGGCCAATTCGTCTTCCTCTACGCCGCGATCTTCTTTCCCAGGGCCGGCCCGGGAAGTACCGCAACAACCTGGCCAACCTGTCACTTCACGCCTGTGTTTTATCAGGTCCAGCCTCCGGCGTAGAGGTGTTTCGAGACGAACAGTGGAGTGCATTTCTGCATCACGGCAACATTCCACTGGCATGACTTATGCGGCTAAGTGAAAAGTTTTCTGTCGCTGGTGTGCAGATCAACATGTGGATTACCGAAATCCGTCAATCGCTCAAATTGCGGATTTTCTGGTATACTTTTCTGACTGCAAGGGCCTCCAGTCTATTACCATTAAGGGTTATAGGTCTGTGCTGTCAGAAACTCTCTCTTATGTGGGAAAGCGGTGCATAGGTCGTAATCACTTTCTCTCCAAACTGATTCGGCACTTTTCTCCGAAGAGGCCTCGAGTTTTGCGTCTTTCACCCAAATGAAACTTGGCATGGGTGTTCATGAGCTTTCTGTTGATTCGGCTTTCTTCAGAAATGAGACGAACAGTGTAACCTTCAATACTGATTGCTCTTTTCAACTTCCTGATTCGGTGCCTCCTACCATCTACATTCGAGTACTTCCTTTGTCGATGGATGGAGGCCTCTTCTTTGTCCTGTTCGTGCGATCAAGACTTATACCAATCGCACACAGCTCATTCGGAGGCGTCGGTAAAAAATTTGTCTGTCTCGTATTCCTGGGATGTAGTCCATCTCTTCCATTCTATTTCCAGGTGGATTTGTCTCGCAGTCAAGCTGGTTCATTCCAGTTTGACTGCTCCAGATCCGAGTTCGAACCGATTTAATGCTCATGAGGTTCGTGCCATTTCTACATCCTGGGCGTTCCCCAATTCTGTTTCGCTCAGGGGTGATATTAATGAGGCTTACTGGAGGAATGCTGCTATTTTCTCCTCCATTTATCTCTGCCACCGCCAGCAGCAATCTGATTACCTTTTTCTTTAGGCCCTCTAGTTGCTGCTCAGGCTGTTGTGCACCCTCGTTAATTATGTATTTTCAGGTTTCTGCATTTTATCACGCAGACTGGTTTTTGTCAGGTGCTTCAAGCAGCATCCTTTCTTTTCAGGATGCTTTTCAGCACTGTGGTGTTGTGTTTTAGCGTCTGTTCTTTCAGTGAGTTTCCGCTCTTTCTCCTTTTATATGTTTTGCTGTCGTTCCTTGCCCTCCTTGCATTTATTTCAACTGGGCTTTTGACGGTATTGATTATGTGATTCACCTCCTCCTATTGTTTATTCAGCCAAATGTAAATAATTGTGAGTAGGCTGAAAAGAAATTATATTTTGTTAGTAAATTTTGTTTCTCAACATATCTACCACAATTGTTTACCGGAGGCCAACCCTCCAAGGGGATATCTTTGCCTCCCCCCTAAATCACAAAACTTCTCATTGGCGGAAATTCGGAATTGACGTCACGGTAGTTGCGCATGCGCTCGGTAACGCATGAGGTGTGCAGGGAGAGTACCTGTAATGTTGAGCGCCGGTCTCACTCGACCCTTTTCGATGTCTTATAGTGCTTTTGCACTCGTCTACTTTTCCATATTTGTTTGGAAAAGTTATTAGCTTGAGTTAAGTTCCGAAGTAGGGCTTGCACTTACGTTACAGCCAATTGTAAACAATTGTGGCAGGTATGTTAACAAAATTTACAAAAAAAATTTAATTTTTATACATTCATTCGATATCTGATCGATTCCACTTGCCTTTCCGGGCTTCATTTTTTGACAATTTGCTCTATCTCATTAATTTCAATTGGATCGTTTAGAGCTGATGTGTTATAATTCGAGTTGTCGTTGGACACTGTGGGCAGTAATCCCAAGATTGTGTTATTATTTAGTTTACTGAAATAATCATAGAAATCTTCTGCCGTAAGTTTAGTATTGGGGCTGTTTTTTTTCTTATCAAGATTCTGTAGTATTCAACAAAATTCTTTTGAATTTTTTGACTGGAGTTCCTTATTTTATTTCGGAAGGTGGCATCGTATTTAATTCCCCTGTGCCTAATTGTAGCCTTATACTGTTTTCCAGTAGAATTCCCTCATTTATTGATGAGGGGTTAAGCGATTAGAAAAACCGTCAACCGGTTATCCGAAATATCGATAGTGATCGTCATTCCACGTTTAAAACGCAGTAAATCTGCCGCTTCTCCTTTGTGATAGATTACACTTCGAAGCCGCATTGTATATACTGAGAAATAATCGACTTTGGCGCTCAAGAATTCGTTAATGATCGGCAGTTTCCGTGAGTACTTAGTCATCGCAGAAACTATTCCGTAGTATGTATACAAATGAACGTTGTCGAGTACTCGACAACGTTCGTTTGTATACACACTACGGAATAGCTTGAGAATACTGCTTTCCAATTCTTATAGTTTTGATCCCATATTCGGTGCCGGAAATAATGGCTACGGATAACCGGATATTATCCGGTTATAACTCTCGGTTAGTCGGTTACGAAAATGAGCCAACCGTTTCGGCCCTAGTTTCCTTATTTAATTCCACTGCGCCTAATTGTAGCCTTATTCTGTTTACCAGCAGAATTCCCCCATTTATTGATGAGGGGTTAAGCCTATAAGCTTTATGAGCTTTTCCATAAGCAGTTCTTGTCGTGATACACTCGATATTAACCCATGGCATTTTTCTGCGTATTGTTTTAGTTTTAGTTTTCTACTTCTTTTTATTTTTAATTCCAAAACACTTCGCTACCTGCTTGTTGAAACAAACTAGTTAAGTATCCAGTTGCTGCATTAATATCATCAGGGGTAATAACTTCTTTGTTATCAATTGTGTTTAATTCATATATAATATCATTAATGCGATCCTCCTCGTTATTGCGGAATTGAAATCATCGCATTTTTCTTGTGATTAAGGGGACGTCCAACGTAAATTTGGTCGAATTTCAGGAAATTTTCTTCCAAGTCTAAAAAAGGTCCAAAATGAATAACCCAATAAATTATAAACCAAAATGTTTGGAAGGAAACATAGAACATGTGGAAACTGAAATTTGCCATGGAACTGCTGCCATATGGTAGATAGCACCGCCTGAAAGTCTACTATGGCATAAGTAATCGACCAGATTTTAGACAATAAAATATCTTAAATTTGTCGAATAGTTCAATTCTGCAATCCTTCTAGTACAGACTCGGAAAAATCTTTATATCATTCTTGCAAGGAATAGACCACAAGACCAACTGTAATTTAGGATGCCTACATTTCAAAAGGGATGCCATTTTCTTTGTGTTTGTTTACCTTTTATGAAGTTCACCAAGGGTCAAATCCACACAGTTCAGAAGAACAAATATGGAGTCATGACACTGCATCAGTGCATCAGTGAAAAATGAAGAAAGTCCAATGTGGCTTTTGTGAGTCTGCTGTGACCATACCCCCCCCCCCCACCCCCCACCCCCGCAATCCTGTGCCATTTTGCATGAGAGGTGTATCAAATTGCTAAAATACGATGAGACTAATACACCAAAAAAGGGTGAACTGCCAAACTTCCTCATTTAGTGTTATATGTGTCCATTTCTGGGGTAGCATGAGCAATGACAGCTGCCAAGTGTCATTTGAATGTTCAAGTGTGGCCAAAACAACAAAAAATGACCTGTCCTGCATGCAGAATACTTTCACCAACCGGCTACACTTAGTTAGAAATCCTGGCTTCCAATTCATTTATGTACATGATTTGGTATGCTTCATTTGTTTTGGAACTATCGACCTTCCATAGTTGCTGTTTGGGTAGACTTGACTGTTGTTTTGTCATGAGATTTAAGAACATTAATAACTGATCTGCTTACCAATACTAATTTTATAGGCGAAGGGTTACCGGCCTGAACAATATCGGAAGTGAGTTGGTTATTATATTCATTTATCTGAACACTAATGACACGTTGTGGTCTCGTTTCGGTAATTCATGTGAAGTTTAGTCCGTCTAGCAGATTTTTTCTATTCTGTCCACACAGTGTCAACACACATAGATCTTCGCAACCTTCCGTTGCTAATAGCGCTCAAAATCGACGTTGATCCATCTTATACACAAGGTGGTTGTGCGAGGGACATATTCAAATTTACGATGATACGACATTTCAGTATATTTGATGAACAGGATGAAACCTTTCTGATAATTCTCCTTGACATTGGTCTTCTTTTTTCATAGCAGATTTCATCAAGCCTTCTTTACGTCACTAATATAGTTCGGCGACAGTAAAATTATTTTGTCGTAAATATAGAATTGTGAGGACTGTAATGTATGTTGATGTGAATATATTTTTGTTTACAAATATAATTTTCTACCTTTATGTTTTGATCATCGTCAACAACCAAATAATAGTAGTTCGAATCGGTGGTGTATTAATCCCTTGCTGACACTTGCGTCACATTGCACAGATTTTGATCTCCACAGCGCTGCTATGGACTGTATCTCGCAATTATCACATTGTCAGTTGAATGGGGTTTTTTATGAATGTGTCGTGAGTTGTACATTGCATCGCCTTCTACCTCTACCATTTTGTGGCCACCGTCATCAAGTTGACTATTCTGCCACTACATGGAGTGCGCTTTCTGTCATGTATTACACCTTGCTCAGTAGTCTTTTGAGTGACTCTAGACTACCGGCCGAGATCAATGTGATGGATGATTCGTTCCAATCCTTAATTGTGCGTGGATAGAAGGATACCTTCCTTGTGGTGGTATTACATGCTGGAACTTGGAAGGAGTACACGCTCATATTTCTAGAGAGTCTGTCTGGCGGCTTTAACTTGTCTTCGGCATCTGTGTTGACTTTTTATTTGCTATCTTGTACAGCAAGCTGATGCGTGCATTTTTTCTTCGTTTTTCTAATGTTGTCCATTATAGTTGGTCCAGCGTGGAGTTTACCGATGATGTATTACGGTACCTGTTGGTGCCGTATCTAGCCGATCTTCTTTGTGCCATCTCTAGTTTGTGTTTATTCTTCTGTAGGTTGGGGTTCCAAACCGAACTTGCATATTCTACTGTTGGTCGTACAAGAGAGAGATGTGCTTTTTCTTTTATACTACAATTTGAGATGTTTAAATTTCTCATCAAGAAGCCAATAGTTTTGTTTGCCTTTTGACAGATGCTGTTTATATGCTTTTCCCACTTTATGTCTGATGTAATCGTTATGCCAAGATACTTTGCCGATGTAACATGTTCCAAGATGTGGTTGTGAAGGAAGTAGTTTTTCTTTCTTCTTGGAGATTGATAAGACTTGGCATTTATCAGGATGGAATTTCGTCATCCATTTCTCTTCCCAGGTCGCCAGTTTATTTAGATCCTCCTGGAGCATGATGTCGTCCGAGGAGACAGTGATGTATGCAATAGTGTCATCTGCAAGTAGTCTCACTGTAGATATAATATCTTGGGGCATGTCAGTTATATAGAAGAGGAAGAGACTGGGTCCCAACACCGAGCCTTGGGGTACTCCAGACTCTACACCTATATAATCTGACTTCTCCCCTTCCACCAATACACACTGTGTCCTGTCAGATAGAAAGTTCTTTATCCATCTGTTTGTTTTGACTTTAATTCCGTAATGGCTTAGTATATGAACCAGGAGGCTGTGGCTAACCTTATCAAATGCTTTGGAAAAATCCATGATAAGGCAGTCTGTTTGTTGACCATTATCTAAAGTTCTTCTGACGTCATCAATGAATTCTATTAGCTGAGTCTCGCATGATAGTTGTTATCTAAAGCCATGCTGTAGATGGTATAAGATGTTATTTTTATCAGCATGTCCCATGATGTGGCTGGTAACTATGTGTTTCATAACTTTGCAGCACATGCAAGTTAAGGACACCGGTCTGTAGTTGATGGCTTCAAACCGTTTTCCTTTTATAAAGACTGGACAAACATTTGCTACTTTCCATGTTGATGGTACAACTCCTTTTTCATAAGATCTGATGAAGATAAGTTCCAATATTGGAGTGATTTCGGTAGCCAATTCTTTTAATACACGATGTGTCAATTTATCAGGCCCTGCAGCTTTATGTGGGTTTAACTTGGATAGTAGTTTTTTGATTCATTCTTGTGTGATGGTGATATCTGGTGCTGTTTCAAAGACACCAGTCATGTTACATTTGTTTGTGAATTCTGCTTCACTGATTTCTTCTTTACATGACAATGCTTGCTTGAATTGCGAGTTCAATATAGTTGTCTTGTCTATTGGGTCTTCATGTAACAGACCGTCGGATTTCAATGGTGGTATGCTACTCCCGTCAGATTTTTTTGTGCTTTATGTACGTCCAAAAGCGTTTCATGCAATTTGGATTATTGTCGGAATCACTATTAGGTGTTACGATGTCTTCAGTATACTTCCAATATGATTTTCGAATTTCTATCTGTGTCTTGCTTTTAAGGTTTTTGTATTCTGCGATGTCTCTTTTATCTCCTGGCTTCTGTTTCTTCTTGTAGGCTCTATCTCTTCTTTTAATGAGTCGGCGTATATCTGTCGTTACCCATGGACATCCGTCCTTTTTCGTGCTGTTTTCTGTGGGATGTTCCTGATAATGCTGCCTTCTAGGGTTGTTACAAATAAATCCCACATTTCGTTTATTCCGGCCTTGCCATTGTGTAGAGTAGTGACTGCCTTTTGTAGTTTGTGTAGGTCTTCTTTTATGTTACCCCAGTTTGCTTTATTATACAACGAGATTTCTCTAGGTTTCTGTTGTATTTTTGCTGGGATCCTATTGACTTCTGTATACACGATGTCATGGTCAGATAACCCTGAAATCACTTCTGTTCTCCTGAAAGACTCTGGATAGTTTGTTAGGAGCCAAGTCTATGGTGTTGTCTCCCCTCGTTGGTTTCTCAAAAAGTTGTAGGAGGCCGTGGTCATTTAACATATTCATAAATTTGTGATGAATGTTGACACAGGGGTTTTTAGGTTTAAGTTGTTTTGTTTTCCAGCCTGGTAGGTTGAAGACCCCCGCGGCTATGACGAACGCACTTTTGGAGTTTATTGCTCGACTCATACTGATGTCAAATTGGTTATATCCTTCTTCATTTGATGTTTTGGGATTACAGAATGATGCCAAGTAGATCGCCTTGTGGCCTGAAAGTTCAAGTTTGCACGATACAATCTCGCAGTCTGTTTGGAGTTCAGGTACTTGGGAACTGATCAAATTTGCCCGTACTGCAAGTAAGACTCCTCCACCACTTAGGTTTCTGTCATTTCGATAGATGTTATATCCTGGTGGCAATACGTAAGACTCCTCCATCACTCAAGTTTCTGTCATTTCTATAGATGCTATATCCTGGTGGCAATAAGTAAGACTCCTCCACCACTTAGGTTTCTGTCATTTCTATAGATGTTATATCCTGGTGGCAATAAGTAAGACTCCTCCACCACTTAGGTTTCTGTCATTTCTATAGATGTTATATCCTGGTGGCAATAAGTAAGACTCCACCACCACTTAGGTTTCTGTCATTTCTATAGATGTTATATCCTGGTGGCAATATGTAAGACTCCTCCATCACTTAGGTTTCTGTCATTTCTATAGATGTTATATCCTGGTGGCAATAAGTAAGACTCCTCCACCACTTAGGTTTCTGTCATTTCTATAGATGTTATATCCTGGTGGCAATAAGTAAGACTCCTCCACCACTTAGGTTTCTGTCATTTCTATAGATGTTATATCCTGGTGGCAATAAGTAAGACTCCTCCACCACTTAGGTTTCTGTCATTTCTATAGATGTTATATATCCTGGTGGGAATAAGTAAGACTCCTCCACCACTTAGGTTTCTGTCATTTCTATAGATGTTATATATCCTGGTGGCAATAAGTAAGACTCCACCACCACTTAGGTTTCTGTCATTTCTATAGATGTTATATCCTGGTGGCAATAAGCAAGACTCCTCCACCACTTAGGTTTCTGTCATTTCTATAGATGTTATATCCTGGTGGCAATAAGTAAGACTCCTCCACCACTTAGGTTTCTGTCATTTCTATAGATGTTATATCCTGGTGGCAATAAGTAAGACTCCACCACCACTTAGGTTTCTGTCAGTTCTATAGATGTTATATATCCTGGTGGCAATAAGTAAGACTCCACCACCACTTAGGTTTCTGTCATTTCTATAGATGTTATATATCCTGGTGGCAATAAGTAAGACTCCTCCACCATCACTTAGGTTTCTGTAATTTCTATAGATGTTATATCCTGGTGGCAATAAGTAAGATTCCCCCACCACTTAGGTTTCTGTTATTTCTATAGATGTTATATATCCTGGTGGGAATAAGTAAGACTCCTCCACCACTTAGGTTTCTGTCATTTCTATAGATGTTATATCCTGGTGGCAATAAGTAAGACTCCTCCACCATCACTTAGGTTTTTGTCATTTCTATAGATGTTATATCCTGCTGGCAATAAGTAAGACTCCTCCACCACTTAGGTTTCTGTCATTTCTATAGATGTTATATCCTGGTGGGAATAAGTAAGACTCCTCCACCACTTAGGTTTCTGTCATTTCTATAGATGTTATATCCTGGTGGCAATAAGTAAGACTCCTCCAGCACTTAGGTTTCTGTCATTTCTATAGATGTTATATCCTGGTGGCAATAAGTAAGACTCCTCCACCGTCACTTAGGTTTCTGTCATTTCTATAGATGTTATATCCTGGTAGCAATAAGTAAGACTCCACCACCATCACTTAGGTTTCTGTCATTTCTATAGATGTTACATCCTGGTGGCAATAAGTAAGACTCCTCCACCACTTAGGTTTCTGTCATGTACCATTGATTACACGCGTCGCAAACAATACCCCTGTCGTCCCAAGCAACCATCTTGTCACATGTTCCACATGGGTATTTTGTGCTGTTTTGTACTGAACTGCTTGATGGACCAGGGTTGAATTCAACATCATTTGAGACTGTTAACAGAATCATTGATAAGTACAATAGTAGATTTCCTCTGTGCTCGGTCTTTTTCATGATATAGCTGTTCTTAACTAGGTACACGAACTGGAGTTTTGGTAGTAGTTCCGTCCTATTCTCATTTTGGAAACTGGTATTTTTGTTTGGGTTGGTGTAGTACCCAATTGATATATGGAACGAGAAAAGGAAGGTGAGGCACCCTCATCAGTTGCAATAGAAATATAAATATTATTGCAGCAGCAGCACAGACTACTACAGAGTCATACCATGTCCGGTAAAATGTAACAGTATCTTCTGGATGTTGCAGTATGTCCGACTGATGGAGGTGCTCCACCTAGTCTACTCCTGATGCAGCTTGACTGGGGAAGGTGCTCCGCCTAGTCGTGATTCCGGTAGATAAGCTTGGGTGGAATTGATGAGGGTGCCTCACCTAGTTCCTATGCAGTGAATTGGGTCTAATGTAATTGATAATATAACATACCTGTCCTTTAGTGTCGTTTGTTGAGTGGTTTTTCAGTTGTGTGTAGATACATACGTGGTTGCTAGAAAGAAGCGATAATGTCGGAGGAAAACTGAATAGTGAGTACAAGTACTTGTAGTTTGTGATTGAACTGGAGGGTGCCCCACCTAGTTCAGTTACTCAGTGGTAGGGTCAAGCAAGCTTTACAAGGAGATGCATAATTTCAATGACGTTAGCTGGGAGCTGATAGTGAATACAGGTAATTGTGGTATTACCTGCCTGATTCAAAAACAGCAGTGAAATGTTTGAAGATTTCAGATCGTGGAAAATCAAATCATTTCACAAGTTTGCCCCAAAACCCACGTGATCACAACATTGTCAACAACAAACGTGTCGCCCGAACAGAATCAAGCGTTTGTGGTCATCCATTTTCTCCTGAGTGTTATCACCACGTTGGTGATGAAATGATAAATATGCTTTCTCCGAGTATAGAGTGTGGTGTCTTTTATTTACAACTCCGACATTCGAATTACCGATCTATTCCTTGTTAATCCTGACGGTTACGTATGTGGCTGGCAATTTCCTTGTCATCAAAAGCAAAAAAAATTAAAAATATTTTTGAAAAAGTGGATAAATTCGGGTTTTGTATACCTTTGTCATTATTGTGGTATATAATATGTCGTTATTCGCCGCTTTAAAATCGTATTTAGGGTATTGTGAAAATTTTCCAAAAAATGTCCAAAGTTACGTTGGACGACCCCTTAAGGATTAATCATAACTGTTTCAGATTGCACTCCAATCCCATGTTGACTATTGGCAATCTGGAATACGTTTTTATCATTTTTATCATGAATCTTCGGTTCAGATTTGTCGAGGTAAACTCACGGTTGGCTTAACAAAACTTTAACTGATGCAGGACAGTGAACGGCCGAAAATCATGCACACGGAAGTCAGATATCGATAAGATTAAATTTTTGTCACACAACAAATAATCGACCACATTGACATTAATTTTGCACGTGAATTTTGCTTTACTCAAAAGTTTATTTATTTATTTATTGGTGTTTAAGGTCATATACTTATGCACAATGGTAAATCATGACCGTTACAGTTTTTATGGGTGAAGGAAGCCGGAGTACTCGGGGAGAACCACCGAGCAACGACGAGCAGCTGCTAGCTCCCCAACATCGTAACTCTGCACTGCAGCACAGGCAGGGTTAGATTGGTTGAAGACATGCGCACCATCGACGTGCAGTATGCCTGAGTACATAACGTCATCGTGCCCCCATGTGGACTCAACCCTAGACGTCCATTACAAATTAAAAAGTTACTATTTTTGCAAAAATCGACAAGTTTGTGCCCATAAGTGTTACAGCCACTGTCTTCTGAATATCTATTGGGGGTGGGGGAGTGATGGCAAAATTCGAAATATTTCAGCATTATTAGTTATCTCGTCATCAAGACAGAGCTCACTGAGTTTTCCCGTCCTGGCGTTAAAACTCCCAACTAAAATACTTTTGTCAGTGATTCTTAAGTGCTATGTAGGTGTAACGGAAGTAGATTTAGTCTTTAAAGGGTTAACAGGGCAATACATTCCAGTAATGGTAAGAGTAGTATGTCTCGTATGTTTGAGTACTCATTTGGATGACCCCAGTGGATGACCCCGGAAGTGACGTCATGTCACGTGACGTACAGTTAAAACTAGAAGTCCTGTCATGAAATGCGCACAAATAGCACGTTGATATGCGCGTTAATGTACGCGTTATGGCCCAAGTAAAGCTATCAAATTCTGTACATATGGCCTGTGCACAAGCAATGTTTCAGCCGATGGACCTCCGGGTAACCCAGAGGTCCATTGGCAGAACATTGGATGTGTTTGCTATGAGTAACCAAGAGAGCCAGGCGTGCTTTGGATGCCATTCGATATGGCAATTGCGCGCAATTCCAACGCGCAATTAAGCCTAGATAAGTGCACTATTCGTGACAGGACTTCTAGTTTTAACTGTAGTGGCGCCATGTTGTGTTGTCATGGTAACCCGCGTGAGCGGCCATTTTGTGACGTCATCTCCATAGTGATACGTGGTGTGAGTGCGCATGCGCAGCGCGAATTGTTAGGGTGACACGTCTCTCCGTCGTCCATTTTGGATTCTGGAGGCCGCCATCTTGGTTTCTATGGTAGCACGTGATTGCTATGTTACCCAAAGGCCTATAATAGGACAGGGGTATGTTCGGTGGGTATGTTCGATTGTAGAAGAGTAAATCTAATTACCACAAACAACCCGATAATCCTTCCAAATCACCAAAATCCACCCGAAATCACCGAAATTGACTTTATTTATTACGGATTTCCCATTTTATCGGTTTAGCACGTAGTGCTGTAGTACCGAGAGGGTACCGGGGGTATGTTCCTTGGTAGAAGAGTAATTTTGTGGTTCGGGTTTTCCCAGAATCCTCATTTAATTACCCAAATAAACCCGTCAAGTTGTATTATTTCGAATTCTTTCAGAATCCCTTCTTTTGGATCCCATGACGTTTTTTCCCAATAAGAGTAGCAAGTAATACCGAGGGGGTGTGTTCGTTTGAAGTGGAGTAATGTTCCCATTTTTTTTTTTTGGATCCCATGACGCTTTATTTTCCTATTAAAAGTAGCACGTAGTGCTATAGGACAAATTTACCCAGAATCCATTATTTAAATTACAAGTAGGACCCATATGTGTACATGAAGGCCATGAAGCTAAGTTCCACCATATACTCATATGAGGATCTACCCAACAGATGTGTCGTACGACGTCTAATTTACTATCCCTCATTTTGATTTTTCTTTGTACTTCGATGGAAAGTTAAAAAATAACAGCACTAAATATAAATTTAAATTTTTTTTATTCAACAACAAAAATACAACTTTTTATGGTATGTAGATTGTCAGATATTCATAAACAGTCTTTCTGCAGATTGGACATCTTCTGAGTGGTTTACAGCAGTCTTTGCACAGGCACAAATGGTTACATGGTCGCGGGGCGACATTGGCTTCAGCTAATAAACACACACTACACTTTGTCCTCCGTGAATCTTCTTCTTGAAATGATGTGTCCATTTCTTCTTCTTCTTTGATGGCCATTTCTGCTTCTTTTTCAACGTCCATGAATTCAGGTGGTAAATTATGAATGTAATAACAGTCTGGAGAATATTTTCTGTGTTCTTCTATAACATCATCTTCTGTTTCCCAGAAACGAACAATAATACCACAATGAAAACATTGAGTTCTGTCTCCTGTCCCCAAATAAAAGAATCCAGCTTTTGTCAGTTCATTCGGGGTTTTCGCACTTTCACTTCGTAACATGAATTGAAATGTCTCGAGACGATTTTCCACCAATGCATACTTGATGTGTTTTGTTGGTCTTTGTTCTGTTGTCTTTCTTTTTTTTTCTTCTCCACGTAATAACTGCTCCAGTACTGGTGGCTGAACATCACGAAAATACGTTTCGAATGAAACGCTCATTCTCTCTACAAAGTCTCTTGGATTTCTTGTTTCTTGGTTTCTTGATTGATAATCATTCATTGCCATCCTGATCAAACATGGAATAGTGAACATTCTTCAATCCTTTTTATCTTCATTCTTCTTTGGTTTTCTTTCTCTTTTTGGTTTGGGTTCTCCTATTTCAAGGCTTCTCTTCTTTGCAATATCCACTGCTTTGGTCACTTGTTTCCAATCTCTTGTGGTAAACTGGAACCCAACGTCGTTCTTGAACAGTTGAATCTGTAAATCGTTGTTAAGTTTGAAGACGGTCACATTAGTAGACACCCTTCTTCTTTGGCTGTCGAACCACAAATGAGCTGAACACCAAGTGCACCAGTTTTTATAGTTTTCCTTCAATACAGCGACATCTAGTGGCTGGTTTCCTCTATGACGTCATTAACCAACAGATCATTATCCGTTAGATCAGTGGTAAACATGTTGGATAAGGTTTCCATCGGAACAGCGCGACAGCGATGTTTCAAGTAAAACAGACAGTATTGTCCACACACTGGTAATGGTCCTTGAAGACGTTTTGTATTATACTTCCAATATCTGGAATTCTTCTTCAGGAAATTCTCGAATGGTCTGTGTTGTGGTGGTAATCCATAGGAATCAAAGTATTCTGCGTTGTGGTGACTCACAAAGGGAGCCACCCAAATGTTCCCCTTTTCTGTGGTCTGGATCCGTGTTGGCTATCAAAGCCACTGATCTGTGATCTGGTAATCTTCTTAGTAATTTGTTTCTTGAAAGTACACCCAAACATATTCTCTTCAAACAACTATCTGATCGAAGTGCATTCTCTAACTGCAACGTGTTCATGTTGAGTAATTGAAGATTACTTGTCTATTCTTATCCACTTCTGTGATGTTCTGGAATTCTGCATACACCAGTACGTTGATTGTGGTTGGTAATAGGTTTTCGAAATGGACTTCTAGTCTCAAGTTTCCTCTCTTCACCAGATCGAAGTGTTGTCCATGTGACAGATCTGGAGTCAGGTCGAATACGAATAGGGTGTATCCATTTATGTACTCTTCTCGGCTGATGTGGTTTCCTTCATTCTCATACATTTGTCCAGTTCCTTGGAACAGAGTTGCATAACATCTCGCCACTTCTTGTTGTTCGAATCTAGGTTGTAATGGTTTGGCTGGAGTCTGCTGCCCATCCACGTACAAGGCCAAGTAATTGATTTTGTAGTTCTTGAAATTATATGGATTCTTTGAAAAGTTTCCATTGAAAGCATCGTTGTCTACACATCCCACTACGATGCGTTTAGGTAGTTGGCCTAAAAATAAGTTTTCTTGTGTAATGCTCAGATTTCCTTTCGGCACTGAAAACACCTTGGTTTCCACACGGTCGATAGGATATTTTGCAGTTGCTTTTGTTAGTGCTTTCTCGTGAGCCATTCTCACGAATGATTGGAGTCTCTCTTTGCGTACAAACATGGATACATCTAGAATTTTGATCTTGTATGTATGTATCGGCCATCAATGCGAAAGCATCTTGGCTCTATTCATTTTAACATGAACATTAACTCCATTCAGCAAGTAACGAGTTTGGAAAAACATGTCCAAATGCAATCTTCCAGCCATGTCCACGATTTTATTTTTCTCTATAAATTTCTTTCGAAGAAGAAATCCCTTATTATCATATGTCAAATCTTCCATGGGTCCGGCCGTATCCTTGTACCATAATGCATTAGTCAGTTGTGACTTCTTGGCAGCTGGTCCATAACGCAACAAAGATTCTATGAAAGCTCTGTAGTGATAAGTGTTGTTGGAAGGAGATACCAGTTTTTCATTCAAGCTGATATCGATTTGATTAAATAAGGAATGCATCCATAAATTGACTGGGCCCACTTTGGCATCGGGTGCAATTGATGCCCCATTGGAATCTACAACCGTTGCTTTAACATACAAGTATGTTTGTGCCAAATTCAAATAATCATCTCCTAATCCTGCAATGTGGAATTCTATTGGACCACTGTTTCCTATAGTCGCCAAAGGCCTGTGTTCTACCCATTGCCCATGTTCCACACTAGTCTGTGTTGGTGGTATGGAAAACAAGTGGAGTTCGCTGTTGACACACTCACAAGATTTTTCATTAATGAGAGACATCATGCACCGAGATGGTCTTGGGTCTGAACAGTTCTCCTTCTTTTTGTTGATTTGCTAGTTTTGCGTGGTGCGGGCCTTTTTATACTTTTCCTGCCGGATGGTTTTGAACCACCAGCCACTTCATTCCATGCTCCTGCACCAGCCTCTTTGACTCTTTTGATTGCTGCCTTTTTTACATTTTTCCCTTCAATGACATCTTCGGCAAAGGCTGATCCTTTTCTCAATAACTGTTTTCCAACGGTCCTGGCTGTAGATTTCAATAAAGGTAACACCATATTCTTCAGTCCTCCCAATATACTTCCCAAACCATATCCTCTCTGTATTTGAGCTCCAGAAAAAGCCGGCAGACCGTTCCCAGCTTGTTTCGTGTAATATTCTTCGTATAATTTGGACTTACAACAATAAGTCATGTTTATGTGAAATGAAGAGATCTACGATTTCTGAAATGAAGTGTCACTGTCACTTTCCCGAACTCGAATGGTACTATGGCTCCTGTGTCACCCCTTATATACACCTGGACGGTACTGAAATTGTTTCGTTCCACTGGTACATATTACACATTCTCAAATGTTTTATAGATGATATCCCCATTTTTTCCACGCACGGGTACGATACGAAGAAGTGGTATTCTTGTATCTCCTACGACTTGGTCACGAACCAAGTCACAGTATACATGTATACATAGAGTGAATAAAATCGTTGGTTGACATCGGCAACTCTGGAAGAATTGTAAGTTCCTGATTTAAAAACACCCTCATTAAATCCCAAAATATTTTGAAGAGTAGGGCTCAATGTGACCAAGACTTCATCACGTACCGTGATACGAACTTTACCAGTCACTCTATCCAGTTCAAAAGCTACCTTATCGTGATGAGACAAGAGTAATTCTTTAACACCATTGATAGCTCGTATCACATCAATGGGATCCGAAAAACGACCTTCCTTGAGAGTAAGTCGGTAATTCTTTTTCGAAGACCAGAATACTGTAACGAAAGCTTCTTCTCCACGAATATTGAACCAAGTATTTGGATACTGAATCTCTGCCAGACCTACTTCCCATTCTCCCGTGAGATTCACTGGTTGTGATAACTGAGTGGTGTACGTAGTCAACGTGTGTTCTGGAAACACGTTTATAGAACTATTACTTGGTAGAGTCAAATAAAACATTACTTTTTCTTAATGGTTGGATTTAGTAACAAATATCCTATGCTACTACTCAAGAGAGCAGTCCACAACTTGCTGTCTGTGTTTTCGAGAGTGAGATTAACGACACTGGTAATGATGATGATATACAAAATGATTATTTGTGAAAAATAAGTGATCTCGCTCCTTGGAATTCTTTTACCAAACAGAGGCCAAGAACCGTCCGACCCTTCTTCCATTTTGAAGAAACTTCAGAGGTTCACTTCCTTTTATAGGTGAGCTGACTCTGTTTGATCCACGAATTGAACGAAGTTGGGTATCCCAACCACTTTACGAACAATTCCCTTTTCTTACCTCGACCACGTTTCTTGAGTACGTGTTCGATTTTGTAAATAGTTTTATGTGAAACTCACTGAAGCTCTTCAGTGTAGAATGACCCTTTCAATATTTCTCCATTATCATCTTGTAAGATGTATAAGACTGGATGTCCTTTCTTGGTGGCTACTACTGTGAATAACTCTTCGGTCCAATTGGGCAAATAACCTTTCTCAAAAGTTTTCTTAACTTTATCGATTCTCACTCTGTCTCCTACTTTGTACTTTGGTGTCTTGTGTTTTATGGGCTGTCCATACAACCTTTGCCAAACCTCTTCTTGATTTTCAAAGTTTACGGCAATGGGGCCATACCTATACTACGATGATGAGAATGATTATATGATTTCACCAAGCTTTTAATTGGAAACGTTAGTGTATCATTCTTGGTAAAATATTTCCACATCTTGGTTTTCAAAGTTCTGTTAAATCTTTCTACTATGGAACATTTTGTTTCCACATTTTGTGTTGTGAAAAAGTCGACTTTGTGATCTTTGAGAAAATTCTGAAATTTTCTGTTTAGAAATTCTTTGCCTTGATCAGTTTGTAATTTTTCTGGTTTACGACCTTGTTTGAAAATTTTACTAAAAGCTTTCACGATGGAATCACCAAGTTTGTTTTGTAATGGCATCACCCAAGCATATTTACTAAATACATCTATACATGTCAACAAAAATTTTATGTTTTTGTTGAATTTACTTATGTTTGAAACATCTACCAAGTCAGCTTGCCATTGTGCATCTATACCACTAACTATTACTTTTCTTCTAGGAAATGTACGACGAACAGGTTTGTGAAGAGTGTATGTGTCTTGAGTCTCTAACCATTTTACAACGTGTTTGGTTTTTTTCTTGGACGCTCTACGAAGAGCGTCTACACCACCAAAACTACCAGGCACTTCAGAATCATAGTACAATGCTTCCATGACTGCCTTGTTCAAGTGTCAACCCTATTTATACCTTTTTTCGGTCCACTTTGGCGTTTCTGTTTTCTTTAGTTGTTTTGGTTCCGACTTTATCGGTGCCTGTTTCATAAAATCCCAACGTTGTTTATGACCAATTAATTCTTGGGGAATGTTACTATCTCTCAAAGCTTCGGCCAACATTTCCCATCCCTTTGGTTGGAAAGATTTTCGTCTTTTAAGTAAATCGTTTAGAAGATCTGTAACATTCGACCCTACCACTGTTTGATCTTTGTAGACTAATTCACCCTTCTCATTCCAAGATATATTTGGGTCACTTCTAATACGATTCAACAACAACTTGCCCTTTCTCTTCATTGTCATAGGTACAGAATCGAGAATGTCTTCGTCTTTATTATCTTTCTCGAATTCGACTTTAATTGGTCGAGGAGCCTTTACCTTTTGTTGAAATGTCAAGTATCTTTGTAAAATTTGATTATATTGAGACATCTTTTCATCAGCCGAAAGAAAAGGGGCATAGAGAATATCTCTCATTTCTCTATCCAGTGATGAAACAGCCAGTTCATTCGGTTGTCTTGGAGTCTCTTGTAGACGTTCCAATAACCTTGGTTCTACCAAAGCCATCTTCTTTGCATATTCCATCATCCAAATATACCTTTAACAGCACCCAATAGTACAGGAGGTAGCAATACCCCCAAGAATCCCCCTTTCTGCAAGAATTGTCTCCTCTTTTTGTCAGGGGTACCTTTATTTGCCACTGCCCTCACTAGTTGTTTCTGGCGGACGAGTTTGGTTCTCTGAGCTTTGGTCAGAGGTATTGCTCCCTTCAGTATATTCGAGGCACAGTCACACAAACAAGCTGTCAATTCTTTGTCTGCAGGTTTTAGTATGGATTTGACGAGTGCAGGTTTCGATTTAATAAGAACCTTGAGAAGAGCGATGTTGCGCTTGAAACTCGAGTCAGAAGCATGTCTGACCGTCTCAAGCAGAAAGGGGTTTTCTTGGGGGCATTGCTACCTCCTGTACAATTGGATGCTGTTAAAGGTATATTTGGATGATGGAATATGCAAAGAAGATGGCTTTGGTAGAACCAAGGTTATTGGAACGTCTACAAGAGACTCCAAGACAACCGAATGAACTGGCTGTTTCATCACTGGATAGAGAAATGAGAGATATTTTCGATGCCCCTTTTCTTTCGGCTGATGAAAAGATGACTCAATATAATCAAATTTTACAAAGATACTTGACATTTCAACAAAAGGTAATGGCTCCTCGACCAATTAAAGTCGAATTCGAGAAAGATAATAAAGACGAAGACATTCTCGATTCTGTACCTATGACAATGAAGAGAAAGGGAAAGTTGTTGTTGAATCGTATTAGAAGTGACCCAAATATATCTTGGAATGAGAAGGGTGAATTAGTCTACAGAGATCAAACAGTGGTAGGGTCGAATGTAACAGATCTTCTAAACGATTTACTTAGAAGACGAAAATCTTTCCAACCAAAGGGATGGGAAGTATTGGCCGAAGCTTTGAGAGATAGTAACATACCCCAAGAATTAATTGGTCATAAAGAACGTTGGGATTTTATGAAATAGGCACCGATAAAGTCGGAACCTAAACAACCAAAGAAAACAGAAACGCCAAAGTGGACCGAAAAAAGGTATAAATAGGGTTGACACTTGAACAAGGCAGTCATGGAAGCATTGTACTATGATTCTGAAGTGCCTGGTAGTTTTGGTGGTGTAGACGCTCTTCGTAGAGCGTCCAAGAAAAAAACCAAACAAGTTGTAAAATGGTTAGAGACTCAAGACACATACACTCTTCACAAACCTGGTCGTCGTACATTTCCTAGAAGAAAAGTAATAGTTAGTGGTATAGATGCACAATGGCAAGCTGACTTGGTAGATGTTTCAAACATAAGTAAATTCAACAAAAACATAAAAATTTTGTTGACATGTATAGATGTATTTAGTAAATATGTTTGGGTGATGCCATTACAAAACAAACTTGGTGATTCCATCGTGAAAGCTTTTAGTAAAATTTTCAAACAAGGTCGTAAACCAGAAACATTACAAACTGATCAAGGCAAAGAATTTCTAAACAGAAAATTTCAGAATTTTCTCAAAGATCACAAAGTCGACTTTTTCACTACACAAAATGTGGAAACAAAATGTTCCATAGTAGAAAGATTTAACAGAACTTTGAAAACCAAGATGTGGAAATATTTTACCAAGAATGATACACTAACGTTTCCACTTCAAAACTTGGTGAAATCATATAATCATTCTCATCATCGTAGTATAGGTATGGCCCCCATTGCCGTGAACTTTGAAAATCAAGAAGAGGTTTGGCAAAGGTTGTATGGACAACCCATAAAACACAAGACACCAAAGTACAAAGTAGGTGACAGAGTGAGAATCAATAAAGTTAAGAAAACTTTTGAGAAAGGTTATTTGCCCAATTGGACCGAAGAGTTATTCACAGTAGTAGCCATCAAGAAAGGACATCCAGTCTTATACATCTTACAAGATGATAATGGAGAAATATTGCTAGGGTCATTCTACACTGAAGAGCTTCAGCGAGTTTCACATAAAACTATTTACAAAATCGAACACGTACTCAAGAAACGTGGTCGAGGTAAGAAAAGGGAATTGTTCGTAAAGTGGTTGGGATACCCAACTTCGTTCAATTCGTGGATCAAACAGAGTCAGCTCACCTATAAAAGGAAGGGAACCTCTGAAGTTTCTTCAAAATGGAAGAAGGGTCGAACGGTTCTTGGCCTCTGTTTGGTAAAAGAATTCCAAGGAGCGAGATCACTTATTTTTCACAAATAATCATTTTGTATATCATCATCATTACCAGTGTCGTTAATCTCACTCTCGAAAACACAGACAGCAAGTTGTGGACTGCTCTCTTGAGTAGTAGCATAGGATATTTGTTACCAAATCCAACCATTAAGAAAAGGTAATGTTTTATTTGACTCTACCAAGTAATAGTTCTATGAACGTGTTTCCAGAAAACACGTTGACTACGTACACCACTCAGTTATCACAACCAGTGAATCTCACGGGAGAATGGGAAGTAGGTCTGGCAGAGATTCAGTATCCAAATACTTGGTTCAATATTCGTGGAGAAGAAGCTTTCGTTACAGTGTTCTGGTCTTCGAAAAAGAATTACCGACTTACTCTCAAGGAAGGTCGTTATTCGGATCCCATTGATGTGATACGAGCTATCAATGGTGTTAAAGAATTACTCTTGCCTCGTCACGATAAGGTAGCTTTTGAACTGGATGAAGTGACTGGTAAAGTTCGCATCACGGTACGTGATGGAGTCGTGGTCACATTGAGCCCTACTCTTCAAAATGTTTTGGGATTTAATGAGTGTGTTTTTAAATCAGGGACTTACAATTCTTCCAGAGTTGCCGATGTCAACCAAGGATTCTATTCACTCTATGTATACTGTGACTTGGTTCGTGACCAAGTCGTAGGAGATACAAGAATACCACTTCTTCGTATCGTACCCGTGCGTGGAAAATATGGGGATGTCATCTCTAAAACATTTGAGAATGTGTATTATCTACCAGGGGAACGAAAAAATTTCAGTACCGTCCATGTGTATATAAGGGGTGACACAGGAGCCATAGTACCATTCGAGTTCGGGAAAGTGACAGTGACACTTCATTTCAGAAATCGTAGATCTCTTCATTTCACATAAACATGACTTATTGTTGTAAGTCCAAATTATATGAAGAATATTACACGAAACAAGCTAGGAACGGTCTACCGGATTTTACTGGAGCTCAAATACAAAGAGGATATGGTTTGGGAAGTATATTGGGAGGACTGAAGAATATGGTGTTACCTTTATTGAAAACTACAGCCAGGACCGTGGGAAAACAGTTATTGAGAAAAGGAGCAACCTTTGCCGAAGATGTCATTGAAGGGAAAAATGTAAAAAAGGCAGCAATCAAAAGAGTCAAAGAGGCTTGTGCAGGAGCTTGGAATGAAGTGGTTGGTGGTTCAAAACCACCCGGCAGGAAAAGTATAAAAAGGCCCGCACCACGCAAAACTAGCAAATCGACAAAAAGAAGGAGAACTGTTCAGACCCAAGACCATCTCGGTGCATGATGTCTCTCATTAATGAAAAATCTTGTGAGTGTGTCAACAACGAACTCGACTTGTTTTCCATACCACCAACACAGACTAGTGTGGAACATGGGCAATGGGTAGAACACAGGCCTTTGGCGACTATAGGAAACAGTGGTCCAATAGAATCCCACATTGCAGGATTAGGAGATGATTATTTGAATTTGGCACAGACATACTTGTATGTTAAAGCAACGGTTGTAGATTCCAATGGGGCATCAGTTGCACCCGATGCCAAAGTGGGCCCAGTCAATTTATGGATGCATGCCTTATTTAATCAAATCGATATCAGCTTGAATGAAAAATTGGTATCTCCTTCCAACAACACTTATCACTACAGAGCTTTCATAGAAACTTTGTTGAGTTATGGACCAGCTGCCAAGAAGTCACAACTGACTAATGCGTTATGGTACAAGGATTCGGCCGGAAACATGGAAGATTTGACAGATGATAACAAGGGATTTCTTCTTCGAAAGAAATTTATAGAGAAAAGTAAAATCGTGGACATGACTTGAAGATTACATTTGGACATGTTTTTCCAAACTCGTTACTTGCTGAATGGAGTTAATGTTCATGTTAAAATGAATAGAGCCAAAGATGCTTTCGCATTGATGGCCGATACCGATACATACAGGATCAAAATTCTAGATGTATCCATGTTTGTACGCAAAGAGAGACACTAATCATTTGTGAGAATGGCTCACGAAAAAGCACTAACAAAAGCAACTGCAAAATATCCTATCGACCGTGTGGAAACCAAGGTGTTTTCAGTGCCGAAAGGAAATCTGAGCATTACACAAGAAAACTTATTTTTAGGCCAACTACCTAAACGCATCGTAGTGGGATGTGTAGACAACGATGCTTTCAATGGAAACTTTTCAAAGAATCCATATAATTTCAAGAACTACAAAATCAATTACTTGGCATTGTACGTGGATGGGCAGTAGATTCCAGCCAAACCATTACAACCTAGATTCGAACAACAAGAAGTGGCGAGATGTTATGCAACTCTGTTCCAAGGAACTGGACAAATGTATGAGAATGAAGGAAACCACATCAGCCGAGAAGAGTACATAAATGGATACACCCTATTCGTATTCGACCTGACTCCAGATCTATCACATGGACAACACTTCGATCTGGTGAAGAGAGGAAACTTGAGACTAGAAGTCCATTTCGAAAACCCATTGCCAACCACAATCAACGTACTGGTGTATGCAGAATTCCAGAACATCATAGAAGTGGATAAGAATAGACAAGTAATCTTCGATTACTCAACATGAACACGTTGCAGTTAGAGAATGCACTTCGATCAGATAGTTGTTTGAAGAGAATATGTTTGGGTGTATTTTCAGGAAACAAATTACCAAGAAGATTACCAGATCACAGACCAGTGGCTTTGATAGCCAACACGGATCCAGACCACAGAAAAGGGGAACATTTGGGTGGCTCCCTTTGTGAGTCACCACAACGCAGAATACTTTGATTCCTATGGATTACCACCACAACACAGACCATTCGAGAATTTCCTGAAGAAGAATTCCAGATATTGGAAGTATAATACAAAACGTCTTCAAGGGCCATTACCAGTGTGTGGACAATTCTGTCTGTTTTACTTGAAACATCGCTGTCGCGCTGTACCGATGGAAACCATATCCAACATGTTTACCACTGATCTAACGGATAATGATCTGTTGGTTAATGACGTCATAGAGGAAACCAGCCACTAGATGTCGCTGTGTTGAAGGAAAACTATAAAAACTGGTGCACTTGGTGTTCAGCTCATTTGTGTTTCGACAGCCAAAGAAGAAGGATGTCTACTAATGTGACCGTCTTCAAACTTAACAACGATTTACAGATTCAACTGTTCAAGAACGACGTTGGGTTCCAGTTTACCACAAGAGATTGGGAACAAGTGACCAAAGCAGTGGATATTGCAAAGAAGAGAAGCCTTGAAATAGGAGAACCCAAACCAAAAAGAGAAAGAAAACCAAAGAAGAATGAAGATAAAAAGGATTGAAGAATGTTCACTATTCCATGTTTGATCAGGATGGCAGTGAATGATTATCAATCAAGAAACCAAGAAACAAGAAACCCAAGAGACTTTGTAGAGAGAATGAGCGTTTCATTCGAAACGTATTTTCGTGATGTTCCACCACCAGTACTGGAGCAGTTATTACATAGAGAAGAAAAAATAAGAAAGACAACAGAACAAAGACCAACAAAACACATCAAGTATGCATTGGAGGAAAATCGTCTCAAGACATTTCAATTCATGTTACAAAGTGAAAGTGTGAAAACCCCGAATGAACTGACAAAAGCTGGATTCTTTTATTTGGGGACAGGAGACAGAACTCAATGTTTTCATTGTGGTATTATTGTTCGTTTCTGGGAAACAGAAGATGATGTTATAGAAGAACACAGAAAATATTCTCCAGACTGTTACATTCATAATTTACCACCTGAATTCATGGACGTTGAAAAAGAAGAAGAAATGGCCATCAAAGAAGAAGAAGAAATGGACACATCATTTCAAGAAGAAGATTCACGGAGGACAAAATGTAGTGTGTGTTTATTAGATGAAGCCAATGTCGCTCCGCGACCATGTAACCATTTGTGCCTGTGCAAAGACTGCTGTAAACCACCCAGAAGATGTCCAATCTGCAGAAAGACTGTTTATGAATATCTGACAATCTACATACCATAAAAAGATGTATTTTTGTTGTTGAATAAAAGAAATTTAAATTTATATTTAGTGTTGTTATTTTTTAACTTTCCATCGAAGTACAAAGAAAAATCAAAATGAGGGATAGTAAATTAGACCTCGTACGACACATCTGTTGGGTAGATCCTCATATGAGTATATGGTGGAACTTAGCTTCATGGCCTTCATGTACACATATGGGTCCTACTTGTAATTTAAATAATGGATTCTGGGTAAATTTGTCCTATAGCACTACGTGCTACTCTTAATAGGGAAATAAAACGTCATGGGATCCAAAAAAAAACATGGGAACATTACTCCACTTCAAACGAACACACCCCCTCGGTATTACGTGCTACTCTTATTGGGAAAAAACGTCATGGGATCCAAAAAAGGGATTCTGAAAGAATTCGAAATAATACAACTTGACGGGTTTATTTGGGTAATTAAATGAGGATTGTGGGAAAACCCGAACCAGAAAATTACTCTTCTACAATGGAACACACTCCCGGTACCCTCTCGGTACTATAGCACTACGTGCTAAACCGATAAAATGGGAAATTCGTAATAAATAAAGTCAATTTCGGTGATTTCGGGTGGATTTTGGTGATTTGGAAGGATTGTCGGGTTGTTTGTGGCAATTAGATTTACTCTTCTACAATCGAACATACCCACCGAACATACCCCTATCCTATTATAGGCCTTTGGGTAACATAGCAATCACGTGCTACCATAGAAACCAAGATGGCGGCCTCCAGTATCCAAAATGGACGACGGAAACACGTGTCACCCTAACAACACGCGCTGCGCATGCGCACTCACACCACGTATCACTATGGAGATGACGTCACAATATGGCCGCTCACGCGGGTTACCATGACAACACAACATGGCGCCACTTCACGTGACATGACGTCAATTCCGGGGTCATCCACCGGGGTCATCCAAATGAGTACTCAAACATACGAGACATACTACTGGTAAGTAAGTAAGTTTTTATTTATGTGAAATGTGCGATAAAATACAACCAATTTCATTCTAAAAGTTCATTTCACAGTAACGCACCCGGCCAATTTGACCTATATGTTACGGCGTAATAATAATTATAAATACGAATGCTCGAGAATGCCACACACTCATCACAATCACACTTCATCACCCCCCCCCCCCCCCCCCCCCGGCCTAATGTTAAATATTCTCGAACCCTGCCTACCCAGCATACCGAGGTTATCATCTCCTCTCCCCCCCCCCCCCTCATCACACGAGGATATTTATATTCACCCCCCCCCCCCTCTCTCTCTCTGTCTCTTTCCCTCTCTCTCTCACTACCATTCACCCTTCCAAACACATATATACTGGCGTGGAAGCAGTGGTATCTTTGTTTCTCTGGCGAGAAATACAAACATTTGCTATTTCAAAATAACATAACATCGTCCATCGGCCGCTTATCGACCGTAGGCTAGGTCCTCCTTGCTAGACAGAGGATACTTCAACTTTCAGGTTACAGACCTGTAAATCTGGTGCTCCTGGAACGTCAGTGATTCACCACGGAAGCTTCTATCAGTCACAGTCAACCCTTCATCCAATGGTTCAGAAACAGAAACATAGGCCACGGCCCCTCATCGGAACGAGCGCGACGCGCTCGCTTCAATGAGGGGCCGCAACCCATGCCTCCGACGCAAAACTGAAAAAATATAGAAAAGACCAAACAGTAATTTTCGTGTACAGCACCGGCCGGCCTATGCCGCCACGTTGGGTAAAGGGCGAAACAACTAGATGCCCTGTCACCATTAGCGCAGTCTAACTTCATTAGTTGACGCACAACATACTTCAGAGTAATGTTATAATCTACTTAAATGAAGAAACCATAAATAAAAACCATTTCATGTGACCATCATTGGAACGAGCCCAACAAGCTTGTTCGAGTGAGGGGTTAAACGTTCAAATGGGGGTTTATGTGATTTTGTAGAAATATTTTGAATTTTTTTTCAACTGCTGAATTTATGAATCACGCGAACGGATGCGGCGATTCGTTAGTTGAAGGGTTAAGGCCGGCCCGGTGCCGGAAAACTTTAAAATTAAATTTCATTGTATACAGTTAAAAATAAATAGTATTTTTATCCACATGATCAAGACCCCTTCCCCTGGGTGTGAGATAAATTGGGTTGACCTTGCATGATTCATTGAATGATATCTCGAGGCTCCTAATGCGGTCGCGTATCCACCTAGTGTGTGTTGGTTTTTGTTCGCATTTGATTGAAATATCTTACAACATGCCAACAACATTACGTGTACAGTCCATTAAAAACCCTGTCACAGGATTACGTGTATAGTCCATTAAAAACCCTGTCACAGGTGGACAGCTAATTACAACCCGAGTCAATCTATAAATAGACTTTCACGCTTGACTGGTTCGTAATGATTGACAGTGACTGCTGGGACTACATTTTCTATATCAACAAACAAGCCAGCTGATTTGTGTTTATTTCTTTATTTATTTATTTATTTATTAGGGTGTAACGACATTTTAACAGCCAATCATATCGTGTCGGTGATAGTGTTACGGGTGGAGGAAGCTGGAGCACCCGGTGGGAATCACCGAGAAACGACGAGCAGCTGTCAGCTCCCCAACATCACAACTCCGCACTGAAGCTCAGGCAGGATTAGATTGGTTGAAGACATGCGCACCATCTACGTGCAGTACGCCTTAGTACACGACGGGCAATGTGGACAATCGGGTGAAGTGCCTTGCCCAAGGACACAACGCGGGAGTCCGAATGGACCGCTCAGACGGTCACCCATCCAAGGATTAAACGGACTCGACGTTTCTTAACTTCGGTGATCTGAGGATGACCGGTTACCTCAACACAACCGCACCCCACCCCCCCCCCCGCCCCTCCGATTAGTGTTTAGTTGAATGATGTTGTTGATAGAATAAATAAAGTGGTTCGGCATCTTCAGGACCATGGCGTAAAAATCGTAGCGGGAAGCTTGTGCAGGAAAAGAAGCAAAGAAGCAGAATATTGAAAAAAGGTTAACAAGGACTCTCGTGGAGCACTTTCAAAACCGCTAAAATTTCTCGGACAGCCCCCCCCCCCCCCCCCCCCCCTCCCCTCTCCATCCTCCAGATGTCCCACTACCCAATATTCTTATCCTCTCCGGTCCAATAATCTGGCATAGTTTAACACGTTTTTCCAACACAGATAAAAAATATCCTCTATCAAAACCAGGGACGTAGCTTGAGGGGGATGGAGGGGGGGGGGGGGGGGGGCATATTTGTCCAAAAATCAAGATAGTTGGAAAATTATCAGGCAAAAATTCCCACAGTTGGAAATTCGACGCATTGTTATAATTAAGGTTTTTTTCCAAATGTGGAATTACATTTCCATGTAAATTCCAACCGCCGACTCCTACAGACATAATTCTGATGGAACACCGAAGATTTTCCGACTACTCGGCGGCTCCAATGCTAATTCTACAACCGTGGTCGTGTTACGCATTTTGTTCTCTTCTATATGCAATGCACTCACAGACTGTTTGTATTAGGACTCAAAATGTGCCTCTATGAGGCTGTGTCCTAGAATTTTTTAAGTTACTACCAAAATTAAAAAAAAAAATAAAAACCATTTCATGTGACCATCATTGTTCGAGCTCAACAAGCTTGTTCGAGTGAGGGGTCAAACGTTCAAATGAGGGTTTGTGTGGTTTTGTTGAAATATTTTGAATTTTTTTTCAACTGCTGAATTTTCTTTGGCTCTGTAATCTCAGAAAGGCAGATTTTGCCAGAAAATATTGATTTGTATTTGATGTTGTTGAATTAATATCTCACACATATTGTGATATATATAGGCAGAGTTACTTAGTTAACTCATTACTCATACTTTGTGACATATAGGCAGAGTTAGTTAGTTAACTCATTACTCATACTCATACTCTGTGACATATAGGCAGAGTTAGTTAACTCATTACTCATACTGTGTCACATATAGGCTGAGTTAGTTAACTCATTACTCATACTGTGTGGCATATGGTCTGAGTTAGTAAGTGAACACATTACTCATACTTTGTAAGCATCATAAATAGTTGTAAGTCACAAAAAAGAAAGGCCTTCCGTGCATACAAATCAGAAAAACTAAAAAGGTCGAACTTAAAGCCGTGTATAATCGCCTCCACGGCGAAGTTAAAAAAGCAATAGCAAACGACAATCGCGTGAGATGGGAAAAAGCAACGGAAAATCTGAATGGATTCAGGGAGCCTAAAAAGTTTTGGGATACTTTTAAAACCCTTACTGGACAAAAACATAAAGACGCCAACAGTAAGGCTCTTAAGATCAGCGATGGAACTATGGCCCTGGATGACAAGAGCTCCTTAAGAAATATCATCGCCCCCATGAGGGTGATAAGTTTGATGATGAGTTCAAAGAAAAAGTAAACAAACTTGTTCAAGACAACAAGACGTTTAACGATGCCAACTTCAGCCAAACGCCCGAGGACGGGGATGGCCATGAACTCACGGAACCGATAAGCCAAGAAGAAGTGGCTAACACAATTAAAAAATGTAAGTCTTCTTCTTCCCCAGGAGGGGACGAGGTCTCATACAAAATCCTGAAACAATGTCCCAATACTTTTTTCGGTAGACTCACTAACCTCCTAAACTGCTGTACGTCTCTCTAGTGGATATTTCCCAAAATGTTGGAAAGTAGCTACAGGAGTGATGATACCCAAACCCGACAAGGACTTGAGCAACCCAGCAAATTACCGCCCAATCAGCCTACTCAGCTGTATTGGAAAAATTTTCGAACGGATTCTCACGACTAGACTCGAATCAATCCGCTTTTTCAATAAGTGGCAAAGGGCCTACAGAAGCCAAAGAGAGGGGATCGAGCATGTTTATAGTCTGGTAGATTATATGAAAACAGCGTTCAGTCAAAATGAAATAGGAACCGCACTGTTACTCGACGTAGAAAAAGCGTTTGACTCTGTCTGGCACAATGACATGAGATACAAACTAGCTAAAATGGGGCTACCTACCAAAATTCTAAGGATCATATCATCATTTTTATCTGATCTGATCGAGATTATTGGTAGATTATATGAAAACGGCGTTCAGTCAAAATGAAATAGGAACCGCGCTATTACTCGACGAAGAAAAGGCGTTTGACTCTGTCTGGCACAATGGCACGAGATACAAACTAGCTAAAATGGGGCTACCTACCAAAATTCTAAGGATAATATCGTCATTTTTATCTGATCTTATCGAAAAATAAAAGTGAGGGTCAACCACGAGGTGTCAGACGAGGTAAAACTTGAAGCGGGCACTCCACATGGTTCGGTCTTTAGCCCGCTTTTATGTATAATATATGTGAATGACATTGACAAAGTAGGGAAGAACCATGTTGAACTGTCTCAATTCTCAGACGACAAAGGAATGTGGACGGCCAGTAAGTCTCGACTGCACCCTCGGGGAGAGGTAGTACCTTTGTGAGAGGACCCAACCTCTCACACTGGTCCTCACCCGAGGGTTCAACCGACATCAGCCAAGAGACCATCACGACGCAACTGGTGACACCGACCGAGTACCCGAAGCAGTTCCTCCTTCAACACGCCTAGACATGTGAGAACGAATCACCTACAGTCAACGAGGGTCGAAAGGGGCTTGTCCCCTATACCGTCCCTGCGCGCCTTCGGCGCGCGAAATCATTCCTTTCGATTGCCTGGCTTCCCCATCCACAAGTCACGGATGGAAAAGTTGTAAATTAAAAACCGAATAGCTCTAATTTACAGCTTTCTATCTTTTCTACCTTCTCGATCTCATCAGACACACGACCAAACTGAACGACAAACTATGAGGTATTGATACAATCCTCATGCAAAGATGTGCAGAAAACCTAACAAGATCAAGGCAAGGATTCCCGAAGGATAACCAGATGCCTCATAATCACATTCGGCATCCTATCTCCCAGAAGGCTTGATGGATGACTCCCGGTCTTTCAAAACTAAACTGTTGGAGCTTTCTCCACTCCTTTTTTGTAACCGCTATGGTCATATACCGGGGCCGCTACCAAACCGACTTTGCTGCTTGGTTTTATATTCTCTTCTTCCCCTAAATTTGCCATCGCACAACATTATATTCTGGCTCGCCACCATGGTGGGACTCAAACCTCTACCATCTCCAAGCTGGAACCGAATAGAGCCCACTCTCTAATAGTCTTAATGGCGTTGGGGGATTGATTATTGACAATCTATCACTCCAACGTAAACTACCGGGAATTCTAACCACGTGCATACCCCCCTCAGACCCCATTTGAGGCAACAGGAAAGCTAGGCCTGTGTGATCCAAGTGAAATAAAATAAGGTTAACCGGTCGCAAGGGATTTGTAAATCCCACATCGTCCCTGCGCGACTTCGGCGCGCTAAAACCTTTCATTCATTCAATTTTGTAAGCGTCTGTTGCGCATTTTTGACCCAGCCAAATAGGTTCCAACGCAGGCCTGCCCCCGAACCAGGGAAGTTCGGGTCTTTCCATGGGTGGTCCCCGAGAGGGGATAACCAGATACATGACCCGCGAAAGGTGCTGCCACTCCCAGAGGTAGGTTTCATCTTATACATCATGGTGAGCTGAACGCAGTCACTCTCAACATGGACATCCCAGTCAATCTCAACATGGACATCCCAGTCACTCTCAACATGGACATCCCAGTCACTCTCAACATGGACAGCCCAGTCACTCTCAATATGGACATCCCAGTCACTCTCAACATAGACATCCCAGTCACTCTCAACATGGACATCCCAATCACTCTCAACATGGACATCCCAGTCACTCTCGACATGGATATCCCAGTCACTCTCAACATGGACATCCCAGTCACTCTCAACATGGACATCCCAGTCACTCTCAACATGGACATCCCAGTCACTCTCAACATGGACAGTTGTTGTCGTCTATCAAAAACACATCAAACTGTAAAGCCGGAAAATTGATTAAAACAGCCCGAGGCAGATTATACTTGCCAATGATAGCCCACCATCGCTCCATGATCTATTTTCGAAGTGGCAGACAAATACTTGCCCGAAAAAACACCACAGCACCATCGGGGAGAGGTAGCACCTTTGTGAGAGGACCCCCCCCCCCTCTCGCTCTGGTCCTCACCCGAGGGTTCAGTCAACCCAACACTCTTCGTGACCATCTAGCCAGAGACATCTGCTAAGTACTCGATCCTTTTCCTCCTTTCACACGCCTAGACACGTAGCTTCCAGATCTCAACAGTGACAGAGGGGCGAAAGGGGCCTGCCCCACAGCGTCCCTGCGCGCCTTCGGCTCGCGAAACCATTTCGTCTTTTCCTCCAATTCTACGGACAGTTATCACTTTTTCCATCTCCTGATTCCCGGTATCAGTCCTCTTCCTTTCGAGCCACGCCTCCATTCGCCTGGTGTCCCGGCGTTTGGTTGACGGCGATTTCTTCTTCTTTGTGTTTCTTTATCTCTGCTCCTCTGGGTTTTGTTGTTTCAGTTGCGTTTGGTGTACTTAACCCCTTACCCTTCGTCTGGTGTGGACCAGTGCAAGAAGGTCCGCGAATGGTGCTACCACTCCCAGAGGTAGGTTTCATCTTATACATCATGGTGAGCTGAAGGCAGTCACTCTCAACATGGACATCCCAGTTGAGAAGTGAGCTAGCGTCCAGCACCGTCAAAGTGTCCTTAATTTTCTTCTGCATGTAATCCATGGCTGATTTGATGGGCACGCTCTGAAGTCAGAAGTGTGAATGATGGCATGTGATGTCAACTCACCTCCAAGACCTGTACCTCCAATGCCATGTCGTACCTCTTCACCAAAGAGGTCGAAGGGAGAGGAGAAGCAGGAAGTGAAGATGGAAGTTGCCCAATCCGTACCTGACTCTCCTATCAACCTCAACCAATCGAGCCTCAAATCCAGTTCAACCTCGGAGTCCGAGCATGGAACTGCAGATGAAGGAGATACTAGCCTGGGAGCCTGCATTGAAATCCCAGATGGAGTTTGACGGAACTGGGGATGATTATTTGGAATACCTAATATCAACCCAGAAGGAATGGGCTAAGGAAACCTACGACATCCTCATCAACAAACTAGGACACTTGGAAGCAGCAAGGATCCGCGACCCGTTCTTCCACAGATGGCTAAAACGCAAAAATTTGGAAACAACAGCTGCCAAGCCTTCTCCTTCCCAGCCACCTTCTTTCAAGAAGAAGCACAAACGGAACAAACACCACTAAACCCCGAACACTTTCCTCCTTTGACGCGCCTAGACATACTGCCAAAACTTAATCTACAGTTAAAGAGGGTCGAAAGGGGCTTGCCCCCACACAATCCCTGTGCGTCATCGGCGCGAAAAAAACATTTGATTCGGAATTCTGCGGACAGCCCGGGCAAGGGACGCACACCGAATCAGCCACCACAGACCTCAGAAACATGCGAAGAGAAGATTATGGAGGAATACAATAAAATCATGGCCGAGTCTCAAGAATTTAAACAACGATCAGATTAAGTCTCCAGAATGGCTAGACAAGAAAAATCAACAAAATCAATAAACAACCATATCTCCATCACATCCGCCTCCTAAAAAGAAGATCCGCAGGAACCACAAACGCGGATAAGCTGCTTCCTTCTCCTTTCATCCTTTACCACGCTCAGACATGGTATAAAATATTATACAGCTAATGGGCCTAGTCGAAAGGGGCTTTTCTTCGGCGCGCAAAAACCATTTCATTTCTAATTCAACTTCAGTCATCACTCCGCCATCATTTATTCACACTTCTGACGTCAGAGCGTGAACAACTAATTAGCAATGGACTACCTGCCAAAGAAAATCAAGGAAATTTTGCTGGTGCTGGACGCCAGCTCACTTCTCAACTGGGATGACCATGTTGTGAGTGTCTGCGTCCAGCTCACCGTTAAGTACAAGATGGAGCCCACCTCTGGGAGTGGTAGCATCTTTCGCTCGCACTGGTCCACCCCAGAGGAAGGGAAAGAAGTCTGCCACCGAAACCATCAAAACACCAGTGGAAGTACAGAAGAAGAAAAAGACACCATCCACCAAACGAATGGAAGCCTGACTTGAGAGGAGAAGAGCAGAGACAGAGAAACAGGAAAAGAAGGTGTCAACCATCAAATCCCCTCCTCCTTCCCCTCCTACGTCAATCCCCACCTCTTCACCGAAAAGGTCAGAAGGCAAGATGGGTGAGGCTGAGGAGGAGATGGAAGTCACCCAATCCAAATCTGCATCTCCTATCTGCTTGACCAATCAAGCTTGGGCTCTGACAAGGAAGATGAAGGCAACCAGGAAGAGATACCATCGCCCAAAATAATAGAATTCCTGGATGAACGCGCCATCGACCTCTACGGATCCCTTAAGCTTGACTTCGTCGGTTCCATTAGTCAATTCAGGAAATGAGGACACCTGGGAAGAAAGCGAAAATAAAATTAGAGTCCTAGCATATACAGAGAAACTCTTAGAGGCCTTCAAAGTCAGGGAGCAGGACTTCCACAGACACATGAAAGAAGTGCTCACCCGGAACAACAAAGCCAAGAAAAAGGGCAAAAAGAGCAGACGTCATAAACCCAACCTGGCCACTTTCCTCCTTTACACGCCCAGACACGTCGCTAAACCTCAAATATACAGTAAAAGAGGGTCGAAAGGGGCTTGCTCCAAACCGTCCCTGCGCGACTTCGGTGCGCAAAACCATTCATCTTCGAAATTTCAGTTCTGCTACTAAAGCAATACTTAATGATTACTTAGCCTTGACTTTAACCCTTTACCCAACGAATCGCCCGCATCCGTCCACGTAATATGCAAATTCAGCAGCTGAAAAAATATATATCGAAAAATTGCAACAAAACCATATCATGTTACCCCTCTTTGGAACGAGCTCGTTGAGCTCGTTCCAAGGAGGAGTCACATGATATGGTTTTGTTGAAATTTTTGTAAAAAAAATAAAAAATAATATTTAAAATAATGAATTTTGAAATCGTCTGCGTTGGGTAAAAGGGTTAAGGTGTAAATTATTTACTTGAAAGCATCTCTGACTGCATCACTTAAAACTAAAGCAATTACGACATATACATTGGCACTCTGACTGCATCACTTAAAACTAAAAAATTGTTTTACAGTTATTTACTGGAAAACAACAATTGGTGCTTTACAGTAAATAATTGCAAAATAATTCTACCACTAAATCACTGCTTTTTGACTACTTTGCCTTGAAACTATGAAATTATTTTGCAGTTATTTACTGGAAAACACAAATGGGAGCTTTACAGCAAATACTTGCAAAATAATTCTACTACTAAAGCACTACTTTATGATTACGAAGCTTTCACTTTAAGTTGTAAATTATTTATTAGTAGACTCTCGTGGATTGATAAGCATGTAGTGGTCGAGGTATAAAGGTCATTTACCAACCAGCCTGGTTGGTCGGGATCTCCTAGTCTCGTGGTAAATCGGTTGCTTTGTGTGCTCGAGGTCGACGGTTCGAACCCCGGCTCCCGCACTTATCTCTCCTCCTGTTATATTTGGGGGCTCGTCCGATCCTCAGCAGTAGGTGGCACTGCGGGTGTTTCGTCCGCTCTGGGGCAGGAACCTGGGCGAGATTCACATGTGGTGAATCTCAAAAAAAAGGGGAGAGTAGTGTAGCGGTTTACCAACCAGCCTGGTTGGTCCGAATCTCTTAGTCTCGTGGTAAATCGGTCGCTTTGTGTGCTAGAGGTCGACGGTTCGAACCCCGGCTCCAGCACTTATCTCTCCTCCTGTTTCAAGCAAATTAAGTTATAAAGCAAATAAAGTTATTTGGGTCGCATGGGATTTAAATTTAAATCCCACATCGCCCCTGTGCGCCTTTGGCGCGCTGAAACTTTTCATTCATCTTCAGAAAACAGTTTAATGGGAAATGCACAGACAGAAAAAAACTGACGGTGTGAAAAAATCATTAAATGCATATATAAAAACAAAAACAAACAAGAGGCCCCACGGGGCCAGAAGTGCTCATCTTGAACAGAACACAATATAAACAGAGTCCAAGAAGGAGTGTACATTAAGCAATCCATCTCCATAGGCTACACTGGGGTGCGACGAATTACCACATAGAACTACATACATGTAGATACCACATAGAACTACATAGATACCACATAGAACTACATAGATACCACATAGATACTTCGTAGACCTTAAAAGTGAAAAAAATAGTTATAAAAGGGACAATGAACATTTAATTGCCGAAAATATAAGAAATTGTTGTTGTGCTCGATCTATTTTCAGGAAAGACGATGATCGGCGCACGGACTCGATTCGGATGAGATTGCGCGAAAGATGGACATAGTACCATGGATGGTATTATGGTTTATTTATTGGTGACGCCTTAACAGTCAGGGTGATATTGTGTCGGTGACAGATTTATTGGTGGAGGAGGCCGTAGCACCCGGTCCCGGAGAGCCACTGAGCATCGACAAGCACCTTTCAGCTCTCCAATGACATTATGTGATAACCCCAAATCCTATCACGTAGCAGTACTACGCACCAGGGCCGGTGAGCTGGGGTTGTACCCCAGGGTCCGGGGTGCCGAATGGCCCGGCACGGCGTCAGACCAATGGCGGATACAAAGGGGGTGGGGGGTGGGTGGGGGGGGGGGGGGGGCAGCCCCCCCCCCTTTAGCGCGTGTTTGTCTAGCATGGGGGGGCAGTCTCCACTCTTCACAAATTTGGGGACTCCCCACCCCACGTTGCTGGAGAGGAATCCGTTAGTTTCAATACTATTAATGCAATACGGATTGCCCCCCCCCCCCCCCCCCCCTGTCCAATAAAAATCTGGTCTGAATCGTACATGGTCCGAATCGTCCATAATCCTTTTAGAACTACCGGTTGTCGAACATAATATGGTTTTCAAACAGCCACCCCCCCCCCCCCCCCCACCAGTATAGACACGTAGGGGTCTTAATACGTCTATGTAGTATCTATGTGGTATCTATGTAGTTCTATGTGGTATCTATGTAGTTTTATGTAGTTCTATGTAGTTCTATGTGGTAATTCGTCGCACCGCTACACTGTCAATCCTTGAGTCCCTCAGGAGTGACAAAAATAATCCGGGCATCATGCCTTTTCTTCAGTTGATCATAATGTAAAATGTAGAGCTCCCCTATGAAGACCCTTGATACAACCTATGTAGATTAATCTTAGTTACACACCTCTAGAGGGTACTGAATACAAAATTTGTAATTGTTCAGCAACATGGCCAATTGCATAGGGAGCCCAAATGTTAACCCAGGCTCTCGATTTGAACACAGTTGAATCTGACTTCCCTCGAGATGTTGTGTACCAAATATGAAAGCATTCTGACTGTTGGATCTGAAGAAGAGAAATTTTAAAGAAATTTCTTCATATTGCACTAAGTTAAAATTTGGGCTACCACAGTGAGCCCAAATATTAACATATGGAACCGATTTGCACAAACCTGAATCCCCCCACCCTAGAGATGTTGTATACCAAATATGAAAGCATTCTGACTAGTGGATCTGAAGAAGAAGATTTTTGAAGAAATTCCCTCATATTGTATTAAGTTAAATTTCAAGTTTCCATGTGGAGCCCAAATATTAACCCAGGCACTCGAATTGAACAAACTTGAATCTGACCCCACCAGAGATGTTGTATATACCAAATATGAAAGCATTCCCACTGGTGGATCTGAAGAAGATTTTTAATGAAATTTCCTCATATCGCACAAAGTAAAAATTTGGGCTACCATAGCGAGTCCAAATATACACCTAGGGATCTGATTTGAACAAACTTGAATCTGACCCCCCCCCCTAGAGATGTTGCATACCAAATATGAAAGCATTCTGACTGGTGGATCTGAAGAAGAAGATTTTTTAAAACTATCCCCCATATTGAACAAAGTTAAATTTTGGGCTTCCTACGGAAGCCCAAATATTAACCTAGGGACTTAGTTTGAACAATCTTGAATCTGACCCTCATAACAATGATGTATACCAAACATTAAAAGATGCTGACTGGTGGTTCTGATGTATACCAAACATTAAAAGATGCTGACTGGTGGTTCTGAAGAAGAAGATTTTTAAAGAATATTCTCCATATTACCCTATGTTAAAAATTTGGGCTCCTGTATTGAGCCCAAATATGAATCAATGGGCTTAAATTGTAACAAACTTGTATCTGACCCCCCTATGAATGCTGTATACCAAATATCCAAAAATTCTGATGATTGGTTCTGGAGAAAAGATTTTTTAAAATTTTTGGAAATATGCGGACTCAGCATTTTTTCGATGCCCATTACAGAGCACCCTAACATAACCGATGGCAATTTTTTTTACCATTCAATTCTACTGGTCCTAAGGATACTTCATACCAAATAACAGCTCTCTATTCTGTGTGGTTTGGGAAATATGGGCGTTTGAAAATATTTCTATTTTTAGCTCCCAGGGTTCCCATGGGGATGCAGGATTTTTTTTTTTTGGCATGAGTCAAGTACTTACGACCCAATAATTCCACATACCAAATTTGGTTCAAACCGGACGATCAGTTCAGAAAATAGAAATTTTGGGTGGGCCCAAAAATCTTACCCCTCCCATTACAAAGCCAAATATTGCATAACAAACTTCTTTTGAACAAACTTGATTCTTCACCTCAAAAGGAAGCTCCATGGCAAATATCAAGTCATTGTACACACTGGTTCATGATACAGTTAAAACTAGAAGTCCTGTCACGAATAGTGCGCTTATCTAGGCTTAATTGCGCGTTGGAATTGCGCACAATTGCCATATCGAACGGCACCCAAAGCACGGCAGGTTCTCTTGGTTACTCATAGCAAACACATGCAATGTTTCTGCCATTGGACCTCCGGGTTACCCGGAGGTCCATTGGCAGAAACATTGCTTATGCACAGGCCATATGTACAGAATTTGATAGCTTTACTTAGGCAATAACGCGTATATTAACGCGCATATCAACGTGCTATTTGTGCGCATTTCATGACAGGACTTCTAGTTTTAACTGTAAGAAGATTTTAAAAATATTTTGGAGCATTTTTCCCCACTCCCTCCCTATGGGGCTGGGCATGTTGAGTTGAACAAAAATGCAATGCCCCTACGGGACCATCACTCACACAAACTTTCACTTGAATTGGCCTTGTGGTTTTGGAGAAGACCAAAACATGTCATGGTGACGACGGACGAAGGGCGATGAGATTAGCTCAGCTTGACTTTGTCTAGATGAGCTAAAAACAATATTCAGGTTTGTGCAGTTTTTGAAATATGGACATTTGAATTTTGTTCCATTTTTAGCTCCTGGCGATCCAACGGGGCTGAGGAAAAAAAATCAGGTATAAACCACGTATTTTTTATCAAAATATACTACGTGCCAAATAGTGCAAATTTATCAGCCCATCCGTTCTGGAAATAGAAATTTTTGGAGTCTGAAATGGCCATCCTACAGGGAGCCCAAGTACTGACCTATGGAGTTCCTTTGAACAAATTTGAATCTGCATCACAAAAGGAAGTTCCATGTCAGAAATCTAGTCATTACTGCATTGGTTTATGAGAAAATGATTTTTAAAGCATTTTAAGCTTTTGGTTTATTAATGCCAGCCCGAAGAGGAATAGCAACTTTTTGAAAAACAAGCCAAGACCAATACCGGGTCTGGACCTGCGTCGCTGCAACTGAATCGGCAAACAGGAAGTGGCTGCACGGCAGATCTGAAAATTGCATACACGATACAACTGATCATTATCAGGCTCCAGATGAAACATAAAATCAATCCCTTGCATAGAAGCCGAGAAAAGTTTGACGAAAAATTTCAATGTTCAGTGGGTACAGTAAAATTTCAAAGTATCGGCAAACAGGAAGTGGCTGCACGGCAGATCTGAAAATTGCTTACACAATACAACGCATCATGATGAAGCAGCAGACCAAATATAAAATCAAACCCTTGCAGAGAAGCCGGGAAAACCTTGACGGAAAAAGTGTTTTGGACGGACTGATGGACGGACTGACGGACGGAGTCAAGCGGTTACTAGACCTGCTCTGCCGCTGGCGACGCAGGTAAAAAAAGCAGAGGAGTATACGCCACAAATATGCTTTGTACCAAATTATTTTTAGATTTGGCCCAAAGGTTCTGCGGAAAAATATTTAGTTGATGGAGCACAAGAAAGAGAACTCAGTATTTTCCCCTTACCAAGTGAGTTAAAATGGGCATCCCCATATGGCGTCATACCAGAAGATAAGTGGTCAGACAAGGATAATGTCAGGTACAAAAAGGCCAATGTCTGACTGAGGTTTAAAATCATCAGTCAAAATGTCTGATGCCAAAATTAATGAAGTTCATTGATCATAACATCATGCATGCTGGAAATCATAGTCATAACTAGCAAGCCTAAAATTAATGATTACTGTGATTTCTGGTCCTGGCAAGTTGGGAAATATGAAGAAAGTGACTGTACAGCTCATCAGTATTAACAGCATGTGAAGGAATACAGTTTGATATAGCCATACATGTATCTAAATTATGTCTGAAGGGTAATTCAGTTCCAATTTAGAATGAAATCAATCATACCTTGTTTGGCAGGGCTCAGTGAGCCCTGCCAAACAAGGTATGGTTGGATGAGTTTTGAGCAATTTCAAGATGAAGGTACATGTACACCCAAAACAATTTATTTTGAATACTCAAACTCCATTTTGTAATATGTCAGATATCATTCTTAAATGACAGACCTGATTCATTTGGTGTCTGACATTTGGTCTGGAAGAGCAATGAAAATTATTTTCAGGCTTGTATGGCACCCCATGATAAAACCGACAGCAATTTTTTGGTCCGTTTCCAACTGACCCTAAGGAAGCTGCATAACAAAAAGCAATATTCAAGTCCACACAGTTTTTGAAATATGGGCCTTGTAATTTTTTGGTCCGTTTCCAACTGACCCTAAGGAAGCTGCATAACAAAAAGCAATATTCAAGTCCACACAGTTTTTGAAATATGGGCCTTGTAATTTTTTGGTCCGTTTCCAACTGACCCTAAGGAAGCTGCATAACAAAAAGCAATATTCAAGTCCACACAGTTTTTGAAATATGGGCCTTGTAATTTTTTCTGGGCATCAATCGAGTAATTATGGCTCAAACTACCAGGTACATGCAAAATTTGGTTCAAATGAGCCAATCGGTTCTTGAAATAGAAATTTTGGATGGGGACCAAAATGGGCATGCTCCCACCGAGCCCAAATATTGACCCACCAACCTGTCTTGAACAAACTTTAATCTTCATCACCAAATATCAAAGCATTCTCTGTAGTGGTTCATATAAAGATTTTTAAGCTTTCAGTGCATTAACTGCAGCCCGAAGACGGCAGCTGTTTCATTTGAACAAAGTAGAAAGGGTATACTCCAAAGATGGTTTATGTCATATATGTACAGTAAAAACTAGAAGTCCTGTCATGAAATGCGCACAAATAGCACGTTGATATGCGCGTTAATATACGCATTATGGCCCAAGTAAAGCTATCAAATTCTGTACATATGGCCTGTGCACAAGCAATGTTTCAGCCAATGGACCTCCGGGTAACCCGGAGGTCCATTGGCAGAAACATTGCATGTGTTTGCTTTGAGTAACCAAGATAAACTGTTGTGCTTTGGATGCCATTCAATATGGCAATTGCGCGCAATCCCAACGTGCAATTAAGCCTAGATAAGCGCACTATTCGTGACAGGACTTCTAGTTTTAACTGTATGAATTTGGCACAGTGGTTTTAACAACACATTTCAATTTAGTTGATGGAGAACAGAAAAAAGGAAGACTCTGCATTTTCCCATTGTAAACACTGTTAAATTGGCATTCCCATACAGCACCCCATTGACAAAACCGATAGCAATTGTTTTGGTCTATCTGATTCCACTGGACCTTAGAAAGATGCATACCAAAAAACAATATTGTTCCATGCAGTTTTGGCAATATGGAAATTTGAATTTTTTATTATTTTTAGCTCCTGGGGTTCCCATAGGGCTGTGAAATATGTTTTTCAGGCAGCAATCAAGTCCTTATGACCCAATTATACTACATGCCAAATTTGGTTCAAATCAGTCCATCGGTTCTTGAAATACAAATCTTGGGTGGAGCACAAAAAGGGCATGCAACCACAGAGAGCCCAAATACCGACCTACAAACTTCCCTTGAACAAACTCTAATCTTCACCACTAAAGGAATTTCCGTACCAAATATCAAGGCATTCTCTCTGGTGGTTCATGATTTTTAGACTTTTTGGGTATTAACCACACCCTGTAGATGACAGCATCTTCATTTGAACAAAGTAAATAGGGTATACTCTAAAGATGGTCTGTGCCATATATGTATGAATTTGGCCCAGTGGTTTTGAAAAAGAAAACAAGTTTTGAAAGTTAATGAAAGCAGCATGATGGATGACGGTGGTGGCAATAACGCCCACTGATTTACAGTCAGGTGAGCAAATAAAACAAACTAAGAAATGTGTAAGAGTTTTTTGTATATGTTTAATGATACAAAATTCAGGACAAGTTACGTGTACTGAACAAGGGACACAGGCAAACTTCACACATTCAAAATAATAATCCTAGTCACAGCACAACTGAGTAGGGAAAATTTCTACCTAACAAAAGGTACAGCAGAGAAAAAACATGCACTGCAAGGAATAGTGGTTATCTCCCTTTGTTTTCTTTTCAATTATCCTACAAAAGAACTATAATTTAAGTTTTAACTAAAACATACCAAATTATTATGAAAGTGTTATATCATCACAGTAATAAGTGGATGGAATGGACAATGTTTTAACACTTTCAGTGCCATTCGTAGTTGTATCTTTGTTCACGGTGATATACCACTGGAAACAACTATACATATCAGTTTTACCACAGTTTGAAACATTGTGGTATACCAACAGCTAATGACAAATGAAAGGTTCTCAGATTGGCCCAGTAGCATAATGGTTAACCTTTTTGAAGCCGAAAGACAGCTATTTCGGTCTATGAGCACAACACACCATAATTTCGTAAAGTACACGACTACACAGTGTATTTGTGGGGTAGCCCATTCAATATTTTCAACCTGCAGCCTTGGGGCTGCAGGTTGAAAATATTAATTGTCAACCCCAAAATAGTGACTATGGACCATTAAAATGATGCCACTGAAAAGACATGGGATATTTTATTGGCGTACAAGGGGTGGTTAATCATCTCTCATCAGAAAGTATCTGTAGTTAAATTTAACTCCCTATTTATTTAATTCGACATAAGGAAACAAAACTTTTCATTTCTGCCTCACAAATCAGATACGAGAGCATCATTCCTCCAGGAAAGCTCAAATCAACGGAAATTAATTATCTTTAAGTATAGCTTTAAAAAAATATTTAAACAAAAAACAAGAAAAATATGACCTTGATCTGTGACCTTGACCTCCATCGAACAAAAAAAAGAATTTGCGCGACACGTCATCTCCCCATAGGCAACATGTGTGCCAAGTTTCAACAAAATCCAATGAAAGATCTCAGAGTAATGGAGCAGACACGAAAATCTTCCTGACGGAGAGACAGACGGATGGAAATGACAAACACTAGATGCCCAACAAGTTTTGGAGAGGGGCATAAAAAATGATATTTGGTAAGCAATATTCAGTGATTGATTTGTTCTGTTTGTTTATTGGTGTTTAAGGTCACATATTTCTGCACAACGGATAAACATGGCCGCAACATGGAGATAAAAATCAATTCCAAGCAACTGTTTAAACCTATGTTACGCATTTTAGAGGACTTCACCTCAGACATTGGTTACCAGGTGCTATTTGCCAGTAAATCAGAGCTTGTTTACCACAGCTTTTCTTTCTTTTTATTCAGACCATTTACCTGCTACTTCAGACAAAATTTCTACTTTTTTCAGTACAACCTAGGTGTGTAACTTTCCCAGGTGGGCCTGTCCATAACCCCCACTGCCATGATTATTCTAAGATGAAAAGGGGCATAACTCTGGCAAAAAAAGTCTGATCAAAACTATAATCGCAGGTGCACAGGTTTCCATGGTAGTGAACATCTTCACCAAGTTTCAAAGGAATTGACCCATAAACATCTGAGAAAATCACCGGACAAAATTCAGCCCAATGCATCTCCTATTTAAGTCAAAAAGCTGCATAATTCTGGCCGAAATAATCCAACTGGAACTCTAATCGCAAATCTAGTCATGGCTTCTCTCCACCAGCCATGACTGGATTTGGTAAAAAAACATCTAGAAAACCGGACAAAATTCAGCCCAATGCATCTCCTATTTAAGTCAAAAAGCTGCATAATTCTGGCCGAAATAATCCAACTGGAACTCTAATCGCAAATCTAGTCATAGCTTCTCTCCACCAGCCATGACTGGATTTGGTAAAAAAACATCTAGAAAATACTCAGTGGGTTAAGCGTTAATTGTAAATAGAATGGGTTTTCATTTTTGGAATAAAGTTAAAAAATATTTTCCACAATCCGGTATAAGTGTTTCCATTAGTTGCTTGAATCCTGCACTCTATGTAATAGGTTACCATGCGGCAACCGCGTTGTGTCCTTGGGCAAGACACTTCACCCCCATTGCCCACGTGGGGGCACGGTGGCGTTGTGTACTATGGCGTACTGCAAGTGGATGGTGCACCTGTCTTCAGCCAATGCTAACCCTGCTTGTGTGGAGTTGGTATGTTGGGGAGCTGACAGTTGCTCACGTTGCTCAGTGGTTCTCTCCGGGTACTCCAGCTTCCTCCACCTGTAAAACTGTCATGGTCATGATTAGCCATTGTGCAGAAATATGTGACCTTAAAACACCAATTTATTTATTTAATTTGTTTATTTAATGGTGTTTAAGGTCACATACTTATGCACAATGGCTAATTGTGGCCGCAACAGTTTTACAGGTGGAGGAAGACGTAGTACCCGGAGAGAACCACCGAGCAACAATGAGCAGCTGTCAGCTCTCCAACATCGTAACTCTGAGCCCAGCACCGCGGCACAGGCAGGGTTAGATTGGTTGAAGATAAGTGCACAATTGACATGCAGTACGCCTTAGTACACAGCGTCATTGTGCCGTCATGTAGGCAATCAGGGTTAAGTGCCTTGCCCAAGGACACAACGTGGGAGCGTGAATCAGTCATTTAATTTAATTTAATTCAGTCAGAAAATTATTAACTACTAAGTGAGAAAGGATAATTCAAAAATTTAATTCATTTTGAAGGGATAAATGGAATCATGCACTAAAGGTGTGTTTACTTCTGTACAAATACACAAAAATGGATTCCGATTTTATGATTGAAAGACGTTCTCATGCCTTCTCAAAGACTTACAAATTTTAAAGCTTTTTGGATTCATTAGAAGTTTTAAACCATTTTTGAACCATTACAAATTTTAAACAGTTTTTGCTAGATCTAACTCCAGTATGAGTCATTTAACCCCTAGCAATCTGGTAGTGCAGCAGAATTTTCTCCAATCACTCTATTTTTCTCTGGTTTAACTATGAATTTAACTAATTATATCTTGTTTGATAGAGCTCATTGAGCTCTGTCAAATGAGATATATTTGGTTCAATATCAAACTGCATTATGGGAAATATTTGCTGCTAAAAATTCGGTCATTTTGACAGGGTGTAGGGGGTTAAATACTCCAATGCTAAACCACTTTCTTGTCAAGGACAGGGAAATGAAATGTATCTTCAAGTATTAAGAGAGATGACAGAACAGATGGCCGTGACTTAACCCTTTACCTAACGAATCGGCTGCATTCGCCCACGTAATATGCAAATTCAGCAGTTGAAAAAATATTATTTTTCAACAAATTTCAACAAACCCATATCATGTGACCCCTCATTGGAACGAGCTCGTTCCAATGAGGGGTCACATGATATGGTTTTGTTTAAATTTTTGAAAAAATTATATTTAAAAATAATAAATTTTGATATCGTCTGCGTTGGGGCAAAGGGTTAAGCACACAATATTCTTGCTGTAAATTTACGTATGAAGAGTAACCTACGTCTTGTCTAGAAATCTGATGATGCAATTTATTTATTTAATGGAGTTGGAAACTTTCGACAGCCTGACAGTTTTACAGGTGGAGTAAGCTGGAGTACAACAGACTCCCCAACATACTAACTCCACACAAGCAGGGTTAGCACTGATTGAAGACAGGTGTACCATCAATGTACAGTACGCCTTAGTACACAGCGCCACCAGCTCCCATGTGGGGAATCGGAATTAAGTCACTTATTGGCATTTAAGGTAACATATTTGTGCACAGTGGGAAACCGTGAAAGCAACATGGAGTCAAGTTTAGTCAATTGTTTATACCCACCATGTTGCCCATTTTTGAGGACTTCCACCTCAAACATTGGTGACTGGGTCCTCATTTAAAAGTAAAACAGAGCTTGTTTACCACAGTAGACAAGTACTGCTTCACTACTTGGGGTTCCCACAGGGACATGCAATATAAAACATTCAATAAATAAATAAATCTTAACAGGAGAAGAGTATGAAACAGGGAAAGCATTACATGAAAAGGATGTGTATGTGTGTTTGTGTGTGATGGTGCACGTGTGTGTGGGGTGGGGCTGTATCTGTGTGCGTGTGTATATACTTGGAGCATGCAATATTGTGAAAGTTGAAGGAGTATCCATGACATATAGGTCAAGCTAGCCGGGTGCTTTTGCATTACATCTCTGTTTTCAATTTATGTAAAGATAGCACGTCATGTTAACCCTTTACCAAACATGAAAAGCAGACAACACTTGAAAAAAAATTCTTGAATAACTATTTTTTTTCATTTTTTGTCTCAAAAACATAGGTTATGACCGCTCGTTGGAACAAGCTCAATGAGCTCGTTCCAATGAGGGGTCATAACCTATGTTTTTGAGACAAAAAATGAAAATAATGAAATTTAATTGGCAATTTTTGAGAATAGCGCTGGCCGGTTTTGGCTGTTACGTTGGGTAAAGGGTTAATAAAGAATATATCTATCTATCTATCTTCACCTTGTCGACTTATTTGTCCTAGCTTATAAAGTCAGTTTAACCTACATTTTCATTTCCATGCTGTCCAATATGGAGGGCTCCAACCTAACGGCATCCTAATATACCCACTAGTATAGAAAGTTTTTCCTGCAGTCGGCAAACACTGCTCTTCTTTCTAGAGTTCCCAATCCTGCCTTCTTTCCACTCTCTTCAGATTACCGTATTAACTCTATGTATATTGGGACACTCTATGATTTGGGACACACATTTTTTCCAGAAAACTATATTTTTTTTTATGCTCCAAGTTTGGGACATTCAGGAGATTTGTTTCCATTTGGCCCATCGCTAGTAGCAGATGACACTCATAAAAAAAATTCCTGAGTAACTAAAAATTTTCATTTTTTGCTTCCAAAACATAGCTTATGATCCCTCATTGGAACGAGCGCAATGCGCCCGTTCCAATGAGGGATCATAAGCTATGTTTTGGAAGCAAAAAATGAATATATAAAAAAAAATTGGACGCCGATTTTCATATATAGCGATGGAAAACGAATCACACATAACTTTATTCAGCATCAAATCAAGACTAGGCTGTGTTCTTTCCCCATTTTCTAGGAATTGGGACACCTGTGAAAATAATTATTTTTAGCTGTCCCAATACATAGAGTAAATAGGGTATTAGAATTCATGAGTAGCTGAATGCACCTCAGCTCCATTTCAACATTTATTGGAAGCTGTTTAGGTTATCAGAATTGATGTGTTGCTGAATACACCACATCTTTATTTCAATATTCACCACAAGCTGTAAAATATCGAACAAGCTCAAACTACTCTGAACACAAAAATAAACGTAGGATTTCAACTGGAATACAACTTGTTTGGGATCTGGTCAAAATTATTCTGACATGATTCTCCTGAGCCACCACGCTCCCTAGTGATCAGTATCACACTTGTAATTGGTAGAAACCTCAATTATTTTTGGTCATCAAAATCTCTTCACACCTTTGTCTTGCACTCTCCCATAAATTCATTGCTGATAACATCACCAAAAAGCTAAGAATCAAATTTGAGAAAGATATTTTGCTCTGTTTTCGTTCAAATGTGATGACAAGAAAAGGAGATGGACTGATGGAAGGACAGAAAGACCAACTGGATTGTTTAAATTTTTTTACTGTGAATTCCAAAAATGAAAATATATTCCATTTTCAATCAATGGATGGTTTTATGTCCTTTTTGTAATTGTATATAGTTCCAAAGAAACATAAAAATAAGGAAGTGTCATGTGAACTACACGCTAAAAACTAAAGTGTTAAAAACTACACTTGAAGTGCTGTATTTAACACTTACTATGTGCTGAACTAGCACTTTGTTCAAGTGTAGATATCCCAGAACTTGACAGGTGTTACAATAATACCACTTGACAAGTGCAATGTCGCGACACTTAAAAGGAAACAACGCAGATGACGCGGATCAGGCTCGAACTCTCGAGCCTGATCTGCATCATCATCTGCGTTGTGTCCTTTCAGGGTTCCTGAACCTGACCTGACCTGAAATTCCAGGCCATAAACACCCCAAATTCAAGGCGTTTCAAGGCTTATAGAAAGTTAAATTCAAGGTTTTTCCAGGCTTATCGTAGTTGAACCACTCAAACCGTCTCGGACGTATTTCATTCATCTCAACTCTGCGCACAATGCTACATTTTTCAAGGCTTTTCCAGGCCCAGGGAGCCAAATCAAGGCTTTTCAAGGCCTTGAATTTCATTTTTGAAATTCCAGGCTTTTCCAGGCTTTTCAAGGCCCGCGGGAACCCTGCCTTTTATGTACCCACCAAGCGCAAATCAAATTATGGACGATTCTGGAAGAACCACCAATGCTAGACACATGGGAAGTGCCATCCATTCAAGTTTCAGATGTCTGACGACTGTAATGTCTAAGTGCTTACGGCACTGCACTTTGAGTGTTAAAATCAAACCCTAAGAGTTAGAATGGGTTCAACACCTTGAAAGTGTCAGTTTTAACACTTTAGTTTTTAGTGTGTAAGGGTCTAGCACTATTCATGACACAATTAAGTTATTGGATTTTATGGTCACTTTCAGAATTTCTGGCTATATGGTATTCGGAACTGTGGAACTGATACCCTAATGACAATATTTTTTACATTTATTGGGGTTTATAAGTGATCTTTATCATCTGTATTGCAACAGTAACGCAAGTAAAATGATAAAAAAATAATACAAGAGATGTGCATCAGAGGTGCAGGCATCGAGTAGTGGCGGCAATCAGAGAGTGTTGCATGTCCATAACCCAGTTATCAATCATATGCCGGTTGACAAATCTGGAACCTTTGTTCAAGTTGTAATGCTAATAAGATCAGAACTCGAAAAAATTAATTAAGGCCCATAACTCTGTAGTGAAAAATTGGGCTGAGCCAGTTTTCGAACCCACTAGAGATATTACTGCCAAAGACCTTTGTGGCAAATATTAGTCAAATTGAAGAACGTTCGTTCAGGTTATTGCGCTAACAGTGTGAGGATGTCTGGATGCACACTGATTGAAAATGATACGGCTTTTGTGATAACAATACTGTATATTCTTCCCTGATACATCATTCGGTGGTCAGACATTTTATTTCGACAACCCAAGTGTAATGAGTATATGTTCTTTCTCTCCTAGTTGGTAGATGATTTCTAGTACAACATAGATGGTACTTACTACCAGAAATCCTAACTTAGACCATCTGGTTTTGACACCACCTTGCAGGAAAGTGTAACAATTAGAAGGTTCTTGTTAACCCTTTACCTAACGAATCGCCCGCATCCGCCCGCGTAATATGCAAATTGAGCAGTTGAAAAAATTAAATTTTTCGAAATATTTCAGCAAAATCATATCATGTGACCCCTCATTGGAACAAGCTCACTGAGCTCGTTCCAATGAGTGGTCACATGATATGGTTTTGTTGAAACTTTATGAAACATTTTAAAAAATTAAATTTAAAATAATAAATTTTGATATCGTCTGCGTTGGGTAAAGGGTTAAGTCTTTACAATCGTAATGGCTAAAACTGGCCAGTGCTATTCACAAAAAATATCATTCAATTTTCATTATATTTTAATTTTTTGTCTCAAAAACATAGCTTATCACCCCTCATTGGAATGAACTCGTTGAGCTCATCCCAATGAGGATTTTAATTAACCCTTTACCCAATGCAGACAATATCAAAATATATTATTTTAAATATCATTTTCTGGAATTTTTCAAAAACTTTCAAGAAACCCATATCATGTGACCCCTCGTTGGAATGAGCTCATTCCAACGAGGGGTCACATGATATGGTTTTGTTGAAAGTTTTTTAAAAATAATATTTTTTCAACTGCTGAATTTGCATATTACGCAGACAGGTGCGGCCCATTCGTTAGGTAAAGGGTTAAGCTATGTTTTGGAGGACAAAAAAATGAGTTGATGAAGAATTTTTTTTGCAAGTGTCTTCTGTCTCTCGTATTGGACAAAGTGTTAAGAAGGGAATATCAAATGTATTCTTGTACTACTGTCAGATAAAGCTGCAAACATGTACTAAAAATACCTACCCCCACCCCCACCCATTTCAGGTACCAAATATTTCCCATACTACAACTAAGGATTTAACAAATTCAGTTTTGTTTGAGAGAGTTCATTGAGCTCTGTCAAACATGAATGAATTGGTTGAATTCCAAGTGGCATTATTGGAAAAATTTGAAAGCTGAAATTTCAATATTTTCGACATCAGTGTGCAGATAGTTAATTAACCATCATTAAGTGGAAATTCGAAGTACAGTAGAATCCTCTTAATTGAATATCCATTTTGCCAGTGAAAATTATTCAGTTACCAGGAGTATACAATTAACAGGGATTTGGTCAGTTTTCTGTGTTCTGGAGATAAACTGAGCATTTATTCTATTATATCTTGTTTGACAGAGCTCATAGAGCTCTGTCAAACAAGATATAATAGAATAAATGTCTGTATTGGATGTAATGAGTCCAAAATGGTTGATAAATAAGAAGAAATTTAGTGCGTGTCACAGTAATTTTTTCGACATATTACAAAAATTTATATACAATTAACAGGAGTTTACTCTACAACCCATATGCAATTAACAGATCAAATTTGTACTGAAGGTATGGTAAATGGTTTTATGTTTGAAAATTATATTCAATTAACAGGGATATACAATTAAGAGATATCCAATTAAGTGGGCTCTACTGTATCAATGTGACTTGAAAAACAAAAAGCGTGAAAAAAAAAAAAAATCTGGTGCTACCATTGATGTGCTGCAACTAGTGCTGGGCTGCATTGCAAAAATAAGAATTCTAATGTTGAACGCAAAAAATCGCAGCTCATGGTTTGAAGTATTCACTTTGGAATTTTTACGGTAATGAAACAAGGGAGACTAGAGGGATAACCCCCCCCCCCCCCCCCCCCCCCCTCCCCCACTCAAAAAAAAAAGGCCTCAATACAGCAATGAGAGCAGAAACCAGGAAAATTTGAAATTTAAAGGTCATTGTGATCTTGGCCATCGTCACAATGACCTAACCTCAAAATAAATAGGGTTCTCCTCTCTTCATACCCGTCTAACATGTTAAGTTTGATTTTTATCGGCCAGGTGGAGCTTTAATTAGAGAGCAGAAACCTGGAAAATTGTAAGTTAAAGGTTACAGTGACCATGACCTTAGGCACAACGATAACAAGATAAATAGGGTTCTTTCTTCCTCTCATTACATCCAACCCACATTCAAGTTGGGTTTTGATCTGCCAAGAAAAATTTCAATTAGAGCAGCAACCAACTCCCGCAAATTTTTAAAGTTAAGGTCAATGTGACTTTGACCTTTGGTGCAGTGACTCCTCAAATAAATAGGGCTCTTCTTCTCAACCCAAATGTCAAATTTGGTTTTGATAGGCCATGTGGAATGTCAATTAACTGGTAGAGTGCTGGAAGCCCATATTTGGACTTTATTCTGAAGTGCCGGTACCACAATTTAAAGGCTTCATGTTCTGTGGATGTGCTTCATATTATCTTTGGAGTGATGTTATTTTATCTGTTAGGATTTGCCTTCTTACAATTTATGGGAGAGTGCCTACTGCCCATAAAATGTAACAAGGCAAAGATGCACAAAGAAATTGTAAGGACCAAAAATAATTTAGCACTCTACCAGTTAACAAACTTCATCTACAGACAGACTGTGCTCTACCTTCTCCCTGACAATTCTTTATTTTTTTTTTTTTTTTTTTGGGGGGGGGGGGGGGGGGGGGAGGGCGGGGATAAAAATGTGTACACCCACATCAATTGAAATATTCTTGTCATGAGGGACAAGTACCGTTATTATTTACTTACATTATTTATTGGAGTATAACTCTTTGCCTGCTGCATAGAGACTTTCCTGCCCAGAACAAAAGTACCTTGTCATTTACTCGAGGTATAATACTGATTCTTATTAACAAAATTTACCCTCATAAAACTACCGACATGATGTGACACTGGGTGCAGAAAATGTCGTTATACCTCAATAAAACAAAACTCTTAATGATTCCTTGATGTCATGCTATTCTAAATTTTTCATAAAATCAAATCACAGGTGACTTACAGCAACCATAACTTAATTTTAAAGAAAAAAAACATCACAAAACTAGAGGTACTGTGAGCAAGCTCACAAAGCGATACCCCCGTGCCTGAAATGTATAAGTTAGATTATCTCCCCTTGAAAATGTCAGAGCAGAATTATATTGCTTCATGCACATCTTCATATGGAGTTCTTCCATTGTGTAAAGTTTCATGAAAATTCTTCAAACGGTTCAGGAGGAGTTGCGCTTATAAGGATGGACAGATGGATGGACAGACGGACGGACAGGGTGATTCCTATATACCCCCCCCAAACTTTGTTTGCAGGGGGGGGGGGGGGGGGGGGAGGGGGGGTGTAAAAACAGGTTGTCTTAAGGTAAATTTCATCCTTTAAGGCCACATCATTACCGCAATATGCACTGTATTGGATGTATACAGACTTTTAAACCATTACATAATAAATTGGCGGCATCCGCCAACATAATTAAAAAAATTGTGCAACTGAAAAAAAAAAACACTTCGCCTAAACCATATCATGTGACCTCTCATTGTGGTGAGATTGTTCCAATGAGGAGTTACACGATATGGTTTGGGTGAAATTTATTTGAAAAAATTAATAAAATAATTCACCTTTTACACAAAGAATCAGCCTCATCCGGCCGAGTAATATGCAAAATTCAGCAGCTGAAAAAATATTTTTTGAAAAATTTCAACAAAACCATAATCATGTGACCCCACTTTGGAACGAGCTCTTCCAACTCGTTCCAATGAAGGGTCACAGGATATGGTTTGGTTGAAATTTTTTGAAAAATTATGAAAAATGATATTTAAAATAATAAATTTTGATATCGTCTGTTTCGGGTAAAGGGTTAAAATAATTTTTGATATCGTGTGCACTGGATAAAGGGTTAAAAACTTCTAATGTTATCAACAAACTTGGGACCCAGTATATAATAATAAATACAACAGAGAGGTTAGCCAAGTTATCCTTTCCGGTTAAGTTGACAAAGGCCAGATCACCGAGAACAAACAAGACGACGTAGACATTGTATTTAATCTGGTCAGATGGAAGGGTTTTTTTTTTTTATTGGGGTTTAATGACACTTTTGACAGACAGGGCCATCTCGTGTAAGACAGTTTACGGATGGAACATGGTTCCGGTAGGCAAGGATTGATAAAATTCAAGGCCATTTCTTGACATATTTCAGCATTTTTCAAGGGCTGACAATACCAAATTCAAGAATTTTCAAGGCCCTGCCTTCACTACATAACTAGGCCCTCCAGTCATTACTCCCTCCTCCCACTTCCCTAGAAGAGAAGTGGGAGGAGGGGGTAATAACTGGAGGGGACTTCTTAGAGCTATGCCTTCACCAACTCTGGCATATAAAACTATATCATTAGGCCACACAAAGTAGATCTTCTGTTTCTCAGGCCATTATTTGAGAAATTGCATGCGGGCGAGCGTTTTTTGATTTTATTTTTTATTTCAGTAATTACTTTTTTGCCATCAAAAGTTCATGTTCTTGGTTCAAGTTTTAGGCCTCATAATCTACAGAATAGCATGGGTGGTGGTGTATTTCATCCCTTGAGTGCAAGAAGACTTTGCAATGCTAAAGCATTGCAAAGCCTTCTTGCACTCAAGGGACAAATTCATCAATTTTTTTTAACTTGGGTAAAATATCAGACATAAACCATTTAATTTTTATTTTTTTAAAGTTTAAATTGGTTATAAAAAGAGAGCATGCGGCAGCCAAAAGGACCATGCGGGAGGGCCTGAGAAACAGATTTTTTATTTTTTTAGGCCTTACGGTTATGTACTTCATCACCATTTTCATTTCATGAATATTCATTCAAAGCTTACTGGCATATTTTACAGTATTCCATGGCCTTGAATGACCTTTGGTCAAATTCAAGGCCATTCCTTGAATCTAAGGCCAGTGGAGGTAGCAAGAGTACCCGGAGAGTATCACCGAGCTATGGCGAGCAACTGCCAGATTTCCCCACATACCAACTCAGCACACTCAAGGTTAGCGCTGGTTGAAGACAACTGCAGTATGCCTTAGTACATAGCGCCAATGTGCTCCCACATAGGCAATAAGATTAACTGCCTTGCCCAAGGACACCACATAGTTACCCCTGGTGGAGAGCGAACCAAGGATTTTCAGTCTGAAACCCCGGTACCATAACCAAAGAACCACCACGTGCCCTGGAAAGATTGACTGTTGTCGCAACAATTAATTTCAAACAATTTAACTTAAAAAAAACCCCAATGATTTATAGCCGTTTGCAGTAAACCAGAAATGGGTGCTCTAACCCTTTACCCAACGCAGACGATTTCAAAATTTATTATTTTAAATATCATTTTTTAAATTTTTTCAAAAAATTTCAACAAAACCATATCATGTGACCCCTTTTTGGAACGTGTAACCGGTGCACCAAAAATAATGCCCAGAAATCCAGTGTATTTCCAGTATATAGATTCGCTGGACTTTTTTTCCAGAATATTTCCAGGACTAGAATTTCACTTTTGCATTTTCAAAGTATTCCAGGAGTGGTGTGCAAACCCTGTTTTAGAGGCCTTCAACCCCAAGCATTGGTGACTCGAGTCCTATTTTACCAATAAAACTGAGATTGTTTACCACTTCTTGGGGTTCCCATGGGGGGTGGGGGGGGGGTGGGGAGGGGGGTAATGGTATTGATGAGCTATTTGTGGTAATCAAGCAATAAATTATAATACCGCCCAGCACAGGTCGCAGCAATGTTTTTTAATTTCAAGGACAGTGTTACAATATTAGAAATAAATAAGACGTTCTGTCACCAGCTGTGCTAGCTCCTATTAGGGCTGCACGATATATCGATAAACCGATATATACCGGTATTCAAACCAATATCGACTGAATACCGGTGTAATTACAAAAATATCGGTTTATTGTCATTATTTATTTACCCACAATTTAATTTTCAAGATGTCTTGAGTTTTTTAACTGTAGCCCCGAATGAATAATAGTATCCCTTTATCCAAGGAATCGTCTGCTTGTGCCCTCGTAATATACAAATTCAGCCGTTGAAAAAATAAATTAAAAAAAATTCAACAAAACCCCTCATTGGAACGAGCTCATTCCAATGAGGGGTCACATGATATAGTTTTGTTGAAATCTTGGGGAAAAATCTGATAAACTCATTTTGAAAATGATAAATTTTGATATCGTCTGCGTTTGGTAAAGGTTTTTCGAACTGCATCATCAAGGAACGGTAATTCATTCCGACTATGATACCTCGAGTCTCGATTGTGGTACTTGTGTTCATATATCTGAACAGTTTTCGATATACCGGTATACCGCGGTATTTTATGAATACCGATACCGGTATTCAGTTTTGAATATCGTGCAGCCCTAGCTCCTATTCCATGCATTACATGTTCATCTCGAATTGTGAGTTTATTTTCAGAATTTATTTATTACGCTATGTACAATGTTTTGTGTTCTTTAATTTTAAAATACATTTTGTACACGATAGGCAACTATCACTACATACCCAGTTCTGTACAATTTAAATACAATTAAAGAAAAAATTTACAATAAGTGAGAAAACTTTCTTTTTCCCGTCAATATATGCAAAATATATTAGTAAGATGACATGTGACACAAGTTTCCACGACCGGGTGTTGAACTGATAAAAAAAAAGAAAAGAATGTTGAACAAAATCTGCTTTCTCACAAATTTTTTTATCTCTGTGGTGAAAATTTCTCCCATCTTTTTCTCAATAAGTAGGAATTTAATTGATTATTTTAAATTTCATTTTTTTTGATTTTCAAAAACTATCAACAAAACCATATCATGTGACCCCCTCAATGGAACGAGTTCCAGTGAGGGGTCACATGATATGGTTTTGTTAAAATCTTTAAAAAATTTTTTTTTTCTTCAACTGTTCAATTTATAATAACAGGGGGCAGATGCAGGCAATTCAATGGATTAAGGATCAACAAAAATGTTTGTCACACAAATTCATTTTAACCCTTTCACTGCCACGCCCACTTTATGCATATGTGGAGGGCCTCCATGTACGCCTGTATGCGAGGAAGTTTAATAAAATTTATGACATACTTGAAACTCTATCATCTGATTAATTATTGGAAAGGGCTCTGTGAGGTCTTTCCAACAAGTGATCAGATGGTAGGTTAGATCTGTACATACTAGAACGTACAGATAATCAACATAAAATAGGTGACAATAGTCGCTTTCGGCAGTGTTAGTGTTAATCCTGTGATAAAAATTTCTCCATCTTTTTCTCAATTATTTGGAATTTAAATCACAATATCTTGTCGAAACTAAATTCAATTGGTCTCTTGTAGTGACAAAAATGGCATTATGGGGCAGTTGAATAACAGCATAAACTGTTCAAAAGGTTTTAGACCATCACTTGAAGTTTTTCATCAAGGATTCACTCAAATCTGAAAATTATTACAGTAATTATTACACTCAGTTCAATTAACATTTGATGTTGATGACAGTTCATTTGCATGAAAATGCATAAATTATACTCCAATAATGTTATTTATATCTTCCTAACGATGGAATCAGATTCTTCATGGAAATTTTTTTAATGGGGTTTAAACTGGTAGAGTGCTGAATTATTTTGGGTCATCAAAATTTGTTCATGCATCTTTGCATTGTTACAATTCATGAGAGAGTGCCTATGGGCACTCTCTCATGATTTGTAACAAGGCAAATCCTAACAGACAAAATAATTTAACTTCAAAGGTAGTATGATGATCATTCCCACTAGACCAATTCACACGAGGCCAATTCCCAAAAGACCAACTGATGTGTTCTACTTTTAAAATAATTCTATATCAATAATTTGATATATTTATAAATATTTATAAATGTATTTAATGTTATTGATATTCAAGTCTGAAAATAAGCAGTCTGTCATTTGCAGAATGAGGTCCCCAGGGGGTGAATTTGCTGATGCTATCCCATATAGTGGACCAGTTTATCCTCTGAGTACCTCTTTCTGTTTATGTTTGAGACCTGTACTGAGCTATGCTGAAATGTTATAAACCTATATTTTTTGTATGTTATGCATATAAATATTTTTTTTTATCAAATAAAGTGCTTATCAGTAAATAAATGTTTTCTTAATTATCCTTAATCAACCCTTAATCAATAACAGTATGTAGTTGGTCTAAGGGGAATTGGTCTTTTGGGAATTGGCCTAAAGGGAATTGGTCTAGTGGGAAGACACCCTTCATAATAAAGCCCAGAGATAGGCTTCCCAGCACTCTACCAGTTAACAGTGCTTTTGATAACCAGAATTACTGCTGGGGTTGGAATTCCCATCCACGAGTGTTTTAGTAGGAATCCACTCACAAAACAATGTTTTACACGCATGCTCCCACAGATTCTGAGAGGATCATCAATTAACTTTCCTGATTGTAAAGCTGGCATGAAAATCACATGCCTACAAAGTATTTATTTATTGGTGTTTAAGGTCACATACTTATGCACAATGGCTAATCGTGACCGTGACAGTTTTACGGGTGGAGGAAGCCAGAGTACCCGGAGAGAACCACCGAGCAACGGCGAGCAACTGTCAGCTCTTCAACATCGTAACTCTGAACTCTGCACCGCAGCACAGGCAGGGTTAGGTTGGTTGAAGACATGTGCACCATCGACGTGCAGTACACCTCAGTACACAGCGTCATCGTGCCCCCATGTAGGCAATCGGGGTGAAGTGTCTTGCCCAAGGACACAACGCGGTTGCCGCAGGTGGGATTCGAACCGAGGACCTCTCGGCTTGCAGCCTGCACCTCTACCAAATCACATGCCTACAAAGTAATTACACCAGTAATTAACCTATATCTCCGAGTAACATAGAGAAAATTTTTAAAAAAATCACATTCTAACAAATGACTAATGAACAAATCCTGATGTCATCAAGTAAAATAATTACATGACTTGCAAATTTAATCTAAGTAGAGATCTGAATGTTACAGTACAGCAGCTGTGGATCAGTCACTTTCAATACATATTACAGTGGAGCCCACTTAATTGGATATCTCTTAATTGTATATCCCTATTAATTGAATATAATTTTCTCTTAATTGTATATCCCTATTAATTGAATAGAATTTCCCAACACAAAACCATTTACCACACCTCCAGTACAAATTTGACCTGTTATTTGAATATAGGTTATGGAGTAAACTCCTGTTAATTGAATAAAAAATCATGTAACCTGTCGAGAAATTACTCTGACGCTCGCCAGTTTTCCTTTGTTTATAGACCTATTTGGCCTCAGTACATTCAATACAGGCATTTAATCTATTATATCTTGTTTGACAGAGCTCATGGAGCTCTGTCAAACAAGATATAATAGAATAACTGCTAAGTTTATCTCTAGAATACAGGAAAGTGACACAATCCCTGTTAATTGAATACTCCTGTTAATTGGATAATTTTCATTGGCAAAGAGGCTATTCAATTAACAGGGTTCCACTTTATTCACTTTGGAATTTTTACGGTAATGAAACAAAATATAATAGAATAAATGCCTGTTAATTGAATACTCCTGTTAATTGAATAATTTTCATTGGCAAAGTGTCTATTCAATTAACAGGGTTTCCACTGTATTGGCAATATTTCACGGATGTAATAATATTAGATTCCAAACACTACTTATATTATTTAACTAATGAAGCACTGTGTATAACTGGGTGCTTCATTAATTAAAATTTTGCAGATGATGATTTTTATTACCTGGCAAATGCATTACGACCAGACCACAGCGACTGTACTCTATACAAAATTCTCGTAATTTGAAGAACATTATTCGAAAAAAATTACAAAATCTTATTAAACGTCACCCGGAATTATTCTATGATAATTATGTGTATTGCATAAAAATAAAATAATTATTTCAAGATTACTTCTTTAAACATTTTACCAAAATAACCCTCTGTCTACCCCAAAAACTTGGAATTTATACAATTCAGTTATTATTACATGATATCAGTTTCATATAAATTTTAACACTTAAAGGCCTATTTCTTACTTTGGTGCTATCTATAGTCTTATGAGGCCGTAAAGGCCCATTTCTGACTTTGGTGCTATCTGTAGTCTCATAAGTGGTGCGCCAACACACAATTACGGGGCCTTAAAGGCCTATTTCTGACTTGGGTGTTATCAATAGTCTCATAGTAGGTATTCCAACATACAATTATGAGGCCTTAAAGGCCTATTTCTGACTTTGGAGCTATTTAGAGTCTCATAAGAGGTGCTCCGACATACAAGTATGCAGCCTTAAAGGCCTATTTCTGACTTTGCAGCTATTTAAAGTCTCATAAAAGGTGATCCAACATACAAGTGTGAGGCCTTAAAGGCCTATTTCTGACTTTGCAGCTATTTAAAGTCTCATGAAAGGTGATCCAACATACAAGTATGAGGCCTTAATGGCCTATTTCTGACTTTGGTACTATCTGTAGTCTCATAGTAGGTATTCCAACATACAAGTATGTGGCCTTAAAGGCCTATTTCTGACTTTAGTACTAACTATAGTCTCAGAAGAGGTGCTCCAACATATAATTATGAGGAAGTCATTCTGACGATCGGATAATGACCCTAGCAGCGGTTTCTAGTCAAGTCTTCGATGCCCGTACAGGTAGACAAGATCTGAAAGAAAGCACTGACCCACATTCTGATCCAGACCTTTAACTCCTTGCAGGCTGCTGGCGGATATTCCTACCCAGGACAGCATTTCAAATTATCTCCCTGTAAATTAAAAGGATTTTTTCACCAATGATTCCTTGTATTAAGTTTGGATGAATTTTTCATCAAATCTAGTCATGGCTGCTTCACAGCAGCCATGACTAGATTTGATGGAAAATATCTTAAAAATACTCAGTGGGTAAAGAGTTAAGACTTGTTAATACTGATTTACAGGTGGAATAAAAACATGTAATCACATTAACTAATAGAATAACTCAATTAATCCAATTTGGATATGACTTATTGATAGGCAACAAAATTAATTTTCTTTTACATGACACAAACCCCCACTCCTTCCATCCATTCTCTCCTACACATCAAAACCTCGGAAATTATCAGTGAAAATAAGTTGTGAGATAATCAAAAAAAAATTGCTATTCATGTCTGTACTTCCTACATTAGCAAATTCGATACTCCATTAGACCTACTGATTATTTTTGTATTTATTGGTGTTTAAGGTCACATATTACTGCACAATGACTAAGCATGACTGCAACTTATATAAAGTCAAGCCCCACCAATTGTTTTTTACCCATGTTTCCTTTCACCCTTGTTTCCTCCACCCGTAAAACAGCCACGGTCATGATTAGCCATATTTATTTATTTATTTATTGATGTTTAAGGTCACATATTTATGCACAATGGCTAATCATGACCGTGACAGTTTTACGGGTGGAGGAAGCCGGAGTACCCGGAGAGAACCACCGAGCAACGACGAGCAGCTGCCAGCTCCCCAACATCGTAACTCCGCACTGCAGCACAGGCAGGGTTAGATTGGTTGAAGACATGCGTACCATCGATGTGCAGTACGCCTTAGTACACGGCGTCATCCTGCCCCCACATGGGCACTGGGGGTGAAGTGTCTTGCCCAAGGACACAACGCGGTTGCCGCAGGTGGGATTCGAACCGAGGACCTCTCGGCTTGCAGCCTGCACCTCTACCTACTGAGCCACCGCGCCCCCCTCATGATTAGCCATTGTGCATAAGTATGTGATCTTAAAACACCAATAAATAAATAAATAAATACCCATGTGACCCATTTTAGAGGACTTCAACGCCAGTCATTTGGTGACTGGGTTTTATTTGACCATTAACCCTTTACGACGATATCAAAATTTATTATTTCAAATGTAAAAAAATTTATAGTAATTTATATATTTTTTATACTTACCAATGACCCAGACTTAGCTGGTGCTAACTCCACAAAAACCAGGGCCAAACACAAATTTTGCCCCCCAATCCCCAAAATTTGCATCCAAAACAAAAAGAAATCATGTCCTAAAGGACCTCCATAGTACGACTCTACTGCGCATGCGCAGTGACGCAGTCGTCCCGAAATTGGCGCCAAATATCATTCTTACTGGCAGTGCCTGGTCAGCGCTATGTACTCAGCGGGGAGGCAAGAGTTCCCAACTCAGGGAGGGCCATCCCCGTCTGGGTCATTGGTAAGTATAAAAAATATATAAATTACTATAAATTTTTTAACATTTTTATACTGTACCAATGACCCAGACTTAGCTGAATAGTAAACAGGCTGGAGGGCCTAGGACATAGAGGAAAATCCAATAAGCTCAATTATAAAATAAAGAGGTAACCCCTTAAGGAGAAAAGGAGTATTAGGCTTTACATGTATCTTTCTTATTTAATATTTAAATTAGAAAGATACACTACCCTTAATAATTGAGCACAATAACATTCATGTTCTCTATTAATATCCAGTATAACCTTTATACTAATTATTTTTAAAACAAGCCAATAAATAAAGTAGTCCAGAGAATTGAGACTCTTTATAATCATTTAAAAGTGTCCGAGTATTGTATATTAAAGCCCGTTTGACACTTGACATATACAAATGCTTCACACCGAGCTACACTTTAAAAATAAGACATGAATGAAATTAAACATTAATATTACACTTTAAAACCATCCCGGAAGCGACTCAGAAATACTGTCTTGGAGGAGGCATTCCCTTGCTTTTCACTATAAAGCAGGTGACCTAAGGGAACACCCGCCCCCCCCCCCCCCCTTCCCCTTGCCCTGGGTCAAATAGCCCAGAGCGAAGAGGGCAGCCGGACGGAGTCACTGCCAGAACAGAAAGCCTGCATAACTATAGTTGCAACTGTTTAGTGGACGACATTCTGAGCAACAGATAACGGACCTAAACAATGTAGGTCTCCAGAAATGGACTCAATATTTCTGAGATAAAAATTAGTAAATGTGGATGGCTGAGACCAATAAGCAGCCTTCATTAAATCTGTAATAGCAACACTATTAGCATAAGCCCAGGAAGTAGAAAGAGCTCTTACTTCATGAGCAGAAATCTTAAGCACAGACTGCTGAGAAGAAGATAAATCTTCATACGCAGTACGGATAGTTAACTGAATCCATCTAGCAATAGAATGGACTGAAATGTCCTTTCTATTAGGCATCAAAGACAGAAAGAAACGTTTCCGTCCCTTTCTGATGAACTGAGATCTCTGTTTATAGATACGTAGTGCTCTAACAGGACAGAGTAAAGGCCTACGCCCGTCTGAAGACGGAAGAGCCTTAATAACAATAGGTTCCGGATATTTATTAGGAGCCTGATTCTTAGCTTAAAAACCGACGTTAGTAGTGAAGGTGATAGTGTTCCCAACACTACGAAAATGAGAATCATCCACCGATAGTGCATGAAGCTCACTGACTCTTCTGGCAGAAGAGAAAGCTAAGAGAAAAGCTGTCTTATAAGATAAGAATTTGAAATCTACTGTCCCAAGAGGTTCAAATGGCTTTTCCTTCAATTTAAGGAGAACCCAAGCTAAATTCCACTTAGGAATTAATCTAAGAGTTCTGGGTCTATTTATCGAAAAGTTTCTAACCAATTTCGATAAAGAGACATTAGATCCAATTTGTAAACTATCATGATGTGCATAGGTATCAGATAACATAGATCTATAACCCTTTATAGTAACCGGTTGCAGTTTGATTTCGTCAAACAAGTATACTAGAAAGTTAGCAATGTCTGGTATAGAGGGATCAAATATATCAACAGAATGATCCCTACACCAACGACGGAAAACCTTCCACTTAGCCGCATAGTTTAGCGAAGAGGAGGTCCTCCTACAGTTAGAAATCGCGTCCACTGCTCGTCCTGTAAAGTGCTTGCCATGCAAGAAGGACCGCACAACGGAAAAACGTGAAGGTTGAGACCTTGCGGGTTGTGATGCAGTTGGCGCGATTTCCCCTGCCAAAGAAGATCCTCTCGTGGAGGGAGCTTCCGCGGTAGGTCCCACAACAGACACCTGAGTAGATTTATCCACGGTCTCTGTGGCGACAGAGATGCTACCAACAGAATCTTGCATTGAGATTGTTTTATCTTTAGCAATACTTGTTGAATTAACGGCGCTGGAGGATACGCATATCCTATCATTCCGTCCCAAGGGATCGATAGAGCGTCTACAGCAAATGCTCTTGGATCCGGACACGGGGACACATACGTCTGCAACTGATTGTTGAGATGTGTCGCAAATAAGTCTATCATTGGCCGTTCCCATTGGTAGCAAATCTGATTGAATACTTGTTTGTTGAGAGTCCACTCCGACGGCAACAAGCGACCCTTTCGAGAAAGGGAGTCTGCTAGCACATTCAGACGACCCGGTATGTGACGGACCGAAAGAAGAACGTGATGTTCCAACGCAAACAGAAGGATTCTTTCCGTTAGATTGAACAACGGAACTGAATGAGTGCCTCCCTGATTCCGTATATACGCCACTACTGTCGTATTGTCGGATAGGATTTGGACATGAGCATCGTGAATAATGTCCATCCAGTGACGTAACGCAAGCCAAATTGACATCATTTCCTTGATGTTTATGTGCTTGCACAGGAATTGCGGATCCCAAAGACCCTGGCATCTCGAATCCGTTGGGATTAATGATGCACCCCAACCTGTTTGACTGGCATCCGTCATAATGGTAAAACTCGGATCCGGCAACTGCAGCGGAACTCCTTGAGTTAACCACTGAATGTTTGCCCAAGTCTGAATCTCTTGTTTCACTTGATCTGACAAGAGAACGTCTACATCGAGCGAATGAATTTTCACACTCCAATTCTGAGTCAAGAAAATTTGAAGAGGCCGTGTGCGTAGCCGTCCCATCGGAATGAGATCCGCAGCGGCTCCGCACAGACCTATCAGTCTCATAAATTCTCTCGCTGTGACTTTGTCTGTATTTAGACAATAGCGAGCGTAACAACTGACTAATTTCGCTCTGGTTAACGGCAGACGAACGAGATTGTTGTGCGTCTCGAAGCTCATTCCCAGATGAGTGAATGACTTGGACGGCACCAGATCCGACTTCTCCTCGTTTACTATGAAACCGAGACGTCGGAGCAATAGAAGAAGATTCTGAACATCGTTCTGAAGCGTTAACTCGTTGCCGTACCTCTGAAGAATGTCGTCCAGGTAGGCCGACGTTACCGCAGACGAATGAGCTCGGAAGTAAATCATTACCGAGTTCATTACTCGAGTGAAAGCCCAGGGTGCTAGATTCAATCCGAAGCACATGGCCCGGAACTGATACACCACTCCTAGGACTGCGAAGCGTAGATACTTTCGGAATGTCGGATGTACCATGACGTGAAAGTACGCATCTTTGAGATCTATGCTCGTTGCATAATCGTTCACCCGAATACTCGCTCTGACCGATCGAATCGTCTCCATATAAAACTTCGGAGCGATGATCAGCTTGTTTATCCAGCTCAAATCTATGACTGGACGGAACGAGCCGTCTGGTTTCGGAACCAGAAACAGATGGCTGTAGAATCCCAGCGATTCCTGGTTTTCTACGACCTCTACCGCGTTCTTCATTAAAAGAGACTGCACCTCTGATAGCAGAGCGTCTCTTTTCTGAGGGTTTGACGGAAGATGAGTCCACTTTGGACTTCGAGTTAATGGAGGCTTTCGTTTGAAGGATATCTTTAGACCTTCCGAAGTCACTCCTCTCACCCAAGGGTCGTCCGTAATCGACGCCCACTCTTGAGAAAAACTCGACAACCTTCCGCCAACCGGAACGCGATAGAGGTTTGAGCCATCACCTCCTGGATCTGCGAGGCCTGCGGTAGGAGAAACCACGTCTTCCACGACCCGCACCTCGCCTCGTCGACCTCGGGGCGTCCGACCGATTGTCCCGGCCTGAAGGACGTCCCGAACGAGAGTCGCTATCCTGACGGTCTCTCGAATAAGAGCTAGAGGACGCACCGGAACCTCTATAGGAACCTCTCTTGGGCGGATAAGACCCAGCAGTGCCCGCCTTATTCGTGTCTGCTGAATCCGACCTTTTAGGAGCGGATCTAAACAACAGAGAATCACTAGCTTTCTTTTTAATATTATCATAAATAGCGGAAAGCTTGCCGTCAAAGAGAAGATCTCCTGAGACCGAAGCGACTCTAAGAGAGTTCTTCACCTTAGAATCCACTAGTGTGGATGTAGACAGGGCTGCGTCACGTCTAACCAACTCCAGATTAGCCACTGAAAGGGCGGAGTTACACGTGGAATAAGCTACTGCCCTTGAAAGAAGTCTTAAGGAGGATTGTATATCCTGAAACTCTTCCCCTTGAAGACGCAGTGATAACGCCTTCGTAAGGTGATCTGCGTAAGATAAGGCATCTAAATTGGCTCTGTTAGACGCAATAGCTGTTTCCAACACTGCGGTTGGAATAGAAGCTGACGACGGTAATGATAGCTCTAAGTCTTCCGCCTCGTCGTCCATACGCAGAGGAACTCTCGGTATACCCTGACCTGCCGTGTCGAATTTATTCCTTGCATTAATGAAAGGCAGGTTGAGAGTATTTGCGGACAAGAAGCCTGCTTTCCCTGTCCTGGAAGCAAGTTTAAAAATAGCGTCGTTCAATAATTCAAATGTTCTTGCAACATTATTGGACTGCGACGGAAACTCGGGAGCGATGTCCCTGAACCGCTCGAAAAAATCAGAGTCCAATGACGCTATAATTCTCCTGTCCGGAAGCGCAGCAGTCTGGCCCGACGGAACAACTTGAGGAAGAAAGTGCCGGATGAAGTCTACGGCAGCTTTGTGTTGTTCCGAAAGGGATAGCTCCAATTCATCCGTATCCCTTTCACCATCCGGTCGGACCTCCCGATGTTCCCGGTCGTCCGCCCCCGATGCTTCGGCGGAGCGTACCGACCCAGCGCCGTCGGATAATTCTCGATCCGACACCGTCTCTGTCGGCTGCTGGGATGCTGCGATAAGCTGTGCTATCTGCACTAGAATGTCCGACGTCGAGACCTGCGGAGGAGCGGTCTTTCGCTGCTTTGCCGAGGGCAGCTCCGCATCAGATGGCTCCCGCATACTTTTCCTATGCGAACGTCCGGAGTCCATCGGTCTCGAGTCCCTGGCTGCCGGATGGTGTGACCTGGTCGCCGAATAATCCTTCATCGGCGAAGCTGGCAAGATATCGGAGGTCACGCAGCCAAGGTGCGGTCGTGTGCGCCGGCGAGAAGAGGAAGCCTTAACAGTCTCTGCGGACTGCTTATACAACGGAGCGTCCCGAGCGACGGACGTATGCTCCGCTAAAGACACATTTTGTACCACAACATCTGGTCCCAGATGTTGTTGTACGAGAGAGGGGCCTCTCTCGCTCGCGGCCCGGCTGGACCTGGACGAGCTAGGAACCGGACTAAAAGGCTTCCTCCGTTCTCGTTCACTATCCGCCGTCACTGGGTGTGCATCTATTATTTTTATAGTGCTCGCATCACCCAAAATTTCCTCTTGGACCGCATCGGACGAACCCGGCTGCCGAACCATTCGGTGAATGGACGCTACACCGGGCGAGCTAGCGGACGACATTTGTCTAATCTCCATGAGCACTTTTGCCGCTAGCTCTGTATTTAATTGTGACGACGGACGCACACTTGAAGAAGATAACATGGAAACATCACCCTGTTCTGGTTCCTCTGAAATAGAAACTGAGAGAGTAGAGTGACCTTGTGGAGAAAGAGCCGGCATCGCTCTTTCTCCAGAAACAACATATCGTGACACACGTTTCCAATGTTTCTCATCCCAATGTTCACATACAGGACAGGGATTAATACGAGAACACTGACTACAATTTATGCAATAATCATGAAAGTCAGAGGAAGATTTCTTCCTATTACAATTTGAACAAGTTCCTTTCATTGTGAAGGAACAACAATAAGTCCTAGTTACTCGCAAAAACCCCTGACACAAAGATACATAATAACATGATCCATTAATAAATGAAAAAACAATTGCAAAACAAAATAATTTTGAAAAAATATTTTTTCAGAGAAGCCCAAGTTGCTGAAAAGTAACGTTGAGCCCCGATGGATCCGATGGCAAAGTGTGGTCAAAAATTTTAAAATTATATAAAATAATTAATGAGACACTTTCGGATAATATAAATGTATCTTATAATGAGATAAACTACCTCAAAGGCAAACAGCCCCCCTCAAAAAAGGCTGTTGCCAATGAAAACAAACAGTGTAAACACAGAAGAAAACATGACTCCAGGCACTGAAAAAACTGGCCCGGAATCAGTCCTCAATTACACTCTATCTGATGCAAAACAGAGACTCCCAGGGGAGAATCTGCAGAACATCAGATGGAAGATGCAGAACACAAACGTTATACACCCATGGGTGAAAACGTTAACTATGGGGAAAATAACAGAAAACATTCTGTAACCAAGCAACTCTCCCAGGGAAATTTTAGAAATGAAACTTCTCAAAAATATGCCAAAAGCATGGGAGAATTGCAAGGGGGGACTTTAGAAGGTTAGGGGAGAGGAAACACTGAATAAGCAGTGCAACAATTAGCAAGAATGACAACAAGAGGCGTTTGCCTCGAAAATAGGCAACTTAACATAATTTTAACAAAAAATTTTAAGTACAGCCCTGATTATTTTTTGCCACTTCTTTTTTCCTCTCCTCCTTCTATCCTCCTTAGAATCACATTTTCTCCAAGAATTACGTGTCTGGCATCCTTTAAACTGAGATTTACAAGCACAAAGATCAGTGAGATGTTGACTGATGAAGGGCCAAACAGAGAATGATATTTGGCGCCAATTTCGGGACGACTGCGTCACTGCGCATGCGCAGTAGAGTCGTACTATGGAGGTCCTTTAGGACATGATTTCTTTTTGTTTTGGATGCAAATTTTGGGGATTGGGGGGCAAAATTTGTGTTTGGCCCTGGTTTTTGTGGAGTTAGCACCAGCTAAGTCTGGGTCATTGGTACAGTATAAAAATATCATTTTTTTGAATTTTTCAAAAAATTTCAACAAAACCATATCATGTGACTCCTCGTTGGAAACAGCACGTCGAGCTCGTTCCAACGACGAGTCACATGATATGGTTTTGTTGAAATTTTTTAAAATATTTTTTCAGCTGCTGAATTTACATATTACGTGGGTGGGTGTGGGTGATTTGTTGGGTGAAGGGTTAAAACAGAGTTTGTTTACCGCAGTAAACAAGCACTGCTTCACTTCCAGGGGCTCACATGGGGGGAATGTCAGATGTTGGTGTCGTGAGAGTGTAAGAGAAATATCCAACTGACAATACATAAATAAAACCAAATATTTCTTCTGACTTTAATGAAAAAAAGAAAGCAAAAGGCTAACAGGATAAAAGCACGAGGGCACTGCGGCACCTTATAAGCTACTTTGATATAACATTAAACAACCTTCCATCAGGGCCCTGCGAAGTTTTGAGATTCAATTCGATTTCAAATCTTAAGCTGCTATTCGGTTCGATTCGAAATCAACTGCCCAATTCATTTCTTTATCAATCTTTTCTCAGGAATATAGCTTGGTATCAGTCATCTTACAAAACATGACACCACAAATACTAATTTCAGTCTCACTTGTCACTACCACTGTTGAAAGAAAATTTAAAGTTTCTAAACAGTATTGTTGATGCTCCCCTGCTAGTGGATAGAGCTGCGCAGTGCCTGCGGTCACCTTCCACGCGTGGGCAATATTTCCACGGCCGCAATAATATTAGATTCCAAACACTAATTACAGGAATAATCATCAAAAATTTAATTAATGAAGCACCGGGTACAACCCGGTGCTTCATTAATTAAAATTTTGCTAATGATGATTTTTACTACCTGGTAAACAGATGCGTGGACATAACTGCCCAGGTGTGGATTACGACCAATCCACGGCGACTGTACTGTAGTACTGGTGATTCTTACTGTTCCTGAACTATAATCTTTACTGAGTAATATTTCAACTACATCGTCAAGTTATGCCTTCGACGATTACTTGACTTGATGTAGTTAGAATATTTTATACGTTGGGACTTGCGCCATCACAGGCGGAACAAATAAGGTTTACAGTCCCTCTCCCCCAACGGGTCAAGTTCAAGGCATCCCTGATTCAATTTGAGGTTTGATTCAATTTCAAATAATTGTCGCAATTCGATCTGAGATTCGATTTGAATAAAAAATATGTGATTCACAGGGCCCTATCTTCCATGCCTCTCTCAATCTTATGCAGTATTCATTGTTTGGTCATCTACAAAAACAGAAAAAACATTCCACCTCCTCCCCCCCCCCAAACAAAACAAAAAAACAGCAATACAGAAAGGTCACTGCAAAAGCGAGCAGAGAATTTCAATTTGGTCATGATCTGGTCAAAGTTCTCTGTATACTTTTTAGGCTGCTATACTGTAGAAGTGGTATTATACGAGTAAAGCAGAACTTACAACCGTAATCATCATCTACAGCTCCACTAAATCACGTTCCTAATGCCGAGAAAAATTACAATAACATAAACCAAGCAGACAGATCTTAGATCTCCAACATCTGATACAAAACCAAAATAACTACCATCTTGAATTTGTCAGTGACTTCTGAGACAAAAATCTACAAAACGTAATTTTAAAAAATTTATTGGTGTTTAAGGTCACATATTTGTGCACGATGACTAATCATGACAACAAGAATTATATAAAGTAAAGTCCAGCCAATTGTTTGTAGTCATTTTGCCAATTTTAGAGGACATCCACCCCAGATATTGGTTATCAGGTCTTATTTTGCCAGTAAAACAGAGCGTGTTTATCACAGTGAACAAGCACTGCTTCGTTCTGATGGTTCCCAATGGGAACAAAACAGAGAAAAAAAATCCTTTTCTTTCTGGAAAGAACTGACAGCTTTGGAGAGAAAGTAATTAAAAGGTGTATATGAAAATCACAGATGGCTGCCAGCAGCCAACTTCGATCACCAGAAACAGCCACTTTTAACAGTGATTAAATCTGAACAGCTAAGAAAAGCAGTACCAAGACTGAAAGTGTTAATATTCTGCAAAATCTTCATATTCTCTGAAACCTTAACCCTTATGGCCTGGACAAGTGTCCTGAAATCCCACCATACCACTCCCTGTAAACATCTAGAGGCTTAGCAGTGGCAGGCAAGACTTGACTAGAAACCACTGCTTTGCTAATTTGTCTATTGTCAGCAGAACCTCTTAATGATAACACATTACAGGCACCCGTTCTGAGGTTGGAAAAGTTGGAAATAGACCCTTAAGAATAAAGGCCTTCAGATTTGTTCATACATTTTTGCTGCACTATTACTGTGACTTTGCAGTTGTGTGTAGGCAAGTCTTGGCTGCCTATATAGGGAGCCAATTCTTGTCTAGAAACAAGTGCAAATGTAGTGAAAATGTACCTTGCATGTTTACCCAAAGACTTCATTCTCCGGTACCTATTCTGAAGAAGTAAATATTCACCCCTTAAGGTTTAACTGTAAAATTATTTTGTGCATATAGATTTGTCTTGAAGAAGGCTTCATACCACAACTGCTTTGTGTATTCAACATTACTCAATAGAATACAAACATCAAAAAATGTGTTTGGAAAACCATACATGAAATCCAGCCTACAGCATGTAAGAATACATCTGACTAGTAATTACGTATTCCTGTTGAGCTAATGTACTGCTACATTGAGCCTATAAATTAAAATATTTTGACACAAAACAAGTGTTGTGCTTGAAAGTAAACAGATCGTCGAATGTGTAAATTCTTTGCTTCATTCAAGTTTAGTTGTGGTATAAATGCTGAATGCTTCTTAGGCAGAGTAGGTGGACAGGAATCAATAACTTTTGTTGTAATTTTTCCTACATTTCAAGAGTGAGGTAGGTGGTTGAGAAACACCAAAAAAAAAACTTGCATTGTTAATTCCTATCCCTCATGCACCACCCTAATTGCATTCTGTTTTCATCTCCAGTACTATATAACAAACAAGACAACTCATTTTGAACAAATTCTGACTTCCAAAATTAACCAGGCATCAGCTGAGCATTAAAGTGATATTTTAAACAAAAATGTATTTTAAAAAAAAAATAATAGAAACGATTTTATCAGATGCACATCAATTTTATTCAATTTATTTATTAGTGTTTTAAGGTCACAATGGCTTATCGTGACCGCAACACGGACATAAAATCAAGTTGAGAATTGTATTTAAATATTTCTAAATATATCTTTTTCAACCCAGATTAATCCTTTACGTAACATCCAGGAAGGCATGCTACTAAAGTTGCTGAAATTAGCTAAAATTCTCACTTTTTCAGGGACAAATTTGTAAAATTTATTTCAAAAAATAAAAGGACACACAGTGAACCTGATGGATGACACGATATTTTATAACCATAAATTTGCAGGAAAATTGTCTTTTATTCCTGAAAGGCGCATTTCCAACTCCATCCTCAGAACAGGTATCCTTCACATGCAATCATGAGATCAGACTAACAGTAGACATATAACCTTGGCAGTGGCTTCTAGTCAAGTCTTGGCTGCCTGAATGGGCAGCCAAGACTTGGCTAGAAGTCTCTGCTTAGCTACTGGTAATGTGGAGGTGGTGATCTATCAGGTATTCAAGAAATTTATCCAGGCCCAATGTTGGTTAAGAGCATTTTCATGCAAATTTATAGAAATCACATTTCTTTCAACAATTTGGGCATGAATTTGCAAAAATCAGCAAACTTACTGACATTTCTCATTCCTGTAACATGAGCAACAAATAACATTCTGTTTTTTTCGGGAACAACTAAAATTTTGCTTTAGAAAAAACCTTCGTTATTACCCCTCATCAGAATGAGATCATGGAATTCATTCCAATGAGGAAGCAAAAGTTGTGTTTTGGATGCAACAGGTGATGAAATAATAAATTTTGAATGGATTTTTTTATATTTAACACTGGCCAGATGTGGCAGTTAAATTAGGTGAAGGTTTATGAAGAAAAGACTCTTGGAAACAGAGCATCCAAGTGAAGTTACTGTAGAATTTATTTTTTGGTGTTTAACAACACTTTAGAGAGCCAGGGTCACCTTGTGTCAAGAGAGTTTTATGGGTGGAGGAAGGCGGAGAACCCAGAGAGAACCACTGAGCAACAGTCAGACTCAATGTACTAACTCCACACATACAGGGTTAGCATAGGTTGAAGTCAGGTGCACTATCAACATACATTACTCCATAGTCCACAACGCCAGTGTACCTCCACGTGGTCAATTAGGAATAAATGCCTTGCCCAAGGAGCCAATGCAATTATAACTGGCAGGGATTGAACTGTGGACCTCTCGGTTTGAAGTTCAATACCAAAACCACTGAGCCATTGCACTCCCAGTAGGCCATAAAATTTGAGAGGAACGATTTTATCCTTCCTCTGGTGGTCATCTAAATGAAAAAACAGATAACCGAAAAGTTATTCGTTTGGAACTACAAACAGTTCACCAAAAAGTTGTGTGCTATCACCTTATTTGATAGCACTGTTATTAACCCTTTACCCAACGTCGAGAATATCAAAATTTATTATTTTAATTACTATTTTTTTAAATTTTTCCAAAAATTTTAACAAAACCATAACATGTGACCCATCATTGGAATGAGCTCGATGAGCTCGTTCCAATGAATGGATCACATGATTATATTTTGTGGAAATATTTTGAAAATATAATTTTTTCAACTGCTTAATTTGCAAATTACGTGGTCCGATGCGGCAGATTCGTTAGGTAAAGGGTTGAAATGTTCCTGTGGGAAGACCCATCTCTTCAATGCTCAAACTCCCTAAGACAGCTGAGCCTCCCTGTGCTTGCCGCAGATGTTTTCGAATCTGTGAACTGTCATACAGTAGGGCCATCGGGGACAGGTCAAAATCCACCAGGTTGTCATTTTTTCCACGCATATAATTCGGAGATGATCCGGCATGATACATAGCAAAATATTCATATTGGTTTTACTCTATAATGAACCTGCTATGGGAGACCACCTGTCTTGTTGAATAATGATGATTGCTGGAGGAAATTTCGCTAGGTGTCAATTTGGATCCTCTCTGAATTACATGCATGGAAAAATGCCAACCCATAGATTCTGACCCGTCCACGATGGCTGTACTGTAATCGGTCCTCTTTGTTATATCCAAATGAACGGTAAACAGGTTATCTCAAAATCTGAGATTATATTCTCGTCCCAGTTACTGCAGAATTTATTTATTTATTGGTATTTAAGCTCACATACTTATGCACAATGGCCAATCGTGACCATGACAGTTTTACAGGTGGAGGAAGCTGGAGTACCCGGGGAGAACCACTGAGCATCAACGAGCAACTGTCAGCTCCTCAACATTCTAACTCTGTTCAAGCAGGGTTACAGTGGTTGAAGACCTGAGCACCATCGACATGCAGTAGCCTTAGTACACGGCGTCATCGTGCCCACTTGTAGGCAACTGGGCTAAAGTGCCTTGCCCAAGGACACAATGCAGGTCGCCCCAGACGGGGATCGAACTCAGGACCTCTAGCATACAGGTCAAACAGTCTACCACTGAGCCACCGCACTCCCTTAGTTACTGCAGAAACATAAAAAACAAAGACACTTGTTCTTTTCGTCGATTGTTGGTGGTGGAGTAATGTAACCTTGAATCAGAATACTGGATAAAATTGGTCCAGGATGGAAAAATGTTTTGCAATTATTGCAAATGCTTTGAGAATTACAGAGATGATTAACAAAAATTATAAAACATTGACCATGAATAATTCATGGAGTGTGAGATTGGTGTGCAAATCATGATTTCACCGTTAGTTCAAAAACAGTCACTTGTTGAATAATGATGATTGCTGTGAAACATCTACTAGTATCTGTGCTTGTTATCTCATGGGTAATTCTGTAAATATAGTAAATAATAGTCAACATAATGCTACACTAATACAAACAAAACTTTTAAACATTTTACAAAGGCAATAAATTACTAAGATTTTCCACAGATTCAGACTACAGTAAAACCTGTCTTGAGAAAACACCTGTCTTGACAGACCACATCTGCCATGTACTGCTTGGTTTTACTCTATAATGGACCTGCTATGGGAGACCACCTGTCTTGAGAGACCACCTGTCTTGAGAGACCACCTGTCTTGAGAGTCCACTGTGACCTGGTACCAACTTGTATTTTTATGCCATAATGGACCTGTCTTGAGAGACCGCCCCTTTGAAGACTGAAACCATGACAAAAACATTTTACCTGTTCTGGAATTGGAAAATCCATTGTGGCTAACGTAATTATTAAAAGCTCTTAATTGGGTTTCAATTGCTATTCAGTTACATAACTCATTAAAGATTGAGATGTTTTTATAAGACCCCTGTGAAAAGATTAAGATTATTGCTGAATAAACAATTTTATACATACCTGAAATGTGACAGATAGGGTTATAAAAATAAATTGGTGTTGAAAATCTTCAATGAAGATTTTCAACACTAATTTATTTTTATAATTTTTATAACAGTCCATTTCAATTTGTTACAAAAACTTCATAAAAAAGAACTACAAAGTAATTACAAAAATCCATTCTTCGCCATTTCTGAATTTTGTGGTTGGTTATTCAGACTTGAGAAAACCTGAAACCTGTTATGAGAGACAACCAGCCTTGAGAGACCACTTCTGTGTGGCCCAAAGGGCGGTCTCTCAAGACAGGTTCTACTGTATATCTGCTTTTCAACTTCTGGTATGAAATTTCACATCTAATACATAGAAAAAAGTTTATCGGCAGAGAAGTGAAAAGGAGGGATGAGAAAGAAAAAGGATTAAACCAGTTAAAATAAATGAAATTCTATTTTAATGAGAAAATTTGTGAAAAGCACATTTTTTTAAAAGACGCAAGCACATTTTGTCAAAACATTATTTTGAAGAGATATTATTGTTATATATTTACAAGAAAATGATCTACGAAAGTACGAAGCCGTTTTCAAGTAAATTTATAAGTAAATAAAATTTCAACATTTTGGTTACAATTCAACAAAAAATGGTTCATCTGCTGAACTCAAACATTCCCAAATCATATAATGGCCATTTATATCTGCTTCAGAAGTCAGGAATCTAGATACGTCAATAATCTGGCAACTCTGAATTCAGTGATTCTGGATCATGAATTGAATGGTACTTTCTAACAGATGGTGCAATGGCCAGTTACCTTCATGATTCCTTATCCCTTTACCTAATGAACCGCCCGGAACTGTAATATACAAACAGGGTTCCCACAGGCAAGGACTACTAAAATTCAAGGCTCTTCAAGGCCACTTATCGGTGTATTTCTCATCTTTCAAGGCCCTCCAATAGCTAAATTGAAGTATTTTCAAGGCCCTGTCTCCACTAGTCCAACCTAGGACTTCTGGTCATAACCCTATCCTACCACTTCCCTCACTGAGGGAAGTGAGAGGAAGGCGGTAACGGGCGGAGGGTCCTAGTTAGTACTATGCCTTCAGGAACTCTGTCATATAAAACTATATAGTTATGACTACATTTCTTCAGCATTTTTATTTTGTGACTATTCAAGGATTTTCAAGGCCTCCCTAAACATTTTCCAGAATTTCAAGTCCTTGAATGACCCTTAGTCAAATTCATGGCCGTTCCTTGAATCCATGGCCTCGTGGGAACCCTGACAAGTTGTGCAGTTTGAAAAAAAAAAAAATTCAACAAAACTGTATAATGAGAACCATCATTGGAAAGAGCTTGCTCCAATGAGGGGTTACAGGACAAGGTTTTGTGGAAAAATTTTTTTAAAAATAAAAGAAACATTTAATTTAATGAATTTTGATACTGTGTGCATTGCGTAAAAGTATAAGATCAATTATGAACATACTTTCTTTACTTTTATTTCCCCAAAACATTACAGTTGCTTATTTATTTATTTATTTAATGATGTTTAAGGTCACATATTTATGCACAATGGCTAATCATGACCGTGACAGTTTTACAGGTGGAGGAAGCCGGAGTACCCAGAGAGAACCACCGAGCAACGACGAGCAGCTGCCAGCTCCCCAACATCGTAACTCCGCACTGCAGCACAGGCAGGGTTAGATTGGTTGAGGACATGCGTACCATCGACGTGCAGTATGCCTTAGTACACGGCGTTATCGTGCCCCCACATGGGCAATGGAGATGAAGTGTCTTGCCCAAGGACACAACGCGGTTGCCGCAGGTGGGATTTGAACCGACAACCTCTCGGCTTGCAGCCTGCACCTCTACCTACTGAGTCACCACGCTCCCTACAGTTGCTTAACGGGTAGTGTACTAGAAGCTCATATTTAGGCTTTATTCTGAATTGCAGGTACAACAACCCAAAAGCCTTCATATTCCGTGGGTGTGCTTAATATTATCTTTGAAGTGAAATTATTAGGAATGTTCAGATTTGCCTTGTTACAATTTATGGGAGAGTGCCTTCAGGCACTCTCCCATAAATTATAACAAGGCAAAGATGTGCACAAATTTTTGACAATAAAAAATAATTTATCACTTTACCAGATAACTCTAAAACAAAATTTCATATTTTACTTCCAAGCAAGAGATAATAAACACTTCTTGGATACAGTTCGACATGAGACATAAAAATATATAGAACCTGTGTAGTATGTGCATGTTTCAAAAGATAGCATAAGATGGAAATCGGGATTATATTGATTTATTGGTGTTTAAGGTCACATACTTATGCATATTAGCTAATCATGACCATGGCAGTTTTATGGGTGGAGGAAGCCAGAGTACCCAAAGAGAACCACCGAGCATTGACAAGCAACTGTCAGCTCCTCAACATTCTACCTCTGTTCAAGCTCCGCTCAAGCAGTGTTACAGCTGTTGAATACCATTGACGTGCATTACGCCTTAGTACACGGCATCATCATGCCAGCAATGTAGGCAACTGGGATAAATTGCCTTGCCCAGGGAAACAACATGGGTCGTCCCAGATGGGGATCGAACTTGGCACCTCTAGCATAGAAGTTCATCAACAGTCTACCACTGAGTCACCGCACTCCCTAGAAATTGGGATTACTGTGATACTTCACACCAAAGTACACCAAAGGGCTGGAAAATTCCACCCGTCCGTTTGCCATGAGTAGAGACATCATTCGTGCTGGACAAGTGAATATTCACATGCGATCATCTGACCAGACAAGTGAAAAACTTATGAAGCTCTCTTGTTTCTAATTTGCATAAACGGAGGATCTCGAATGAATTAAAATTTAATATGAAATATCTGTATTCACAAAAATCAAACTGAGCTGAAGTTTACCGTGGCTTAGATTGATTTTAATGAACAAGTTTCAGAAATTTCAGATCAAATCGTGACAAATTTCGGATTCTTTTTGACATCAAGTCACAGTGAGCTCATTCCAACAAGGTGTAATAAGCTATGTTTTCAAGACAGAATGAGAACTGTAGTTATTCAGGAAGTGTGTTTGCAGCTGTTGTTTTTGAAACAGTTAATGAAATCAGTTACTTCAAAAACAGAGAAGATTAATTCAATCCAACTCACAACATTACAGGGTCACATTCACTTCTGACATCACAGGTTTATTAACTGGTCGAGTGCTGGAAGCCCATATTTGGGCTTTACTCTAAAGTATCTTTCAAACTACATTATTTGGTATGTATGGATTTTCCTTGTTCCAATTTATGGTTGAGTGGCTATATGCACTCTCCCATAAATTGTAACAAGGCAAAGACTTGTGAACAAATTTTGATGACTAAAAACAACCACTGAGACACCACGCTCCCTACTCTTTAACCTATATGCAATTAACAAGTCAAATTTGTACTGAAGGTATGGTAAATAGTTTGGTGTTTGGAAGTTATATTCAATTGTAATTCATCAGTTAAATTCAACCTAATTGTTCTTTCCGAACCTGTAATTTGATTGATTGAGAGCCTGTCGGCTCTGTGCTCTAATCTCAGGTCAATTCACCCTTGCTGTACTCTAAATGCAGGGGTTCATTCCCACTAGACCAGTTCCCTGTAGACCAACTCCCATGAGGCCAATTCACAAAAGATCAATTCCCCTTGAACCAACTGGTATGTTCTACTTTAAAAATAATTCTATATCAATAATTTGATATATTTATAAATATTTATAAATGTATTTAATGTTATTGATATTCAAGCCTGAAAATAAGCAGTCTGTCATTTGCAGAATGAGGTCCCCAGGGGGTGAATTTGCTGATGCTATCCCAAACAGTGGGTCAGTTTATCCTCTGGTTTCTGATTATGTTTGAGACCTTGATTCAGGTTGAGGTTCACAGAGGGTAAATTTAGTGATGCTACCCTGCTGTGCAGGGTAGCATCACCAAATTCACCCTCTGGGGACCTCATTTTTCAAATGATAGTCTGCTCATTTTCTGGCTCGTCGATATTTTACAGATGTTGGGCAGATTTTTATAAATAATTGTTTTTTGCTAATTATCCTTAATCAACCCTTAATCAGAAACACTATGTAGTTGGTCTAAGGGGAATTGGTCTAGTGGGAAGACACCATTGTAGGAAGCAGGTCAATTTGAGCATTTTGTAATCACGGTGTATGCATGAGCAACAGCACTAAACTGCTATCACAGATTGAACACATCCCGGAGATATTTTCTATGTTAACGGTTGTTAGAATCCGCACTTCCAAGTTCTAAACTGCTCCTATCACAGATCGAACACATCCCGGAGATGTTTTCTATGTTAACGGTTGTTAGCATCTGCACTTCCAAGTTCACCTTGTAAATTCGATCATGGTATATAAACAGAGATCGAAAATGACATTTTTTTTTGTTTTTCTTCAAATAAAACGAGTTTGGAGAATGTTTTCACTTTTAAAGATGATAGGAATTACAATGGAGATGAATGCTTCTTGTTTCGTTAGACATTCAGGAATTTTACTATTGAAAACCATTTGTTAACGAGCCTCGAAAGGTTTTCCATAGTCAAATTCCCGAATGTCTAACTCAACAAGAGACGTTTAACTCCTAATTAACAGGATTCAATTAACCCTTTACCCAACGAATCACCTGCATCTGCCCGCGTAATATGCAAATACCGCAGCTGAATAAATATTATTTTTCAAAAAATTTCAACAAAACCATATCATGTGACCCCTCTTTGGAACGAGCTTGTTGAGCTCGTTCCAAACAGGGGGTCACGTGATATGGTTTTGTTGAAATTTTTTGAAAAAATTCAAAAAATGATATTTAAAATAATAAATTTTGAAATCGTCTGTGTTGGGTGAAGGGTTAAGAGATATATTTTTTAGTGGATTTCATTGAATTCATCATTTTGATGAACAAGTCACAAGTGCTTGTAAATTTTTCAAGTTTTCAGTCTCTAGAAAAAAATTTACCCCATCATGTTTTGGGAATAATCTCTTTCTGTGCTCAGTGCATATAAACTTTGACTGATGAGGAAACTGTCTCAGTGATTCTTTGTCAGCAGGTAAATTTTCAAGAAACAACATTTTTCTGCTGATCCCCAGTTTCAGAACATTTTCAGATAAATAAAAACCTACATGATTAAGGAATTAAGCTTTATTTCAAACATGGCAATAAATTAAAATTTGGGATTTCTTTTGTAACAGATCAAGAGAGAAGTGCATGAGACGAGGCTTGAACCCTCAACCTCTAGCACAAAAAGAAACCGTTTTATCAAGAGACTAAGAGATAACCAGGCTGGTGGGTAAATGGCCCTTATTCCTCAACTGCTACACTACTCTCACGTTCTTTGATTATCTCACCCCAGATTCCACTTTAGAGAAGTTAAAAGATTCACCATGCTTCACTGCAGCAAGCACAATGACACCAACTCATAAGGGCCAGTCTATGGCACAAATGTAACAGATTGAGTGAGAAGTGCAAGAGCCGAGGCACACAAGGACAGGCTTGTCATTTTGAGGCAGGCAATTGCTCCGGGCCGCAGTCACCTGCCCGAGTTCAAAATTCTGTGGACAGTAAACGTCCGCCTAACCCCGATTTCTATGGCCCATTAATTCAGTCGAAGGCACCTCAAAATCGGCTGCCTCAAATGGCAATTTTCGCTGATTGAAGGAGGTACATGTAACAAAAGCACAGTTTGTGAAGTTTGTAGTGTGTCGTCAATGCAGTCACCCAGAGACAGTAAGTAACTTTCCAAATATACATTACGTGATGACGTACATCATAATTACACAAACCATGTACAGTACATGGAGAGAGTATTATCCCTAAATCACCCACAGAGTGGAGATTCCACCCAAGCAATAATTGCAAATTTGTTGTAAAGCATAACAAGCACAGACAAAGTTTCAACCAATGGACCTCCGGGTTAAACCCGGAGGTCCATTGGCTGAAACATTGCTTGTGTTTTTTATCCATATGTATAAAATTAGAAAGTATAGTTTGGGTGATAACTTCACTCTGTGGGCAATTTAGTTACAATCCATTCTCCACGTACTGTACCTTAAAATGGTATTAGTTGTCTACCCAGCAGGCTGAAACAAAATGGCCCCCGCAAATCATAAATGACCCTCCTGGGGTCATTTTAGGTGAACCCAAAATGGCCCTCCTGTGGTGATTTGAGACGAACCATAAAAGCCCTCCTGCAATTTCCAAAATGACAAGCCTACAAGGAGACCAATTTACTACCAGACTAAGCAATGTAGACCAAACAGGCTGGTTGGTAAATGGCCCTTATTCCTCGGCTGCTACACTTTGATAAGAAGAAGAAATATGATGATCACACTTCACAGCCTCTGTACTAAGTTGCCAGTTACATTTCTGGCAGCAATTTTTAGTCAAGGTTTGTCTACTCAAATTCACTGAAAAGCCACAGGAACAAACCTGTCCAGGAGTGGCAAATATTGTGGTAGACTGTCCAGGCCATTCAAGGTTAAAAGTAAAATTAGTTCAGGCATCTGACTCCGTCGAGTTACAATTTACCAGGAGTGTCCACAGGCACTCTACAATAAATTGAAACCCTAAATCCACGTGAATAAATTCTACCAAGCGAATTTATTCAAGCACTGTACAGACTACAAATGACACCATTGTGAGACAAAAAGGAGTAAAATTAAAAATTATAGTAGGCAGTCAAAAACTCTCCATGCATCATTTCTTTCATAACAAACAACATACAACAATGTTGATATAACTATCACAGGTGTTACCACACATGTAGAATCAATATTTATATACACAAGTAAATAGTCTGTACAAGTTATTTTTTTATTTCATCCAGACCTAATCTAGACTGATACAAGGACTTCAATGATTCAGGCTTTTAAAACAAAACTTTTCTTTCTCAAGAATCTCCCTCGTTATTAAAAATTGCCTCATATTAATTTTTTTATGTCACCTGGAAATCTCTTCTGAATTTTACCAATTAGGCCCACAAAGTAGATCTTCTGTTTCTCAAGCCATTTTTTATAAAACTGCATGTGGGCAGACGTTTTTTTATTTTGTTTTTTATTTTTGTAATTATTGCTTTACCATAAAAAAAAATCATGTCCTTGGTTTATGTTTTAGGCCTTATAATCTACAGAATATCATGGGTGGTGGTGTGTTTTGTCCCTGGAGTGCTAAAGCATTGCAAAGCCTTCTTGCACTCAAGGGACAAATTCATCAATTTTTTCAACTTGGGTAAAATATCAGACATAAACCATTTAATTTTTTTAAGTTTAAATTGGTTATAAAAAGAGAGCATGCGGCAGCCAAAAGGACCATGCGGGAGGGCCTGAGAAACAGATTTTTTATTTTTTTTAGGCCTAATGGACTAGTGTGAATAATTGTTTTGAAGACACATTTAATGAACAACTTTCCTCCGCACCTGGTTCAAATATAGTTCATTTGCACAACCAGATTTCCCATAATTTGAACAATGGACCTGAATCCAAACATAGTTAACAAAAAAGAGGTATTCTTGAAGAAAACAGAAATATTTTTTTTAAAAATGTCTACCATACCAAACTTTGGAGAAATTTAAAATTTTAACTCTGAGGCATGAGCAAACATGCTAAAAAATGGAGTTACTCCAATATTAAATCACCCTGAAGAGGTATATTATTTTCAATAGTATTCCACTCCAAAATGGATAGGACTGGGTGTTTTTTTTGGTTTCCCAGTTCGGTTCCATATTTTGCGGGAAATTGGAAAACTGAACCACAAATACCCAGCAAAAACCAGTTTAACAGTTTTCCTATATTTATGCACAATCTGGTCCAACTATCTTACTAGGAGGGAACTGGACTACTGGCCACTATGGAGTCTCGTAACTTAAGTCTATCTAGCAATGGGGCTAGTACAATGTGTTCTCATTGTCATATTTTTTCCCTAAATGACTCGTTTACCGAACACAACATAAATTAGATTAATTTTAATTCTTTGTTACCATAATTTATGGGTTTTTTTTTTTTTACTCAATGGGCTTAGCAACTGATCCTCTAGAATCCTAAGAATGACCAATGGGAAGCCTGAACCCAATGAAGATACTTACACTGCTTTTTTTGTGGTTAAAAGTATCATACAAAATATTGCAGATTTTTTCCAAATTTACTATGTGTTCTTAACACATAGAAAAACAGAACTGAAATTGAGGTTTTTTCCTGCAACCGAACTGAAAACGGGAAGGAATCAATGTAATATTTTGAGGAAGCGCACGATAAAAACTGTCAATCAGGCCCCACAAAGTAGATTTTCTGTTTCTCAGGCCACTATTTGTAAAATTGCATGTGGGCAAGCATTTTTTTTAGTTTATTTTTTATTTCTGTAAATATTTCTTTGCCATCAAGAGTTCATCTTTTTTGTTTATGTTTTAGGCCTCAAAATCTACCGAATAGAATGGGTGGTGGTGTATTTCGTCCCTTGAGAGCAAGAAGGTTTTGCAATACTAAAGCATTGCAAAGCCTTCTTGCACTCAATGGACATATTTATCAATAATTTTTTTTTTAACATGGATAAAGGGGGCGCAGTGTTGTCGCGGTAACCGGTTCTTGTCAGATCACCGAAGTTAAGCAACGTCGAGCGCGGTTAGTAGTTGGATGGGTGACCATTTCAGTGACTGATTTGCGCTCCCGCGTTGTGTCCTTGGGCAAGGCACTTAACCTTGATTGCCCACATGGGGGCACGATGACGCTGTGTACTAAGGCGTACTGCATGTCGAAGGTGCGCATGTCTTCAACAAATCTAACCCTGCCTGTGCAGCGGTGCAGAGTTCTGAGTTACGATGTTGGAGAGCTGACAGCTGCTCATCATTGCTCGGTGGTTCTCTCCGGGTACTCCGGCTTCCTCCACCCATAAAACTGTCACCGACATGATATGACCCTGGCTGTTAATGTGTCGTTAAACCCTAATAAAAAAAATTAAAAAAACATAGGTAAAATATCAGACATAAACGATTACATTTTTATTTTTTTTTAAGTTTAAGAGAGCATGCGGCAGCCAAAAGGACCATGTGGGAGAGTCTGAGAAACAGATTTTTATTTTTTTAGGCCTTACTGACAAACATATAATTCTAAACTGAAAGAGAAAATCTAAATTTAAATGTTTTTTGACCCAATGCAGACCTACGCTGCCAGACAGAAAAAATGTGCACCAGCTAAGATTCACAAACAGTAGATAACTTGAAAACGTTGAAAGCAAGAGAGGCAATATTTTAGTAAACAAGAGATTGTAAATATTGCGATAATTTTTATACAATACCATGTGAGTTAAGCAAAAACTGTAGCTGAAAAAACAATGATCAGCTCCACATAACAGTTGAGTTCTAACAGCTATGCTTCAACTGTTGAGGGTAAACATGGGACTGATAAGGAAGAAGAAAGTCATGCTATAGCCGCCAGAAGCAAAAAGCAAGCACGACTTGTACAAATTACAGGCAGAAATTAAGGCAACAGTAAAAAGGGGTCAACTTATCTTTTCTCAGGTAACCCTTTTTATGTGGAGCAATAGGAAGGTAACTTTGACAAAATAAATTGAGTTTAGGCCACACAAACCCACGCAATTTACATGGTGCTTTAAATATCATTTTTTTAATTTTTCAAAAAAATTCAACAAAACCGTATCATGTGACCCCTCATTGGAACGAGCTCAATGAGCTCGTTCCAATGAGGGGTCACATGATATGGTTTTGTTGAAATATATTGAAAAATTTAATTTTTTCAACTGCTCAATTTGCATATTACGCGGGTGGCTGAGGGCGATTCGTTAGGTAAAGGGTTAGAAAATTTTTTTTTCAATTTGACAAAACCATATCATGTGACTCCTCAATGGAATGAGCTCAGGGATCACGTATGGTTTTGATGATTTTTTTTCTGTTGAAAACTTTGAAAAAAAAATAATAAATTTGATATTGTGTGCATTGTGTAAGAGGTTAACTCTTTAGCTACGAGAATGTCAAAAAAGTTCAGCAATTTTCACAAAATTCATTAAAATTTTTTTTTTTTTTCATTTCAAGTTTTATCAGAAACTAGCTTATGACATTGGAATGAGTCATCATCATGAGCTATATCTTGCAGACAAAACCTAAAATTTTTTAATCATTCATTAAATATTTTGCAATCATCGTCGACTGTCCTTGTTGGGTTAAAACAATAATGTGCTATGATGTAATACAGTGTAATAAAAGACTCACAACAAGCTCTTTCCAACAGTTTTTGGTACGTCATAGCACTTCATTGCCAAAGTTTCATCATCAGAAAAATGTAAAAGAAATTAAGTGTTTTAATTATTTTTTTTCTTCAAATTTTTCAAACAATTTTAACAAAACCATGCCATGTGACCACCTCAATGGAATAAGCTCAACAAGCTCATTCCAATGAGGGGGTCATATAAAATGATTTTGCTGAAATGTTTTGAAAAACATTTTTTTCCTTCAACTGCAGTAAGTTACAATAGCAGATGGGGCTGATTCGTTAGATAAAGGGTTAACAAGACAGTCTTTCGATTTTAAAAAATGGGAGGAATGCTGCGTAATGCTCGGTAACATTTGAAGTGAAGCATGTAATTACTGCACCCTGGCATAACTCATGATGTATTGTTCACATGTTCGTGCACGAACTGCATTATCTGGCATATTACATCCAAATATATTTTAACCCTTTACAGAAAACACCTCATAAATTTTTTTTATTTTTTTTCACCAAATTCTTAAAAAATATTTCAACAAAACCATATTATGTGCCCCCTTCATTGGAACAAGCTTGTTCCAATAAGGGGTCACATGATATGCTTTTGATGAAATATAAAAAAATTTCAACTGCACAATTTGTATATTACGTGGTGGATGTAGCTGATTTGTTAGGTAAGGGTTAATAGCTCACTAGTTGGAACCGAGGCATGCCGTTGTCTACTCGAAAAGAGTAAAAACAGCAGGTGCAATGGCGAGCAAGAACATCTCGCAACAAAATCAAAAGACTGACAAGTGAATACAAAGGGCACTTGGACAACCTCATAATATTATTTCTCGAAGATTAAGCAATATAGATGAGCAAATTATAAGTTGCCTTACTTCTGCCAAATTTTATTTGTACAAGCCTGAAACACTTTTTAACCCTTCACCAAATCAACTTGACAAATTTACACTGATGTTTTCACTAAATTACCAATAACTAAATGTCAATATACAGTACATCCTGTGAGACTTCACATTTTGCAAACCAACGAGAGGAACAAAAGTTGGAAGTAACTTTTTTTTCTCCAAATCAAAATTTTTGCAAATAAAAATGCTGATTTCACAGAGTTACGGTAAAACAGTACTAAATATTTTTATTAAGAGTTACCAAACTTTAAAAGTGGCAATAGGAAATAATGCAATCTCCAAAACTAAGAAAAATTGCATAAAAAAAATCTTTTTTGGAAACCTTTTGAAGCATTCCACTGACATCTTGTTTTATTATATTCCAGAGAAAGAAAGAGGGTGATTTGATGAATTTGGGGACATAAAAAATACAATTGACTACTGGTGTGTTTTTATTAGGAATATGACTGACACAGGGGTGGCGGAACAATTTTCAAAGTGGGGGGGGGGGGGGGGGGGGGGGGGGCGGGCTGGATCGGGCGATGGATGGTGGCCGTACAAAAATTTTAAATTCCAGGGTCACAAAACCCCCATTTCCATGCATCTAAATGGATATTGTGAGATTTTTCTGGAGATGTATTTGAAAGATTTCACACTTTGAGAGCCGTTAAAAACGTCGGTAAAGCATACAGGTGAGGTCTATTTATCAGCTTTGGTCGACCGAAGCTGATAAATAGACATCACCTGTATGCTTTACCAGACGTTAACAGCAATTATACTGTCTGTGGATTATCTTGTCTGGCAGTGGATTTGGTACTTGTATGTCTGTAAGATTACGATCTATTTCAGTTAACCAACTTTTTAACAGACTGTATACATTTTAGCGTTTGTTGCCACTTACTGCAAAAGATGATCCAAAATCCGTCGAAACTGAACCAGTACGAGAGAAACATAGCTGGAGAAATTATGGGGGAGGCTCCAGATCACCCCCCTTGTTTCACCAGTCATTGGTTGTGTTAAAATATGTGCATACAAAAAAACGTGGCTCGGCAAAAAAAGTGGAGAGGGTGAAGCCCCCCCCCCCCAGTTCCGCCGCCCCTGTGACAATTTTTCTTTTGTTTCATGTCTTCTGTTTTCAGGACGGAAAAAGTTGTCATTTAATATTTGAATGCCAAAATAAAAGTGAGGTGATCATTTTTCATTTCACACAAATGCTATGATGATGAGAAAATATTTAGTACTGTCATACCTGTAAGGAAAAGAATTTTCAAACAAGGTTAAAGTTTTCTGTTATGAACTCAAATATAAGTACAAAGAATTATTGATTGATTGTTATTTTGCTGTGAATCTCAGTCACCAAACACTTGAGAAAACATGCAGAAGAATAATGAAAAAAATGGTGAGAAGTCGAGAGAAATAAGAGGGTTATAAGAGAAATGAGAGAGCTGTTTTTTTAACCCTTTACCTAACGTAACAGCCAAAACTGGCTAGCGCTATTCTAAAAAATCGCTAATTAATTTTCATTATTTTTTTCATTTTTTGTCTCCAAAACATAAGTTATCACCCCTCGTTGGAACGAGCTCGTTGAGCTCGTTCCAAAGAGGGGTCATAACCTATGTTTTTGAGACAAAAAATGAAAAAAATTAGTTATTCAAGAATTATTTTTGCAAGTGTCGTCTGCTTTTCAGGTTATTTATTTATTGGTGTTTAAGGTCACATATTTATGCACAATGGCTAATCATAACCACAACACTTTTACGGGTGGAGGAAGCCGGTGTACCCGGAGAGAACCACCGAGCAACTGTCAGCTCCCCAACATACCAACTCCACACAAGCAGGGTTAGCATTGGTTGAAGACAGGTGCACCATTGATGTGCAGTACGCCTTAGTACACAGCGTCACCGTGCCCCCACTTGGGCAATGGGGGTGAAGTGTCTAGCACAAGGACACAACGCGGTTGCCGCAGGTGGGATTCGAACCGAGGACCTCCCGCACTTGCAGCCTGCACCTCTACCAACTAAGCCACCGCACCCCGCTTTTCAGATTAGGTAAAGGGTTAAACCAGTGAGGAGTACCAGGGACTATTTCAACTAGAGGTGGGCCTGTCCAAACACCATGCCACCATGATTATTCTAATACAAAAAGGGGCATAACTCTGGCAAAAGATCAAAACTATAATCGCAGGTGTACAGGTTCAAATGGTAGTGAACATTCATACCATAAGTTTCAAAGGAATCGACCCATAAACATCTGAGAAAATCTCCGGACAAAATTCAGGCCTATGAGGCTGTTATTTCTAGTCAAAAAGGGGCATAATTTTGACAAAAATAATCCGACCGGAACTATAACTGCAGGTCCACTGGTTCCGATTGTGGTGGACATTCATACCAAGTTTCGAGTAGATTAGTCCATAAAAGTCCGAGAAAGTCTCTGGATAAAATCATGCCTACTGATGGACGGACAAGATAATTCCAGTATGGAGGGGGAGGGGTAAAAAAAAAATGTTTTTATCTCGGCAGTCAGCCATCCAATCTACACTATTAAGCCTCACACAATCAGGGTTCCTGCACCTGACCTGACATGAAATTCCAGGCTTCTCCAGGCCATATACACCCCAAATTCAAGGAGTTTCAAGGCAAATAGAAAGTTAAATTCAAGGTGTTTCCAGGCTTATTGTAGTTGAACCACTCGAACTGTCTCAGACATATTTCATTCATCTCAACTTGGCGCGCAATGCTTCATTTTTCAAGGCTTTTCCAGGCCCAGGGAGCTAAATCAAGGCTTTTCAAGGCCTTGAATTTTATTTTTGAAATTCTAGGCTTTTCCAGGTTTTTCAAGGCCGCGGGAACCCTGACAATGCATACGATATCAAAATTTATTATTTTAATTATTGTTTTTTCAATTTTGTTAAAAAAATGTCAACAAAAACATATCATGGGTCCACTTATTGGAATGAGCTTGATGAGCTCATTCCAATGAGAGGTCACATGATATGGTTCTGTTGAAACATTCTGAAAATTCTTTTTTTTATTAACTGTTCAATTTGTAAACTATGTGGGTAGATGTGGCCGGTTCGATAACAAAGACCTATTTCTCAACATACCCACAAGATAGAAGTGGTTATGTATGGCAAGCTGAAAGGCCTAATCACAACTGAGTTATCACAGTGAGTGTCAGCTAATAAAGGCTGATGAAAGAGTTCCTTACTGGATGAGTTTGTTTCACTGAGCTCGTTCCAACCAAGGCTCATAGGCTATGTGTTTGAGACGCAAAAAATTAGAATTTTAAATTACTCCAAAACTTTTTTTTCCCAAGCGTTGTCTGCTATTCATGTTAGGTAAATCATTAAGAAATTGTCTGCACAAATTAAAAAAAAAATAAGGGTGGTAACTCAGGTGAAAATAGTGTGAGCAACTACGTTCAACATGTGGCGGAAGTGGGTCATCCAAGGATACTGCATACTAAAGTTTGTTGAAATCCATCCACTCACCGCTGAAATATGGATCCGACCGACTCACAGACAGACTTACAGACAGACGCATATAATCCATTATACAGTGGAACTCTGTTAATTGAATAGCCACTTTGCCAATGAAAATTATCCAATTAACAGGAGTATTAAATTAACAGGGATTGTGTCACTTTCCTGTATTCTAGAGATAAACTTAGCAGTTATTCTATTATATCTTGTTTGACAGAGCTCATAGAGCTCTGTCAAACAAGATATAATAGATTAAATGCCTGCATTGGATGTACTGAGGCCAAATAGGTTTATGAACAAAGAAAAACTGGGGAGAATCAGGGTAATTTCTCAACAGGTTACAGGATTTTTTATTCAATTAACAGGAGTTTACTCTATAACCTATATTCAATTAACAGGTCAAATTTGTACTGGAGGTATGGTAAATGGTTTTGTGTTGAAAAATTATATTCAATTAACAGGGATATACAATTAAGAGATATCCAATTAAGTGGGCTCCACTGTACATCCAAATCTCTTCGACAGTGAGGGTATAAAAATAGGCGAAGTTTATTTCCTTGTTTCACACTAGATTAGGTTCTGGATATCTGACTATTATCATCATTATTATTATTATCAATATTATTATTTTTTAAAACACACAATAACCAGATTTCATTTAAAAGTCATCACTCACTGAATCCATCATCAATTAAAAGTTCATCCTCGATGACTGACTTGAATTTAAAATATTCCTTCTTTATCACACTCGATGCTTTGCTGAGAAGTGTTTCTACGCCAGATCCGTTAAGTCAATTGTCAACAAACCACATGAACAAGAAACATAAGTTCATCATGAGTCCTCAGCACTAGCTAGCAAGTAGGAATATTTCCCAAGTATTGCTATATAGTTACTTTGTGCATTTTTAAAAACAGAGAATGATTATTAGAATAAAGCAATTGTCACACTCAATATCGCAAGTATAAAATATTGGTTTGCCCCCACAAAGTAGATCTGTTTCTCAGGCTATTTTCTGTAAAATTGAAGCAGGCGGGCGTTTTTTTATTTTATTTTTTATAATAATTTCTTTGCCATCAAAAGTTCATATTCTTGGTTCATTTTATGTTTTAGGCCTCATAATCAACAGAATAGCATGGGTGGTGGTGTATTTCAGCCCTTCAGTGCAAGAAGGCTTTGCAATGCTAAAGCATTGCAAAGCCTTCTTGCACTTAAAGGATAAATTTATCAATTTTATTAACTTGGGTAAAATATTTTTACTTTTTCAAGTTTGCATTGGTGATAAAAAGAGAGCATGCGGCTGCCAAAAGGACCATGCTGGATGGACTGAGAAACAGATTTTTAACTTTTTTGGGGCCTTTAGGGTTTTATCACAGGCTGAGACAATCAATCCAGATTTTTTATAATTTTTGCTAGGGATTAACCCTTAAGACTTCAGATTACTTTTACGTTAATACCCACCGTATATACAACAGGGTTCCCACTGACATCAGAAAATCAAATTCAGGCACTATTTAAGCACTTTTCAAGGAATTTGACAATGATTTTCAAGCACTATCTCCACTGTAGATATTGAACAATCATTTCATTTCACCTAAAAATAAGGTGACCATTTTCTCGTTGAACTAATTACTGGATCTTTGAAAAATATCTTTACTTGAATTGCCGCTTTATTCATCTGAACCATCATCTACATTGTAATGATGATAAAACTACTGTTATGTTAACATAATGATGAAATGCCGTGATATAGCATACTGTTGGAAAGGGCTGTCTGAGCCCTTTCCAACAATGTATTACATCACAGTATATTGTCAGTTTACTGACAGAAACGCATGAAATAAACTGCAATGGTCTAGAATCTACACATGAGACTAGGGAGGGGGGGGGGGGGGGGGGGGTATCATCAAACGTCTTGTCACCGAGGTTATGGGTAAACTCAATTCAAGTATTTTTCAAAGATGGTGGTGAAAAATCAAACGCTTTTCAAGAAGAAAAACAAATTAGGGCACTTCTCAAGGAAGGGGCTGAAATTCCAGAACTTTTCATTTGAGTGGGAACCCTGTAAAGTACACAGCCGAGGATGACTTAACAATGTTTCTACATCAATGCTGACGGCGTGTATAGGCAGCCAACAATTATGTAAAAAGGTTGTTAAGATTATTGCATCCTACCGCTTGAGTTCTCAAGGAAGAATACACTTGGAACAACCTTTCAAGAGAGAAGGACAGTTTGTGACTGTATGGGTCTTGAGGGTCAAAAAAGGTTGTAAATTTGTGGAAAAAAACCAAAGCCATAACAGGCAATTAAAACTGATTTTTTTTTCTCTAGCCGAGGTCCAACTATCATGGAAACAATATTTTCAAATAAGGTTTTGTGCACACTCTTCTCAGTGAAATTCCAGAACTCCAGTTACAGAATTTGCGTCCTGCAACACAAGTTTAAATCCATATTCTTTCACTACTTATTTCATTCTTAGTCATAAAATGAATATACGAAAGAAAAAAAAAATCCAACCTCAAACTGAATGTAACTTTAAAAGTAACTTTTTGCATCCATGGCTATATCCAATCCACAACACAAGCCAATCCTTTGTAACCATGCTGTCCATAATAAAAGAATCCAATACCAAGCCTCTTTAATCAAGTCCTTTTATACCAGCAGAGGAAAACTTAACTACAACAGTTAATAAGCACTGCTCCACTTCTAGATATTCACATGATAGAAATTTTCAAGTAACCACTGCTTTGGGAATGTACTTCATAAAAAGTTGTAACTCATAACCCGGTAAGTAATTTCTTGAATTGGTTGAAAAATGCCAGAAAGGAAGTCACAGCAGTTTTGTTTTACAGTGGGTAGTTAATTACAATATAACAGTGTAGTGAAGTTTCAACTCACAGGGCTTATATTTTATCTGTATTTGAGAGAATCCATTTGGATTCTCGTGAAAATGGTTGCAAGATTGGAGAATCCTTACTGGCTACAAGTGTCTACTAATAACACATGTTAACCCTTTACCAAACACAGCTTTTTAAAACATAAAGTGAATTTGATAATATTTAAAAAACTAAACAATATTTATCATTAAAACCCTACAAATATGGATGTCATTGGAAACGGCTCAATGAGCCGGTTCCAATGTAGTAGTAGTAGATCTTTATTTTCATGACATGTGCTATTGTAATTTATCACAGTACATGTGTGTAGTGTTGAAACAGCACCCAGCCCAATTAGACCTATATGTCACCTCTTTAATTTGATTTTTTTTTTGGCATGCCCAGAGAAACTCTTTCATTCCCTTTTGTACTCTCATTCTTTCATTCATCTTCACAGTCGTGTTCAAGTAATTAACCCCCCTCCCTCCAACTATTCAACTATCCCACCACCCAGATCCCACTACCCTTCCCTCCTCCCACCACCCAATGGACTAATCATTCTTTCACACAACAATTCTCACACTCGATCATTCAGACATTCACACAGTTTCACACTTGAGTTATCACAGTGGCGTGGTTTCATTCTCATGAAGAAGATTTTTATTTATTACTTTCCGAAGTGTGATTTACTAGGATTTCCGATTTGATTATAAACGATAACTTCACAAGTGAATTATGCAATCAACAATTGTGTCATGCATCCGTGCGTGCTGACGAAGACACTTTGCCGTGGGTGTAATGGGGACATCACTGTTTTTTTTGTGCTTTTTTTAACCCTTTACCCAACATGAAAAGCGACCGACACTTGCAAAAAAAATTCTTGAATAACTATTATTTTCATTTTTTGTCTCAAAAACATAGGTTATGAACCCTCATTGGAACAAGCTCGATGAGTTCGTTCCAATGAGGGGTCATAACCTACGTTTTTGAGACAAAAAAACGAAAAATAATGAAAATTAATTGGCAATTTTTTAGAATAGCGCTGGCCGGTTTTGGTCGTTAAGTTAAGGGTTAAATAATATAATTATTGTTAATAATGAAAAGTAATAAACAGAGTAATCGCTTGACTGGACTGGTTACGTGAAATAATTGATTTGAGGCGAGGGACTATATTGTAAAACACTTGTGCGCATTCGCGCACTCGTGGTTGTACAACGTCCCTCACCTCTCATGAATTATTTCACGTAACCAGTCCAGTCAAGCGATTACTCTCTATTTTACTTTCATGAATATGCAGAAGTACGGTCACAGCTTTGCCGATCAAAAATTTGGATAAGTACAGTGAAGGAGCAAGGTAGACTATTTATGTAGAGGTTACTACCCCAACTGGAATGAGGTTACCAACCAATGACAGCCATATTTGTACAACTGTACTGACAAAGTGTCAGGATATTTCAGGTCATGTTAGCCTTGTATTGGTTAATTTGATGCAGCTATGTTGGTAAAGGGTCAGTTAAACTGACTCAATTCTTTTCATCAGAATCCTAGCAGAGGTGCAGCGAGAATCTATGAGGATTTTCGCTGGTTTTGATACACACAAATCTTTACGAGAATCGATTCTCAAATTCTCGTCAAAATATAAGTCCTGACTCATATCATACCTCAAAAGCTTTAAAAATAGTATAAAAAGCATAAGCAATGCTCCTGCCCATGGATATTTATGCATGCTTTCTATATTTTTTCTTTTTAACTGTATTGAATGGTTACTTACAACTTCAATACATGGTTGTTTCAGTGGCAATCTGTTCTCCATATGCTGTTCATAAGACCTACAAAGTAGATTTCTCGGCCATTTTTTTTTGTAAAATTTCATGTGGAAGGGAATTTTTTATTTTATTTTTGTAATTATTTTTTTGCCATCAAAAGTTCATGCTCTTGGTTTGTTCTATGTTTTAGGCATCATAATCTACCGAATAGCATGTATTTTGTCCCTCGAGTGAAAAAATTCTTTACAATGCTAAAGCATTGCAAAGCCTTGTTGTACTCAAGGGACAAATTTATCAATTTTATTTACTTGGGTAAAATATCAGACATGAACCATTTAATTTTCATTTTTTTAAGTTTGCATTGGTTAAAAAAAGAGAGCATGCGGATACCAAAAAGACCCTGTGGGAGAGCCATAGAAATAGATTTTTAACTTTTTTTACATGACGAAATTCACCACCAACCATGGATGCTATTGTGTAGAAATAAACTCCAATATAAAAAATAATATAGAAAACCGCCTGCGCACATGCAATTTTACAAAAATAGCCCGAGAAACAGAAGATCTACATTGTGGAGCCTTATCGCATGATCTTTAATGAAATCATTTTTTACATAGAAGCTGCATATGTTTGACAATTTAGATTGCCTGTCTTGATTTACTTTGGATTTGGATTGAAAGATATTACATGAACTAGAATTAATTTTAGCATAATTCAAGTTTCTCAAGTCATTAACACTTTACCATAGATGACATGATGAGAAGATTGAAAAATAATTCTTGAATACATAAACTAACGATTTTCATTTATTCTGTCACAATAACACAGCTTATGACCCCTCAATAGAATGTGCTCGATGAGCTTGTTCCAATGAAGGAGTATAAGCCATGTTATGGAGGCAAAAACTGAAAAAAACATAAAAATTTGAATGGTGATTTTAGTGATATACACTATCTAGATATGAACATTTTGGTAGAGGGTAATTATTAAAGTGACAGAAAAATTTCTTGAAATCAATCAAGTCAAAAGTATCACCAAATCAATGATATGAGGACTACTCCCATTTGTGGATGTAGACTTTGTGCACAAGTGCAACACCAAGGTTGGCTATGGCCATCCCCTCCACCCTCCCCACCAATGCCAAGCACGAGTTTCTAGTCAATTATCTTTGTTGATATTAAATTAATCAATATCTTATCACCATCAAACCATTGCACCAATACAGCAGGCCACCAAATGTGTCCATGGGACACTAATGCCCCCACTTTATGATAAACTATATTTCGTAGTTAACAAAGTCCAAAAAGGAGCCATAACCAAGATAAAAATTATCACACCACACTCAAAAGCAAACCCATCTGGCATATTTTCTACAGTAAGCTATATTCCAAGTTTGATTGAAATCGGACACCTTTTACTCAAGTTACCAGCTGAAAACCAATATCAAAATGTCTTCTAAGTCGTAAAGGGGCCATAACTCTGCCAAAAAACATCGGACCATGCCCACTATCAATCCCAACCTGTATTATGTGGTTATAAACCTTGCTCTATAATTTTGTTTCATTTCCTTGAAGCTAAAGTTATCATCCGGAAACCAGTATCAACATGTCTTCTAAGTCGGAAAAAGGCCATACCTCTACCAAAAATATCAGACCAAGCCCATTATCCATCCCAACCTGTATTATGTGGTTATAAACCTATGTTTAAAATTTTGTTTCATTTCGTTTAGTCAAACTCAAGTTATTGTCCGAAAACCATATTTGGGACGTACATACAGATGTACATCCAGACAGACAAGGGTAACACTTAATGCACCTCGCCAAATTTGTGGGGGCATAACAAGACTTAGGATTGAACCCTTATCAGACAGCCGATTATTCTGTACCGGGCAGGAATATCAATGTGCACAAAGAGTTAAAACTGAAGTTTTTCAACTTTAAGTTAGAAGATATAAATATAGATATTTTGCAAGAGATTGGACAGTTAGTGAAAATTTACTCTATGTATTGGGACACTCTATGATTTGGGACACACATTTTTTCCAGAAAACTATATTTTTTTTATGCTCCAAAGTTTGGGACATTCAGGAGATTTGTTTCCAGTTGGCCCATCACTAGTAGCAGATGACACTCATGAATAAAAAAAATTCCTGAGTAACTAAAAATTTCATTTTTTGCTTCCAAAACATAGCTTATGATCCCTCATTGGAACGGGCGCAATGCGCCCGTTCCAATGAGGGATCATAAGCTATGTTTTGGAAGCAAAAAATGAAAATGTAAAAAAAAAATTGGACGCCGATTTTCGTATATAGTGATGGAAAACGAATCACACACAACTTTATTCAGCTTCAAATCAAGACCAGGCTGTGTTCTTTCCCCATTTTCTAAGAATTGGGACACCTGTGAAAATAATTATTTTTAGCTGTCCCAATACATAGAGTCAATACGGTAATCCATGTATTCTTAGAAACAGAAACTAAACATAACAAACATATCATCATTCTCTCCATTGAAAATGCACAAGCGAAAGGTGTGGAGCATAGGTGCATTGTTAGTAAGGAATTAGCTTCATGATTTTTTGTTATGAATTTTGGCCTTATTGTTCACTACCAGTTTTTCTAGTTTCTTCCATAACTCTTCTCTGTCTTTCTCTTTCTTCTTCTCTCTGAAAAGATAAAGTTAGGTTATTAGGCAACACAAAGTAGATCTAATTTCTCAGGCCATTTTTTGTAAAATTGCAGGGGGGGGGGGGGGGGAGGGGTTATTTTATTTTTGTAATTATTTCTTTGCCATCAAAAGTTCATGTTCTTGGTTTGTTTTATGTCTTAGGCCTCATAATCTACAGAATAGCATGGGTGATGGTGTATTTCATCCCTGGAGTGCAAGAAGGTGTTGCAACGCAAATGCATTGCAAAGCCTTGTTGCAATCAAAGGACAACTTTATCAATTTTATTAACTGGGTAAAATAGACATATACCAAGCTATAGTTGGTTAAATTTGCAACTGCAAGGGACATTCTGTGCACCCCCCCCCCCCCCCACACCCCCCAAAAAAAAATTCAGACTTCACCGTCCAAGTCTAGATTAGGAATGCACAGGATAGTTTGAAAGAATCCAGAAATAATAGAAAAAAGGCCCCATGGAGGTTGTGCTCACCTCCGAAAGATGTTTAACCCTTGAGGGTCTGGACAAGGGTCTTGAAGTCCCACCATTCCACAGTTTCTATATGTCTAATTGACTAGAAACCACTGCCTAGACAATTTGTCTATCTATTTTGAGTTTAATGACACTTTTGATAGCCAGGGTCAGCTTGTGGATGGAGGAAGCCGGAGTACCCGGAGAGAACCACCAAGCAATGGCAAGCAATTGCCCGACTCCCCAACATACTAATGCCACACGAGCACGATTAGCACACAGTGCCTCTGTTCCACCACATGGGCAATCCAGAAAAACTGAATGGCCCAAGGATACAACGCAGCAACCCCTGGCGGGGATCAAACTGTAAACAATTTGGTTTTAAGTCCAAACAGTTACCACTGCTCCACTGCACTCCCAGGTAATTTGTCTATTGTCAGCAGAATCCTCATCATGATGGCATGTTAAGGGCACCTGTTCTGAGGTCGGAAAAGTCAGAAATACTCCTTTATTATTTATTTATTTATTGGTGTTTAAGGTCACATACTTTTGAACAATGGCTAATCATGACCACAACATGAGTATCAACTCAAGACAAGGGGTGAGCGTTAATTAGCCATGTTGCCCATTTTAGAGAGGGTTTGCACCTCCCAAGCATTAGTGACTGGGTTCTATTTTACCAGTAAAACAGAGCCTGTTTACCACGGTGACTTGACAGTGACAGTGAACCCAATGACTTAATTTGAACAAACTTAAAAGCTGATCCCCCTAAAGATGCAGTGTATCAAATATAAAGAGATTTTGACTGGTAGATTTGAAGATTTTTAAATAAATTTCTTCATATTGCACCAAGTTAAAATTTAGGTTCCCATAGGGAGTCTAAATATGAACCCAGTGACTTGAACTGAACAAACTGGAATCTCACCCCACTAAGGATGCTGCATACCAAATATCAAAAGATACTGACTGATGGATCTGAAGAAGATTTTTAAAGAATATTCCTCAAGTTACACCAAGTTAAAATTTGGGCTCACACCGTGAGTCCAGATATGACTCCTGGACTTAATTTGGACAACCTTCATGCTGACCCCTGTAAAAATGCAGTATACCAAATATGAAGAGATTTTGACTGGTAGCTGTGAAGACGATTTGGATATAAATCTCTTCATATTGCACCAAGTTAAAATTTTGGGAACATAAGGAATGCAAATATGAAGCCAGAGATACGATTTGAACAAATTTGAATTTCATCCCTCTAAGGATGATACACGCCAAATATCTACAGATTCTGATGAATGGCTCTGAAGAAGATTTTAAAAACTATTCCTTATCTTACACTAAGTTAAAATTCGGGCTCCCACAGTGAGCCCAAATATTACTCCAGGGATTCAATTTGAACAAACTTCAAGCTGACCCCTCCTAAAGATGCCATACCAAATATCAAGAGATTTGGACTGGTAGATCTGAAGAAGATTTTTAAATAAATTACCTCGTATTACACCAAGTAAAATTTGGGTTCCCATAGGAAGCCCAAATATGAACCCAGCAACTTGTTTCAAACAAACCTGAATCCGACCCCTCTAGGGGGCGCAGTGGCTCAGTAGGTAGAGGTGCAGGCTGCAAGCTGAGAGGTCCTCGGTTCGAATCCCACCTGTGGCATCCGCATTGTGTCCTTAGGCAAGACACTTCACCCCCATTGCCCATGTGGGGGCACGGTGGCGTTGTGTACTAAGGCGTACTGCACGTCGATGGTGCACGTGTCTTCAACCAATGCTAACCCAGCTTGTGTGGAGTTAGTATGTTGGGGAGCTGACAGTTGCTCGACGTTGCTCGGTGGTTCTCTCCGGGTACTCTGGCTTCCTCCACTCGTAAAACTGTCATGGTCATGATTAGCCATTGTGCATAAATATGTAACCTTAAACACCAATAAATAAATAAATAAATAAATAAATAAATAAATAATAATCTGACCCCTCTAAGGATGTTGTATACCACGTATCAAAAGATTCTGATTGGTAGTTCCAGAGAACAAGATTTTTGTAATTTTTTAAAAACATTTTGTGGGTGCGAGCGGAATTAAGCCCCCTGTGGGCGTGACAACCTTATTTGAACAAACTTGAATTGACATATGATGAGGAACATGCATATTAAGTTTGGTTGAAATCAGTCCATTGGTTTATGAGAGCCGATAATGCAAAGCTCATTCCGAACAGATGGATGGATGGACTCATGACAGACAGAAGTGATCACTACAGCTCCCCCTGAGCTTTGCTCAGAGGAGCTCAAAATTAAAACTCCACCCACCAGAAACTACCCCCAACCAGTCAACTCGTCCCCTGAGTTCCAATGTGTTCTATGTGCCAGGAGGCACATAGAACACATTGGAACACAGGGCATGAACTGGGTGAAAATGTTCTTTTTTCCACAAAATAACTCAAAATTCTTAAGGTAAAAGCCCCACAAAATTCTCATCCAATCGACACACCCCTCCTACCACCCCAAAGGGCCATATGTGGCTTGGTTGGTGAAACACATTTGCCAAATGTTTGTTTTATCCACCAGTGATGGGAGATATTAGCTAAAATAATATCCGTTTTTTTTTTTAAAGTAGTTCATGATTAATGATATAATTGCGATACTGTTCATTTGTGAAAGGTGTGTTTATTCTGGTAAATAGTTTATTGAATTCAATAGACTCATCTGTATTAACCAGAGTACTGAGTATATTTCTGGTTACTACAGACTTTGTGTCTTAATTTAACGGTTGGTGATTTTTTTTATTTAAATCGATTTAACTGATTTTTATTTTCATGCCATAAGTTATTCACCAGAGAATAGCTTTTTTCCACATGATTCCTTTAGATAAGAGCTTGCAAACTTCTTAAATCACTAATCCTTGTTCTCCCGAGTTGATTCTGCATTTTTGATGGGTTCATTAACAGGTTTTATTACTTTCCAAAGTGTGATTTACTGGTATTTCTGGGTTTGATTATAAATGATAACTTCACAAGTGAATTATGCAATCAACAATTGTGTCATGTATCCGTGCGCGCAAACAAAGATGCTTTGCCGTGGATGTATTGGGGACTTCATTGTTTTTTGTTTTTTTAATCCTTTACCTAATATCAAAAGCAGACACTTGCAAAAAAAAATTCCTGAATAGCTATTATTTTCATTTTTTGTCTCAAAAACATAGGTTATGACCCCTCATTGGAACGAGCTCGTTCCAATGAGGGGTCATAACCTATGTTTTAGAAACAAAAAATGAAAAAATAATGAAAATTAATTGGCGATTTTTTAGAATAGCACTGACCTTTACGTTATGTAAAGGGTTAAATAATATAATTATCGTTAATAATGAAAAGTAATAAACAGAGTAATCACTTGACTGGACTGGCTACGTGAAATAATTCATTCTCATGAATTATTTCACGTAGCCAGTCCAGTCAAGTGATTACTCTCTTCATCATCTATATATTTTAAAATCTATGTTCACTTTAATATGATTCTCTTCATATGAACTAAAAATGCCGCTCAGGATCACCAATCCAATGTCGAGTTGTGACAACAGTTCCTCGCACCAAGGCCAACACACCTATGAAGTTTCATGACTCTAGGTTGAACCACTATCAAGTTCTCATCCGGAAACCAATTGTTGCGATATACTATGTTCAAGGTCACTGTGACCTTGACCTTTGACCTGGTGAGTCCAACATCAATAGGGTTCTTCCTCGCACCAAGGCCAATCTACCTATGAAGTTTCATGAATGTGAGATGAACCATTATCAAGTTATCATCCGGAAACCAATTGTTTAAGATTTACTACGTTCAAGGTCACTGTGACCTTGACCTTCGACGTAGCATGTCCAAAATCAATAGGGTTCTTCCTCCCACCAAGACCAACCTACGTATGAAGTTTAATGAATGTGAGTTGAACCACTATCAAGTTATCATCCGGAAACCAATTGTTTACGCCCGCCCGCCCGCCAGCCAGACATTCACCAAACTATAAGTCGAGTTTGACTTCGTCACAACTCGACTAAAAATTATATGAACTTATTCAGGAACATTTAACTAACCTACAGCACATTCCAGTAGTCAAGACACATTGGGAAGAATATTCCCACTCTACAAATTAGTTTTAACTCTCATAAACACTGTCTAATTACTGTATTTCAGCAATTATAATGCATTCCATCCTGTTTGAGCTCATTTCCAAATTGTTGGAAAATATTCCTGGCAATTTGTAAATTTTTGATTTAAATCAATGAATTTTTTAATAAACAAGAAGGACGCCAATGCCCTATAGCTCACCAACATTCCTCTTTGATAGTAACTTTGGCAAACACAAGAACTGTATCAAACAGGCTCATAACATGCGACAAAGCTTACCTAAACACAACCTCTTAAAAGTAAAACATAGAAACTAACATAGACACTAAGTTAAACATGAAATTCTGAGCTAAACAGAAAACTAAACGCAACTAAAAATGTTTAAAAGGCAGGGTATGAGGGGTTAATCATGGAACAATGATACTGAGGAACATATTTGATGAATATAAGTACCATGGGAAGAGAAGGAGCACAGCAGCTGACCTAAGCACTTAGTTAAACATGAAATCCTGAGCAAAACAGAAAACTACACGCAACTAAAAATGTCAAGAAAAATGTCTAAAATGTAGGTTATGAGGGGTTAAATCATGGTAAAATGATAATAATCGTCATATAGCAGCATTATAAAGGCCATGATATGGAAATAGGGTGAGTAAGTGACCTAAACAGAAGCTTTAACATTATGGGACACATACGCTGACACCGACCGATCGAGCCATGCCATAAGCTCACACAACTAAAGTTGGTGAGCTAAAAATCATTTGATTTAAATCAATTGGTTTAAAAAAACCAACCCTGCAAGTTAATTTAATAGTAACTTTGATTCGAATTGACTCGTGAACTTGTGTCCCTGCATGGTACAGAGGTAGATATGCATAGGACGATTAGCTGCTCGGGAGTTATGGAATGTGGTGTTCATTTTACAACTTTGTTATCCCCTCAGGGTTCATACAAAAATTTGCTCTCAAAGTTCAAGGGCTTTTCAAGGGTTTTTCAAGGGTTTCATTTTTTTTCTTCAAGGGCTACATATATTATTCAATTTGTTATATGATCTCTAAAAATCTAAGATTCATGTGACACGGATCTGACTTTGGAAGTCAGGAAGTACTGGTACCCAAAGTGTGATCTGTGTTACAGTCATCTTGGTAAAACGTTCCATACTTTTTTATGTTTTTTTTAACTGAGCGACATGAATGCAACAAACAAGTAAAAGGCGAGTACACATATATTTACAATGCCCAGGAAATAGCTTGGTATTCAATGGTTTTTTCAAGAGATTTCTGAAAGTTCAAGGGTTTCTCAAGGGCTAATTTCAAATTCCAGGGTTTTTCAAGAAAAAACTCATTTTCAAGGGTTTTTCAAGAGCTGTATGAACCCTGCCCCTTAACTGGTAGAGTGCTGAATTATTTTTGGTCATCAAAATTTGTTCATGTGTCTTTGCCTTGTTACAATTCATGAGAGAGTGCCAATGGACAACACATCAAGGAAGGAAACAAAATGGAAAAATGAACATTGACAGTCTGAAAACATGTCTGTAACAACCACGACATACATGTAGTAACAATCATCCATCATTGAAATAAAAATCATTGCATTTTATGTTTTTTTTTCCATTTTATTCTAACATTGTATTTTGATGTTTGACATTGTTTGTATTATGAAATCAAACTGAAGGCTACCATCTTGAGCGCATCATATTCTTCTTCAAAGTTTTGTACTCAATGCAACATTGTGCCATGCTCAAAGGCCAGAAAAGGTTCAGGATGTTATCAAAAACAAAATCAGCCCAATTATTGTGTTAAGGCCAGACAAATTAGATCTTGTTTCTCAGGCCATTTTTTGTAAAACTGCATATGGGTGTGCGATTTATTTTTTCATTTGTGCAATTATTTCTTTGCCATCAAAAGTTCAGGTTCTTGATTTGTTTTATGTTTTAGGCCTCATAATCTACAGAATATCATGGGTGGTAGTAAATTCCATCCCTTGAGTGCTAAAGCATTGCAAAGCCTTCTTGCACTCAAGGGACAAATTTATCAATTTTATTAACCTGGATAAAAACATCAGACATAAACCAATCAAATTATTATTTTTTTATGTTTGTATTGGTATAAAAAGAGAGCATGCACCAGCCAAAAGGTTGGAGGGCCGAGAACCAGATTTTTAACTTTTTAGGCCTAATTCAGCTAAGATAAGGCATCACAAAATAAATTAATTGGTTGTCCCGCAATTTTATTTTTTCAAATAAGTGGGTGGGGGGAGTGGTTTACTTTTAATTTTCATTTTTTTCTTGCATATAATAAGCATGAATTGAGAGGCTTTTTTCACACACAGAACATTTATAAGTACATAATTATACAAATTAACTCAATTAATTTTAACCCTTAACGCCCACATCCGCCTGCGTAATATGCAAATTCAGCAGTTGAAAAAAATATTATTTTTTCAAAAAATTTCAACAAAACCATATCACGTGACCACTCATTGGAACGAGCTCATCGAGCTCGTTCCAACGAGGGGTCACATGATATGGTTTTGTTGAAATTTTTTGAAAAATTAAAAAAAATGATATTTAAAATAATAAATTTTGATATCGTCTGCATTGGGTAAAGGGTTAAGGACATAATACTGATCACTTTGATCAATTTTTACTGCAACACACAAAACCACAGGATGTGCACTGTCTTTATTTATGGTCTTCAGATTTCAGTTACATGAATCAATAAACAAGAGATGCACAACAGAGATGCAGGCGTCGAGTTGAGGTGGCAATCGGAGAGTGTTGCATGTCCACAACCTGGTTATCATATCTGGAACCTTTGTTTAAGTTATAATGCTAATAACTTCAGAATTTGTAAAAATTAATTAAGGCCCATAACTCTTAACAAATAATTAGGCTGGGCCAGTTTTAGAACCTGCTTGAAATAGTATTGCAAAAGACCTATATGGCAAACATTAGTCAAATCAGAGAACGTTTGTTCAAGTTATTGTGCTAACAAGCTCAAAATTTGTAAAAATCAGCTAATTACAGCCAATAACTATGTAACAAAAAATCATAACTATGTAACAAAAAATCAGGCCAGCCCAGTTTTTGAACTCTCGTGAGATATTATTGCAAAAGACCTGTATGGTAAATATTAGTCAAATCGGAGAACATTTGTTCATGTTATTGTGGTAACAAGCTCGAAATTCATAAAAATTGACTAATTAAGGCCCATAACTCTGTAACAATAAAGCGGGCTGGGCCAGTTTTCAAATTTACTTGAGATATTCTTGCAAAAAAACCTGTATAGTAAATATCAGTCAAATCAGAGAACTTTTGTTCAAATTATTGCACTAACAAGCGAAAAATTCGTAAAAATTGACTAATTTAGGCCTATAACTCTGCAACGATAAATCAGACTGAACTCGCTTGAGATATTATTGCAAAAAACCTGTATGGTAAATATTAGTCAAGTCAGAGAACTTTTGTTCAAGTTATTGCGTTAACAATGCGAGAATGCGCGGACACACGCCAGCCCAGACACACACAGACCATTGCCAAACCTTAGGTCTTAACACAACTCGACCAGAAAAACGTAAAAAAATATTTGAGCCCTCCAATTTTGTTGTAATATTGGAAGACACTGCAAGGCAATGAAAACAGCGCATGAAGGGGGTCAATTTCCGTGAGTGATTGCCGGAGAATCAAAAAATTTCTTTCTTTTTTTTGCTTAACCTAAATTTTTGAGCCCTCCGATTTTGTAGTAATATTGGAAAACACTGCAAGGTAATAATAAAAACGGCCCATGAAGGGGTTCAATTTCAGACAGAGTGCCTGAAAATAAAAAAAAGATTCTTTTTTTTTTTTTTTGTTTAACCTTTCCCCTGTTGTCTTTAGTGTTACCTTGGGTTTTTCAAAACACTTACTGAATGGACAAGAACAGCATTCTCACAGCATGAAAGTCAAACCATGAGGGGCACAAGGAATGAGTTCTCTTCATGATGATATTTTGATTTTTTTTATTATTTCAGATGATATTACTAACAATATTTTTTCTTAACAACATGTACCTGATTAATCGAGCAATGGCCCAGCAAAACTATCCACCCACATTTGACCACAATATCGGCATATTCTTCAGACAAATGAATAATAAATTTTCCACAGATTTCTATGCTGCATTTCAAACCCTTCTGGTGCCACGCCCTGAGATGGGAGATTGTGGAATTCACATTGTGGTAGCTGTTTCATTTCATTTTTGTTGAAAAATCTGTTGCAGTTGTTAATGAGCATATAGCAACCAGTTGTACATACCCTCTAAATATTGTGGCATAACCACAGGAAAACAATGATTAATTTGAAAATACTATTGATCAATAAGGCCACACAAAGTAGATCTTCTGTTTCTCAGGCCTTTATTTGTGAAATTGCATGCGGGCGAGCGGTTTTTCATTTTATTTTTTATTTCAGTAATTACTTCTCAGCCATCAAAAGTTCATGTTCTTGGTTCAAGTTTTAGACCTCATAATCTACAGAATAGCATGAGTGGTGGTGTACTTCATCCCTTGAGTGCAAGAAGGCTTTGCAATACCTTCTTGCACTCAAGGGACAAATTCATCAATTTTTATAACTTGGATAAAATATCAGACAAAAACCATTTAATTGTAATTTTTTTTTAAGTTTAAATTGGGTATAAAAAGAGAGCATGCGGCAGCCAATAGAACCATGTCGGAGGGTCTGAGAAACAGATTTTTTATTTTTTTAGTCCTAAAATACAAACCGATAGGTGACACTATTGCACCAACATAAAACCTACATCTCCAAACAATGAATACATCCACCCCCAGTAGTCTTGGTATATTTTTAAAACCCATTCCAATAAGATACACCTTTGACAAAATTAACATTTCATTTCTTGAAATGTTCTATACAAAAATGCAAAAATAAAAGTTAGGGTTTTGCTCTAGTCCTCAAAATTTTGTGCTGCCGATAATTCAATTTACGGCAGCAAATCTGGATTGTTTGGATGAATCCCAGTTACTGATAATTAGTAATAAGAACAGCAGTCTTCAAATAAACATGCTACAGCGGACTGGTGGTCAACAAAATACCGTATTTACTCTATGTATTGAGACAGCTAAAAATAATTATTTTCACAGGTATCCCAATTCTTAGAAAATGGGGAAAGAACACAGTCTGGTCTTGATTTGATGCTGAATAAAGTTGTGTGTGATTCGTTTTCCATCACTATATACGAAAATCACCATCCATTTTTTTTTTATATTTTCATTTTTAGCTTCCAAAACATAGCTTATGATCCCTCATTGTGCGCTCGTTCCAATGAAGGATCATAAGCTATGTTTTGGAACCAAAAAATGAAAATTTTTAGTCACTCAAGAATTTTTTTTATGAGTCTCGTCTGCTACAAGCGACGGGCCAACTGGAAACAAATCTTCTGAATGTCCCAAACTTTGGAGCATAAAAAAGATATAGTTTTCTGGAAAAAATGTGTGTCCCAAATCATAGAGTGTCCCAATAGGCCACACAAAGTAGATCATCTGTTTCTCAGGCCATTATTTGTAAAATTGCATGCGGGCGAGCATTTTTTTATTTCAGTAATTACTTCTTTGCCATCAAAAGTTCATGTTTTTAATTCAAGTTTTAGGCCTCATAATCTATAGAATAGCATGGGTGGTGGTGTATTTCATCCCTTGAGTGCAAGAAGGCTTTTGCAATGCTAAAGTATTGCAAAGCCTTCTTGCACTCAAGGGACAAATTCATCAATTTTTTCAACTTGGGTAAAATATCAGACATAAACCATTTAATTTTTATTTTTTTTAAGTTTAAATTGGTTATAAAAAGAGAGCATGCGGCAGCCAAAAGGACCATGCGGGAGGGCCTGAGAAACAGATTTTTTTATTTTTTTAGGCCATACATGGAGTAAATACGGTAAACCAACCAAATGATTAAACTGAAACAAAATTAAAGAATTGATAAAACTTACTTTTGTCTCTCAGCTTTATAACTAGCAGTAAGTTCATCAAATAATTTACTGTTCATTTCCATGAATGTTTTTAATACATTATAAACTAATGCAACGATTGTTTGGTTCCAATGTTCCTTGGATATCTTGTATAATGCTGGAAACATTATTGGCATGACACTGTTTGAGTTCTCTTCTATTAAACTCATTATATATTCATTATTCCAATAATATAACGCTCTCTCGGCCACCTGAAATTATAACATTTATTACATTTAACACAAATATACTGGAGCCCATTTAACCCTTTACCTAATGTAACGGCCAAATCCGGCCAGCGCTATTCTCAAAAATCGCCAATTAATTTTCATTATTTTTTTCATTTTTTGTCTCAAAAACATAGGTTATGACCCCTCGATGAGCTCATTCCAACGAGGGGTCATAACCTATGTTTTTGAGACAAAAAATGAAAAAAATTAGTTATTCAAGAATTATTTTTGCAAGTGCCGTCTGCTTTTCAGGTTAGGTAAAGGGTTAATTGTATATCTTTTGAATAACTCTGTTAATTGCATATAACTTACAAAACCGAATCATCTTATAGAGATGGGCAATGTACCAAATGAAAGTGTCAATGACACTGCAGCCTAACTTGATTGTGTGTAGTGTTTGATCAAATGGATAATGTTCAATATTTATGAAAGGATTATGAAACTGGAGAGAATTGTTTTAGTGAACTAAAACAGGTCTCCCCTTTGATTAGTTCCATGCCTCCAACTTACGATTAACAAAGATAAAACTAAAGGTCAAATGCCTAGGTGAAAAGATAAAAAAAAATCAATAATTTGACCTTGAGGTCAAAGGTCACATGTGGGTCATGATAGTACATGACACATTGTCTCATGGTGATACACCCACATGCCTAATAAAGTAAAGGTAAACAAGTTCTTGACAGGGCAAGCTTACTGGAGGTCAAAGGTCAATGTCATATGTGGGTCATGATGGTATGCGACACCAGGCCTGGCATTCTGAAAAATGCAGGAGGGCAAAAAATCGCTCTCCTCAATCAGCTCAGGAGAGCAATTAGCTTTACACAGCATTTTAAGTATCCAGTTGAACGAACTCATTGACACTGAAACCAACAGACTACATCAGTGATTTTATTAACTTTACTAAGGTAAAGCGAAATCTCTTAGACATCTAGATGTCTCACTCAACAACCGAACACACACTTGACAAGACCTGTGTGTGTACCCAGACCTGTTGTCCAAGAAAGTCATACCCCTACCACTACCACCTTCAACCCCCAAGGGGGGTTGAAGGTGGTAGTGGTAGGCGTATGACTTTCTTGGACAACAGGTCTGCTTGAATCTACAGTCACATCCTGGTGCAAGTGCTTCAAGTGACAGGATAGTAGTAATGGTAGTATATTACAGTGTCAATATTCCTTGAATAATTACCCCTCAAACTGTGATGTCAGTTGTTGAACTTGAAACTGACAGAAAAAAAAATATTGCTGTGACCCATTTTGCTTCAAATGATTGCAACTGTGTTTGGGTATGGTTGCAGCCATTACCTTTTACCACTAAACCACTTTCAAAATGAAATTACGTGATGTTATGTGACTTCGAAGTTAAATTACATTTTTGCTTTACAACAAAAATTTAATGTGAGCATAATACATGTAATCTCAATCATTCCAGACCAAAATATTGAGGAGGGCAATTTTTCGCTCTCCTTAATTCTTTCAGGAGGGCAGTAAGGAGAGCTAAAAAATCGCTCTCCTGAAATTGCCAAGCCTGCGACACATCGTCTCATGGTGATACGCCCACATGCCAAATATCATAACACAAAAATCATATGCCTAAGATTAAAAAAAAAGATAATACAATAATGTGACCTTGAGGTCAAAGTCCATATGTGGATCATGATGGTATGTGACACATCGTCTCATGGTGATACACACACATGCCTAATGTCATACACCGAGGTGCAAAGATAAAAAAGTTCTGGCCCGAACAAATTTACTTGCAAAAAAATCAGTAATTTGACCTTGAGGTCAAAGGTCAATGTCATATATGGGTCATAAAGGTATGCAACAAATCATCTTATGGTGATAAACTCACATGACAAATATCATAAGCCAAGGTGAACAGATAAATAAGTTCTTGCCCAGACAAGCTTACTTGCCAAAAAATCAGTAATTTGACCTTGTAGTGAAAGGTCAATGTCATATGTGGGTCATGATGGTACATCATCTCATGGTGATACACCCACATGCCAAATATCATAAGCCTAGGACAAAGGATTAAAAAAAAAAAAAAAAATCTATAATTTAACCTTGAGGTCAAAGGTTAAGGTCATATTGGGTCATGATAATACGCGACACATCATCTCATGGTGATACACCCACATGCCTAATATCATAAGCCAAGGTGAAAAGGTAAATAAGTTCTTGCCCGGACAAACTTATTTGCTAAAAAATCAGTAATTTGACCTTGAGGTCAAATGTCAATGTCCTATGTGGCTCATGATGGTACGCGACACATCATCTCATAGTGAAACACCCACATGTCAAATATCATAAGGTGAGGTGAAAAGGTAAATAAGTTCTGGCCCGGACCAACTTACTTGCCAAAAAATCAGTCATTTGGCCTGGAGGTCAAAGGTCAAGGTCATATGTGGGTCATGATGGTACGCAACACATCGTCTCATGGTGATACACCCGCATGCTAAATATCATAAGCCTAGGTCAAAACATAAAAAAGTTCTGGCCTGGACACAGTTGTATGAAAACAACAACAACAACGAGAAGGAGAAGAATTCAGGGTAAAACAATATGTCTCCCTTCGGTGAAGGGGATACATAATAAGACAATATCTATTTATTTATTGGTGTTTAAGGTCACATACTTATGCACAATGGCTAATCATGATCGTGACAGCTTTACGGGTGGAGGAAGCCGGAGTACCCAGAGAGAAAAAACAAGCATCGATGAGCAACTGTCAGCTCCTCAACATTCTAACTCTGTTCAAGCTCCGCACAAGCTCCGCTCAAGCAGGGTTACAGCGGTTGAAGACATGTGCACCATCGACGTGCAGTGCGCCTTAGTACATCATCGTGCCCCCATGTAGGCAACCGGGATAAAGTGCCTTGCCCAAGGAAACAACGCGTGTCATCCCGGACAGGGATCAAACTCGGGACCTCTAGCATATAAGTCCAACAGTCTACCACTGAGCCACCGTGCTCGCATGAAATAAGAAAAGAATTGTGATAATTGAGAATATGTTCAATTTTGTACTCTACATGCTATGTTTTCAACAAGAAAAATTTGAGGTGTAGACTGTACTAAAGAATTGAGCCCTGGGTTGATGTGGCTCTCACAGTTAACGTATGTCAACCCAAGTTACAGTCAAACAAGTGTTTGACCACCGAGGTGGTATTAGTCCCCTACGGCGCTTTTGTGACATAAGGTGTTTTTGTCACAGAAGACACTCGAGAATATAAGCATCTTGGATTTTGAAAAAGAAATATTGAACATGCATAATCCCCTCACAACCCTTTATCCATGTACCATATATGAAAGTTGTAGCTTGAACCATGTTGGAGAGAGGGGTAGTAACATAGAGAAAAAAACTTAGAAAACACAACAAAAATGGCTGCCATTCTGCCATCTTGGATTTTGAAAAATAAATATTGACTGTGCATCATCCCCTCAGAACAATTTATCTATGTACCAAATATGAAAGGTGTAGCTTGAAGCATATTAAAGGGAGAGGTGAAAACATAAAAACAGACAGACAAACAGACAGATGGACAGACAGACAGATGTTAGATTTTGAAAAAGAAATATTGAGCGTGCAAAATCCCCTCACAACCCCTTTATCCATGTACCATATATGAAAAGTGCAGCTTGAACCATGCTGGTGGGAGCAGTGGTAACATAAAATAGAGAAAAAAGCTTAAAAAACCCAACAGAAATGGTTGCCATGGCACCATCTTGAATTTTGGAAAAAAAATATTGAACGTGCAACATCCCATTACAACCCTCTATCCATGTGCCAGATGTATAAAGTGTAGCTTGAACCATGTTGGAGTGAGGGTGGTAACATAAAATAGAGAAAAAAGCTTAAAAAACACAACAAAAATGGCCGCCATGTCACCATCTTGGATTTTGAAAAAAAAATATTGAACGTGAATCATCCCCTCCCAACCCTCTATCCATGTGCCAAATATGCAAAGTGTAGCTTGAACCATGTTGGTGGGAGGGGTGGTAACATAAAAATAGAGAAAAAAAGCTAAAAAAAACACAACAAAAATGGCCACCATTTCGCCATCTTGGATTTTGAAAAAAAAATTTTGATCGTGCATCATCCCCTCAGAACCATTTATCCATGTACTAAATATGAAAGGTGTAGCTTGAACCATGTTGGTGGGAGGGGTGGTAACATGAAAATAGAGAAAAAAAGCTTCAAAAACACAACAAAAATGGCCGCCATTCTGCCATCTTGGATTTTGAAAGAAAAATTTTGAGCGTGCATCATCCCCTCAGAACCATTCATCCATGTACCAGATATGAAAGGTGTAGCTTAAAGCATGTTGGAGGTAGAGGTGGTAACATAAAAAAGACAGACGGACGGACGGACGGACGGGTGGACGGACGGACAGACAGACAGATGGATGGATGGACGTACGGATGGATGGATGGACAGAGTGCAATCCTATAGTCCCCTTACGGTTCCCGTAGGAGACTAATTATTCCAAAATAAAAGTGTCAATGACACTGTAGCTTAACTTGCTTGTGTGTTGTGTTTGATGAAAAGGATAATGTTCAATGTTTATGAAAGGATTATGAAATAAGACAAGAATTGTGATAACTGGGAATATGTTAATTTCTGTTCCCTGTATGCTATGTTTTTAATAAAAGCTAGAGTGATGTCACGCATACAGTCCGACTGCCCCAGCAATGGCAATGCTTAGACACAAAATAGTCGGAGCCACTTCTTGTTAACCATTTACCTAATGTACTCGTGATATACAAAATTTGCTATTCAAATTTTATTTTTTCATTTCTCTACTCCAAAATATACCTCATGACCTATTAATGGAACAAGCTTGATGAGCTTGTTCCAATAAGGAAGCCATGGTTAGAAGTAAATGAAAGTGTCAATGACACTGTAGCTCAACTTGACAAACTTGAACTTGGTAAGTCATAAATGAAATGGCAAAATTGAAGATCATTGGGACCAATGTCAGTTTTTTTGCCAGTGGCAACATTTTTTGACAGAAACCGAAGAAAATCGATAGCTCCCATCTAGAGGCCTCCCCAAACAAGCATGAAAGGTTTCAAAGCAATCTAGTCATAAATGTGCCCTGTAGGGTGTGCCAAAGGGAAATATCGAGTCTTCTGACTAAATCAAGTTCTAAGAACATTGGCCGCGGCAACATTTTTTGATGGAAATTGAAGAAAATCGATAGCTCCCATCTAGAGGTCTCCCCAAACAAGCATGAAAGGTTTCAAAGCAATCCGATCATAAATGTACCCTGTAGGGTGTGCCAAAGGGAAATATCGAGTCTTCTGACTAAATCAAGTTCTAAGAACGTTGGCCGCGGCAACATTTTTTGATGGAAATTCAAGAAAATCGATAGTTCCCATCTAGAGGTCTCCCCAAACAAGCATACCAGGTTTCAAAGCAATCAAATCATAAATGTGCCCTGTAGGGTGTGCCAAAGGGAAATATTGTGGTCTGACTAAACTGAGTTCTAAAAACGTTGGCCGTGGCAACATTTTTTGATGGAAATTGAAGAAAATCGATAGCTCCCATCTAGATGTCACCCCAAACAAGCATGCCAGGTTTCAAAGCAATCCGATCATAAATGTACCCTGTAGGGTGTGCCAAAGGGAAATATTTAGTCTTCTGACTAAACTAAGTTCTAAGAACGTTGGCCGTGGCAACATTTTTTGACAGAAATTGAAGAAAATCGATAGCTCCCATCTAGAGGTCTCACCAAACAAGCATACCAGGTTTCAAAGCAATCTGATCGTAAATGTACCCTGTAGGGTGTGCCAAAGGGAAATATTGAGGTCTGACTAAACCAAGTTCTACGAACATTGGCCGTGGCAACATTTTTTGCCGGAAATTGAAGAAAATCGATAGCTCCCATCTAGAGGTCACCCTAAATAAGCGTATCAGGTTTCAAAGCAATCAAATCATAAATGTGCCCTGTAGGGTGTGCCAAAGGGAAATATTGTGGTTTGACTCAACTAAGTTCTAAGAACGTTGGCCGCGGCAACATTTTTTGACTGAAATTGAAGAAAATCGATAGCTCCCATCTAGAGGTCACCCCAAACAAGCATAAGAAGTTTCAAAGTAATCTGATCATAAATGCGACCTGTGAGGTGTGCCAAAGGAAATTGTGGACGTACATACTAACATATGTACGTACGTACGTACGCCGACGGACGAGAAGTGATGGCAATAGCTCAGCCTGACTTTGTCAAGTTGAGCTAAAAATGAAAAAATAGGATGTTTCAGAAAAATAATTTGAGCTGTTGGCTTCAACTTGTGTTAGGTAAAGGATTAAAGATGCAGTACATAAAGCAATGTTGGGCTATAGGAGTCAATTTTCTTCAAAATGCATTTTTGGAATAATTGTCAGTGTGTGTGTGTGTGTGTGGGGGGGGGGGGGGGGGGGCAGTCACTAGAAGTTCCACATGTAGTGACTGTCAACTGTCAATAGTGTGTGTGTGTGTGTGTGTGTGTGTGTGTGTGTGTGTGTGTGTGTGTGTGCATGCGTGCGTGCGTGCGTGCGTGCGTGTGTGTGTGGGGGGGGCAGTCACTACAAGTTCCACATGTAGTGACAGTCAATAGTTCAAAATGCATATTGGAGGAAAGAAAAAAAATGCCTAATTGGCAGGGGCTGGGCAGGGCAATAACTTCCACAGTTTTCACTGGATAATTGTGGTCATCAAACTTGACCCAGAGACATGTATTGAAAAGAATTGAAATCCATTAACTTTTGTTTCAGTTATGGCATAAAGAAAGTTTGGACAGAAGGAGGGAGGGATGGACTGATGGATGGATGGACAGATAGACTGATGGACGGATGGGCTGCCAGATAGATGGGCAGAGCAAGCTCTGTTCTATATCCCTCCCTTGTGGGAGGGGATAAAAAGTAACAAAGAATGTGGTAGAATCCTAATTTTAAATTTAGAGAAATTAAGTATGAAAAGCGTTGTGAAAAGGGTTAAATTAATGCCAATATTATTTGAAACCACTGTGTACAGCTTCAGTAGACCTTGTCCGAAATGAAAAAAAGGAATGACATTGTAACAGAGTGTTTGGAGAATGAAAGGTAGAACCTTGAAAAGCAGAACTTTAATCCTAAACTTTAAGCTGGGAATACTAAGTAAAACTGTTTGGCAAAAAAAGTGTTAAATATTTCGTAAAACCGATAAAAGAAATCATTGATGTAAATGGAATCATTAAGTTGTATTGACCATGCAAGAATCAAAGTAAGAAAATATGTGGCAGCCAAGTCTAATTTCAAATACACAAAGAAAGTAAGTCTGAAAACATGTTTAAAAGGGGTTTAACCAAAACTCCAAATGTTAACAGACAGACAGACAAAAGTCATGATTAAACAGGAAAAAAAACAACAAAAAAAAACACTTGAACCTTCAATAAAAAACTTAACCACAAATTTAACCAAAACTCTAAAAGTTAACAGATGGACGGACAGACGGCAGAAAGTCATGACTATAGCCCTCACTGTAAATAGTCGGGCTAATAATATGAGGTATAGACTGTACTAAAGAACTGAGGGGTGGGTTAATGTGGCCTTCACATTTAATGTATGTGGCCCTCACAGTTGACGTATGTCAAAAACAGTTACCAAGTTACAGTGAAATTATTCCAAAACGAGTCATCCTATCAAGTTACAATGAAATCCCTTCATAAATGTGGCCTGTAGACTGTGCTAAAGGTTTTCGGGCTTCAGGCCTGTGTAGCCATCACGGTTGATCGATTGCAACTAAAAGGGGACGTCATCATCTCGACATTATACTGAGTCTTTCTACCAAGTTACAATGAAATCCCTTCACAAATACGACCTGTAGTCTGTACTTTCGGGTTTTGGGCTCGGGCAGCCATCATGGTTGAATGATCGCGACCAAAAGGGGACGTTCTCATCTGGGCATTATCTGGATCCCAAGAAGTTACAATGAAATCCCTTCATAAATATGACCTGTTGACTGAGCTAAAGGTTTTCGGGCTTCAGGCCCCTGTAGCCATCACAGTTGACCAATCATGACCAAAAGGGGATGGCATCATCTAGGCATTATATGGAGTCAACCTAACAAGTTACAATGAAATCCTTCCATAAATACGACATACAGACTATGCTAAAGGTTTTCGGGCTTGGGCAGCCATCACAGCTGAATGATCGTGACCAAAAGGGGTCGTTCTCATCTAGACATTATTTGGAGTCATCCTACCAAGTTACAATGAAATCCCTTCATAAATACAACCTCTAGACTGTGCTAAAGGTTTTCGGGCTTCGGGTCCCAGCAGCCGTCACAGTTGACCAATCACGTCCAAAAGGGGAAATTCTCATCTAGACATTATATGAAGTCAATCTACCAAGTTACAATGAAATCCATCCATAAATATGACATGTAGACTGTGCTAAAGGTTTTCGGGATTTGGGCTCGGGCAGACGTCATGGTTGACAGATCGTGACCAAATTGGGAAGTTCTCATCTAGACATCATATGGAGTCATCCTACCACGTTACAATGAAATCCCTCCATATTAAATAGGACCTGCAGATTGTGCTAAAAGTTTTTGGGTTTCGGGCTTGGGCAGCCATCACGGTTGACAGATCAAGACCAAAAGGGGACGTTCTCATCCAGACATTATACAGAGGCATCCTACCAAATTACAATGAAATCCCTTCATAAATACGACCTGTAGACTGTGCCAATGGTTTTTGGATTTTGGGCTCGGGGAGCCATACCGGTTGACCGATCGAGACCAAAATAAGTCTCATCTAGACATCATACTGAGTCATCCTACCCAGTTACAATGAAATCTCTACATAAATATGAATTGCAGACTGTGCTAATGAAATCTAGGTCACGTGCCTGTGTGGCCATCACGATTGACCGAGCGCAACCAAAAGAGGATTGTTCTCATCTAGACATTATACGGAGTCATCCTAACAAGTTACAATGAAATCCCTTCATAAATACAACCTGTAGATTAAAGGATTTCAGGTTTTGAACCCACGCAGCCAACACTGTAGACCAATCATGATCAAAATGGGCCGTTCTCATCTAGACATGACCACCAACCTGCACATGAAATTTAGTGATAAGCGGACAAGAACAACAGAAACTAAAGAAAATGTGAACAGACTCACTGACTTCTGCACATGTGGTGGCAATAGCTTATCTTGACTTTGTCAAGTTGAGCGAAAAATCATGAAACATTTACAAAGACCGTAACACTGGTGAAAAATATATGTGGGCAACTTTTTTATAACATGTATAGGATTGGCATGTTACAAGGATCCCTCAGACCAAATTTCATTAAAATCCATCCCTGCACAGGTAGGCTATCACTGTGTACAGAAAAAAATCATGAAAATTAGACAAAGTAATAACTCAACTCGGGTGAAAAATATGTGGGCAACTTTTTTATAACATGTGCAGAAGCAGATTGTCACAAGGATCCCTCATACCAAATTTCATTAAAATCCATCCCTGCACAGGTAGGATATCACTGTGTACCGAAAAAAATCATAAAAAAATTGACAAAGAACAGCAACTCTAGTAAAAAATATGTGGGCAACTTTTTTTATAACATGTGCAGGAGCGGATTGTCACAAGGATCCTTCATACCAAATTTCACTGAAATCCATCCACTCACTGCAGAGATAATACTGCAGACGGATGGATGGACGGACAGATAGACAGACAAAGCAGCAACTATATGCTTTCTAGAAATTTTCTCAATACCCGAAAGGTATGGAGATTTTTATACATTTTTGCTATACTTTGACAGTGTACATACTGTTCACAGATTAATACTGATATTTTACATTATACACAGGGACCGATCAGGACTATTTAAAATACGCTCTAGCCTCGGAGCCTATTTTTTCAATTCATGCGCCAGATTTCAATTTACGGAGTCACAATGCTGTTTGTAACACACACTGCAAGTATGTAATAGCTCTCATCATTTTCATTTAGTACACTATAGCAAACATTAATCTTCACTGTGGTTTCTGATCAAGTCTTGGCTGCCTATTTAGGCAGCCAAGACTTGATCAGAAACCACAGTGAAAATTAATGCTTGGTAATTAAGACTTGAAGTATTAACTTAAGCACTCTACACCAATGATAAATGATAATCATATATATAATACATGTAAGAGTGTCTCTCTCGATTATTCATCGAAAGAATATCAAAATCTGATCTGAGAAGTTACGCGCCAACTGAGAAGCCTATTTCTGAGATTTAAGAGCCAGGTCCTGATGTTTCAGAAACAAATACGCACTGGTGCATGCCCAGGTCGGACCCTGTATACATCTAACACACGTTCATTTCATACCTGAAAATGTGGACTGGACACACATCTGGATATATTTTTAAAAAGAGGATCCATTATTTTTTGAAATTGTGTTGGTTCTATGACATCTAATATTTCTTCTATCTCCCCTAAAAACATAACCTGCAAAAACAAGATTACATTCATAAATGTATTAACAAAGATAGAATTGTCCAATATTTACTTATTGGTGTTTAATATCACTTTTGGCATCAATGGCTAGCTCATAATTACAACAACAAGATGAAGTTAAGTCTAGCCAATTGTAGGGTTGATTATTCAACTAGCTGACTCTCCACTATTGTGGTTGTCGACGGTTTTTATTTTTAGTCAACCGTCATTCATTTTCAGTGTGGTACAAGTCAGGTTTAACCCTTTACCCAACACAGACGTTATTAAAATTTATTATTTGGAATACAATTTTTTTAAATTTTTCAAAAAATTTCAACAAAGCCATATCATGTGACCCCCTCGCTGAAACGAGCTCGTTCCAATGAGGGGTCACATGATATGGTTTTGTTGAAATTTTTTGAAACATAATATTTTTTCAACTGCTGAATTTGTATATTACGTGGGCGGATGCGACCGATTCATTGGGTAAAGGGTTAAATTGCACTGTGTAACGAGGTGAATGAACCTTTGTTTCTGGTACGATTATGTAACAAAGTAATATGAAATTCCAGGACTCAATAGCCGAGTGCTGGTTTTGTACAACCAGCAGTCTGTAAATCTGTACTACGGAGCACCATTCAAATGCTGTACCATTTGAATAATTCGTGGTTTGGGGAGTTATTTCAGAGTGCAGATTAAATAGAATCTTTGGTCTTGTACACTCAAACAATCTTAGTGGAACAACCCGAACTGCAAAAGTTGTCACATCAGTCAGTGCAGTTGTAGTACTAAGTTATAACTTGTGTAGGAATGGAGGGGGTTTATGTTCCAAATTTTTGGAAATTAGTTATAAAAATGAAACATTTGCACAAACATTCTTCTATTTAAATTCTTCAAATTAATTGGAGATATTTTGGTATTTCCATTTTATCACAAAACAGAAGCGAACACATTCATACAACATCAGTTGTAAGTATATTAGTGATTGCTTGTTGACTTTAACAGAAATCACTAATGCTGGTGAATTCTCAACTATGAAACTTGATAGCTGGAACAACCCAAGCCAATTTGCTTTATACCTATGCTATGTCTGAGGATTTCACTCTAGGCATCGATTACAATGTCTTATTTTTACCAGTAGACAGAACTTGTTTACCATCGTAAGCAGGCACCACTCCACTTCAAGAGGTTCCCACTGGTAAACTGTCTACATCACTTTGGAACTTCCTCTCCAAGCATTGGTTACTGGGTCCAATTTTCACCAGCTGGACAGAACCAGTAAACAAGAGGCCCCAAGGGGCCTGAGGGCGCTCACCTGACATGGTAGCCTAAATTTATATCAACCCAGAGAATTGATTTCAACAAGTTGCATCTGCTCCTCCTAAGAAAAGCTTATACCAAATATCCAAAGATTCTGACCAGTGGATCTAAAAAAAATGATTTTTAAAGAATATTCCTCATATTGAACTAAGTTATAATTCAGGCTCCCACAGGGAGCCCATATATGAACCCAGGGACTTGGCTTTAACAAACTTGAATCTCACCCCCCAAAGGATGCTGCACACCAAATATCAAAACATTCCGACTGCTGGATCTGAAGAAGAAGATTTTTAAAGAAAAGTCCTCATTTTGAACTAAGTTACAATTCGAGCTCCCACAGTGAGTCCAAATATGGACCTAGGGACATGGCTGAAGAAGAAGATTTTTAAAGAAAAGTCCTCATTTTGAACTAAGTTATAATTCGGGCTACCACAGTGAGCCCAAATATGAACCCAGGGACTTGGCTTGAACAAACTTGAATCTCACCCCCCTAAGCATGGTGCATACCCAATATCAGAAGATTCTGCCTGCTCGATCTTGAGAAGAAGATTTTCAAAGAAATTTGCCTGAAATGCACTAAGTTCAAATTTGGGCTCCTATATTGAGCCCAAATATAAACCCAGGGGGCCGATTTGAACAAACTTGAATCAGATCCACCCCACAATGTTGCATACCAAATATCAAAAGATTCTGCCTGCTGGATCTGGAGAAGAAGATTTTTTAAGAAATATGCCTGAAATGCACTAAGTTAAAATTTGGGCTCCTATATGGAGCCCAAATATAAACCCAGGGGGCCGATTTGAACAAACTTGAATCAGATCCACCCCACAATGTTGCTTACCAAATATGAAAAGATTCTGAAGCTGGATCTGGAGAAGAAGATTTTTTAAGAAGTTTGCCTGAAATGCACTAAGTTCGAATTCGAGCTTCTATAGTGAGCCCAAATATGAATCTAGGAAGCCGATTTGAACAAACTTGAATCAGATCCACCCCACAATGTTGCATACGAAATATCAAAAGATTCTGCCTGCTGGATCTGGAGAAGATTTTTTAATAAATTTGCCCGAAATGCACTAAGTCCGAATTCGAGCTTCTATATTAAGCCCAAATATGAATCCAGGGGGCCGATTTGAACAAACTTGAATCAGATCCACCCCACAATGTTGCATACCAAATATCAAAAGATTCTGCCTGCTGGATCTGGAAAAGAAGATTTTTGAAGAAATTTGCCCGAAATGCACTAAGTTTGAATTCGAGCTTCTATGGTGAGCCCAAATATTAATCCAGGGGGCCGATTTGAACAAACTTGAATCAGATCCACCCCGCAATGTTGCATACCAAATATCAAAAGATTCTGCCTGCTGGATCTGGAGAAGATGATTTTTTAAGAAATTTGCCTGAAATGCACTAAGTTCGAATTAGAGCTTCTATAGTAAGCCCAAATATGAATCTAGGGAGCCGATTTGAACAAATTTGCATCAGATCCATCCCACAATGTTGCATACCAAATATCAAAAGATTCTGCCTGCTGGATCTGGAGAAGAAAATTTTTTAAGAAATTTGCCTGAAATGCACTAAGTTCGAATTCGAGCTTCTATAGTGAGCCCAAATATGAATCTAGGAAGCCGATTTGAACAAACTTGAATCAGATCCACCCCACAATGTTGCATACCAAATATCAAAAGATTCTGCCTGCTGGATCTGGAGAAGAAGATTTTTTAATAAATTTGCTTGAAATGCACTAAGTTCAAATTTGGGCTCCTATACTGAGCCCAAATATAAACCCAGGGAGCCGATTTGAACAAACTTGAATCAGATCCACCCCACAATGTTGCTTACCAAATATGAAAAGATTCTGCCTGCTGGATCTGGAGATGAAGATGTTTTAACAAATTTGCATGAAATGCACTAAGTTCAAATTCGAGCTTCTATAGTGAGCACAAATATAAATCTAGGAAGCCGATTTGAACATACTTGAATCAGATCCATCCCACAATGTTGCATACCAAATATCAAAAGATTCTGCCTGCTGGATCTGGAGAAGAAGATTTTTTAAGAAATTTGCCTAAATGCACTAAGTTCGAAATCGGCTCCTATACTGAGCCCAAATATGAACCCAGGGGGCCGATTTGAACAAACTTGAATCAGATCCACCCTACAATGTTGCATACCAAATATCAAAAGATTCTGCCTGCTGGATCTGGAGAAGATTTTTTAAGAAATTTGCCTGAAATGCACTAAGTTCGAAATCGGGCTCCTATACTGAGCCCAAATATTAACCCAGGGGGCCGAGTTGAACAAACTTGAATCAGATCCACCCCACAATGTTGCTTACCAAATATGAAAAGATTCTGCCTGCTGGATCTGGAGAAGAAGATTTTTTAAGAAATTTGCCTGAAATGCACTAAGTTCGAATTCGGGCTTCTATAGTAAGCCCAAATATAAATCCAGGTGGCCGATTTGAACAAACTTGAATCAGATCTACCCCGCAACGTTGCATACCAAATATCAAAAGATTCTGCCTGCTGGATCTGGAGAAGAAGATTTTTGAAGAAATTTGCCTGAAATGCACTAAGTTCGAATTCAAGCTCCTATAGTGAGCCCAAATATGAATCTAGGGAGCCGATTTGAACAAACTTGAATCAGATCCACCCTACAATGTTGCATACCAAATATCAAAAGATTCTGCCTGCTGGATCTGGAGAAGATTTTCAAAGAAATTTGCCTGAAATGCAGTAAGTTCAAATTTGGGCTCCTATACTGAGCCCAAATATAAACCCAGGGGTCCGATTTGAACAAACTTGAATCAGATTCACCCCACAATGTTGCATACCAAATATCAAAAGATTCTGCCTGCTGGATCTGGAGAAGAAGATTTTTTAAGAAATTTGCCTGAAATGCACTAAGTTCGAAATCGGGCTCCTATACTGAGCACAAATATGAACCCAGGGGGCCAATTTGAACAAATTTGAATCAGATCCACCCTACAATGTTGCATACCAAATATCAAAAGATTCTGCCTGCTGGATCTGGAGAAGATTTTTTAATGTTTTACCCATTGCCTACAGTGTTAAAAAGTGCTGACTCAGCACTTTTTCAAAGTCCCGAAACTGTACCCTATGATAAAACCGATGGCAATTTTTTTTTACCAATCCTTTCTGTTGCTCCTAAGGAAGCTGCACACCAAATAAAAATTCTCAGTGCCGTGCAGTTTTGGAGATATGGGCCTTTTAAATTTTTTCTATTTTTAGCTCCTGCGGTTCCCATGGGGCTGCGGGAAATTTTTTTTTTGCATAAATCAAGTACTCATGACCCAATAAGCCCTCACATAAAATTTGGTTCAAATCAGCCTCTCGGTTTGGAAAATAGAAATTTTGGGCAGGGCAAAAAATTTTGCCCCTCCCATAACAATGCCAAGTATAGCCCCACAAACTTCTCTTGAACAAATCTGAGTCTACACCTCAAAAGGAAGCTGCACACCAAATATCAAGTCTCTGCTATTGCTGGTTCATGAGAAGAAGATTTACAAAGATTTTGGTGCCCCTTGGGGGCGTGGCACCACCCAGGAGGAGGGGCAACTTCATTTGAACAAATCTGAATTGGCATTAGGTAAAAAACATTTAGCCAACATTTGAATAAAATTGGGCTAGTGGTTTAGGAGAAGTCGATAATGTAAAGTTAACGCCGGACGCCGGACAGAAAGTGATTAGTAAAGCTCCCCTGGAGCTTCGCTCAGGTGAGCTAAAAAGCACTACTCCACTTCTGAAGGTTAACATGGAAATTGTTCGCATGTAATATATTCTAAATGTACTTGATTAGATTATGGGGGTCCTTGAATTCAGGAAAGTTTGTGATGACATACCTATATCTGGTGACGCTTTCAAATTTAATCATTCAGATTATAACGAATATTATAAGTTATGTGGTGTTTCAGCAGAATGTACGAGACTGTACTACCCTTCTGAGATCTGTATTTCCTGAAGCTGAAAGCCAAAAGATATACGAAGCTCAGAAGAGCAGTACAGTCATGTACACCCTGCCGAAACCTTGTGTGATGAATTTATTACTCTGCCCCTTCAGTGTGATGAGTTTTGTTTTATTATATAATCTCCAAACGGTATTCCAGTGACGAAAACCTTCATACAAGTAATAATTAGAGATATTGAAAGAAACATATTTTTCTTCATTATTGAACAAGAACAATTTGAAGTTATTTCCCTTCAACTGAACTCAAACATGTGGAGGACTTCAATTCAAGGACATCAGGAAATGACTTGTCGTTATTATTGTGGGACACAAGTTGACTTTATATAAGTGTTTGATTCGATACAGTAGTGCGTTCTGTGTCTTGGAGAATTGGGGACACTGTATTCAAACTTATACAAGTGCTTTAATAAGTTTCCATGAAGAGACAATTCATATAACAAGATATGTTGCATGTTTCTTGAAACAGAATCAATCCCTTTTCTTGACAGTAAAATCACACATTGGGGTATGTACATGTTTTATTTCAAATTTTTGGAATATTCTCATGAAACAATACTGTTCTCGTTTTGTTTGTGAGTCTGAATGTTTATTATTACTGACGAAAATGTTTGAGGTGATGGGTGCAGGGGAAAATCTGCTTAGTGTACCATAAATATACCCTTTTGGATATGAGGACCTCTCAGTTTGCAGCCTGCACCTTTACCAACTGAGCCACCGCACCCCCGAACAAAGGATCGTCGCTTCAATAGTAACATCAGTGCATTTCATTTACGCAAAGATTTATCAAGTGGGCCCTGCGAATCCTCATTTTTGGCTTGAGTCGAATACCAAATCGAATCTTGCAAATGATTTGAATCCAAATTAAATCGGTTTCTGAGGCAAATAACTTAAGAAGGTCTATGGGAAATTCTCTGCGCTGTATATCTAAACCTCGTCAATCAGCAAATAAATGAATGGACATCGGGGCCATTGAAGCATTTCAGCATTTTGCTCTATCATAGGGAAAGGGGAAGAATCAAAGATGAAACAGATATATAAGATTCTTAATTGCGAGGTTTAAGGGGGGAAAGTCAGTGCTATGACATATAGTTTATAACGTCAGGTTCAAAGACAGAGCTGATTGAGAGGTATTCAGCATTGTCCATTGCGATTTCATCTCACATCAGCACAATTGAATGGTGCCGATAAACTCCGCCTCCTTGGCCTGTTAATGGGGAGTGACTTTGTTGATTTTTACGGCCCTTCACATGACACAGGCTATGTTCAGTCAAATGCAAATAATATTTTGTTTCTATAAAGTTGTTTTATTACAAATTATTGGAGACAGGGTTCATACACTTTTCAGAGAATAAAATTCCATGACTTTTTCAAAAAAATTCCATGACCAGGTTTGTTCACACCGAAACAGAAAAGCTTAATTTTTTTGCAGAATTTTTGTGCAAGTCGCGCATAATTTTTACACAAAATCAATCCCTTTTAAAAACCTGGTTACAAATTCCATGACTTTTCCAAAACTTTAACCCATCCAGCCCATTTTCCAAAACTTTTCAAGGCCCTTGAATTTTTTTCAAAATTCCATGACTTTTCCAGGATTCCATGACATGTACAAACCCTGTGGAGAGTGGGCACCCTCCAATAATTTGTAATTTACTAGTTTTGAATAACAATTTCACACCATCAAAATTAATCTTGCCCCCAACCAGTTAATAAATGTTACAATGGCAATTTGCCGACTTTGCGGGTGAAATACACCAGAACAATGCAGTTACAGTTTCCACTCAATGGCAACTTGCCGACTTCGCGGGTGAAATACACCGGAACAATGCAGTTACAGTTTCCACTCAATGGCAACTTGCCGACTTCGAGGGTGAAATACACCGGAACAATGCAGTTACAGTTTCCACTCAATGAGTATGTTGAAACTAATTGAGAGGATTCGAAAAGTCGAATCCGCATTAACCCTTTACCCAACGCAGACGATCTCAAAATTTATTATTTTAAATATCATTTTTTAAATATTTCAACAAAACTATATCATGTGACCCCCCTTTGAACGAGCTCATTCCAAAGAGGGGTCACATGATATGGTTTTGCTGAAATTGTTCGAAAAATAATATTTTTTCAGCTGCTGAATTTGCATATTACGCAGGCAGATGCGGGTGATTCACTGGGTAAAGGATTAATGGATTCGAATCAAATCCAAAATCAAGTGCCAAAGCTTCGCAGAGCCCTATTATCAAGATACATTCAACATCAAACATAATACATAGAGTGACATTTATTATATACGATTATCTTATCAATTTACACCAACTAGTTTATACACAATCAACCGTATAAAAATGTTATTGAAGAAATGTTTCTCTTGTTATTTCTCTCCACTCATGATTAGTGTTCCTGACATTGTTTCCAGGAAAGATCTCGATGAGAGCTTTCCTAGAATCAATGTCAGGAAGAGGTATGATTCATAAGAAACAAAGAAAATAGACTATCCGATCGAAATTGTCTTTCTGTTTAGTGTTCTAATGATTAATGACATTTGGATTTTTACTAATCGACTAATCACCAGGTAGTAGTCAACAATTAATCGTCTAGTCGGTTATGCAATGTCAGGTGCTAAACTAAGCAATAAAGTCTACAAAACTGTGGTTTTAACCCTTTACCAAACATGAAAAGCAGACGACACTTGCAAAAAAAATTCTAAAATAACTAATTTTTTTCATTTTTTGTCTCCAAAACATAGGTTATGACCCCTTGTTGGAACGAGCTCAACGAGCTCGTTCTAACGAGGGGTCATAACCTATGTTTTTGAGACAAAAAATGAAAATATTTTGAAAATTAATTGGCGATTTTTGAGAATAGCGCTGGCCGGTTTTGGCCATTACGTTGGGTAAAGGGTTAACTAAATGCCTTGGCTGGAGTGGATTCCAAATAACGCCACAATTAATGAGTCAAACTGCATGACATTACGGAAGTCGATGTCTCCATTTCCTTATGACCAAACAACCAGTGCCGCAAATAATAAATTGGTCTAATAATAAAATCTTTCATGTTCCTATTTCCAAGGGGAATTGAGGAGAGCACCCAGAATATTTGGTTCCGTCAAATATTTTTAAGCAAAATTGAACTTTCCCCGTAAATTCACTTCAATATGGTGATCTAATAAGAAATTTCTGCTCTTTGTTATTGTGCTAAAAAACTCTGAAAGCATAAAACAGGTCACTGAAGAAGTGTACTCTGATGACACGATTGTTCCATGACCTGCTTAACTTAATCAAACCCCAATGAAAAGCTAGACAAACTATAAACAATAGCCTCATTGAATATTAAATGCATCTTGTGACCAAACAGTGTGATTTGTTTGGTCAATATGTGCACTACGTAATGCGAATTGTAAAACTTCATTCAGTAGTAAATATCATTATGTGACGTTTTGTTTTCTGACCAACCTTATTACTGCAACATTTACCCAAAACAACGTGTTGAAAAAGTATGAACTTCTGTAGATGTACTTCTGCTGTCAGCGTTAATTAAAATGACCCAACAGTTTGCAGGTATCCTGTTCACATTTGCGAGTTTTAATCATTGTAATGGAATCTCAGATTTTTACCCTATACTTTAATCTAGTTCCTTGTAAATTAGAGAACTGCGAAAAAGAGAGCTTCTTTTTTCCAATTCAGAAGCATGAGGGTAATAACACTCCTCAAATCAACAGCACTGAAATTTTCTTCAAGGATCACAAAGTAGAAACTTCAAGGCTTTAGAGAATACACCTAGGCGACTAATATAATCAATGATAGGGCTGTCACAATTTTTTAATTTAGGAATAGATTAATCGTCACAAATAATCACGATAATAATCAATTAATCATACTTAGATGATAATCACAGTACTGTGTGTGTGTCAAACTGAACATTCAGAAGAAATTACATACCTCTTTCTGTGAACATGTCTTGGGCCAAAACTTTAATAACCCTTTAATAACCTGCAAAAGAAGAAAAGAGCGGACTTTAAAAATGGCAACGAGAGATTTATAACACTTGAAATTACTCAATTATGTGTTTACCCTTTATCTAATTAATCGGCTGCATCCACCAATATAATTTATACAAACTACGAAGTTGAGAAAAAAACTTTCAAAACTTTTCAGCAAAACCATATCAAGTGACCCCTCCATTAGAATGAGCTTGCCAAGCTCATTCCAATGAGGGGCCACATGATATCATCTTCTTGAAATGTTTTGAAAACTTAAAGGGCTGACCAATGTCTTGTTTATTTAATTTTGCCGAGCTTGAATTTATGTCACTTAGCTTTGATTCTGTTATTGCTCAACCTTCTGACATCAATTCACTAGATGAAAACTTACACCAGAGAATCAAAATATAGTCAAGAAAAAGTTAGTTTAAATTAATCAAAACAGAAGTGGGACACTTTGCAGCTGCTCATTTGCATTGAACTGGAGTCATGACACTATGGCTGGCTGGTGACTGGTCATAATTCCTTTGTAGGCAAGGTCTATGCTCAATAATTCTTCAATCTTCAAAGATGACTAAGACAGTGAAGTGACATGTGATCTATACATTGCACATGGGTAACTGGAGTTTTCTTTTTTTGACAATCGAAAATAGGTGATAAATGAATAGGGGCGCAACACTGAACGACGATTTATTAATTTATTTGAATACAATATCACTTACTATGTTGTAATTATATGGAGAATAGTATTTCAGAAATCAGAAGATCCTAACATTTTTTTTTTTTTCTGGAAATATGACCATAAAACGACGATGTCTGCAGAAATTTTTACGAATTTTTTTTATGCAAAATTGCTGAAAAATTATCGGCAATGATATAGGCTGAGAAACCTTTTGCCGATACCGATATGTTAACAATAATTTACTTAACGGTAGATACCAATAGTCGATACCGATTATCGGCTCACCTCCAGATATAACTCTGGCAAGAATGAGTGAACACACCCCAATCTACGTGGATAGCCTCTCCCACAAACTGGTCTCACAGTATACCAAAGAATATTCAAATTGGGCTATTGTGGGTTAAGTTACAATACAAAATGTTTGTCAAATCTCACAAAATTTCAAATCGGGTAAAAGGGACTATACCTCTGGTAAGAATTAGTGGATGAAACCTACCTTGTGTATATAGCACAGCTCATTGCTGGCATTTTAGCATACAAAAGGAGGTTCCAATTTGTTAATCGATGTTTGAGTTACGACTCAAAGTGGTTGTATGGATAGACAGATGAATGGATGGAGCTCTGTAACTCTTGAACAATTTGTTGTACTGTGACCAGATTCCTTCATGCTCATCTACCAATCCTACTCTTCCTGTGTCCCAAGTTTGGTCAAAATCAACTGAGAACTACAGGGGAAAAGTGGTGACAAGGTTTACAACTTGGTGTAAGGCCCCACAAAGTAGATCTTGTTTCTCAGGCCATTTTTTTGTAAAATTGCATGTGGGCAGGGATTTTTTTTTATTTTTTAATTATTTCTTTGACATCGAAAGTTCATATTCTTGGTTTGTTTTATGTTTTAGGCGTCATGATCTACAGAACAGCATGGGTGGTGGTGTTTTTCGTCCCCTGAGTGCAAGAAGGCTTTGCAATGCTGAAGCATTGCAAACCTTTGTTGCACTCAAGGGACAAATTTATCAATTTTATCAATGCGTGTACAAAATCAGACATAAAAACATTTTTTATTTTTTTCAAGTTTGCATTGGTTACAAAAAGAGAGCATGCAGCATCCAAAAGGACCATGTGGGAGGGCATGAGAAAGTGATTTTTAACTTTTTTAGGCCTAAAGGACTGCAACTCTTGTTATAAATTGTCATGTATTGGGATCGCGAAAGTGGGTGGACTTCTCCAAATACATACATTTTTCCTGAAAATATCAACCTTCTGAACATTCATGTCAGAAATTTCTAAAACTGCTTTATGTTCCAATAAGACTAAAATCCTCCTCCTCTGATTGGACGAGAGCTCGCTTAGTATATTCTATGTTTACGGCTCAAGAGGCAAATGTTACCGCCTGACGTCACCACACGAAATATTTGAAATGACGTCGCCGTTTCGTAATTGCTTCACCAACTGAGTATCTAGCAAGCTGCTTCATTTTTCTGGATTTTTAACTCGTACAACAGATGGTGTTCCTGGATGAAATGTTGTTTAAATTACAAACCAATTTACGATTTGAACTGAGATGGAAGGAGTTTATCTGGTTTATTGATTATTTATCCTGTGCCGTCGGTGGATACACAAGAGGTTTATTTACTAACCTGTGATCGTTAAAAGTTGTCTTGCAGAAAGCAACTTTTAATGATCACAGGTTTAGTAAATAAACCTCTCGTGTTTCACTATGTAGGTTTGGGGCTATGGGTGGTGTCTTATTGGAACATATATGTTTTTGTGACGAAATGACAGTAACATGGTCTGAGGTTTGCGGCTCGGAGCTTATGTTCAACCTCGACACTTCGCGTCTCAGTTGAGCATAAGCTCCGAGCCACAAACCTCAGACCATGTTACCGTCAATTCATCACAATAACTTATAATGTGCTCTGACACTGCTCTGAGATTTTTTTTTGGGGGGGGGGGGGGAGGGCATTTTACTATTTGTTATTCATTCACCTTTTAGGTGCTTAAGCCTTGAACATGTACTTTAGGAACTCTAACTGGCATGAAGAATTGTTTTCCCATGGTTCCTTCAGGCAACGACTCATAAAATTCAAGGCTATTCAAGTTTGTTTCTCGATATATTTCAGCATTTTTCAAGGTCCTCTAACAGCAAAATTCCACGAACCTGAGATCCCTACCTTCACCAGTACCAACAAGGACCCTCCAGTCATAACCAACTCCCCCCACTTCCCTATAGCATGACAAAACATATATTAAGCAACTGAAAAGAGATAAAAACAGGAAGACCCAGGGGGCCTGAGGCATTCACTTGACAAAGTTGCTTAATTTATTTATTTATTTATTTATTGGTGTTTAAGGTCACATACTTATGCACAATGGCTAATCGTGACCGTGACAGTTTTACGATTGGAGGAAGCCGGAGTACCCGGAGAGAACCACCGAACATCGACGATTAACTGTCAGCTACTCAACATTCTAACTCTGTTCAAGCAACGCTCAAGCAGGGTGACATGTGCACCATCGGCGTGCAGTACGCCTTAGTACATGGCGTCATCGTGCCCCCATGTAGGCAACCGGGATGAAAGTGTCTTGCGCAAGGACACAACGCGGGTCGTCCTAGCAGGGAATCGAACTTGGGACCTCTAGCATAGAAGTCCAACAGTCTACCATTGAGCCACTGCGCTCACCAAAGTTGTTTAAAGAAGGATTTAATCAGCAACACTGCATGTAATTACTTATAACCCTGTTGTCCACATCAGGTGACTTAATGCTGCCCAGATTTCCAGTGATGCAAAATTAGGGAGCCCAAGTATCAACCTGGGGACTTAACTTGAACAAACTTGAATCTGATGCCCCCTCCCACCTCCAGGATGCTGAATACCAAATTTTGAAACATTCTGAATGGTGGATCTAAGAAGGAGAGTTTTAAAGATTATTCATCACATACTAAATAAATATAGGGAGCCCAAATATGACTCCAGTGACTTGATTCAAATAAACTTGAATCTGAGCCCGGCTTGGGTGTTGCATACCAAATATCATAACATTTTGAATGGTAGTTCTCAAGAAGATCTTATATTTATTTTTTGCACCAACTTGAAATTTGGGCTCCCATTGGGAGCCCATATATTAACCCAGGTACTTGGTTTAAACAAATTTGAAACTAACTCCCTCTAAGGATGTTGTATACCAAATTATCAAAAGATTGTGACTGGTGGTTCTGGAGAGAATTTATAAAGAATATTTCCCAGATTGCATAAAGTTAAATTTCTGACTCCCATAGGGTGCCCCAAATATCAAAACCAGTGACTTGATTTGAACAATCTTGGAGGTGACCACCCTAAGGATGCTGTATACGAAATATCAAAGGATTCTGACTGGCAGATCTGAATAATATTTTTAAAGATTATTCCTCAAATTGCACTTAGTTAAAATTTGTGCTCCCGTATGGAACCATATAATAATCAAATGACATGATCAGAACAAATCTCAATTTGACTTCTTAAGAATGCTGTATACCAAATAACAAAACATTCTGACTGGTGGTTCTCGAAGATGATTTTTAAAGAATATTTCCCATATTGCACTAAATTAAAACTCCGATTCCCATAGGGATCCCAAATATCAACCCAAGGACTTGATTTGTACAAACTTGAATCTGACTTCCGTAAGAATGCTGTATGTCAAATATCACAAGATTCTGACAGGTGGATCATAGACGATTTTTAAAGATAATTTCTCATATTACACTAAGTTCAAACTTGGGAGCCTAAATACAACCTATGGACTTGATCTGAAGAAACTTGAATCTCCCACCCCGTAGCGATGTTGTATACTAAATATTAACATATTCTGGCTGTTGGATTTGCAGTAGAAGAAGATTCTTTAAAGAATATATCTCATATTGCACAGAGTCTTTAAAGAATATATCTCATATTGAACTAATATATCTCATATTGCACTAAGTTAAAATTTGGGCTCATGTATGTCATAAAGATATGAATTGGGGGGATGGGGGGGGGGAGGCGAATTGTAACCTACTTGTATCTGACGTCCTTGCCTCCTATGGATACTGCATATGAAAGATCCAAAAATACTGATCCGTGGTTCTGGAGAAGACTTTTTTCATTTTTGCAAATATGTTGACTGAGCATTCTTTCAATTCCCTCCCACAGAACACTATGGCACAATCAATGACAATTTATTTTCACCATTCAATTCTACAGGTCCTAAGGATGCTTCATACCAATTAACCATCCTGTCCCGTGCAGTTTGGGGAAATAATGGGTGTTTGAAAATATTTCTATTTTTAGCTTCTGAGGTTGCTACAGGAATGCACAATTTTTTTGTTTTTTTGCACGAATCAACTACTTCTGACTCAATAATACTGCATACCAAATTTCATTCAAATTTGCTCACCAGTTCAGAAAAAGAAATTCTGGGCAGGCCAAAAATCTTGCCCCCTCCCATTATAAATGCAAATACTGTCTATGAATTTCGTTTGAACAAACTTTATTCCACACTTCTCTCAAAAGGAAGCTCAACACCAAATATCAAGTTGTTATACTCATTGGTTTATGAGGCTGGGCAAGTTGATTTGAATAAAATAAAAATGCAATGTCAGAACAAACAATCAACCACAAATTTAACTGAAATTGCTCGAGCAGTTTTGGAGAAGTTGCAAACAACATGTTCATGTTTGAGACAGATTATGATCCCTAAAGCTCGCCCCGACATTCAGACAGATGAGCTAAACAGCCTATACTTTTCATGACTTTTGATAGGTCGGATGATACAACACTAAGACAGATGTAATAATAACTCACTTCTTCTGTTAATGATGCGTCTTTCTCTAAAAACTGTACAACACAATATGCAAGCTGAAAAATAAAACATGATATAGTATAGACTACCTAATTGGAAATCTCTCTATTGAATATCCCTGTTACATGAATACGACTTTCCAACAAAAAGCTTCAGTATAAATCTGACCAGTTAATAGCATATGGATTTTTAGTCAACTTCTGTTAACCTTTAACCTACAGATCAGCCACAACAATACACAATTCATAAATAGAGCTACTGAAAAAAACTTATTTTAACCCTTTACCCAACACAGACGATATAATAATAATAATAATAATAATAATTTATTTATTTATATAGCGCTTTTCCTAGCAAAACGCTGCTCAAAAGCGCTGAAAACATAGGTGATGTTAACAATGGTATAATCAGTGGCCGAAGGTTGCTTGAAAGAGATGGGTTTTCAGAGCTTTCTTGAAGTGATCTGCATTTAGGGTTTTTCTAAGGTTCTGAGGAAGGGCGTTCCAGAGTGAGGGAGCTGTGAAAGTGAACGATCTCTTCCCTGCCATTGATCGAATTCGCAGTATGACAAGGAGACTCTCAGAAGCTTATCTGAGATTCCTCGACGGAGTGTGTACTTTGATGACCTGCTTAAGGTAGATTGGTGCTTTGTCGCTATGTAAGATGTTGTGTGTCACCGCCAGTACCTTATACTTAATGCAAGACTCAACTGGCAGCCAATGCAGAGATTTCAGGATTGGTGTAATGTGGTCATATTTTTCCGCACTGGTAATGATCTTAGCTGCTGTGTTTTGAATATGTTGAAGCAGGTACATTGATTTCAGAGGAAGGCCGAAATAGATATCAAAATTTATTATTTTAAATATCATTTTTTAAAATTTTTCCAAACATTTCAACAAAACCATATCATGTGACCCCTCATTGGAACGAGCTCGACAAGCTCGTTCCAACGAGGGGTCACATGATATGGTTTTGTTGAAATTTTTTTTAAAATAATATTTTTCAAACTGCTGAATTTGCATATTACGTGGGTGGATGTGGCCGATTCATTGGGTAAAGGATTAAAAAACAACTAAACAAAACTCTATCATCATATGACCCCTCATTGGAACAAGCTCATCAACCTTGTTCCAATAATGGGTCACATGATAGGGTTTGTTGAAACTTTTGAACTAGAGGTAGCCATGTAGGGGTGGCAAATCCTACAGAAAAATCCCCCTGATATTGTAACATTGGTAATATATTACACTAAATTAACACAGCAACTGTTGGTATTATTTATTCAAATAATACAGATAAGATTACCTGTATTTGATGAAATGTCAAGTTTGGTTTCGATCGAGACCGATAAGATTTTAAGTTCAAGGTTACTGTGACCCTGACCTTTGGCACAATTGGTTTCAATCAGGCAAACAACATTTTAATCAGAGAGCAGAAACCAACACTGACCGAGAAAAGTTAAAATTCAAGGTCACTGTGAGCTTTTCCTTTGACACAATAACCCCAAAATAAATAGGGTTCTTCTTTTCATCATGCTCAACCCATAAGCCTAGTTAAGTATCAATCGAGCAAGCAAAATTTCCATTTGATAAGGCAATGCAGGCATATGTTTAAGTTCAAGGTCACTGTGTCCTCAATCTTTGGTACAATGACCTCTAAATGAATAGGGTCCTAACCAACATGCCAAGCTGGGTTCCAGTTGGCCAAGAGAAACTTTAAATTGCAGCGCGGAAACGAACACTGACAGAAATTTTAAGTTCAAGGTCACTGTGACCTTGACCTTGGCACAATGATCCCAAAATAAATAGGGTTCTTCCTCTCATCATGCCTAACCCACAGGCGAAGTTTGGATTCAGTACAGTTAAAACTATAAGTCCTGTCACGAACTGCGCGCTTATCTAGGCTTAATTGCACGTAGGAATTGCGCGCAATTACCACATGGAATGGCACCCCTAGCACGGCAGGTTCTCCTGTTTACGCATAGCAAACACAGAAACACAGGCAATGTTTCTGCCAATGGACCTCCGGATTACCCGGAGGTCCATTGGCTCAAACATTACTTGTGCACAGGCCATATGAACAGAATTGAATAGCCTTACCATGGTCATAACATGTAGATTAACGTGCAAATCGACGTGCTATTGCTATTTGTGCCCATTTCATGACAGGACTTCTACTTTTAGCTGTAAGCCAAGCGGACCTTTAATTACAGAGCGGAAACCAACACTGATAGAAATTAAAGTTTACGGTCACTGTGACCTTGACCTTTGGCACAATGGTCCCAAAATAAATAGGGTTTTTCCTCTCATCATGCCTAACCCACATATCAAATTTGGGTTCAGTCTGCCAAGCGGAATTTTAGAGAGTGAAAACCAACTCAGTCTACGCATGCATTTACCAGATAATAAAAATCATCAGCAATATTTTAATTAATGAAGCACAGAGTTGCACCCAGTGCTTCATTAAATAAATTTCTGATGAATATTCCTATAATTAGTGTTTGGAATCTAACATTACAGTAGAACCTGTCTTGAGAGACCGCCCTTTGGGCCACATGAAAGTGGTCTCTCAAGACAGGTGGTCTCTCATAACAGGTTTCAGGTTTTCTCAAGTCAATGAATAACCAACCAACCACAAAATTCAGTAATGGAGAAGAATGGATTTTTGTAATTACTTTGTAGTTCTTTTTTATGAAGTTTTTGTAACAAATTGAAATGGACTGCTATAAAAATTATAAAAATAAATTAGTGTTGAAAATCTTCATTGAAGATTTTCAACACTTAATTTATTTTTATAATTTTTATAACAGTCCATTTCAATTTGTTACAAAAAGATTTTCAACACAAATTTATTTTTATTCCTATCTGTCACATTTCAGGTATGTATGAAATTGTTTATTCAGCAATAATCCTAATCTTTTCACAGAGGTCTTATAAAAACACCTCAATCTTTAATGAGTTAGCAATTGAAACCCAATTAAGAGCTTTTAATACTTTTAATTATGTTAGTATAACCACAATGGATTTTCCAATTTCAGAACAGGTAAAAAGTTTTTGTCATGGTTTCAGTCTTCAAAGGGGCGGTCTCTCAAGACAGGTCCATTATGGCATAAAAATATGAGTCGGTACCAGGTCACAGTTGTCTCTCAAGACAGGTGGTCTCTCAAGACAGGTGGTCTCCCATAGCAGGTCCATTATAGAGTAAAACCAATCGGTGCCTGGTAGATGTGGTCTCTAAAGACAGGTGGTCTCTCAAGACAGGTTTTACTGTATTGCATCCAAGGAAATATAGCTCACCCGTGGGAAGCAATTAGTCCACAACGGATGTAGTGTATCCACTTAGTATGGTGCCTTTATGTTGTGATATCTGCACTTTAGAGTAGAGCCCAAATATGGGCTTCATTACTCTACCAGTTAAGCAATGATATGAACAACAATTTCTTGGGGTTTAAAGACACTTTCGACAGCCAGGGTCACCTGATATCAGACAGTTTTATGGATGGAGGAAGCCGGAGTACCTGGAGAAAACCATTGAGCAGTGGCGAGCAACTGACATACTCCTCAACATACTAAATACACACAAGCAGGGTTTGCATTGGCTGAAGACAAATGTACCATCGACGTGCAGTACGCCTTAGTATACAGAGCCACCATGCCCCCACGTGGGCAATCGGAATTAAGTGCCTTACCCAAAGACACAATGCAGTCACCTCTAGCAGGGATCGAACCATGGACCTTTCAGTTTGAAGTTCAATGCCGTAACCACTGAGCCAACACACTCCCCTGAACAGCCATAATGATGTGAAAACACATAACATAGAATCCAATCTGGTTTATTTTCAGTCTTTCAACTTTGAAAATGGGAAGCGTGCTGTATACTGCTTGCTACTATTAAAACTGAAGTGAGCTATTGTTGAGTCCAAGCATAGGAAAAATGTTTTCAAGAAAAACATCAATGAACATCTGCACACTTTTCACTTCACTGGTCCACAGTAAACATGGTTTTCAAAAATATTACACGATTTTTCAAATAAGCTTTTTGCAGCATTTATATATATAATAAAATTTATTTGAGTTCGGTTTAAATTCATAAAATACAACTTCGATGGTGCAATCATAAGTCAATCATATGATTCTCAATGGAATCCATGAGTGACAAGACAATGAGTAGCATTACTGGCCTTTGAAGTTTGTCTAATTATGTACAGTGGGGCCCACTTAATTGGATATCTCTTAATTGTATATCCCTGTTAATTGAATATAATTTCCCAACACAAAACCATTTACCATACCTCCAGTACAAATTTGACCTGTCAATTGAATACAGTAAACTCCTGTTACTTGAATAAAAAATATTGTAACCTGTCGAGAAATTACTCCGACTCTACCCAGTTTTTCTTTGATTATAGACCTTTCTGGCCTCAGTACATCCAATACAGGCAATTAATCTATTATATCTTGTTTGACAGAGCTCATAGAGCTCTGTCAAACAAGATATAATAGAATAAATGCTAAGTTTATCTCCAGAATACAGGAAAGTGACACAATCCCTGTTAATTGAATAATTGTCATCAATTGGCAAAGTGGCTATTCAATTAACAGGGTTCCACTGTACCAATTCTCGGAAAGTGAAGTTTGGTTAGTCTGAAGTCTTGGAATAGTACAGCTTATAATTCAGTGTATTGTTCACATTTTTATGCACACATTGTATTATTTGGCTTATATCCCATGAACAGGTTTTAACCCTTTACAGAAAACACATGATATCAAAATCAGTTATTTTGATTTTTTCTTTCCTCGATTCTTAAAAAAATTTCAACAAAACCATATCCAGTCTTTCGAGTTTGAGGCAAGCTGTCGCTATTGCACGCCATAGCACCTACAACCTTTACTTTTTGCAAGTAGACAAACGCGTACCTCGGATGCACCTAGCGAGCGATTAAGCATTAATAACAAATCTGCAACATCTGCAGCATAATATACAAATGGCACTGTTGTAAAAAATTAAAACAAGAGGCCCTAAGGGGCCTCAGGCACTCAACTGACAATAGTTGTTTAAAGAAGGATTTAATTAGCATCTATAGCTAGTTAACACTACAGAGGAATGAAGTTATTTAATTATTTATAACTTTGTTGTCCATGCCAGATGATTTTTTTTTCTAGTACTGGGATGCTACTACTGAAATAATGCCCCTGATTTCCAGTAATGCAAAACTATCAACCTATAGTACGTGGAGTGTGGATTACAACTAAATCACCTGGGGAGTGGAGTCATCACTCAAAGCATCACTGTCAAATTCTATACATGTAGACAAAAGCACAAGCAATGTTTCAGCCAATGGACCTCCGGGTATAACCCAGAGGTCCATTGGCTGGAACTTTGCTTGTGCTTGTTGTGCTTTGCAACAAATTTGCAATTATTGCTTGGGCAGAATCTAAACCAGGGCTCGATTAAACTGAATTCACATAGCGATTTTCGAATCAATTTTTAACTACAGCTAATCAACTTCACATGAGAAAAACATATAAATAATAGGGAATGCTAAGGCTTAGCAAAATTTATCCAAGTTAGTAAACTGCTATACAATTTTTAAAAATTAAATCAACCCATGATCTAAACTCTGCGGGTGCTTTAGTGATAATACACTCTCCACGTACTGTAGGAACTTAACTTGAACAAACTTTAGTCTGAGCCCTTCCCTTCCACCACCAGGATGCTGCATACCATGTGAAAGCAGTCTGACTGGGGGATCTGAAGGAGAAGATTTTTAAAGAAATTTCCTCATACTGCACTAAGATGAAATTCGGACTACCATAGGACCCGATTTGAACAAACTTGAATCCCCCCCCCCCACACCCCTCCCTCCCCAGAGAAGTTATATACTAAATACAAAAGCACTCTGACTGGTGGATCTGAAGAAGAATATTTTTAAAGAAATTCCCTCATATTGCACCAAGTTAAAATTTGGGTTCACATAGGGAACCCAAATATGAAACCAGGGACCCAATTTGAACAAATTTGAATCTTACCCCCTAGAGATGTTGTATACCAAATATGAAAGCATTCTGACTGGTGGATCTGAAGATTTTTTTTTTTAAATTATCAACCAAATATATTGCACTAAGTTAAAATTCAGGCTACCAAAGGGAGCCCAAATATTAACCCAGGCACTCGATTTGAACAAACTTGAATCTTGCTCCCCTAGAGATGTTGTATACCAAATATGAAAGCATTCTGACTAGTGGATCTGAAGAAGATTTTTAAAGAAATTCCTTCATATTGCACTAAGTTAAACTTCGGGCTACCATAGCAAGCCCAAATATTAACCCAGGGACCCGATTTGAACAAACTTGAACCTGACCCACCTAAAGATGTTGCATACCAAATATGAAAGCATTCTGACTTGTGGATCTGAAAAATAAGATTTTTAAAGATCATTCCCCATATTGCCCCAAGTTCAAAATTTGGGCTCCTGTATTGAGCCCAAAAATTAACCAAGGGGCTTCATTTTAACACACTTGTATCTGATCCCCCCTATGGATGCTGTATACCAAATATCAATATTTTTTGCAAATATGCTGACTCAGCATATTTTCAATGCCTGCCCCCCCCCACCCACACACACACACACCCTACAGAACACCATGAGGCAACTGACAGCAATTTTTTTTACCATTCAATTCTACTGGTCCTGAGGATGCTTCATACAACATAACAGATCTCTGTTCTGTGTGGTTTGGGAAATATGGGCATTTGTAAATATTTCTATTTTTATCTACTGGGGTTTCCACTGGGACACAGGAAATTCTTTTTTTGCATGAATCAAGTACTTATGACTCAATAATACCACATATCAAATTTGGTTCAAATCGGACCATTGATTCAAAAAACAGAAATTTCAGGCAGGGCCAAAAATCTTGCCCCTCCCATAAGAAAGGCAAATACTGATCCATGAATTTTGTTTGAACAAAATTGATTCTACACCCGAATATCCAGTCATTGTACCCACTGGTTCATGAGAAGAGTTTTTTTTAAGAATTCTGGTGGACTTTCCTCCACCCCCTCCCAATGAGGCTTGGCAAGTTGATTTGATAAAAAAAACAAGAGGCCCCACGGGACCTGAAGCGCTCATCTTGAACAGAACACAATATAAACAGAGTCGAAGAATGAGTACATTACGCAAACCATCTCCATAGGCTACACTGTTAATCCTTGAGTTCCTCGGAGTGACAAAAATAAACCGAGCATCATGCCTTTTCTTCAGCTGATCATAAAGTAAAATGTAGAGCTCCCCTATGAAGCCCTTTGATACAACCTATGTGGATTAATCTTCGTTACACAACTCTAGAAGGTACTGAATACAAAATTTTTAATTCTTCTGCAAAATGGCCAATTCCAGCTCCCATAGAGAGCCCAAATATTAACCCAGGCTCTTGATTTGAACACAGTTGTATCTGACTTCCCTAGAGATGTTGTGTATCAAATATGAAAGCATTCTGACTGTTGGATCTGAAGAAGAGAAATTGTAAAGAAATTTCTTCGAATTGCACCAAGTTCAAATTTGGGCTACCATAGCAAGCCCAAATATTGACCTATGGATCCGATTTGAACAAACTTGAATCTGACCCCCCCCCCCCCCCCCCCTCCCCCTTAGAGATGTTGTATACCAAATATGAAAGCATTCTGATGAGTGGATCTGAAGAAGAAGATTTTTTAAGAAATTCCCTCATATTGTACCAAGTTAAATTTCATGTTCCCAGATGGAGCCCAAATATTAACCTAGGCACTTGACTTAAACAACCTGGAATCTGAACCCCCCCCCCCCCCCACCCCCCCCCCCCACCCCCCTAGAGATGTTGTATACCAAATATGAAAGCATTCCGACTGGTGGATCTGAAGAAGAAGATTTTTAAAGAAATTTCCTCATATTGCACTAAGTAAAAATTTGGGCTACCATAGTGAGCCCAAATATATACCTAGGAATTTGATTTGAACAAACTTGAATCTGACCCCCATAGAGATGTTGCATACCAAATATCAAAGCATTCTGACTGATGGACCTGAAGAAGAAGATTTTTTTAAATTACCCTCCATATTGAACAAAGATAAAATTTGGGCTTCCATAGGAAGCCCAAATATTAACCTAGGGACTTGGTTTGAACAATCTATAATCTGACCCTCATAACAATGAGGTATACCAAATATTAAAAGATTCTGACTGGTGGTTCTGAAGAAGAAGATTTTTAAAGAATATTCCTCATATTACCTACCCTATGTTAAAACTTCGGGCTCCTGTAGAGAGCCCAAATATGAACCAATGAGCTTTATTTCTACAAACTTTTATCTGCCCCTCCCCCTCCCCCCTATGAATGCTGTATACCAAATATCAAAAGTTTCTGATGATAGGTTCTGGAGAAATGATTTTTTTAAATTTTTGCAAATATGCTGACTCAGCATTTTTTCGTTGCCCATTACAGAACACACTAACATAACCGATGGCAATTTTTTTTACCATTCAATTCTACTGGTCCTAAGGATACTTCATACCAAATAACAGCTCTCTGTTCCGTGTGGTTTGGGAAATATGGGCGTTTGAAAATATTTCTATTTTTAGCTCCCAGATATGGTTTTGTTGAATTTTTTTTTTAAATTTCAAAAAATGATATTTAAAATAATAAATTTTGATATCGTCTGCATTGGGTAAGGGGTTAAATGAAATTATTTTTCAATCATTTGAGAAAAAACTTTATTTATGCCACAAACTAATTAATGTTATTAAATGCACAAATGTATATCCAACACAGCTTAAAAGCTTCCAACAAGAAGATTATTATCAAAAAATATAACTACAGCTAACTTGCAGAGTGCTTGAAGCCAATATCTGGGCCCTATCATGGTGTGAAGGTGCTTCATCTTAAGCCTTTACCCAACATAGAGAATATCAAAATTTATTATTTTAATTACTATTTTTAAAATTTTTCAAATAAAATTTCAACAAAACCATATCATATGAACCCTCACTGAAACGAGCTCGATGAGCTCGTTCCAATGAGGGGTCACATTATATGAGCTTGTTGAAGTATTTTGAACAGTTTATTTTTTTCAACTGCTCAAGTTGCAAATTACACAGGCGGATGCAGTTGATTTAAATGGTTAACCCTTTACCCAACGAATTGCCCGCATCCGTCCGCATAATATACAAATTCAGCAGTTGAAAAAATATTATTTTTCAAAAAATTTCAACAAAACCATATCATGTGACCCCTCACTGGAACGAGCTCGTCGAGCTCGTTCCAACGAGGGGCGACATGATATGGTTTTGTTGAAATTTTTTGAAAAATTTAAAAAAAAGGTATTTAAAATAATAATTTTTGATATCGTCTGCGTTGGGTAAAGGGTTAAAGGCTTCATATTCTGTACATGTTCTTATTATTCTTGAAGTAAAATTATATCATTTGTGTGGATTTGCCTTGTTACAATTTATGGGAGGGTGCCTATAGGCAGAGGAGGAGATGGGGCAGGGTGGGGTGGGGCTGCCTATAGGCACTCTACCATAAATTGTAACAAGGCAATACACATGAAGAAATATTGACAATCAACAATAATTTTGCACTCTACCGGGTAAGTACATCTGGCTTCAAGATTTCAAAAGTAGGCTACAAGTCTGGCTCTTATTTCTAAATGGTCAGGTCAGTCCCTGGGTGTGGCATCCCCAAAATATCACTGGAGTGTGGGCAGGTATTCACCCATTTGGATGTACTACCTGTAATGTGATTTCTGTCCACTTTTCAAAACAAGGTTACAAAAGCTGACATAATTAAATACTTACCTGTGCATGATACATGCTAAGACTTCTGGATTTATGAAGAGGAATAAGAACTTTGATTAAAAACTGTTTATGCTCGGTTTTCAGAGGTAATGCAAAACCATTGATAATGCTGAAAAAAGAAAAAAAAAATGACAAACCCAATCATTGTACAATCAAACTGCTCAAGATAATAACTTCCAAACAGTGAGCATTAAGCCTGCGAAATTTAAAATTTGTGTAACCTGGAGATAGGTTAGCAAAAATGTTATTACTTAATCCATTTCATCGTGTGTAAAAATTTAGCGTCTCCTATAAAGTTCAGCCCAGTGGCTTCTTATATTTTTTGGATAACTATGAGACTTATTCATCGTGTAAAAACTCCACTTTGTGCCTGTAAGTGATAATACAGTCAGGCCTGAAAATAAGCAGTCTGACATTTGCAGAATGAGGTACCCAGAGCAGCCAAGAGGGTGAATTTGATGATGCTATCCCATACAGTGGGCCAATTTATCCTCTGGGTACCTCTTTTTTTTTAATTTTGAGGTTCACAGAGGGAAAATTTAGTGATGCTATCCTGCTATGCAGGGTAGCATCACTAAATTCACCCACTGGGCACCTCATTTTGCAGATGACAGTCTGCTTATTGTCTAGCTTGAATACAGTTGCTGCAAACACTATTGAAAGAATCTACTCTCCTCTACTAAGTAATAGTGATGGCCAAATAATATTGATGCTATACATTTTCGGGTTCAGTAAATAAAAGTGATGGTGCCAAATAATAGTAATGGCAGGCCGACCAAAATTATGGTAGTGATAGCTACAGTTGCACAAAATTCACACAAATACAACTTGACAATGCCTGTGTTTCACTCCTTTAAAATTGACATGGATCAAAGGATCTCAAGGGGATGGGGGAGGGGGGGGGGGGGGCAGTGCTGTCAATTCAAGGAGTGCTATCGCACTTGCGCTTCAAAATTTGAAACAAGCTCTTTTTTTGCGCTTTTATAATTTTAAAAAAAATAGATTAAATTACCAGGCAAAGATTTGAGATTTCATAACACTGATTAAAACACACAAATGAGGTGCGAACAGTATACCTGCAAACATTCGTGTCACTTTAATTAAAGCTGATGCAGAAATACATCTACAGAAGTTTATGTTTTTTCAACACGTTCTTGTTTTGGGTAAATGTTGCAGTAATAAGATTGGTCAGAAAACAAAATGTTTGGTCACGTGATGCATTTAATATTCAATGAGGCTATTGTTTATAGTTTGTCTAGCTTTTCATTGGGGTTTGATTAAGTTATGCAGGTCATGGAACAATCGCGTCATCAGAGTACACTTCTTCAGTGACCTGTGTTCTGCTTTCAAAGTTTTTAGCACAATAACAAAGTGCAGAAATTTCTTATTAGACCACAATATACAAGAGAATTTACAGGGAAAGTTCAATTTGGCTTTATTTCTATTCGATAAATGCTTTTCCTTAAGGACAATTCATACCTCTGAACTCCAATTCCAAATACAATTCCATCAAGTACCGTTATGCTGTCTTTTGTTAGAATGCTCAACAGATCGAACCCAGTGCACCTTTGTGCCAAACCCTTTCACAATATTATGGGAACAAGTTGGTTAGCTTTCTAAAGTGAAAGAATTCATGCTCTGCACTGGGCTGGTTTGGAGTTTCAGAGATTTAAACATTCCCAGGAAAGCTTAAGGAGACAAATCTCATGATTCTTTCATTTTTTCTTTCCCTAAATCTGAGTAAAGGCTATCATAGTTAAACATCTCCAGCGCCTCTATTCCAATTGCCGAGGAGACTTCGTTAGCATATTTTTACCTTGGCTGAATATAAAGTCATGAATCAGAATGTTGATGAGTGAGTGCAATCACGCTTCTTGCGATTTTTAGGAGTGTTGTTTTCAGCTCTCCTTGTATTTTTTAATCAACAGAACTGGGGGTACACAACAGTGGGAGATTATGCAAACAAGTTTTGCAGGACCTTTTCAAAGGTACGGAAATTTTAAATTCTGATAAGCCTGGATGGTGTCCATCGATGACCTTTTAGAGGTGTTGTTTTTAGGACGACTTGCTGATCGGATATTCTCATGACAGTAACTCATTTTGATAATCAAGATGGTGGATAATAATCATGATGCTGTCCTCTTTCTCAAACAATTAGTAATAGTGATGTCACTTCTATTTGGCGGGGGGGGGGGGGGGGTAACAATAGAATTTTAGGCCTTAACCCTTTACCCAACGAAGACGATATCAAACTTATTATTTTATACATCATTTTTTTAATTTTTTCAAAAATTTCAACAAAACCATATCATGTGACCCCTCATCGGAACAAGCTCTATGAGCTCGTTCCAATGAGGGGTAACATGATATTGTTTTGTTGAAATATTTTAAAAAATTTAATTTTTTCAAATGCTCAATTTGCATATTATGCGGGCGGATGTGGGCGGTTCGTTAGGTAAAGGGTTAAAACTGGTTTTGATTCTCGAGAAAACTTGCTGCATAAATCAATTTACTATTTTATCCTTGGGAGTGCAATCAGTACAGTACAGTTGCCGTAATGATGCCCATGAATGCATTCACCAGTTGATAAAAATCATTATCAGCAAAATTTCAACTAGAGGTACTGTAGTGATAACCACCGCGCCTCAGTTGTTGCGCTTATGAGGACACAACCATATGATGTAGCAATTGAAATGTATAAGTTAGATTATCTCCCCTTGGAAATGTCAGAATGGAATTATATTGCTTCATGCGCACATCTTCATAGAGAGTTCTTCAATTGTGTAAAGTTTCATGAAAATTCTTCGATCGGTTTAGGAGTTGCGCTTATAAGGATGGACAGACGGACGGACGGACGGACGGACAGATGTACAGGGTGATTCCTATATACCCCCCTCCCCCCCAAACTTTGTTTGCATGGGGTATAATTAATGAAGTACCGGGTTACACCCGGTGCTTCATTAATTAAATTTTTTATGATTATTACAAAAAATTAGTGTTTGTAATATTATTGTGTCCATGGAAATATTGCTCACCCATGGAAAGTAACCAGTTCACGGCGGCTGTACTGTACATTATAAAAAATAAAGATTTTATTTATATATTACTACATTTAACCTTTAAGGCCTGGTTCCAATTTTATTGAGTTTGTGACCTGTATGTTTTCTTTTTCTTTAATTGGGGTTTAACGACGGATTAGACAGCAAAGGTCACCTATTGTTGGACCGTTTTATGATTGAAGGAAGCCAGACTACCTGGAGAGAATGATGAAGCGGCGACGAACAATTGACAAAACTCCCCAATGTACTAACTCCCCACAAGCAGGGTTAACATTGGCTGAAGACAAATGCACCATTGATGCGCAGTACACCTTAGAATACAGTTCCATCATGCCCACACGCAGGCAACCAGAATTAAGTGCCTTTCCCAAGAACACAACAGAGTTACCCTGGGCAGAGAGATCAAACCATGGACTTTTGGTTCCATGTCCTATGCCGTATGACTGAGCCACCATGCTCCCTTTCCTTGTATGTACATGTAGAACCATTACGTGTACACTCCATATAAGAAAATTATTCCAATATCGACTGAGTGCGTTATGTAAGATTATATAACAGCAGGTATTTACTCATTAATCAGTGTTGATTGGGAAAACACCTCGCAATTTACATAATAAGTTTTCTTCACAAAATCCTTTTTCTGTGCCTGAAATATTTTTGGAGAGAATCTTCTGGATCAAAAGAATCCTTTAAATGTGAAAATCGGTCCAATAATTCACGTTTTGTGTTCTAATAAATCTTTAAAAAAATGTGAATTTTGACGACCCCGTGAAGCAGTGTGGCTCTTCCATCTATTGGATTTACATGATATAAAATAGTCTGAACTCGCTTAATCGAGGTCATTGTTGTTGAAAAAAACATTCTGATTCTCAACCGAAATGGACGGGAACAGATAACTACACATTTTTCTTTTTGAACATACTGGCAATTTATCTGCTTTTCGCCCGGGATATAACATCATAATCCGCCCAAATGTTAAATTAAAACGCATTTTTTATTCTATCTGACAGCCGCTATGAAACCCCAGACACGGGGGAGATTATCTTCAAAACACGGATCAGATCCAAATTGGGTAAACCCGATCCGTGCTTCTCTCATCTTTTTCCTGGAGCAACTTCAAAACACGGTATCATAATTCAACTCGGGACCATTCCGATCGATGAAGTGTGTCCCCATGGGAATGAAATGACGCCACCCAGGAATACATTACTTGAGTTTATGGTCATGAGAACAACGTTGTGACATCTTATTCAACCCGGGGAATCGGTCATATCAGCGGTGACTGATATTGGTGATAAAACAAGTTTTGGCTCCCATTCTTTTTTTTCTTTTTTTTTTTTTTGGGGGGGGGGGGGGGGCTGATTTTGAAAAGATTAGGGCCAAAACGCATGCTCTATTCAATTCGGCGAAACTCAAACCGTTCTCACCCTAACTCGGTGGTAGTGTTGCGGCATCATACTATGATGTGGATAATGAAACAGTCCACCAATAATATTAGCAACAAATAATAAAAAATAAATAAAGCTTGATGAGACGCGTGTTCGTAGCTAATATTATGGACTACTTGATCAAGACATCGTCTTAAGCACTAAATATCCAAAGTTTCAACTAATGAAGTCTCTTATTTGTAGCTAATATCATTGGACTCGTGACCGCGCAAGAACTGAATTTCAGGAGATTTTAAAAATGTTTCCTGTGAATATTTTTATATTTGGGGGATGTGATATGATGAAACATAGCAAGTGTTTCGTTTCTTTTAACATTTTCTTGGGGATTAACAACAAACAAAGGATTTAATTCAACACGCCACTGAACAGAAGTAACTAATTGAGCATAATTGTATACTGGTATGTCATATGTTCAACACCTTTTCTAAGGCTAATTTACTTATTAATCTGTCAAAGGGCCGAAGCATTTGAAGCATCAATTGAAAAGAAACCCATGCTGGCTGGGGAGAATTATTATTATCAAAACACCAACATACAGACGACAGCGTCTGGCCAAAATGTTATCAGTCTACCCAGTTTCCAGCCACGAAAATAAACATACTATTTCCAAGAAAAAACGTACCAAATGCTAGGAAGATAAATCCGGTGATCCAATAGTCTCCACCCACCTACAGGACTAGATGACACTTGGAAGATAAATTCTTTAATAACAACTAAAAATTTGAATTTTTTGTCTCAAAACAGAGCTTGGAACCCTTCAATGGAAAGACTCAAAATCCACTAGCTCGTTCCAATGAAGGGTCATAAGCTATGTTTTTGAAACAAAAACTTAAACATAATAAAATTTGAATGCAGATTTTTGTATAGCCTGAGTGCTGGCCAAATTCGGCCATTGGCGTTGTGAATTTACATATTTTGTTTCAGTCACATAGTTTATGGCCCCTCATTGGAATGCTCCCCTCCCCCGTTAATGAGGGCCACAAGCTGTAAAAAAAGGAAAAATATATAATATTTTAAGGGAGAATATTTCCAGACGCGGCGGATCAGATTTAAACGTGGAGAGACTATACTGTCGATCGTTGACTCATGGGAGACGTGAATACGCCATGGTTATGGGGGGTGGGGTGGGGTGGGGGGTTGGGGGCAGAGAGAGAGAGAGAGTTTGTGTGTGTGTGTGTGTGTGTGTGTGTTATGGACGTGGGAAGCAAATGTGGGCAAAATCTACATTTAAGGGGCAAATACCTACCAGCCCCCAGTGACGCCACCAATTTTTCATGCCTTTTTCAGATATTGGAAGTTGACAAGAAAATCCCATTGTGGGTGCCTTCCACTTCCTAAACTGCACTAAAAATTTGTTTACCGTAGGCCATGATTCGTACGTCTCTTGCTTCTAAAGTTTCATGATTCCAAAGACTGAACTTAATTTGAAAAATCCACCCGAGTTGTTACGAAAATGACCGGAAGGAGTAGATGGATTTATTTATTAATTCTGTTTCATTCTCAATTTAGTTCGTCAAAAATAATTACTGAGGTAAACGTGAAGCAGCTTATCTGCAATGATATTTAAATCATATGCCGAGTTCGTAATGATCCCGAGTCTGAAAAATAGGGGCCGCACTTCGTAAAGACAGGATGTATCGCCGAGACTGTCACATTATTGTTCAAAAAACATAGCAACGCACAGGATACGTTTTATTTTAAAATACTTCCTCTATTTGGTAATTTTATTTTAAAATGTCTCGATGAAATGTTTCGAGAATGAAGGTGGACAAGATCATGTTCGATGGCGATAAACTTACCTTTAATTATACAGGGGGGAATCCAAATGACATATCGGCAAAACATTTTATTTTAATACGGAAACAAGTTAAATATCTCGAAATATATTGGGCGAATTGTTTAAAAGCGGACATTATTCCGGGGTACAATGATCTGGAAAAGACAGATATAATATTTTTATGTCATTATTTTATGAAATGCAGGTTTTAAAAATTCGCTGACTGAAGACTAATATTGCTAATCAGGTTCAGACTCTGGAAGAAATTTCTCGTCGAGCACTAATTGATTATGTAATGCTTCTCTCCTAACCGCACTTGGGTACCCCACTTTTCTACACAAAAAGTGGGGTACGCGAAGTGCGGTTTTATATGGAGTGTACACGTAATGAAACGTTTCAACATACAGGCTTTTGGTGGATTTGCTGACAGAAGATATCCTTAGTTCGGCAATGATTTTTAGTGAAGTACTTTTTTCCTGTATAGGCAACCAAGACTTCACAAGACACCACAGTTAAGTCAATAAGTTTCTTTACTATGAGGCAGCAAAAATATAAATACAATTGTTCAAGCCTTTAACAAAACCATATCATGTGACCCCACATTGGAACGAGCTCGACGAGCTTGTTCCAATGAGGGGTCACATATGGTTTTGTTGAAATTGTTTGAAAAATAATATTTTTTCAACTGCTGAATTTTCACAGGGTTCATACAAAAATTTGCTCACAAAGTTCAAGGGATTTTCAAGGGCTTCTTTTTTTTTCAAGGACTATTCAGCTTGTTGTATGAGCTCTAAAAATCTAAGATTCATGTGACACGGATCTGAGTTTGGAAGTCAGGAAGTACTGGTACCCAAAGTGTGATCTGTGTTACAGTAATCTTGGTAAAACGTTCCATACTTTTTTATGGTTTTTTTTTTTAACTGAGCGACATGAATGCAACAAACAAGTAAAAAGCGAGTACACATATATTTACAATGCCCAGGAAATAGCTTGGTATTCAAGGGTTTTTCAAGAGATTTCTGAAAGTTCAAGGGTTTCTCAAGGGCTAATTTCAAATTCCAGGGTTTTCCAAGAAAAAACTCATTTTCAAGGGTTTTTCAAGAGCTGTATGAACCCTGTTTCATATTGCGTGGGCGGATGATGCCGATTCGTTGGGTAAAGGGTTAAGAATACTTTCAGAATCTATGATAAGAATCAAATAAACATTTTGTAAGTATCAAAGCTTACTCTCCTTCTTTTCCTTATGAGAATCGTTTTTGAGTCGATTTGTTTTATTCTCACACAAATTTAAGTCCTACATGTAAGTGCTATAATTAGTGCTAAAATGATTATTTCGTTAACCAGGAATGGAATGGTTATGGGTGTTTTCCGGTTAGAATGTTCCTAACCGCTAAGACAAAGCAATGACCTCACAAACACTGCACAAACTTTCCCGTGGGGTTCGGATGGCAGATAACTGAATGTCAAACAATAAACTGTCCTTAACTTGTAGAGTGCTGGAAGCCCATATTTGGACTTTATTCTCAAGTGCAGGTGCCACAACTTAATGGCTTCATATTCTGTGGATGTGCTTCATATTATTTTTGAATTGAAATTAATTAGTCTGTGGATTTGCCTTGTTAGAGAGTGCAACTTGGCACTCTTCCATAAATTGTAACAAGGAAAAGAAACATGGACAATTTGAATGACCAAAAATAATTTAGCACTCTACCAGTTTATATCAATATTTCTGTTATGTTTTATCTTTTATCCCACAACTGTTTGTTACATGTAGCTTTGATGATTGATCACAAATAGTGATTAAGGCCACACAAAGTAGATCTTCTGTTTCTCAGGCCATTATTTGTGAAATTGCATGCGTGCGAGCGTTTTTTTATTTTATTTTTTATTTCAGTAATTTCTTCTTTGCCATCAAAAGTTCATGTTCTTGGTTCAAGTTTTAGGCCTCATAATATACAGAATAGCATGGGTGGTGATGTACTTCATCTCTTGAGTGCAAGAAGGCTTTGCAAGGCTAAAGCCTTGCAAAGCCTTCTTGCTCTCAAGGGACAAATTCATCAATTTTTTTAACTTGGGTAAAATATCAGACATAAACCATTTAATTTTTATTTTTTTAAAGTTTAAATTGGTTATAAAAAGAGAGCATGCGGCAGCCAAAAGGACCATGCAGGAGGGCCTGAGAAACAGATTTTTTATTTTTTTAGGCCTAACCGATAAGAATTTACATCCGTCATCTACTTGCTGATTAGTTGAGTGCACAATCAGCTGATTGTGAGTGCCGATGTCAGAAGTCACAAATAAAAGGAGTAGTATGTTCAAGAATACATAGAATACAGTTCATTTTACAGTCCAGTCAGGTTCATATGTCCGTTGATCTCAAGAGCAAGTTACTGTGTATCAAAATAAAATTCGTGACATCGACGCCGTAGCTGCGACGGGTGGTGCAATCTGCGGGTGAAAAAATGATTCTCAGAAGCAATCTGCAGATAATAGTGAAATAAAAAAAAAAAAAAAATTTCAAGTTCATCAAGGGCCATAACTCCAAGAAAAATATTTGGAACAACACATGCATTGAACAGTGGTTGGACATCAGTAAGATACACTTACATGCCAAATATAAAGTCATTCCATCAAGAATTTCAAAAGTTATTGAGTTTTGAAACTCGTTGGTCACAGACAGACCGACCGACTGACAGACCGACAGTGCCACTTATAGAGCTGCTAGTCGCAGCTAAAAATATGTCAGCTGAAACATGTTAACAGCACAGCATCTTTGATCAATGCCTAAATAGGTGACTTATACTCATACTATTTTAAATTCCACCTCCATTTAAATTTAGTTTCAAGAAGAAATTGATTAAAATACATCAAAGGGCAATTAAATAACGTATATTTATTTACTTGATTTAATTACTGATTTTATGCTCTAATTCAAATTTTCAATTTGAAATCCATGTGGATGTACAGGTCAAAACAAAAGTAGGTCCTGTTTTGTACAAAGTAACTCAGATTGCTTTCATTGTGGGGCAGAAATCAACAACTGAAAAGACATTAAAAATGGCTGTGTTTTCAAATAGCTTCTAACACTGCAATTCACTCCATTTTGTAGATACGTATTCATGCGTCTCGTGCTGGTTAATCCCGAATGGAAAAATATGTTTCACAATTGATAACCAATCCCAGAAGTTCATGCACAAAATGGCCATATACTATTTTTAGTTTGTTTACATAAATAAGTAACATGCACAGCAGATTAAAGTTATACTCCGAGTGTGAAAACAGTCGGCTGATGAGTGAATTTTATGTTCCTTTGTCATGTTCAGAGAGCTCAGTCAAGCAGGATATAAAAGGATTAATCAAACAGATATTCAGCAAAATACAGGGAATTTAATCAATTTTGGTTACAGAAATAATTTTTTAACCCTTAACTGATAGAGAATGCTGGAAGCCCATATTTGAGCTTTATTCCTAAGTGCAGGTAATGCAATTTAAAGGGTTCATATTCTGTGAATGTGCTTCATATTATCTTTGAAGTGACGTTATTTTTGATAACATGACTGCTCCGTTTTCTCAGATTATTATCGTTTCATATTTTCAATAAATATTAATTAGTGCTTCGTAACACCTTCACTTGATTTGATTGGTCAAAGGAATGATTTCTGATTGGTTATCATCGAAAAGATTTGTGTCAATTAATACACGTGTAAATAAAACTACTTCAAAACATCAACAAAGCCAAGATGCCTGATTTTATTTGTTATAAACATTCACTAAAATCCCAATGATAAAGAAGAGCACCTTCTTGCGGGGCAACATATGCCCGTGATGATCACCATGTGTGCAAAGTTTGAATATAGCATGTGAAATGTTGAAGGAGTTGGCAACACAATACGGTATTGTTTTAAGTACTAAAAGGGGGCATAACTCTGGAAATATAAAACAGAGTTAACTGCTCTTGTCACATGCACAATGGCAATTGATGATCAACATGTGTGCAAAGTTTGAACAATATAGCATGTAAAATGTTGAAGGAGAAGGTGACACAATACTGTAATATTTTAAGTACTGAAAGGGACATAACTCTGGAAATACAAAACAGAGTTACCTGCTCTTGTCACATGCACAACGGCAACTGGTGATCACCATGTGTGCAAAGTTTGAACAATATTGCATGTAAAATGTTGAAGGAGTAGGAGACACAATACTGTAATGTTTTAAGAACTAAAAGGGGGCATAACTCTGAAATACAAAACAGAGTTACCTGCTCTTGTCACACGCACAACGGCAATTACTGAGCAACATGTGTGCAAAGTTTGAACAATGTAACATGTAAAATGTTGACAGAGTAGGCGACACAATAGTGTAATGTTGCAAGTATTAAAAGGGGGCATAACTCTGGAAATACAAAACAGATTTACATGCTCTTGTCACATGCACAACGGCAATTGGTGATCAACAGGTGTGCAAAGTTTGAACAATATAGCATGTAAAATGTTGAAGGAGTTGGCGACACAATACTGTAATGTTTAAGTATAAAAAGGGGCATAACTCTGGAAATACAAAAGAGAGTTACTTGCTCTTGTCACATGCACAACAGCAATTGGTGGTCAACTTATGTGCAAAGTTTGAACAATATAGCATTTAAAATGTTGAAGGAGAAGGCGACACAATACTGTAATGTTTAAGTATAAAAAGGGGCATAACTCTGGAAATACAAAACGGAGGTACCTGCTCTTGTCACATGCACAACGGCAATTACTGATCAACAGGTGTGCAAAGTTTGAACAATGTAGCATGCAAACTTTTGGAGGAGTAGGCGACACAAAAAATTGTTTACAAATGGACGGACAGACAGACAGACAGACGGACAATGCCATAACATAATACTCCCGTTTTTTCCAAAATGGGCGTATAAAAAGGTATGAATACACGAAAATTAATACTTAAAACGCCGAATTGTGAAACTATAATTTGTTGTGGTTATGACTGCGTGCAGCTGTGACACATCACAGTCAAATGCATGACGTTCAAGGTGAAATTCCATTCTTTAACCCTTCTTTTCTATCTAAAAGATGTGTTTTTGGAACCTGAAGTGTCTTATGATAAACAGAATATGGAATTTGTGTTTTGGTCATACTCTATATATGAAACTCATCTACAACTTTCCCGTTCTGCCTCACCAGAGGCTTGGCAAAACTGAAAATTTTTAAGACTTGTATAATAAATAGAGTATGACCAAAACACTAATTCCATATCCTCTCTAAGATTAGGATTTGCCTTTTTATTTTTGAGCAGGAAAATCTGCAAGCAGCAGAAAAAATGTTAAGTGACTTTTCAAGACCCACAAAGTCACAGACAGGAACTTTTTTTTCAAAATTCAAAAACATGAAAAACTGGGAACATTCTCTGAGCCAAATATTCTGGGTGACAAATGATTCTATGCTTAAAAATCACAGTACTCCACATTTATAGAGGAACAGGGTATTGGAAGAGCAGGGCAAGAGGAGAAAAGAATTGGTAGAGTGGGTTATTTTCAAATGCTAACAGTTTTCAAGTAGAAGTTGCCAAAAAGTACACAAAGAACTTGATCGTGTTCAGGAGGACAGATTTTTATGTTAGCCATAAATGAAAGTGTCAATGACACTGAAGCTCAACTTGTGTAAGACATGTACATGTATAGTATGTGACACAGCAATGACACACATCTAGGTAATGACCTGATAACAGAGGTACATGAAAGGTATTGTAGCAGTCTGTACATAAATGCTGACTGTAGCCTGTAACAAATGTATAGGTAGAGTATTGTAAAGGTGGGCAACAGTTAGATGCTAAACTAGAAAAGAAATCTTCGAGTCCCAGAGTGGGTCTGACTGAACACAAAAATATTTGTTCTCATAGCACAGTGATAACAAAGGCACCCAAAAACACTCGTTCCTGTTCCAAGGTGATAACAAAGGTACCCAAGAATTTTCGTGAAGATCGGTTCATAAATACAGCCTCTAGCCCAAGCCGTATTGACATATGCATTTACTTGTATAAGTAGCACTGAATAACTCAAAGTTCATCTAATCTGCATAATTTCTGCACGAGAAAAAAACCTGTATTATATGTGATGTATTCAATGTTAATAAACATTCATTCAAAAATTTATTCAAATCAGAACCTTCATATAGAAGTTCTGTACAAAAAACTGTTGTGCCTAATTTCGGTACAAAATGGCCAACGGCAGCCATCATGAATTTCGGACCGCACCCAAAAACACTCGTTCTCATCTGTTCTCATCCCAGAGTGATAACAAAGGAACCCAAGAAGTTTTGTGAAGATCGGTTCATAAATACAGCCTCTAGCTCGAGCTGTATTGACATGTGCACTTACTGTGTATAAGTAGCACTGAATAAATCAAAGTTCATCTAATTTGCATAATTTCTGCACGAGAAAAAACCTGTATTATATGTGATGTATTTCATATTACTAAACATTCATTCAAAAATTTATTCGAATCAGAACCTTCATATAGAAGTTCTGTACAAAAAACTGATTGTACCTAATTTCAGTACAAAATGGCCACCGGCAGCCATCTTGAATTTCGGACCACACCTAAAAACACTCGTTCTAGCCCAAGGTGATAACAAAGGTACCCAAGAAGTTTTGTGAAGATTGGAACCATATTGAATTGTTGACGGAGGACGGACGGACGACGGGCCATGGCATAACCACAAATTTGACCACTTCAAAGTTGAGCTAAAAATGTTTGTTCCGAGTTGAACAACGAAAAAATATCAAAACATAAAAACAATTTCTGAAATAAATTTTAAAAATAGTTTTAACTATAGCATAACCTATAAGTAAAATTACAATAGACTCACCTGCCTAAAATCTCCAACAATTCCCCAACCCCATTAAATTGCTCTGTTTCATAAATAAACCTGAAAGAAATAAACAATAAACTGATGTTAAGTCCCTAGGTCTTTGAGAGTATTCTGTCTGTATAAATTTGAAATCAAGGCTATCTAAGAAAGGTTACCCTCCCCCCCCCCCAAAAAAAAAAAAAAAAACAACCAAAAAATAACATTGTTAGGTTATAACAGAAAATTTGATATCACATTATTACACCAGTCTCTTAAAACAAGTGCCCACATAAAGATAATGTGCAAGAAATATGAAAAGATTCTGACTGGAGAATGCGATTTTCAGAGTATTCCAAAAAAGTTAAAATTCAGCCTCCCAAAGCAAGTCCAAATATGATCCCAGGCACTTGATTTGAACAAATCTGAATCTGAAACAGCCAACCCAGTCTGACAAGAAAGCCCTGATATGAACTCACACTGAACAAACTTAAATTTGCCTCCAAAAAGCTGCTGTGCACAGGCCTGGCATTTTCAGGAGAGCGATTTATTTTTAAAAATTAAGGAGGGTGAAAACTAGCATTCCAGGCCTTAGAAAACAAGAGGGGTTGTCCATACCCATCAGCTCATCAATGCATGGCATGCAATAAACCTAGGCTTATTACAAATCTGCAAAAAATGTCGGAAAGGGCGGAAAGTCAAAGTGAACTCTTACAATAACTTTAACACAAGTGTTGACTCCGACGCCGATGCTGTTGTGCCTCGGGTCATGACATAGGGTCACACAACTTCGTTGGGGAGCTAAAAATGATTACCATAACAACCTATTCCTTAAGCCTACAGCTTTTCAGATCTCTGCTATGTTAGTGGTCTCTGTAAGATGGCCACACTGCCCCTCCCACAACTGCTGGTAGCATCAAATAAAATGTACAAAGCCCACAAGGCAAAATTCATTAATAGTAAAACTTCATTTTGCCACTTCTAGATTTTGTTAGCTAAATGAGAGCTAATCGCTCCTGTAGGCCATGCGAGAGGAGCGATTTTTAGCCCACCTACATTTTTAAGAATGCCATGCCTGTGTATACCAAATATTAAAAGCCGATTCTGACCGGCAGATCTGAAGGGGATTTTCAAAGAGTACTCCTCATACTGCACAAAGTTAAAATTCGGGGCTCCTGCTGTTTGATTTGAACAAACTTGAATCTGTTCACCCTCTGCCTAAGGATGCTGAACACCTAATATCAAAAGATTCTCACTGGTGGATCAGAAGATGATTTTCAAATATGAACCAGGGCATTTGATTTATTTATTTATTGGTGTGGAAGGCCACATACTTACGCACAATGGCTAATCGTGACCGTGACAGTTTTATGGGTAGAGGAAGCCGGAGAACCTGGAGAGAACCACCGAGCGACTGTCAGCTCCTCAACATTCTAACTCTATTCAAGCTCTACTCAAGCAGGGTTACATTGGCTGAAGACATGTGCACCATCGACATGCAGTATGTCTTAGTACACGGCATCATCATGCAACACATGTAGGCAACCGGGATAAAGTGCCTTGCCCAAGGACACGTGAGTCGCCCCAGACGGGAATCGAACTCGGGACCTCTAGCATAGAAGTCCAACAGTTAACCACTGCACCACCGTGCTCGGCGGCATTTGATTTAAGCAAACTTGAATCTGGCTCACTGAGGATACTGTATAACTATCAAGAAATTTTGACTGGTGGATCTGAATCAACAATATTCTTCATATTGCACCAAGTTAAAATTCAGGCTCTTACAGGGATCCCAAATATGAACCTAGGGACTTTATTTGAAGAAACTTGAATCTGACCCCCATAAGGATAAGGCTTAATAAAATTAAAAATCTGTTTCTCAGGCCCTCCCACATGGTCCTTATGGCTGCCGCATGCTCTCTTTTTATGACCAATTCAAACTTGAAAAAATAAAAATTAAATGGTTTATGTCAGATATTTTACACAAGTTAATCAAATTGATAAATTTGTCCCTTGAGTGCAACAAGGCTTTGCAATGCTTTAGCACTGCAAAGCCTTGTAACACCCAAGGGACGAAATACACCACCACCCTTGCTATTCTGTAGATTATGAGGCCTAAAACATTAAACAAGCCAAGAATATGAACTAATGTGAAATAATTACAAAAATAAAATATAAAATAAAAAAATGCCCGCCCGCATGCAATTTTACAAAACTTGGCCTGAGAAACAGAACATCTACTTTATATGGCCTAATGAATACAAAATATCAAAAGATTCTCACTAGTGGATCAGAAAAAGAAGAGTTCAAAGAATTTTCCTCATATTACACAAAGTTAAAATTTGGGCTCTGATAAGGAGCACAAATGTGAACCTATGGACTAGATTTGAAACTTGGATCTGACCCCATAAAGATCCTAAGATCGAAAATTAAAAGATTCTAATTGGTGGATCTGAAGAAGATTTTCAAACAATATTCCTGCCAAGGTACATATCCTCAAATATTCCTCACACTATTCCTCAATTAAAATTCAGACTCTCAAATGCTGCCCAAATATAAACCTAGGAACTGGATTTCAACAAACTTTAATCTGATCCTCCTAAGAATGTTGTGTGTCAAATAACAAAAGATTCTGACTAGTGCTTCAGGAAAGGAAGAACTTTTTTGACTTTTTGAAAATAAGCTGCCTCAACATTTATTCCCCTCCCCACCAAATTGCAACTGTTTTAGCACATTCAATTATACAGGTCCTCAGGATGCTTTAAACCAAATACCAGTTCTCTGACATATGCGGTTTTGGATATATGGGCATTTGAAAAATGTTCTATTTTTAGTTTCTGGGTGTTTTTTTTTTTTTGCATGAATCAAGTACTTATGATAATAATGCCATATACAAATTGGTATTAAATCAGCCTATTGATTCTGAAATAAGAATTTTGGGCAGGGGCTGAAACTGAACTGAAAATATTGCCCTCAAACTTCTACTGAACAAACTTTAGTGTGCATTTCAAAAGGAAGCTGAATATTGCATGTCATGTTTTTTGCTGTGAAGGCATTTTTCAAAAGTCATCGACATTAGCACATTGTCAGTCACCATTGTTTTTTTTTTTTTAGGCTAGAATTATGGTACCATATTAGCCCAAAATGAATGCTGTGCTATCCTTACAGTACCCACGAATGATACTTGGATACAACTTGCCATGTTCCGTAATTCGATTGGCTTTTATATAAAAGAGGTTTTTGGGGGGTTTTTATGATATTTTAATTTTTTTGATCATCAATATATTTAGTGAGATTTAGAAAGTGGCAAAAACCCCACAATTTATTTTTTATAGAGCTGTAGGTTAACCGAAATCGAACCGAGGTTTTTAATTTTAAAAAAACAAAACCGTCGACATCCCGTAATCTGAGGTTTTTCGTTTTTTTATTAAATACTCTCTTGCTGCAGAAACTCACAGAATGTAGCCATTCCAGAGTAGTGAGAGTACCCAGACACTGCCAATGGCAGTGTCTGGGTACTCTCACTACTCTGGGAAGGCTACATTCTGTGAATTTCCCACTTTTCAGTTTAGTTGTGTTTGCAGCTTTCCTCAAGTTGCGTGTTGGTGTCAGACCTCGAAAAATGGCCAAGCACAATAAACGTTCTGTATATTTTGGTAATTATTATATTGGCCTTCCTGATTCTTCATGTATTATAGCTTATTTCGGGCATTCATTGAGTTTCACTAGCATTCAGTTATGACTCCGGACATAAGAATGAGTTTTATTGAATTTTACTTGGCCTCATGAACAAATCGAGAACCGAACCGAACCGAGGTTTTACTCCACCTGAAAAACCAAAACCAAAAAAGAAATTTAAAAACCTACAGCTCTAATTTTTTACTTTTCTGTGCTTTCAATAAATTGCTGAGACTCAGGGGTTTGAAATAGGTTCAGTCGGGTTAGCAGAAACAAGCATTTTTTTTAGGCCTCACTGTTAAGATATCACTAATGTGCGGATGGATGCATGTACTCCAGCATGCTTCCCATTCCCTTGGAGAGTTGGGATATAATGAAAATAGTTTATACGTACCTGAGAAATATATTATTAATCTGTTTTCGGATAAAAGCTCTAAGACCCAAAAATTTCCCATAAATCCTATGTAACACAGTTTTAAGAAAATCTCTTTCTCTGGGATCTTCACTGTCAAATAGTTCTAACAACTGAAAGAATAGGAGAGATAATAATGAAGTACATTCTGTTAACACAAAGAAAGCTGAAACAATTTTATAATACATCTTACAGAGTGGTTTTGCATGTTGTTTCAGACCTTTTAACCCCCTACCTAACAAATTGGACACATCAACCCCATAATTTAGCAATTGATCAGTTGAAAAAAAAGGTTTTGACAAAATTTCAACAAGACCGTATCATGTGACCACTCACTGTAATGAGCTTGTCATGTTCGTTCCAATAAGGGGATCACATGATAGAGTTTTATTTTTTTTAAATAATACATTTATATATTTATCTGCATTTGGTAAAGGATTAATTCAACCAAATGCACAGAGATAAATTCAAAATTATACAATACAGTCGCCGTGGACAGGTCGTAATCCACGTATGGACAGTGAAGTCCACGCTTGTGTTTACCAGGTAATAAAAATCATCACTGGTAAAATTTTAAGTAATGAAGCACCATGTTATACCCGTTAGTGTTTAAACGATTTCTTGACTAGTTGATGCCAACGCGATTAGTACTAAACAAATCTATTAACCGATTAGTGAATCACTTGTCGATTAGTAGCCTGAGTGTATTCTCTAAAGCTTTGAAGTTTCCACTTTGTGTTCCTTTAACTGGTAGAGTGCTGGAAGCCCATTTTTGGGCTTTATGCTTAAGTGCAGATAGCCCAACTTAAAGGCTTCATATTCTGTGGATCTACTTCATATTTTCTTTGAAGTAAAATTATTCAATCCATATATGAATTTGCATTGTTACAATTAATGGGAGAGTGCCTATAGGCACTCTCCCATGAATTGTAACAACGCAAAGACAAGTGAACAAATTTTAACGGCCAAAAATAATTTAGCACTCTACCAGTTAAGAAATTTAATTTAATTTTATTAAAATTAATTCAGTGATTTCGATTTGAGGTGCACTATCGCACATTGGAAACAAGAAGCTCTCTTTTTATCATGCTTCTCTTATTTTAAAGAAAAAAGATTAAATTACCAGGCAATGATTCGAGATTTCATTACACTGATTAAAACACACAAATGAGGTGTGAACAGTATACCTGCGAACTGTTGTATCATTTTAATTAACACAGACAGCAAAAGTACATCTACATAAGTTGATGCTTTTTCAACATGTTCTTGTTTTAGGTAAATGTTGCTGTAATAAGATTGGTTAAAAAACAAAACGTCATATAATGATATTTACTACGGAATGAAGTTTTACAACTTGCATTACATAGTGCACATACTGACCAAACAAATCGCACTGTTTGGTCACATGATGTATTTAATATTCAACGAGGCTATTGTTTAAATCGGTACCGGTTAAATATCGTCTATTTTTTGGCAATACCGGTATATCGTCTGTAACGATATTGGTTTGGATCACATGATAATAAAATTTCAACATGTGTTTTTTCGTAAAATCGCGCAGAAAGTTGCTTTGAAAATACAGGAAGTTTATCTTTCCTCATTTCATGAACAAATGATAAACAGCGAGAGATGATGAGAGTAACGTTCCATCTCGTTTATCGTCACCGACATGCAAGCATTCATGGAGAAATTATGAAATAAAAATTTAATACTTGTTTGCTAAATTTGTTTGATTATTTTTAATTAGTGAATAATTAAAGTAGCATACATCACACAAATAGTTTGTTGTTACACGGAAAACACACCCCGACTGTCACGCTGTAAAAACACGGTCACCTGCTGTTGGTCGCATTTGTTTGAACTGTAATCAGCAAGCCATACTTATCGCTTAAGTCGTCAGCAATCTGACACAAAAATGTTTCAAATCACACATTCACAATTGCGAAATGTACAACAATTTTTGTCAAATATGACAGAGGTGTGATGCCATCACTGGGAGAAAACATTGTCGACTGGTGATTGACACCTGCAGACTATCATGAAAGTGAAGAGTGATCACGTATTGGAGGCATGCTTAATATCAACAGACCGACTGGCCTGAAATGTGACAGATGACATTTGACATTGTCATCTGAGGAAGTTCACTGCTAGAAGATAGGAGAAGGGTAGGAGCTACTACTGGTTCTTTGTGAAACCAGGCCCTCAGAATTCCATCAACTGGACACCCGTTATTTTGATAAAAAAGTTTTATTTGCCACTGTTTTCATGAAGCCACACATATGCAATTAACACAACGTGACAATTTGACTGGCTCAGTAATTAAACGCTTATCAGTCAAGAGAGGCTGACTATGTTTTTACAGGAATTAAATTGACAAAGACTAATTTACCTGTATCCCAGATTCAGATGAAAGCCAGTAAACCCATGATAATTTTATGGCTTATTTTCATATTAAACAATAGGTTCAATAACTTTGTAGACATGGATTATTGTCGTCTTGCATTCAAATCACTCATTTTCCAAGAGCAGTAAGTGATACTTCTATCTTTTGCTCCAAAAATATCTTTTTTATTCATGATATCCCTTACATTTAATATGTGTTTCACACACTGCTGCATGATATACCGGTATATCGCGATATTTTTTCTGATATCGTTACCGGTATTCAGATTCCCATATCGCCCAGCCCTAGCTGATTGGTCGTAAGGACATGGAGACATCGGCTTCTGGGATGTTGTGCAGTTAGACCCATTAATTGTATCATAATCTGGAAGCCACTCCAGCCAATGAATTTAGTAAAAACCACAGGTTTGTAGAATTTATTGCTTAGTTTAGCATCTGACAGTGCATAACCGACTAGTCGATTAATCGTTGACTACTACCCGCCGATTAGTCGATAAGTAAAAATCCAAATGGCATTAATGGTTTGAACACTAGTACCTGGCACTTCATTAATTAAATTTTTGATGATTATTCCTATAAATAGTGTTTGCATTACGTGTACGCTCCCTGTAAAACATTGCCAATCGACTCCCCACTAACTGCTCTATGAGGTGGGGTATCAAAACCCAACCACGTGACTTCAATGAGACGTACTATCGGTTATAATTAGAACAAAGTGTTTCCCAGTGTTGTGACAAGGTTATGCTTCCGACCCAAAATAGGACTTCCAAACATCATTTCTCTGCAAAACGGCCGTTGATAATTAGGGAAAAAAACGCATAGCTCCCAAAATACACAAATAAAAATAAAATCGTTAAAATTTATTTCGAAATATCATACAAAATGACTTTTGAGGGCAGTTTCGAGCTCGCATGAATATTTGTGAAGACCTTCTCGTTACTTTTTGTTGATGTCGGTGTTTCTTTGATCCCGTAATTTTTGGATACCAATTAAGCACATTTTTCCAACCAGTCGGACAAACACTATTTTTAATATCATAGGGAAATTTTAAAAACGCGTTTCGTTTCGAATATATTCAGTAATGAAAGAGTCAATGACTCTGTAGCTCAACTTGGATATGACAGGAATTAGTACTTGCTGTGACCAAGACAACTGAATAATGAATATGACAGGAATTAGTATTTGTTTTGGCCCAGTCAACAATAATAAAAGAATTACAAGGTGACTGTAATGGACTACAGATTAAGACCAATCATTGTAGATTATTATTTTTGTGTGGAAATTTTCAGTCCCAAAATATTTTCAGACTAAAATTTTTTCTTCTTCTTAAAATTGACCAAAATGCATCAAAACACAAAAAACTAATTTCCAGATTTTGGTCCAAAATTTTTTAAGTCCCACCCGGACCCCAAATTTTCAGTGTAAAAAAAAGCCATCTGGAATTTGGGACTGCACCCAAAAACACTTGTTCTCGTCCCACGGTCATAACAAAGGTACCCAAGAAGTTTCGTAAAGATTGGTTCATAAATACGGCTTCTAGCCCGAGCCATAGCAGCTTGGCACTTACAGCTCTGAAAGTAACACTAAATAAATCAAAGTTAGTCTAATTTGCATAATTTACGCACGTGAAAAAAAACCTGTATTATATGTGATGTATCCCATTGTACTATACATTTATACAAAACTTTATTCAAATCAGAACTTTCATACAGAAGTTCTGTACAAAAAACTGATTTTTGCATCATCGGTACAAAATGGCCACTGGCAGCCATCTTGAATTTCGGACCACACCCAAAAACACTCGTTCCCGTCCCAGGGTCATAACAAAGAAAGGTACCCAAGAAGTTTCGTAAAGATCGGTTCATAAATACGACCTCTAGCCCGAGCCATAGCCAATTGTTGACGTACGGACAGACGGACAGATGGACGGACGGACAGACAGACAGACGACGGGCCATGACAATAGCTCAAATTTGACTTCGTCAAAGTTGAGCTAAAAATCAGTGCAATTTCGTCCTTGAGTTTTTACAATCCAACTATTATTAGCGAAGTTACGCCAAAAATGGAAATAATAAAAAAAATCTAATTTGTAACAGATTGAAGAACCTTTCGAAAAGAGTCAATCAAATACACACCCTTTTTATTCTGCTGTGGTAGACATATTCCAGGCAATAAAAAAAGAATGTTACACAATTTGGTTGCGTTTCCATGTATTCGCATGAAGGACAGCTGATGTCGACTTGACAGGTTGAGAACAACGTAGTTTCGTTACCCTCTAAACAGGCTAAATTGCCAGAGTCTGGAAACCTGATCTAAATCACCCCTACCTCAAAACACCTCATTCTTATATGCACCCCCCCCCCCCCCACCCCCGCCTTGAAATATATAATACACAGATCTGTGTGTTATTTATTTTGGAAGTGTGTGTGGAGGGAGGCATATATAAGAGGGGGGTGTGACGTTGGGGGTTATGTGATATTAATCAGGTCTCCAGACGTCTGTGGGTAGACTAGGCAGTGGGACCTGGGGACGGGATGCACAGCAACTCCGAATTACGACATCCCCTTTAATCCGAGGATGATATACAACATTTCTCAATAAAAAAAATACGCGTTCAACGGGTAAATGTTGGATTTGAAGGTGTGCAGAGAAGGAAGCGGTCCACTGCGAGCTCGCCCCAGTGACGCGGCAAAGCATCCATGTGTTACAAGGCGATGTTCCCACTCAACTTGACGGGGCAAAAATACAAAAAGAATACCCCAAAAGACGGGTCCGGAATGTTAATATGATCCCCCCCCCCCCCCCCCCAAAAAAAAAATACAGTGGATCAGGTACAGATATCATCTGACTGGTTGGTTGGTTGGGGAGGGGGGAGGCTAAGTACCAATTCAATGGAGGCAGAGGGCCTACTGTTATAGGCCTACCATCTTGCCATCAGAGGGTGCAGTTGCATAGGCCAACCCCACAAACATTTAATGTCTGCGGTCCTGTCTCCTAATGCTCAGTGTTGCTGTAAGCCTACTACTTGTGGCCTATTAAAAAAATCCTGGTGAATTTGGGTGGGGTGGGAATCTTATGCAGCATCAAGTCGGATATGCAAGTGCGATATAGGTATATGAGGCGGAACAAAATTTCCTGACAGACCAAAATAATTTCCAGACTGATTTCAGATGTGGAACCAAATTTGATAAACAAACTGCGCGTGCACCTACATATCGGTTCCCGGATGTAAGATGGCGCTATGCTGAAATCATCTATTATGATTGAATAACACGTGGGATGAGAAATCTCGAGTCAATTCCTCTCCAACAGAGTTTCGTCCAGCATGCAGTTCGACCCATTGTTCAGGTGAACAGAATATTCTTTTACATTGAACCATGCAGGACCTTTGAAACTCTGTGGATGACCAAGACTGTAATTGTGGATATCCTGGAACCCATCAACAGTACACGGAGAGAAATTCTAAACAGAAACACTAACAGGGTGGAATTTTCACACATATATCGTCTTCACTCATGTGAAAGAAGCATTTCATTGAACTGAGGGTCCTTTGAACGACAACCTACGATCCATCTGCAGAAATATGTTGTGTTCGGTTCCCTTTTCCACCGAAGCTGAGAGCATATTTTGTGAGTGGAAACCTCACTCCTCGAGTGTTTTAGCAGAGACCCTTTTTTATGTGGCGAGATGGGACGCGATGTGTCTGAATGTATCTGAGATCAGTTAAAAATTAGAAATTGGCAGAATTTGGGAGAGTTTTCAGTTTCCCGTCTGAACTCAGCAAAATTAGAAGAAACATATACATATATTTTATATTTCGTTAAAAAACGATGTGTATAGCTTGAGGTTTGTTGCTTTGGACCACTGAAAAAAGTAGACCCACGCTGTTGTAATATAACTCAATATAACACAACACTTAACATGATCAATTATTGAGTTCTCGCGGCAGCAATAAAATTTGGTAGCAATAACATTTCCAAATCCAAACTAATCCTTTAATTACCGTTCCAAAAATGTAAAACAAGAGCCGACAATAGCTACTGATTGTTTCTAAAACAGCCTCTGATCACAATGAAAACACTGACTGGTGACAACAGATAAAGCATAAATTACTCCTATGAAGTTTATTCTTTTGAGATTTCCAACATCAGAAACTGGTTAAATTGAATTACAATTATGTATATCCAACATCAGAAACTGGTTAAATTGAATTACAATTATGTATATCTATATACCTTTATATTTGCACTACGACTTGTAAAGAAAATTTTGTTTCTAACATTTGACCTACCATTTAACAATTTTAATAACACTACAACAAATAAATGTTGAAATAGTTGCAACACAATGAGAAAAAATTCAATTTCTGACATTCGGCCTGTCACTTAAGTTAACTGTGCACATGTATATTAGCACTACGAAAAAGCCCTGGGCCTATTTAATCCGTGGACTGACTTGGGGGCATACCTCAGTTTCTGACTTTATTTTTGGCCGAATTCTCCCATGGGCGACTTCATTTCGTTGCGACTTCCTACCATTCAACTCTTTGTAGACTTTATACCACAACAACAAAGCTTGAATTTTTTTTTGCGACAATTTAGTGGAAAACATCCGGGGGTGTTTTGAATAGATAGTTGCAAAAAATGAGAGAAAAAAAAAACAAAACAATTTCTACAGCCCCGTGTCTTGCAGCACACTGAGAGACCATGTGTTCGAGTGTTGTTTTCTTAATACTGGATAGCTGTCTTTTCCACCTAAGATCGCCGTATGTACATGTGCCAAGTCGACAGTAAGAACAGGCTTTGACACCCTTATAGTTTAAAGTCCCCCCCCCCCCCCCCCAATAAATAACATATGTACGCCCCCCTCCCCCCCCCCCCCCCCACCACAACAGTTGTCAAAATATATTTTGCTTCCAAAACACAGCTTATGACCCCTGATTGAAACAAACGCTACACGCTCGTTTCAGTCAGAAGTCATAAGATATGCTTTGGAAGCAAAAAATTAAGATAAAAACCTAAAAAAAAATGGGAATGACGAATTTCGTGTATGGCGCTGGCCGATTTTTACAGTTATGTCACGTAAAGTGTTAAATGCAAATATGAATATTACACAGTAATTAGACTTGAATATTTTTCCATTTGAACTTTATATGCCAAGATTATTTTAATGTGATTTTTTGTGTTTGTTTCCAATTACAATTAATTGAATATATTGATATATATGCATTCCCAATAAATTATAGCAAAATACAGAATAAATTTCAATAAGATATGTAATAACATTTGATAAATAAAAGTTGTCAGAAAGGTTATAAACACATCTCAAAAGTCTTATGATTTATCAGACCAGTGCTGGAAAACCCCATTTATTAGCTCCGCCCACTCATAAAAAGTTCCTCTATAAATAGACATAGAGAACTTAATTGAACTGAATTAACAGTGACTGCATTATGTAATCATATGTAACAACTGGGGTAATTTGGAAGACTACTTTTACAGAGACTGTACACGTAATGGGAATCCAATATTATTCCATCTGTGGAAATATTGCCCACACATGAAATTTACCCAGTCCACAACGGCTATACTATAGTAAAGTTCCCAAATTAGACAGCATAACAGATCGTCTAGTTCATTTTCTTTTGTGCATTTTTCAACTTTAATAACATCAAACTTACTCCCTAGGAGAACCCTGGGAAGTGATGCAACATTCGTTGTTTATTGTGGTATTTATGAGTTCTGTTTTACTAATTAAATAAGACTTGGAAACCAAAAAATGGTCAAGAAGACAGTACGAGATGTGACTGCAACCTCTTAGATAAAATGGCTTGGGCTATAATAACTCATGAAAGAAATTGTCGAACTCCGAGCTGGTTACTTCATACACATTTTAGAATTGTGTGGTTGCTATATTTTTCTTTTTTTTTCTTTTTTTTTTGGGGGGGGGGGGGGGGGGGGGGGATTGGTTGGTTGTACCACAAAAGAATAGGTTTGATATCTGGTTCGGCTTTTCAAATGAAAAACCAATACATTAACAGAAGTGTTATGCTAGATTCTCAAAACAAGATATTTTCTGTTACTAAGGCCTCACAAAGTGGATGCTCTGTTTCCCAGACCATTTTTTGGTAAAATTGCATGTGGGCAGGTGTTTTTTTTATTTTATTTTTTGTAACTATTTCTTTGCCATCAAAAGTTCATGTTCTTGGTTTGTTTTATGTTTTAGGACTCACAATCTGACATAAACCATTTAATTTTTATTTTTTTAAGTTTGCATTGATTATAAAATAGAGCATGCAGCAGCCAAGAGAATCATGTGGGAGGACCTGAGAAAGATTTTTAACTTTTTTAGGCCTAAAGGAAGAAAGAAACGCATACAATTTTTAATTAACAGAAAAAGAATTTGATGTTGATAATCTTCATCAGCCATGCAGGCCTCTAGATTACCCCAATTTCACACCTTTTATAGGTGTCCCCAAATTAGAGACGGTGTGAAGGCATCAAGAAAAATATATAAATTCTCTGAGCTATTCTGCATTTTAGAATAACTTCCATCATAATATGACCATAGAAACACAAAGAAAGGCAATAAAACGTAACAGGATAAAACTATTATTTCTGGTTTTAATGTCCCCAAAATAAATGAATTTAAAGGACTGGCCATGATACTTTTGAAGTGCAGGCCTTTAAATTCCACCAAACTCATACGGGAACCACTGACCCCAAATTACAAGAATCTTCCAAAATTTAAGGCATAGCACACAGTATGGTTTGTTTTTTTTTAAACCTTTTTCAACTTTAGTTTCCATTTATGATTAACCGATGTTCGGCAATCACATCTGACATCGGCCAATTTTAAGCCATCAGTTGACCATCGGTACAGGTGTTTGAACATCGGTCCATGCCAATGGTTACATGCAACACCACTGGATCAAAAGTGTTTGTATTTACATTTGATTAACAATCTCATACAAGCAGTAACAAACAAACTTAATAAGTTGCCACAATGATTGGCAGGAATCAAGTTTGACCTAATCTCATTGATTGGTCTGATCTTCCCCTTGATTTCTACTCATGACACACATGCCATGAGTTGTGTGATGACCCAATTAAATGTGACATCAGCATAAACAAGTTAACAGCGCAGCATCTTTGATCATCTTGTTTCCACTGATGTCGTATTTTTATTTTAATACACACACTGACATGCTTTTGAGGTTAACAAACCAATCAACCTGACTGTACTGCAAAATTAACCCTATTCTGTGCATTCTTAAACATACTACTCCTTTTGGTTGTTACTACCTGACATCGGCACTCACAACCGGCAGAATGTTTGCTCAACTAATCTGCAAGGAAATGATGGTCGCAAGTCCTTATCGGTTATTCACTATTTCCATTTTTGTTGAAATGATTTAACATGGAAAGGTCTGGAGATTTGTATGCATTTTTGCTAACCATGGCAGTCAACATACTGTGGCTTTACAGTTGTTTCTTGGCTAGTATTGACTATATAGTAGCCAAGTCATAGCCAAGCCTTGTCTAGAAGCAATTGCAATGATTTAACTTAAATCTTTTACAGTTGTTTCTTGGCAAGTCTTGGCTGTCTATATACAGTACAGTAACATGGATTGGTCGTAATCCACATGTGGGCAGTGATGGCCATGCATGCGTTTACCAGGTAATAACAAGCCAAGACCAATACCGGGTCTGGACCTGCGTCGCTGCATGCAATTGAATCGGCAAACAGGAAGTGGCTGCACGGCAGATCTGAAAATTGCATACACGATACAACTGATCATTATCAGGCTCCAGATGAAATATAAAATCAATCCCTTGCATAGAAGCCGAGAAACGTTTGATGAAAAATTTCAATGTTCAGTGGGTACAGTAAAATTTCAAAGTATCGGCAAACAGGAAGTGGCTGCACAGCAGATCTGAAAATTGCTTACACGATACAACTCATCATTATGAAGCAGCAGACCATATATAAAATCAATCCCTTGCAAAGAAACCAAGAAAACGTTGACGGAAAATTTCAAAGTTCAGTGGGTACAGTAAAATTTCAAAGTATCGGCAAACAGGAAGTAGCTGCTCGGCAGATCTGAAAATTGCTTACACAATACAACTCATCATTATGAAGCAGCAGACCAAATATAAAATCAATACCTTGCATAGAAGCCAAGAAAACGTTGACGGAAAATTTCCATGTTCAGTGGGTACAGTAAAATTTCAAAGTATCGGCAAACAGGAAGTAGCTGGACGGCAGATCTGAAAATTGCTTACACGATACAACTCATCATTATGAAGCAGCAGACCAAATATAAAATAAATCCCTTGCATAGAAGCCGAGAAAACCTTGACGGAAAATTTCAATGTTCAGTGGGTACAGTAAAATTTCAAAGTATCGGCAAACAGGAAGTGGCTGCACGGCAGATCTGAAAATTGCTTACACGATACAACTCATCATTATGAAGCAGCAGACCAAATATAAAATCATTCCCTTTCATAGAAGCCAAGAAAACTTTGAGAGAAAAAGTGTTTCGGACGGACTGACAGACTGAAGGAATGACAGACTGACGGACGGAGTTGAGCGGTTACTAGACGTGCTCTGCCGCTGGCGACGCAGGTAAAAATCATCAGCAGCAAAATTGTAATTAATGAAGCACCAGGTTGATATTTAGGCTTTTTGGGGCATGAATCCCAGCCCCAATGGAGGAGTAGCAACGTTTTGAGAAAAATCACAGAAGATAAAACTCCACCCAGGTTCTTTCTATCAAATTAGTTTAGGTTCGGCCCAAAGGTTCAGAAAAATAATACTTAGTTGACAAAGTACAAGAAATATGATGATTCAGCATTTTCCCATTGCCAACAGTGTTAAAATGGGTATCCCCATACAGCACCCCACGACAAAACCGATAGCAATTTTTGGGGTCCAACTGATTCCATTGGTGCTAAGGAAGCTGCACATCATAAAACAATATTCTGATCTGTGCAGTTTTTGAAATATGGGTGTTTGAATATTTTCTATTTTTAGCTCCTGGGGTTTCCATGCGGCTGTGAAAATTTTTTCCGGCATAAATCAAGTAGTTATGACCAATTATACTACATGTTAAATCTGGTTCAAATCAGCCCAACAGTTCTTGAAATACAAATTTTGGGTGCGGCCCAAAATGGGCATGCTCCCACAGAGAGCCCAAATATTGACCTACAAACTTCCCTTGCACAAACTTTAATCTTCACCACCAAGGGAAGTTCCATACCAAATATCAAGGCATCCTCTCTGGTGGCTGAAGAGAAGATTTTTAAAGATTTTGATTCTTTTCGGGGATTAACCAGTCTGAACATGACAGCAGCTTCATTTGAACAAAGTAGAAAGGGTATACTCCAAGGATGGTCTGTGCCATATATGTTTGAATTTGGCACAGTGCTGTTGAAGACAAGTTTCAAAAGTTAATGGACGATGGACGACATATGATGGATTATGGACGACAAGTGATGGCAATATATCTCTCACCGATTTTCAGCCAGGTGAGCTAAAAAGAAAAAGACAAAACAAATCAAACACAAAATCAAATGAGATGCAGAAATCTGATTTCAACTTTATCATCCGAAACTCACCTGTAAAACGAATTTTTGATCAATATATTTCTTCGCTAAACTAGGTTGGAAGTCTGGAGATTCTAAAAACCGCAGGAAAAATTCATACACCAACTGAAAAGAAAAAGAAAATAATTCAATGAATAAAACAACTTCTACTTGAATTAACCATCCTGTGATCAGGTAAGAATATTTAAATTCCCATGTGATGCTGCTGGGAAGGGCTTGATTTAATCTGAAAATTTTGAATAGCAATTTACTATTCACCCTGGAAAATTGATTAGCAGTTGATCCAAAAGCACTTGAAACTAATAAATCTTGAATAGCAAAATTCAGAAATTGGAGAGCAAAGTGCTATGCTAATCCAGTTAAATCGAGCCCTGCTGCTGGGAAGGAAATGTACTGTTGAAAATGATAATTGTGCAAACACAAAATTACTCTTAGCCCTTTACCCAAGGCAGACCATATCAAAATTTATTATTTTAATTAAAATTTTTTTTAATTTTTTAAAAAATTTCAACAAAACCATATCATGTGACCCCTCATTGGAACGAGCTCAATGAGCTCGTTCCAATGAGGGGTCACATGAAATGGGTTTGTCGGAATTTTTTGAAAAATTTAATTTTTTCAACAGCTCAATTTGCATATTACGTGGGCGGATGCGGGCGATTCGTTAGGTAAAGGGTTAAATTTAAAACCAAGCCAGAAAATAAGCAGACTGCCATCTGCAAAATGAGGTCCCCAGAGGGTGAATTTAGTGATGCTACCCTGCATAGCAGGGTAGTATCACTAAATTTATTCTCTGTGGACCTCAATCTGAATCAGGGTCTCAAAACTAAACAGAAAGAGGTCTGGTACCCAAAGGATAAATTTGCCCACTGTATGGGATAGCATCACCAAATTCACCCTCTGGGAACCTCATTTTGCCAATGGAATTGTTGACAATTTATGTGCCAAATCCAAAATGGTCGCTGGCAGCCATGTTTTTTAAAGAAGTTCAGAAAAATTTTATAGCTCCTATCCAAAAAGCACAACAAAGTTACATATGAAATCTGAAAATGATCAGGTGAGAGATGCGGCCAATGGAATTGATGACAATTTATAAGCCAAATCTGAGATGGCTGCTGACGGCCATGTTTTTCAATAAAATTTGGAAAAATTTAAAAGTTTCAATCTAGACATTGCCCCAAAGCCACATATGGAATTCGGAACTGATCGGGTGAGAGCTGTCACCTGTAGGGTGTGCTGAAGGAACTGTGGATGGACAAAGGAATGTACAGATGGACAAACAAAGGTATAACCAGACGACGAATCGCAACCTATCCAAACAGCTCATACTTGACATGGTCAAGTTGAGCTAAAAAGTCCTAAATTGCTCATCTTGTCATGTTGGCAAAAGTTCGGGAGGGAGGCCTTAGAAAATAAAACAATACTATGAGAAGACTAATGATATTGTTTGAAAATGCCATGATAACATGATAAATATTGGTGATTTCGAACTAGTGGAAGAAACCATGCAACACATGTCTTTTTGCATTTGTAAATGGCATTTGGGAGTTACCTCTCTTACACCACAGAACGCTCCAAATCAAAAAGCATTTTACCTGCACCTAATGTGCGACACAATTTCTCGGTAATATTGCCACCAATTATGTTGATTTAGAAGGCAATCAGATCCACACCCCCCTCCTCCCCCTGTCAGCCCATGGGCACTTTCCCATAAATTTTAACAAAGTAAATTCATACTGACCTAAAAATGTCACTTAAACCCTTTACCTAACACGAAAAGCAGACAACACTTGCAAATAAAATTCCTGAATAACTATTTTTTTCATTTTTTGCACCAAAAACATGGGTTATGACCCATCATTGGAACGAGCTTGACGAGCTCATTCCATAAAGGGGTCATAACTTATGTTTCTGAGACAAAAAAATTGAAAAATATAATGAAAATTAAATAGTGATTTCTGTGAATAGTGCTGGCCGGTTTTGGCCGTTGTGTTGGGAAAAGGGTTAAAACATAATATGAAGCATATGCAATGAATATATGGACTCTCACCTGTCTAATAAAAGTGTTGACACCAGGCCTGGCGTTCTTAAAAATGCCGGAGGGCTAACATAATAGTTCCTTCGCATGGTCTAGGCGAGCGATTAGCTCTCCTCAATCAAACAAACTCCAAAAGTGGCAAAATGAAGTTTTACTATTAATGAATTCTGCCTAGTGGGCTTTGTACATTTTATTTGGTTCTGCTAACAAGGTTATCTCTGTGAGACAGCTACACTGCCCCTCCCACACCTTTAGGCCTGTACACAGGCCTGGAGGTGTGGGAGGGGCAGTGTGGCCATCTTACAGGGAACACTAATATAACAGAGATCTGAAAAGATGTGGGGTGTTTAAAAATAGGCGGTTGTGGTGATCAGTATTTTTTTAAGGCTAGGAGGGCTAGTAATCCCAAATTTTTTAATATCTTTTTCTGTTCACTGCCAAGACAAAAGTCACAAACAGTTCCACATTTACAAATTACATTTGCCTATTCCTCAAACTGAAATTTCTGGCGGGAATATGTAGCGAGTCATGAAAGGGGTGTGGTAAGAAATTATTATATGCCTCATTGACCTAGAGCCCTCGTTCGACATTGACAACTGAACAAGAGCACCGCCAAGCAGGGCAAGATATGCCCGTGGTGATCACCATGTGTACAAAGTTTGAACAATATAGCATGTAAAATATTGAAGGAGAAGGCGACACAATACTGCAATGTTTTAAGAACTAAAAGGGGGCATAACTCTGGAAATACAAAACAGAGTTACCTGCTCTTGTCACATGCACCACCACGGCAATTGGTGATCAACAGGTGTGCAAAGTTTGAACAATATAGCATGTAAAATGTTGAAGAAGGCGACTCAATACTGTAATATTTAAGTACAAAAAGGGGCATAACTCTGGAAATACAAAATGGAGTTATCTGCCCTTGTCACATGCACAACGACAATTGGTGATCACCATGTGTGCAAAATTTGAACAATATAGCATGTAAAATGTTGAAGGAGTAGGTGACAAAAAACTGTAATGTTTTAAGTACTAAAAGGGGGCATAACTCTGGAAATACAAAAGAGAGTTACTTGATCTTGTCACATGCACAACGGCAATTGGTGATCAACAGGTGTGCAAAGTTTGAACAATATAGAATTAAAATGGTGAAGGAGAAGGCGACACAATACTGTAATGTTTAAGGACAAAAAGGGCATAACTCTGGAAATACAAAATAGAGGTACCTGCTCTTGTCACATGCACAACGGCAATTGGTGATCACCATGTGTGCAAAGTTTGAACAATATAGCATGTAAAATGTTGATGGAGTAGGCGACACAATACTGTAATGTTTTAAGTACTAAAAGGGGGCATAACTCTGGAAATACAAAATGGGAGTTACCTGCACTTGTCAAATGCACAACGGCAACTACTGATCAACATGTGTGCGAAGTTTGAACAATGTAGCATGTAAACTTTTGGAGGAGTAGGCAACAAAAATTGTTTAAGGACGGACAGGCAGACAGACAAATGGACAATGCCATAACATAATACTCTCGTTTTTTCAAAACAGGCGTATAAAAATGAATTTGTAAAGTGCCAAACAGTCAATTTATTTTGAATGCACCATTACACACACTGAGGGATTTTTTCAGCATTATAATCTGCAATCAACAACACCTCATCAAAGAGAAGAAAGTCAAATTTGTCTGTAGAAGACAATGTTACACTGACAGGCACATGCTCACTAGTGTTGGGAGGATAGTAAATTTTTGCTCGGTGTCGGTATCTACTCGTTTTTTTACAAAAAGAGTTTACTCCGGTTTCAGTTTCAGTTATTTGTCCTGAAAAACATAATTTACTGAGGTATCTATCAGTTTGTAGCACTAATTTGCCGTCAGTGCCATGGATCATGTATGTTATCCCCATAATGGGCATTACTAGTCTTGTTGAAATCAATATAAAAAATACAAGCCCAAATCTTAGTTTTCTTCACTTTTCATTGTCTCCACCTCAAAAGTCCCTTCCCAGATACACTCATCTCTTTTGACAACTTGAGCCAGGTGAGCATTTTAGGCTCACTTGAGCCTCTGGTTTGTTTTGGTGTTTTGCATGGTGGATTGTGCAATTCCCTGCATCGTGGAATGTTTGTTGAGGCAAATTTGATGCATTGTTCATTACAACATTACAAGTTTTTGATGGAAATGACTTGACATTGTCCTTACCACTGAAACAGTCCGTCAGACACACGTGCGTTCTTCGCTTGCAATGTCACGTGATATTTATCGCTATTGCAATAACGTTACAAGATCTTTTATCGCCACATTTTTATCGCTAATATTTCTGTCTGTGATTGCGTTTTTGGGAGTAAATGGTAGCCTGGATAAAATACATTAAATGCAATTACCACTTTGTACATCAATCAAATGATTCGCCACAGAATGCATTAAACACAATGAGTAGGATTACTGGCTTCTGATGTTTGTTGAATTATGTTATTTACTTACCTGTTCTCAGAAGTACTGCCACACTTAGTCTTTGTAAGACTGTGACCCGGGGCCCTCCTGGCCCTCACAGTCTTTGAGCAACCCGTTCAGATTTCATCTGACTAAAACTGAAAGAAACCGGCCGCATTTGGGTCGACTCAGTTCACTCTTCATATCGAAGACAAAAATCACATAATCAACATTCTACTTGTCGTACTCAGCCCAAATATAATATATTTACGTGTCTGCATCATTATTTAATGCAAACACAGCATCAAATTCAAGAAATGTTGAAAAATATCCGACATCACCACGTTAAAAAACATCATGTTTCAAAGATAAACAAATTGTACTATGCATGCGCACAGATACTGTGCGCATGTGTAGTACAATTTGTTTATCTTTGAAATCGATGTTTTTTAACGTGGTGAAGTCGGATATTTTTCAACTTTCAACAGTCAGATGAAATTTGAACAGATTGCTCAAAGACTGTGAGGGCCAGGAGGGCCCCAGGTCACAGTCTTACAAAGACTATGCCACACTGTGCTAGGTTGTTTGGTTGTTTCAGCCATTTTTACGCCAAAACGTACCACGAGGACGCGAGATTGCATCATCGCATGCCATAAATAAATTAACCGCGCATGTAACCGGGACGACGTTTTTTTGTGATCACGTCGGTCGGTGTTTTTTAATAATCGACACCGAGTTGTATTCTCGGTTAACCTCCCAACACTAATGCTCACTGCAGCCCACGCAGAAAACAAGCTGCAGTGCACTTGACTGTTGGCAGTTTGATACAAAGTAACAGACATATTTATCTGTGACCTGACATCCCAAGCGACCGAAATAATTGTTCTTTCAACATTCCAACACTTTAACCCTTTCATGTTACACCGACTACACATCACTGTAAATCGACAAATGTTTAGTAGCTTTGACAATGCTTGTGTCAACAAAAGAATTATAACATCTCGCGGCTAAATACTATTTATTTTCCCCAACAGCATCCCGTCAACTATGGGCATAGCAGTTAACCGGTTGACAGGGTTTTTTTCAACTGGTTATGCTGATAACTGGTTGCAAACCGATTATTCGGCTAACCGTTTCAGCACTAGTAACATCATATTTGTCTTTGCTAAGAAATCACAAAGGACTTGCTTTTGTTTATTTGAAGACAATAAAGTTTCCTGCTTTGGTCTTGTATGAAACACTTTTGAGCATACCATTTTGAAGGCATGATGCAATTGTGACGTCAGCGTGTGCAAACAGCCAATCACTTTAAAGTACAAGTGTCAATTTACAGGAAAAATTTCTAGGTTTTAAATAGCAGGCATGCCATTGGTCGAAATTTATAATGTGATTAACTACGCATGCTTACTGGAATATAGTCAATGCTTTTGTTTCGAATTAGATGTAAACAATATTCAATCACTTGCGTAATAATGGTCACTGTTGAGACAAAACACTTGAACAGTTGATGAAGAAAAATAATACATAACATTTCATGGTCTGCCAGGGTAGACGAGGCAGTAAAAAGGGAAAAGACACAAATTTAAACCAACATTAATCCACACTGGTGATATAAAATCACTTATTGTAAACCGTGACATTAATTTAAAGCAAGTTGAAATTTGTATACCGCCTCATTGGGATAAAACCAACTTTTTCAGGTACCGAAAATGATTTTATTTGCCAATATCGGTGACGGTATTGACAATTTTACTGATTATAGTCGGTATACCATAAAACCGCACAGCACTACACACAGGCCTATTTTATGTTGAAAAAGTTATAAACTGAGTTAACCCTTTACCCAACGTAACGGCCAAAACCGGCCAGCGCTATTCTCAAAAATCGCCAATTAATTTTCAAAATATTTTCATTTTTTGTCTCAAAAACATAAGTTATGACCCCTCGTTGGAACGAGCTCATCGAGCTCGTTCCAACGAGGGGTCATAACCTATGTTTTTGAGACAAAAAATGAAAAAAATTAATTATTCAAGATTTTTTTTTGCAAGTGTCGTCTGCTTTTCATGTTAGGTAAAGGGTTATGGAAACTGCATTCTGGAAAAAAAAAAAAAAAAATAGAAATAAAAAGTTTTTCCGACCTGCAGGCCCTATTTTTTTCATCCCGTTACAGGCCTTGAAATGACACCCAAAGATCGTAACCTGTTAGTGGGTTACGCTCAAATAACATGGTTGTAACCTATAAGTTAAGTTGTAACCATTTGCGAGAATATTCATTTCTGTTGACCTGTCGCCTTCTCAGTTTTCCCAGGCAAATCATGTTGTGCAACTTCATCTTGAAAGTAAATAGCAACAACTCACGCGCGACCTCGCTAATGCGAGATCGCGCGTGAGCTGTTTCTATTCATATTTGTGCAAGTTCTGAAAAAATCAATTAAACAAACTGCGTCGACCGTGTCGAGAAAGATTGCCAACTTTGATGGGAAAATTTGCCAATGCAGGAAATGATGTACTGACCGTATAATATTTATTTTGTGGTAACCTACAATTCGTTCGCGGATTTCACCATTGTGGTAACCTTTGCATAACCTGAACGATCGTTCGTGGCTTATTTCGAGGATTGCCGTTAGCGGAAACAAACAGATATTTGTTTTGGGCCTAAGGAATAGAAGGAAAATGCCATCACTATTATTATTTCCAATCAAACGTCCTGACCATCACAATTATTCAGTCATCACTATTATTAGTTATGTAAGAGTGTGTTGCAGAACCAGCCCTTCATTATTTATTTATTTATTGGTGTTTAAGATCACATATTTATGCACAACGGCTAATCATGACCGCGACAGTTTTATAGGTGGAGGAAGCTGGAGTACACGGAGAGAACCACCGAGCAACGACGAGCAGCTGCCAGCTCCCCAACATCGTAACTCCGCACTGCAGCACAGGCAGGGTTAGATTGGTTGAAGACATGCTCACCATTGACGTGCAGTACGGCTTAGTACACAGCGTCATCGTGCCGACACACGGGCAATGGAGATGAAGTGTCTTGCCAAAGGACACAACGCGGTTGCCGCAGCTGGGATTCGAACCGAGGACCTCTCAGCTCCAGCCCTTCAGAATTAAGCCCAAATATGAGCTGCCAGCACCTTAACCATTAAAATGAGTGAAGGGTGTTAAATGAATACATACTGTGATATTTCATAATACAGTATGACCGCCATGGACTGGTTACTTTCTATGGGTGGGCAATATTTCCACGGTCCCAATAATATTAAATTCCAAACACTACTTGTAGGAATAATCATCAAAAATTTAACCCTTTACCTAACATGAAAAGCAGACGACACTTGCAAAAAAAATTCTTGAATAACTATTTTTTTCATTTTTTGTCTCAAAAACATAGGTTATGACCCCTCATTGGAACGAGCTCGACGAGCTCGTTCCAATGAGGGGTCATAACCTATGTTTTTGAGACAAAAAATGAAAAAAATAATTAAAATTAATAGGCGATTTTTGAGAATAGCGCTGGCCGGTTTTGGCCGTTACGTTGGGTAAAGGGTTAATTAATCAAGCACCAGGTACAATCCCTCTAAATTCTATGATTTTTATTACCTGGTAAACACGTGCATAGATATTACTGCCCATGCGTGGATTAAGACCAGTCCACGGCGATTGTACTGTACTTACATGTCGAAACGGTTTCACAGCTACGTAAGCATCCTTCGAATCATCAACAGTCTTTGCAGGGACTACAAAATTTCTGATGAAGCAGCCAACATTGACTTTCATACTGTTAATATATTAATGTGGTGTGGACAACACTTCTACTCCATAGAAAATTGCAGAACCAAAGTAAATATGTTAAAAAACAAAACTTCTGTTTTATGGCAAAACTACACTGTCTCAACCACAGGAATTACACTGAGATAAATTAATGAAACTAATGTAGGTAGACATCACAAATCCTAGCTTAACTTGGTCGAGTTGACTAATTTATCACTTCTTGTCATGGAACATGTGAGGTTATTTCATCTGACTATAATTCTTTCAGTTAACCCTTTACCTAACAAGAAAAGCAGTCGACACTTGCAAACAAAATTCTTGAATAACTCATTTTTTTCATTTTTTGTCTCAAAAACATTGGTTATGATCCCTCATTGGAATGAGCTCAATGAGCTCTTTCCAAAGAGGGGTCATAAACTATGTTTTTGAGACAAATGAAAGTGTCAATGACACTGTAGCTCAACTTGTTTAAGACATGTACATGTATAGTATACGACACAGCAATGACAAACATCTAGGTAATGACCTGATAACAAAGGTACATGTAAAGTATTGTAACGGTCTGTACATAAATGCTGACCGTAGCCTGTAACAAATATATTGGTAAAGTATTGTAAAGGTGGGGTGACAGTTAGATGCTAAACTAGAAAAGAAATTTTTGAGTCCCAGAGTGGGTCTGACTGAACCTCAAAATATAGCACAGTGATAACTGTGAGCAAACTCACAAAGTGATACCCCCCACGCCTGAAATGTATAAGTTAGATTATCTCCCCTTGGAAATGTCAGAATGGAATTATATTGCTTCATGCACATCTTCATATGGAGTTCTTCCATTGTGTAAAGTTTCATGAAAATTCTTCAAACGGTTTAGGAGGAGTTGCTCTTATAAGGATGGGCAGAAATGTATAAGTTAGATTATCTCCCCTTGGAAATGGCAGAACGGAATTATATTGCTTCGTGCACATCTTCATGCACATTTTCATATGGAGTTCTTCCATTGTGTGAAGTTTCATGAAAATTCTTCAAACGGTTTAGGAGGAGTTGCGCTTATAAGGATGGACAGACGGATGGACGCTCCAACATTTCGGGTTTACCAAAGAACATTTTGTATGTCCAAAACCTTATTTTACCCAGAACCCCACCCCTCCACCCTAGAACTTATATTTAATCCTAACCCCACCCCTCCACCCCAAAACCACACCCTTACCCTACCCCACCCTGACCCTAAACCCTAAAAGCCCACCCCAGAACCTAACCCCCACCCACCCCTGGGACATAACCCCCCCCCAACCTTAAGCCCTACTCTGGGGCTACCCCTACCCCCACCCTGGCCAAACCAATAGGATTAGGAGCTATTTTTCGGTTTATGGGGCTACTAAAACTAAAACTAAAACCCCACCCCTGACCCCAACCCTGGGACCTAACCCTCTCCAACTTTAAGCCCTACTCTGGGGCTACCCCTAACCCCACCCCACTCCTAATCCTAACACTACCTTAATTTGGAGGTAGCCTCTAATAATAATATCCCCTAAACCCTCAATGTTGGCCCGGACGGACGGAAAATTTTATGCATGAGTCAAGTACTTATGACCCAATAATACCACCTAACAAATTTGGTTCAAACCGGACCATCAGTTCAGAAAATAGAAATTTTGGGTGGGGCCAAAAATTTTACCCCTCCCATTATGAAGCAAAATATTGCTTCACGAATTTCGTTTGAACAAACTTGATTCTACACCTCAAAAGGAAGCTCCATACCAAATATCATCAAGTCATTGTACACACTGGTTCATGAGAAGATTTTAAAAATATTTTGGAGCATTTTCCCCCACTCTGTCCCTATGGGGCTGGGCATGTTGAGTTGAACAAAAATGCAATGCCCCTTCGGGACCATCACTCACACAAACTTTCACTTGAATTGGTCCAGTGGTTTTGGAGAAGACCAAAACATGGTGTTGACAGACGACGGACGGAGAGCGATGAGATTAGCTCAGCTTGACTTTGTCAAGATGAGCTAAAAACAATATACTGATCCGTATAATTTTTGAATTATGGGCGTTTGAATTTTTTCTTTTGGTACCTACTCAGGTTTTCTATGCGTCTGTGAAAGTCTTTTTCCGGCATAAATCAAGTAGTTATGACCCATTTATACTACATGCTAAATTTGGTTCAAATCAGCCTATCGTTTCTTCAAATACATGTGTAAATTTTGGGTGGAGCCTAAAATGGGAATGCACCCACAGAGAGCCCAAATATCGACCTACAAACTTCCCTTGAACAAACTTGAATCTTCACCACCAAAGGAAGTTCCATACCAAATATTAAGGCATTCTCTCTGGTGGTTCATGAGAAGATTTTTAGGTTTTTGGAGAATTAACCACAGCCCGAAGATGGCAGCCGCTTCATTTGAACAAGCAGAAACGGTATACTCCAAAGATGGTCTGTTCCATATATGATTGAATTTGACCCAGTGGTTTTGAAGAAGACAAGTTTGAAAAGTTAACGAGCAATGGACACCAAGTAATGGCAATAGCTCCCACTGACTTTCGGTCAGATGAGTTAAAAATATGAAAAAAATACAAAAAAATCACCACAAAAATGGTCACAATTCAACGATCTTCACTTTTGTTTCTACGAAATTTGACATGATCATATTTGCACAATGTCCAATTAAAGTTAAAAATTTGAAACATGGAAGGATGGATGTATGGACAGACAGACAGACAGATGGAGTGCAATCCATAAGTCCTCTTGTGGTAACCTGTGTGGACTAAAAATGAAAGAACTAAAATAATATACCTGTAAATGTGGCCATGATGCTTCTAGTGTTGGGTCGTCCTCTTCCGGATCAAAATCTGGGTTATCATTTGGGGGAAGTGTCCGAAATATATTGCAAGCAATCTGAAAGTATAGAAAATATGTATAAAATCAAATAGTTTTACATTAAACCTTTCCTTAACCCTTTACCCAACGAATCGCCCGCATCCGCCCGCGTAATATGCAAATTCAGCAGCTGACAAAATATTATTTTTCGAAAAATTTCAACAAAACCATATCATGTGACTCCTCATTGGAACCAGCTCATTCCAATGAGAGGTCACGATATGGTCTTGTTGAAAAATTTTGAAAAATGTACTTTTTTTAACTGCTCAATTTGAAAATTATGCGGACGGATACAGGCGATTTGTTAGGTAAAGGGTCAATGAATCGGCCGCATCCTATTGCATAATTTACAAACCAAGCAGTGGGAAAACAGATTATTTTTCAAAACATTTCAACAAAACCATATCATGTGACCCCTTAGTGGAACGAGCTCATCAACCTTGTTCCAATGTGGGGTCACATTTGGTTTTGTTGAAATATTTTGAAAAATTTGAAAAAATAATATCTTCTGCATTGGGAAAACGTTTAACCCTTTACCCAACGAATCGGCCGCATCTGCCCGCGTAATATGCAAATTCAGTAGATGAAAAAATATTATTTTTCGAAAACTTTCAACAAAATAATATCATGTGACCCCGCGTTGGAACGAGCTCGTTCCAACGAGGGGTCACATGATATGGTTATATTGAAATTTTCTGAAAAATTCGAAAAAAATATATTTAAAATAATAAATTTTGATTTCGTCTGCGTTGGGTAAAGGGTTAATGAGTAGCATATGTTACACCAATAAAAGTTTAAAGTTTCTTTCAGACTGTAACCTACTGTTTATTGGCTTCAGATTTTATTATAGAACTAAGACAGAATAATATAATTAAATCAATACAGACAAAGGATAAAATTATAACTGTCTATTTGTTAATTGTGTTTCGAGAGGGCCTCAAGGTCACCTTCAACATCTTTGGCTACATCACACCTGTAACACAAGTACAAAGTGAGTTATGGTCAATGTTTATACATAGAGGATCTCAAACTCGTGATGTTTGGATATAAGATTTTTTTAAACAAGTTTGATGAATTTGATTCACAACGAGCCTTTAGGCGAGTTGTGAATCGAATTCATCAAACGAGTTTCAAAAAATCTTATATCCAAACATCACGAGTTAAAGATTCTGTATATCACATGAATTTTCGAATGTTTTTTACACTTTTTATTTAATTCATTGTCGCTAATTCTCCCAAAACAACCGACAATCAGTTCGTTGGCTCAGACGCTTTACACCATGACGTCATGAATGCACTTTACTTGCACCTGTTGTCATAACTGACGTCATGTGAACTATGCACAAGAATACAATGCTGCTGCTACGGGACCACATGCCGATTAGACACTAGTTGATAATTAGGAAATAAGACACAGGTTGTTACATCAAAATTAACTATGTTTCATGTGATATAAAATGTTGCTCACTTGCAAAAATTTTCATCCCAGATAATGGGATCGAACTTTATTGTGTAACAGTCAAGTAGAATTTGTCAAACACAGTTAGTAAATAAAATCTTCCCTGATTTAACTCCTGAATTGGTGCTGGGGTTTATTCCTGCTCTGGACAGAAAATCCCTTGGCATTAAAATAAGCAAAATTTGAGCTTGTTTAGGGATTAACTGATGTTCAGCAATTGCATCTGACATCGGATGATTTTAAGCCATCGTTTGACGATAGGTAGAGGTGTTTGAACATCTGTCCATGCCGATGGTTACATGGAACACTACTGGAACAAAATTGTTTGTGTTTACGTTTGATTAACAATCTCACACAAGCAGTAACAAACTTAATACGTTGCCACAATGATTGGCAAGATTCACGATTGGCCTAATCTTATTGATTGGTCTGATCTTCCTCTTGATTGCTGCTGATGACACACATCCCACGTGTTATGTGATGACTCAATGAAATGCGACCTCAGCAGAAACAACTTAACAGTGCAGTGTCTTTGATCTTTGATCAAAGACGCTGCGCTGTTAACTTGTTTCCACTAATGTCGTACTTTTATTTTAAAACACACACTGACATACTCTTGAGGTCAACAAACCAATCAACCTGACTGTACTGTAAAATTAACTCCATTCTATGCATTCTTAACCCTTCAGTGCCTCGTCGGTGTGTGCCGCGTCAGCGGTAAACTGACACTACAAACTGCGCACCGATGACATAATAATGCATCTACTCTTACCTCAGGACACGTGTGCTATCTCTATCAGTCCACAGAAGTAATTTCCATGCCCGAATGAATTTAGTGTTATTTCCCTTTAGTTGCTTGGCTACAGTTTTAGCACAAATTGCACCAGAATCATAGTATGCACCAGAATCATAGTAATTCCACGGACGAGCATGACTCAAATGATAGCGCCGTAGAACAGGATTCTGCGGTACAGTCTGGCTCAAAACTAGCTGACACACATGACACTACTATGAGTGCTGGACATTCAGATTTATTTATTTATTATTTATTGGTGTTTTAAGGTCACATATTTCTGCACAATGGCTAATCATGACCACAACAGTTTTATGGGTGGAGGAAGCCGGAGTACCCAGAGAGAACCACCAAGCAACGGCAAGCACTGTCAGCTCCCCAACACACTGACTCCACACAAGCAGGGTTAGCATTGGTTGAAGACAGGTGCACCATTGACGTGCAGTACGCCTTAGTACACAACATCACCATGCCCACACGTGGGCAATGGGGGTGAAGTGTCTTGCCCAAGGACACAACGCGGTTGCCACAGGTGGGATTCGAACTGAGGACCCCTCGGCTTGCAGCCTGCACCTCTACCAACTGAGACACCGCGCCCTCAGGACATTCAGATGATGTTGCCAGTAATAATCCAGATGACGGAGAGAGCCCTTCAGTGTCTGGAATTGGACTGGTCAGAGGGAGGGGATGCGGCAGAAAAAGAAGTGTTGGTCAGGGACATGATAGAATACGAGGGAGCTGGCGTGGTCGCAGAATTGGTCCAATTTTTAATGGGGAAAAATGCACAGATTTTGGTCCAGCAGATATCCCATATTCTGAAGCTGGGAAGATAAATCCTGACTTAACTGACAATCTGAATGAATGGAACTTTTTATACCTTTATCTAACGGACGAGATGATCCCGAAATTAACCCCAATATCCCAAGTCTGGGGGCCGATTTGGCTGAGTCGCGAAAGGGTTAAACATACCACTCCTTTTGGTTGTTACTATCTGACACCGGCACTAACAACCGACAGATTTTGTGTTCAACTAATCGGCAAGCAGATGATGGTCACAAATCCTTATTGGCTAATTAAGCTTTTCTTAACTTTTTGACCAATGATTTCTTAAGTCCAATTTGATGAATTTTTCATAAAATCTAGTGAAGCAGCCATGACCAGATTTCTTGAAAAATATTTCAAAATTACTCAGTGGGTTAAAGAGTTAACACAGGAAAAATATTATCGAATCTCCCTACAACACAAAATAAATTTAAGGCCATACAAAGTAGATCTGTTTCTCAGGCCATTTTTTTTGTAAAATTGCATATGGGCAGGTGGAGTTTTATTTTATTTTTGTAATTAATTCTTAGCCATCAAAAGTTCATGTTCTTGGTTTGTTTTATGTAGTAGCCAGTGGAATGTGTGAATGCTATATCTTACTAAGAACAGATAAGTTATTTATTTATTTATTAGGGTTTAACGACACTTTAACAGCCAAGGTCATATTGTGTCGTGACAGTTTTACAGGCGGAGGAAGCCAGTATACCCAGAGAGAACCACCAAGCATCGATGAGCAGCTGCCAGCTCCCCAACATTGTAACTCCGCACTGCAGCACGGGTGGGGTTCGATTGGTTGAAGACATTCGCACCATCGACGTGCAGTATGCCTTAGTACATGGTGTCATCGTGCCCCCATGTGGACAATCAGGGTTAAGTGCCTTGCCCAAGGACACAATGCAGGAGTCTGAAGCGATCGCTCAGACAGTCACCCATCCAAGGGCTAACCAGGCTCGACATTGCTTAACTTCGCTGACCTGATGAGAACTGGTTACCGCAACGCCACCGCGCCCCAACAGAGAAGTCTGTACCAGGGTATGTGGAAAAAGTTCTGAAGAAGAAACCTTGTCATCCACAAAATTCACAAGCAGAACTCTTGGGGAAAGAACTGCTACTAGTGCTGGGTGGTACTGTGATAATCAAATACTGCAGTATTCAGAAAAGGATACAGCAGTATACTGTTATATAGATTAGTTTGGACTGCAATGTGCCAAACAACATAAAGAAGCGAAATGTCCACTTTCAACTTTATCCAAAAAGTACTGTATTTACTCTATGTATTGGGACAGCTAAAAATAAATATTTTCACAGATGTCCCACATCTTAGAAAATGGGGAAAAAACACAACCTGGTCTTGTTTTGATGCTGAATCAAGTTGTGTGTGATTTGTTTTCCATCACTATATACGAAAATCGCCATCCAATTTTTTTTTTGATTTTGATTTTTTGCTTCCAAAACATAGCTTATGCCCCTCATTGGAACGAGCGCATTGCGCACATTCTAAGGAGGAGTCATAAGCTATGTTTTGGAAGCAAAAAAATGAAAATTTTTAGTTACACAAGAATTCTTTTTATGAGTGTCATCTACCACTACTAGCGTTCAGTAAAGGGTTGAAGACTGTCACAATGTAATATTAAATAGTCTTCCTCATTTCAGTCCAGACTGCAAATATTAGAACTTAGGAACAGATTTAAATAAAAACAACACAAATCAGTATGTATTATCAATTTTTTATTGTTTAAAAAGGAAAATTAAACACAAACTTAGCTTTAATATTGAGCATTTTACAACAAGTCTCCTGAGTGTCCCAAACATTGGAGCATAAAAAAAAATATTTTTCTGGAAAAAATGTGTGTCCCAAATTATAGAGTGTCCCAATATATAGAGTATGCTAGAAAAATCGCGACATCGACGCCGTAGCTGCGACGGGTGGTGCAATCTCACAAAATTCTAAGTTCATCAAGGGCCATAACTCCAAGAAAAATATTTGGAACAACACATGCATTGAACAGTGGCTAGACATCAATAAGATACACTTACATGCAAAATATAAAGTCATTCCATCAAGTATTTCAAAAGTTGAGTTTTGAAACTTGTTGGTCACAGACAGAACGACAGACCAACTGACAGACAGACAGACCGACATTGCCACTTATAGAGCTGCTAGTCGCAGCTAAAAATCAAAACGTCTGGTAATAATTACACCCAAAATGGCAGTTTATTAGCAGACGTTTCATATGCGATTACAGTAGACATTTGGGCTGTGATCTCACAACTTCAGAATGAAACAAGCTCCTCGGAGTCTTCATAATATTAACTTCAGGTGTCCTCAGATTCTGAAGTGAAGTGCACATTCGCACACCTCTCTTTATCACATTCCACAAGAAGTGTTAAAACTAGAACTATCACTGAAGGTGATTAATACCCCCGCTTTGGGTTTTTAGAGGAATGCACTTCTGATCATGTAGGCGAAGGCCATAAGGAAATGTATACATAAAGATCATTTTTTGTTGTTGAAATTTGTATTTGCATGTGGCCTTCCACAGAACAGCACTGAATACTTAAAGAGCCCACACATATATGGTTTACATTTGGAAAAACACATTTACAATGTGCAACATGTATTCAAAATCGGTTCATTAATGTAGGAGGAGTTGCACACACAAGAATCCCATTTGAAAATCCATAATAAATCCAAGTTAAAGGGAAATAACCTGGTCAAAATTGTCGCACATCAAAAATTTGGGAATATGCGTATGTTCACTTAGTTGTGATAATGTTTGAAAGGTTTCGTCAAAATTGATTGATAAATGTAGGAGGAGTTGCACGCACAAGAATTTCATGTAGAAACCCATAATAAATCTAAGTTAAAGGGAGATAACCTAGTTAAAATAGCCACAGCTCAAAAATCTTGGAATATGCGCATGTTCACTTAGTAGTGATGATGTCTGTAAACTTTCGTCCAAATTGATTGATAAATATAGGAGGAGTTGCGCACACAAGAATTTCATGCAGAAACCCATATTAAATCAAAGTTCAAGAGAGATAACCTGGTTAAAATTGTCGCAGATCAAAAAGTTTGGAATACGCACATGTTCACTTAGTAGAGATGATGTTTGAAAGGTTTCATCAAAATCGGTTCATTAATGTAGGAGGAGTTGCGCACACAAGAATTTGTTCGAACAGAAAGACATAATAAATCTAAGTCAAAGGGAGATAACCTGGTTAAAATTGTCGCCGATCAAAAATCTTGGAATATGCGCATGTTCACTTAGTAGTGATGATGTCTGAAAAGTTTTGTCCAAATTGATTGATAAATGTAGGAGGAGTTGCACGCACAAGAATTTCATGTAGAAACCCATAATAAATCTAAGTTAAAGGGAGATAACCTAGTTAAAATTGCCACAGCTAAAAAAATTTGGAATATGCGCATGTTCACTTAGTAGTGATGATGTCTGTAAACTTTCGTCCAAATTGATTGATAAATGTAGGAGGAGTTGCGCACACAAGAATTTCATGCAGAAACCCATATTAAATCAAAGTTCAAGAGAGATAACCTGGTTAAAATCGTCGCAGATCAAAAAGTTTGGAATATGCACATGTTCACTTAGTAGAGATGATGTTTGAAAAGTTTCATCAAAATCGGTTCATTAATGTAGGAGGAGTTGCGCACACAAGAATTTGTTCAAACGGAAAGACATAATAAATCTAAGTTAAAGGGAGATAACCTGGTTAAAATTGTCGCCGATCAAAAATCTTGGAATATGCGCATGTTCACTTAGTAGTGATGATGTCTGAAAAGTTTTGTCCAAATTGATTGATAAATGTAGGAGGAGTTGCACGCACAAGAATTTCATGTAGAAACCCATAATAAATCTAAGTTAAAGGGAGATAACCTAGTTAAAATTGCCACAGCTCAAAAATTTTGGAATATGCGCATGTTCACTTAGTAGTGATGATGTCTGTAAACTTTCGTCCAAATTGATTGATAAATGTAGGAGGAGTTGCGCACACAAGAATTTCATGCAGAAACCCATATTAAATCAAAGTTCAAGAGAGATAACCTGGTTAAAATTGTCGCAGATCAAAAAGTTTGGAATATGCACATGTTCACTTAGTAGAGATGATGTTTGAAAGGTTTCATCAAAATCGGTTCATTAATGTAGGAGGAGTTGCGCACACAAGAATTTGTTCGAACGGAAAGACATAATAAATCTAAGTCAAAGGGAGATAACCTGGTTAAAATTGTCGCAGATCAAAAATCTTGGAATATGCACATGTTCACTTAGTAGTGATGATGTCTGAAAAGTTTTGTCCAAATTGATTGATAAATGTAGGAGGAGTTGCGTTCACAAGAATTTCATGTCCGGAAAGACGTACGGACGGACGTACGGACGGACGGACGGACGGATGGACAGACGGACGGACGTACAGGGCGATTCCTATATAGCCCCCACTTCTTCGAAGCGGGGGGTATAATTACTAAATTAGCACACCTCAGTACTTGGAATAAATTGACTTTTTAAATGATTGTGGTAATGGACTAGTTAAGTGTCATCGTTTTTATCTTCATAGAGGAAGTACAAATGATTTTCATTTGTTTATTTGAAAACAATGAAGAACCTTGCGTAGGTCTTGTATCAAATATCTGTGTGCAAACTATTTTGAAGGCACGATGCTTTCATGACATCATCGGTACAAGTGCAGACTACAGGGAATCCCTTGGCATTTCCCAAGAATAATTTCCTGGTTTTAAATTGCAGAAATGCCATTGGTCGAAATGCAACCCTGCTAATTCGTCAAAATAACGTCTGCGAAAATATTGCAGACGCTCGGCAGTTTTACCTTGGCAAAAACATGTTTACGTCGGCATTTTTTAGCGATATACACAACGTAATATTAAATAATAGCGCAAACAGTTATATTTGTTCTTCATACCCTGAGTACCAGCATTATTCAGTAAAACACACCAGCTGTTAAATTTTCACTAACACAGCAGTGTGGGGATTAATACATTTATTTATTTATTTATTGGTGTTTAAGATCACATATTTATGCACAATGGCTAATCATGACCGTGACAGTTTTACGGGTGGAGGAAGCCGGAGTACCTGGAGAGAACCACGAGCAATGGCGAGCAACTGTCAGCTCCCCAAAATACTAACTCCACACAAGCAGGGTTAGCATTGGTTGAAGACAAGTGCACCATCGACGTGCAGTACATCTTAGTACACAATGCCAGCGTGCCCCCACACGGGCAATGGAGATGAAGTGTCTTGCCCAAGGACACAACGCGGTTGCCGCAGGTGGGACTCGAACCGAGGACCTCTAAGCTTGCAGCCTGCAACTCTACCTACTGAGCCACCGTGCTCCCCAGGGGCAGGGGGGGGGGGGGGGGGATTAATACAAGAACGATATTTAATTGCCAACGTGAAACCCAACCAATTTATTTATCCACAAAAACATGTGCGTAACTCATCAGGATATCCTGACGTGAAGTTTGTAAATCCGACCCACCTGTAAATTAATAAATTCTCCAATTTGAACCTATTAACGAACACCTGTGATCAGATCTTAATAATAATAATAATTTTAAAGCCTAGAATCCATAAACGGGTGCTCAATGGCTGTACAATAATTGCATACATACATATACACACACACATACATTCTCTCAGATACATTGATACATGGATCACTATTATCATTTATTGGTGCCCAACGCCACATCAGCAACCGAGGCTATATCGTGGCGATAAGCGACAGAACCTAAAAGAAAAAAGGGTATTGAATTAAAACAAAATAAAAACATAAAAAAACAAAAAAAACAAAACAAAAACAAAAAAAAAACTACAACTTTACCAAAACAAGTATGTGAGTGTAACTTGACGAGTAACGAGGCAATCCTCACCGACTCAGTCACACCCACGAACCTGGTAATGTCAGTTGACCAAAATTAAAAGACCACTGAAGGAAATGTTTTTCGAAAAAGGTAGGTTTTAGTACCAGACATGAATGATTCAAGTGATTTACTATTTTTTATGTTGATTGGAAGAGAATTCCAAATCCTTGGGCCAGCAACCGCAAAGGTCCTATCACCAGCACAAGTAAATTTAGATAGAGGCTGAACCAGATTGAGTTGACCTGATGACCTAACTTCACCTAAGAGACCTTGGTGGATTGTGGATGGCAAGCAGATCGGACAGGTAGGATGGTGCAGATCCTGAGACATATTTAAACACCAAAAGGGCAATTTTAAATGGAATTCTTTGCTTAACAGGTAGCCAGTGTAACTCACAGAGTACTGGTGTTATATGCCAGTACTTGTTGAGTTCTGGTTATGACACGTGCAGCACAATTTTGAATGTGTTGTGTAGCTTTTCAAGAATAGATGTTTTAGAGCCAATCAGAAGAGAGTTGCAGTAGTCTAGGCGACTGGTAACAAAGGCGTGGACAAGCTGTTGTGACATCTACGTATCAATGAAGGATCGAATTTTGCTAATATTTCTAAGATGATAAAATGCACTGTGAGAGACGTGTTTGATATGTTCATCAGCAGCCAAATTTTCAACCATGAAATAACCTAAGTTTCGAACACAGCTACTGGGTTTTATCGCAGAACCTCCAATATTGAGGGACAGTTTGGATATTTTTGAAAATTGATGAGGTAGACCTATCTATATTACTTCTGTCTTGTCATCGTTCAATTTAAGAAAGTTTTTAGTCATCCATGCCTTGATGTTTGAAATACAAAGTTCAATCTTACTGTATGCTTCAGGCTCAAAGGCGTGAGTAAAACTAATATAGTACAGCTGTGTGTCATCTGCGTAAAAATGAAAGTCAAGGCCATGGCTTCGGATAATGTCACCCAGGGGTAAGACATAGACAGTGTACAGTAGGGGACCCAACACCGATCCTTGATGGACTTCAAAACGTAGTGTGACCTTGTCTGACGACTCACTGCCAATAAGGACACTCTGTGTGTGACCACTCAGGTACGATGAAAACCAATTAAGTGCTCGGTCAAAAAGGCCTATTCTCACTGCCAGTCTTTCAACAAGTATGTTATCATCTATGGTGTCAAAAGCGGCGCTTAAATCCAACAAAACAAGACATGTTAAGTTATGCCTGTCCGTGGATAAAAGGATATCATTTTGGACCCTTAGAAGCGCCGTTTCTGTACTGCAATTTGATCTGTATGCAGATTGGTTAACTTCGACAAGGCTGAGGGCTGCCAAATGAGAATTCAGCTGAGAGCCACCGCACACTCAATAATCTTTGATAGGAATGGAAGATTAGAGACCAGTCGGTAGTTTTTCAGAGCCTCTGGGTAAAGTCTTGGCTTTTTCAGAAGAGGTTTTACTAAAGCGTATTTCATGCTTGTCGGAAAGATGCCACGTGTATATTTTTTTTCAAAAGTTTTACAAATAATGTATGATTCATATATCTTGACTTTTTTACCCTTTCTTTTTATGAAACCCATCAACATGTATACATATTTTTTAAGGTAATTAAATTTTCTTCAAGGCTTCCTTTTTCATTTTACTGTATATTGTATTAATTACAGGTAACACAGGTAAAAAGGTAACTAATTATAAAGAAAAATGCCAATAGAAGCACCGATCCAATGTAGAGTTGTGACAGCACAAAGGTGGGTTTAATCATTATCAACTTATCATCTGGTAACTAAATGTTTACAATTTACTTTGTGAAGGGTTACTGTGACCTTGACCTTTGACCTAGTGATTCCGAAATAAATAGGGCTCCTTTTTTGCACCAATGCCAACCTACCTATGAAGTTTCATGAAAGTAGGTGGAACCATTGTCAAATTATCATCTGAAAACCAACTATTTACGATTAATTATGTTCAAGGTCACTGTGGGCTTTGACCTAGGGAGTCCAAAATAAATAGGGGTCTTCCACTCACCTTGGCCAACCTACCTATGAAGTTTCATGAATGTGGGTCAAACCATTATCAAGTTATCGTCCGGAAACCAACTGTTTACAATTTACTATGTTGAAGGTCACTGTGACCTTGTCCTTTCACCTAGCAAGTCCAAAATAAATAGCGTTCTTCCTCTCACTGATGCCAACCTACCAATGAAGTTTCATGAACGTGGGCCGAAATATTATCCAGTTACCATCCGGAAACCAAATGTTTACAATTTACTGTGTTGAAGGTCACTCGACACTGTGACCTTGACCTTTCACCTAGCGAGTCCAAAATAAATAGGGTTCTTCCTCTCACTGATGCCAACCTAACTATGAAGTGTCATGAACATGGGTCAAACCATTATCAAGTTATCATGCTGAAACCAATTGTTTTGATTTACTATGTTCAGGGCCACTGTGACCTTGACCTTTGACCTAGTGAGACCAAAATCAATAGGGTTCTTCCTCTCACGAAGACCAACCTACATATGAAGTTTCATGAATGTGGGTTGAACTGTAGTCAAGTTATCATCCGGAAACCAAATGTTTACAATTTACTATGTTCAAGGTCAATGTGACCTTGACCTTTGACCAAGCAAGTCCAAAATTAATAGGGTTCTTCCTCTCACCGATACCAACCTACCTATGAAGTTTCATGAACATGGGTTGAACCATTATCAAGTTATCATCCGGAAACCAATTGTTTACGACCGCCGGCCCCCAGCCATTCATCAAACTATAAGTCGAGTTTGACTTCATCACAACTCGACTATATATGGTAAAAATTGAAAACATAAGGGAAAATAAAGATTTTTGACTTTGTTGTTCTTTACTTTCTACTCCCAAAACATACCCTTTTATTTTATTTTACCTATTGGTTGATTGTGGTGCATAATAGGTGTAAAACAGGTATATTATCATTAACAAGCAAACAATTTTTAAAGAAAATTTGTTTTGAAGTTTTTCACAAGCCTCTTACAAGACGTATCCATTGACATATGAAAATATGACAGCTAACAATAATGTTTGCTGTGCATTGTTTCAGAGGTATTACCTGTACTAAATGAGCAAACAGGTAAATGGAAAAATAATCGCAAATTATTGTAACCATTATGGAAAAGTTCTACCAGGATATATGTTAACACAAACAGTTGAAACTTCATTACCAAAGGCAGAAGCCACATTTTATTGTTTGAAGATGGTTGTGTTACAGGTGTTCCAGATAGCTAATTAGCAACCAGGTAAAAAATAAAGAAAAAGAAAAATTATAATTTTTTTTTTTTATTGGAGTCCCACAAGATACAGTTAAAACTAGAAGTCCTGTCACGAATAGTGCGCTTATGTTGGCTTAATTGCGCGTTGGAATTGTGTGCAATTGCCATATCGAATGGCACCCAAAGCACGGCAGGTTCTCCTGGTTACTCATAGCAAACACATGCAATGTTTCTGCCAATGGACCTCCGGGTTACCCGGAGGTCCATTGGCTGAAACATTGCTTGTGCACAGGCCATATGTACAGAATTTGATAGCTTTACTTGGGCCATAACGCGCACATTAACGCGCACATTAACGCGCATATCAACGTGCTATTTGTGCGCATTTCATGACAGGACTTTTAGTTTTAACTGTACCGCCCTAGCACATATCCTGTACAAATAACACTAGCATAATAACTTGACAGGTAAATTACAGGTAAAATATGTGAATGAATGAAATAAGTTGTAGGATAACAGGTTGTGACCCTGCCTGCACACTGCATGTGCTAACCTGCAGATACACACACAGTTCCTCCACAAATATGTTGGATAACAACAAAAAATTTGGGTTATCAACTTATCTCTTATTTTTGCCAACAGTTCCGACACAATTTTATTGTGGTTATCCTACAACTTATATGAGGAGGTACTGTACAAGAACGGCATACGGTATGTGACCCAAAGCGTCTAAGAGTAGAGGCCGAAACGTCCCACTCCCAGGGGCAAAACGTACAAGTGCCTTGAGAACAAGTGTAAGTATTCACAGGGCCTCCGTTGGGTTATTCACTCTTTCAAAATACACAAGACCCAGGAAAGTATGAGGGGTGGGGTTGGGGACGAGCATCTCGACATATTATTAAATGATATATCTGAACAGCAGTGTAAAAGAACTGTTGACAATTTACCTTGGATTCTGATGCCGGTACACGTTTTGTATTTGTAAAGAAGACGGCGGCTCGCTTCAATTAAATAAAAATATATCTTACATAATGTTCCTGGCATTGGGGGAGGGGGGTCCTTTCTTTTATTGTGTTCTCAGGTCAAAAGATAAAACAGTTCTGAGTCGGACACGAATTCCGTCTACAGACGGATGAACAGACGGAATTGGGTTTATGTGTTTAAATTTGTGTTTATTCTAAAAAACATGTCCAAATAGTCAAAAAAGTGATTTTTAGAACATTTTTCCCCTGTATCCCCCCCCCCTGTATCCCCCCTCCCCCCCCCCCCCCCCCCCCCTCCCCCTCCCCAGGGGAATCATAAATTGAATTTGCACTATGTGTCACTAAAGGTGAAAAAAGACACATAAATCCCACCTGTACTTGAAAATAAGTCACATACGCCAAAAATAGCCACATAAATCGAAAAACAGCTGGGGCAGACATAAACCCCTTCCGTACTTACGACTAAACCCATTTCGTTAGCTCGGATGTACTGACTGACAGATAGACGACACGACTACATTCCCCCAAAATTATTTTTCGGGGAAATAATTATTTAAATCCAACATATGGTGACAGCAAATATGTTGGACGGACACATTTTGCAATCATCTCCTAAGTTAAACAAGGGCAAATAACTATGTAAATGTTTATGCGAAGATGTTAATTCTGTTTCAGGATCCGTTCCCCCATATTGAGGTATAAGCATGGCAAACATTATTTGATTTCAACAAATAATGACAGTGCCACAGCAGCAAATATGTTGGACGGACACATTTTTCAATAATAATCCCCTAAGTTAAAGAAGGGCAAATAACTCAGTAAATCCTTCGACAAAACTATTAATTCTGCTGTAGGATCCATTCCCCCATGTTGAGGTACAAGCATAGCAAAATTTATTTGAATCCGACAAATAATGAGAGTGCTGGAGCGGCATATATGTTGGACAGACACATTTGTGTAACGAACATATGTAACGTACGAACGAACGGACCAAGCTCTCCACTAGATACCCCCCCCCCCCCCCCCCCCCCCCCCCCCAACTAGATCAGTCGGGGGCATAAAAAGTTGCTAGCATTTTAAAACAAGGTTACTTGGGGTGGAAGTCCTCTAAAATGAACAACCTGAGTATAATCGGTTGACTAACTTTGACTTTATCTCCACGTGGTGGTCACGATTAGTCAGTATGCAGAAATGAGACCTTGAACACCAATAAAAAAATAAATACCATTAAGGAACGGTTTGATCCTGCGATTCGTCATCTGCGTTGTGTCCTTCGGTGAGATACTCAACTGCCCAGGCTGGGTTACAGTGACGTTGGGTAATGAGTGGTACAACACGTAGGTGGCGTACTCGCCTTCAACCACTGATAAGCGGCATGCTTTTGTTGGGCTAGTAAAGCGTCACTATAGCTTGCCGCCACTGGGCGGATCTTTCCTGTTTGTTCGGCTCATCCTACTTCCGCAAAATTGCCCGCCACGATCTGACTCATTTTGTTGAAACTGTTGTTGAAGCTCAATTGAAAATATCAAACTACGACCCAACGATGACATCAAAATAACCCTAACCTTTCACAGACCCTTATCGTTGATAGCACTCATTGGGGTTGGATAGTGTGTAGCTCTACATGTCAGTTAGTCAGGTTTGTAGAAAAGTATTTTCGGTTGTTTTGGAGTGCACCAGGCGCCCAAATTATAGCCTCTCTACTTCTCAAGGAAAAGTCTGGAATGTGGATGTTTTGGAGCTCATGTGTACAGTTGGGTGTCAAGTCAGTTTTTGGACACGCACTGGCCATTCGCGATTAGTGTAACAGTGTCACATAATCTTTATCGTACAGGCACATAATTCCTCCAAACGAAACCCACGCTAACTGGGAATGTAGTCGTGGTGTCGTCTATCTGTCAGTCAGTATGTCCGAGCTAACGAAATGGGTTTAAGTGTTTAGTCGTAAGTACGGAAGGGGTTTATGTCTGCCCCGACTGTTTTTCGGTTTATGTGGCTATTTTTGGCTTATGTGACTTATTTTCAAGTACAGGTGGGGGTTCTGTGTCTTTAGTCACATAGTGCAAATGTATGATCCTGGAGGGTGGGGGGGAGGGTGTTAGGGTCAGTAGTAGGGTAGGGTTAGGGATAGCTACCACCCGAAAAATTGCCTAAAAATCACTTTTTTGACTATTTGGACATGTTTTTTAGAATAAACACATAAATTTAAACACATAAACCCAATTTCGTCTGTCCGTCCGTCTGTAGACAGAATTCGTGTCCGGCTCAGAACTGTTTTATCTTTTGACCTAGGCTTATGGTATTTGGCATGTGGGTGTATCACCATGAGCTTATGTGTCGCATATCATCATGACCCACATATAATACTGACCTTTGACCTCAAGGTCAAATTACTGATTTTTTGGCAAGTAAGAGGTTTAAATTTCTGTTAGACCATATTATTAGTTATAGTATCACAGCATTACAGTATCGAGGCATAACAGTATCAAGGAATTAATTTGGGAGAATTAGGCACCCCTGGCATCCACCCTCTAGTTCTTTTTAGGTTACAGCTACTTCTATAAATTTGGCGTTTGATACACTTGGCATTTTGGGAGAGGCATATGACACGCTTCGCGCTGCTCTTGTTTTAACGAGTTAGTATTAGAAGAGGTGGCGGTTCTTCGAGGTCGTACAAAACAATGCAGATATCTTCTGTCAACTGTATAGTCGACACACAGCATCCTGCACAAGTCAGACAGATTCAAGTCGGCACCAGGCGACATCCGGTTTTGAAGGCTGAAGATTGGTAAAAAGTTTGAAACTAAAAAAGAACTATTTTCCATTAATTTTCTCCAGTTTTGAAAAAAAAATAACCACTTTTGATAAAAAAAATTTTCAGTTTTGAAAAAATAACAAGTTTTGAAAAAAAAATAACCAGTTTTGAAAAAAAGTTCCAGTTTTGAAAAAACGCCAATTTATTTCAAAAGTGGTAATTTTTTTTTCAAAATGTGGTTAAGAATTTGTTTTTCAGAAGTGGTAAATTTATTTTCAGAAGCTGGGTTTTTTTTTAAAAAACGTTGATTTTTTTTTCAAAACTGGTGATTTTTAAAAAATTTTTTTTATTTTTTCAAAAGCTGGTTTTTTTTCAAAACTAGTTTCTACAAACAGTGCAATGACGCCATTGCAAATTTCCTGCATAAATTAACTCAGATTTCGACCTTCACTTCCGTCTGGATAATTCTCGAATTCTGTATTGTTTTTAATGAAATAATCTACCCCCTATCATATTTATTCAGATAACAATAAAATTTACTAAAATTATTGATTTTAACAACTTTTATGGACAAAACTTGTCTTGTTATTTACTGCTAAAAATAGTCCAAAATATCCAGGACAGACATTTGCAAGTGCATTTCAACTTTCATTCTCCGAGTTTATAATTAAACAAGAGGCCCCAGGGGGCCTTAGGCGCTCACCGAATGTCCCATACTGTTAAGACACAAATTTTATCAAAAGCTATTAAGGTTCTACAGAGTGAATTTATTTATATTTATTGATGTTTAAGGTCACATATGTATGCACAATGGCTGATCATGACCGTGACAGTTTTACGGGTGGAGGAAGCCGGAGTACCCAGAGAGAACCACTAAGCAACGACGAGCAGCTGCCAGCTCCCCAACATCGTAACTCTGCACTGCAGCACAGGCAGAGTTAGATTGGTTGAAGACATGCGTACCATCGACCTGCAGTACGGCTTAGTACGCGGCGTCATCGTGCCCCCACGCGGGCAATGGAGATGAAGTGTCTTGCACAGAGTAAATCTATACTCTCTGTGGAGCTAAAACATCAACAGGACTGAATGGGACAATGCTGCTGATCAAATGTCAAAAGATTCTGCATGATGGTTCTGAAGAAGATTTTAAAGAATTTTCCTTGAATTACACAAAGTAAACATTCACACCCCTATAGTGAGGCCCAATTTTGATCGAGGGACTCAATTTGAACAAACTTGAATCAGAACCTTACTAAGATGCTACATACCAAATATCAAAAGATTTTGCCCACTGGTTCGGGAGAAGAAGATTTTTAAAGAATTTTTTCTTAAACTGCACGAAGTGAAAATTCACGGCCCATAGGGAGCCCCAATATTGATCGAGGGACTCCATTTGAACAAACTTGAATAAGACCCATACCAAGATGCTGTATACCAAATATCAAAAGATCCTGCCCATTGGTTCTGGAGAAGATGATTTTTCAATTTTTTTTCTTAAATTGCACTAAGTAAAAATTCAGGTCCCCATAGTGAGCCCCAAAATTGATCAAGGGACTCCATTTGAACAAACTTAAATCAGAACCATACCAAGATGCTGTATACCAAATATCAAAACATTCTGCCCACTGGTTCTGGAGAAGATTTTTCCTTAAATTGCACTAAGGAAAAATTCAGGCCCCTTTTGGGAGCCCCAATATTGATCAAGGGACTCGATTTGAACAAACTTGAATCAGACCCATACCAAGATGCTGCATACCAAATATCAAAAGATTCTGCCCATTGGTTCTGAAGAAGAAGAGTTTTTAATAATTTTTCTAAATTCATACGGTGCTATCAGTTATGCCCCATACAGAGCCCCCCAAGGGACGTGGCCATTTCATTTGAACAAACCTGAATTGCCATATAGTAATGAACATCCACATAACATTTCGTGAAAATCGGACCAGTGGTTTCAGAGGAGAAGTCGTTTGAAAAATGTTCATGATGACGGACGGCAAGTGATAAGATGAGTTCCCTTCGGTGAGCTAAAAAATGACAACTAAATCATCAAAATGGGATATTCACACAAGAAAGCATTGTTTTATTTAACTACGGATGTATTAAAACTGACAAGGGGGTAAAATTATTTCTATCTCATACAGAACATCCCATTCGAAAATTTTTGACAACAGCAAACAAACTTGGGTCAAGTTGTGGATTTCCCATTTTGTTTTTATGAAAAATTACGTGAAAATTAATCATTTAATTTAGCTTAACACAGACCATTGGTCATTTCCGCATGCGCAATTTGGTGAACTTACCAGTGGTCAATCTTATATACACCAACCGTTTCAAACCGGCGCTATTAATTGTGTTTTATATGTAAATACAAGGTTCAATAAAATCACATTACTGAAAGCCACGATCGTGCCTCCCCACACTTTACAGGAGAGCCATGATCATGGCTTCCCACACCCAACCAGTTAACAACCAAGTTGAAATGATATCTCGCATGCATTGCTTAGATGGTGCTTTGACCTCTGGATATCTGTTGCAGCCAAAGGTTTGTGTTGGTACAACTGTGCAACAGCTTTAACACAGGTGCATGACATGTCTGCCATCTGTCGAAGATCGGGTTGTGAGCTTGTATCAAGCGAAGCTCTGATAGTCTCAATTTTTTCAGAAAAGAAAGAAGAAAATCTATTCGCAAGGTCTTTGGATGACAAATGCTCTGGGAGTACAGTTGTCTTTTGACGATACAGAAGCTTCAATGGCATCAACTGACATCATAAGTGACAATCTTTGAAGTCGTTCCGATCCATCTGTCATTGGGAAATCCCAGTTGAAGAAAACGAAAACAACATGGAAGACCACGAGGGAAACAAAAAAATCACCCGTGACAGATGCTTTGATTGGCTGAGTAAGGAGAAAAGGTGAATGGTCAGAATTTGTAGAAATCATGCATACCATTGGTCTAAAACTGACAGAGTAATAAAACTGTCACCGAGACTTTTGTGATCGGCATGACTTTACAGTGAGGCGGGGGCGGGGTCTGTTTCACACTCACTCGTCCTAATTCTAATTATTCTGTAAGGCCGTTTTGCAGTAACTTACTGTCCCCCAAAATATCACTTTCTCTTCAGAAAAAAAATACCTTAATTTTTAAACAGAATATTCAGATGGGAACATATAAAACTCCTGGCATGTTGAATAATATATTAGGGCTGTCACGATTTTTCAATTTAGGAATCGATTAATCGTCACAAATAATCGATGATAATCGATTAATCGTACCTAGATGACCTTCCCTCTCCCTCTCTTTGAAGTCGATAAAAATGAAGTTCAAGTCAGTTGACCTACCTCAAGTAAACAACAAAGAAGATCATCTTTTAGGTACATTCAAAGCTTCGATGTTCTGAACTTTTGAACCGTCAGTGTAATAATCAAGACCGGTCGGCAGTTGCGAACTTCGCAACTGCCGACCGGTCTTGATTATTACACTGACGGTTCAACAGTTCAGAACACCAAACCTTTGATGAATGTACCTGAAAGACAAATGCTTCCAACAGTTTCTTGGGGTTTAACATCGATGTTCTTAACTCTTTACCTTTGGAAACCATAGTTTTTTCATCAAATTTTCTTTTAATTATTAAACGTCTAAAACGGGATACAATTTACCGATTATTCGACAACGAAAAATACTAATCGATTTCGCCGTGACCGATCAATAATCGATTAATGGATTAATCGTGACAGCCCTATAATATATTTCCTTTACTGTTTCACCATCTTCTTTTAGAGTGTACTTTATGCATGAAATTGCCCACCCATCAACTGTTTTTCGTTTCACCATTTTGGAAAGAAATCACAATTATTAACTTGAGTGAATATGGGTAGCACCCAGAGTATGTAACTAGTATTAGTAATAACACAAAATGAGCATGTAAGTTAACCCCCTGCACACTGATGTTGATATGTCAAAATTTTCAGGTGCAAAATTTTCCCATAATGCAACTAGGGAATTTAGCAAATTCGATTCTTGTTTGACAGAGCTCACTGAGCTCTGTCAAACAAGATCGAATTGGCTAAATTTCTAGATGCATTATGGGAAATATGACAACTTAAATTTTTGGTATTTTGAAATCAGAGTGCAGGGGGTTAAAATTAAAATTGTTTATTTATTGCGGGGAAAATAGAGATGGGGGCTTGACCTCACTTACATGTATACCATGTGTAAGTTAAAAGGACCAATTTTCTACTCATTCCGCAAAAATGTATCAGTGTCAACAGGATTTGACGCCACTGCCATACATTCGGTTTTCATAGAATGTGACGCAGTTGCGATGCAGTTTGCAAGCATCAAGTCAAATCAAATCTCATTGTTACTTGTATGGGTCAAAGATACAAATCGACCCGATGTTGGATGAGAATGTTCTCTGTAAAATTATTCTACCCTTTCCATACCTACGTTCACAATTATGAGTTTATTGCAGCTTCTAGTTGAATAAAACGTCATTCAAAAATATATATCGTGTAGTATTATCATTACACGCTTTCGAAAAGTTCATCAGCATTTTTTTTTGCTGTCGTTACAGTAATTATTGTCGGCAATCACGTCGGCATTAAGCCTAGATAAGCACACAGTTCGTGAAAGGACTTCTAGTTTTAACTGTACTCTCCCATAAATCGTGTAACAAGTCAAAGATATTTAACCCTTTACCCAACGAATCGCCCGCATCTGCCCGCATAATATTCAAATTCAGCAGTTAAAAAAATATTATTTTTCAAAAAATTTCAACAAAACCATATCATGTGACCCCTCGTTGGAACGAGCTCATCGGGCTCGTTTAAACGAGGGGTCACATGATATGGTTTTGTTGAAATTTTTTGAAAAAATTTAAAAAATGATATTTGAAATAATAAATTTTGATATCGTCAGCGTTGGGTAAAGGGTTAAACAAATTTTGAAGGCCAAAAATAATTTAGCACTCTACCAGTTAACTCAATAAAAATTGCGAGATCCACCTGTTTCCTATGCCACTAATCTCTTGTACAGCTTATTGTCTCTTTCAACACTTTAAGTTCATCTGTCCTAATACACATAGAAATCACAAAAGTGACAGGAAGCACCTGAACTGCACCAAATTACTAATTTTAGAGTAGGTATGTAAATGAGATGCATGTCTACATGTATTTAGATTACCCCAATTTCACACCGTTTACAGATGTGCCCAAATTAGAGGTGTGAAGACATCTAGAAATATTTTATAAATTAGCTGTGCCTCTTCTACATATGAGAATAACTTCCATCATAATATGACCATAGAAACACAAAGAAAGGCATGGCAATAAAACATAACAGGAAAAGGTTGTTATTTCAGATTTTAATGTGCCCAAATTAAGGCAAAATGGTGTGCCCAAAATAAATGAATTTAAAAGCCTGCATGCCCCTCCCTAGGTGAAGGAGACTCATGAGTATCAGGAGCAAAATAATACCCAATACATTGTAATTGATGCAGGAAAGCATAAATACAAAGATACAACTTTAGGCACTAATAATGAAAAACATTTTCCTTATTGTTGTTCCAAGAGGTCAGAGTACACACAGGGTTCCTGCACCAAACTGATAAGTGAATTCCACGAGTTTCCAGGAGGTTCAGATCAATTTTTCAAGGAGTTTTCAGGAGTCAATTGGGTAAAATTCAAGGGTTTTCAAGGAGTACAGTTAAAACTAGAAGTCCTGTCACGAAATGCGCACAAATAGCACGTCGATTTGCGCGTTAATGTACGCGTTATCACCATAGTAAGGCTACAAAATTCTGTACATATGGCCTGTGCACAAGCAACGTTTCAGCCAATGGACCTCCGGGTAACCCGGAGGTCCATTGGCAGAAACATTGCCTGTATTTTCTATGAGTAACCAGGAGAATTATCCGTGCTTTGGATGCCATTCGATATGGCAATTGCGCGCAATTCCTACGCGCAATTAAGCCTAGATAAGCGCACAGTTCGTGACAGGACTTCTAGTTTTAACTGTATAAAGCATCCATGTGTTGGGAAGAAGGAAAAATGTTAGGAGTTGAATTAATCCAGTGAGCAACCGACTCGATTTTTCCAAAATTCAAGGAGTTTTCAGGAGATGCTTCAAAATTCAAGGAATTTCCAGGTTCTTGGGAGGGGGTTTTGAAATTCAAGGACTTTCAAGGACTTCAAGGAGGCGTGGGAACCCTGACACAATTAAAGTTTACTTTTGATTATTTTTCTTCAAAAGTTGATATGAAATTTCATAATCCTGTCAGCTCTAGTCAGATGGGTTTGGTTGAAATTTTTTAAAATTTAAAATAACCCTTTATCCAATGCAGACAATAAAAAAATTCATTATTTTAATTACTATTTTTTAAATTTAAAAAAAGGAATTCAACAAAGACATATCATGTGACCCTTCATTGGAACGAGCTCGATGAGCTCGTTCCAATGAGGAGTCACATGATATGGTTTTGTAGATTTTCAACTGCTGAATTTGCAAATTACGTTGACGGATGCAGACGATTCATTAGGTAAAGGGTTAAGAAACATTTCGATATTAACTGATTTCTGTAAAGGATGAAAATCCATTCATTGGAAAAAGGCAAAATAGAAAGAGTGAAAGAGAATGTGAGCAATACACCATGAATTATTCCAAGAATTCAAACTTCACTTTCCAAGAACTAGTGTTCAACCGATGATCGGAATCAGACACCCCAATCGGTCGACTGAGGGCAATCGAATGACAACAGCAATGGCTCCTGGAACATCGGTTCAACCGATTGTTGCCAACCATTCTTTTGGGATGATTCATTAACCACATTTTATTATCTTCTGCAATTGTTCAATTGTTAATATAAAATGATGTAAATGATACCATTCAATAAAGCTGAGAAACAACCACAATGTGTATTCTTAATTTCTCTTAATGCCCCTTTACAGGATATACAAGTTAAACGACATGTAAAGCTTACAATTGAGCGTACTTGCGGCAATCGCCAGTTCATACCGGAAAAAGTGAAGGTTGCACTCCCTTGACTCAGGTTGCAGTAAAATGACCAGTCGCCGCACTTGGGCGGTAAACGTGGCTTTCAGAGCCATGTATACCGCCAAAGTGTGCACATCAGGTCATTTTACTGCGACCTGAGTCAATGACATTTGACACTGCAAAATATGTTCAATTTAATGTAGTTCTTTCAAGCCTTGACTCGTCTGGTAGTGCACAGTATTACAATCAGAATCGGCATCGGAATCGAACGAGTGTGAGCTCAAATAACCGGTAATTGGTCAGTGGCCATTTTTGGTAATTGGTTGAACACTACTGAGAACTGGAAAGTAAACAATACAATTCAACCAACTTCAAAGGACAGTAATGCTACTCACTGCCTTTTCACTCATGCATTCTATGGAGAATCACCTGATTGACTTACGACTACTCCACTGAAGTTGTATTTCATATATTATATGAAACTCAAATAAATCGGATTATTGCGGCAAAAAGCATATTTGAAAAATCAGGTGGTATTTTGGAAGCCCTTCTTGTTGTGCACCAGTGTGGTGAACAACATGTAGATGTCTGTTGATACTTTTCTTGAAAATATTTACCTGATGCCGGAACTCGAACATTAGTATAACCAGTTACAAAAAATTCAGTGTGTCTAGTTGGAGAAAATAATATCATTTATTTTCTGTTGCTTGGCACACTTTTTTTCCTTGTAGCTGTATAATTTTAAGATGTTCCTAATGTTGAGCCCACCTGCTTCCCCCTAGGCTATTTGTATGGTAAATATATCTTAAAACAATTTATAAAACAAATTAGGTGATTGGAAATCTACCCTGCTAGGATTAGGTGTTTCATTTCCTGTAAAATTGTGTAATGAGACACCCTATCTTCAACTGAAATCTTTCAAGTAAAAGACAATAGCTTTTCTTTATCTAAGGTCTGTCATTTAAATTGACCATAACAAATTCACAAGATGGTTGTTTTCCTGTCCAGGGTAACTGGGTAGAACTGTCAGTCTAGGCCAATCAAAGAGAGCTGGGTGGGATTATAGGTGGAGCATACATTGCCTGTCACCTGCAGATAGATGATGAAACCTTTTGGATACAAAAAAGATATTGCAAAGCTCTGCAGTGAAGAAAGTGTAGGGCAGTCAATGAGTCAACAAATAAGTTATCAAGTCATACAGTTTTCAAGTTGCTTTATTGATAAGTTAGAGAACTGAATATGTTGCCAGTCAATCTGTTAGCAGACAGCCATTTTTAGCAGCACCAGTTATTAGTTATACCGTGTTATACCAAAGTAGACATAGGTTGATCCAAGAATGTACTTGACCATGTTTATGTTAATGCAGCCGATTATCATGTAAATATTTGATGGACCATGAATAAAAGTTCATAAACTGAGCAAAGATGTAATTTACTACCTCTCGCAGCCAAGCCCGCTGGGCAGCAGCCATGCCTTAGTGACCTGCAACCCCAGCGAGGTTATAATTGGTGGAGAATCCGTTAGATCCTGATGAACTGTCGAGTCACCAGATCCAGTTGTGATGCCATTCAGTGTGAAAATCAGGATTTAAGGAGAGAAATTGCAGTTCTCAGAAGTGTGAACAATTCAATGATGGCGGGAGCCTCTGTTAATTTTAATACTTTCTCTGGATCAGAGCATGAGGACGCAGGACTTTGGCTACGCCAATTTCAAAGGTACTGTTTATTTAAAAATATTAGCCCAGAAGAACAAGTGAATCTTTTTCCTCTGTTTTTACAAGGACCAGCACTATTGTGGTTTGACACCCAACCATCAGCATCCAAAGACACTCTAGCACACCTTACCTCAGCATTTGAAAAGCGATTTTTGCCAGGTGCTACTGATAAATGGGCCCAACTTGATAAATTCAGGGACAGACGTCAGGAATACGGTGAATCCATTGACAATTTCATTGATGATATTCAGCGTTTGGGATGGATTCTTGGCAAGTCACAAGACGATATTCTTGAGACCATCATAAGGGGCCTGCAGCCAGAACTTAAGTCTTTTGTGTTAACAAAAGAGCCACACTCTGTTGATGATGTCAAGAAATGGGCCAAGATGGCCTCCTCTATCATCCAACCCCCCAGTGCAGATATCCTACGTGAACTGAGAAGCGACATCAACAAACTGACAATGGCCATGAACAATATGTCAACAGTCTCATCCACGAAACCATTGATACAACCAAGAGAGAGACCACCAGCACCAACTAACACATTTTATCATTCAAGGAACCCCAGTAGACGATTGTATAACAAGCCGTGTCCAAGGTGTGGTGAGTACGATCACTTTAATACTCAATGTAAGTTTCGAAATGAAAGATGTCATCGGTGTTTGCGTGTTGGTCATATTGCCAAATGTTGTCGCAATTCTCACACCATGTCCCAATAGGGGTACGCGCCTATCCCTCATTTTGGTAGACCAAAATCCAGCAAAGTAGGGGATAGGCCCAGACCTCCAAATGCCAAGAAGACCAAAAAGTCCAAAATTGTAGGACACAAACCTGCTTTAAATCACCTTGAGCCAAATTTGAGCACCATTAATGTCCATCTGGGAAAAATAGCGGTTAAATCACTTATTGATTCAGGGGCCGCAGTTTCTTGTATTGATTTCCGCACTTACAGGCATTCAGGTTTGGAAAAATCCTTCTCACTAGAACAGTCTGACCTACCCACTGTTTTAGGAGTTTCAGGAGAAATTATAAGTATTGTAGGAAAAGTTACTGTGCCAATTTCCATAAATAAACTCACAGTGGTTCAAACCTTGTATGTTTTAAAAAAAATGAATTATAAATTAATTTTAGGCCTTGATTTCTTGAAAACCCAAAAAGCAAAATTAGATCTTGGCAACAATACACTGGAACTCCAAGAAGGCATTGTAACAGCTGAACTGAACAATATAAAAGTTAAATCTTCCCTGGTAAAGGTAATTAGAAATGTAAGTATACCTCCAAAGCAAGAAATTTTAATTCCTGTAAAAATCAACAAAGTTTCTCAGCTAAAAAGTAAATTTGGCATTTTAGAACCAATCTCCTCTTTACCAACTAACTGTAATCTTTTAGGTGCAAAATGTGTTGTCAAACTTGATAATGATAAAACTGCTTATAGAATACTTAATCCAACTGATTGCCAAATTAATTTGAAAAATAACCAACCAATTGCAATGGCTGAATCTCTTCCTCCAAATTTCCTTTTGGGTGATCTGGGCAATAATCAAGCAAATACTTTAAATAACATCCACTGTGAAACATCCAAACCAGTAGCCAAATCTGCATTTAAAAGTGTTGCAGAGACGTTAAATTTCAATCTGGATGACTCAGATCTTACGCCTGATCAAAAACACCAACTTTTGACATATTTAGGCCAGAATAGGGATGTTTTTGCTAAAGATATGTCTGAATTGGGAACCACTCATTTACACCACCATAAAATTAACACAGGAAATGCACCGCCAATTCGGCGTTGGTTTTACAGAACAACCCCTGCTATGAAAGCTGATTTGGAAAACATGATAACAGAACTTGAGGAAAATGATATTATTGAAATATCCAATACTCCATGGACCAGTCCTGTTATCATGGTCAAAAAAAAGAATGGTGATTTTCGATTAGCTATTGACTATCGCCAGCTAAATAAAGTCACTAAACCGATCAATTTTCCACTCCCAAGATTCGAAGATATTGTCGACTCAGTGGGCCAGTCCAAAGCTGAAATTTTCTCTGTTCTAGATTTGGCCTCAGGCTTTTATCAAATACCTCTTGATCCCAGCACAAAGCATAAGTCGGGTTTTATTACACACCAAGGAGTGTATCAGTTCAAAAAGCTCCCATTTGGTTTAATGACCGCACCAATGGCCTTCTCACAGGTAATGACTGAAGTTTTGCGGAATTTGCAATGGGATATAGCCATCGTGTATATGGATGATATTGTCATATTCAGCAAAACTTTTAAAGAGCACCTGAATCATCTACACCTTGTTTTTCAGAGGTTAAGAAATGCTAATCTTCGTCTGCAGCCACAGAAATGCCACTTTGCAGCAAAAGAGGTCCAATATCTAGGTCACATCTTTTCTAAAAAGGGAATCTCAGTAAATCCAGCAAAAATCGAAGTTGTAAAATCATTCCCAGTCCCAAAGAATCAACATGATGTTAGAGCTTTCTTAGGATTATGTAATTATTATCGACGATTCGTAAAGGGATTTGCCGAGAAGGCCTGTGTCCTTAATGATCTTCTCAAGAAAGGCGTTCAGTTTAAGTGGTCAGAAAAATGTGAAAAATCTTTTGACACATTAAAAGAAGCACTTATCACATCCCCAATCCTTGTTTTTCCAGATTTCTCAAAAGAGTTCATTTTATATACTGATGCATCGGTTCAATCTATAAGCTATATTTTAGGCCAAAAAGATAGTTCTGGTAAGGAATGTGTTATAGCTTATGGTGGCCGAGCTCTCAGAAAAGAGGAGCAAAAATGGGGCATTTCACATTTGGAAGGATTAGCATTGGTTGAGGGTGTAAAATATTATCACATTTATTTGGCTGATAGGAAATTTACTGTTTATACCGATCACAGTGCTTTAAAAGTCATAGAAAACAGTAAAGATTGTCGTGGCTGATTAGCTAGATGGTCAATATTACTGCAGGGATATAATTACACTGTTACTCACAAACCAGGCAAATTTCACACCAATGCCGATGGATTATCTCGTAGACAGTATGATATATCACCTGACTCTCCTTCAAGTGATTTTCTAACACATGCAGCTGATATTCAGACAATTTCAAAATGCTCAGGTCCAGTAAAGGTAGCCAATTTACTGAATACATTTTGTCTTGGCCTGAAAATATATCTACTTCCAATTTCCAGCCCACTGTAAATACCGCACTCAACAACCTTGTTTTGGCAGAAAATAATTATGTTAATATTGACCCACTGACTAATGTAAAGCAGATCTTAAACATTAACATTGAGGATCTGAGAGCTAGGCAGCTTGAAGATGGTGAGTTAGAAAATTACTTTAAATATCTGGAGCTTAAGGAGCTCCCAAATGACAAAAAAGTAGCTCACCGAATCACAGTAGAAAGTAATGATTACATCATAGACAATGGAATACTGTATCATCTATATTACCCGAGAGGTAAAGGCCATAAAGTGGATCGGCTTGTTAAACAGTTGGCAGTGCCTCACTCACTAAGGAATGATATTCTTCTTTCCTACCATGATGCCCTCACAGGGGGACATCAGGGGGTAGAGAGGACTTATCATGCCTTACGTTTGAAATACTTTTGGCCATCTATGCATAAAGACACTGAATATTATGTTAGAACATGTGAGGCCTGTCAACGTTCAAAACGTGACACTCATGCTAAAACAGCTCCACTGAACCCTCTACCAGCTGATGATGTTTTCTCACGATTACATTTAGATTTTCTGGGGCCATTTAAGCAAAGTCCTGATGGCTACAACCACATTCTCCTGCTGGTAGATTCATTTTCAAAGTGGTGTGAGGCTTTCCCGTTAAAGTCTACTGAAGCTACAGAAGTGGCAAAAGTACTCTATAAAGAGTTCATTTGTCGCTATGGAGCTCCAAGGGCTATTTTGACTGACAGAGGGCAGAATTTTATGTCGAAACTCATACAGGAAATCTGTAAAATATTTGATATTACAAAAATCTCTACAAGTTCCTATCACCCACAAACAAATGCCACATGTGAGAGATTTAATAGTGTTATTGCACAATCTTTAAGAGCTTACTGTGAAAAAGATCAGTCTAACTGGCCTGACCTGATACCAATCATTTTAATGAGCTACAGAATCACTCCATCCACTCAATCTACCAAATTTTCTCCTTACTTCATGTTGTTTGGCAGGGAATGCACGCTTCCTATTGATGCTGCATTGATTCCTCCAAAGAATCTTGGAAAATCAGCGAATGCGCATTTATAGCAGTTACTGGACAGACATGAAATTACCCGAAAAGTTGCCAAAGAAAATATAGAGGCTGCCCAAGCCAAATATAAAAAACAACATGACAAAAAATCTCAGGAACCAACTTTTGTTGAAGGACAAGACGTTTGGCTTTACTGTAAGAAAACTACCCCAGGGTTGTCATCAAAACTGTGCCAACGCTGGGTTGGTCCTTATTACATTGTAAAAGCATTTCCAAATTTTGTTTATAAATTGAGACATTCACAAACACATCAACTTGTGAAGTCCCTTGTCCATGCTGATAGACTAAAGTTGTACAAAGATCCAGCTACTCGACCCACAAATCCACCACCCAGGTTGGAGGGGGTACCAGCTGACTGTAGTCCTGAGGAAATTAATGGGGAGTTGATCTCAGATTTACCTTCAGGATCTCTTTCTCAAAATCTTGACCGAGAATTAATTTCCAGCCCTCCAGCCGATCAACAGTTTGCTTCTCAACCAGATGTACCTGCAACAGATTCTGAGTCAGAATCTGATGGGGCAGCTACAGGAAACTGGCGAGAAATACTTAAGCTATTCAAAGCATCCAGGCATAATGGCAAAAGGTGTTATTATGTTCAGTGGAAAGATGGTATGCCAAATTCTTGGGAATATGAGGACAATATACCACCTATTCTAATTAAAGAATTTCACATGAACAAAACACTGAAAGGTTCAAAACGTAAACGTAAAGTTCCAAACTAAATTTAAAAAAAAATAATACTCCTGTTGTCATAGGCACCGAACAGACTATAAGTTATGGTAAATCCTTACTTGAACTCAATAGGACTCTTGAATGCATCTGTAAGTCATGCTTCCTGTTGGATTTTCCTCATCATTTTCTATGTAATTTCAAAATTTGTGCACAACCTTTTGTCTTTCTATATTTATTTATTTTTCTTCTCCTTTATATGACTGTGCTTGAATGGTGAGTGATTGCGTGTGCGAAAATGGTCCCTTAGAATTTGAATGAGTTGTCCATTTTGGGTGGACTGTCTTTTTGATGTACTCCATGAGCTCCAGGGAGATTAACAAGTTGGATTTTGACACCATACCAATATTCAAAGATATATCTCTCTCCAGGCCATGAAGCTAGAATTAAGTATAACCTGTGTACACGCGGGTACTTTTTTTTTTAGTAGTAAGATTGTACTGCCTTGTAATATATATGTAGAAATCAACCATAATTTTGTAGTGTTTGATATGATTCATTTGATTTAGATTTTTGAACTGTGGTCGCATGTGCGTTACATTTAAATAATCTCACTTAGATTAATCATATCAAATTGATGCTTTGCTCAACTGTAAAAAAAAAAAAAAAGAAAAAAAAAAAAAAACTGTTTGCATAAATTATTTAATCAAGTATAGTTTTGATTTAAAGCAAATTTCCACTTTAAGCCATATTTGCCATAAATATCACTTTTCTTACAGGTACCAGTATACTGTAAATAGGACAAAATGTATTTTAAATCCTTTTCTCCAAAGTACCTTTTTTTTGCGATAGTTAAATTAATAGTTACAATTTTCACCATGTTGGGAGCTCAACATGTGATTTCTTTATGAAATTAACTCCCCAACTATTTATGAGCTCATCTAAACTTGTCCATTCTTACGATTTAATTATTGCAAGCTAGTTATTATTTGTAGTGTGACACTTGGACCTTTGTTTTTCTCTTCCAATAAATGATTGTTATACCGGCCAACACACAAACATCAGTATATGTCACAATCTTACTCTTTTCTCTTTCATTCGGAACCTCTGTTGATGTTATATGATCGTACCTGGCATTATCATGTTTATTGGTAGATTCTAGGTGAATAGCATGCAGGTAAACACTCTCAAGACTCGTCAGTGAATTATGTGTATATAATTTCTCTTACAATTAGCTAAAGAACAGTTTTTTTTTTATTTTAAGGACAGTGTTTTGTTAGAAACTTGGGTTCAGGTAGTTTTATCAACCAATGTGTTTTCAGATATATATACTTTCAAGGGACTATGAAAGTGAAAAGACAGTGACATTTTAAACAAATGAACAACAAAACTAGTGTTTGAACAACATGGGTCTTTTCGAGTGACATAAATAGTTGTTCAGTTTATAACCTACAATAATAGTATTATGTTTTTTTTTATCTTCATCACCATAGTTTTTCAGATGGTTGAAAAAAAAAAATCTTTTGGAACAGCACATAATTTAAGTGCAATGTATATACAGTTTGCCAAGTTTGACGGAGCAAACTTAAGTGCCCAGGGGGATAGTATAACCAGTTACAAAAAATTCAGTGTGTCTAGTTGGAGAAAATAATATCATTTATTTTCTGTTGCTTGGCACACTTTTTTTCCTTGTAGCTGTATAATTTTAAGATGTTCCTAATGTTGAGCCCACCTGCTTCCCCCTAGGCTATTTGTATGGTAAATATATCTTAAAACAATTTATAAAACAAATTAGGTGATTGGAAATCTACCCTGCTAGGATTAGGCGTTTCATTTCCTGTAAAATTGTGTAATGAGACACCCTATCTTCAACTGAAATCTTTCAAGTAAAAGACAACAGCTTTTCTTTATCTAAGGTCTGTCATTTAAATTGACCATAACAAATTCACAAGATGGTTGTTTTCCTGTCCAGGGTAACTGGGTAGAACTGTCAGTCTAGGCCAATCAAAGAGAGCTGGGTGGGATTATAGGTGGAGCATACATTGCCTGTCACCTGCAGATAGATGATGAAACCTTTTGGATACAAAAAAGATATTGCCAAGCTCTGCAGTGAAGAAAGTGTAGGGCAGTCAATGAGTCAACAAATAAGTTATCAAGTCATACAGTTTTCAAGTTGCTTTATTGTTAAGTTAGAGTATTGAATATGTTGCCAGTCAATCAGTTAGCAGACAGCCATTTTTAGCAGCACCAGTTATTAGTTATACCGTGTTATACCAAAGTAGACATAGGCTGATCCAATAATGTACTTGACCATGTTTATGTTAATGCAGCCGATTATCATGTAAATATTTGATGGACCATGAATAAAAGTTCATAAACTGAGCAAAGATGTAATTTACTACCTCTCGCAGCCAAGCCCGCTGGGCAGCAGCCATGCCTTAGTGACCTGCAACCCCAGCAAGGTCATAATAGCATGCTTCACCTTAAATATACAGACGCAAAAAAGAAACGCAAGTTCAGTTTTGGTAATATAATTTTTTTTATCCATTGACCAAATATAGTAAAATTAGACACATAACTACCTCAGTGTCTTGTCCAAAGAGTCTTTGGTTAAAATTCAGTCAACCATGACCACGTGCAACACTGCATGCTTTCAACAGATTTTTCCACAATGCGTGCATCCAGGGCACTCCCAAGTGCTATGGGGGCTTAAAAATCATACCAAATCAAAGTCTTGAACAGTACGGTACACACCAATTGCACTCCTTTCATTTCAACAAGATTGAAAGGCAAAATGCTGCGAATGTCTGAAGTTGATAGGGGAAGTGCTATTGCTCTAATTATGCTGGGCCAATCGCAACGTCTTGTCGTCCAGCAATTTGGGGTCCATGACTCAACGACAGTTCATTTAGTTGGGCGTCTCAGAGCCACAGGAAGATTAGCTAACCGTCTCCTTAGCAAACATCTGCGCATTACATCGCCATGTCAAAATAGAGGCACATGTCTCTCACACCTCTGTGCCCGATTGCAGGTGGCAATGGAGACAGAGAATCAGGTGGTAGGCACTCAGGTCATCCAGTGTGTCCAAGAACAGTTAGGAATCTGTTGCGGGAGTTCAATTTAAGGCCACGACAACCCTATGTTGATCCGCAACTTACATTAAGATGACTTCAACATCGATTTCAATGGTTGGCACAAGCACCAAATCGATTTCACTTGATCCACTGGAGACGTGTGTTATTCAAGAGTCTTGGTTCATTCTTTACAGGTTAGATGGACGACAACGTTGCTATCGATGTTCAGGTGGGCAATATTCTGATGTGTGCATTAAGGAAAACGACAGATTCGGGGGAGGGTTCTAATGGCGTGAAAATACCTCGTGTGGTCATCCAGGGCAATCTTACACTCGTAAGATATCGGGATCAGGTCCTCATACCTCATGTCCTTCCACTTATCCATGCGTATAACCTTACGTTGCAGCAGGATATTGCAAGGCTGCACGTTGATAGGGTTTGTCTTAACTTCCTCAACCAAAAACATTGTCCCAGTTCTCGATTGGCCACCCTTCAGTACAGATTTGTCCCTGATCGAACATTTGTGGGACGAGCTGGACAGGAGTGTCAGGAAGCATGTCAACTCCCAAGCAACATCGCTCACCACATGTACAGTTAAAACTAGAAGTCCTGTCATGAAATGCGCACAAATAGCATGTTGATATGCGCGTTAATATACGCGTTATGGTCCAAGTAAAGCTATCAAATTCTGTACATATGGCCTGTGCACAAGCAATGTTTCAGCCAATGGACCTCCGGGTAACCCGGAGGTCCATTGGCAGAAACATTGCATGTTTTTGCTGTGAGTAACCAAGAGACACTGCCGTGCTTTGGATGCCATTCGATATGACAACTGCGTGCAATCCCACCTCGCAATTAAGCCTAGATAAGCGCACTAATCGTGACAGGATTTCTGGCTTTAACTGTAGGACCTTCTTTGGGAGTGGAAAAACATCCCACAAAGGACCATAAACAATGGTAAGGAGAGTTAGCTAGAGCAGCGACTGAAGCCCGGAGTGGGCACACACCGCTATTTAATTTAATCAGGAAATTTCAGCCATCCAAATGCCATCTACGTTAACCCTTTACCTAACGTAACAGCCAAAACCGGCCAGCGCTATTCTCAAAAATCGCCAATTAATTTTCATTATTTTTTTCATTTTTTGTCTCAAAAACATAGGTTATGACCCTCGTTGGAACAAGCTTGTCGAGCTCGTTCCAACGAGGGGTCATAACCTATGTTTTTGAGACAAAAAATGAAAAAAATTAGTTATGGCAAAAAAAAATAAAAATCTGTTTCTCAGGCCCTCCCGCATGGTCCTTTTGGCTGCCGCATGCTCTCATTTTATGACCAATCTAAACTTAAAAAAATTAAAATCAAATGGTTTATGCCTGATATTTTACCCAAGTTGATAAAATTGTCCCTTGAGTGCAAGAAGTCTTTGCAATGCTTTAGCATTGCAAAGCCTTCTTGCACTCAAGGGATGTAATACACCACCACCCATGCTATTCTGTAGATTATGGGGCATAAAACAAACCAAGAACATAAACTTTTTAATGGCAAATAAATATTTACAAAAATAAAAAATAAAATAAAAAAATGCCCGCCCACATGCAATTTTGCAAAAAATGGCCTGAGAAACAGAAGATCTACTTTATGAGGCCTATTCAAGAATTATTTTTGCAAGTGTCGTCTGCTTTTCAGGTTAGGTAAAGGGTTAAGACAACAAAACTCGTCAAAATTTAATCAGTAATGAAGAAATAATATCAAAATTCAAACAATGAAATAATCATCCATAACACATTTGAAATATTTATCAAAGAAAAAAACTTGCGTTTCTTTTTTCCACTAGTATAGTAGAGAGGCATATACAGCGCACCTACCATTTTCAAAATCAAAAGACTGAAATACCAAATTTATTTCTTACAAATGTTTCCCATAATGCAACTAGGAATTTAATCAAATCAATCTGACTGACAGACATTTTTTCAACACCTTTCAAGACCTTTTCCAGGCTAACACAAGTTTCTATACTTTTTCAAGAATTTAAAACAGTTCCCACTGACATCAGAGAACCAATTTTAAGCACTATTTAAGCACTTTTCAAGGAATTTGACGATGATTTTCAAGGACTATCGGCACTGTATATTAAGGCTGTCACGAATGATCGAAAAATCGATCAACCGTCGATTGAGGTCATAATCGACGGTTTATTTCAATGATCGATTATTTGACTGGACATGTGCTGTCATACTACCTTTTTGTTAAACAAAGGGGAAATATTGATTCACATGCTATTGTTTCACATAAAGGACCTATTTCGACAACAAATGTGTGTGTGAACAGGGTTAAAACATAAAACCAATACATAGCTTCAAGTCGCGGTTCCATGCGAGTTAAAGTTAGCTACGTGCAATTAAGCCTAGATAAGCGCACAGTTCATGACATGACTTCTAGTTTTAACTGTACTTTTCAAGGATAGAAATAAATTCAAGCATTTTTCAAGGAAGGGTCTGAAATTCAAGGACTTTCATTTGAGTGAGAAGTCTGTAAAAACTGGCTGAAATTAAATTCTGAATAACAAATTATTTGCATTCTGTTTTGCATACAATAGTGTCTTATAACAACAATGCAATTATTGGCAATAGATTTTCACATGCTTCCCTTCACATATGAAACCTATTGGTATTTAAACATTTAAATTCAATTCATTACAGCATCACTATTCATCCTATGTAATTCTGCCTAGCGGGTAATGTGCAGTCAGAATCAGTCAGTCGTTAATTATTTCATTGATTCTTCTATCGATCACATATATTGTGTGTGTAGGTAAAATGGCTGTCTTACACATCTATCAACAATAAAAGTTCAAGTTAGTTGCAGAATGAACAGATAAAAGTTTCACATGACAAATTTATGAATTTCAGAAGATTTTCTGGGTAAAAGCAAGGGTGTTCCCCTCTAAGAGCTACAGTATACAGTTAAAACTAGAAGTTCTGTCATGAAATGCGCACAAATAGCACGTTGATCTGTGCATTAATGTACGCGCTATAGCCATAGTAAAGCTATCAAATTCTTTACATATGGCCTGTGCACAAGCAATGTTTCAGCCAATGGAACTCCAGGTAACCCGGAGGTCCATTGGCAGAAACATTGCATGTATTTGCTATGAGTAACCAGGAGAACCTGCCGTGCTTTGGATGCCATTCGATATGGCAATTGCGTGCAATTCCAATGCGCAATTAAGCCTAGATAAGCGCACAGTTCATGACAGGACATCTAGTTTTAACTGTAGCCATGGTGGACTGGTCACTTTCCCCGGGTGGGCAATATTTCCACAGATGCAATAAAGTACTGAGCACAACCCAGAGCTTCATTCATTAAAATTTTGCTGATAATGATATTTGTTACTTGGTAATCACATGTGTGAACATCACTGCCCACATGTGGATTACCACCAGGCATCAGTCCACGAAGATTGTACTGTGTTGGTAATCACATGTGTGGACATCACTGCCCACATGTGGATTACCACCAGGCACCAGTCCACGAAGATTGTACTGTGTTGGTAATCACATGTGTGAACATCACTGCCCACATGTGGATTACCACCAGGCATCAGTCCACGAAGATTGTACTGTACCTGGTGTATTTTCAGGGGCTTTTCAAGAAGCTCGAGATGACAATTTTATGAATTTCAAAAAGATTTTCTAGGCAAAAACAAGGGTGTTTCCCTCCAAGAGCTACACAACCATGTAAGCTGAGTGAATTTTTATGCTCAATATTTCCTATTGTAATGTCCTTTATGCTGTGGGGCAGGACAAACAACTCAAACACAACCTTTTGATGAAAAAGGGCAACACTTTTATAATTCAAAATCTCTAATTTCTACTAAAAGTTAATATACAGTTTAGATGATGCTACGAAAAATTATTTACATGATATCTTCAGAAATATTTACATGAAGAAAAATCAATGTCTTGCCCAAATTTTTTCCTTTAAACAGCTACAGTTAAAACTAGAAGTCCTGTCACGAAATGCACACAAATACAGTTAAAACTAGAAGTCCTGTCACCACATGCGCACAAATAGCACGTTGATAAGCGCGTTAATGTACGCGTTATGACCCAAGTAAGGCTATCAAATTCTGTACATATGGCCTGTGCACAACCAATGTTTCAGCCAATGGACCTCCGGGTAACCCGGAGGTCCATTGGCAGAAACATTGCATGTGTTTGCTATGAGCAACCAAGAGAACCTGCCGTGCTTTGGATGCCATTTGATATGGCAATTGCGCGCAATTCCAACGCGCAATTATGCCTAGATAAGCGCACTACTCGTGACAGGACTTCTAGTTTTAACTGTAGCACGTTGATAAGTGCATTAATGTACGCGTTATGACCCAAGTAAGGCTATCAAATTCTGTTCATATGGCCTGTGCACAAGCAATGTTTCAGCCAATGGACCTCCGGGTAACCCGGAGGTCCATTGGCAGAAACATTGCATGTGTTTGCTATGAGTAACCAAGAGAACCTGCCGTGCTTTGGATGCCATTCGATATGGCAATTGCGTGCAATTCCAACGCGCAATTAAGACTAGATAAGCGCACTACTCGTGACAGGACTTCTAGTTTCAACTGTACTGGGCGACGAGAACATGCGAACATGCCAGTAGCGCAATGACTAAGGTAATCAGGTGGTTGAAAAGGGGTGGAGGCGGGTTGAAGTTGCCCTAGTAAACTACTTAATTGTTTGAAAGTACAGTTAAAACTAGAAGTCCTGTCATCAATTGTGCGCTTATCTAGGCTTAATTGCGCGTAGGAATTGCGCGCAATTGCCATATCGAATGGCATCCAAAGCACGACAGGTTCTCCTGGTCACTCATAGCAAACACAGGCAATGTTTCTGCCAATGGACCTCCGGGTTACCCGGAGGTCCATTGGCTGAAACATTGCTTGTGAACAGGGCATATCTGCAGAATTTGATAGCCTTTCTATGGTCATAACGCGTAAATTAACGCGCAGACCGACGTGCTATTTGTGCGCATTTCATGACAGGACTTCTAATTTTAACTGTACATCTGCACTGGGCGACCTGTGACCACGGACTGATTAGCCGACTTGCTATACTAGTACAGTACGTGGAGAGTGTATTATCACTAAATCACCCGCGGAGTGGAGATTCCACCCAAGCAATAATTGCAAATTTGTTTCAAGACATAACAAGCACAGGCAAAGTTTCAACCAATGGACCTCCGGGTTTTACCCGGAGGTCCATTGGCTGAAACATTGCTTGTGTTTTTTGTCCACATGTACAAAATTTGAAAGTTATAGTTTGGGTGATAACTCCACTCCACAGGTGATTTAGTTACAATACACTCTCCACATACTGTACTACGCAAAGTGCAAATTAAAATCTTCTGCCAAACTGAGCAGAGACAAAGACGTTGGCTCATGTGGCTAATTAGTCCCGACCTCCTCACTGTGTTCCTGCGCACCAGTGTAAACTACTTGATAATATAAGCAGACGCTCTGAAGGAAGGCAAGGCAAAAGCCTTGATAATTCTTTACCCTGTCCCGTAGCATAAATCCGGCTGATGCATGCATCAACCTCACATATCACAACAGTACATGCAGTCACAATCCAAAGCAATAATTTGATTCTATTAGGCAGAAATTCTATTGGGGAAAAAGAGATCCAGCTTCCTGGGAAGCAGCTGTACATTTGAAACAAGAAGTCCTGTCACAATTAGAGCAGAAAATGCTCACTTTGGTTAATGAGCTCCTTATTGCAGAAGAATGAAGTTGTCTGAAAAACACAAGCGTGTTTGAGCTGTGCAATGCGAAATATAATGTGCTATTAGCGAGGTCAATAGTGAAATCACCAACTGTACCGATCAAACGAAAAGTAAATATTGAGACTACAGTATGTGATGGGAGAATTACTGATAAATCGCTGTGGCATAGATTTCCCACTTAATACATTACTTACAATTTCTGAGGACAAAACATGAGAAGCAAAATATAATGCTAGTTACTATTGGCGAGGTCGGTAGTGAAATCACGAACTGAACCGATCAAACAGTAAGAAAATATAACGCTAGTTACTATTGGCGAGGTCGGTAGTGAAATCATGAAATGAACCGATCAAACAGTAAGAAAATATTGAGACTACAGTATGTGGAGTTAGATTATACTGTCTTAGATCTGGCAGATGTCCTTTTTTAACCCTTTACCTAACATGAAAAGCAGATGACACCTGCAAAAAAGATTCTTGAATAAATATTTTTTTTCATTTTTTGTCTTGTTTGTTTGAGCTTGTTCCAATGAGGGGTCATAACCTATGTTTTTGAGACAAATGAAAGTGTCAATGACACTGTAGCTTAACTTGTGTGTTGTGTTTGATGAAAAGGATAATGTTCAATGTTTATGAAAGGATTATGAAATAAGACAAGAATTGTGATAATTGGGAATATGTTCATTTCTGTTCCCTGTTTGCTATGTTTATGATAAAAATAATATGAGATGTACACTGTACTAAAGATCTGAGGGGTGGGTTAATATGACCTCACAGTTAATATATGTGGCCCTCACAGTTAACATATATCAACAAAATTACAATGAAATTATTCCAAAATGAGTCATCCTATCAAGTTACATTAAAATCCCTTCATAAATATGGCCTGTAGACTGTGATAAAGGTTTTCGGGCTTCGGGCCCCTGTAGCCGTCAGTTTCCCAATTGCGTCCAAAGGGGGCGTTCTCATCTAGACATTATATGAAGTCAACCTACCAAGTTACAATGAAATCCCTCCATAAATACGACCTGTAGACTGTGCTAAAGGTTTTCGGGCTTCAGGCACCTGTAGACATCACAGTTGACCAACCATGACCAAAAGGGGATGTCATCATCTAGGCATTATATGGAGTCAACCTAACAAGTTACAATGAAATCCTTCCATAAATACGACCTACAGACATGCTAAAGGTTTTTGGGCTCGGGCAGCCATCAAGGCTGAATGATCGTGACCAAAAGGGAATGTTCTCATCTGGACACTATTTGGAGTCATCCTACCAAGCTACAATAAAATCCCTTCATAATTATGACCTGTAGACTGTTCTAAAGATTTTCGGGCTTTGGGCCCCTGAAGCCGTCACAGTTGCTCACTCGTGTCCAAAAGGGGACGTTCTCATCTAGACATTATATGAAGTCAACCTACCAAGTTACAATGAAATCCCTTCATAAATATGACCTTAGACTGTGCTAAAGGTTTTCGGGCTTCGGGCTCGGGCAGCCATCATGGTTGAATGATCGCAACCAAAGGGGACAATCTCATCTGGGCATCATCTGGAGTGATCCTGCAAAGTTACAATGAAATCCCTTCATAAATATGACCTGTAGACTGTGTTCAAGGTTTTCGGGCTTTGGGCACCTGTAGCCATCACAGTTGACCAATCACGACCAAAAGGGGATGTCATCATCTAGGCATTATATGGAGTCAACCTAACAATGTTACAATGAAATCCTTCTATAAATATAAACTTTTGCCTATGCTAAAGGTTTTTGGACTCGGGCACCCATCAAGGCTGAATGATCACAGCCAAAATGGGACGTTCTCATCTTGACCTTATTTGGAGTCAACCTACCAAGTTACAATGAAATCCCTTCATAAATATGACCTGTAGACAGTGCTAAAGGTTTTTGGGCTTCGGGCACCTTTAGCCGTCAAAGTTGCCCAAACATGTCCAAAAGGGGACGTTCTCATCTAGGCATTATATGAAGTCAACCTACCAAGTTACAATGAAATCCCTTCACAAATATGACTTGTAGACTGTGCTTAAGGTTTTCGGGCTTCAGGTTCGGGCAGCCATCATGGTTGAATAATCGCAACCAAAGGGGACAATCTCATCTGGGCATCATCTGGAATGATCCTATGAAGTTACAATGAAATCCCTTCATAAATATGGCCTGCAGACTGTGCTCAAGGTTTTTGGGCTTCGGGCACTTGTAGCCAACACAGCTGACCAATTACGACCAAAAGGGGATGTCATCATCTAGGCATTATATGGAGTCAACCTAATAGGTTACAATGAAATCCTTCCATAAATATGACCTTTTACCTATGCTAAAGGTTTTTGGGCTCGGGCACCCATCAAGGCTGAATGATCGCGATCAAAAGGGGACGTTCTCATCTAGACATTATTTGGAGTCATCCTACCAAGTTACAATGAAATCCCCTCATAAATATGACCTGTAGACTGTGCTAAAGGTTTTCGGGCTTTGGGCACCTTTAGCCGTCACAGTTGCCCAATCATGTCCAAAAGGGGACGTTCTCATCTAGACATTATATGAAGTTAACCTACCAAGTTACAATGAAATCCCTTCATAAATATGACCTGTAGACTGTGCTAAAGGTTTTCGGGCTTCGGGCTCGGGCAGCCATCATGGGTGAATGATCGCACGTTCTCATCTAGACATTATATGAAGTTAACCTACCAAGTTACAATGAAATCCCTTCATAAATATGACCTGTAGACTGTGCTAAAGGTTTTCGGGCTTCGGGCTTGGGCAGCCATCATGGGTGAATGATCGCAACCATAGGGGACAATCTCATCTGAGCATCATCTGGAGTGATCCTAAGAAGTTACAATGAAATCCCTTCATAAATATGACCTGTAGACTGTGCTCAAGGTTTTCGGGCTTCGGGCACTTGTAGCCATCACAACTGACCAATCACGACCGAAAGGGGATGTCATCATCTAGGCATTATATGGAGTCAACCTAACAGGTTACAATGAAATCCTTCCATAAATATGACCTTTTGCCTATGCTAAAGGTTTTTGGGCTCGGGCACCCATCAAGGCTGCATGATCGTGATCAAAATGGGACGTTCTCATCTAGACATTATTTGGAGTCATCCTGCCAAGTTACAATGAAATCATTTCATAAATATGACCTCTAGACTGTGCTAAAGGTTTTCGGGCTTCGGGCTCCTGTAGCCGTCACACTTGCCCAATCACGTCCAAAGGGGGACTTTCTCATCTAGACAATGTATGAAGTCAACCCATCAAGTTACAATGAAATTCCTCAATAAATATGACCTGTAGACTGTGCTAAAGGTTTTCGGGTTTTGGGCTCGGGCAGTCGTCACGGTTGGCAGATCATGCCCAAATGGGGAAATTCGCATCTAGACATCATAAGGAGTCATCCTACCAAGTTACAATGAAATCCCTCCACATTAAACATGACCTGCAGACTGTGCTAAAAGTTTTTGGGTTTCGGGCTTGAGCAGCCATCACGGTTGATAGATCATGCCAAAAAAGGGGAGGTTCTCGTCTAGGCACTATACAGAGGCATCCTACCCAGTTACAATGAAATCTCTTCATAAATACGACCTGTAGACTGTGCTAATGGTTAATGGTTTTCGGGTTTTGGGCTCGGGCAGCCATACCGGTTGCCCGATCGCGACCAAAAGGGGACGTTCTCATCTAGACATGACCCCAAACCTGCATATGAAATTTCGTGATGATCAGACACGAACTGCGGGGTGTAGCCCGTGCTAAAGGAAATGTGAACAGACGTCACAGACTCACAGACTTCCGCACGCGTGATGGCAATAGCTTATCTTGACTATGTCAAGTTAAGCTAAAAATGAAAGAAATAATGAAAATTAATTGTCGATTTTTGAGGATAGCGCTTGCCGGTTTTGGCCGTTACATTGGGTAAAGGCTTAAAACTGATCTTATGAAATACATGAAACTTTAATCGGTCAGAGGTTCTACTCTAACATTGCTGGATTGAAATACCTCAAGTCAATCATTGCAGGATAGTAGAGATATCAGCTTGAATTCTTATTCAGGACAATATATTCAGTTGAAACTAGAAGTCCTGTCACAATTAGCACAGAAAAACTTGTTAGTTAGTGCACACCTTACTGCAGAAGAATGAAGTAGTTTCAAATACACATGAGCATCAGCGCTGTGCAATGCAAAACATAATTCGTTATTAGCGAGGTCAGTAGTGAAATCACGAACTGAACCGATCAAAAGAAAGAAAGAAAATATTGAGACTACAGTATGTGGAGTTAGAATTACTAGTAAATTGTTGTGGGAATGATTTTTCACTTAATAATTATTTACAATTCTGACAACAAATTACAAGAAGCACTTGCAAACTTTTATCCAATGGACCACCGGGCTTCAAGTGTTTCTTGAGCAGTTATGAACAATTATAAATACTTTTCGAGTGGAGATTATATGGCGCTGCGATTAAGTAGTAATCCACTCTCACCATTCTGTACATATGAAGTCAAATTTTAATATCTATTTACGTCATTACATATATACAGTTACAACTAGAAGTCCTGTCACGAAATGCGCACATATATCACGTCGATTTGCGTGTTAATCTACGCGTTATCACCATAGTAAGGCTATCAAATTCTGTACATATGACCTGTGCACAAGCAACGTTTCAGCCAATGGACCTCCAGGTAACCCGGAGGTCCATTGGCAGAAACATTGCCTGTGTTTTCTATGAGTAACCAGGAGAATCTGCCGTGCTTTGGATGCCATTCGATATGGCAACTGCGTGCAAAACCTACGCGCAATTAAGCCTAGATAAGCGCACAGTTCGTGACGGACTTCTAGTTTTAACTGTATGTATCCCAGCTGAACCAGATAAACCATCACATTGGTGGCTGTCCAGCTATCTTATTTTTGTGACAGCAGGGTCCGCTTGAAGATTTGTTCTATTTGTATTTTCATAGCGAAGTTAGCATCCTCATGGTGTACCGTAATTTCCAAATAAGACTAAGTTACAGGCCTTGACAATTCCATATTTTTAATTTACCCATTAACAGAATATCCATTTAGTTGTTCATTAACCTGTTCTGAAGGTTACGAAAATTTGTTTCATTAATCTGTTGGTTAACCAAAAATCCAAACACGATATGCCACAGGTATATCCAAGAAGCTGTAGGCCTGCGCTGGTGGGAGGGTTTGGGAGGGAAATGTAGAGTTATGCCCCTTCTGTTGGTAACATGTGATGATTTACGACAATAAAAATATCAACGAAACAGAAATACGCAATCACTAGAAATATAGAGTTGTGCCTCTTCTGTTGGCAGCATTGCATATAAGAGTTGTGCCTCTTCTATTGGCAGCATTGTATATAGCGGTGAATAGGTCCAGAATTTATTTCAGCTGTGGCCCCATCATGCATCAGGCCGCAGTGCATTTCAGTTTCCATAAACTGTAACAACATGTTTCTAATTATGCTTACAGTAGTCCAAACATGACCTGAAAGTCCGTAATATAATTTTTTGGTTTGGTATGTCCTTGAAAGACGTACCAAACCAAAAAATTATATTACAGACTTTCAGGCCATGTTTGCACTATGCTTACAGCTGAATAATAAGCACAAATTTAATATTTGTACATATGTGTACTACTTACTGTTGAGGCATCTAATATGCCGCTCATTAAAAGTTGGTTAACCAATGGATCGTTTTGGTTAACCGATAGTCAGTTTGTGTTAATTTTTGTTTGCGTAACCTCCAGAGGGACGATCGTTCACCTGAATTGTCGAAGCCTGAAGTTTACTTTGTTTAGTTTGTTAACCCTCAACTCAACGCAGACAATATCAAAATTTATTTCAAGCTCATTCCAATGAGGTGGTCACACAATATCATTTCGTTGAATTTTTTTGAAAAAATACCCTTTTTTTTATAGTGAATTTGTAAATTATGCAGGTGGATACGGTGGATTCGTTGGCTAAAGGGTTAAGCTGTGTTAACCCTTTACCCAACAAATCATCCGCATCCGCCCGCATGATATGTAAATTAAGCAGTTGAAAAAATATTATTTTTCAAAAAATTTCAACAAAACCATATCATGTGACCCCTCGTTGGAACGAGCTCGTTCCGAGGGGTCACATATGGTTTTGTTGAAATTTTTTGAAAAAAATTAAAAAATTATATTTAAAATAATAAATTTTGATATCGTCTGTGTTGAGTAAAGGGTTAATAGACTTGAGATACATGATAGCGGAAAAACAAATAAACTTTCACAAGATCTGACCATAAATGGGCATTGGTGAAAGGGATAGCCGTATGGCATGAGCATGGCCCATTGCCAGCATGTATAGCTTGTCAGTTCCAGTACTTGATCTTTTTGTTCGCACTGGTATAACTTTATTGTCTTTTATTTTTGGCATATGTTATCTACAAATGTAATAATTGTCATTAACGAGACTGTTGTGTGTGCAAATTACAGGCCTGTCATTTTCAAAATTGAAGGAGGGCCATAACTGCCCTCCTTAATTAGGCACAGGGGGGCTATTTTTGACCCGCCTTAATTGAGCTGAGGCGGACTACTGAAGGCTATTCTAGTATCATATTAGTAATAGTATCATATCATTCACATGCACGCTATAACTTTCACTATGAAGCATACAGTTAAAACTAGAAGTCCTGTCACGAATAGTGCGCTTATCTAGGCTTGATTGCGCGTTGGAATTGCGCGCAATTGCCATATCAAATGGCATCCAAAGCACGGCAGGTTCTCTTGGTTACTCATAGCAAACACATGTAATGTTTCTGCCAATGGACCTCCGGTTTACCCGGAGGTCCATTGGCTGGAACATTGCTTGTGCACAGGCCATATGTACAGAATTTGATAGCTTTACTTAGGCCATAACGCGTACATTAACGCGCATATCAACGTACTATTTGTGCGCATTTCATGACAGGACTTCTAGTTTTAACTGTATAATATTATCATATCTGTAGGCTGTATTTAGACTGGCATCATGATATGTTCAGTATCAAATTTAAATGTGGGATTTTCATTAAAATATTACCAACAATGAATTTCAAAGAAACACATAATTTTCAGGTGGGTGATAGTGGGCTAGGGAGATCTCCCTCCTCATAATGACAGGCCTGAAATGATTAAAACTTTTGGGAAATACCAAAATCAGATATCCTTTAATCAGAAAAAGAACTATCAACTATTATTTTCTGGTCCGACTGTGCATGTGCCTTCCACAAAAACCAAAATGCAGAAAACATCTAGATACAATCCATGTTTCTGAGAGAGTTATAATTGAGTTCCTCTGCATCTATCAAGATGAGAGGCATCAAATACAAATAAAAGACAGCTGCCCTATACACCTAACATGACCTAGCTAACTTGAGACCCGTAAAACAAGAGGCCCCACGTGGCCTTAATCGCTCACCTGACAAAGTGACTCTAAGAAGTATTTTAGGTCACCTTCACCATGTCATGCCTCATCAACATTAACTGGTTGAGTGATAGATTTTGTTTGAAGTTCAACATTTGTTACCTAAAATTAGTTTTATTTAAAATCATTGGTGTGTGGCCAATCTCCAATGATTTTTAATAAAGCAAATTTATCTCTGCAGACAAACTGGTTTAGCATGAAGCACAAACAAGGAATGTGAAGAGATAGCCTTGGACATCTCTCCCCAACTGTGGATATCTTCCATGTGCTACATGTACATATTTACATGCAAGAAAACAAAAATTTTCACAAATTTTCCAAAATATTAGTTTTTCTTATCATCATTGGAACAAGCTCAAACAGCTTATTCCAATAGGGGTATGGGAAGATCAGGTATATTTTTGAGACAGAAATGTGAATATATAAATAATGGTGTTTTTTTGTGAATGATGCTGGAGAATTTTGCGTAAAGATATGGTAAATGGTTTGTTCTAGATACAGAATGATGCAAAAGTATTTAAATTTGATTAGGCAAGTTGTTCCTATAATGCATTTAAAAATTGAAGTAACTGTTTTTTTGCTGCCGAACTTTTAGATGTGTGTGTCTGTGTGTGTGTGTGTGTGTGTGTGTGTGTGTGTGTGTGTGTGGGGGGAGGGGGGGGGGGGGGGGTAAGAGTGTTCTTGCAAACAAAATTCCGGAATAAATGGAAAATTTTATTTTTTGTGTGAAAGACATAGTGCGTGAATGTTGATTGGAACAAGCTTAGAGAGCTCATTTTAATGTGAAGTCATAAGGCTGTGTTTTACGTACGAAATTCTGGAATAACTAAAAAATTGCTTTTTTGACTCGAAAAGCATGGTGTGCGACCTCTCATTGGAATGAGCTCAAAAAGCTCATTCCAATGGGGTATTTACAAGCGATAAGTACATGTATGTTTAAGAGACAAAAATTAAAATTTGAATAGCGATTTTTGCGAAGAATGCTGACAAGTTTTGGCAGTTATGCTGGTAAAAAGGTAAGATATGCAAAGTGGTTGTTTTTTAGAGGCGACATTTAATTAAGGGGAATTAACCCTTGATTACTGAGGTAACTTCCAAAAGTACTGAAATTTCATGAAGCAATGTGAATAACAGACAACAGTTGCCTAAAAATTTCATGAATAACTAAAATTTTTATTCTTTTGTCTCGAAAACATGGCATATGACCTTTGTTGGAATGAGCTGAATGCGTGTGTTCCAATGAGGGGTCATAAAATTTGAACGGAGATTTGTGTGAATAATGCATTAGTACTGCTAGATTTGGGTAAACGGTTCACCCTGGATACCACCCCTTCTATTGTAGATCTTTTCTGCAAATTTTGTCTAAGATTCTATCAACTTTACAAATAAATACGTTCATGAATCACAATCAGATCCAATCCACAATGTTGCATACCAAATATCAAAAGATTCTGCCTGCTGGATCTGGAGAAGAAGATTTTTTAAGAAATATGCCTGAAATGCACTAAGTTAAAATTTGGGCTCCTATACGGAGCCCAAATATAAACCCAGGGGGCCGATTTGAACAAACTTGAATCAGATCCACCCCACAATGTTGCTTACCAAATATGAAAAGATTCTGAAGCTGGATCTGGAGAAGAAGATTTTTTAAGAAATTTGCCTGAAATGCACTAAGTTCGAATTCGAGCTTCTATAGTGAGCCCAAATATGAAACTAGGAAGCCGATTTGAACAATCTTGAATCAGATCCACCCCACAATGTTGCATACCAAATATCAAAAGATTCTGCCTGCTGGATCTGGAGAAGAAGATTTTTTAATAAATTTGCCCGAAATGCACTAAGTGCGAATTCAGGCTTCTATATTAAGCCCAAATATGAATCCAGGGGGCCGATTTGAACAAACTTGAATCAGATCCACCCCGCAATGTTGCATACCAAATATCAAAAGATTCTGCCTGCTGGATCTGGAGAAGATGATTTTTTAAGAAATTTGCCTGAAATGCACTAAGTTCGAATTCAAGCTTCTATAGTAAGCCCAAATATGAATCTAAGGAGCCGATTTGAACAAATTTGCATCAGATCCATCCCACAATGTTGCATACCAAATATCAAAAGATTCTGCCTGCTGGATCTGGAGAAGAAAATTTTTTAAGAAATTTGCCTGAAATGCACTAAGTTCGAATTCGAGCTTCTATAGTGAGCCCAAATATGAATCTAGGAAGCCGATTTGAACAAAGTTGAATCAGATCCATCCCACAATGTTGCATGCCAAATATCAAAAGATTCTGCCTGCTGGATCTGGAGAAGAAGATTTTTTAATAAATTTGCTTGAAATGCACTAAGTTCAAATTTGGGCTCCTATACTGAACCCAAATATAAACCCAGGGGGCCGATTTGAACAAACTTGAATCAGATCCACCCCGCAATGTTGCTTACCAAATATGAAAAGATTCTGCCTGCTGGATCTGGAGAAGAAGATTTTTTAAGAAATTTGCATGAAATGCACTAAGTTCAAATTCGAGCTTCTATAGTGAGCCCAAATATGAATCTAGGAAGCCGATTTGAACAAACTTGAATCAGATCCACCCCACAATGTTGCATACCAAATATCAAAAGATTCTGCCTGCTGGATCTGGACAAGAAGATTTTTTAAGAAATTTGCCTAAATGCACTAAGTTCAAAATCGGGCTTCTATACTAAGCCCAAATATGAACCCAGGGGGCCGATTTGAACAAACTTGAATCAGATCCACCCTACAATGTTGCATACCAAATATGAAAAGATTCTGCCTGCTGGATCTGGAGAAGAAGATTTTTTAAGAAATTTGCCTGAAATGCACTAAGTTCGAAATTGGGCTTCTATACTGAGCCCAAATATTAACCCAGGGATCTGATTTGAACAAACTTGAATCAGATCCACCCCACAATGTTGCTTACCAAATATGAAAAGATTCTGCCTGCTGGATCTGGAGAAGAAGATTTTTTAAGAAATTTGCCTGAAATGCACTAAGTTCGAATTTGGGCTTCTATAGTAAGCCCAAATATGAATCCAGGGGGACCGATTTGAACAAACTTGAATCAGATCTACCCCGCAACGATGCACAGCAAATATCAAAAGATTCTGCCTGCTGGATCTGGAGAAGAAAATTTTTGAAGAAATGTGCCTGAAATGCACTAAGTTTGAATTCAAGCTCCTATACTGAGCCCAAATATGAATCTAGGGAGCCGATTTGAACAAACTTGAATCAGATCCACCCTACAATGTTGCATGCCAAATATCAAAAGATTCTGCCTGCTGGATCTGGAGAAGAAGATTTTCAAAGAAATTTGCCTGAAATGCAGTAAGTTCAAATTTGGGCTCCTATACTGAGCCCAAATATAAACGCAGAGGGCCGATTTGAACAAACTTGAATCAGATCCACCCCACAATGTTGCATACCAAATATCAAAAGATTCTGCCAGCTGGATCTGGAGAAGAAGATTTTTTAAGAAATTTGCCTGAAATGCACTAAGTTCGAAATCGGGCTCCTATACTGAGCCCAAATATGAACCCAGGGGGCCGATTTGAACAAACTTGAATCAGATCCACCCTACAATGTTGCATACCAAATATCAAAAGATTCTGCCTGCTGGATCTGGAGAAGAAGATTTTTTAATGTTTTTCCCATTGCCTACAGTGTTAAAAAGTGCTGACTCAGCACTTTTTCAAAGTCCCGAAACTGTACCCTATGATAAAACCGATGGCAATTTTTTTTTACCAATCCTTTCTGTTGGTCCTAAGGAAGCTGCACACCAAATAAAAATTCTCAGTGCCGTGCAGTTTTGGAGATATGGGCGTTTTAAATTTTTTCTATTTTTAGCTCCTGCGGTTCCCACGGGGCTGCGGGAAAATTTTTTTTTGCATAAATCAAGTACTCATGACCCAATAAGCCCTCACATAAAATTTGGTTCAAATCAGCCTCTCGGTTTGGAAAATAGAAATTTTGGGCGGGGCAAAAAATTTTGCCCCTCCCATAACGACGCCAAGTATAGCCCCACAAACTTCTCTTGAACAAATCTGAGTCTACACCTCAAAAGGAAGCTGCACACCAAATATCAAGTCTCTGCTACTGCTGGTTCATAAGAAGAAGATTTACAAAGATTTTGGTGCCCCTTGGGGGCGTGGCACCACCCAGGAGGAGGGGCAACTTCATTTGAACAAATCTGAATTGGCATTAGGTAATAAACATTTAGCCAACATTTGAATAAAATTGGGCTAGTGGTTTAGGAGGAGAAGTCGATAATGTAAAGTTAACGCCGGACGACGACGACGACGACGGACGACGACGGACGACGGACGACGACGGACGACGGACGGAAAGTGATTAGTAAAGCTCCCCTTGAGCTTCGCTCAGGTGAGCTAATAAAACAGGCAACATGTGCATCATAGTGTAATGCCAAGAGTGAATTTTACACCCGACTTGGATTAATACAGTTATTTATTTATTAGGGTTTAACGACACATTAACAGCCAAGGTCATATCGTGATGGCGACAGTTTTACAAGTGGAGGAAGCCGGAGTACCTGGAGAGAACAACCGAGCAACGACGAGCAGATGCCAGCTCCCCAACATCGTAACTCCACACTGCAGCACAGGCAGGGTTAGATTGGTTGAAGACATGCGCATCATCGACGTACAGTACACCTTAGTGCACGGCGGCATCATGCCTCCATGTGGACAATCGGGGTTAAGTGCCTTGCCCAAGGACACAATGTGGGAGTCCGAATCGATCGCTCAGACGGTCACCCATCCAAGGACTAACCGGGTTCGACGTTGCTTAACTGCGGTGATCTGACGAGAACCGGTTACCGCAACGCCACCACGCCCCCAGGATAAATACAGTAACAGAGGAGCTGCTCTCCATTCTTGCACAATACAGTACAGTCGCCATGGACTGGTCGTAATCCACCCATGGGCAGTGATGTCCACGTATACGTTTACCAGGTAATAAAAATCATCATCTGCAAAATTTTAATTAATGAAGCACCAGGTTCTGCATCTGTGGAAATATTGCCCACTCTTTGAAAAGTGACCAGTCCATGGCGGCTGTACTGTACAATACTACATTAGCATGATGTGCCTTGCCCAACAGCCAAACATTAGTCAGGTTTCAGTTCACTATGAAAATGAAAAGGCGACAAGTCTTGGACATGTGTATAGTGTTGAAACAATTAAGAGATTTTCAGGAATCGACTAGTCGCCAGCAGTAATCGATTACTAATCGACTCGTCGAAGCCCCCATGTTATTGTTATCAAACACGTGTACCACCGTTCTTCCCTGGTTAAAACTAACAGTAATACTTGCAATGAAACAATGGCAAGTGAAGCTTTCAAAGTCCCCAAAACCTCTTTCAGTTTCGAGACTTCGGAGAGAGAATTAATGTTGGTAGCTTCTGTTTAAAATCATTTTTTCTCAATATAGTCACTGATATTTTAATAAAATAAATCATTATTCAGGTTTTTTTTTATATTATTCGTTCCATCTCATTGAATGTTAACAAAAGGAAGTTCTTTACGCATGCGTGATGTACATCCCGTCGAAAATTAAGCACAGTTAACGCCCACAGCAGTCATCAGCCTGTCAACAATTGTACACCGAACACTCCCACACAACTTCTCGTATTATGACTTAACCTCTTATCTGTCCATAATTATGCATACATCGAACACGCCTACTAATTTCCATATTGTCTGCTTTGAAAATCATCACCTGACCTGATTGGGTTTCCTCTTAACTCAGTTGCAGTTCGAGGAAAAGCTAGTTTCACTTTCAATTTCCCAGAAGCTCGCAGATTTCCAGGAATTTGTCCGCATGTATTTACAAAATGAAAATAAAAAGCACATGGATTTTGTAATTGGTTCTTTAGTGATAACAAATTGTTCCAAATACGAACTGGTATGTGTTCTTCCATAATTTCTCTTTGATGTTTCTGTAAGTTATTTCGAACTTACCAGTACCTGGTGAACAAATTGATGTCCGTAGGTGGTCTAATTTCATGTCAACTTTGGGTCCTAATTTTCCTGCAGGCTGCTCCCTCGAGAATAAGCTCACCCATATATTTTTCCCTGTTTACTTCACGCACCCCTGGTCTTATTCAATCCCTGGTCAGTTGGCCAACTAGGGTTGTTATTCATGCAGTCGGAAACATCAAACACATTATTTCCGTGGGTTGTTTTTGATTTCGGGAGTTTACTTGTGACGTTCGCAACAATGTTGGGTGAATTTAAGGGGATGGTGTATGGTTGGGGCAGATGTTCCGACTAATCGACTAGCAGATTTAGGGATCGACTAATTTAATAATCGCGTCGACATCGATTAGTCGGCTAATCGTTTCAACACTACATGTGTACATAAGATTAAACAGATGTTTGCCTATCAAAAGGGTCTGCATGAAACAGATTAATAATTAAAAATAGAATATGTTTTCATTTTTAAAATTTGCTAAAAAATACTTTCCTCTATCCATTCCAATGAGGACTCATCAGTAAGCCTGAAAATAAACAGACTGTCATCTGCAAAATGAGGTCCCCAGCAGGATAGCATCACAAAATTTACCCTTTGTGAACCTCAGTCTGAATCAAGGTCTCAAGCCAAAAAGAAAGATGTATCTAGAGGATATATTGGGACGCTGTATGGGATAGCATCAGCAAATCCACCGTCTGGGGACCTCATTTTGCAAATGACAGGTTGCTTATATTCAGGCTTGTTCTTCAGCTAAGTTTGAATGCTTTTTCAGGATAGTACTGGCTGGTTTTGGCCATTACATTGGGTAAAGGGTTGATATAGGTGAGATATATACCAAGGCTACAGTTGAAACTAGAAGTCCTGTCACGAATAGTGCGCTTATCTAGGCTTAATTGCGCGTTGGAATTGTGCGCAATTGCCATATCGAATGGCATCCAAAGCACGGCAGGTTCTCTTGGTTACTCATAGCAAACACATGCAATGTTTCTGCCAATGGACCTCCGGGTTACCCGGAGGTCCATTGGCTGAAACATTGCTTGTGCACAGGCCATATGCACATAATTTGATAGCTTTACTTGGGCCATAACGCGATGTAGAAACAATTAAGCCACATGCAGGGAATGTGGTGGCTCAGTGGTTATGGCATTGGACGTCAAACTGAGAGGTCCATGGTTTGATCCCCGCCAGGAGTAACTGCGTTGTGTCCTTGAGCAAGGCACATAATCCTGACTGCCCACATGTTGGCACGATGGCGCTGTGTACTAAGGTGTACTGCACATCCCCTGTGCACTTGTCTTCAACCAATGCTGTCCCTGCTTGTGTGGATAGGGCCCTGCGAATCCGGGGTTTTAGCTCAAATCAAATCTCGCACCGATTCACCTTTGTGGTATCAAATCGAACCGAATCTTGAACCTTGATACCACTAAAACAAGCACGTTCTGAACTGTTTGTTATTAATGAACGAATCATCCAAGCTCACTGAGTCAGCTTTGTTAAAAAATGAAAGTGTCAATGACACTGTAGCTCAACTTGACAAACTTGAACTTGGTAAGTTATAAGTGAAATGGCAAAATTGAAGATCATTGGGACCAATGTCAGTTTTTTTGCCAGTGGCAACATTTTTTGACAAAAACCGAAGAAAATCGATAGCTCCCATCTAGAGGCCTCCCCAAACAAGCATGCCAGGTTTCAAAGCAATCCGATCATAAATGTGCCCTGTAGGGTGTACAAAAGGGAAATATTGTGGTCTGACTAGACTAAATTCTAAGAACGTTGGCCGTGGCAACATTTTTTGATGGAAATGGAAGAAAATCGATAGCTCCCATCTAGAGGTCATCGTAAATAAGCATACCAGGTTTCAAAGCAATCTAATCATAAATGAGCCCTGTAGGGTGAGCCAAAGGGAAATATTGTGGTCTGACTAAACTAAGTTCTAAGAATGTTGGCTGCGGCAACATTTTTTGATGGAAATTGAAGAAAATCGATAGCTCCCATCTAGAGGTCACCCCAAACAAGCATGAAAGGTTTCAAAGCAATCCGATCATAAATGTGCCCTGAAGGTGTGCCAAAGGGAAATATCGAGTCTTCTGACTAAACCAAGTTCTAAGAACGTTGGCCGCGGAAACATTTTTTGATGGAAATTGAAGAAAATCGATAGCTCCCATCTAGATGTCTCCCCAAACAAGCATACCAGGTTTCAAAGCAATCAAATCATAAATGTGCTCTGTAGGGTGTGCCAAAGGGAAATATTGTGGTCTGACTAAACTGAGTTCTAAAAACGTTGGCCGCGGCAACATTTTTTGACAGAAATTGAAGAAAATCGATAGCTCCCATCTAGATGTCACCCCAAACAAGCATGCCAGGTTTCAAAGCAATCCGATCATAAATGTACCCTGTAGGGTGTGCCAAAGGGAAATATTGAGTCTTCTGACTAAACTAAGTTCTAAGAACGTTGGCCGCGGCAACATTTTTTGACAGAAATTGAAGAAAATCGATAGCTCCCATCTAGAGGTCTCCCCAAACATGCATACCAGGTTTCAAAGCAATCTGATCATAAATGGGCCCTGTAGGGTGTGCCAAAGGGAAATATTGAGGTTTGACTGAACGAAGTTCTACGAACGTTGGCCGTGGCAACATTTTTTGCCGGGAAATGAAGAAAATCGATAGCTCCCATCTAGAGGTCACCCTAAATAAGCGTATCAGGTTTCAAAGCAATCAAATCATAAATGTGCCCTGTAGGGTGTGCCAAAGGGAAATATTGTGGTTTGACTAAACTAAGTTCTAAGAACGTTGGCCGCGGCAATTTTTTTTTACAGAAATTGAAGAAAATCGATAGCTCCCATCTAGAGGTCACCCCAAACAAGCATGCCAGGTTTCAAAGCAATCCGATCATAAATGTACCCTGTAGGGTGTGCCAAAGGGAAATATTGAGTCTTCTGACTAAACAAAGTTCTAAGAACTTTGGCCGCGGCAACATTTTTTGACAGAAATTGAAGAAAATCGACAGCTCCCATCTAGAGGTCTCCCCAAACAAGCATACCAGGTTTTAAAGCAATCTGATCGTAAATGTACCCTGTAGGGTGTGCCAAATGGAAATATTGAGGTCTGACTAAACTAAGTTCTACGAACGTTGGCCGTGGCAACATTTTTTGCCGGAAATTGAAGAAAATCAATAGCTCCCATCTAGAGGTCACCCTAAATAAGCGTATCAGGTTTCAAAGCAATCAAATCATAAATGTGCCCTGTAGGGTGTGCCAAAGGGAAATATTGTGGTTTGACTAAACTAAGTTCTAAGAACGTTGGCCGCGGCAACATTTTTTGACGGAAATTGAAGAAAATCGATAGCTCCCATCAAGAGGTCACCCCAAACAAGCATAAGAAGTTTCAAAGTAATCTGATCAGAAATGCGACCTGTGTGGTGTGCCAAAGGAAATTGTGGACGTACGTACTAACGTACTAACATACTAACGTACGTACGTACGTACGTACGTACGTACGCCGACGGACGAGAAGTGATGGCAATAGCTCAGGTAGACTTTGTCAAGTTGAGCTAAAAAAAAACGCTTGTGAGTAACGTATTACACCAATCGCGCAGTTTTATGTTGACAATCTTACTCATCAATACAGCATAGACCTTACAGCATTCAAAGCTACAGTTGAAACTAGAAGTCCTGTCATGAATAGTGTGCTTATCTAGGCTTAATTGCGCGTTGGAATTGCACGCAATTGCCATATCGAATGGCATCCAAAGCACGGCAGGTTCTCTTGGTTACTCATAGCAAACACATGCAATGTTTCTGCCAATGGACCTCCGGGTTACCCGGAGGTCCATTGGCTGAAACGTTGTCTGTGCACAGGCCATATGTACAGAATATGATAGTTTTAGTTGGGTCATAGCGCGCACATTAATGCGCATATCAACGTGCTATTTGTGTGCAGTTCATGACAGGACTTCTAGTTTTAACTGTATACAGTTAAAACTAGAAGTCCTGTCACAAATAGTGCACTTATCTAGGCTTAACTGAGCGTTGGAATTGCGCGCAATTGCCATATCGAATGGCATCCAAAGCATGGCAGGTTCTCTTGGTTACTCATAGCAAACACATGCAATGTTTCTGCCAATGGACCTCCGGGTTACCCGGAGGTCCATTGGCTGAAACAATGCTTGTGCACAGGCCATATGTACAGAATTTGATAGCTTTACTTGGGACTTAACGCGTACATTAACGCGCATATCAACGTGCTTTTTGTGCGCTTTTCATGACAGGACTTCTAGTTTTAACTGTATATACAATGCACAGGGTTAGTTATCAGTTAAAATTGTTTTGTTTTTTTTAAACCAGAAAGTAAAACAAACCCTGTGCAATGAAGATGTTAGTCACACTTTCTGGATATAAAAAATTGGTAAATGAAACATCGAACACTACATGAAAATATACTCCAAGGCTGTAAAAATGCTAGTTGGTTACATGTTACATAGGGTGCAAAACTATTGATAATACTTATATTGGATTGTGGAAATTTTTTTAAAGTGAATTCCAACAAGAGTTGTTGCTAAAGGCAATTATACCCCCCCCCCCCCCCTCCCACCCCCCACTGCAGTTCTGGACCGATGAAGCATAAGTGAGGTAAGGGACATAACTCTGATGAAAAGTGTGCTCCAATTTTTAAAGGGACGCTGTCTTCATGAAAAAAAATATCAGCTCTCTGATTCTGATTGTACATTAATGAGTATTAGGCCCCACAAAATAGTTCTTGTTTCTCAGGACATTTTTTGTATAATTTCATGTGTGCAGGTGGGTTTTTATTTTTTTTTTTATTTTTGAAACTATTTCTTTGCCATCAAAAGTTCATATTCTTGGTTTGTTTTATGTTTTAGGCCTCATGATCTACAGAATAGGATGGGTGGTGGTGTATCCCTTGAGTACAAGAAGGCTTTACAATGTTAAAGCATTGCAAAGCCTTGTTGCACTCAAGAGACAAAGTTAGTTTATTAACTTGGGTAAAATATCAAGACACAAACCATTTAATTTTTATTTCTTTAAGTTTGCACTGGTTATAAAAAGAGAGCATGCAGCAGCCAAAAGGACCATGCAAGAGCATCTCAGAAACTGATTTTGACTTTATTAGGCTTTAGGCAAGTGTTACACAACAGAAGCAAAGAACAAGTACTTAAATCTGCAATAAAGACGCATTAACTGGTAGAGTGCTAAATTATTTTTGATCATCAACATTTTTACACAGGTCTTTGCCTTGTTAAAATTTATGGGAGAGTGCCAAAAGGCACTCTCCCATAAATTTTGACAAGGCAATTCCATACAGATGAAATAATTTCACTTCAAAGATAATATGAAGCACATCCACTGAATATGAAGCCTTTAAATTGAGGAACCTTCACTTCAAAACAAAGAGCCCAAATAAGGGCTTCCAGCACTCTACCAGTTAATGAAGAAAATTCTCAGATAATACAATACTGCGAGGAGATAAACAAAGTTGCTCGTATGTGACTGGATGAACTCCAAACAAGTAAACAAAAATGCCGATAGGATCACCGATCCAATGTCGAGTTGTGACAGCACAAAGTGGGTTTAATCATTATCAACTTATCATCCGGAAACCAGTTGTTTTCAATTTACTATGTGAAGGGTCACTGTGACCTTGACCTTTGACCTAGTGATTCCAAAATAAATAGGGCTCTTTCTTGCACCAATGCCAATCTACCTATGAAGTTTCACGAACTTGGGTGGAACCATTGTCAAATTATCATAGATCTGAAGACCAATTGTTTATGATTTATGATTTATTATGTTCAAGGTCACTGTAACCTTGACCTTTGACCTAGTGAGTCCAAAATACATAGTGGTCTTCCACTCACCTAGGCCAACCTACCTGTGAAGTTTCATGAGAGCGGGTCAAACCATTATCAAGTTATCATCTGGAAACCAACTGTTCATGATTTACTATGTTGAAGGTCACTGTGACCTTGACCTTTCACCTAGCGAGTACAAAATAAATAGAGTTCTTACTACCTAGGAAGTTTCATAAAAGTGGGTCGAACCATTATCAATTTATCGTCTGGAAACCAATTTTTATGGATTTACTACGTTGAAGGCCACTGTGTCCTTGACCTTTCACGTAGTGAGTCCAAAATACACAGTGGTCTTCCACTCACCGTGGCCAGCCTACCTATGAAGTTTCATGAATGTGGGTCAAACCATTATCAAGTTTTCATCTGGAAACCAACTGTTTTTGATTTACTATGCTGAAGGTCACTGTGACCTTGACCTTTCACCTAGCGAGTACAAAATAAATAGGGTTCTTCCTCTCACTGTTGCCAACCTACAGATGAAGTTTCATGAACGTGGGTCGAACCATTATAAAGTTATCATCTGGAAACCAATTGTTTTGATTTACTATGTTCAGGGTCACTGTGACCTTGACCCTTGACCTAGTAAGTCCAAAATAAATAGGGTTCTTCCTCTCACCAAGGCCAACCTGCCAATGAAGTTTCATGAACGTGGGTTGAACCATTATCAAGTTATCGTCCGGAAACCAATTGTTTACGCCCAACCGCCATTCATCAAACTATAAGTTGAGTTTGACTTCTTCACAACTCGACTAAAAATATACTGACTGCATTTCTGAATACAAATAATTAGTTACGTTCGCTGCTTTTCGAATGATTGACGACCATGAACAACTGGGCATTAATAGAACTAAGTATTTTAAATGTAACACAATTATTCTAATTCTAATAAAATCCAAGTTGTCTGAAGCATTACACAGCAACTTCATAATGATGTACCTACCATCAATAACAACAATGAAAGTGTCAATGACACGGTAGCTCAACTTGACAAACTTGAAATGGTAATTTTGAAGATCATTGGTTCCAATGTTATTTGGCAAAACTTCAACATAACAGCACTGTGTGTGCCAATGTCAGAGCAATCGATGCATTTTAAATGTTGATACAAAGGGAAATATTGAGGTCTGACTAAACTAAGTTCAAAGGCCGTTGCCAACTTGCCAGCAGCAACATTTTTTGACAGAAATGGAAGAAAATCACTAGCTCCTATCTAGCAGTCACGCCAAACAAGCATACCAAGTTTTTAAACGATCTGATCATAAATGCAACCTGTGCAGTGTGCCAAAGGAAATTGTGGGTGTGCATACGTACGCCCAGATGTATGTATGCCAACGGACGAGAAGTCACGGCAATAGCTCATTTGACTTTGTTAAGCTAAAAATCAAGAACTATAAATAGGTCACATTTTGTTTATTTTAGTAAAGTTTTACTATTTATATATTTACTTATTGGTGTTTAAGGTCACATATTTCTGCACAATTGCTAATCATGGCCATGACTGTTTTACAGGTGGGGGAAATCAGAGTACCCGGAGAGAATCACCGAGCAACTTTCAGCTCCCCAACATACAAACTCCACACAAGCAGTGTTAGCATTAGTTGAAGACAGGTGCACCATCGACGTGCAGTATGCCTTAGTACACAATGTGACTGTGCCCCCATGTGGGCAATGGGGTGTGAAGTGTCATGCCCAAGGACACAATAAAGTTGCCGCCGGTGGGATTCAAACCGAGGACCTCTCGGCTTGCAGTCTACACCTCTACCAACTGAGCCACCGTGACCCAGTAATGTTTCACTGGCCTTTCTTTAACTGGTTGAGTGCTGAAAGCAACTTCTTTCACTTTAGCCTATAAGGGAAGGCTTGTTCTTTGCTCAGCCGAAAGAAAAAGTTTACAGAGATGTTTTATCACAATTTATTGGTGAGTGTAAATTCTTCTAAATTACTTGGAAATAATTATGCAGCCATATTTTTTATATGTAATGTAAATGTGTAACATAGTGTTCAACCGATGATTGGAACCGGCCACCACAATCGGCTGATTGTGGGCAATCGGATGACAACGGCAATGGCTCCTGGAACATCGGTTCAACCGATTGTTGCCAAGCATTTTGTTATGATTCATTAACCGCATTTTATTATCTTCTGCAATTGGTCAATTGTTAATGCAATATGGTGTCAATGATACCATTCAATAAAGTGTATTTTTTAATCTCTCTAGACGCCCCTTTACAGGATATACGAGTTAAACGACATGTGAAGCTTACAATTTAGCGTACTTGAGGAAATCGCCAGTTCATACCAGAAAAGTGAAGGTTGGACTCTATTGACACAGGTCGCAGTAAAATTACCAGTCGTAAAATTTGGTAATTTTACTGCAACCCCAGTCAGCGAAGTTTAATACTGTGAAAAACAGGGCTTGACAATTCACGCGAACGCTCGTAACGTTCGCCTATCGGTTACGCAAAAAATAAATCGGGTGAACGGCGAATCGGTTAACGAAAAAATCCCGTACCTACCTCTTGAATGAATACAGTCAATACTCGATTTTTCTTGATCTAAATGCACGTTGAAATCTTCGAAGATTCAAGAAAAAAACTGTCATATTTTCTCGAATTCGTGTCTCTTCAAACATTTGTATTCCCCACTCAACAACTGAAGAAAACATCCGGTGAATATGAAAACATCCGGTGGTTATTATGATGTGAGAAAAACAGCCCCAGCATAAGTTGTACCGCTCATATTCTACACAAACCACAAGGGTGTTCGTTCAACAAAGTTGCAAACGGCTTAACGCGATATGCACGAGACAAACCTGCCTGAAGTAAAATGTAAGTTGTAACTCGACCCAATCTGGCAATTGTTACTTCGTCCTCAATCTGAACATATCTGCCGGGACGAGTTGTCGCGTTTACAATGATGGGATGTCACATTTAATGATTAGCGCCTAAATGATTTGTTGAAAACTTTTTTCGCCTAAAAATAATAATTAAATATTATTACCAATTTGCCAGACGTTAATAAAACAATAAGTTATGTTCAAATAATATTTGAACATAGTTCTTCAGACTCGTCTACCAACCGAACGTTACCCTTACCGCCCATGGGAATATCTTGTTAATATCTTTTATCAAAGTCGGAAATCATGTTGAATTCTAGGAATATTTAAACACAGTGCTCCGCATACCGATTGGATGTTACCCTTGCTTGCAGTGGAAATTGGCAATAGAACTTCTAGAAGCTATTCTTTCTTATATCCGTTTACAACAGTGCTGATGGCACCGGGTGGTGGTGGTAATAATAGTATTAGTAATAACGCGATTTTCAAATTCATTAAAAATGGTACCCATACAGTAATATTGTTATTGAAGGTTCACAGCTGCTACTGACACGGTCGTTTTCCAACAACTTTATTATATCAAACGTAAATCGTGAAATGGTTAACCAAGAGGTTTACCAAAAATTTTAAGGCAACCGATCAAAAGGTTAACGAAAATTGGTTGACGCAACCTCCAAATAGGTTCCCCAAAATTTTGAATAGTCAAGCCCTGGAAAAATGTTAATGTAGTTCTTTCGAGCCTCGACATGTCCAGTAGTGCGTGGTATTACAATCGGAATCGGCATCAGAATCGGCCGAATGTGAGCTCAAATAATCGATAATCGGTCAACAACCATTTTTGGTAATCGGTTGAACACTGGTGTAACATATAAAATATAAACAGATGACAAGCTCACAGATGACAAGATTTCAGGGTTTTAGGTGTGTGCAATACTTTAACTGCACACACCTGGCTATACTCTATAATGTTATTGAGTGATCTGGCTTTACCACTTTTAAAGTTGGAGTTTAATGGTCAGTGGTCAGAAAACGGTCAGATATGATAAACTGTGTTACCCTTTGTTGCCCCTCCCTCTCAGCCTGTGTGCTAACCTGGGTAAATACCTGTGTGCCCCTGATAAAGTTTTAGAAAATTCTAAACAGGGAATTACCAGGAAAGAGTGTTAACGTTGCCAGACCAAAGTTAAGATAACCTTCTCTAACAGGCCTGACATTCTTAAAAATGCAGGAGGGGTAAAAATCGCTCCACTCGCATGGTCTAGGTGAGCGATTGGCTCTCCTAAGACTTACAAAAGCTAAAAGTGGCAAAATGACGTTTTACTATTAATGCACAGCGGATTTTGTACATTTTATTTGGTGCTGCTAACAAGGTAGTCTCTGTACGACAGTTACACTGCCCAACCCACACCTCCAGGCCTTGCCGTTACACTGCCCAACCCACACCTCCAGGCCTTAGCAAGGCCCAGAGGTGTGGCAGGGGCAGTCATCTTAGAGACCACAAACATAGCACAGATCTGAAAACATGTGGGTTTTAGGAATAGGCGGTTATGGTAGTCATTACTTTCCATGCGGGTTAGTTTTTGCCCTCCTTAATTTTTTCAAGGCGCGCAGTTGGTGAGCGAATAAAATCACTCTCCTGAAAATGCCAGGCCTGCTCTTAGGTCACATACACAGTTTATAGGAGAATCATTTAATGACACAAAATATATCGGCCTCAAAGTCACATTTTTAGGAGATAAGTCTATACAAACTTACTCTTGAGTGCCTAATAATAGTACAGGGCAAAATAATAGTACAGGGTGGAAAATTTCTTGAAAATTAATAATAGTATAGGGTCGAATAATAGTATAGGGTGGAAAATTCCAAGATGTGAGTCAGCCGCTATGGTCAGAGCCATTTTTATAACACAGAAGTCTGATGCTCTTGAAGTGGTGAAGGGCTAAGTTACATTCGGTTATCATAATTTTCACATGGATTTGACTTGTTGCAATTTATGGGAGAGTGCCTACAGGCACCAAGGCAAAACCTTATAGACTAATTAATTCTGTTTCAGTGATGGTATGAAGCACATCCACTGGGTACTAGGTCTTAAAGTATGTTAGCAGTACTTCAGAATAAAGCCCAAATATATGATTCAAGCTCTACCAATTAACATTTCCATTGCATCCTGTGTTTGCTTGTACGTAACATGTACCTTACTAGTTTGGTTTGGTGAACTTCTTGAGATAAGCGGCCACTCTGCACATTCGATTGCTAAAAATTAATAATCATACAGGGTCAAATAAGGATCATACAGGTGGGAATTTTGTTCGAAAAAGAATAATCATACATGTATGATTATTAGGCACACAAGAGTATATGTGCTTCAAAAATTCAAATCTTTGAGAGATAAGTGGTCAGATAAAACAATGAACAGCAAAAAATAGAGTATACATACCATACGAACTACCTCTGGATAGGTTGGTTCTGTGAGTACCCCACGAGTTGCCGTGATATAATCAATGAGTTCATTCAAACATGCCCGTTTTATCTCCTTACTTTTCAGATCGGAGACAGGGTCCATAAAATCAAACACAACACAACACTGCTGTAGCTTCTTGATGAACAGATCCTGCTGTTCTGCTGGAATAGTGTCTGTAAAACATAACAAAGCAAACATTGAGCACTCAATAACACAACAACACTGTACTGTAAAGTGATATAGATTAGCAAGATGGAGGCAAATAGGATGGGGAAAACCTCAGGAGAGAGAGAGCTAGAAATGTCATCCATATAAAACTCAGATGGAAACCAACTAATGACATATAAATGTATGTTGAATCATTGGATATTCAAATAGAAAAAGTCCCCCCTTGCCTGTACAGTAGCAGTTAGAATAACTTATAAGATAAGGCTAAAAATTACAGTTAAAACTAGAAGTCCTGTCACGAACTGCGCGCTTATCTGGGCTTAATTACACGTAGGAATTGCGCGCATTTGTCATATGGAATGGCATCCCTAGCACGGCAGGTTCTTCTGTTTACGCATAGCAAACACAGGCAATGTTTCTGCCAATGGACCTCCGGATTACCTGGAGGTCCATTGGCTGAAACATTGCTTGTGCACAGGCCATATGAACAGAATTTGATAGCCTTACCATGGTCATAACGCGTAGATTAGCGCGCAAATGAACATGCTATTTGGGCTCATTTCATGACAGGACTTCTACTTTTAACTGTAGAGGTTTACGTTCAAAGGTAATCCCTCACTGATGGAACGCAGTGCTCAGTAGGTAGAGGTGCAGGCTGCAAGCCAAGAGATCCTTGGTTCAAATCCTACCTCCGGCCACTGCATTGTGTCCTTGGGAAGACACTTAATTCCAACTGTCCACGTGGGGGCACGTTGACGATGTGTACTAAGGCATACTGCACATAGGTGGTGCACTTGTCTTCAAACAAGGCTAACCCTGCTTGTCTGGAGTTAAGATATTGGGGAGTCGGACAGTTGCTTGCAGTTGTCCGGTGGTTCTCTCCAGGTTCTGGCTTCCCCCACCTGTAAAACTGTCAGACACGAGGTGACCCTGTCTATCGAAAGTGTTGTTAAACCTCAATAAATAAATAAATCCCTCACTGACAACCCCGCCCCTCCCTCATTGAAATTTTTAGGAAGTCATAATAAGGCTTTAAATTTGTACCTTTTTTGACTGATGTAAAATTATTTGCATGTGTTAGCAGCAAAGCATGCAGGATTTTTAAACTTCATACGAGAATCAATTTGCGCAAGTGATTCTTGCAAGGAAAACAAAGAGAATTAACTATGATTCACGCAAAAAATTCATTTGATTCTTGTCATAGATTCTAAAAGTAGCTTTAGAAAGACAGGAGAATATTCTCAGTCTTTGCCCCCTCATAATAAGGTAACAAAACTCCACTTAGCAGTTGTGTTTAGTGAAGCCATGGCTGCCAGTATAGGCAGCCTGCAAGGCTCCATTAAACATCACTGTCATGGTACTGTAATTTCCATAAGCAAGACCACAAAATGCCTGTATTTTGTTGGAACATATGTTCTACACGTACATGTTTGAGAAACTCACTAAAATTGAAACTGGGACCTTAAAGGTTAAACTCTCTTAAATATATAAATCTAATGTTTGTTTCTAACTACAGTTAAAACTAGAAGTCCTGTCATGAAATGCGCACAAATAGCACGTTGATCTGCATGTTAATCTACGTGTTATGACCATAGTAAGGCTATCAAATTCTGTACATATGGCCTGTGCATAAGCAATGTTTCAGCCAATGGACCTCTGGGTAACGTGGAGGTCCACTGACAGAAACATTGCCTGTGTTTGCTATGAGTAACCAGGAGAACCTGCCGTGCTTTGGATGCCATTCGATATGGCAACTGCGCGCAAGTCTTACGCACAATTAATCCTAGATGAGCGCACATTTCATGACAAGACTTCTAGTTTTATCTGTTTGGAAATTATGGAATAAGTACATCTTGTATAACAGTACTCTCAAAGTCAAAATATTTACAAACTGAAAATTGATTCTTGCAAGAGGTGTTTGAGAGAATCAAAACAGATTATTGTGACTTGTGACAAGTTTTAAGGCGTGTAATGTTTAACCACATACCTGATGAAGAAACTCATCTGCCTCTGTAATTTACAATAATAGGAAAAAAAACTTTAAAATTTAAAAAAAAACATATGTGACCCCCTCACTGGAACAAGCATATCAAGCTTGTTCCAATGAGGCGTCGCATATGATTTTGTTGAAATCTTTTTACAAAAATTTGATGATGAAAAGGACTAAAAATGTAGTGTCTGTTTATTATATTTTGCTCTGTTCTGCAGACAGTAACGAAAATATTGTGTGGACAGTATTCATTTTTCAAAAACGGTATATAAATATAACAAACAGAACTGGACTGCATGTCCCCGCACAGCACATGGCAAGTATCAGGATTTCAGACGTCAACGGAACCTATAAATCGTTTCCGTGGTTTAAGAGACATGGAACCCGCCGGTAACGAAATTTAGGTACCGTCTGTGAGCAGTTATGGGAACCTTTTTGAAGTTTTTCCGAATCGAGGGAATTTTATATCATTCGTAGCTTTTTAGATTTCAGACACGTTTCCCTCCTAGATAAAACTGCCTGCATACATTGATATACTTGTAAGTTTTATGTGAAATGATATTGGGACGTTTCGGCCCGGGGCCATTTCAACCTCCTATGTTAACAGGAGGGAGTGAAGGGAATTACCCCCGGCACGATAGATACCAAACAGAGGTTATTGGGATGTTGATTTTTTAATATATATTTATTGTTTTAGATATTATAATGCCAGTAAACCTGTGCATGATACCTTTGTTCAAAAAACTGCTTTTCAGTTTTCAACATATATTGAACACAGCTGCTTGTAATTTTATCATACTTAAAACAATTCTCAGACACACAATGGAATTACTTGTGATAATGTTACTGACGAAAAAAACGTCAAGATGTTTACAGAATGAGCCAATCACATTCACTTCAGCAAAAGGGTCCCGCACTTTACTCATTCCAAGAATGTTATTGATTGAAATGTCTAACATGTGCAAACCGTACACACGTGTTTTTCCCACTTCAACTTGTTTCTGTATTCGATGTAAACAGCATTTCGATTCTATCACAGTGATGATTGTTCACCAACGAGCAGCTCTTATGAGCATTTCATTCAACAACAAATGTTTCAATGTCTTTAGTGACAGATTGAGTGCGTAACGATATTTCGGTTCTGTCATTTTGTGACCACGGTACCGACATGCTACTGGTAACGATCGTTACCGTGAAATCTTGACATTTGCATGGATACAGAAGGTTGAAGAGAAAACAGTGATTTGTTACTCATACATGTGCTGTGTCTGTAAGACGTGTACATATGATGCCCCCACAAGTTCTACCATGTACTTTAGTTTACATATGTATTGTGGGAGGAGTTAACTGGACAAACCATGTACCTTTGTATTCAAAATTTCACAAAAATTGACGAAGTTCAACAATCTCTAATTTTGTGAAAACTTGAACAAAATCAAATTCCTGGCAATATGAAAACCTTTGGTATATATATATAAATATCCTGTAAAATAAAACTATTCTAGCTTGAAAACTGTAAGAGTAGTTAGGCGGACAAACCTTGTACTCTATATGTGGATGAACGAATGGAGAGGCGGATGGACAGGGGAAAACCAATATACTTTTAGTCACTGGGACCTAAAAATAAAAACCTCCCTCACTGATTTGAAAACTAACTGCTTAGAAAGAAAATACATTTTTTTGTTTGACCTTTCTTCAAGTTTTTCGATGACCTGTACGAATCCTGTTATGAAGATTTCACTGGTAGAGAGCTGGAAGCCCATATTTGGGCTTCACTCTGAAGTACAGTTACCACAACTTAAAGGCCTCATATTGAGTGGATGTGCTTCGCTTTATCTTTGAAGTGAATTTATTTAGTCTGTCAGTATTTGCCTTGTCACAATTTTTGGGAGACTAACTATTGGCACACTCACATAAATTGTAACAAACGAAAGACATGTGAACAAATTCTAGTGACCAAAAATAATTTAGCACTTTACCAGTTAAAACCTTCTTCAAAACTTGACTCACATAAAATGTGAAAGCTTTGTGTTTTTGAGAATTAAATGTGAATGTCCCCCACCCACTATACCTCCAGTCTTGGAAATGAGACAGGTGCGAGTGTAACTGCTCCCATCAGCACCTGTGTTTTCTATTTTACGGGAGCTAAAAAATGCACTTGAAAAATATTGTGGAGCACTAATCTACTGTGACGGCATATAAATGTGTGTTGTTTTGAGAAAGCAGCACTCTGTGGCCAGTGGAAGTTACTGTCATAATTCAGCAATTCCTTATACATTTAACCCTTTCAACACTAGTGGTATCTGCCATTCCAGTTCAATGGCAGCAATTAGAAGAGTCCATATTCATTATTTGGGGTAGATCAATCAATATTTTCAACATGCAGCCTCAGTGCTGATTGTTCTACCCCGCATATTCACTGAACAGCCATCCTATTTAATGGCGTTATGATGTAACATGTTCCTGGCTGTAAAAACGGCCGCTCAGGTTCAAAGGGTTAAGGTTTTTGGTGTTTGGTGACAGTATTCCCTTGAAAATTCATATATCAGCATTTTACGGGTGCAATTTACTCTTGTCTCCGATTCTGCAGGAGCTTAAAACTGAACCCGTCAATTTTGTTCATTTCCAGCACTGCATTATAAGAGCCTTGTCATTTGTTTCTTGGAAAGTCTTGGCTGCCTATATAGGTCGCCCCGTGGAGTTTAAAGAAAACTGACGTATTATTGTGACGACAACCCGTGTTGAAGAAATCCAAGATGCCTACAGTGATGACCATTGTGTGCAGCCAAGTGTGACCAAAATAGGACGTTCTTATCCACTCATCATACTGAGTCACCTTGCCGAGTTTCAAGATAACTGAAAACAAAATATGCGACTTTTAATTAGACTGTGCTAAAGAAATCCAACATGGCTCATCTAGGAATGAACCTGAACAAGCATCAGAAATTTGGTGATAATCAGAAGAAAACTGAGGGCTGTAGCCCATGATGAACAAATGGTGGACATGTGCACAGAGAAATCCAACATGGCTGCCATAATAACAATTATGAGTGATAACAGTGACTAACATAGGAAGTACTAATCATCATATAACATAGGAAGTTCTGATCTACTCATCATACCAAGTCATTCAGCCGAGTTTCAAGACAATTACATAAATGCTACCTGCTGATTGCTTTTGACAAATGCAACATGGCTGCCTTGATGGCCATTATGGACAGCCAACCGTAGGCAAAATATGACAGTTTCATTCTCATACTCATTATAACAAGTCATCCTGCCAAGTTTCAAGAATATCCGATGCACAAATGCACCCTATGGCCTATGCTGAAAAAATCCTATATGGCTGCTGCTGTGGCGGTCATTGTAGACAGCTGACAGTGGCCGTAATGGGACATTCTCATCTAGACATGAACTTGCAGGAACATGTATTTGAAGTTGGGTATTGATCGGAAAGCACTGCGTACTGCAGCATGTGCTGAATAAATTGTGGACAGACGTACATGTACAGACTCCCAGACTCATGGATATTGGCATGCATGATGACAATAACCTAGTCTGACTGCATCAAGTTGAGCTAATAATGGTAGTAAGACTGTACAAACAGTGTCATTTTTTTACAAGTAAGCCAACTTCCAACAACTTGAAGCACAATCAACAGTTGGAGATCGATGATTTGGGACATAACTACAATATAAATAAAATACTTCCAGTACTTTTCCAGAACCCACTAAGGCATAAAAAAAATTAAAAATCTGTTTCTCAGGCCCTCCCGCATGGTCCTTTTGGCTGCTGCATGCTCTCTTTTTATAACCAATGTAAACTTGAAAAAAAAAAAAAAATTATAGTTTGTCTGATATTTTACCCAAGTTAAAAAAATTGATAAATTTGTCCCTTGAGTGCAAGAAGGCTTTGCAATGCTTTAGCATTGCAAAGCCTTCTTGCTCTCAAGAGACGAAATACACCACCCTCCATGATATTCCATAGATTATGAGGCCTAAAACATAAACCAAGAACATGAACTTTTGATGGTAAAGAAATAATTACAGAAATAAAAAATAAAATAAAAAAACGCCCGCCCACATGCAACAAATAATGGCCCGAGAAACAGAAGATCTACTTTGGTGGCCTAACATAATCCAAACTTTTCATAACTTCCAAGATCTTGGAAAACAATTTTCTGCTTCCCATAACTTTCTTCAAGTTTTTCGATGACCTGTACGAATCCTGTTACGAAGATTTCACTGGTAGAGTGCTGGAAGCCCATATTTGGGCTTCATTCTGAAGTACAGTTACCACAACTTAAAGGCCTCATATTGAGTGGATGTGCTTCGCTTTATCTTTGAAGTGAATTTATTTAGTCTGTCAGTATTTGCCTTGTCACAATTTTTGGGAGACTAACTATTGGCACACTCACATAAATTGTAACAAACGAAAGACATGTGAACAAATTCTAATGATCAACAAGAGCACCGCGTAGCGGGACAGTATACGCCCGATTGGTATTTTTGAAGGGTTGGGGTAAGGATGGGGGTGAGGGTTAAAATTGTTTGGACCAACCCCATATTCGAACTTGACCTGTATTTTGTTGTGATTAAACAACATACCAAGTTTGGAACCAATCGGAAAACAAATGATAAAAGTTATCATCCGGAAACCATATATTTGATGCATTCTATGTCCAACAAAGTCCATAATTCAGGGGAACTTCGAAGTTCGAACTGACCCCATATTCGAACTTGACCTGTCTTTTGTTTTGATTAAACCACATACCAAGTTTAGGTGTCAATAAAAAACAAGAGGCCCCACGCGCTCATCTTGTACAGAACACAATTTAAACAGAATCCAAGAATGAGTCTACATTAAGCAAGCCATCTCCATAGGCTACACTGTCAATCCTTGAGTCCCTCAGGAGTGACAAAAATAATCTGGGCATCATGCCTTTTCTTCAGTTGATCATAAGTAAAATGTAGAGCTCCCCTATGAAGCCCCTTGATACAACCTATGTGGATTAATCTTAGTACCTCTGTAGGGTACTGAATACAAAATTTTTAATTCTTCAGCAAAATGGACAATTCCAGCTCCCATAGAGAGCCCAAATATTAACCCAGGCTCTTGATTTGAACACAGTTAAATCTGACTTCCCTAGAGATGTTGTGTACCGAATATGAAAGCATTCTGACTGTTGGATCTGAAGAAGAGAAATTGTGAAGAAATTTCTTTGAATTGCATTAAGTTCAAATTTGGGCTACCATAGCGAGCCCAAATATTAACCTATGGATCCAATTTGAACAAACTTGAATCTGACCCCCCTAGAGATGTTGTATAGCAAATGTGAAAGCATTCTGGCAAGTGAATCTGAAGAAGATTTTTGAAGAAATTCCCTCATAATGTACTAAGTTAAATTTCATGTTCCCATATGGAGCCCAAATATTAACCTAGACACTCGAATTGAACAACCTGAAATCTGACCCCCCTAGAGATGTTGTATACCAAATATAAAAGCATTCCGACTGGTGGATCTGAAGTAGAAGATTTTTAAAGGAATTTCCTCATATTGCACTAAGTAAAAATTTGGGCTACCATAGTGAGCCCAAATATATACCTAGGGATCTGATTTGAACAAACTTGAATCTGACCCCCATAGAGATGTTGCATACCAAATATCAAAGCATTCTGACTGATGGATCAGAAGAAGAAGATTTTTTTAAATTACCCTCCATATTGAACAAAGATAAAATTTGGGCTTCTGTAGGAAGCCCAAATATTAACCTTGGGACTTGGTTTGAACAATCTAGAATCTGACCCTCATAACAATGATGTATACCAAATATTAAAAGATTCTGACTGGTGGTTCTGAAGAAGATTTTTAAAGAATATTCCCCATATTACCCTATGTTAAAACTTCGGGCTCCTGTAGAGAGCCCAAATATGAACCAATGAGCTTTATTTCAACAAACTTTTATCTGACCCCCCTATGAATGCTGTATACCAAATATCAAAAGATTCTGGTGATTGGTTCTGGAGAAAAGATTTTTTAAAATTTTTGCAAATATGCTGACTCAGCATTTTTTCGATGCCCATTACAGAACACCCTAACATAACCAATGGCAATATTTTTTTACCATTCAGTTCTACTGGTCATAAGGAAACTTCATACCAAATAAAAGCTCTCTGTTCCGTGGGGTTTGGGAAATATGGGCGTTTGAAAATATTTCTATTTTTAGCTCCCAGGTTTTCCATGGGGATGTGGGAATTTTTTTTTTGCATGGGTCAAGTACTTATGACCCAATACTACCACAAACCAAATTTGGTTCATACCGGACCATCGGTTCAGAAATTAGAAATTTTGGGCGGGGCCAAAAATCTTACCCCTTCTATTACAAAGCCAAATATTACTTCACGAACTTCGTTTGAACAAACTTGATTCTACACCTCATATGGAAGCTCCATAGCAAATATCAAGTCATTGTACACACTGGTTCTTGAGAAGATTTTTAAAATATTTTGGAGCATTTTCCCCCACTCCCTCCCTATGGGGCTGGGCATGCTGAGTTGAACAAAAATGAAATTCCCCTTTGGGACCATCACTCACACAAACTTTCACTTGAATTGGCCCAGTGGCTTTGGAGGAGAAGACCAAAACATGGTGTTGACGGACGACGGACGGAGAGCGATGAGATTATCTCAGCTTGACTTTGTCAAGATGAGCTAAAAATACTAAAGTTATCATCTGGAAATCAAATGTTGATGAACGGACAGACCGATGGATGGACAAATGGATGGACAAATGGACACACAGACAGACAGACTCATTCCATAATTCAATGGTTTTTCAACAGGCGTATAAAAAATCAGTTAGGCCATACTAAAGTTATAATCCGGAAAACACAAAATGCACAAATTCAAGAGGAATAACTCTGGAAAGGTACATGCAATTTTGGCCAAAAGTGAACTTGAGCTGTGCTTTGTGGTCATAAACAAAATCTGAGAATTTGAAACAAATTAGTCAAGGCAACCTGAAGTTATCATCCGGAAACCACATAATTCACAAATTTGCAATCATTCAAGGGAAATAACTATAGGACGGTACATGTGATTATGGCCAAAGGTGAACTTGAGCTGTGCTTTGTGGTCAAAAACAAAATCTGAGAATTTGAAAAAAATCGGTCAATGCAAACTAAAGTTATCATCTGGAAACCACAAAATCCACAAATTTGCAATCATTCAAGGGGAATAACTCTGGAAAAGTATGTGCGATTGTGATCAAAAGTGAACTTGAGCTGTATTTTGTGGTCAAAAACAAAAAACTGAAAATTTGAAATAAATCGGTCAAGGCAAACTAAAGTTATCGTCCGGAAACGAAAAGTTGGGCTAAATTCCCATAAATAAAGGGCCATGACTCTACTGCAAATGGACCGCTAGAAACGGAAATCGAACCCATCCTGTATTTTGTCATACTAAATCCACATGCCAAATTTAACTCAGCTCAAACCATTACAACTAAAGTTATCGTCCGGAAACGAAATGTGTCCATGGACGGACAGACAGACAGACGGGTGGAGAGACCATTCACATAATACGTCCCGTTTTTCAAACGGGTGTATAAAATCAACATCTGAAAAATTTGGTGTCAATCCATCAAGGCGTTCGACTTTAAATGAAGGGAAACCAATAACTCTGCAGTGGATGGACTGAGAAACACCAATAATATCGAACTTGACCTGTATTTCATTGCTAAAAACAACATCTGAAAAATTTGGTGTCAAGGCGTTCAGCTTTAAATGAACGGAACCCAATTTTTTTAGAAAAATTGTGTTTTCAAAGGGCCATATCTCTGCAGCAGATGGACTGAGAAACACCAATATCTAACTTGACCTGCATTTTAATGGTAAAAACAATTTCTAAAAGTTTGATGTCGATCCGTCAAGGCGTTCGACTTTAAATGAACGGAAACCAAATTGTTTACGGACAGACGGACAGACAGATAGACGGATGGACAGACAGACAGACTGATAACATCATACGACCATTTTTTAAACGAACGTATAAAAATAATTTAGTGCTTTACCAGTTAAAATCTTCTTCAAAACTTGACTCACATAAAATGTGAAAGCTTTGTGTTTTTGAGACAGTCTCCCCAAATTAAATCTGAATGGGTATGTCCCCCACCCGCTATACCTCTAGTCCTGGAAATGAGATGGGTGCGAGTGTAATTGCTCCCGTCAGCACCCATGTTTTCTCTTTTACGGGAGCTAAAAAGTGCACTTGTTGAAAAATATTGTGGAGCACTAATCTGCTGTGAGGGCATATAATTGTGTGTTGTTTTGAGAAAGCAGCACTCTGTGGCCAGTGGAAAGTTACTGTCATAATTCAGCAATGCCTTATACATTTAACCCTTTGACCAGTGGTATCTGCCATGACCGTTCAATGGCAGCAATTAGAAGAGTCCATATTCATTATTTGGGGCAGACCAATCAATATTTTCAACGTGCAGCCATAGGGCTGACGTTGAAAATACTCATAGGTCTACCCAACACATTTACTGAACAGCCATCCTATTTAATGGCGTTATGACCTATCATGTTCCTTACTGGAAAAGTGGCTGCTCGAGTTCAAAGGGTTAAGGTTTTTGGTGTTTGGTGACAGTATTCTCTCGAAAATTCATATACAGTTAAAACTAGAAGTCCTGTCACGAATAGTGCACTTATCTAGGCTTAATTGCGCGTTGGAATTGCGTGCAATTGCCATATCGAATGGCATCCAAAGCACGGCAGGTTCTCTTGGTTACTCATAGCAAACACATGCAATGTTTCTGCCAATGGACCTCCGGGTTGCCCGGAGGTCCATTGGCTGAAACATTGCTTGTGCACAGGCCATATGTACAGAATTTGATAGCTTTACTTGGGCCATATCGCGTACATTAATGCGCATATCAATGTGCTATTTGTGCGCATTTCATGACAGGACTTCTAGTTTTAACTGTACTAACATTTTACAGGTGCAATTTACTCTCGTCTCTGATTTTGCAGGAGCTTAAGACTGCACCCGTCAATTTTGTTCATTTCCAGCACTGTACCTCCAGCATCTATCAATGAGAGTAGTTGTTTATACATTCTACAAAGCATTGACATTTATAGATTGCTTTTTCAAAGAAAGGTACATTGTATACCAATTCTTGGGAGTTGGCTTTAACTAATTAGTTTTTCCTCAGATGAAGTCTGAGAACATAAAGCATACAAATTGAACCACAGTAGTCAAATTAATTATAAGTACAGACAGACTAATGGCTCTTGTTTATTTGATATAAGAACAGAACTGGTGTTCTGTCAAATAATGAAAGAGTCAGAGATATATCTCACACTTATATTACTGTTCTATGAGCATTTTCTTAACCCTTTACCTAACGAATCACCCGCATCCGCCTGCGTAATATGCAAATTCAGCAGTTGAAAAAATATATTTTTAAAAATTTCAACAAAACCATATCATGTGACCCCTCGTTGGAACGAGCTGGTCGAGCTCGTTCCAACACGGGGTCACATGATGTAGTTTTGTTGAAATTTTTTGAAAAATTAAAAAAAATATTTAAAATAATAAATTTTGATATCGTTTGCGTTGGGTGAAGGGTTAAAAGCTTTACAGCACGCCTGAAATTATTCTCTTTGTCACATCTTTACCAAATAAATCTTAAAATTGAAAAATACAGGTGAAATTCTCTTCAAAATAGTAGTTTGAGTGAAAATAAAAAAAATTAGCGACATCGAGCGACATGTTTAAAAAATGTTTTTTGCATATATCCCAGGGGATATTTTGAGAAAAAAAATGCAAGTTCTTCTTGTGCAATTTTCTTCTATTAACAACATATACAAATGAGTTTTGAAAATGGAAATTTGTATAATATTCCACTCACAATGCTAATTTGGGCTAAAATGTTTTTTTTTTTTGTTTTTTTTTTTTTTTGGGGGGGGGGGGGGGGGGGAGGAGGGGGGCATCTAGCTCACTCACATACTGACCAATGAGTTTTTCAGTGCTCACTTGATGCTTTTTTAATATCACACACAAGTGAACAAGCAAATTCTAAAAAAAGATCTGGTAAAAATCTGAATGGTAAAAAAATTCAGGTGGGGGGGGGGGGAGATAAACCAGATGGGGGGGGGGAGATAAACTAGGGGAAGTTGTACAGGGGGAGAAGATATCGTAGTACACCGGATTTCAAACTTTTCAGACATGGTGAGGCAAGAGTTACAACTTTTTGACAGTGTTTCTAGGCCATTGGTTGACGGTACGAACTTGAAATCAAACTCAATATATCTATTGTACTTCTTTAACTGGTTTGAATGGTAGAAGCCACGATCATGGCTTTATTGAAGACATACCAGAAAATAAGTGGTCAGACAAGGACAATTTCAGGTACAAAAAGGCCAATGTCTGACAGGGGTTTAAAATCATCAGGCAAAATGTCTGATGCCAAAATTATCATTGAAGTTCAGTGATCAGAACATTATACATGCTGGAAATCATGCACATAATTAGCAAGCCTAAAATTAATGATTATTGTGATTTCTGGTCCTGGGAAGTTGGGAAGTGAAAAGAAAGTGAAAGTACAGCTCATCAGTATTAACAGCATGTGAAGAAATATGATTTGATATAGCCATACATGTATCTAAATTATGTCAGAAGGGTAATTCAGTTCCAATTCAAAATGAAACCAATCATACCTTGTTTGGCAGGGCTCATTGAGCCCTGCCAAACAAGGTATGTTTGGATGAATTCTGAGCAGTTTTAAGATGAAGGTACATGTACACCCAAAACACATTATTTCGAATTCTCAAACTCCATTTTGTAATATGTCAGATATCATTCTTAAATGACAGACATCATTCATTTGGTGTCTGACATTTTGTCTGGAAGCGTATTGAAAATCATTTTCAGGCTTGATTGAAGAGTGGTGAGAGCCATTTCTGTGGCTTCACAATGTACGCTGCAGCTTTTTGTTTTCTCACTTGCGACACATTTGTCTTTAAAGAATCAGTTTCCTGCAAAATTAAGTCTCCTTGGGGTTTTAATTCGAAACGTTGAAAGTCTGTTGATATGTTCCAGTAGGATTTCCACATGTTCATAAAGATTTTGGATTTTTGATTCGGCCCGGTGTGGCACCCGTAGTGCCACATTTGTCATTAGAGAATCGGTTTGTGGCAAAAGGCTCTGATGGGTTTTAATTTGAAATGTTGAAAGTGTGTTTGTATGTTCCAATAGGGTCTCTAGATGTGCATAAAGGTTTTGGATTTTTGATTTAGCCCTGTGTGGCACCCGTAGCCACTTATGTTGTTAGAGAATCAGTTTCTGGTGGAAGGCTCCTAGGAGTTTCAATTCGAAACATTGAAAGTATGTTAATATGATCCAGTGGGGTCTCTAGATATGCACAAAGGTTTGGGATTTTTTATTCGGCCCCGTGGTGCACCGTAGCACCACTTTTTGTCGTTAGAGAATTGGTTTGTGGAGAAAAGCTTCTAAGGATTCTAATTCAAAATGTTGAAAGTGTCTTCATACATTCCAATGGGATGTCTAGATGTGCAGAAAGGTTTTGGATTTTTATTCCGGACCCAAGTGGTGCCCATATCTCCATTTCTGTCATTACAGAATCGGTTTCTCAGCAGAAGCTCCTAGGTGTTAAAATTTGAAACGTTGAAAATGTGTTCATATATTCCGGTGGGGTCTCCAGATGTGCATAAACATTTTGGAATTTTGATTCGGCCCCATTTGGCACTCGTAGCGCCACTTTTGTCATTAGAGAATCTGTTTCAGGTGAAAGCTCCTGGGGGTTTTAATTTGAAACGCTGAAAGTGTGTTCATATGTTCAGGTAGGGTCTCTAGATATTCATTAAGTTTTCAGATTTTTGATTTGGCCCTATGTGGTGCCCATAGCGCCACTTTTGTCATTACAGAATCAGTTTCTGGCAGAAGACTCCTAGGTGGTTTAAATCAAAATGCTTATAGTGTGTTCAGATTAGGGCTGTCACGATTATTCGATTAGTCGACTAACCGGCGACTATTGAAGTAGTCGACGTTTTTTATTTTTAGTCGATCGTCGTTCATTTTCAAGGTGGTACACGTCTACTACACGTCGGGGCTAAATTGCATTGTTTTGTGAGGTGAATGATCAATGAAGGTGAATAACTTTAAATATCTAACCATAGTTAACATTCATATCCGGAAGACTGTACGACTGTCACTGACTGTGTAAGAAAGAACACTCACAGTTACTCGAGAAGAATAGATTCTTCTGAATTTCTCCAGTCTTGTACACACGAATGCACCCATTGGAAAACCCAAAGTGACAAAATTATGACGAAAGTCAGAACGTCAGATCACTTCTCAAAGTTCGGAACTTCAGACTAAGATCCAATTTTAACAACTGACGAGGGAATGCATAGATCTCAATGTTCAAAATTTCGAGAAACTTATTGCAGAAAGGAAACATATGCAGGAACGTTCTTTGGTAAATTCATTTTAATTCATCGGCTCCAATCTAGTTCAAACTTGGACCCGCTGTCAGTAATATTATTTTTGGGGTTGGTACGTCCTACCAACCCCAAAAATTATATTACGGACTGTGGGTCCAAGATTGGACTACATATAGCTTCAGTCGGGAACGATTTGTTGTTCCCACAACCCCACTTCATCTGAACACACTGGTGCCATTGTCATTTTCAGAGTTTTACGAACAGAAGAATGATTTGCTAAAAAATCATGGGAAGCGACTATTAATCGATTAACCGTCGATTACTGGTCACGATTAGTCGATTACAAAAAATGATAGTCGCGACAGCCCTAGTTCAGATGCCCAGGTATCTTCATGAATGAGATAATTCCCGATATTCACTAAAACAGCGTAGATTTTCTTTTTATTATATGCTATGTGACATTTTACTGTGCAATATTCAGCCCAATTCGACTGCAAACAGTTTCAAGACAATAACAAAACGCTGTTGATCATTCATTCAAGGAGACATCATGCACCAAAGTGTAACGTCATTTCGAAAGCTACTGAAAAAATTCATTGTGTGGACTTGAAAATATTTTTCACTCGTGCAAGTGCTCATGAAAAATAAAACTTTCAGGTCCACACTCATGAGATAATTCCAGATACTGACTAAAATAGAGTAGATTTTCTTTTTTATTATATGCTACCAGACATTTTATTGCACAATATTCAGCCCAATTCGACCCCAAATGCTTACGTTTCAAAACAATAACAAAGATCAGCTGATCGTTCCTTCAAGGTGACATGATGCGGCGTAGCGTGACGTCATTTAGGAAGCTACTGAGGGATATTCCTCGATATCCATCGAGTCGATGAATATCGAGAAATATCTTTTAGATAGTTTGCGATAATTCACAAACTAGTCTATCATAAAGTAGACTACCTTTAACCCATACAGCCACAAATTTCCCCTTTATATGGTTCCGATAAAGTTATTTAAAGAGTACTCTCCCCTGCCAAATAAAAGTGGTATCACTATTATTAATTTTTGGAGAGAGAGGACTGCATCATGATTATTAGGCACCATCATGATTATTAAAATGAGTTACTGTCACCAGAATATCTGATGAGCAAGTAGACAAAAAAACAACACCTGAAAACATTTGTTTAACCTTTACCCAACGAATCGGGCGCATCCATCCGCGTAATATGTAAATTCAGCAGTTGAAAAAATATTATTTTTTCAAAAGATTTCAACAAAACCATATCATGTGACCCCTAGTTGGAACAAGCTCATCGAGCTTATTTTGACGAATAAAGTCCCATCACTCTGGAATGACACATCGGGCAGTGACACAAATCGAAAGGGAGCTTCCTTCCATCAACATATACTTTCCACCAAAACATCACAAAAATTGCTCGAAACGTTTTTGAGTTATTGTACGACATGTGGACGGACGGACAGACGAATGGACGGATGGACAGCGGTATACCATAATACGACCGTTTTTTTAAAATGGACATATAAAAACTGATTAAGTCATCTGCAGTTATGTACAGTAGAGTCGCTGTCACTTTCCACAGGTGGGCAATATTTCCACGGATGCAATAATATTAAGACTCCAAACATTAATTATAGGAATAATCATCGAAAATTTAATTGATGAAGCCCTGGTGTAACAGTTTATCTTCCTCCCCTGTATATCTCCACCCCCAGGGGGGGGGGGGGGGGATAAACAACCTGAATTTTTTTATCTTTCAATTTAATCACAGAACTTTTTAAAGAATTTGCTTTAGTACCCCTCTGTTATATTAAAAAGCATGAGGGGCAATTTGAAAACTTGTTAGTCTGGCCTTGAGAGTGCGGCAACAAGCCCTATATTTTGATATGTTTTTTTATTTGAAAATATGAATAAAATTCTCATCAGTATCGTTGTATGAGCCAAAAAAATAATTTAAAAACTCTGAATGTCAATTGGGGGGAAGGGGGAGTCATAACCTAACCATGACCCCCCTCCCCCTCCCCACATCATCAGAATATTTGTCACTTTTTACAACTTAAGCACAGGAATCTTGAGAATGGAAAATATAGCAAAAAATCAGGGCATCTAGCTCTCTCGCATACTGACCAATGAGTTTTTCAATGCTCACTTGATGCTTTTTTAATATCACACACAAGTGAACAAGCAAATTCTAAAAAAAGATCTGGTAAAAATCTGAATAGTAAAAAATTCAGGTGGGGGGAAACATAAACCAGATAGTTCCCCCCCCCCCCCCCCCCCCCAGGGCAGCTAGCTCTCTCGCATACTGACCAATGAGTTTTTCAATGTTCACTTGATGCTTTTTTAATATCACACACAAGTGAACAAGCAAATTCTAAAAAAAGATCTGGTAAAAATCTGAATGGTAAAAAATTCAGGTGGGGGGAAAGATAAACCAGATAGTTCCCCCCCCCCAGGGCATCTAGCTCTCTCGCATACTGACCAATGAGTTTTTCAATGCTCACTTGATGCTTTTTTAATATCACACACAAGTGAACAAGCAAATTCTAAAAAAAGATCTGGTAAAAATCTGAATGGTAAAAAATTCAGGTGGGGGGAAAGATAAACCAGATAGTTCCCCCCCCCCCCCCCAGGGCATCTAGCTCTCTCGCATACTGACCAATGAGTTTTTCAATGCTCACTTGATGCTTTTTTAATATCACACACAAGTGAACAAGCAAATTCTAAAAAAAGATCTGGTAAAAATCTGAATGGTAAAAAATTCAGGCGGGGGGAAGATAAACCAGATAGTTCCCCCCCTGGGGGGGGGGGGGGGGGGGAGTTGTACAGGGGTAAGATACTGTAGTACACCGGGTACAACCCAGTCCTTCATTAATACAATTTTGCTGATGATCATTTTTATTACCTGGTTTGTCTGTTTGTTTGTTTGTTGGTGGTTAATGTCACATATTTATGCACCATGGCTAATCGTGACACAACATGGAGATAAAGTCAAGTTTAGTCAATCGTTGATCAACATGTTGCCCATTGTAGAGGACTTTCACCCCAAGCATTGGTGACTGGGTCACCACAGTAAACAAGTGCTGCTTACTTCCCGGGGTTCCCACGGGGATTATTACCTGGTAAACGCATGCGAGGACATCACTGCCCACGTGTGGATTACAACACAGTGACTGCTGTACTGTAAATGTATGTAAAGTAGTTATAAACATAAAATTAATTTAAGGACTTAACCCTTTAACTAACACAAAAAGCAGACAATTGCAAAAAAAATTCTTGAACTAATTTTTTTCATTTTTTGTCTCAAAATCATAGGTTATGACCCCTCATTGGAACGAGCTCGACGAGCTCGTTCCAATGAGGGGTCATAACCTATGTTTTAGAGACAAAAAAATTGGTGATTTTTTTAGAATAGTGCTGGCCAGTTTTGGCAATTACCTCAGGTAAAGGGGTAAATAATATAATTATCGTTAATATTGACAAAAAATGAAAAAAATAATGAAAATTAACTGGCGATTTTTTAGAATAGCACTGGCCGGTTTTGGCCGTTACGTTGGGGAAAGGGTTAAGGATTAATCTATTTTCCTGTATTATCATAGGGAGGTTTTCATACACGACACAGACAAAATATAGAATGGGGTTGGATGGAAATACATAGAAAAATGACACCAAGAATAAATTCACATATTTTATTTTTTTGCCAGAAAATAAGTGATCAAAAACTCAATGGACTCAGTATGTGAGAGAAGCTGCTCACAGAATACATACTATGCAAATAAAATTAACAAATTCAGTGATGAAGTACAATAATTTAAAATAATAAGAGGCCCTATGGGGCCTGAGATTCTCACCTAACCATAGGGAGCCCAAATATTAACCCAGGCACTCGATTTGAACAAATGTGAATCTGAACCACCTAAAAATGTTGTATAACAAATATGAAAGGATTCTGACTGGTGGATCTGAAGAAGAAGATTCTAAAAAAATTTCCTCATATTGCATTAACTTAACGTTTGGGCTCCAACAGAGCCCAAATATTAACCCAGGGACCTGATTTGAACAAATTTGAATCTAACTCCCCTAGAGATGTTCTATACCAAATATGAAAGCATTCTGACTGGTGGATCTGAAGAAGATGATTTTTAAAGATTATCTTCCATATTGCACCATGTTAAAATTCAGGCTTCCATAGTAAGCCCAAATATTAACAGAGGGACTTCATTTGAACAATCTAGAATTGGACCATCACAACAATGATGTATTCCAAACCTTAAAAGATTCCGACTGGTGGTTCTGAAGAAGATTTTAAAAGATTATTGCCCATACTGCCCCAAGTTATAAATTCGGGCTTCTGTATAGAGCCCAAATATGAACCAATGGGCTTCGCTTTAACAAACTTATATCTGACCTTGCCCCCCCCCCCCTCTTCAAGTTCAGGGGAGATAACTTGGGTTAAAACTGTCGCAAATGAAACAAGAAACTATTATATACAACACACCTTCTGACTGTCCTTAACATTTGTAAAAAGTTTAACTATTGTACTATGATTCGTTTCTGAGTTATGGCTGAGACACGAATATTGACCGATTTTCAGTGTGACCTTGAAATGTGACCTTGACCTTGAAGGTACGAACCCAGCTGTGGTGTGTGACACATCCTCCCATGGTCCTTTATAAATTGTGTGAAGTTTGATGACTGTGGCCCTAACAGTTTTTGAGTTATTGGCTCGGACACACACACACAGACACACACACTTCAATCACTATATGCCACCCGACTTAAGTCGGGGGGGGGGGGGGGGGGGGGGGGGTGGGGGGAGGGGAATAAAAAATTAAAACATGTGCATGTTCACTTGCTAGTCATAATGTTTGAGAAGTTTCATCAAAATCAGTTCAATAATGTAGTAGGAGTTGCACACACAGGAATCTCATCTGAAAATCCATAATAAATCTAAGTTCAGGGGAGATAACCTGGTTAAAATTGTCGCTGATGAAAAATTTGAGAATATGTGCATGCTCACTTGCTAGTCATAATGTTTGACCAGTTTCATCAAAATTGGTTCAATAATGTAGGAGTTGTGCACACAAGTTGGGAGGGAGGGATGGACGGACGGAGTGAGTCAGACGGATGGACGGACGTACAGGTCGTTGACAATACAGCCCCAACTTCTCTGAAGTGGGGGCATAATTACAAACAGAAATTATAGGAACAATCATCACAAATTTAATTAATGAAGCACCAGGTACAACCCAGTGCTTCATTAATTAAAATTTTGCTGATGATGATTTTTATTACCTGGTAAATGTATGAACATCACTACCCACGCATGGATTACGACCAGTCGACGGCGACTGTACAGTACTATATAAGCATATTTAACAAAACCACAAAAAAACAGTACCGAGCAGAAAGGCTGAGGATAAAATCTATTATTTTATATTACAAAAATATATTTTTCCTTCAATCTCATGATTATATATATTCCAATAACAATCCCATATTATTATTATCTGTCTGAAGAAATAACCTGGTAGTAAAATCTGCACTCACATGACCCAAACAGTCTTTCAGTTCAATTGAGTTCTAATGATTACTACTGATAAATTGTAATGATTATTCTCATTCTTCATAAAAATCTTTTCAAACATCTGCTTTAATTATTGGCAAATAAAAGAGCGAACATCCCCTGTATATATGGAGTTGATTAACATTAAAACACTCATAAATACTGGAAAAAAAAAAAAGAGAGGAAAATTGCAAAAAAAGTTTTGGTCAATAGACTGAGCACTTTTACCATTTTTGTATAGACTTAAAATGTAGGACAGGATTTCTACACTTGAATGCAAAGATAATTGAAGAACTTTCCAGTCTATTTACAAGGGTATTTTTTTTCTTTTTTAACCCTTTGATACTTTCGAACGTCTTATGACGTACAGAATCAAGCAGGGCGTGGATACGTTTCTGCATGTTATGACGTACGAAATCAAACAGCGCCTTGATACTTTGTGGTCATTTGTTTTGTTATTATTTTTCAATTTTTTAAAGTTTTAACCTCAGTTCCTATTTTCTCCTGAATAGTGATCAGTGGCAACCGTTGAGCCACATGTTGTCGCAGCTTAAAATACTAATATAATCCTACTGTCAAGACTTCTTAACTGGTTAAGTGCAAGAAGCCACTTTCAGGGCTTTCAAAAAATGAGGATACCAGAGCGAAAGCCAACACTTCCCTTGCTTATATTTCATTTTCAGTCAAACACAAATAGTATTTTGTTTATATAAATTTGTTTTATTACAAATTATTGGAGGGTACCCACAGGCACTCTCCAATAATTTGTAATAAAACAAGTTTTGAATAACTAATTCAGACCACCAAAAATAATCTAGCCTTCAACCAGATAATCACTAATGTGAAAAATATCTTGTTATTTGTACTTTCCGACATTTGACGTCGCATTTTGAAAAACGTTGAAGAAACGGAATTCCCAATGATGTTTGAACGTCACGATAATTAAAGTCTCAAAGGGTTAATTGAGGCACTCTCCCATAAATTGTAACAAGACAAAGACTCAAAGAGGTGGAACTTTTGGTTTGAAGTTCTATGCTATAACCACGGAGCCACCATGCTCCCACATAGGCTAAGCTTTTAACTGGTAGAGTGCTGGAAGCCCATATTTGGGCTTTATTCTGAAGTGCAGGTGCCGCAACTTGATGCCTTCATATTCTGAGGATATATGCTTCATATTAGCTTGGAATTAAAAGTATTTAGTCTGTGAGGGTTTGCCTTGTTACAATTTATGGGAGAGTGCCACTTGGCACTCTCCCATAAATTGTAACAAGACAAAGACTCAAAGAGACATGAACAAATTTGGATGACCAAAAATAATTTAGCACTCTACCAGATGAGAAGTACAAGATGAGAAATGTGAAATGCAAGGATGTTCAGAAGCATAAGCCAGGGAGCTGCCATCCATGAGCTAAAGACATTTATATACTGGGTATATACAGTACAGGCATCACAAAAGTGGTCAAAAAATTCTAAACAACTAGATACATTCATTTATTTATCTCACACCTATTGACGTAAAACATGGGATTTCCATTGTTCTGCCTGTACGATAAAAATAAAGTTGTATCGCACATGTACTGATACAAAACATGTTCAATTTCGTTTCCAAAGTAAACAGAGAAGGAAACCGTCTAAATAAATTACGTCAATCATCGGTCCAATACACCAGAGTCAAGATCACTTGGAAATTCAAAGTTCCTCATTTAGATTTGTTTACCCAGGATATTTAAACAATCAGATTCAAGGCAAAAAATTTACACAATAAAAATAACATTCTGACTCCTTGTTCCTTGACAAATACTTTCCACAACTGGTCATATAATGATGGAGTGTGCTAACACTTGGCAGGTGTCCTAGTCCTCAATCATGTGAAGTTTCAAAAACATTTGACTTTGTAGTTTCAGAGGGGAAGATTTTTGCAAAATCCATCAATCAGAATCAGGGAATGTCTCTGGTGGCCATATTTTCCAACCAACGGGAACAAAAAGAGTATTGTTTGTAGAGGGCCTCCTATAGACCATTCCTGCAAAGTTTGGTTCACGTCGACTCAGTAGTTCCATAGAATATGAAAATGTGATTCCCCATAGGGTTTCTATAGTAACTATAAGCCACAATTGTGGCCATGTTTGCAACACGATCAACATTAAATGAGAATCACTGGTAGAGGGGTTCCCAGTCATCAACCATGCAAAGTTTCAAAACATTTGGCTCTGTGGTTTCAGAGGAGAATATTTTTCAAAATCCACCTATCACAATAAAAAAAATGCTTCTGGCAGCCATGTTTTTCGATGCATGGTAACAAAAATGAGGAGCATTTGTAGAAGAACTCCCATATACTATCCCTGCCAGGTTTGGTTCACATCGGCTCAGCGGTTACAGAGAAGAAGATGAAAATGTGAAAAGTTTACGGATGCCGGATGCCAGATGCTAAGTGATGTGAAACGCTCACATGGCCTTTTAGGCCTGGTGAGCTAATAATAATATAAAACAGGCCTAATAATAGCAATAAAGACACTCATATAGTAGATACAGGCATCTAAGAGGCTTCTTATATAGTTTTCAACACTGGGTGAGCGATGTTCCCTTTAATCCCAGCGAACCAGGAATGGACAGAGCACCAACAAACCAAGCAGCGTTAGGCGTCCTTATGCGATAGCCGAAAACAAAATTAAAGAGCATCGTCATAACTTTTCTCCAACAATAACAGATCAATCCCCCTATCCCCAAGAAATATGTTCAATCCCACAGTGCTTTTGTGCCTCTCAAAATCATATGCTCTATCGGGTCTATCAACATAGCAAAACCAGAGAGTTGCACTCTCCCCTTAAATGTTACTTTAAGGCTTTGTGCGGCCACTACCTTCAATTGTTGCTAGGTATATGCCTAGAATGTATATTATACCGTATCTGTTAGCCCACAGACGTGGCAAAAACCTATGTGACATTTGGAAAATCCATTCTAAGGCTGTTAAATGTATCAATACCCCACCCATGCAGTAGGCCAAAGCGTGAGAATGAAGGCAAGGTGTGTTGCAAAATGGAGAAGGGGTAGTTTGTGATATTTGTAAAGGGAGCAGGGTTATTACTGGGAATAAACAAGCCAAGACCAATACCGGGTCTGGACCTGCGTTGCTGCATGCAATGCATGCAATTGAATCAGCAAACAGGAAGTGGCTGCACGGAAGCCGAGAAAAGTTTGACGAAAAATTTCAATGTTCAGTGGGTACAGTAAAATTTCAAAGTATCGGCAAACAGGAAGTGGCTGCACGGCAGATCTGAAAATTGCTTACACGATACAACTCATCATTATGAAGCAGCAGACCAAATATAAAATCATTCCCTTTCATAGAAGCCAAGAAAAGCTTGACGGAAAAGTGTTTCGGACGGACTGACGGATGTGACGGACGGAGTCGAGCGGTTACCAGACCTGCTCTGCCGCTGGCAATGCGGGTAATAATAAAAAGAGACCAATAAGTGAGAGGATCAGGGAGCACCTCAGGAATGTAAGATTACATGAAGATAAACCAGCATTTATTCATTTCAACGGCGATGGACATGGGAGCGAGAAGGACATGACAGTAGCTATTTAATTAGGATATTATCAAGCCTGAAAATAATTTTCCTCATGCTTCCAGACAAAATGTCAGACACCAAATGAATCATGTCTGTCGTTTAAGAATGATATCTGACATATTACAAAATGGAGTTTGAGTATTCGAAATAATGTGAGCTCGTCGAGCTCGTTCCAACGAGGGTTCACATGATATGGTTTTGTTGAAATTTTTTGAAAAATTTAAAAAAATGATATTTAAAATAATAAATTTTGATATCGTCTGCGTTGGGTAAAGGGTTAAAACTGCTCATGGAATTATATAGTGTTCATACAGCGCCATTCCAAACTGTAACATTACCGCTGTGATAAACTTGTTTATGATTGTTCCACTATCAATAATGTAGTTTCTTGTTGGATATTTAGCAACGAAGAAGGCTGTTGGCCAAAAGCTTTGCACAATATGAGCGTCTTTATTGCTAATAGGCCTAATCGCTTGTGGAAATATTCAGTCTATCAAATATTCAGTCTGTCGCAAACCGCCATTCGTCAATCACTATTTTCCATTTGCCAATCACTAAGCGTTATCCTGAATCTGACCTCCCTGGAGATGTTGTATACCAAATAGGAAGCCCAAACATTAACCCAGGGAACTAATTTGGACAAACTTGAGCCTGACTCCCCTAGAGATGTTGTAAACAAAATATGGAAGGATTCTGACAAGTGAATCTGGAGAAGATTTTTGAAGAAATTCCCTCATATTGTACTAAGATGATTTTCAGGTTCCCATATGGAGCCCAAATATTAATCCAGGCACTCGAATTGAACAAACTTGAATCTGACCCAACTAGAGATGTTGTATACCAAAATATGAAAGTATTCTGACTGGTGGATCTGAAGAAGAAGATTTTTAAAGACATTTCCTCATATTGCACTAAGTTAAAATTTGGGTTACCACAGTGAGCCCAAATATACACCTAGGGACCCAATTTGAACAAACTTGAATCTGCCCCCCCCCCCACCCCCCCCAAGAGATGTTGTACACCAAGTATGAAAGCATTTGGACCGGTGGATCTGAAGAAGAAGATTTCTAAAAATTATCCCCAATATTGAACTAAGTTAAAATTTGGGCCTCCACAGGAAGCCCAAATATTAACCTAGGACTTGGTTTGAACAATCTTGAATCGGACCCTCATAACAGTGATGTTGTCAAGAGTTGATTGTTAATTTGTTATATATATTAGTTTGTAGGACGTTATTGTATGAAAGGGTCAGTCAGTTTGTTTGTGAGAACATACATTTAGATTGGTATGTCGAGTTCTCTGTAGCATGTTCGTGGAATTTATAATTCTTTGAAGGCCTCACAAAGTAGATCTTCTGTTTCTCGGGCCATTATTTGTGAAATTGCATGCGGGCGAGCGGTTTTATATTTTATTTTTTATTTCAGTAAATACTTCTTTGCCATCAAAAGTTCATGTTCTTGGTTCAAGTTTTAGGCCTCACAATCTACAGAAAAGCATGGGTGGTGGTGTATTTCATCCCTTGAGTGCAAGAAGGCTTTGCAATGTTAAAGCATTGCAAAGCCTACTTGCACTCAAGGGACAAATTCATCAATTTTTTTAACTTGGGTAAAAGATCAGACATAAACCATTTAATTTTTATTTTTTTCAAGTTTAAATTGGTTATAAAAAGAGACCATGCGGCAGCCAAAAGGACCATGTGGAAGGGTCTGAGAAACAGATTTTTTATTTTTTTAGGCCTAATGTAATCTGAAACGAATGTTTTTTTATTTTTCTGTCCAGTAATGTGAGTGCTTGATGAGTGTGTCGAGTCTTTGCAGAGTACCAAAATAACACAAAAAATCAATGATCTCGAGCGTGGGAATGATATGAAAAAAATGTAACAGTAACATGTAAGCTGGGGGCAGTCGAAAAGTTATTTTAAAGTGCATGGGCAGACTGAATAATAGGATAGCATAGGACGTTTTGGGGAATGGCCCTACGTCGGAATAATTAAGTGGGCAGTGGACCCACCGTTGGTGCCAGTGGACACACCCTTTCAAGAGTCGATTGGCAACGGCCACCGAGAGACTCTAAAAGTTATTGCAATATGATGTTGTTGGTGTAGATTGAAGTATTTCGGCTAAATCTGAACGGACCTGAAATATATACATGTACACTGGAATGAGCCACACGATTAACATTACCGTTAAGCCTAAATTTTGGAACCACGAGCAATCATTGTAGTAATAGTATACTGAAGTGTTTATAGTGCCTGCAGTACTGAATGAATCAGACAGAGCGAATGTGAGTTATATGTAGCAACTATAGATATATGTATAATTCCGAGGAGAATTCGCCATGGACGTCTATATCTTGTCAGAACGTTCCTGTGAGAACTACACATTGAGTTAACGATTCAGCGGAGATTAACAGACAGTCGCCAGAGCGAAGCAACGTTGAGTGTGTTGATTATAATCAGGAACGAACAAACAGTGTTAATAAGCTACGACATCGGGAGTGAACAGTTGGAGCAGTAGCACAGAGGCATCTCTGGAAGAACATTCTTTTTTTCAAGGACTGGTAATGTAATTGTAAATGAGTGGAAGTGTGTGGATGCGTGTGGAAATATGTGAGTAAGTGATGAGGCAATCTAGCAATGTAGAAGTCGGGCAATAATTAAAGATTATACAGTATTGTGAATAGTATATTTAACCGTACAGTTAAAACTAGAAGTCCTGTCACGAATAGTGCGCTTATCTAGGCTTAATTGCGCGTTGGAATTGCGCGGAATTGCCATATCGAATGGCATCCAAATCACGGCAGGGTCTCCTGGTTACCCATAGCAAACATATGCAATGTTTCTGCCAATGGACCTCCGGGTTACCCGGAGGTCCATTGGCTGAAACATTGCTTGTGCACAGGCCATATGTACAGAATTTGATGGTTTTACTTGGGCCATAACGCGCATATTAACGTGCATATCAACGTGCTATTTGTGCGCATTTCGTGACAAGACTTCTAGTTTTAACTGTATATTCGCTTCTCCAATTCATAGAAACCAAGAGGCTAAGATTCCCGACCCTTTTTGCTCGTCAGAGTAGGTTCACTGAGTCGACCATGCCAGCAAGGTACGCACACTCAGTCTAGCGGAAAGGTAAATTACCACATCACCCACAGGGGTGCTGTGATACCAAACATTAAAAGATTCTGATGGGTGGTTCTGAAGAAGAAGATTTCTAAAGAATATTCCCCATACTGCCCTAAGTTAACATTTTGGGCTCCTGTACAGAGCCCAAATATGAACCAATGGGCTTTATTTTAATAAACTTGTTATCTGACCAGAACCCCCCCCCCCCCCCCCCCCCCCCCCCCACCACCCATGAATGATGTATACCAAATATCAAAAGATGACGGACGGAGAGCAATGAGATTTGCTGAGCTTGACTTTGTGAAGGTGAGCTAAAAAATACTAAGATTAGGCCACACAAAGTAGATCGTCTGTTTCTCAGGCCATTATTTGTGAAATTGCATGCGGGCGAGCGTTTTTTTATTTTTTTTTTTATTTCAGTAATTATTTCTTAGCCATCAAAGTTCATGTTCTTGGTTCAAGTTTTAGGCCTCATAATCTACAAAATAGCATGGGTGGTGTTGTATTTCATCCCTTGAGTGCAAGAAGGCTTTGCAATGCTAAAGCATTGCAAAGCCTTCTTGCACTCAAGGGACAAATTCATCAATTTTTTTAACTTGGGTAAAATATCAGACATAAACCATTTAATTTTAATTTTTTTAAAGTTTAAATTAGTTATAAAAAGAGAGCATGCGGCAGCCAGAAGGACCATGCGGGAGGGCCTGAGAAACAGATTTTTTTATTTTTTTAGGCCTTACCAACTATCTTTGATAAATAATTTGGAACTGGAGCAGTTTATCAGTAAGTAAAGTAATAATGCTGTATAAAATGGTGTAAATTGACCCAACACAGTACATGTATGCACCTGGTGCCATTTAACCACAGACACGTACATATAGAATAGCAGGTGCTACTTATACTCAGTAAAATGTAACACATGATGATTACTCATGTACTCAACAACTAGTTCTTATATCTACAACAACAAGAAAATCATTCTACAATACAGACACACTACAAAATTCTCCAAGCTGTTTGCTTCTAATAATTAAATGGTTCTATTTAAAATAAGCTTACAGTTAAAACTAGAAGTCCTGTCATGAACTGTGCGCTTATCTAGGCTTAATCCACAGCTACCTAATATTACTTTTGTTCTCTGTCATGAAAACAAGCCCTATAAAATCACACCAAGTACGGTTTTGATGAGAACAGCTCAGTAAAACAGTATCAATATCTGGATATTGGGACGGTTTTGAAACAGTCCCAATAACTAGATATTTGTACGATTGTCACGGTACTGTAATCATAACCATTCAAAAGTAAAGATGCTGTGAAGGAGGTGTGAAAAACTTTCTAACACATGAATTATCGACGAGCTTTTCTCGACAGAGCTACGGAATTGAGTGTGCATCGTGTCCAAATTATAATGTACTTTTTAATTTTTTTATTGCTTTTAATAACCAACAGCCCTGGTAACCTAAAAAGGACTCCTGTGGAAACTTCGGAAGTGATGCAGTGCTTGTTTGCTGTGGTAAACAAGTTCAGTTTTACTGGTAAAATAGGACCTGGTCACCAGTGCCCGGGGAAGAAGTCCCCTAAAATGGGCAGCATGGGTGTAAACGATTGGCTAAACTTGACTTTACACCTTTTTTTGCGGTCACAATTAGCCATAGCTGAAGAAAAGTGACCTTAAACACCAGTAAATAAATAAATAACCTAAAAAAAAACGCCCTTTTTCAAATATTAAGATGGCAATCAGGCACCACCACCCGCCACCCCTGAGGGAAAGCGAACCTCTTCTCCAGATAAAAAAAAAAGAATTATTCTTCCAAATGCTTTAAAAATGAATGATTATAAATTTATCTGCCGCACTTTCGATGAGGGATTGAATAAGTGTTCAACCCTTGAGCTGAGACATTATATTAGCGAGAGAAAAAATTACGTCATGATGTGAGTTCACTTCGAAGCCACAGATCTGTTCACAATATCTGAACTCCTGATGCGTGTCATAACTTCAATAGACTTTCTAGCAAGCAAACAATGGGTTATGCCCATTTTGTTTTTCGGGGGTAGATCAAGCAAAAAGTGTTTTAAAATGTTGTTTTACTCTTGTCAAACTTTCTAAAATATAATTTTGACTTTTGTTAACATTCAGGGGCTGTGGATTAAATCACATATATCACTATTTTGTGTACTATATGGGTAAATAATTGTACAGTTGTGCAGGTGTCCTCCAATATTTGGACTCGGCTGCGCCTCGTCCAAAATATCTCTGGACACCTGCACAACTGTACAATTATTTACCCATAAAATAGTGATATATCTATTACTTAATTGCGCGTTGGAATTGCGCGCAATTGCCATATCGAATGGCATCCAAAGCACGGCAGGTTCTCCTGGTTACTCATAGCAAACACAGGCAATATTTCTGCCAATGGACCTCCGGGTTGTGCACTGGCCATATGTACAGAATGTGATAGCTTCACTTGGGCCATAACGCGTACATTAACGCGCATATCGACGTGCTATTTGTGCGCATTTCATGACAGGACTTTCAGTTTTAGCTGTACCTGCTTTGTCAGGGCTTAACATTCGAGACTCAATCTCAATGACAGAAATAAAGCATATATATCCAGAAAGGGCCAGTGACTGGCCGTTTATTAACATATTGAATGATAACGACAGTATTAACATAACTTTATTAAATTATTAATCTTGCATGTTTTATCAGAAAGACCTGACAATCTTTTAGAACTATCTCGACTCCAAGGCTGAATATTACATGCACATATGAATACAAAGACATGCTGTTTCCATCTTAAAAGAATTTCCATCAAAATAAATACAGTTAAAACTAGAAGTCCTGTCATGAAATGTGCACAAATAGCACGTTGATATGTGCGTTAATGTACGCGTTATCGCCCAAGTAAAGCTATCAAATTCTGTACATATGGCCTGTGCACAAGCAATGTTTCAGCCAATGGACCTCCGGGTGACCCGGAGGTTCATTGGCAGAAACATTGCATGTGTTTGCTATGAATAACTAGGAGAACCTGCCGTGCTTTGGATGCCATTCGATATGGCAATTGCACACAATTCCAACGTGCAATTCAGCCTAGATAAGCGTAGTATTCGTGACAGGACTTCTAGTTTTAACTGTAGCAACAAATAACGTGTGATCTCACTTCAGCTAGCTGGACTACATGTTAGTTGTTTCTATTTATTCAAGTGGAAATCCCGTCAAGATGTAAAACAGTATAAAGAAGAAACAGAGAATCGGACAAGAATCTCATAACACTCTTTTTCCCATGTTATATTGACTAACCAGCCAGAGGATTATGATATAAGCCCTTTATTTCAGGCCTGTAAGAGATGCGTGCTTCCTTTATTAGACTTACAGTTAAAACCAGAAGTCCTGTCATGAAATGTGCGCTTATGTAGGCTTAATTGCGCGTAGGAATTGTGCGCAATTGCCATACCGAATGGCATCCAAAGCACGGCAGGTTCTCCTGGTTACACATAGCAAACACATGCAATGTTTCTGCCAATGGATCTCCGGGTTACCCGGAGGTCCATTGGCTGAAACACTGCTTGTGCACAGGCCATATGTACAGAATTTGACAGCTTTACTTGGGCCATAACACGTACATTAACGAGCATATCAACATGCTATTTGTGCGCATTTCATGACAGGACTTCTAGTTTTAACTGTATATAGACTAACCTGCCAAAGGATTATGATATAAGCCCTTTATTTCAGGCCTGTAAGAGATGCGTGCTTCCTTTATTAGACTGTGTGGTGTTGTGGTCTGGGTGGAAATGCCACTTCACATGTGTTTCTGTGACAATACACAGACTTACACAGCAGAGATGCATCACATACACATGTTTTATCCAACGCAGACGATATCAAAATTTATTATTTTAATTACATGTACTATTTTTCAAAATTTTACAAAAAATTTCAACAAAACCATATCATGTAACCCCTCATTGGAATGAGCTCGATGAGCCTGTTTCAATGAGGGGTCACATGAAATAGTTTTGTTTAAATATTTTGAAAAATGTATTTCTTTTAAATGCTGAATTTGCAAATAACGCGGGCGGATGCAGGCGATTCGCTAGGTAAAGGGTTAAATAATGATACTTTTGTATCCATATTTATCTAGTATTTACTTAAAAACGAAAATATATGAGTGAAAACAATCTTGTATCATTATTGTAGAAACAATAAAAAGCCACATGATGTCACGGGAAATGTACCCCTGATGGACTATTTCAGTCTTACTTGTAATCATATGTCATCCCCTTCAAAAATCAAATTATTTATTTATTTATTGGTAGTTAAGGTCACATATTTCTGCACAATGGCTAACCATGACCGTGACAGTTGTACGGGTGGAGGAAGCCGGAGTACCTCGAGAGAACCACCGAGCAACTGGCAGCTCCCCAACATACCAACTCCACACAAGCAGGATTAGCATTGGTTGAAGACAGGTGCACCATCGACGTGCAGTATGCCTTAGATACAACGTCACTGTGCCTCCACGTGGGCAATGAGGGTCAAAAATCAATAATTAATATGCTGCAACAAACGATGCTTCATATTTCCCTAAACATATATTCCATGTCAAAGGGAGTTGCATGTTGCAGAACATAAACCATCCACCTTTCAAAACACCAAAATAGAGAAAATGAAGACCAATCACAATAAACAAGGTGACAGCAAGAAAGTTTTGAAAGGTAATGTCAATCTCGTTTTGATTTGCATGCTTCTAAGAATTACGAATGAAGTGACATCACATATTTAAAGAGATCCTTGTGCACTACAAAAATACAATTCCTTAGTTATTTTCACAAACCACCGCAACAGTTAACTGGTAGAGTGCTAAATAATTTTTTGTCAGCAATATTTGTTCACATGTTTTTGCCTTGTTACAATTTATGGGAGAGTGCCTATGGGCACTCTCCCATAAATTATAACAAGGCATATCCTTACAGACTAAATAATATCACTTCGAAAATATTATAAAGCACAGTCATTGAATATGAGGCCTTTGAATTGTGGTACCTGCACTTCTGAATAAAGCCCAAATTTGGGCTTCTAGCACTCTACCAGTTAAGTGTGCATGTAAAGAAATTTGGAGTATGAAATGGAGTGGAGTGAATCGGAGAAAACCCTGAAAAGTTAAAAGTGGGAGTTATCCAGCAATGACAGAAGTTTCTTGCTAGGAAACATGTTTAACCTTCTGGAGGTGGCTTCTAAAAATGAGACAATTCACACAAGTTACTTAAACCATATGAGGCTTGTGGCATGCACAACGCGGCTGGGTAAGCAAAAGTATTATTAACCAGAGATGTACACAGGAACAGCCCAATCAGTGAAGCCACGTTAGAGGGACCAGCTTGTATAGCATTTGTCAGATTAATCACACCCACAGGGGCTGGTTGTAACAAGGAGAGAGAATGTGTGACTTTCATGCTATCAAAGCAATCAAAGTCGAGCGACTAGGAACAAACACCTTAGTATTAACCCAGGACATTCAGGATTCAATGGTGAAATACATAAGGACCAGGAACAAGCGAGATGTGAGTGCACTCAGTGCATTGACTTAAGTGGAAAACAGGAGATAGTTTTTTGCCACTTCCATCAGAGAGATTTTTTGTGAAAGGTGAAGACCAGTACCGTCAACGTGATAAGCTTACCAACACTAGCGCACTAGAACAGACATTTTTTTCAAAAGGAGTTAGATAATTGTGTACATATTATTTTTTATCACATGACTCGTCCTTTTTGATCACATTAAAACATTTGATATTTTGTTTTCATATTAATCAGTGATAAAGCCTTCCATCAATTTCATTGGTCAATTTCAAAACTAGACAATCTGATTAGCTGAACAAAATACAACTGGGCCACATTTTCATAATTTGCATTATTAGAGTTGGGAGCTTTCATTGGTCAATTTCAAAACTGGACAATTTGATTGGCTAAACAAAATACAACTGGGTCACATTTCCTTTGCTGAACTGAAACTTGTCATTTGTTCCACATTTATAATGACAAATATATTTATTTCTACATGTAATTTTGAAACCATGAACTCCAAAGCCAGCGGCAAAATCACAGTTGAAGATGGATGGAAATTTCGGGTTACAGTGACCTATATGAGGCTTATGAGCGACTTTTACTCGATAAAATTTTTATGGTCGTTATAATATTTCAGGGTGTGTCGGGTTACCCTAAACACAGGTATTTGAGGAGGGGGTCTAATTTTGCAACAGACTCGAGGCAAAAATTATTGTTCTCAAACTTGAAACTCTCGAGATAATTTATGCAAATACATTGTGCTCAGGAAATCAGAGTACCGATATAGGATATTACGCAGGTGAGTTGAACTAGAAAGGGAGTCCCATTGACACAGACTGGTGCCAAATACATCATCTTACATGCAAATGCAATATATTATGTTTGTACAATGAAAACCGAAACCAAAAACCCGACTCTTTGAATGAAACCCAGGGCTTATATTTCGTCTAAATTTGTGAGAATCCATTTGGATTCTCGTGAAAATGGTTGCGAGAATCCATACCTACTATGAGTGTCCCATGATCCCATGACGCCACCATGGTTCAACCACTGTTGTATACTGATAACACATGCTAACCTTTTACCCAACACACCTTTTTAATTTTTAAAACTAAATTTGATAATTTTTAAACAATAAATAATAAATAAATGATAAAATAATTAAATGAACAATATTTACCAATGAAATCTTACAAATATGGCTGTCGTTGGAACCGGCTCAATGAGCCGGTTCCAATGACAGCCATACATGTATTTGTGCAATTTTATTGACAAAGTGTCAGGATATTTCAGGTCGTGTTAGCCTTCTATTAGTTAATTTGTTTCCGGTGTGTTAGATAAAGGGTTAAATTGACTCAATTCTTTTCACGCGAATCCTAGCAGAGGTGTAGCAAGAATCTACATGGATTCTCGTCGGTTTTATTGCGCGAATCTTTGTGCGAATTGATTCTCGGATTCTCGTCGAAATATAAGCCTTGGAAACCAAAACGGACAAGAAATTTGAAAACCACCCATCTCTAACCATGAGACAATACTCTCAAGTGCCTAATAATTTTACTGTGCGAATAGTACAGGGATGAAGGTGGAAAATTGCTGAAAATTAATAATTTTAGTACAGGATCGAATAACAGTACAGGGTGGAAAATTCCAAGATGTGAGCCAGCTGCTTTGCTCAGAGCCATTTTTATCATGCAGAACTCTGGTGCTTTTTAAGTGGTAAGTGCAAGATTACATTCAGTCATCATAATTTTCACATGTCTTTGACTTGTTGCAATTTATGGGAGAGTACATGTACCTACAGGCACTCTCACATCAATTGTACCAAGGCAAAACCTTTTAGACTAATTAATTCCATTTCTGCAATAGTATGAAGCAGAACATGCACTGAGTATTGGGTCATTGGGTTTCGGTAACAGTGCTTCCGAATAAAGCCCAAATAAATGCTTTCAGCTCTCTACCAGTTGACATTTCCATTGCATCCTGCATTTTCTTGTACCTTACAAGAATGTTTTTGTGAACTTCTGGAGATAAGCGGCTGCTCTGCACATTCGATCGCCAAAAATTAATAATCATACAGGAGGAAATTTTGTTAAAAAAATAATAATCATACATACATTCTTAAAAATGCAGACGGGCTAAAAATCATTTTCCCCACATCGCCTTGGGCAGCAATTAGCTCTCCTCAAGCTTACGAAAGCTAAAAGTGGCAAAATGAAGTTGTACTCTTAATGAATTCTGCCTTGAGGGCTTTGTACATTTTATTTGGTGCTGCTAACCAGGTAGTCTCTGCGAGATGGCTACACTGCCCTTCCCGCACCTCCGGGCCTTTTAAGGCCCGGAGGTGTGGGAGGGGCAGTGTGGCCATATTGCAAAGACCACTAACATAGCAGAGATCTGAAAACCTGTGGGTTTTAGGAATAGACTGTTGTTGTGGTAATCATTATTTTCTAAGGCTAGGAGGGCTATTTTTTGCCCTCCTCAATTTTTTTAAGGCGAGCGAATAAATCGCTCTCCTGAAAATGCCAGGCCTGTACATATATGATTATTACAAGTTCAGGAGAACCAGTGTTTCTTATTTAGAGATGGCTGCAAGTTTGGAACAAGGCACAAGGTTGAATGGCAATTTTTGTGACACGACCCAATGAGTTCCTGTTCCAAATTATAAACACCAAATTTAGAAACATTACGTCATTATTACAATCATACTTTGACATTGTGGAAATACTGCTCATCCGTGGAAAGTGACCGGTCCACGGCGGCTGTACTGTATAAAATACTGCTCACCCGTGGAAAGTGACCAGTCAAGTGATCAGTCCCTGCTGGCTGTACTGTATGAAATACTGCTCATCCGAGGAAAATGACCCTTCAATTGACCAGTCCACGGCGGCTTTACTGTATGAAATACTGCTCATCCGTGGAAAGTGACCAGTCCATGGTGGCTTTACTGTATGAAATACTGCTCATCCATGGAAAGTGACCAGTCCACGGCGGCTGTACTGTATGAAATACTGCTTACCCATGGAAAGTGACCAGTCAAGTGATCAGTCCCTGGTGGATGTACGGTATGAAATACTGCTCATCCGAGGAAAATGACCCTTCAAGTGACCAGTCCACGGCGGCTGTTCTGTATGAAATACTGCTTACCCGTGGAAAGTGACCAGTCCACGGCGACTGTACTGTATGAAATACTGCTCATCCGTGGAAAGTGACCAGTTCATGGCGGCTGTTCTGTATGAAATACTGCTTACCCGTGGAAAGTGACCAGTCCACGGCGGCTTTACTGTATGAAATACTGCTCATCCGTGGAAAGTGACCAGTCCATGGCGGCTTTACTATATGAAATACTGCTCATCCATGGAAAGTGACCAGTCCACGGTGGCTGTACTGTATGAAATACTGCTTACCCGTGGAAAGTGACCAGTCAAGTGATCAGTCCCTGGTGGCTGTACGGTATGAAATACTGCTCATCCGAGGAAAATGACCCTTCAAGTGACCAGTCCACGGCGGCTGTTCTGTATGAAATACTGCTTACCCGTGGAAAGTGACCAGTCCACGGCGACTGTACTGTATGAAATACTGCTCATCCGTGGAAAGTGACCAGTCCACGGCAGCTGTACCGTATGTCAGGTACTGGTTTTGCAAAGGGTTAGTTACATCTTCTGGTTATAAAATAATTTCATAATTACCTGAATAACTGCAGATGTGCAATGTACGATGTACAATGTCAACCCTACCCAGCATAATGGCCAAAAACAGCCATTACTAATTTCAAAAAACATTCAAACTCACCTTATGACCCCTTATTGGAATATTGGAATTGATTGTGGAAAGGTTTTTACTGAATTCAAAAAATGAAAACATATTCTATTTTTAATTATTAGCTTGTTAAGTCTCATTATGATAAAAGATTGTGTAGAATCACAATGTGTACATAACACATGTGTATGTAATGATCAGCTCCAGATAACTGTATAGAAATACCACAGAAGTGTGGCTGGCAAGTATTCCAACATATTTACTATTTACTTCATACAATAATCTATGCTTAGAAAAACAGATGCTCATATTAAATTCCACTTGATAGTTTGCATGTACAAAATATTATAGAGGGTGTTGCTCAACCATAAAAATCTTCAGTGAATCTTATATCCCTGAACTTAATGACTTTTTACTTCCTGACTTCCAATATGAAGAGCAAAAAAAAAAAAAAATAGATTCATACATTCAGTTAGTTAACTTGTAGACCTGGGGTAAAAATTAAACTGACCTCGGAAAAATTAAATTACAAAAAAAACACAGAAGATCAGTGCTGGAAATCTACAAAATTGATGGGTGCAGTTTTACACGAAATCAGAGAGTAACCCTTTGAAACAAAGCGGCTGCTTTTCCAGCCAGGAACATGATACGTAATAACGCCATTAAATAGGATGGCTGTTCAGTACAGTTAAAACTAGAAGTCCTGTCACGAACTGTGCGCTTATCTAGGCTTAATTGCGAGTAGGAATTCCGCACAATTGCCATATCGAATGGCATTCAAAACACGGCAGGTTCTCCTGGTTACTCATAGCAAACACAGGCAATGTTTCTGCCAATGGACCTCAGGGTTACCCTGAGGTCCATTGGCTAAAACGTTGCTTGTGCACAGGCCTCATGTACACAATTTGATAGCCTTACTATGGTCATAACACGTATATTAACGCGCAGATCAACGTGCTATATGTGCGCATTTCAGGACAGGACTTTTAGTTGTCACTGTAAATGTGTGGGGTAGACCAATCAGTATTTTCAACGTGCAGCCCCGTGGCTGCACATTGAAAATACTGATTGGTCCACCCGAAATAATGAATATGGACTCTTCTAATTGCTGCCATTGAACTGGCATGGAAGATACCACTAGAGTTCAAAGGGTTTGAACAACAAAAAAACCACAGATTTGTATTTACATTTATTGCTAGACAAAACAAGCTCTCATAAAATACTGATTTCAGTCCAGTGCACATTCCCTGGAAACATTAGCTTAACAAGTTTTAACATACTGGGAAAACTTTCAAGAGAAATTGAACTCTTTCACTTAACACCAATATCCGTCTCTCATTCTTCACAAAAATTGCCATTCAAATTTTATTATTTTTTATTTATTATTTATTTATTTATTGGTGTTTAAGTTCACATACTTATTCACAACGGCTAATCATGACCGTGACAGTATAACGGGTGGAAGAAGCCGGAGAGAACAACTGAGCATCGACGAGCAACTGTTAGCTCCTCAACATTCTAACTCTGTTCAAACTCTCTTCAAGCAGGGTCACAGCGGTTGATGACATGTGCACCATCGACATGTAGTACACGGCATCACTATGACCCAATGTAGGCAACCGGGATAAAGTGCCTTGCCCAAGGACACAATGCCCAAACACATAACGCAGGTCATCCTTATTTTTTCAACTGTTCTCTTGGAAACCTAGCTTTAAAACTCTCAATGGAAGGAGGTGGTCACATGTACACAAACACTGTACCAAATAGTGTAAAATCAGAGTTTAACCATTTACCTAACACGAAAGGCAGACAACATTTGCAAACAACATATTGAATAACTAATTTTTTTCATTTTTTGTGTCAAAAGTATATATAGGTTATGACCCCTCATTGGAAAAAGCTCAATGAGCTCATTCCAAAGAGGTGTCATAAGCTATGTTGTTGTTTTGGGGTTTTTTTTGTTGGTGGGGGGGGGGGGGGGGGGGGGGGGGGGATTATGAAAAAAATAATGTAAATAAAGTGGTGTTTTTTGTGAATAGAGGTGGCTGGTTTGGGCCATTTCGTTGGGTAAAGGGTTAAAAATTTCTCCTAATTTGTGAGAATCAAGCGCAGTTCTCTTGAACTACTTCTGCGAGAATCAATTTTCAGTTCTGAAATAATTTAGAATTTGAGAGTAATATTATACCCTTGCAACGTGGGAAATATGAAAAAATAATCTAAATAAAGTCGTGATTTTTGTGAATAGCGGTGGCTGGTTTTGGCCGTTACGTTGGGTAAAGAACTAAAAATTTCTCCTAATTCGTGAGAATCAAAAGCAGTTCCCTAACTACCTCTGCGGGAATCAATTTTCAGTTCTGAAATAATGTAGTATTTGAGGGTAATATTATACCCTTGCAACGTGCAACCAATACATATTACTTTGAAAAAAATAAACATCATAAAGTACATGGAGAGTGTATTGTAACTAAATCACCCATGGAGTAGAGTTATCACCCAAGCTGTAACTTTAAAATTTTAGTTCATATTGACAAAAACCACAAGCAATGTTTCAGCCAATGGCCCTCCGGGTATAACCCGGAGGTCCTTTGGCTGAAACTTTGCTGGTGCTGGTTATGCTTTGCAACAAATTTGCAATTATTCCTCGGGTGGACTCTCCACTCTGCGGGTGATTTAGAGACAATACACTTTCCATGTACTGTATTTATAATATTTACTAGAGTTTAACCTTCAAGGGCCAAAACAATTCAAAATTTTATTGAGTTTCCTGTCTTACAGTTAAAACTAGAAGTCCTGTCACGAACTGTTCGCTTATCTAGGCTTAATTGTGCGTAGGAATTGCGTGCAATTGCCATATCGAATGTCATCCAAAGCCTGGAAGGTTTTCCTGGTTACGAGTTCATAGCAAACACTGGCCATGTTTCAGCCAATGGACCTCCGGTTACCCGGAGGTCCATTGGCTGAAACATTGCTTGTGCACAGGCTATACGTACAGAATTTGATAGCCTTACTAGGGTCATAATGCGTAGATTAACACACAGATCGACGTGCTATTGGTGCGCATTTCATGACAGGACTTCTAGTTTTAACTGTTGTTATTTATTTATTGGTGTTTAAGGTCACATATTTCTGCACCATGGCTAATCATGACCACGACAGTTTTACAGGTGGAGGAAGACAGAGTACCCAGAGAGAAACACCGTGCAGCGGCGAGCAACTGTCAGCTCCCCAACATATGAACTCCACACAAGCAGGGTTAGCATTGGTTGAAGACAGGTGCACCCTCGTCGTGCAGTACGCCTTAGTACACGTCACCGTGCCCCTACGTGGGCAATGGGGGTGAAGTGTCTTGCCCAAGGACACAATGCGGTTGCCGCAGGTGGGATTCGAACCGAGGACCTCGCAGCCTGCAATTCTACCTACTGAGCCAACGCGCCCCCAGTTTTAACTGTACATGCTCACGAAAAACACGTTCCAACGCACAGGATTTTGGAGGCCTTGCTGATGGAAGTTACAGTACCTCAACAGTGGTTTCTAGTGAAGTCTTGGCTGCTTGTACATGTGAAGGCAGCCAAGACTTCAAAAGATGCCAAGTGCTGCAAAGTCCAAGTATTACTTTATTATGAGCAAGCCAAAAAATGAGTAGAATTCTACAGGCAGTAGGAATCTGTGGGGCCTATTTTACCAGTAGAAAAGAGCTTGTTTACTACAGTAAAAAGCACAGCCCCACTTTCAGGGGTTTTCACGGGGTTAAAAAGGATGGATAGAACCCTGGATGATAAATATTCCACTACCTGACACCATTCTTGGGGAACTTACAGGGAGATCTAGAAAGCTCCACAGAAATGGGGTCAAAGATTGGAATAATCAAAACATGGGAAAATGACTTAGAAATGTTCTTTGTTATTATCCAATAAACTATTTCAACTGGTACTGTACATGTACAGTTAAAACTAGAAGTCCTGTCATGAAATGCGCACAAATAGCACGTTGATATGCGCGTTAATATACGCGTTATGGCCCAAGTAAAGCTATCAAATTCTGTACATATGGCCTGTGCACAAGCAATGTTTCAGCCAATGGACCTCCGGGTAACCCGGAGGTCCATTGGCAGAAACATTGCATGTGTTTGCTTTGAGTAACCAAGAGAAACTGCCGTGCTTTGGATGCCATTCGATGTGGCAATTACGCGCAATCCCAACGCGCAATTAAGCCTAGATAACCGCACTATTCGTGACAGGACTTCTAGTTTTAACTGTATTACAAACCTACATTTTAGACTAATACAATAAGCACTGATATGGCCATAGTACAAGGTCAACTTTTCAAGAAAGATGATTTGACAGATCAATAAGTAATACAAATTTGTAGAATGTTGGCTTTCTTACAGACAGTAGTTGATTACAATCTACAACAGAGCAGCACCTGATTTGTAGTACAGTTGAAACGATAAGTCCTGCCACTGTATTGTGCACTATTTTGAAGAAATAGTGTGCTGAGTACATGTAAGCACACTTTCTGTCCCAATCAAGCTCAAACTGCCCCGGTAGCATATTTATTTATTTATGTTTAACAACACTTTAACCTGCTAAGGTCATATCGCGTCGGTGACAGTTTTACGGGTAGAGGAAGCCGGAGTACCTGAGAGAACCAGCGAGCAAAGATGAGTAGGTGCCAGCTCCCCAACATCGTAACTCCACAATGCAGCAAAGGCAGGGTTAGATTGGTTTAAGAAATGTGCACCATCGACGTGCAGTATGCCTTAGTAGTGCACAGTGTCAGCACGTCCCGATGCGGACAATCAGAGTTAAGTGCACTGCCCAAGGACAAAACGTTGGAGTCCAAATCGATCGCTCAGACGGTCACCCATCCAAGGCCTAACCAGGTTCGACATTGCATAACTTCGGTGATCGGATGAGAACCGGTTACAGTTAAAACTAGAAGTCCTGTCACGAATAGTGCACTTATCTAGGCTTAATTGCGCGTTGGAATTGCGCGCAATTGCCATATCGAATGGCACCCAAAGCACGGCAGGTTCTCCTGGTTACTCATAGCAAACACGTGCAATGTTTCTGCCAATGGACCTCCGGGTTACCCGGAGGTCCATTGGCTGAAACATTGCTTGTGCACAGGCCATATGTTCAGAATATGACATCTTTAATTGGGTCATAACGCACACATTAACGCACATATCAACGTGCAATTTGTGCGCATTTCGTGACAGGGCTTCTAGTTTTAACTGTACCACAACGCAATACCACAGCACCAGCTCCCCCCCCCTCCCCCCCCCCCCACCTCATTAGCATAACTCAATTCCTGTAAAAAATCATTGAGCCCAACAATTCTATATGAGTAGAGATCATTAACACCATTCCTAACCTCTACTGGGATACATGTATATGTAATGACGTAAACACTAACAGACATTAAAATTTGACTGCATATACATGCACAGAAGAGAGCAGATTATTACTCAATCGTAGCGCCAAATATTGTCAACTCAAAAAGTATTTATAATTGTTCATAACAGTAAAAGAAACACTCGCAAACACATGGATCACCGGGTGCAACCTGGTGGTCAATGTGATGAAAGATTGCAAGTGTTTCTTGAGTTTTGTCCTCAGAAATTGTATATAATTACTAAGTGAAAAATTGCGACATCGACGCCATAGCTGCGACGGGTGGTGCAATCTCACAAAATTCTAAGTTCATCAAGGGCCATAACTCCAAGAAAAATATTTGGAACAACACATGCATTGAACAGTGGCTAGACATCAATAAGATACACTTACATGCCAAATATAAAGTCATTCCAAGTATTTCAAAAGTTATTGAGTTTTGAAACTCATTGGTCACAGACAGATCGACGGACCCGACAGACCTACAGACCGACCGACATTGCCACTTATTGAGCTGCTAGTTGCAGCTAAAAATCTATCCCACAGCGATTCAGTAGTAATCCACCCTCCACGTACTGTAGACTCAATATTTTCTTTCTGTTTTATCGGTTCAGTTAGTGATTTCACTACTGATATCACCAACACGGCATTATATTTTGCATTGCACATCGAAAACTCTTGCAGGGTTCATACAAAAATCTGCTCACAAAGTTCAAGGGTTTTTCAAGGGCTTCTTTTTTTTCAAGAGCTACATATACTATTCAGCTTGTTGTATGAGCTCTAAAAATCTAAGATTCATGTGACACGGATCTGACTTTGGAAGTCAGGAAGTACTGGTACCCAAAGTGTGATCTGTGTTACAGTAATCTTGGTAAAACGTTCCATACTTTTTTATGTTTTTTTTAACTGAGCGACACGAGCGCAACAAACAAGTAAAAGGCGAGTACACATATATTTACAATGCCCAGGAAATAGCTTGGTATTCAAGGTTTTTTCAAGAGATTTCTGAAAGTTCAAGGGTTTCTCAAGGGCTAATTTCAAATTCCAGGGTTTTTCAAGAAAAAACTCATTTTCAAGGGTTTTTCAAGAGCTGTATGAACCCTGTCTTGTGTATTACAGACTATTTCATTCTTCTGCAGTAAGAAACACATTATCATTCTTCTGCAGTAAGTAGCGCATTAACTAAAGATCTTTTCTGTGCTAATTGTGACAGGCAGGGATGTGGCTATAGGGTTTCAGCTGGGGGGGGGGGGGGGGGAGGCACCGGTGTAAATTCCAACTGTAATACAGCTGCTGAAAAAAATATATTTTTTGAAAAATTTCAACAAAACCATATCATGTGACCCCTCTTTGGAACGAGCTCATAGAACTCGTTCCAAAGAGGAGTCACATGATATGGTTTTCTTGAAATTTTTTTTTAAATTTTAAAAAATGATATTTAAAATAATGAATTTTGAAATCATCTGCATTGGGTAAAGGGTTATGAACGCATTAACTAACAAGAATTGTCTGCGTTAAATGTGGGAGAACTTCTAGTTTCAACTGTAGTACAGTAAACTTGAAGAATTGGTTCTGTCTGGGAGACTACTCTTGTACAATATACTGTGATGGTCCGTTTCCAATAGTATTGATTATTTAGAGAATTGTCTAGTAGTTATCATGGTAAAGTGTTGAGGAAATGTGTATCCTACAGCCAGCTGTATTGACATTGCAAACCAAAAATAAATTGGCTAATCACTGCTCACAATTAACCACTTCAATGTTATACTGTTAAAACTAGAAGTCCTGTCACGAAATGCGCACAAATAGCACGTTGATATGCGCGTTAATGTACGCGTTATGACCCAAGTAAAGCTATCAAATTTTGTTCATATGGCCTGTGCACAAGCAACGTTTCAGCCAATGGACCTCCGGGTAACCCGGAGGTCCATTGGCAGAAACATTGCATGTGTTTGCTATGAGTAACCAAGAGAACCTGCCGAGCTTTGGGTGCCATTCGATATGGCAATTGCGCGCAATTCCAACGCGCAATTAAGCCTAGATAAGCGCACTATTCGTGACAGGACTTCTAGTTTCAACTGTACTTGTGTTAATTTATTGGGTTTTCAAGGACATGGTATACTACAGTATAGCCGCCGTACACTGGTCATAATCCATGCGTGGGCAGCGATGTCCACAACACATGCGTTTACCAGGGTAATAAAAATCATAATCAGCAAAATTTTAATACATTCTTTACCTACATGTAACGAATCAATCGCCTGCATCCGCCTGCGTAACTTGCAAATTGAGCAGTAGAAAAAATTTAATTTTTCAAAACATTTCAACATAAACCATATCATGTGACCACTCATTGGAATGAGCTCATCGAGCTCATTCCAATGAGGAATCACATGTTATGGTTTTGTTGAAATTGTTTTTAAAAATAAAAATTAAAATAATAAATTTTGATATTCTCTCCGTTGGTTAAAAGGTTAATGAACCACAGGGTTGTACCTGATGCTTCATTAACTGGTTGAGTGCTGGAAGCCCATTTTTGGGCTTTATGCTTACGTGCGGATAGCTTAAACTTAAAGGCTTCATATTCTGTGGATCTTCTTCATATTTTCTTTGAAGTAAAATTATTCATATCCATATATGAATTTGCGTTGTTCCGATTTATGGGAGAGTGCCTAACATGAATTGCAACAATGCAAAGACAAGTGAACAAATTCTAACGGCCAAAAATAATTTAGCACTCTACCAGTTGATTAAATTTTTGCTGATTATTCCTATAACTAGTGTTTGGAATCTAATATTTTGTCCATGGAAATATGGAAATATTGCCCACCCGTGGAAAGTGACCAATCCATGGCAGCCGTACTGTATAGGCCTGGTCATTTGAGAGGGGAGAGGGGGGGGGGGAGGTGGAATCGTGAGTTTAAAAAACTGTAAATAGTTCAAAATGCATATTCGACGAAAGAAAAAAAAAAAAAAAAAATGCCTAATTGGAGGGGGGGGGGGGGGGGGGGGGGGGGGGGATTTCTGTCTGGATTTTTAACCACAAACTTTAACCAAAACTGTAAAAAAGCATTTTTGACAAAAGGAAGAAAAGGGTTCTGCATGTAGTGACTGTAAATAGTTCAAAATGCATATTGGAGAAAATAAAAAAATAAAAAAATGCCATGCCTAATTGAGGGGGGGGGGGGGGGGGCAGGGGGGGGGGGGGCTATGTAAGTTTAAAAAAAGGTTCCACAGGAAGTGACTGTAAATAGTTCAAAATGCATATTGGAGAAAAGAAGGGAAAAAAAAGCCTAATGGGAGGGGGCGGGAGGGGGGTAGGGGGGTAGTGGTGTTTGTCTGGGTTTTTAACCACAAACTTGGAGTCATCCTACCAAGCTACAATGAAATCCCTTCATAATTACGGCCTGTGGAATATTCTAAAGGTTTTCGGGCTTTGGGCCTCTGTTGCCGTCACAGTTGCCCAAAAGGGGACGTTCTCATCTAGACATTTTATGAAGTCAACCTATCAAGTTACAATGAAATCCCGCCATACCGGTTGACCGATCATGACCAAAAGGGGACATTCTCATGTAGACATGACCTAAAACCTGCATATGAAATTTCGTGACGTTCAGATAAGAAATACCGGGTATAGTCTGTACTTGAAGGCTGAATAAAAAACTTTAACCACAAACTTTAACCAAAACTCCAAATGTCAACTAAACAGGAATAAAAAAAAAAAAAAAAACACTTGAACCTTCAGTAAAAAACTTTAACCACAAACTTTAACCAAAACTCTAAATGTTAACAGAAAAAGACAGACGGACGGATGGACAGACAAAAGTCATTACTATAGCCCTCACTGTAAACAGTCTAGCTAATAAATGGCTTCACCAAATGAAATGAATTCGATCTGATTCAAAACAAGTTTTTTCCAAGAAACGTAATAAAAATGAGGTATCAGCCAGGTTAGTTTAAAAAAATTTATTAATTGCTGCAGTTTCGAAACTTATTTATTTATTTATTGGTGTTTAAGGTCAAAAACGTATGCACAATGGCTAATCATGACCGTGACAGTTTTACGGGTGGAGGAAGCCGGAGTACCCGGAGAGAACCAACGAGCAGCTGCCAGCTCCCCAGCATCGTAACTCCACACTGCAGCACAAGTTTCGAAACTACAAGTCAACAATTTGAATAGTTTCAATCAATAACTACAGTTAAAACTACAAGTCCTGTCATGAAATGTGCACAAATAGCATGTTGATCTGCTCGTTAATCCACGCGTTTTGACCACAGTAAGGCTATCAAATTCTGTACATATGGCCTGTGCACAAGCAATATTTCAGCCAATGGACCTCCAGGTAACCCGGAGGTCCATTGGCAGAAACACTGCCTGTGTTTGCTATGAGTAACCAGGAGAACCTGCCGTGCATTGGATGCCATTCGTTATGGCAATTGCGTGCAATTCCTATGCACAATTAAGCCTAGATAAGCTCACAGTTCATGACAGGACTTCTAGTTTTAACTGTATGGGTGGAGGAAGCCGGAGTACCCAGAGAGAACCAACGAGCAACGATGGGCAGCTGCCAGCTCCCCAACATCGTAACTCCGCACTGCAGCACAAGTTTCGAAACTACAAGTCAACAATTCGAATAGTTTCAATCAATAACTAGTATATTTGTATATACCTGTTTATAGCATGGGAAATGGAGAGATGAAAAATGCACTCTACATGATTTGTGTCTTTTAATAATCAAGGCTATAATTTTAGAAAAAACGACGATGTATCCATTAACTGTGATTTTATTTGAAGTTTGATTCGAAATTCAATTCATTTTGTCCAAATCGATTTGATATTTGATTCGATCAAAATTGGCAATTAGCAGGTCCCTACATGTAGAGTACGAACTTAGAAATGATTGTAGCTTCTCAACCAGTTATACATGTAGGTTACAGTGAAAGCTTTCCAAGAATTTATACTTGCGACTTGGTATTGACAGAAGTTTAACTTACAATTATTGTTTATCCCTTTATCTCACACAAAAAGCAGACATCACTTGCAAACAAAATTAATGAATAACTTATTTTTTTTCATTTTTTCATCAAAAACATAACTTATGATCCCTCACTGGATCGAACTCAACATCTGGCCTTTACATTACCCAAATTTCACACCTTTTACAGGTGTTCCAAATTAGAAAAGGTGTGAAGGCATAAATAAAAATATATAAATTTTCTGTGACTATTCTGCAATTTAGAATAACTTCCATCATAATATGACCATAGAAACAAACAATGGCAAGACAATAAAACATAACAGGATAAAACTGTTACAGTACGTGGAGAGTGGATTGCAACTAAATCACCCAGGGAGTGGAGTTATCACCCAAAGTATCACTTTCAAATTCTGTACAAGTGGACAAAAACAAAAGCAATGTTTCAGCCAATGGACCTCCGGGTATAACCTGGAGGTCCATTGGCTGGAACGTTACTTGTGATTGTTATGCTTTGCAACAAATGAGCAATTATTGCTTGGGTGGCATCTCCACTCTGCGGGTGATTTAGTGATAATACACTCTCCACGTACTGTATTTCTGGTTTCAAAGTCCCCAAATTAGGACAAAACGGTGTCCCCAAAATAAACAAATTTAAAGATCTGCAACGTGCTTGTTCCACTGAGGGATCATAAGCTATGTTTTTGCAACAAAAAATGGAAAAAAAAAATGACAACTGAATGATTTTTTTTGTGTATAGTGCTGGTTGGTTTTGGCCGTTACGTTGGGTAAAGGGTTTAATTGGAACTGTTTCTATCTTAATATTTCTTTTTCATCCACACGCACCAAAATCCATGTATACAGTTTTCGAAATTCTATTTTAACAAGTTCATATTTTAAAGAATTGAGTCCATCAGTTCGATCATCATGCTTGGCAGAGTTCAACAACTTGAATCGTTCTGGGTTGGGCTCATCTTTTGAATGTCCCAACATTTTGTAACGAGCTAGTTCTAGATTATACCGTGACAATGTTAAGTTTTGTTTTGAGATTCTATCATACATGTTGTCATCCTCACCACCCCAACCAAAATAACGATTCGAAAAACCATTCACTTTTTTGAAATGCTCTGTTCTCATTGCACTGACCCCACCAAATATTGTCTTGTATGGCAACTTGTATTTAAATTTGTCAATTGCCCCAGACATATGTCTTGGAATATCCGGGCAAGAATACAAGTTTCTATCATCTTCTGGAATCAGATCAACATCGTGAAAAATAAAACAGTCAAAAGGAGTTAACTTCATTGCCTCTGTAAAACCAATGTTAAGCATGATCGCTCGATTGAATGTGATTTCTGGTACCATTTCTACAATAAATATTGTATAGTTTATTTGTTGTCTCTGTAGGAGAGGATGTATATTGTGAAGAAATATCTTGAGATGAGGTTCACGATCTCTATAAGGAATGATTATTGCTACTTTGTATTGTGTGTGACAACCTAACGGTTCATAATGCCCACCAGGCTGTAACTTAGGGTTCAATTCTTCAAGCTGATGGAAACTCAATACTTTTTTCATGATGTGCTGACGTCCTCTTAATCCTGGTGGAACAACAGGACAGAGTGGTTTTGCATCTCCCAAAGGCTTTACTGATGAATGTCTAAAGAACCTGCTGAAAATATTGTCCAAGCCAAACTTCATCCAATGTACGTTCAATGAGGTAACATTTGCAGTTCGCATCAGCAAAAATAATTGGATAGACAACAGAATCAATATCACTATGAGTATAATCAACCTAACAGGTCGTCTCTGTTTGAAAAATGCCATTACTAAGTCAACTGTATACTGCCAACTCCAATATGACATGGTACTTTACTCTCAGAAACACCATTACCAAGTAAACTGTATATCAACTTTCATTATTCTAACAGTAAACCTATCTGAGAAATCTAACTTCCAATTCTATTGTATTAACTAATGTATGTTAAATGTAATACTTTCATAAATAATGTTTGAAATCACGTTTTTCATCAACCAATCTCACAGGATAAATATTTTCAGTTGACATTAAATACGATAATCACCGAACAGAATAACTTCTATTAATTTAATTGACAAACCACGGACATGGATGTATGGTCATTTATCACAAACAATCAAAATATTTGTTGATACTCAAATATCTGATAATGTTTACTTTGTTGGAGATCAGTTCTACTTCAAGCAAGCCAAGCTATAACACAACTAATGCTTCAAATTGTACATCAAACTTTTTAAATCCAATAATGCCACTCCATAATAAACATGTCACATTCTACAAGTTTTAACAGGTCTTCTTGTGAATGATGGTTTCGTTTCCCTTTCGTCCTTGCAAAACAAGCTAGGAACAGCAGTATTGTTCATAACTGCGTCAACATGAACGAACAACTGGACAGTTTTTAGTTCAGCACGTATGGATAGAATGCCCAATCCTGGTCCCGACTACAGTGACCAGTTGAGATCATCGGAGAGTTCTTTGCCAACTGTTGTCACATGATTTCTTGTTTTTTTCTGTTATTATTTTTGACCATCACAAGTTGTTGTATACAGACAATATCAATCTTTTCAAACTTTACATTACTCATGTCTTAATCAGTAACACAGATACTAAAGAACCAGAAAGCTTTCAACAGTCTCTCAATTCATCTATCATTGAGCACATGTTTTCTTAATGTCTCTTGATTAATTCCACCTCATAAAACATAACTCAACCAACTGTTATATACAGTACACAATCATCAATTAAAAATCACATGTAATCTCTAGTTCACATATTCAAAACAGCACACACAGAAGTTCTATGTACATTAATGGTCATCAACATGGAATATGTTCAACCCACATCACAATTCTCAAAACAGGGATTCCATCTTAGAAAAACACTTAAATGCCAACAAAACTTCAACAGACATTATTCTAGTAATGATCAAGTAACTATAAATAGAAAACTGCTTTGGACTGCTATGCTACACAAACACATGGGTAACATTATATTGTACCTTGGAATGAAATTAAGACCTTGAAGTAAAGTAGGAGCCAGAAACAGTAGTCGCCATTAAAAGGAAAATCATTTTCAAGGGTGAAAAAAGGGGAGGGGAGGGACGTAAGAAGAAAAGACTATATCTATGTGAAAAAAAATCCAGTTTATGAACAGCATCAATTAACCCTTTCGTGCCTTGCCGACACGTGCCGCCAGTGATAAACTAACACTACAAACCCATCAGCACGCTCCACGCCAATGGCATAATAATGCATCTACAGTACGTGGAGAGTGTATTATCACTAAATCACCTGCAGAGTGGAGATTCCACCCAAGCAATAATTGCAAATTTGTTGCAAAACCTAACCAGCAGTCCAGCACAAGCAAAGTTTCAGCCAATGGACCTCTGGGTTAAACCCGGAGGTCCATTGACTGAAACACTGCTTGTGTTTTTTGTCGATGTGTACAAAATTTGAAAATTATAGCTTGGGTGATAACTCCACTCCGCGGGTGATTTAGTCACAATCCACTCTCCACGTACTGTACTCTCACCACAGTCCACATGTGCTATCTCTCTCAGTTCAGAGAAGTAATTTTCATGCCCGAATGAATTTAGAGTTATTTCCCTTTAGTTGCTTGGCTACAGTCTTAGCGCAAATTGCACCAGAATCACAGTAATTCCATGAACGAATATCACGCTAATGATAGCGTCGTGGAACAGGATTCTGCCGTACAGTAGGGCTCAAATCAAGCTGACACAAATGACACTACTGTGAGTGCTGGACGTTCAGATGATGTTGCCAGTAATAATCCAGATGACAGAGAGAGTCCTTCAACGTCTGGAATAGGACTGGTCAGTGAGAGGGGACGCGGCAGAAAAAGAAGTGCTGGTCAGAGACATGGCAGAGGGGGCTGGCGTGGTCGAGGAATTGGAGGAATCCAAATGAATGGAATTTTGTACACCGTTATTTAACGAACGATATGATCCCGAAATTAACCCCAATATCCCAAGTTTGTGGGGGGGGGGGGGGGGGGGGGGGGGGGGGGGGGAGGCCTTGTTTGGCTGAGTTGCAAAAGGGTTAAGAGTGAGAAATCTAATCTGAATGGAAATCCTATGAAAATTAATCTTTATTTATCTACTTATTTATTTATTTATTCAATGGTGTTTAACCCTTTACCTTACGAATCGCCAGTATCCATCCGCGTAATTTGCAAATTAAGCAGTTGAAAAAATTATATTTTTCAAAATATTTCAACAAAACCATATCATGCGACACCTCATTGGAACGACCTCAGTCTAATGAGGGATCACATGTTATGGTTTTGATATTCTCTACGTTGGGTAAAGGGTTAAGGTCACACACTTTTACACAATGGCTAATCATGACCACAACATGACTATCAACTCAAGACCAGGGCTGAGCGTTAATAAGCCATGTTGCCCATTTTAGAGGGGGTTTGCACCTCCCATGCACTGGTGACTGGGTCCTATTTTACCAGTAAAACAGAGCCTGTTTACAGCAATGAACAGGCACTGCTTCACTTCCCGGGGTTCCTGCGGGGAATTTATTTATTTACTGGTGGTTAAGAACTTGAGGTCACATATTTCTGCACAATGACCACAATATGAAGGATAAAATCAAGCTTAGTCAATTGTTTATTTCCACATTGCCCATTTTAGAGGACTTCCACAATAAAAACTGGTGATTGAGTCCTATTTACCAGTACAACAGAGCTTGTTTACCACAGTAAGCAAGCAATGCTTCAGTTGTTCTTGATTTCTTTTATGTGAAAATCAATTAAGAACCTTTTGAATGGGTGTATGGGGAGGAAGAGGGATATCAGTGTGAAGTGAAAGGCCTGTGATGTTTTATTGCAGTAATTTTTAGTTTATACATGAATGGTACACTCGCCGAGAAATACCAATATCTAAATGTTTACAGTTGATGCGACTAAGAGTGAAAAAAGTGACAGCAATGTTTTCCTGCTCCCCAAAGTGATAAAATTATTTCATTTTTTTTTTGCATTAAAACAAGAATTTAATGTGAACTGGGTTTCAATTCAGATAATACACTTGAACCAGGTCCGGAAATAACCTACGAACGATTGTTTAGGTCACATCAATTGCAAAATACGAGAATGAACTACAAGTTATGTCAAAATATAATAGGACAAAATAATATAAAATAAATTCCTAATCCGACATGTTTTGATTGTCAGACCAAACATCAATCTCTCGGGACTAGCAGCTCGACTCATTGGTTGCGTATTGTATCCACATGAGAAGAATAGCATGCCATTTATGTCTTAAAACGAATTTTGACCACAATGAATAACAATGAAAGTGTCAATGACACTGTAGCTCAACTTGTCAAGACAAAGACATGTACATGTATAGTATTTGACACAGCAATGACAAACATCTACGTAATGACCTGATAACAAAGGTACATATAAAGTATTGTAATGGTCTGTACATAAATACTGACCGTAGCCTGTAACAAATGTATAGGTAAGGTATTGTAAAGGTGGGCGACAGTCAGATGCTAAACTAGAAAAGTAATATTTGAGTCCCAGAGTGGGTCTGACTGAACCCCAAAATATGTGTTCTCATAGCATTGTGATAACAAAAGCACCCAAAAACACTTGTTCCTGTCCCAAGGTGATAACAAAGGTATCCAAGAAGTTTCATGAAGATCAGTTCATAAATACGAGCCGTATAGAAGTTGACAAAAAACTGACTGGACCTAATTTTGGTACAAAATGGCCACTGGCAGTCATCTTGAATTTTGGACCGCATCCAGAAACACTCGTTCTCGCCACAAGGTGATAACAAAGATACCTAAGAAGTTTCATGAAGATCGGTTCATAAATACAGCCTCTAGCCAGAGCCATATTGACATGTGCACTTGCTGTGTATAAGTAGCACTGAATAAATCAAAATTCATCTAATTTGCATAATTTCTGCACGAGAAAAAAACCTGTATTATATGTCATGTATTCCATGTTACTAAACATTCATACAAAAATTTATTCAAATCAAAACTTTCATACAGAAGTTCTGTACAAAAAACTGATTGCACTAATTTTGGTACAAAATGGCTGCTGGTGGCCATCTTGAATTTCGGACCACACCCCAAAACACTTGTTCTCATCCCACGGTGATAACAAAGGTACCCAAGAAGTTTCGTAAAGATCGGTTCAAAAATATGGCCTCTAGCCATAGCTGTAAAGAACTTGTGCACAAAAAACTGATTAGACCTAATTTCGGTACAAAATGGCTACTGGCAGCCATCTTGAATTTTGGACCACACCCAGAAACACTCGTTCTCGTCCCAAGGTGATAACAAAGGTACCCAAGGCGTTTCGTGAAGATTGGTTCATAAATACAGCCCCTAGCAGGGTATTTTTTGTTTTTAAAAATTTGATTAGCAATTTCCATCTCTGTTTCAAAGAGTGATGATAAATAGTGAATATAAAGCCAATATGAAAGAAAAATGATTAGCATTTGGACATTTTTGAATAGCATTTTGCGATGCGAATCCAGTCATCAAATACCCTGCCTAGCCCGAGCCGTATTGACATGTGTACTTACTGTGTGTAAGCTGCACTGAAAAAATCAAAGTTCATCTAATTTGCATAATTTCTGCATGAGAAAAAAACCTGTATTTTATGTGATGTATCCCATGGTACTAAACATTCACACACAAAATTATTAAAATCAGCACTTTCATATGGAAGTTCTGTGCAAAAATCTGATTGCACCTAATTTTGAACAAAATGGCTGCCATCGGCCATCTTGAATTTCGGACTAGACCCCAAAACACTCGTTCTCGTCTCACGGTGATACCAAAGGTACCCAATAAGGTTCGTCAAGATCGGTTCATAAATACGGCCTCTAGCCCGAGCCGTATTGGCATTTGCACTTACAGTGCTGAAAGTAACACTAAATACATCAAATCTGCATAATTTCTGCACGAGAAAAAAACCTGTATTATATGTGATGTATTCCATGGTACTAAACATTCACACACAAAAATTTTCAAATCAGAGCTTTCATATGGAAGTTCTGCACAAAAATCTGATTGCACCTAATTTTGTACAAAATGGCTACCAGCGGCTAACCTGAATTTCGGACCGGACCCCAAAACACTTGTTCTCGTCCCACGGTGATAACAAAGGTACCCAAGAAGTTTCATAAAGATCGGTTCATAAATATGGCCTCTAGCCCGAGCCGTATTGAATTGTTGATGGACAGACGGCCAGACAGGCAGGAAGACGACGGACGACTGGCCATGGCATATATGCTCAAATTTGACTTACGTCAAAGTTGAGCTAAAAACTAATTCGCGATCTCGCTTTGAAATACCAAAAGCCAAAGCGAGATCACGCATTAGTTTTTGCTATTTATTGTGGTGCAAATTCTGTTAAACATAAACAGCATGGCTGGTATAGTAAAACAGAGAAGGCAGAAAAGCATTGCAACACAGTATTTCTATTAGTTTCCACACCGTTATTTAGATTAACCTGCTAACAGTGCACAATGTAAGCCCCTTATTTCCAGGCCCGCATAAATTACTTCACAAATTAAGCAGTTGACAAAACCCTGCCAAAATAAGTCCAGCTGATCACAAAAGGCAAAAGTTCCATACTGGTTAATCGCTGAAAAAAAACATCTGAAGACGAAAAAAGGGCAATAACTCTGAAAAAATTAGTCCTGCCAATCTGAAAACTGTAGGCAAACAGGTTTCCATGGTGATTACTCTTTATACTAAGTTTTAAAAACACTGTGTGTACAGATGGATAGACAAGCTGACTCCAGTATACCCTCCAACCAACCGCCCCAACTTTCTTGAGGGTGGGGGGGGGGGGGATATAATCATGTCATTTTGCAAAACATTCTTTCCAGCGTGATGGATCTGGGATGTTGGAATACCGGTTTTGCCAAAATAAAAAGTTAAAAATAATAATGCCAGAATGTGATGGACCCCATCTCCCCAACCCCTATTCTAAATGTGTGTACTAACTGAATTGATTGGACAAAGGAAAGCGTATTAAAGTACTGAAAACCACAGAAATTGTATTCAAACCATATATATTCATCAAAAACGTTTGGATAGAACACGTTCCAAAGTTTTATCTTTCCGTGACATAAAAGTTCTTTTATAAACAAGCAAACAATCAAATAACGCATGGCTGGAGACACTCAAAGCAATTCCTCTCCAAGACAGTTTTCTATCACACACAGTTCAATCTATTGCTGTAAGTCCAAAATCAACATTCCCTTGAGTATATTGTTGATAATCGTGATTTTGATCGTGGTTATCCTGTAGCCCAACAAAATTTCACCTACAGTACAACAAGATTGGTTCCAATACAGGAGCAACAACACAGGAATCTCCATACAATACAGTCGCTTCCGACTCTCGTGGATTCATAAGCAAACAAAGATATAAAGCAAATAAAGTTATTCGGATCGTAAGGGGTTTCAATTCCACATCGCCCATGTGCGCCCTTGGCGCACTGAAACTTTTCATTCATTCATTGTATGTTTAGTCATTGATTTCTGCCCCATAACAAAAGCAATCTGAATTACTGTGTACAAAACAGGACCTACTCAGGGACCGATCAGGACTATTTAAAATACGCTCTAGCCTCGGAGCCTATTTTTTCAATTCATGCACCAGATTTCAATTTACAGAGTCACACTGCTGTTTGTAACACACAATGCAAGTATGTAATAGCTCTCATCATTTTCATTTAGTACACTATAGCAAACATTAATCTTCACTGTGGTTTCTGATCAAGTCTTGGCTGCCTATTTAGGCAGCCAAGACTTGATCAGAAACCACAGTGAAGATTAATGCTTGGTAATTAAGACTTGAAGTATTAACTTAAGCACTCTACAACAATGATAAATGATAATCATATATATAATACATTCAAGAGTGTCTCTCTGGATTATCCATCAAAAGAATATCAAAATATGATCTGAGAAGTTACGCGCCAACTGAGAAGCCTATTTCTGAGATTTAAGAGCCAGGTCCTGATGTTTCAGAAGCAAATACGCACTGGCGCATGCCCAGGTCGGTCCCTGCCTACTTTTGTTTTGACCTCAATATCCACGTGGGTTTTGAATTGAAAATTTGAATTAGAATTAGAACATATTACATAAATCAGTAATTAAATCAAGTACATAAATATGTTATTTAACTGCCCTTTGATATACATGTATTTTACTCAATTTCATCTTGAAACTAAATTTAAAATGGTGGAATTTAAAAAAGTATGAGCGTAAGTCACCTATTTTCGCACTGATCAAAGACGCTGCACTTTTAACATGTTTCCATAGACGATGTATTTTTATTTTGCTATACACAGTGACTCGGTCGAAGTCAACAAACATATTAGCCTTACTGTACTGTAAAATTAACCCTATTCTATGTATTCTTGAATCTACTACTCCTATTGGTTGTGATTTCTGACATCAGCACTCACAATGGGCCAATTGCGAACTCAACTAATCGGCAAGCAGATGATGGTTGCAAATCCTTATCGGTTAATCGCTACATGAAATTTTGGTATTTTGACACCAGTATGCACAGGGTTATTAGCTAGACTACTATAACAAGTGACCAATCAGCATTAACCCATCTTGTAACGCATTTATTATCCTTGCACAAATACCACTTTTACCAAGGATAAAATGTGATCAGTGCAGCTCATCATTATTTATTTATTTATTCATTGGGGTTTAATGACACTTTCAACAGCCAGGATCATCTCGTGTTGGACATTTTTATGGGTGGAAGAAGCCGGAGTATCAGAGAGAACCCACGAGCTATGATGTGAGTAACTGTCAGACTCCATAATGTACTAACTCCATGCAAGTAGGGTTAGCATTGGTCGAGGACAAGTGCACCATTCACTTGCAGTACACCTTAGTACACAGTGCCACCATGCCTTCAAGGGCATACCAGAAAATAAGTGGTCAGACAATGACAATGTCAGGTACAAAAAGGCCAATGTCTGACTGAGGTTTAAATTTATTATTTATTTATTTATTGGTGTTTAAGGTCACATATTTCTGCACAATGGTTAATCATGACCACAACAGTTTTACGGGTGGAAGAAGCTGGAGTACCCAGAGAGAACCACCGAGCAACGGCGAGCAACTATCAGCTCCCCAACATACTAACTCCACACAAGCAGGATTAGCATTGGTTAAAGACAGGTGCACCCTCGACGTGCAGTACGCCTTAGTACACAGCATCACCGTGCCTCCACGTGGACAATGGGGGTGAAGTGCCTTGCCCAAGGACACAATGCGGTTGCCGCAGGTGGGATTTGAACCGAGGACCCTATCGGCTTGCAGCCTGCACCTCTACATACTGAGCCACCGCGCCCCTGACTGAGGTTTAAAAACAGCAGTCAAAATGTCTGATACCAAAATTATCAATGAAGTTCATTGATCAGAACATAATGCATGCTGGAAATCATGTACATAATTAACAAGCCTAAAATTAATGATTGTTGTGATTTCTGGTCCTGGCAAGTTGGGAAGTGTGAAAAAAGTGACTGTATAGCTCATCTGTATTAACAGCATGTGAAGGAATAAGATTTGATATAGCCATACATGTACATGTATCTAAATTATGTCGGAAGGGTAATTCAGTTCCAATTCAGAATGAAACCAATCATACTTTGTTTGGCAGACAAGGTATGGTTGGATGAATTCTGAGCAATTTTAAGATGAAGGTACATGTACATCCAAAACACATTATTTCGAATACTCAAACTCCATTTTGTAATATGTCAGATATCATTCTTAAATGACAGACCTGATTCATTTGGTGTCTGACATTTTGTCTGGAAGCGCAATGAAAATTATTTTCAAGCTTGTTCAAGTGGGCAATCAGGACCAAGGACAAAGTGTGCTCAGTACAGCTCACCCTGGCTTCAATAAAAAGTTGAATATTTTTCACACAAACCTTACAACTCATTACATATGGCACTGTAGTTAAGAGAAATCAGATCTGCTAATACAAGTGTAGTCAAAATTTGTATATGTAAGCAGTGGAAAATATTTCTGGGCACTGCACCTAACTTGATAAACTATTCTAAGACAGAAATAGAATTGACTAAAATAAGTACATTATTCCAGACATGTTTGAGTTTCATTTGTATTTCAAGTGCATCAATCCCCAGTTAATTTATGAATGTGTTAAAGAAACCACTAAGAACTGTACATGTTAAATCTGAGACAATCTGGAAACCCAGCATGGCTTTTCTCTCTCTCCCCTACATATTTGTAAATGGACCTGACTCCATTGATATGGAGCCAATCAACACAGAACAAACTGAATTTGCTTCACTGTTTAGGTAGGTACAAGATATTTGCTTCTGTTATAGACTACACACTAACTCTGGTTATAAATTTACAAAGATATAAATATCAGGTAACATCTGGCACATGCCCAACAATTCTCTAAGCATGATTAGAAATGGTGAAGATGTGATCAGCTGAATTTTTTTCTCAATGGAATGTGTTACAAGAAGTAAAAATAAAAAGTCCATCATCAGAGAAAATGACAGGTGTCAACCAGACTGAATCCCACACACCCACCCCTTGTACAGTAAAAGAGAAAATAGATGGCAACATAACCACACATTAATTAAGACGAAAAGCCTCAAATTCATTTTACCATAATAACTACCTATATATACACAGCTGCAGATGGCTTAATTATTTATTCACTGGAGTTTAACAACACTTTTGACAGCCAGGGTAACCTCGTGTCGGACAATTCTACAGGTGGAGGAAGCCTGAATACCTGGAAAGAATTACCAAGCAATGGCAAATAATTGTCAGACTCCCCAATATACTAACTCCACAAATAGGTCCCTGCAAACCGTTCGAGATTCGATTTGAAACCAACACCAAGGTTTGGCTCGACTCGAAGCCTTTCACATGGATTTGAGATTTCAGAACCTGTGGGGTGGGGGGGGGGGGGGGGTGGGGGTGGGGGGGGGGGGGGGGTGGGGGGTGGGGGGCTGGGGGAGGGGTTGGGGGGGGGTAGTCCTTAAAGGGAAAATCAATAAGTTATTTCTGCACAACAAAAAGCAGACATGAAGTAGCATATGGTTATACGCTCATATCCGAAATTGGAATAAACTAAATTCAATTTGAATAACGTAACTTGGCTTCAGTAGCTCCGGAATGGCTTAGTGGCAACTTGCTAACCTAGGCTAGCAGTAACACCCTTCATGCTATTAATTCACGCTACAGTCTTTTTACTTCACACAAAATTCATAAGTCATTCACCATATTGCATTTCTTTTGTCAGATATGACAACTCATCAATCTCATCTACTCGTGGAAAGCTACAGTTAAAACTAGAAGTCCTGTCATGAAATGCGCATAAATAGCACGTTGATATGCGCGTTAATATGCGCGTTATGGCCCAAGTAAAGAGTAAAGCTGTCAAATTCTGTACATATGACCTGTGCACAAGTAATGTTTCAGCCAATGGACCTCCGGGTAACCCGGAGGTCCATTGGCAGAAACATTGCATGTGTTTGCTTTGAGTAACCAGAAGAACCTGCCGTGGTTTGGATGCCATTCGATATGGCAATTGCGCGCAATTCCAACGTGCTATTAAGCCTGCATAAGCGCACTATTCGCGACATGACTTCTAGATTTAACTGTACCTGTGACTCATTACCTGATCCCGAGTGACTCGTTGATGAATTTCGCGAGCAGAAAGAACAAAACAGTCTGTTACAGTTTTTGATTGAGTTATTACAGTTAAAACTAGAAGTCCTGTCATGAAATGCGCACAAATAGCACGTTGATATGCACGTTAATGTATGCGTTATGGTCTAAGTAAAGCTATCAAATTCTGTACATATGGCCTGTGCACAAGCAATGTTTCAGCCAATGGACCTCCGGGTAACCTGGAGGTCCATTGGCAGAAACATTGCATGTGTTTGCTATGAGTAACCAAGAGAACCTGCCGTGCTTTGGATGCCATTCGATATGGCAATTGCGCGCAATTAAGCCTAGATAAGCGCACTATTTGTGACAGGACTTCTAGTTTTAACTGTAGCTTTTGAATGCTGTAAGGTCTATGCTGTACTGATGAGTAAGATTGTCAACATAAAACTGCGCGATTGGTGTAATATGTTACTCACAAGCGTTTTTTTTATGAACAAAGCTGACTCAGTGAGCTTGGATGATTCGTTCATTAATAACACTAACAGTTCAGAATGTGCTTGCTTTAGTGGTATCAAGGTTCAAGATTCGGTTCGATTTGATACCACAAAGGTGAATTGGTTCGAGATTTGATTTGAGCTAAAACTCCGGATTCGCAGGGCCCTATCCATACAAGCAGGGACAGCATTGGTTGAAGACAAGTGCACAGGGGATGTGCAGTACATCTTAGTACACAGCACCATCATGCCAACATGTGGGCAATCAGGATTATGTGCCTTGCTCAAGGACACAACGCAGTTACCCCTGGCAGGGATCAAACCATGGACCTCTCAGTTTGACGTTCAATGCCATAACCACTGAGCTACCACATTCCCTGCATGTGGCTTAATTGTTTCTACATCACTACTGGCTGTCTGTACAATATGGTCATTTGAAGTGTAAGATGGGTTAAAAAAAAAAGTCTGTCTTGTTGACATTATCAGGGTGAACTCTATTAATTTGCAAGAGAAGTTGCTCAAGGAGAGGTGCTCCTGATCACCGAAATTATCTGGAATTACTTACTAGTATGGTGGCATGCACTTTGTAATGAAAGTGTCAATGACACTGCAGCTCAACTTGTCAAGACATGTACATGTATAGTATGTGACACAGCAATGACAAACATCTAGGTAATGACCTGATAACAAAGGTACATATAAAGTATTGTAACGGTCTGTACATAAATACTGGTCGTAGCCTGTAACAAATGTATAGGTAAAGTATTGTAAAGGTGGGTGACAGTCAGATGCTAAATAGAAAAGAAATCTTTGAGTCCCAGAGTGGGTCTGACTGAACCCCAAAATATTTGTTCTCATACCACAAAGGCACCCCAAAACACACTCATTCCTGTTCCAAGGTGAAAACAAAGGTACCCAAGAAGTTTCGTGAAGATCAGTTCATAAATACAAGCTGTATAGAAGTTGTGACAAAAAACTGATTGGACCTAATTTCAGTACAAAATGGCCACTGGCAGCCATCTTGAATTTTGGACTGCACTCAGAAACACTCGTTCTCGTCCCAAGGTGATAACAAAGGTACCCAAGAATTTTCGTGATAATCGGTTGATAAATACAGCCTCTAGCCCGAGCCGTATTGACATGTGCACTTACTAAGTAGCACTGAAAAAATCAAAATTGATCTAATTTGCATAATTTCTGCACGAGAAAAAAACCCGTACTATATGTGATGTATTCCATTTTACTAAACATTCATACAAAAATTTATTCAAATCAGAACTTTCATACAGAGGTTCTGTACAGAAGACTGATTGCACCAATTTTGGTACACAATGGTTGCTGGTGGCCACCTTGAATTTAGGACCACCCAAAAAACCACTCGTTCTCATCCCACGGTGATAACAAAGGTACCCAAGACGTTTTGTAAAGATCGGTTAAAAAATACGGCCTCTAGCTTGAGCCGTATAGAAGTTGTGTACAAAAAACTGATTAGACCTAATTTCGGTACGAAATGGCCACTGGCAGCCATCTTGAATTTTGGACTGCACTCAGAAACACTCGTTCTCATCCTAAGGTGATAACAGAGGTACAGTTAAAACTAGAAGTCCTGTCATGAAATGCGCACAAATAGCACGTTGATATGCGCGTTAATATACGCGTTATGGCCCAAGTAAAGCTATCAAATTTTGTACATATGGCCTGTGCACAAGCAATGTTTCAGCCAATGGACCTCCGGGTAACCCGGAGGTCCATTGGCAGAAACATTGCATGTGTTTGCTTTGAGTAACCAAGAGAAACTGCAGTGCTTTGGATGCCATTCGATATGGCAATTGCGCGCAATCCCAACGCGCAATTAAGCCTAGATAAGCACACTATTCGTGACAAAACTTCTAGTTTTAACTGTACCCAAGACGATCGGTTGATAAAGACAGCCTCTAGCCCGAGCCGTATTGACATGTGCACTTACTGTGTGTAAGTTGCACTGAGAAAATCAAAGTTCATCTAATTTGCATAATTTCTGCACGAGAAAAAAACCCGTATTATATGTGATGTATCCCATGGTACTAAACATTCACACAAAAAATTATTCAAGTCAGCACTTTCATATGGAAGTTCTGTACAAAAATCTGATTGCACCTAATTTTGTACAAAATGGCTGCCATCGGCCATCTTGAATTTCGGACCGCACCCAAAAACACTCGTTCTCGTCCCACGGTGATACCAAAGGTACCCAAGAAGTTTCGTAAAGATCGGTTTATAAATACGGCCTCTAGCCCGAGCCGTATCGGCATTTGCACTTACGGTGCTGAAAGTAACACTAAATACATCAAAGTTAGTCTAATTTGCATAATGTACGTACGAGAAAAAAGCCTGTATTATATGTGATGTATCCCATGGTACTAAACATTCATACAAAAAATTATTCAAATCAGCGCTTTCATATGGAAGTTCTGTACAAAAAACAGATTTCTGCATCGTCGGTACAAAATGGCGGCTGGCGGCCAACTTGAATTTCGGATCGGACCAAAAAAACTTGTTCTCGTCCCACAGTCATAACAAAGGTACCCAAGAAGTTTTGTAAAGATCGGTTCATAAATACGGCCTCTTGCCCGAGCTGCATTGAATTGTTGATGGACAGATGGACAACCGGCCATGGCATAAGCTGAAACTCCAGAAGGACATACAGTTAAAACTAGAAGTCCTGTCACGAATAGTGCGCTTATCTATGCTTAATTGCGCGCTGGAATTGCGCGCAATTGCCATATCGAATGACATCCAAAGCACTGCAGGTTCTCTTGGTTACTCATAGAAAACACATGCTATGTTTCTCCCAATGGACCTCTGGGTTACCCAGAGGTCCATTGGCTGAAACATTGCTTGTGCACAGGCCATATGTACAGAATTTGATAGTTTTACTTGGGCCATAACGCACACATTAATGCGCATATCAACATGCTATTTGTGCGCATTTCATGACAGGACTTCTAGTTTTAACTGTAGAGGTATATAATTTTTAGCCAAAGGTGAGCTAAAAATTATATACCTCTATGTCCTTCTGGAGTTTTTTTTCTAAGCAAATTACGAAACAGATTTTTTCTCTCCCTCTATTTCCATCACATTTAGTAAGTTACATGCATGAGAGAAAACAAAATAATGGAGAAATCAAACAAAAGCCCATTATTGAATGTTTCTCCTTCCTCCTCTCCCTGTTTACAGTTGACTTCTCCCTAAAATCTGTAATGGGAGAAGTCACTTCTCCCTCAATTGGAGCTCTGTCAAACAAGATATAATAGAATAAATGCTATGTTTATCTCCAAAATATAGGAAAGTGACACCATCCCTGTTACTTGAATACTCCAGTTCACTGAATAATTTTCATTGGCAAAGTGACTACATGTATTTAATTAACAGTTCCTCTATAACCCTTTCCCAACGTGTAATATGCAAATTTAGCAGTTGAAAAAATATTATTTTTCAAAAAATTTCAACAAAACCATATCATGTGAAAAATTGAAAATATTTAAAACTATAGGAACTGTGAGCAAACTCAAAGTGATCCCCCCCCCCCTCCCCGCGCGCCTGAAATGTATAAGTTAGATTATCTCCCGTTGAAAGTGTCAGAACGGAATTATATTGCTTCATGCACATCTTCATATGTCGTTCTTCCATTGTGTAAAGTTTCATGAAAATTCTTCAAACGGTTTTAGGAGGAGTTGCGCTAACAAGGATGGACAGACGGTATAAGTTAGATTATCTCCCCTTGGAAATGTCAGAACGGAATTATATTGCTTCATGCACATCTTCATATTGTGTAAAGTTTCATGAAAATTCTTCAAACGGTTTAGGAGGAGTTGCGCTTACAAGGATGGACAGAAGGACAGGCGGATGGACAGGGTGTTTCCTATATACGCCCCTAAACTTTGTTTGCGGGGGGTATAATAATAAATTTTGATATCGTCTGCATTGGGTAAAGTGTTAATATGACTGCAATATAGGTATGAAGTCACTCCCACACACACATGAGAACAAGCTCAACAAGGTGACATCACATGGTTTTGGTTGAAATTCATTGAAAAAATATAGAACCTTAGTGAGCACGCTCACATACCCCACGCGCCCCGATGTTAGACTAACATCCCAAAAATCAGCTCAATATCTGGAAGCGTGTAGGAAAAAAGTCCACAAAACTGTAATTTTGATGAACTTTTTAAAGGGCCGTAATTTCGCTAAAAATCAGTGGAGCAGAACAAAATGCAAACTTGATCTGTAGGCCACCATGTCAGACTAACAAACCAAAAATCAGCTCAATATCTGGAAGCGTGTAGAAAAAAAGTCCGGAAAACTGTAATTTTGATGCATTTTTCAGAGTCCAAGTGCCGTAATTTCGCTAAAAATCAGTGGAGCGGAACAAAATGCAAACTTGTTCTGTAGACCACCATGTTAGACTCACATACCAAAAATCAGTTCAATATCTGGAAGCGTGTAGGAAAAAAGTCTGCAAAACTGTAATTTTGATGAATTTTTCAGAGTTCAAGGGCCGTAATTTTGGTAAAAATCAGTGGAGCGGAACAAAATGCAAACTTGATCTGTAGACCACCATGTTAGACTCACATACCAAAAATCAGCTCAATATCTGGAAGCATGTAGAAAAAAGTCTGGAAAACAAGTAGGACTTACTGACGGTCTGACAGACTGACAGACTGATTGATGGACAGACCAGTCAAAAACATTATACCCCTGCAACTTTGTTGCGTGGGGTATAATAATTTTTTCAAACTTCTGAATTTGTATATTATGCAGGCAGAATGGCAGATGTGGCTGATTTATTGAGTAAAGGCTTATATCTATGCTGCAATCTTTTAACTGTTAGAGTGCTGGAAGCCCATGTTTGTGCTTTATTCTGAAGTGCGGGTAGTAGAGCTTGAAGGCATATATTCAGTGTATGTGCTTTGTATTATCTTTGAAGTGATATTATTTAGTCTGTAAGGGTTTGTCTTTTTACAATTTATGGGAGAGTGCCCATAGGCACTCACCCTTAAATTGTAACAAGGCAAAGACGTGTACATGATTTGATGGCCAAAAATAATTTACTAGTGGCACTCTACCAGTTAAGGACTTTCACACCAGGCATTGGTTTGGGATCCTATTCTACCAGTAAAGCAGAACTGGTATACTGCAGTACACAAGCACTGCTCTGCTTACTGGGGTTTCCACTGGAAAATAATATGTAAACCTGCTACATGTATGTGAGAACACTAGAGATTTTCTAGACATGACTTTTTCCTCAATTTACCCCCTATGCTGCTGCAGGTCACTGATGAAGGCATGACAAGGTGAGATACATAACAGTCACCGTAGATAATGCCGACTGGGTCGTAATCCATTCATGGGCAGATCCACGCATATGTACCCGGTGCTTCATTAATTAAATTTTGGATGATTATTCCCATAATTAGAGTCTGGAATCTAATATTGCATCCATGTAAATATTGCCCACCGGTGGAAAGTGACCAGTCTACGGTGACTGTACTGTACCCTCTTGTGAGTATGATACCAATCAAATAATTCTGACTGGTTCTCTACCTTTAGCATTTGACAAACAATTCTAAATGCAAACTTAGAAATAGAAAGAAGATGAGTTATTTTGACTTTGAAATCCCTGAACACTGTCCACATGTACCTCATTAAAAAATCAATCTACTTTATTTTGACTGGCACTTCACTTCCTGGTATGCTACTTTACCTTGTCTTATGATTTCAGACTCCAGACAGCTTATGCAATACTATTATCAGTGAAAACAAAAATAGACTGCTGTCTATAAAACCACTATCATTGTATGTATCACAATAGCTGAAATGCTTGATTTCCAAACATTGTCAGAATAACTCTACACATATTCCTCCAAGCAGGGATACAGTACACTCAGAAGTGAAGCAGTGCAGTGATACCCACTTAAATGAATATGGAGGCCATCACTGTGGGCCCAGCCCTCGCAATTGGCTTCGGCAATCGGCATTGCCGAAGCGATTTGCTGAAGCAAACGGCGCTGACTACGGCACACAGTTGCTGTAGTAGAAATATTCCACAGTGGTGTTTGACTTGTCCAAATTTGAACCCAAAGTCTGTAATATATTTTTTTGGTTTGGTACATCCTGTTCCACAGGATGTATCAAACCTAAAAATTATATTACGGACTTTGGGTCCAGGTTTGGACGAATGTGTGACATGCAGTAGTTCACTGTGCACAACGAGAGACACACACCGGTAGCTGAAAACGGAAACTCGCAGCCAACGTTACACTTACATGTACTTAAACTTTCTGTCATTGGTTTGTTTATTGTGATACCCCTCTCGAAAACAATTGAATTTGCGCCATACACATGTGCATCTTCTCCATATATAAATATGTGTGGGGGTTTCCCGGACTGAGTTCTACATTTACAGAAAATGGGTCAACATTCATTTTTTGATTTCAGGGAACATACATAAATACGGGTAAACAAATGGCATGTTTTTTCTGAGAAATAAGTTTGAAATGTATTTTACTCAATATTCAGCTCAGATGAAATTCATTCGTTTTGCAGTCCCGCAAATTTTGATCACAAACTGGCAAATCGACCGTGCATATGACATTGCAGGGGTGGATTCAAGTAAAAAGCCTAATTTTGTCATCCAAAATATCAAGTGGATTTCCACCCCAAAAGCCTCTAGAATGCTCCTTTTGATAGCAGATATCAAAACTTTCCTAGGGCGAGAACCAATCCCCCCCCCCCCCCCCCCCCCAGACCCCGCTAAAAAAAATGTGCATTCGTCACTCGCTGCAGATGCCTTTGGCATCTGCATGAATTGCCTTCCCAGAAATACCGTAGTAACTGCCGAAGCACATAAAATTTGCTACGGCAAATGACTGCCGAAGCCAAAAAATTTGAATTGCGAGGGCTGTGGGCCCCACATTTGAAACGGTTTGCAATTCGAACTGTCTACAGTACAGAAAAGCCTTCATTAGGAGACCACCTGTCTTGAGAGGCCAGTGCATAATTCTGGATTGACAAATCTGAAAATTGTCAAAAAATAAAAGGGAGCTTCGTTTGATCAATGTCAAGTGAGTGTGCATAAATTATGATAATTGGTCAAAACAAACTTGAGTAATGATATGACGTGAAAAATTGTCATTTTTTTACGCTTGAAGACCCATAACTCAAGAACGACAAACCTGAAAAATTGAAAAGGGTGTTGCCTTTACTGATTGTAACATTGCTACAAAATTTCAAGAGATTCAGTTAAAGCATTATTGAGTTATCATACGATATGTAAAAAAATTACCAATTTTTTGAAGATTCAAGTCCCATAACTCTGTTAAAAAAACTGAAAACCGTCAAAAATGAAAGGAAGTTATGTTTGATCAATTTCAATATTGTGTATAAATATTATGAGAATTGGTCAAAGGAAACTTGATTTATCGTACGACATAGGAATATGCCGACAGACAGACAAATTTTTTACGATTAAAGTCCAGAAAGAAAAATCAGAAAATCGTAAAAATTGAAAGGAGTATTGCCTTTACCGATTTCAACATTTCAAGAGATTCGGTTAAAGCATTATTGAGTTATCATACAACATGTGAAAAATAGCCAATTTTTGAAGATTCAAGTCCCATAACTCTGAAAAGAAAAAACATAGAAATATACTGACTGAACGAGAACGAGTAATTACTACAGTTAAAACTAGAAGTCCTGTCATGAAATGCGCACAAATAGCACGTTGATATGCGCGTTAATATACGCGTTATGGTCCAAGTAAAGCGATAAAATGTTGTACATATGGCCTGTGCACAAGCAATGTTTCAGCCAATGGACCTCCGGGTAACCCGGAGGTCCATTGGCAGAAACATTGCATGTGTTTGCTTTGAGTAACCAAGAGAAACTGCCGTGCTTTGGATGCCATTCGATATGGCAGTTGCGCACAATCCCAACGCGCAATTAAGCCTAGATAAGTGCACTATTCGTGACAGGACTTCTAGTTTTAACTGTATTGGGCTTCTGTCGATAGACGGCAGGCCCTAATAAGGTCGAAAAAAGATAAAAATATGTCTCTCTGGCCCTCATGCATGGTCATTCTGACTGTCACATAGAGTTGGGCAGTTCTGTTTTCTGGTTCAGTTCCAGTTTTTCTGACAAACCATAAAACCGAACAGCAGGATCTACCAAAAACTGTTAACCCTTTACCCAACAAATCGGCCGCATTTGCCTGCGTAATATGGAAATTCAGCAGTTGAAAAAATATTTTTCAAAAAATTTCAACAAAACCATATCTGACTCCTTGTTGGAACGAGCTCATCGAGCTCGTTCCAACGAGGGGTCACATGATATGGTTTTGTTGAATTTTTTTGAAAAATTTCAAAAAATTATATTTAAAATAATAAATTTTGATATCGTCTGCATTGGGTAAAGGGTTGGACTGTTTTAGTGTGTGAACTCCTGTACCGGGAGCGAACTGGACTAGTGGCCCCATGGAATCTCGTCACTTAAGCGGGCCATCCACACTCAATAAGATTGTCAATATAATTGTCAATAATTTATATTGACAATCTTATTGATCATGAATGGGCGATATTGAAGACTTGATCAATGTATTGAAGAATATCAGAGAGCTCAAATATTTATTGACGTATTGTCAATAATATTGATGTGCATTTTTGTCACATCAATTGTATTGATCAATATTTCATTCTTGTCAAAAACACAGAGCCATCAACATGGCAAAATCAATCAAAGATTGATCAATCAATCCTATGATTATCGAATCAGAAATGAAAGAAATATTGATCAAAATGATAGTGCAGTTGAGGGCAAACATTATATTGTCAATAATATTGAGTCAATAATATTGACAATTATATTGACTGTGGATGGGCCGCTTTAGTGTACCGGGACAATGGGCAAATACGTAGTGTTCTCATTTTCTCACTTACTGACTCAACCACCGAAATGTAGCTTCAATGGAGCAATCGTAAGTCAATCAGATGTTTATCTATGAAATGCATGAGCCACAAGACAGCAAGGAGTTACTGGCCTTTGAAGTTTGTCGAACTATGTTGTTTACGTACCACTTCTCGGAAAGTGAAGTTTGAAAAGTTTGAAATTTTGAATGTTACAGCTTATAATTCATGGTGTATTGTTCACATTTTAGTGAACATATTGTATTATTTGGCCTAATTCCAAGAACAGATTTTAACCCTAAAGATCAAAAAAACACATATGAAATCAAAATGATTTTTTTAATTTTTTCCCACTTTTCTATTTATTTATTAATTGGTGTTTTAAGGTCACATACTTATGCACAATGGCTAATTGGGACCTGACAGCTTTAAGGGTGGAGAAAGTCAAGAGTACCCGGAGAGAACCACCGAGCATCGACGAGCAGCTGTCAGCTCCTCAACATTCTAACTCTGTTCAAGCTTCGCTCAAGCAGGGTTACAGCAGTTGAAGACATGTGCACCATCGGCGTGCAGTATGCCTTAGTACATGGCATCATCATGCTCCCATGTAGGCAACCGGGATAAAGTGCTTTGCCCAAGGACACCCCTTGGGTCATCCCGGACAGGGATCAAACTCAGGACCCCTAACATAGAAGTCTAACAGTCTATCACTGAACCACCCCTTTTCTTATAAAAAGAAAAAAAGAAAAGAAAAAAAAAATTCAAGACCATATCATGTTACATTTCACTGAAATGAATGCAAGATGCTCATTCAAATGAGAAGGGTCACAATAATGTGGTTTTGTTGAAATTTTCTTCTGCACAATTTGTATATCACACAGTGGATGCATCCGATTCATCAGGTAAGCTTTTAAAATCACTTGCTAGGTGAAACCGAGGCATGTCATCATCGTCATTTACTAGCAAAAAGTAAAACAAGTGGTGTATCTAGCACATTTCCCAAAGTCTGCATTGTATTGGGTAACGTTGAATACAACCCAGGACTTAATTAAAATTTTGCTGATGATGTTTTTTATTATCTGGTAAATGCATGCATGCATGGACATCACTGCCCACGTGTGGAATATTTATTTATTTATTGGTGTTTAAGGTCACATACTTATGCACAATGGCTAATCATGACTGCGACAGTTTTACAGGTGGAGGAAGTCGGAGTACGCGGAGAGAACCACCGAGCAGCTGCCAGCTCCCCAACATTGTAACTCTGCACTGCAGCACAGGCAGGGTTAGATTGGTTGAAGACATGCGCACCATTGACGTGCAGTACGCCTTAGTACACGGCATCATCGGCATCATCGTTCCCCCATGTGGACAATCGGGGTTAAGTGCCTTGCCCAAGGACACAATGCGGGAGTCTGAATAGATCGCTCAGACGGTCACCCATCCGAGGACTAACCGGGCTTGACGTTGCTTAACTTCGGTGATCTGACGAGAACCGGTTACCGCAACACGTGTGGATTACGACCAATCCACGGCGACTACTGTACTCTGTGTGACCTAATAAAGATTTGTGTTGTTTGTGTTGGTGTTGAGTTTGGTGTGAGATACTCTCGAGTAACTAATAATAGTACCGGGCGAAATAATATTACAGGGTGGAGAACTTCTGAAAATTAATAATAGGATAGGATCGATTAATAGTGTAGGGTGGGAAATTCCAAGATGTGAGCCAACCGCTATGCTCAGAGCCATTTTTATAACACAGAAGTCTGATGCTTCTGAAGTGATGAAGGGCTAAATTACTTTCAGTTATCATAATTTTCACATGGATGTGACTTGTTGCAATTTATGAATTGCACCAAGGCAAAACCTTATAGACTAATTCTGTTTCAGCGATGGTATGAAGCACATCCACTGAGTACTAGGTCTTAAAGTTATGATAACAGTACATTGTACTTCATAATAAAGCCCAAATATATGCTTCCAGATCTCTACCAGTTAACATTTGATTTGCATTCTGTGTTTGCCTGTACATGTACCTTACTAGTTTGTTTTGGTGAACTTCTTGAGATAAGCAGCTGCTCTGCACATTGGACTGCTGAAAATTAATACCCATACAGAGTCAAATAAGGATCATATAGGCAGGAATTTTGTTCGAAAAAGAATAATCATACATGTATGATTATTAGGCGCTCAAGAGTAATGCAGGCATGCAGATTTCAGAAATTCTCTGAACCTTAAAACAGGTTCAGTGTATTTGATGTCTTGGAACCCCACGGAACCTACTTTTGGGTTCAAACTAGTGCTCAAACGACTAGTGAATTCCAAAGTTGACAAGTCAATACCCAAAAGTCAAGTTGACTTCAGCTAGTCATTGGTGATAACCTGTCTCCTTATAACACTGTTCTGGTAGAGTGCTGAAGGTCCAAATCTGGCTTCACTTTGGCATTCATATACAGCAACTTACTGAAACATTATTCTGTTAATGTGCTTCGAATTATGCTAAGAGTGAAATTATATAGTCTTATTTAATTTGCCTTGTTACGATTTATGGGAGAGTGCCTATAGGCACTCTCCCATAAATTGCAACAAGGCAAATTAATAACATATCCTGATAGCCCAAAATAATTCAGCACTCTACTAGTACCAGTTAAAACAAACTACTGTTACTACTATTAGATGGCAATAGATGTATACATTGATTGCCCAATATTGCTGTTCAAACTGTCTGACAGTGGCACAGAAAGGATACTATTTACCTAAAGCTTTAACTCCTACGACTAGTTGACTGCACAATTGAGTCGACTACTGGTTTGCCCAGAGTCGACATCGACTAGTCGACTAATCGTTTGAGTACTAGTTCCAACAAACAACAAGAACTATCACGGAACCTATTTTTATTTCTTACTGATTCTGTACCCATTTTCTTATCCTGATTTACAGTTTAAGACCTGCAAACGTTTAAGGATGTGGAATATGCAGTGGGTTGTTACTGATGAGAGAATAAATACATCTGATGAAGTAAAAAAGTGAAACAAATTATCTGTGTTTTCGTTTGTATATTTTGTGCCCTTGAACATTCAATTCAATTGCAACAGATGAACTGAGGCACTGATAACTCAGATGAGTGAGTACAACATTTTTTGCAAGCGATAACAAAGAAAAAACAATACAATACATGTAACTGTATTGGCTGTAAGCGAGCATGGAACAAATTAAAAAAAATTCTTTGTGTATTCTGGTTTGGGAGGGGCGAATCTTCCAAGTACTGAATCAGCGACCCGTTCAGTTCAGGAAGGTAACGGTATTGATTGATTGGGACGAAATGTCTGTAAACCCTGATTTTTAAGAAAGCTTGATCACACCTCGTCTCCATGGTTCTGCACAGAGTGCTGTGAAATTGTAAGAATATATCTTGCATTTTAGCAAAGATATTTTCCCCTCATCATCAGTTTCAGTGATAAAAATCGCGACATCGACGCTGTAGCTGCGACGGGTGGTGCAATTTCACAAAATTCTAAGTTCATTAAGGGCCATAACTCCAAGAAAAATATTTGGAACAACACATGCATTGAAGAGTGGCTAGACATCAATAAGATACACTTACATGCCAAATATAAAGTCATTCCATCAAGTATTTCAAAAGTTATTGAGTTTTGAAACTCGTTGGTCACAGACAGACCGACCGACCGACAGACAGACCGACATTGCCACTTATAGAGCTGCTAGTCACAGCTAAAAAGTGATTTTATTATTATTTTCGGTGATACCGTTTCATGTGTTTGGCTTCGCATGATTTTGTTGTCAAACACGCTGAAATTGCGTGTAATTTAGAAACAGAAACTGTTGGCAACACGCATGCTCAACAATCTGGATGAACGGAGACTGTAAAAATCAGCGTAATGTTGTTACTGTTAATGTTATGACAAGGAGTTATAATAACGTTCCTACTCCTTGTGTTATGATCACTGTTTCATCGATAATAAACTGAGACTGTAAAAATGAGTGTAATGTTGTTACTGTTAATGTTTTGACAAGGAGTTATAATAACGTTCCTACTCCTTGTGTTATGATCACTGTTTCATCGATAATAAACTGAGACTGTAAAAATGAGTGTAATGTTGTTACTGTTAATGTTTTGACGAGGAGTTATAATAACGTTCCTACTCCTTGTGTTATGATCACTGTTTCATCGATAATAAACTGAGACTGTAAAAATGAGTGTAATGTTGTTACTGTTAATGTTTTGACGAGGAGTTATAATAACGTTCCTACTCCTTGTGTTATGATCACTGTTTCATCGATAATAAACTGAGACTGTAAAAATGAGCGTAATGTTGTTACTGTTTATGTTATGACAAGGAGTTATAATAACGTTCGTACTCCTTGTGTTATGATCACTGTTTCATCGATAATAAACTGAGACTGTAAAAATGAGCGTAATGTTGTTACTGTTAATGTTATGACAAGGAGTTATAATAACGTTCATACTCCTTGTGTTATGATCACTGTTTCATCGATAATAAATAATACAATTTTACTCTTGGAAGAAACTTTCTGTGTTTTAAGTGTCCCGTGATGAAAAGTGTAATGCTAAAAAATTAATTGTGGGAACCTGTTTTTCGTTTCTGTGATTTTGCCCCGATGGAACCTTCACAGAAATGGAATGAGTGTTTCTGTGAAAGCTGCATGCCTCGTAATGAAATGAATCCTGTATCGAGAGAGTTAACAGTTTCTACTGATCTAAAATGTCCATTATTGGAACAGACAAATGAATGATAGAGTCCAGTTTGAGATGAGGTAATGTAATGGAATCCTCTGTCTACAAGATGAATAGGATTAGGCTGGTATTCATATGGAATTGAAAATGTGAAAGCACTTTCCTGATCAGAATAACCATCAGTTCACTGCCAAACAATAGAGGATATACAGTTAAAACTAAAAGTCCTGTCACGAATAGTGCGCTTATCTAGGCTTAATTACGCATTGGAATTGCCATATCGAATGACATCCAAAGCACGGCAGGTTCTCATGGTTACTCATAGCAAACACAGGCAATGTTTCTGCCAATGGACCTCTGGGTTAAGTGGAGGTCCACTGGCTGAAACATTGCTTGTGCACAGGCCATATATACAGAATTTGATAGCCTTACTATGGTCATAATGCATAGATTAACACGCAGATCGACATGCTATTTGTGTGCATTTCATGACAGGACTTCTAGTTTTAACTGTAGGAAATTTTGATTCAGTTTTATGAAAACAATCTGATGTTGTTTGATTTTGGCTTGTGTTAATTAAGTGAATAATAAATAACTAAAATAAGATAATTATTTATTTATTAGGGTTTAATGACACATTAACAGGTCATATCATGTCGGCGATAGTTTTATGGGTGGATGAAGCCGGAGTACCCAGAGAGAACCACCGAGCAACAATGAGTACCTGCCAGCTCCCCAACATCGTAACTCCGCACTGCAGCACAGGCAGGGTTAGATTGGTTGAAGACATGCGCACAATCGACGTGCAGTAAACCTTAGTACACGGCATCATCGTGCCCCCCCCCCCCCCCCTCCCCATGTGGACAATCGGAAGTGCCTTACCCAAGGACACAATGCAGGAGTCCGAATCAATCGCTCAGACGGTCACCCATCCAAGGACTAATCGGGCTCAAGTCTGCTCGACGTTGCTTAACTTCGGTGATCTGTCGAGAACCAGTTACCGCAAATAAGATAATTAATACATCAAGCTTTCGGCCAATGGCCTTCATGAGGATAACTGAAGATTTCGCTGCTACATTTAGATATTCACAAAAATGTTAAACTGTTTTCAGTTGACTCCTGGTGATGAAGAGTATAATAATATTGATTTGTAGTTTAACGTTTCTGCGAATACAGTTAAAACTAGAAGTCCTGTCCTGAAATGCGCACAAATAGCACGTTGATATGTGCGTTATGGCCCAAGTAAAGCTATCAAATTCTGTACATATGGCCTGTGCACAAGCAATGTTTCAGCCAATGGACCTCCGGGTAACCCGGAGGTCCATTGGCAGAAACACTGCATGTGTTTGCTATGAGTAACCAGGAGAACCTGCCGTGCTTTGGATGCCATTCGATATGGCAATTGCGCGCAATTCCAACGCGCAATTAAGCCTAGATAAGCGCACTATTCGTGACAGGACTTCTAGTTTTAACTGTATAATAATATTGATTTGTAGTTTAACGTTTCTGCGAATACAGTTAAAACTATTAGTCCTGTCGTGAAATGCGCACAAATAGCACGTTGATGTGCACGTTATGGCCCAAGTAAAGCTATCAAATTCTGTACATATGGCCTGTGCACAAGCAATGTTTCAGCCAATGGACCTCCGGGTAACCCGGAGGTCCATTGGCAGAAACATTGCATGTGTTTGCTATGAGTAACCATGAGAACCTGCCATGGTTTGGATGCCATTCGATATGGCAATTGCGCGCAATTCCAACGCACTATTAAGCCTACATAAGCGCACTATTCGTGACAGGACTTCTAGTTTTAACTGTATGTAGCAGCTAAATCTTCACTTACATGTATCCTAACAAAGGCCACTGGATGAAAGCTTGATGCAATGAGCATTAAATTATCTTATGTTCCAATAAGAGTAAAATCCTCTCCCTCTGACTGGATGAGAGCTGGTGTAGTTTCTTTTATGTTTACGGCTTCAGCAGACAAATGTTAGCATTTGATGTCACCACACGAAATATTTGAAATGACATCATCCGTTTCATAATTGCTTCATCAACGACGTGACCAGCAAGCCATTCCAATTTTCTGGATTTTTCACATGTGCAGCAATTGGAGTTACGGATAAAGTGTTGTTTAAATTACAAACTGATTTACGATTTGAACTAAGATGGAATGAGTTTATCTGGTTTATTGATTATATGTCCAGTGCCATCGTGGGTACATGAGAGGTTTATTTATTAACCCTGTGATCGTTAAAAGTTGTCTTGAAGAAGGCAACTTTTAACGATCACAAGTTTAGTAAATAAGCCTCTCGTGTTTCACGATGTAGGTTTTGGGCTATGGGTAGTGTCTTTTTGGAACATATACGTTATTGTGATGAGTTGATGGTAACATGGTCTGAAGTTTGCGGCTCGGAGCGTATGTTCAACAAACATTGAACATAAGCTCTGTGTCGTAAATCTCAAACCATGTTACGGTCAATTCATCATAATAATTTATTAATTGATGATCACAAGTTTAGTAAATAAGCCTCTTGTGTTTCACGATGTAGGTTTTGGGCTATGGGTAGAGTCTTTTTGGAACTTTTTCGTTATTGTGATGAGTTGATGGTAACATGGTCTGAGGTTTGTGGCTCGGAGCGTATTTTCAAGACGTTGAACATAAACTCCGAGCCATAAATCTCAAACCATGTTACGGTCAATTCATCACAATAATTTATAACTGATCAATGACATCAACTCCTTCTATTTTGAAGATTACAAGATAAATAATAAACAATGATGTTCACCTGTTTCCCATGCTACTGATCTTTTGAAGTTAAACAGCTTATGCCCCCGACCTCTGAAAGAGGATTCTGGAGTATCCAGTGGAGACCTCCATCCGTCCGTCCAAATGTTTTGGATTGTAATTTCAAAAACATCGGATGGATTTGGATCTCCTTTGGTATGTTGATAGACCTGCATGGGGGAAATGGATATGCAGAAGGAATGGGTTCCGTCCAATAACTTTTCCCAGAGTTATGGCACTTTTTCACTCTTTCGACTTTGAAAATTTGTCTCGACCTCTGTATTGCATTCACTACATGTTGGACATGAAAACCGCTTATTTGATCAAATCGTAATTTTAGGGGTTACTTGTGGAAGACATGACAATGCTTCCTCTCGGGTTTTGGTCCAGCTAGCCAATTCAATATGGCCACCATGGCGTTGTGACACCATCGGGGGCATATGCCACACTTCACATTGCTCTCGTTGCCTCTTTGAACACTAAGTTTATCTGTCCTAATGAACAGTAGTACTGAAACAATTAGTCAACTAGTCGAAGTCGATTGATTTTCAGAAAAATCGACTCTGAAATCTGCCAGTCGACTAGTCGGGAAACTCAAAGATGAAGTCGTAAAATGCCAATAGTGGGGGTAAATGATTACAAACATCAGACCTTCGTGGTGGACCCATTTTAAATTGTATTGAGAAGTGGATATCAATGCAATCATTGTCGTTTGTTGATGCCGATAATGTTACAACTTAGATTTCAGCAGCATTACAAGCACTGATTTCACCTAACCTAATCACTGGCACGCGTTGAAGAAAAATACTTTGATGTACAGTTAAAACTAGATGTCCTGTCATGAAATGCACACAAATAGGACGTTGATACGCGTTATGTCCCAAGTAAATCTATCAAATTCTGTACATATGGCCTGTGCACAAGCAATGTTTCAGCCAATGGACCTCCGGGTAACCCGGAGGTCCATTGGCAGAAACATTGCATGTGTTTGCTATGAGTAACCAAGAGAACCTGCCGTGCTTTGGATGCCATTCGATATGGCAATTGCGCGCAATTCCAACGCGCAATTAAGCCTAGATAAGTGCACTATTCGTGACAGGACTTCTAGTTTTAACTGTACAACTTCAAAGATACCGTTAATTCATGCAAGCATTCTGTCCCTCGCCCAAGTCGCCCACACTTTTTAATTGATATAAAAATAAAATACATGCCTGAATTTCGCCAAGTCCTTTCTCCTCTCATTCGTCCGCAGTACTCTGCACTCCACACACGAGTCAGTTAAAGCACCGTAACTCTGCAGTTTCTGCAGAGTTCCCGTGCTTAAACTGACTCTTGTACATGTACATGTATATAAGTGGATCTTCTTTGATCCAATTGCCCCGTCTTCCTCAAAGGTAAATCAATGCCATCGCTCCATATTCTATGATATTACTGTACTGGTTTGGATGCGAGCTGGCGAAGACCGGATATGAAGGTGAGGAAACTGTCCATCACAAAATTTTACCCGGGAGTTCTTAATTAATTGCACCGGGCGAATGGCGGCACACTTCAAACATTTTACAAATTCACGAAACTTCTGTTTTAACATCATTGGGTACTTTTTCCACTGTACGGACAGAGGACTAGGAGGCATGAACTTCCCAGGTATCCTAATTTTTTTTACTGAATGGTTAAAGCTATAATATGCAAGACGTTTTAAAAAACTCAAAATACGAAAAATAGAACAGCTACACTCATGACTTTGACAAGGAAACTTCATCAAACACCTGTCAAACGAGTCATGAAACAAAAGGGCTATCAACATACATTTAACAGTCTCTTACCATCTAATTTACTGAGACAATTATGTTTTCAACAGAGAAGCCGACTAGTCGATTTTTAATTGATTACTCCCATCGACTAGTCGACTTTGAAAAATAGGTCACGGTTTCAACACTAATGAAAAGAGAAATCACAAGGCGACAGGAAGTACCTGAACAGCACCAAATTACTTGTTTTGGGGTAGGCTTGTAAATGAGATGCATGACTATCACACGCCCTCCCAAGGTGCCTCATAACGAGTATCAGGGGACAATTAATTGATGCAGGAAAGCATTAATATAAAGATACAACTTGAGGCACTAATTATGAAAAACATTTGCCTCATTCTTGTTTCTAGAGGTCACAGGGTATGACTGAAGTCGACTTTTAATCAATTATTTTTCATCAAACGTCGAGTATGAAATTTCATAATCATGCCAGCTCTTTCCTCGCCACCCAAATAATTTTTCCAGTTGGGAATATTTCTGTCTGGATTGCAGTCTTAACCCTTTACCCAACGAATCTGCCACATCTGCCCACGTAATATGCAAATTCAGCAGTTGAAAAAATATTATTTTTAAAAAAATTTCAATAAAACCATATCATATGACCCCTCATTGGAACGAGCTTGTCGAGCTCGTTCCAACGAGGTGTCACATGATGTGGTTTTGTTAAACAAATTTTGAAATTTGAAAAAATGATATTTAAAATAAAAAATTTTGATATCGTCTGCATTGGGTAAAGGGTTAAGACAAAACACAACAAGGTGGAGTACGAGCGACTGCATCAACGACCCATGGTGGACTTATAATTGTCAAAATTCCACCAGTAGTCTAATCAGGTCTCCACTTCTCAGAATAAAGAGCCAAACAACCTACATGTAAAGTTAACCTTGTTTTCAAACTTCAGAGTCGCGATACCCCTTTCTCAGAACAGCTGCACTAATTGGTATTGCATTCAAGCATAGCATTTACTGCGAAAATAGGGGACAAAATTACTTCTTACGCATCATGTTTTAAACTTTCATCTGTTTATCAAATGCGATTTCCTTTGCAGAACTGGAACTTTGTCACTTGTTCCACATTTATAATGACAAATATATTTATTTCTAAATGTAATTTTGAAAGCTTGAACTCCAAAGCCAGCGTCAAAATCACAGTTGAAGTTGGATGGAAATTTAGGGTTATAATGTCCTATATGGGAGGCTTTTACCCGATAAAATTTTTTATAGGCGGCATAATTTTTTAGGGTGTGATGGGTTACCCTAAACATGGGTACTGGGAGGGGGGGGGATAATTTTGCAACAGACACAAGGCAAAAATCATTTTTCTCAAACTTGAAACTCTTGTCGGAGATAATTTATGCAAATATATTGTGCTCAGAAAATCAGAGTACCAGTATATTACACATGTGCGGTGCCCTGGAAAGGGAATCCCTGTGACACGGACTGGTGCCAAATACATCTCCTTACATGCATATGCAATGTATTGTTATGTTTGTACAATGAAAACCGAAAACTCGACTCTTTGAAAGAAACCGAAACTGAAAGACATGAAATTTGAAAACCACCCATCCCCACATCGATATAAACTCAAGTCCAGCCAATCGCTTAAACCCATGATTTAATTCAAAGTATTTGACAGTTGCAGGACATGAGAGACAATGTGTATCATGATACATGCATATATCATATCATATAGACTGAATTGCGAGGAAAACATATCTTTGCAGCCTAAAGTGTCAGTACATGTATGTAGCCAGTGACATTTTAAATAATATTGTTCATTATTATCAGTACCTCAAAATATCATCCAGTTAAAACTAGATGTCCTGTCATGAACTGTGTGCTTATCTAGGTTTAATTGCGCGTAGGAATTGCGCGCAATTGCCATATCGTATGGCATCCAAAGCACAGCAGGTTCTCCTGGTTACTCATCGCAAACACAGGCAATGTTTCTGCCAATGGACCTCCGGGTTACCCAGAGGTCCATTGGCTGAAACATTGCTTGTGCACAGGCCATATGTACATAATTAGATAGCCTTACCATGGTCCTAACGCGTAGATTAACGTGCAGTTCGACATGCTACATGTATATGCGCGCATTTCATGACAGGACTTCTAGTTTTAACTGTATGTACAGAATTTGATAGCCTTACTATGGTCATAACATGTAGATTAACATGCAGATCGACATGCTATTTGTGCGCATTTCATGACAGAACTTCTAGTTTTAACTGTACAGACCCAGCAACCAGTACTGGACCTGCCATTAAACGCATGACTCAAGTAAGGAAACACTAAATAAAAATCTTAAAAATGTATAACAACTGACACCATGGTAAATTGCGAAAGGTCCAAAACAATACTTTTCATACATTTTTGATTGCAGTGGTATGTGACAACATGAAGATTGGCTTTATTGATCCCACTGTCACACTCTAGCTGATATGTAATTCAAATGATAAAACCGGGTGCTCTGAGCACAGAAATCACTTGCCTATCTACAATGCCATCACTCATTCTCATTAGCAAGCTAATTCTCTTCTTAGAAAAAAATATGCATCAATGCTGGTCATGAGATCATTCAAAGGTTTCCTATATTGTGGCTGTGAGAAGATTGGGAAGAAATAGTACCCTGTGGGAAATTTATATACACATGTACCGCCATGTTAATAATCATGCCTTTAGGTTGATTTTATTCAACCAATTAACCCTCTGCAAGAGCCCTGCGAATCAGAATTTCTTCGAATCGAATCTTGTGTTTAAGGTCCAATTTCAAAAGACTCCTTTCTACTCCAGGCCTACAGGTCTGGGCTCGGACCGAGCCCAGGCAAGCAGAGGTGGTAAGAAGTCTTACAGAGACCATGGCGCATGCCTCACTCTTGCAATAACCATTCAGACCCATCACGTTTTCTGCGTACAAATTTGGCAGATTGAAAAGAGTAATCAGGCAAAATGAGTGATTGGGCATAGATGCTAAGCCTTTTGCTAAGGTTTTTCTCACTAAAAGTGCTACAGTTAAAACTAGAAGTCCTGTCACGAATAGTGCGCTTATCTAGGCTTAATTGCGCGTTGAAATTGCGCGCAATTGCCATATCGAATGGCATCCAAAGCACGGCAGGTTCTCTTGGTTACTCATAGCAAACACATGCAATGTTTCTGCCAATGGACCTCCGGGTTACCCGGAGGTCCATTGGCTGAAACATTTCCTGTGCACAGGCCATATGTACAAAATTTGATAGCTTTACTTAGGCCATAACGCGTACATTAACGCGCGTATCAACGTGCTATTTGTGCGCATTTCATGACAGGACTTCTAGTTTTAACTGTATGTTTATACATGTAACCACACATGATCAGGAGTGACAGAAATGAAGATCAATGATATATTTATGTCCAGGAGACATCAGGAGAATGAATAACAGGTTGCAACTTGCAAGAAATTCTGTTATGAATTAGAACCTTGGATACTGGTGGAGCAGAGGGAGACATATCGACAAATCGACTACAGTTAAAACTAGAAGTCCTGTCACGAAGTGCGCGCTTATCTAGGCTTAATTGCGCGTAGGAATTGTGCACAATTGTCATATCAAATGGCACCCAAAGCATGGCAGGTTCTCCTTGTTACCGATAGCAAACACAAGCAATGTTCCTGCCAATGGACCTCCGGGTTACCCGGAGGTCCATTGGCTGAAACTTTGCTTGTGCACAGGCCGTATGTGCAGAATTTGATAGCCTTACCATCGTCATAATGCATAGATTAACGCGCAAATCGACAGGCTATTTGTGCGCATTTCAGGACAGGACTTCTAGTTTTAACTGTAGTAATCGACTAATGGTTGGGTGCTCGTCTACGAAATTCACTTATCATTTAAACACTTAATTCCTATCCTAAGAATCAAATTGGAAACTGCACAAGAACTGCCTAAATAGGGTTTTATCTCAAAATTATTGTACCAGATATCTAATGTTCACAAAGAAAAGTTCAGGAAGTTATTACAGACTACAGCTAATACTAGAAGTCCTGTCACGAATTGTGCGCTTATCTAGGCTTAATTGCCCGTTAGAATTGCACGCAACTGCCATACCGAATGGCATCCAAAGCACGGCAGGTTCTCCTGGTTACTCATACAGTTAAAACTAGAAGTCCTGTCATGAATTGTGCGCTTATCGAGGCTTAATTGCCCGTTAGAATTGCGCGCAACTGCCATACCGAATGGCATCCAAAGCACGGCAGGTTCTCCTGGTTACTCATAGCAAACACAGGCAATGTTTCTGAAACATTGCTTGTGCACAGGCCATATGTACAGAATTTGATAGCCTTACTGTGGTCATAACGCATAGACTAACGCGCAGATCGACGTGCTATTTGTGCGCATTTCATGATAGGACTTCTACTTTTAACTGTACAAAAAATCTTCAGTCTTGTACACACGCAACCGACCTCATTGGAACATTTATTTATTTATTTATTTATTTAATTTATTTATTTATTTATTTATTGGTGTTTAAGGTCACATATTTTTGCACAATGGCTAATCATGACCACAACATGAGTATCAACTCAAGACCAGGGATGAGCTTTAATAAGCCATGTTGCCCATTTTAGAGAGGATTTGCACCTCCCAAGCATTGGTGACTGGGTCCTATTTTACCAGTATTTGTTTGTTTGTTGGTGGTTAATGTCACATATTTATGCACCAAGGCTAATCGTGACACAACATGGAGATGAAGTCAAGTTTAGTCAATCGTTGATCCACATGTTGCCCATTTTAGAGGACTTTCACCCCAAGCATTGGTGACTGGGTCCTATTTTACTAGTAAAGCGGAACTGGTTTACCACAGTAAACAAGTGCTGCTTACTTCCCGGGGTTCCCACGGGGAATTTTACCAGTAAAACAGCCCCATTGGAACAATATAAAGTGAGAAAGTTGTCACAAGACTTACAGTGGCCAGTTCACGTGTACAGTTAAAACTAGAAGTCCTGTCATGAAATGCGCACAAATAGCACGTTGATATGCGCGTTAATATACGCGTTATGGCCCAAGTAAAGCTATCAAATTCTGTACATATGGCCTGTGCACAAGCAGTGTTTCAGCCAATGGACCTCCGGGTAACCCGGAGGTCCATTGGCAGAAACATTGCATGTGTTTGCTTTGATTAACCAATAGGGCTGGGCGATATTTCGATATACCGGTAAATACCGGTATTGAAATCAGTACCGGTTAAATATCGTCTATTTTTTGGCAATACCGGTATATCGTCTGTAACGATATTGGTTTGGGTCACATGATAATAAAATTTCAACATGTTTTTTTTCGTAAAATCGCACAGAAAGTTGCTTTGAAAATACAGGAAGTTTATCTTTCCTTATTTCGTGAACAAATGATAAACAACGAGAGATGATGAGAGTAACGGAAAACACACCCGACTGTCACGCTGTAAAAACACGGTCACTTGCTGTTGGTCGCATTTGTTTGAACTGTAATCAGCAAGCCATACTTATCGCTTAATTCATTGTCAGCAATCTGACACAAAAATGTTTCAAATCACACTATTCACAATTGCGAAATGTGCAACAATTTTTGTCAAATATGACAGAGGTGTGATTCCATCACTAGGAGAAAACATTGTCGGCTGGTGATTGACACTTGCAGACTATCATGAAAGTGAAGGGTGAACACGTCTTGGAGGTGTGCTTAATAGCAACAGACCGACTGGCCTGGCATGTGACAGATGACATTTGACATTGTCATCTTAGGAAGTTCATTGCTGGAATATAGGAGAAGGGGAGGAGCTACTACTGGTTCTTTGTGAAACCAGGCCCTCGTAATTCCATCAACTGGATACCCGTTGTTTTGATAAAAAGTTTTGTTTGCCACTGTTTTCTTGAAGACACATACGCAATTAACACAATGTGACAATTGACTGGCTCAGTAATTAAACGCTTATCAGTCAAGAGAGGCTGGCCATGTTTTTACAGGAATTAAATTGACAAAGACTAATTTACTTGTATCCCAGATTCAGATGAAAGCCAGTAAACCCATGATAATTTTATGGCTTATTTTCGTATTAAACAATAGGTTCAATAACTTTGTAGACATGGATTATTATGATCTTCCATTCAAATCACTCATTTTTCCAGAGCAGTAAGTGATACTTCTATCTTTTGCTCCAAAAATATCTTTTTTATTCATGATATCCTTTGCACTTAATATGTGTTTCACACACTGGTGCACGATATACCGGTATATCGCGATATTTTTTCTGATATCGTTACCGGTATTCAGATTCCCATATCGCCCAGCCCTATTAACCAAGAGAAACTGCCGTGCTTTGGATACCATTCGATATGGCAATTGCGCGCAATCCCAACGCGCAATTAAGCCTAGATAAGCGCACTATTCGTGACAGGACTTCTAGTTTTAACTGTAGTACTAAATTGTAACTTGTGAAGTAATGGAGGGAGGTTTATGTTCGAAAAAATTAGTTACAGAAATGAAACATTTGCATGAACGTTCTTCTATTTAAATCTTCAGATCAATCGAGGATATTTAGGTTCTTCCATTTTATCTCAACACAAAAGTGTACACATTCATGTATCAAAGTTTTAAATTAGTACATTAAAGATTGTTTGTTGAAATTGGGAGAAATGACTATTAATCGACTAATTGTCAATTAATGGCAGTGATTAGTCAACTTCAAAAATTAATAGTCTACTCCCTCTACTGTGTATTGGTGAGTCTATATTGTTACATGGAGCTGTCAATTTGCCTTGACAGCCATTATCTTTCAACATGCATTAACATGACCATACAACATTTTCTTACATTATTTATCCTAATCTATAATACTGCCTATATGTATTCATGTCTACATACTGGCTCTACAACCTGTGTTACAGTCATTTTTCTAGTACAAAAAAAACCTCTTTAATTCACAGCTTAAACTCTACAGAATGTTCATTCAATTCAATGTATTGATCTCAAAGGAATTACATTGGTAGTTAAAGACTAGAGTAATTATGAAATTTACCGATGATGTCTCATTCTTTTTTAAGTCTCAATTCTGTCACAGCTAGGACTACTGGAATTTCAATAAAACCTACACAGTAAGTTTTATTGGAATATCCAGCAGTCCTTGGGAGCGCGGTGGCTCAGTGGTAGACTGCTGGCCTTCTATTCTAGAGGTCCCAAGTTCGTTCCCCGTCCAGGATGACCTGTGTTGTGTCCTTGGGCAAGGCACTTTATCCCAGTTGCCTATATGGGGTTAAGACGATGCCGTGTACTAAGGCGTACTGCACGCCGATGGTGCACCTATCTTCAACAGCTGTAACCCTGCTCCAGCGAAGCTTGAACAGAATTAGAATGTTGCTCGTCGATGCTCGGTGGTTCTCTCCGGGTACTCCGGCTTCCCCCACCCGTCAAACTGTCACGGTCACGATTAGCCATTGTGCACAAATATGTGACCTTAAATAACAATAAATAAATAAATAAATCCAGCAGTTCTTCAACTGAACGGCGAAAATTTTTTTGTTTATTGGTGTTTAAGGTCACATAACTGTGCATAATGGATAATCATTTTCACAACATGAATACCAAGTTGTTAAAGGCCTCAATTATAATATCAAAATTGATATGTCATTGGTTAGTATTTATTATTTATTTATTGGTGTTTAAGGTCACATATTTCTGCACAATGGCTAATCATGACGACAGTTTTACGGGTGGAGGAAGCCGGAGTACCCGGAGAGAACCACCCAGCAACGGCAAGCAACTGTCAGGTCCCCAACATACTAACTCCACACAAGCAGGGTGAGCATTTGTTGAAGACAGGTGTACCATCGACATGCAGTACGCCTTAGTACACAGCGTCACCGTGCCCCCACGTGGGCAATGGGGTGAAGTGCCTTGCCCAAGGACACAATGCGATTGCCACAGGGGGGATTCGAACCGAGGACCCTTTGGTTAGTAATTATAAACAATTAATATTTTCTAAAATTATTTTTGATTGAGGAAGGCAAATCTTTGGTAGGGCTGATAGCTTAACTCTTGCATGCTGCTGGCAGATATTCCTGCCCAGGACAGAATTTCTTCTCTCACCACCAAAACAAGTACAGTTAAAACTAGAAGTCCTGTCATGAAATGCGCACAAATAGCACGTTGATATGCGCGTTAATGTACGCGTTATGGCCCAAGTAAAGCTATCAGATTCTGAACGTATGGCCTGTGCACAAGCAATGTTTCAGCCAATGGACCTCCGGGCAACCCAGGTCCATTGGCAGAACATTGCATGTGTTTGCTATGAGTAACCAAGAGAACCTGCCGTGCTCTGGATGCCATTCGATATGGCAATTGCGCGCAATTCCAACGCGCAATTAAGCCTAGATAAGCGCACTATTCGTGACAGGACTTCTAGTTTTAACTGTACATGTATAATTTGGGCACATTTAATCAAATATTGCGCCTGTAAATTGAATGAATCTTTTCACGAATGATTTCTTGAGTTATATTTCGATTAATTTTTCATCAAATCTAGTCATGGCTGCTTCATAGCAGCCATGACTGGATTTGATGAAAAATATCTTGAAAATACTCAGCGGGCTAAGAGTTAAGCCTAAAAAAAATAAACATTTCTTTCCGCTAACCCGACCGACCCTATTTCAAACTGCTGAGTCTGAGCATTTTATTGAAATCAGCAATAAAAAAAAAGTGGAAAAAAACAGTTGCATTTTTGCCACATTCTAAATTGCGTCACATATACTGATCGTCAAAAAATTATGATTTTATAAAAAAGAAATCCTATTTTATATAAAAGCCTATCGAGCCACGGAACTTCTTCGTAATATAAAATTCAGCTGTCCTCTTATTCTGAATTATGCGTTCGCATGCCTCACTTCATCATGACATGAGGTCAAGAAGTGTTAAAATTAGCACACCTCAGCACTTGAAATAAATTGCCTTTTTTAGTTATTGTGGGAATGGACTCGTTAAGTACTAGTAACATCGTATCTGTCTTGGCTAAGAAAGCACAAATGACTTTCTTTTGTTTATTTGAACACAATAAAGTTCCCTGCTTTGGTCTTGTATGAAACACTTTTGAGCACACTATTTTGAAGGCATGATGCTATTGTGTCGTCATCATGTGCAAACAATCAATCACTTTAAAGTACAAGTGTCAATTTACAGGGAATCCCTTGGCATTTCCCAAGGAAAATTTCCAGGTTTTAAATAGCAGGCATGCCATTGGTCGAAATGTACAATGTGATTAACTACGCATGCTTACTGGAATACAGTGCATGTGTCTTGTTTCAAATTCGAGGTAAACAATATTCAGTCACTTGCGTTATAATGGTCACCTGTTAAGACAAAACACTTGAACAAAAGTAATACATAAACGTTTAATGGTCTGCAAGGGCAGACAGGACAGTAAAAACAGAAAAGAACCCAAATTTAAACCAACATTAGTGAGTAAAATCACTTCTTGTAAACCGTGATAATAAAGCAAGTTGAAATTTATATAATTTTGCTGCTGATTTTCATTACCTGGAACATTGTACATGCGTGGACATCACTGTCCACGTGAGGATTTCAAATAATCCACAGTTACTGTACTGTAATGCTATCGAGGAACACAAAAATGGTTTCCCATTAAGTTAAAACACAGAAACAAATAGCAGTTTGCATCAAATTTTCAAAAATTGAAAAATGGTTTCCCATTAAGTTAAAACACAGAAACAAATAGCAGTTTGCGTCAAATTTTCAAAAATTGAAGCTTGTCATTCTTGGGCAAGGGCAGTTTAATTTGAGAATAGATTGCACTTTCTTTTTTTTTATTTATTAAACAGCCTGCATCTATTTCTAATTATCAAGGCATAACTTGTTCTGAAGGTGTGATATTTATCTATTTATTTATTTATTGGTGTTTAAGGTCACATATTTCTGCACAATGGCTAATCATGACCTCGACAGTTCTACAGGTGGAGGAAGCCGTAGTACCCGGAGAGAACCACCGAGCAACAGCGAGAAACTGTCAGCTCCCCAACATACTAACTCCACACAAGCAGGGTTAGCATTGGTTGAAGACAGTGCACCATCGATGTGCACTATGCCTTAGTACACAACGTCACCGTGCCCCCACATGGGCAATGGGGGTGAAGTGTCTTGCACAAGGACACAACACGGTTGCCGCAGGTGGGATTCGAACCGAGGTCCTCTCGGCTTGCAGCCTGCACCGCTACCTACTGAGCCACCGCGCCCCCAAAGGTGTGATAAATTAGGCTCCTGCAAAAATTCAATTTGAAAGTCAATATTTGATTCGATTTGATTCGAAATCGGAAATTCATATATGTTCGAATATACTTCGGCCATAAGCGTGAATGTTTACAGATTGTATTCAAACACAGTTATGCCCTTCCTAAGTTTCCTTCTTCGCAAATAATGATGAGCAAATAAGAGGAAAGCCCCATTAGATAAAATTGTTGAATGTCGATCATCGATGGTTTGAACAATTCGTCAGTGTATAAGAGTTCTGCTTTTTGATTAAGTGACGCTCACAGCAGGCCTGGCATTTTCAGTAGAGCGATTTATTTGCTCGCCTACTGCTCGCCTTAAAAAAATTAAGGAGGGCGAAAACTAGCCCTCCTGGCCTTAGAAGATAATGGTTACCATAACAGCCTATTCCTAAAACCCACATCTTTTCAAATCTCTGCTACATGTATGTTAGAGGTGTCTGTAAGACGGCCACACTGCCCCTCCTTCACCTCCGGGCCTTGCCGAGGCCCAGAGGTGTGGAAGGGGCAGTGCAGCAGTCTCACAAACACTATCTTGTTATCAGCACCAAATAAAATGTACAAAGCCCACTTGGCAGAATTCATTAAGAGTAAAACTTCATTTTGCCACTTTTTGCTTTTGTAAGCTTCAGGAGAGCTAATCGCTCCCCTAGGCTATGCGAGGAGAGCCATTTTAGCCCTCCTGCATTTTTTAGAATGCCAGGCCTGTCGCAGAGCAGTTCATTCTCATGACAGCATGTTTCTTTGATATATGATTATCTGACCATTATCAGAAGTTACGACACCTCACATTTCGACATGCACGTGCATCATGTCTGAATACTGGGGCCTTTTTTTTAGCTGTAATTGACAATTGGTTTGATGTTCAGCTGGGCCTGTCTGTCAAATTATTTTCAATCAAGCCTGGAAAATTCATGTTCATTTAAAAATGTTTATTGCTGCAGTTTTGAAGCTCCAAAGTCAACAAATCAAATATTTCAATCAATACAGTTAAAACTAGAAGTCCTGTCACGAACTGTGCGCTTATCAAGGCTTAATTGCGCGTAGGAATTACGTGCAATTGCCATATCGAATGGCATCCAAAGCATGGTGGGTGCTCCTGGTTACTCATAGCAAACACGGGCAATGTTTCTAACAATGGACCTCCCGGTTACCCGGAGGTCCATTGGCTGAAACTTTGCTTGTGCACAGGCCACATGTGCAGAATTTGATAGCCTTACCATCGTCATAACGCGTAGATTAGCGCGTAAATTGACATGCTATTTTTGCGCATTTCAGGACAGAGCTTCTAGTTTTAACTGTAGACTGGTCACTTTCCACGGGTGGGCAATATTTCCACGGATGCAATAATATTTGATTCTAAAACACTAATTACAGGAATAATCATCAATGAAAGTGTCAATGACACTGTAGCTCAACTTGTCAAGACAAAGACATGCACATGTATAGTATGTGACACAGCAATGACAAACATAGATCTAGGTAATGACCTGATAACAAAGGTACATATAAAGTATTGTAATGGTCTGTACATAAATACTGACCGTTGCCTGTAACAAATGTATAGGTAAAATATTGTAAAGGTGGGTGACAGTCAGATGCTAAACTAGAAAAGAAAACTTTGAGTCCCAGAGTGGGTCTGACTGAACCCCAAAATATTTGTTCTCATAGCACAGTGATAACAAAGGCACCCCAAAACACACTCGTTCCTGTCCCAAGGTGAAAACAAAGGTACCCAAGAAGTTTTGTGAAGATCAATTCATAAATACGAGCTGTATAGAACTTGTGACAAAAAACTGATTGGACCTAATTTTGGTACAAAATGGCCACTGGCAGCCATCTTGAATTTTGGACCGTACCCAGAAACACTCATTCTCGTCCCAAGGTGATAACAAAGGTACCGAAGAAGTTTTGTGAAGATCGGTTCATAAACACAGCCTCTACCCTGAGCCGTATTGACATGTGTGCTCACATTGTGCAAGTAGCACTGAATAAGTCAAAGTTCATCTAATTTGCATAATTTCTGCACGAAAAAAACCCCCTTAGAATATGTGATCTATTCCATGTTACTAAACATTCATACAAAAATTTATTCAAATCAGAACTTTCATACAGAAGTTCTGTACAAATGACTGATTGCACTAATTTTGGTACAAAATGGCTGCTGGTGGCCAACTTGAATTTCGGACCACACCCAAAAACACTCGCTCTCATCCCACGGTGATAACAAAGGTACCCAACAAGGTTCGTAAAGATTGGTTCATAAATATGGCCTCTAGTCTGAGCTGTATAGAAGTTGTGTACAAAAAACTGATTAGACCTAATTTCAGTACAAAATGGCCACTGGCAGCCATCTTGAATTTTAGACCGCACCCAGAAACACTCGTTCTCGTCCCAAGGTGATAACAAAGGTACCCAAGACATTTCGTGAAGATCAGTTCATAAATACAGACTCAAGTCTGAGCCGTATTGACATGTGTATTTAATGTGTGTAAGTCGCACTGAAATATCAAAGTTCATCTAATTTGCATAATTTCTGCACGAGAAAGTATTATATGTGATGTATCCCATGGTACTAAACATTCACACAAAAAATTATTCAAATCAGCGCTTTCATATGGAAGTTCTGTGCAAAAATCTGATTGCACCTAATTTTGTACAAAATGGCTGCCATCGGCCATCTTGAATTTTGGACCGCACCCAAAAACACTCGTTCTCGTCCCACGGTGATACCAAAGGTACCCAAGAAGTTTCGTAAAGATCGGTTCATAAATACGGCCTCTAGCCCGAGCCGTATTGGCATTTGCACTTACAGTGCTGAAATTAACACCAAAAAACATCAAAATTAGTCTAATTTGCACAATTTACGCACGAGAAAAAAACCCGTATTATATGTGATGTACCCCATGGTACTAAACATTCATACAAAAAATTATTCAAATCAGAGCTTTCATATGGACGTTCTGTACAAAAAACAGATTTCTGCATCATCGGTACAAAATGGCGGCTGGCAGCCATCTTGAATTTCGGACCGCACCCAAAAACACTCGTTCTCGTCCCACGGTCATAACAAAGGTACCCAAGAAGTTTCGTAAAGATCGGTTCATAAATACGACCTCTAGCCCGAGCCATAGCCAATTGTTGACGTACGGACAGACGGACGACGGGCCATGACAATAGCTCAAATTTGACTTCGTCAAAGTTGAGCTAAAAATTGAATTAATGAAGCCTCGGATACAACCCGGTGCTTCATTAATTAAAATTTTGCTAATGATGATTTTTACTACCTGGTAAACAGATGCGTGGACATAACTGCCCACGTGTGGATTACGACCAATCCACGGAGACTGTACTGTATGTGCAGAACGGAAATTGTTAACGGACTACTTTTAAGTAGAAGCAAAATTTCACTCAAATTTTCTACAAATCGTGCAATGCAATTACAGTTTGAATCAGCAGCGATAGCTGAAAATTGTCCCCTGAGTTCCAATTCCAGTAGGCACATAGAACACATTGGAACTCAGGGGATGAAATACTAACATGGGTTCCCCTCGCAAATTTGGTTGGTGATAAAATGTGTTGTTTTTGTTGATTGTTGTCAAATGAATTGCTGAGTGTCCTTCTAATAATTTTTTATAGACGTTTTTGTGCCATATCGATTAACCCATTCACACATGTATGTCGTTCTGTGTACCTGTATGTATTGCTATATTCCAATGCGAAATATAATTACTCGTTTGAGTGGGTAAAAAGTCTTTTGAGCGTAAATTGCGAAAAGACAAAATTGGTAGAACAAACTTCTATTTCTTCAAATAACTTGGGAAATTCAAAATATGACTAATATCAACACTGGAACTAAATGTTTTGAAATTGAAACTGAAATTGTACAATGTAAATCTCCACTTGAGAAGCAATGTTATTTGAGGTCCTCAGTCTTACAGTTCAAAACTTGAATGCTTTTGAATTTAATATTGAAAGTGAACAGGTCCTTGTGCTTATGAACCCAGATCAATGTTGCTGTATTATATCTTGATAGCCTACGTCTTTGGTCAGTAACTGTTAACAAACCGACAAAGTGGGGGTATGAGGCAGGTTGGTAGTGTTGAAACGATTAGTGATTTTCAGGAATCGACTAGTCGCCAGCAGTAATCGATTACTAATCGACTAGTCGAAGCCCCCATGTTATTGTTATCAGACACGTGTACCACTGTTCTTCCCTGGTTAAAACTAATAGTAATACTTGCAATGAAACAATGACAAGTGAAGCTTTCCAAGTCCCCAAAACCTCTTTCAGTTTCGAGACTTCGGAGAGAGAATTAATGTTGGTAGCTTCTGTTTAAAATCATTTTTTCTCAATATAGACACTGATATTTTAACCCTTTACCTAACATGAAAAGCAGACGACACTTGCAAAAAAAATTATTGAATAACTAATTTTTTTCATTTTTTGTCTCAAAAACATAGGTTATGACCCCTCGTTGGAACGAGCTCAACGAGCTCGTTCCAACGAGGGGTCATAACTTATGTTTTTGAGACAAAAAAATGAAAAAATAATGAAAATTAATTGGCAATTTTTGAGAATAGCGCTGGCCGGTTTTGGCCGTTACGTTGGGTAAAGGGTTAATAAAATAAATCATTATTCAGGGTTTTTTTTATTTGTTCCATCCCATTGAATGTTAACAAAAGGAAGTGCTCTTTACGCATGAGTGATGTACATCCCCTGTCGAAAATTAAGCACAATTAACGCCCACAGCAGTCATCAGTCTGTCAACAATTGTACACAGACCACTCCCACACAACTTCTTGTATTATGACTTAACCTCTCGTCTGTCCATAATTATGCATACATCGCACACGCCTACTAATTTCCATATTGTCTGCTTTGAAAATTATCACCTGACCTGATTGGGTTTCCTCTTAACTCAGTTGCAGTTCGAGGAAAAGCTAGATTCACTTTCAATTTCCCGGAAACTCGCAGATTTCCAGGAATTTGTCCGCATGTATTTACAAAATGAAAATAAAAAGCACATGGATTTTGTAATTGGTTCTTTAGTGACAGCAAATTGTTCCAAATATGAACTGGTATGTGTTCTTCCATACCGTAATTTCTCTTTGATGTTTCTGTTAGACATTTCAAACTTACCAGTACCAGGTGAACAAATTGATGTCCGTAGGTGACCTAATGTTATGTCAACTTTGGGTCCTAATTTTCCTGCAGGCTGCTCCCTCGAGAATAAGCTCACCCATATATTTTTCCCTGTTTATTTTCCCTGTTTACTTCACCAAGTCATCAATGCCTGGATTCGCCTTTGTGGTAAAATAATGTTATTATAACATTGTTGATAGACCATATAATGAATGTTTCAATGCATAAGGCAAAGTTCTATTTGATGCTTGTCAATCGCGTTGTTTGTTTAGGCCAAGTCGGAGTTGTTTGAACCTTTATAATGCAGATCAAGTTCAGTTGTGTTAATTTCGGAAGCCGTCAGTTTATCTGAGCATCAGATTTAGCGCCACTTGTCTGTTTTTTAGAGCCAAATTATAGTCTTTTCCAACTTCTTAGTGCCAATGGTGCATTGGTGCACATGTAGGACGGTCCCTGCCAGTACAGAAATATCATAGAAGCATGTATTTTATTTTTCTATCAATTAAAAAGTGTGGGCGACTTGGGTGAGGGACAGAACGCTTCATGAATTAACGGCATCTTTGAAGTTGTACATCAAAGTATTTTTCTTCAACGCGTGCCAGTGATTAGGTTAGGTGAAATCAGTGCTTGTAATGCTGCTGAAATCTATGTTGTAACATTATCGGCATCAACAAACGTCAATGATTGCATTGATATCCACTTCTCAATACAATTTAAAATAGGTCCACCACAAAGCAGAAACGTCTCATGTTTGTAATCATTAATCCCCAATATTGGCATTTTACGACTTCATCTTTGAGTTTCCCGACTAGTCGACTGGCAGATTTCAGAATCGATTTTTCTGAAAGTCGAATCGACTTCGACTAATCATTTCAACACTACAGGTTGGGGAGTAGGGGTGTCAGACTCCTGGAGGTTGGCAGCTATTTGGCGCTTATGCAGGGAATGGAGTCCAACCGTAGAAGAGTAAAAGAAATTTACAATTTTGTGAATGTGATGAGGGTTTTCACCACTGATTGAATGTCGTGGGTAGAATTAATACAAAGTTGCAACTTATGTGTGGCACGGCCATTCCAGTTTAATTCAAGCTTTCTTGCTGTCCATGGCAAAGTGTTTGTAGTGTCAGTGGTTGTAAAGGATATTCTGAGCATAGGTATTCCATTAGGGCTGCACAGTATACCGGTAATTCTATATGTACCAGTTTTTAAAATGACACCAAGCCAAAACTGTTTCAATTTTGAAAATACCAGTATACTGGAAATTATGGTATTGTTTCAAATGTTCGATGCTGAAACAGACTTCAATTAGTTTGGTTTCGCATCGCAAAAATTGTGCATTCCTGTCACAAGGTGATAACAAAGGTACCCAAGAAGTAATTTGCATAATTTCTCCATGAGAAAAAACCTGTATTATATGTGATCTATTCCATGTTACTAAACATTCATTCAAAAATTTATTCAAATCAGAACCTTCATATAGAAGTTCTGTACCCAAAACTGCTTGTACTTAATTTTGGTACAAAATGGCCACCGACAGCCATCTTGAATTTCAGACCGAACCCCAAAACACTTGTTCTCAACCCACTGTGATAACAAAGGTACCCAAGAAGTTTCGTAAAGATCGGTTCATAAATAAGGCCTCTAGCCCGAGCCGTGTAGCACCGAATAAATCAAATAATATATGCATGAGAAAAAAAAACGTAATATATGTGATGTATTCCATGTTACTAAATATTCGTAAAAAAATTTATCCATATCAGATCTTTCATATAGAAGTTCTGTACAAAAAAAACTGATTGCACCTAATTTCGGTACAAAATGGCCGCCAGTGGCCATCTTGAAGTTCAGACCACAAAACACTTGTTCTCGTCCAACGGTGATAACAAAGATATCCAAGAAGTTTCGTAAAGATCGGTTCATAAATACGGCCTCTAGCCCGAGCCGTATTGGCATTTGCAGTTACAGTGCTGAAAGTAACACTAAAGAGATCAAAGTTAGTCCAATTGGCAAAATTTATGCCTGAGAAAAAAACCTGTATTATATGTGATGTATCCCATGGTACTAAACATTCACATAAAATATTATTCAAATCAGCGCTTTCATTTGGAAGTTCTGCACAAAAATTTGATTGCACCTAATTTTGTACAAAATGGCTGCCAGTGGACATCTTGAATTTCAGACCGTACCCCAAAACACTTGTCCCACAGCGATAACAAAGGTACCCAAGAAGTTTCATAAAGATCGGTTCATAAATACGGCTCGAGCCTTATTGGCATTTGCACTTACAGTGCTGAAAGTAACACTAAATAAATCAAAGTTAGTCTAATTTGCATAATTTACGCACAAGAAAAAAATCTGTACTATATGTGATGTATCCCATGGCACTAAACATTCATACAAAAAATTATTCAAATCAGAGCTTTCATGTGGAAGTTCTGTGCAAAAATCTGATTGCACCTAATTTTGTAGAAAATGGCTGCCAGCGGCTATCTTGAATTTAGGACTGGTGTAACAGATTTCCCCCCCCCCCCCAGAGTTCCCCCCTCTGCCCCAGGGGGGAAAAAACTAGGTTTTTTTTAACCCCCGGCCTGATTTTTTTGCCACCCACCTGAATTTATTTTCTTCTCAAGTTTTTTTTGTCCTATTATTTGCTAATATGGCGAGAAAACCTTTCGTTGACCAAAAAAAAAAAATTTCAAATTTTTTAAATGGTTAATGTCAGGCGGGGGACAATTTTCATAGGCCACAGAAATCTTCCCCCATTTCAGTGAAGAAATGTTTACAATGTCGTATTATTGTATCATTTGCTAATTTGGCACGAAAACCTATCCTTTAACAGTTTTTTTTTAAATCTCTCGAGACATGGTTAACCTTTGGTTGGTGGAGTGGGATAGGGGGGATGTGTGAAATTTCAATTGGCCACCAAAAATCTTCCCCCACCACCAAAAAGAAAATGTTTGTGCCACATGATTTGCTCATATGGCGTAAAACCCTCTACTTGATATTTGTTTTCTTATTCTGATGTTGAAAGGCCAACATCAGGTGGGGGCAATTTTTCCATGTCATATCATTACAAGAAAATCCCTCTCTAACCCAAATTTTCCAATTAATTTGACAATGGTCAATGTCAGGTTGTGGGGGTGGGGGTGGGGGGGGGGGGGGCGATTTTCCCCCTGGCTACCAAAATCCCCCCCCCCCCCTATCAGGTGGGCCTCCACCTGACGTTGACCATGTCAAAGTTAAAAAAACAAGAGGCCCCAAGGGGCCTTAATCGCTCACCGGGCAAAGTGATTCAAACAAAGTGGTTCAAAGAAGTATTTGGGGTCACATTCAGTTAGACATGGTTCATCAACACTACAAAGGAATGAAGTCATGAGAGACAAATTTTATGGAACTAGGGACATGGCTTGAACAAACTTGAATCTTACCCCCCTAAGGATGCTGCATACCAAATATCAAAAGCATTCATCTGCTGGATCTGAAGAAGAAGATTTTTAAAGAAAATTCCTCATTTTGAACTAAGTTATCATTCGGGCTCACACAGTGAGCCCAAATATGAACCCAGGGACTTGGCTTGAACAAACTTGAATCTCACCCCCTAAGGATGCTGCATACCAAATATCAAAACATTCTGACTGCTGAATCTGAAGAAGACCTTTAAAGAAAAATTCCTCATATTGAATTAAGTTATCATTCCGGCTCCCACAGTGAGCCAAAATATGGACCTAGGGACATGGTTTCAACAAACTTGAATCTCACCCCCTAAGGATGCTACACACCACATATCAAAACATTCCGACTGCTGGATCTGAAGAAGAAGATTTTTAAAGAAAATTCCTCATTTCGAACTAAGTTACAATTCAAGCTCCCACAGTGAGCCCAAATATGGACCTAGGGATATGGCTTGAACAAACTTGAATCTCACACCTCTAAGGATGCTGCATACCAAATATCATAACATTCCGACTGCAGGATCTGAAGAAGAAGATTTTTAAAGAAAATTCCTCATTTTGAACCAAGTTATAATTCGGGCTACCACAGTGAGCCCAAATATGAACCCAGGGACTTGGCTTGAACAAACTTGAATCTCACCCCCCTAAGCATGCTGCATACCCAATATCAAAAGATTCTGCCTGCTGGATCTTGAGAAGAAGATTTTTAAAGAAATTTGCCTGAAATGCACTAAGTTCGAATTCAAGCTTTTGTAGTGAGCCCAAATATGAATCCAGGGGACCGATTTGAACAAACTTGAATCAGATCCCCCCCCCCACAATGTTGCATACCAAATATCAAAAGATTCTGCCTGCTGGATCTTGAGAAGAAGATTTTTTAAAGAAATTTGCCTGAAATTCATGCACTAAGTTCGAATTCGGGCTTCTATACTGAGCCCAAATATGAATCCAGGGGGCCGATTTGAACAAACTTGAATCAAACCCACCCAACAATGTTGCATACCAAATATCAAAAGATTCTACCTGCTGGATCTGGAGAAGAAGATTTGTTAAGAAATTTGCCTGAAATGCACTAAGTTCGAATTCGGGCTTCTATACTGAGCCCAAATGCGAATCCAGGTGGCCGATTTGAACAAACTTGAATCAGATCCACCCCACAATGTTGCATACCAAATATCAAAAGATTCTGCCTGCTGGATCTGGAGAAGATGATTTTTTTAGAAATTTGCCTGAAATGCACTAAGTTCGAATTTGGGCTTCTATAGTGAGCCCAAATATGAATCCAGGGGGCCGATTTGAACAAACTTGAATCAGACCCATACCAAGATGCTGCATACCAAGTATCAAAAGATTCTACCCACTGGTTCTGGAGAAGAAGATTTTTTAATAATTTTTCTATAATTCATACGGTGCTATCAGAGTTATGCCCCATACAGAGCCCCCATGGGACGTGGCCATTTCATTTGAACAAACATGAATTGCCATATAGTAATGAACATCCACATGAAGTTTCATGAAAATCGGACCAGTGGTTTCAGAGGAGAAGTCTTTTGAAAAATGTTCATGACGACGGACGACGACCGGCCGGTGATAAGTTAAGCTCCCTTCGGTGAGCTAAAAAATATCAGTCAAAGATAGGTTTTCTCACCAAATTAGCAAATAATATGAGATTTAAACAAATTTCTTCTGGGGGAGTTACTCAACAGGGTTTTAGGAATTCAGAACATGAGGTATTTATTTCTGAGCAGTCATAACTATGCTTGAGGCGCAGGGTTCTCGGCAACAAGGAATTGCCTGTGTATGACAGGGCGGAGGGGGGAGGGGGGATGGGGGAACTAGTTTTTTTTACCTCCCGGGGGAGGGAAAAAAACTAGAAATATTTATTAAAATCGTCTATTCACCAAAGACACTAAATATGGGCAATATATGACAGGCCTGCTGCCAAATGCCAAAAAGTTTTGATAATACAGTAATCCTTCAGACGTCAAGGAATCTTCATGATTCTATCAAACCTCAGCCCCCAGTTCAGCACTGTCTAAAGTTACTCAACAGGGTTTCAGGAATTCAGGACGTGTTAATCCTCACACTAATTGGCATTCAATAATCCTCCTCAAAGCAACAGATTACTGGCTTGGCAGAGTCATAATCTATTGTCATCTCCATAAATCTCATCATTAACTATCTGTTCTGCATTTACCCATTGTGAACATTGTCAGAATTGGAGAAAAAAATAGAAATCTTTTGTTTTTCTCGCCATGATATTAGCAAACAGTATGACATAAAAAATGAAGAAAAAAAAAATAAAATCCAGATGGGGGGGGGGGGGGGGGGGGGGGGGGGGGGCAAAAAATCCCCCCCCCCCCCCCCCCTATCAGGTGGGCCTCCACCTGACGTTGACCATGTCAAAGTTAAAAAAACAAGAGGCCCCAAGGGGCCTTAATCGCTCACCGGGCAAAGTGATTCAAACAAAGTGGTTCAAAGAAGTATTTGGGGTCACATTCAGTTAGACATGGTTCATCAACACTACAAAGGAATGAAGTCATGAGAGACAAATTTTATGGAACTAGGGACATGGCTTGAACAAACTTGAATCTTACCCCCCTAAGGATGCTGCATACCAAATATCAAAAGCATTCATCTGCTGGATCTGAAGAAGAAGATTTTTAAAGAAAATTCCTCATTTTGAACTAAGTTATCATTCGGGCTCACACAGTGAGCCCAAATATGAACCCAGGGACTTGGCTTGAAACAACTTGAGTCTCACCCCCTAAGGATGCTGCATACCAAATATCAAAACATTCTGACTGCTGAATCTGAAGAAGACCTTTAAAGAAAAATTCCTCATATTGAATTAAGTTATCATTCCGGCTCCCACAGTGAGCCAAAATATGGACCTAGGGACATGGTTTCAACAAACTTGAATCTCACCCCCTAAGGATGCTACACACCACATATCAAAACATTCCGACTGCTGGATCTGAAGAAGAAGATTTTTAAAGAAAATTCCTCATTTCGAACTAAGTTACAATTCAAGCTCCCACAGTGAGCCCAAATATGGACCTAGGGATATGGCTTGAACAAACTTGAATCTCACACCTCTAAGGATGCTGCATACCAAATATCATAACATTCCGACTGCAGGATCTGAAGAAGAAGATTTTTACAGAAAATTCCTCATTTTGAACCAAGTTATAATTCGGGCTACCACAGTGAGCCCAAATATGAACCCAGGGACTTGGCTTGAACAAACTTGAATCTCACCCCCCTAAGCATGCTGCATACCCAATATCAAAAGATTCTGCCTGCTGGATCTTGAGAAGAAGATTTTTAAAGAAATTTGCCTGAAATGCACTAAGTTCGAATTCAAGCTTTTGTAGTGAGCCCAAATATGAATCCAGGGGACCGATTTGAACAAACTTGAATCAGATCCCCCCCCCACAATGTTGCATACCAAATATCAAAAGATTCTGCCTGCTGGATCTTGAGAAGAAGATTTTTTAAAGAAATTTGCCTGAAATTCATGCACTAAGTTCGAATTCGGGCTTCTATACTGAGCCCAAATATGAATCCAGGGGGCCGATTTGAACAAACTTGAATCAAACCCACCCAACAATGTTGCATACCAAATATCAAAAGATTCTACCTGCTGGATCTGGAGAAGAAGATTTGTTAAGAAATTTGCCTGAAATGCACTAAGTTCGAATTCGGGCTTCAATACTGAGCCCAAATGCGAATCCAGGTGGCCGATTTGAACAAACTTGAATCAGATCCACCCCACAATGTTGCATACCAAATATCAAAAGATTCTGCCTGCTGGATCTGGAGAAGATGATTTTTTTAGAAATTTGCCTGAAATGCACTAAGTTCGAATTTGGGCTTCTATAGTGAGCCCAAATATGAATCCAGGGGGCCGATTTGAACAAACTTGAATCAGACCCATACCAAGATGCTGCATACCAAGTATCAAAAGATTCTACCCACTGGTTCTGGAGAAGAAGATTTTTTAATAATTTTTCTATAATTCATACGGTGCTATCAGAGTTATGCCCCATACAGAGCCCCCATGGGACGTGGCCATTTCATTTGAACAAACATGAATTGCCATATAGTAATGAACATCCACATGAAGTTTCATGAAAATCGGACCAGTGGTTTCAGAGGAGAAGTCTTTTGAAAAATGTTCATGACGACGGACGACGACCGGCCGGTGATAAGTTAAGCTCCCTTCGGTGAGCTAAAAAATATCAGTCAAAGATAGGTTTTCTCACCAAATCAGCAAATAATATGAGATTTAAACAAATTTCTTCTGGGGGAGTTACTCAACAGGGTTTTAGGAATTCAGAACATGAGGTATTTATTTCTGAGCAGTCATAACTATGCTTGAGGCGCAGGGTTCTCGGCAACAAGGAATTGCCTGTGTATGACAGGGCGGAGGGGGGAGGGGGGATGGGGGAACTAGTTTTTTTTACCTCCCGGGGGAGGGAAAAAAACTAGAAATATTTATTAAAATCGTCTATTCACCAAAGACACTAAATATGGGCAATATATGACAGGCCTGCTGCCAAATGCCAAAAAGTTTTGATAATACAGTAATCCTTCAGACGTCAAGGAATCTTCATGATTCTATCAAACCTCAGCCCCCAGTTCAGCACTGTCTAAAGTTACTCAACAGGGTTTCAGGAATTCAGGACGTGTTAATCCTCACACTAACTGGCATTCAATAATCCTCCTCAAAGCAACAGATTACTGGCTTGGCAGAGTCATAATCTATTGTCATCTCCATAAATCTCATCATTAACTATCTGTTCTGCATTTACCCATTGTGACCATTGTCAGAATTGGAGAAAAAAATAGAAATCTTTTGTTTTTCTCGCCATGATATTAGCAAACAGTATGACATAAAAAATGAAGAAAAAAAAAATAAAATCCAGATGGGGGGGGGGGGGGGGGGGGGGAGGGGGGGGGGGGGCAAAAAAATGGGTGATGGGGGGGGGGTTAAAAAAAACTAGTTTCTTCTCCTCCCCCCCCCCCCCCCCCAGAGGTGAAAATAGAAAATACTGTAAAATCTAGTTGGGGGGGGGGGGGGGGGGAGTAATTTTCCGGGGGAGAATGGGACACCGGACCCCAAAACACTCGTTCTCGTCCCACGGTAATAACAAAGGTACCCAAGAAGTTTTGTAAAGATCGTTTCATAAGTACGGCCTCTAGCCCGAGCCGTGTTGACGGCGCGACGGATGGACGGCGGTCCATGACAATACCACAAATTTGGCTTCGCCAAAGTTGAGCTTAAATCTGATTTAAAGCAAAAAAATCGATTTTTTTTAAAATGAAAGTGCCAATGACACTGTAGCTCAACTTGACAAACTTGAACTTGGTAAGTTATAAGTGAAATGGCAAAATTGAAGATCATTGGGACCAATGTTGGTGAAATTTAAAAATAACAGCATTGTGTGTGCACAACGTTAGAGTAATCCATTCCTTTTTAAATGTAAACTGTAAGTCGCCATGGCTAAAGAAGAATGTCGATACACAAATGCAGTAAGTTCAGAGGTTATTGTAAACGGCAACTTTTTTCACAGAAATGAATGCTAATCAATAGCTCTTATCTGAAGGTCTTGCCTAATGAGCACACCAAGTTCAAAAACAATCCTATTATAAATGTGGCCTGTAGGCCATGTCAAAGAATGTTGATTCCTAAATGCAATAAAATTCAAAGATTGTTGCTAACAGCAACAGTTTTTGATGCAAATGAAAAGAAAATCAATAGCTCCTATCTTTGTCACCCTGCATAAGCATACAAAGTTTCAAAACAACCTGATAATGAATGTGCCCTCTGAGGCATGCCAAAGGAAGATGTTAATGTACAAAAGCACTAAGTAGAAGGTCATTGCTTGTGGCAATGGAGGTTTTTTTTGGGTTTTTTTAATGAAAATTCATAAATATACCCTGCAGAGAGTGCAAAAGGGATAAGTTGATGCACAAATGCAGTAAGTTTAAAGGCTGGTGATAACGATAATAATCTTTTACACCAAGTTTGCAAGTGATCCAATCATAAATGTGCCCTGCAGGGAGTGTCAAAGGGATATATTGATGATTAACTGCAGTAAGTTTTTACCAAGTTCATCAAAGGCCATTGCAAGTGGCAACATTTTTTTGATGGAAATCGACGAAAATCGATAGCTTCAATCTAGAGGTAACTCCAAACAAGCATATGAAGTTTCAAACAGATCTGATTTTCCCCTTAACACTGGATACTCGAGTGAATAATGTGACAATTTTTTTAATATACTGTGTATAATGGTATAATTTGTATTTAAAATCTATACTCTTTTGGGGTATACCCTTCATCGATGAACAAATGATGTCGGTCTTCTTATGAAATTATTTTTGGAACCCTACTCCAAGAGCATACTATTATTTTCACCAACACTAATTAAGGCGACACATTTAAGACTCCCATAGCCAGGGACCGACCTGGGCATGCACCAGTGCGTATTTGGTTCTGAAACATCAGGACCTGGCTCTTAAATCTTAGAAATAGGCTTCTCAGTTGGCGCGTAACTTCTCAGATCATATTTTGATATTCTTCCAATGAATAATCGAGAGAGACACTCTTACATGTATTATATATATGATTATCATTTATCATTGTTGTAGAGTGCTTAAGTTAATACTTCAAGTCTTAATTACCACGCATTAATCTTTACTGCGGTTTCTGATCAAGTCTTGGCTGCCTAAATAGGCAGCCAAGACTTGATCAGAAACCACAGTGACGATTAATGTTTGCTATACAGTTAAAACTAAAGTCCTGTCATGAAATGCGCATAAATAGCACATTGGTATGCGCGTTAATGTACACGTTATGGCCTAAGTAAAGCTATCCAATTCTGTACATATGGCCTGTGCACAAGCAATGTTTCAGCCAATGGACCTCCGGGTAACCCGGACGTCCATTGGCAGAAACATTGCTTGTGTTTGCTATGAGTAACCAAGAGAACCTGCCGTGCTTTGGATGCCATTCGATATGGCAATTGTGCGCAATTCCAACGCGCAATTAAGCCTAGATAAGCGCACCATTCGTGACAGGACTTCTAGTTTTAACTGTAGTGTACTAAATGAAAATGATGAGAGCTATTACATACTTGCAGTGTGTGTTACAAACAGCAGCGTGACTCCGTAAATTGAAATCTGGCGCATGAATTGAAAAATAGGCTCCGAGGATTGAGCGTATTTTAAATAGTCCTGATCGGTCCCTGCAAAGCACTGTTAAATTGGGTGGTGGTCAAAACGTCCCCTAACTTTTTGGCCAAAATGCCCCATGGATTGGTAAAAAATTCCCCTCACAATTGTATAAACATTCCCAAAGGTGGTAACATTTGGGTTTTAAAACTGTTCCAAGCAGGCAATAGAAGTGTTTTTCCACTGCTCTGCACCATCCCTGAATGATCAATGAGGCATGCCAGTAGATGCTTTTACATATGCAATTTTGGGGAAGTTTTGACAAAAATGTGAACAATGGAGGGCATTTTGACCAATTTTGTTTGGAGGATGCTTTTTACTTCAGGATGTGCTCACCAGCACTCAAGTATCAGTTGATGCCAGTGATGGTTAACAAGGCAAGCAATAGACAGACTGATTGATCGACTGTTCAATTAAAAGGCATAACCCAACTTGATGGTGATCCAGGACATGTGTACTCAAAACCAATAAACATGTGTGGTTGAATTCTTTAGAATGTTTTTATGTTCAACTTGATTTTTATGTGTGTGAGGTTTGATGAGTTTTATGTTTATTGAACGAGGTGATCATTCTTCTGTTTAATTTGTACGGCTGGCTGGTTTTGAAATTTGCGTTTCGGTTCAGTTTTGTAAAAAACCCGGCTTATGGTTTGGTTTTCGGTTTTTCAAAATATCTTGTAGAAATCCACATTTTTGAGGGGTAATGTACACATAAAATGTGACTGTATTTGTCATCCAAGTCGTGAGGCTCCTACAGCATGATGAGTCACCCGGGCTACTCAGTAATCACCACTCTTCTCAGCTAATGGACATATTGTGGTGGGCTACAGTGGTGGAGCCATGGGGTATCTAGGGAGCCAACTCCCCCCCCCCCCCCCTCCATCCACAAATTTTAAAAGATTCTTTTTGATTTCCTGCCCTCAGAACAAGTACAATACCCTCAGTCCTGAGATCCCCATCCCCCTAACTCTTTGCCAGCATGGTCCCCAAGGATTTTCAAACCATGGCTCCACCACTGGTGGGATCTGCCTTGTTTTGTCACTGAGAGTTGGGGCCTTATTAAGATGCAAAAATTTACAAGATAAGCGACATTTTAGAAAAAATCAACATTTCCTAACTTTTTAAGGAGTCGCTAAGCTCTCACCCTGGTTTTGGTGGATAATATGAAATTGTTGTGCTTATTTCGAAAATTATCACATCGCTTCAAAATAGACTGTCCCAGTTTCTTAATGGTTCCTGTTTCAAATGACAATAGAGCTGGGAGGTTGTGGGGTTTACACTGCGATTGCGGTTTTCTAAATAAAAAAAACCTTGGTTGCAGTTTCAGACAAAATAGGGAGACTGCAGAGTCAAGTAGAGAGACTTCATGGGCAAGTGGGGAAAATTAATATTTATGTACCACCCCCTGCCGCTCCTTCATATTTTCAGTCTGTGGTCCTCCATTAAAGCCTGATTAATCCAGGTCCAGTTGCCTATGATGTATCTGTGCCAGGTTAAAAAATCACAAAGTAATTGTTGATTGAAAATCCCCCACTGCTACCCTTTCCTTCATGACCCCTCCCCTCTTATTTGTGCCAATGCCCCCAACACCCTCCTGTGGTTGCCTTTCACCAAAGTCTACTAAGCTAATAATTTACTAAGTCTGAAAGTGTGAACAGGACCACATGTAAGAAGGTTGTTTCAAAGGTACTTTTTCCAAGATCCTTCATACACTACTGCACAAGCGATAGTTACATGAATATCCTAGGTCCGAGGTGAAACAAAAGTATTAAACCCACCCGATATTACGCGGACAATGAATGCAATAATTAAATTGGACAAGATATTCGGAGTGAAATCTCGGCATTAATTGTGAAATAGATTAGACCAGGGACCAGCCGTGAGGGCGACTAGGGCGATTATGTCGCCCTTCTAAGCCCAAAGTCGCCTAGAAAAATGGTTGGGGCGATTACAAGTCGCCCTCTAAAAATTGGCCAAAATGAGGAAAGGCTGAACTGAGTGATGCGAGGTTTACATGAAAATGATTATTTTCAAAAATCGAATGTGCTCGAGTGTGACAAATGGGCATTTTAATTCGACAAATAAACGTCCATTTATTTGAAATCACACGACAATCAATTGTCCATTGTCGCTTTTGGCGGATTTTTTTTTATTTCTATTTTGTTGCGTTTCAGTCGGAGCTTCAAGTGTCGAAATGAAAATAGGTGACTTACACGACTCAACAAAATAACCCAGTTTGAAAGTAGGTTACGTCGCTTAGGATGCCGAAAATGTATACACAACGGACGTATTTTATAACACAGTATTTTCATTTCGTTTTGCTGACGACTATTAACTGTTGGGCTGTCTATTCCCAGAAAAACACAAATGGAATTGAAACACATGAAAAAAGGCTTTAGTGATGACAAGAAAAGCTTTGTACAGGACATAAGTGTGCATGTGGACGATCTTGAAAAAGGGTCCTCCTAAACACCGGAATGACACGAAATGATGCGGAATGACACCGGAATGCCATAAAAATGATGCGGAATGACATTTCTTCTACAAAATTCTCGACCCCAGAATATATTTTGTTTATTAAGTAACAAAGTACCTCCCAAGCAACCTTCTTACATCTGGTCCTGTTCACACTTTCAGACTTGGGAAATTATTAGCTTAGTAGACTTTGGTGAAAGGCAACCACAGGAGAGTGCTGGGGGATTGGCAGGAAGAAGAGGGGAGGGGTCATGAAGGGGAGGGTAGCAGTGAGGGGATTTTGAGTCAATAATTACTTTGTGATTTTTTAACCTGGCACAGATGCATAAATAGACAACTGGACCTGGATTATTTGGACGTTAATGGAGGACCACAAATTGAAAATATGAAGGGGCGGCAGGAGTGGTACATGAATATTCTTAATTTTCCCCCACTTGCCTATGAAATCTCCCTACATGACTCTGCAGTATCCCTATTTTTTCTGGAGGGAGACTTGAAGTCTCCCTAAAATTCCCCTGTAGGCTGGTCTCTGGATTAGACCAAATAAACTACAGTTTAAACTAGAAGTCCTGTCATGAAATGCGCACAAATAGCACGTTGATATGCGCGCTATGACCCAATTAAAACTATCATATTCTGTACATACAGGGACCAGCCGTGAGGGCGACTAGGGCGATTAAGTCGCCCTTCTAAGCCCAAAGTCGCCTAGAAAAATAGTCGGGGCGATTACAAGTCGCCCTCTAAAAATTGGCCAAAATGAGGAAAGTCTGAACTGAGTGATCCGAGGTTTTCACAAAAACGATTATTTTCAAGAATCGAATGTGCTTGAGTGTGATAAATGGGCATTTCCATTCTTCAAATAAGAGACCATTTATTTGAAATAACAGATTTTTTATTTCTATTTTGTTCCGTTTCAGTCGGAGCTTCAAGTGCCGAAACGAAAATAGGTGACTTACGCGACTCAACAAAATAACCCAGTTTGAAAGTAGGTTACATCGCTTAGGATGCCGAAAATGTATACACAACAGACGTATTTTCTAACACTGTATTTTTATTTCGTTTTGCTGACGACTGTTAACTGTTGGATTGTCTATTCCCAGAAAAACACGAATGGAATTGAAACGTATGAAAAAAAAGCTTTAGTGTTGACAAGAAAAGCTTTGTACAGGGCACAAGTGTGCATGTGAAGAATCTGAAAGAGGGGTCCTCCTAAACACCGAAACGACACAAAATGACATGGAATGACACTGGAATGCCATAAAAATGATGCGGAATGACATTTATTTTACAAAATACTCGACCCCAGAATGTATTTTGTTTATTAACAAAGTACCTTCCAAGCAACCTTCTTACATCTGGTCCTGTTCACACTTTCAGACTTGGGAAATTATTAGCTTAGTAGACTTTGGTAAAAGTCAACCACAGGAGGGTGCTGGGGGAATTGGCAGAAGAAGAGGGGAGGGGTCATGAAGGAGAGGGTAGCAGTGGGGATTTGCAGTCAATAATTACTTTGTGATTTTTTAACCTGGCATAGATGCATCATAGACAACTGGACCTGGATTAATCAGACGTTTATGGAGGACCACAAGCTGAAAATATGAAGGGGCGGCAAGGGGTGGTACATCAATATTCTTAATTTTCCTCACTTGCCTATGAAGTCTCCCTACTTGACTCTGCAGTCTCCATATTTTTTCTGGAGGGAGACATCAAGTCTCCCTAAAATTCCCCCCTAGGCTGGTCCCTGTGTACATATGGCCTGTGCTCAGGCAATGTTTCAGCCAATGGACCTCTGGGTAACGCGGAGGTCCATTGGCAGAAACATTGTATGTGTTTGCTATGAGTAACCAAGAGAACCTGCCGTGCTTTGGATGCCATTCGATATGGCAATTGTGCGCAATTCCAACGCGCAATTAAGTCTAGATAAGCGCACTATTCGCGACAAGACTTCTAGTTTTAGCTGTACTGCATGTTGATGTCACAGAACATCAGAATGATAACCAGTCATCAATAATTTTCTGAATCATATTTACGTACGTTTGTGTCGGAATGTTGCAATTTGTCGGAATTTAAAAAAAATTCTTTCTGATTAAAAACGTAATTATTTTATGAGTGTTGGTAAATGTCATTTCGTCGAGTTGAGATTGTTGAGTTACACATGTATTTCGACCACAAAATTGTGAGAGTCATGCAGTTTCAGTTGTCCATGAGCATATAGAAACTATCTACATATATACCTATCAGATTGGCCCTGTAATTACATCTTCTGCTAACAACTAACAAGGCATCTTCTGTTGATTGTATCATTTCAATAAATAATAACATATCTACGCTTGTAATGTTGTAAAATGTCAGGCAAAGAAAAACCCCAAAACTGTGTTTAGGATAACCCGAAGTCGACCCTCAAAATTTTTTCACATACAGTTAAAACTAGAAGTCCTGTCACGAATAGTGCGTTTATCTAGGCTTAATTGCGCGTTGGAATTGCGCGCAATTGTCATATCGAATGGCATCCAAAGCACGGCAGGTTCTCTTGGTTACTCATAGCAAACACATGCAATGTTTCTGCCAATGGACCTCCGGGTTACCCGGAGGTCCATTGGCTGAAACATTGCTTGTGCACAGGCCATATGAACAGAATTTGATAGCTTTACTTGGGTCATAACGCGTACATTAACGCGCATATCAACGTGCTATTTGTGCGCATTTCGTGACAGGACTTCTAGTTTTAACTGTAGGTCTTGCAACCCTAAATTTCCATCCAACTTCAACTGTGAATTTGAAACCGATTTTGATGTTCAAGCTTCCAAAATTACGTGTAGAAATAAATATATCGGACTGTATAAGGCCTTAAAAAAAGTTGTTTGTTTCCGCTAACGGATATTCCACAGGTAGGGTAGGTACCGGTAGGTACATGTTGGTAGGGATTACATTTTATTTTATTTTTTTATTTTTTATATGTGGTTAGGATTCATTAACTTTCCTCCCACTTTCTCCAAGGACCTAGATTCCAGTTCATTCAACACATGGGGAATAAATAGGTTTCATGTAACTTAAAAACAAATTTATTCTGTCTCAGTGAAACATGTTATGTTATACTGTTTTTAATAAAAACAAGGTTACAGTTAAAACTAGAAGTCCTGTCACGAATAGTGCGCTTATCTAGGCTTAATTGCGCGTTGGAATTGCGCGCAATTGCCATATCGAATGGCATCCAAAGCACGGCAGGTTCTCTTAGTTACTCATAGCAAACACATGCAATGTTTCTGCCAATGGACCTCCGGGTTACCCGGAGGTCCATTGGCTGAAACATTGCTTGTGCACGGGCCATATGTACAGAATTTGATAGCTTTACTTAGGCCATAACGCGTACATTAACGCGCATATCAACGTGCTATTTGTGCGCATTTCATGACAGGACTTCTAGTTTTAACTGTAGATTCCAGTTCATTCAACACATGGGGAATAAATAGGTTTCATGTAACTTAAAAACAAATTTATTCTGTCTCAGTGAAACATGTTATGTTATACTGTTTTTAATAAAAACAAGGTTACATTTGTCATGCCATTTAATTATTGTGTGCAATTAGTCCTTCCCATATGCCATATGGTTTGGCTACAACAGGCAAAAGCCCATACTGCAGTTCTGACTTATTATTGTAACAATTTTATACATCTTTCTCAAAGGAGATTTCCACTCTCCCCTGAGATCACCACACTGAACGTAGCGGTCAGTATCACCAAGGGATACCACACAGGCAAACCCATGGATATATTGCACCAAATCCTTTTCCAGAGGCAAGTCTGACACGCTAGTTTCTGGGTACGTTTTAGATTTATGGAGCAATTTGCATGTGTGTGAAAATTAAAATTTTGTATGCCCAGTAACCCAAAAAGGTTTTAGCAAAATCTTTTTGCTTAACCATTTTAAGTTTGCTCAAAGCCATTTTTTGGACCAAATTATTCTTCACTGTAAAAGAAAAATGATTTAAATGAAGATATACATTCGGTCTCAGGGTGAAATTCTCAACCAATTGGGATGGTCCAATTTCTCATCAATATTTCCTTTGTTTTACTGATTATTTTATGAACAATATTAATGATACAGTTGAAACTATAAGTCCTGTCATGAAATGCGCACAAATAGCACGTTGATATGCGTGTTAATGTGCGCGTTATGGCCCAAGTAAAGCTATCAAATTCTGTACATATGGCCTGTGCACAAGCAATGTTTCAGCCAATGGACCTCCGGGTAACCCGGAGGTCCATTGGCAGAAACATTGCATGTGTTTGCTATGAGTAACCAGGAGAACCTCCCGTGCTTTGGGTGTCATTCGATATGGCATTTGCGCGCAATTCCAATGCGCAATTAAGCCTAGATAAGTGCACTATTCGTGACAGGACTTCTAGTTTTAACTGTACATGTAGGTGGGTTGTAAAAACAACAAAAACACATTTAAGAACATATTTAAACATAGTGTGTGAATTAAAAATTTTCGACGTTTGTTGAAATTTTTACGTTTGTTAATGATGGCAATACAATGCATGCGGTAGGCTACTTTTGTGAGAGGTAGGTAGGGTTAGAGGAAACAAATGTCTTCCCAATGCTTTCACAATATCTCTTAATTTTGACTGTAGAGGTTCGTTTTTGATTTTGCACAAACACAGAAACTGGGCAAAGTGAGCGGTGCCAAAGTGAAGATATTGCCAACTTCACTTCACCATCTTGGCTGATCCCTGCATTGATTTCACCTCAGTCAAGACAGGCGATTGATGTTTTTGTTGAAGGGAGACGGCGGCATAATGGGATTTGAAAGTTTTCCATATTGCATCTTGGGATTTGTTGTGTACACAAAATACACATGGGAAAACATGTGTTGATTATAACAACTGCGTATTGGGAATGTAGCGTTAATTTGACACTTGACAGTTTATACCTGACAGACCTGCAGTGCGGTGCGATTTCTTAAAGTTCAAATAGTATACAAACAATTTGTAATAAGTTTAGAAAACTTTCAATAGTTACCTGCCATCCATTTAACAGGACATGTTCTATTTTAATTTAACCATTTTATTGTTGACGAAAAACAGAACTGCCAATGTGCAGCGTTATCTTTGAGTGTGTGACACTTTCAGGGAATGTGCCAGAAGTCAGCTAATTAACATAATTTACCCGTCATTTTTCCCAAGTTTTATTTGAAACTCAATAAATGTTATGTTTACCTCCAGTCTAATTTACTACGCACCATATGTTGATGATTTTGGGACATATATACTTTATATTACTTCCACACCATATATTGTCAGGTAACTTTCAATACCTATTTGATTGAATATGAGTTAGTCTGAGGCTGTGCCCGGTTCATTAAATTTACTTAACGATTCTTGAATCGAATGTTTGGATTCTTGAATACGCAGTGATGAATGGGAGCAAAATGGAGGCGAGTGGAAAATCGCTCACCTCAAATATAGTTTGCGAGAGTGAAAACTGTGAGGAGAGTGAATTTGATTGAGTGCTGGTTTCAATCATGAATGTTTAAGTTCAACTGACAAGCGTCCTTTCAAACGAATGTATGAATACAACTGAACACGGATGAAAATTTTGACAGTGAAAATATATGTAACCCTCTAAAATTAGTTCTGGATTTTAAATGGCAGATTATTAAAATCGTGAAAAAATGGATGCGTAAATTCCAAATCGGGCACATTAATTCATGTCACCGGTGAATTGGAGCGACATGTGTCATGTGCATAAAAGAAAATAAGGAACGGGACAACATTCTGCATGTCTTTGATAAAAAAAAAAATACGGAAGTATTAAAACATTTCTCAGATCTCAGAATGGCCACCGTTTGCGTGTTCGTTTTGTGACGGGAGTTACAGTTAAAAGTAGAAGTCATGTCATGAAATGCGCACAAATAGCACCTCGATTTGCGCATTAATCTACGCGGTATGACTATGGTAAGGCTATTAAATTCTGTTCATATGGCCTGTGCACAAGCAATGTTTCAGCCAATGAACCTCCGGGTAACCCGGAGGTCCATTGGCAGAAACATTGCCTGTGTTTGCTATGTGTAAACAGGAGAACCTGCCGTGCTGGGGATGCCATTCCATATGGCAATTGCGCGCAATTAAGCCTAGATAAGCGTGCAGTTCGTGACAGGACTTCTAGTTTTAACTGTACAGTTAAAACTAGAAGTCCTGTCACGAAATGCACACAAATACATGTAGCACATTGATATGCGCGTTAATGTACGCATTATGACCCAAGTAAAGCTATCAAATTTTGTTCATATGGCCTGTGCACAGGCAACGTTTCAGCCAATGGACCTCCGGGTAACCCAAAGGTTCACTGGCAAAAACATTGCATGTGTTTGCTATGAGTAACCAAGAGAACCTGTCGTGCTTTGGATGCCATTCATTCTGGCAATTGCGCGCAATTCCAACGCGCAATTCAGCCTAGATAAGCGCACTATTCGTGACAGGACTTCTAGTTTCAACTGTAGCTCTGGGCGAGTTGTTAATGTACAACCCTCTTACTGTTAGCGTGTGGATGTATAAGCGAACTACTGTGTGTCATGTTCATAATGATGTTAAAGGAAATTGTTTGGAACGTCAAAACTTAATTGAATGTTTCTGTTGACGCAACTCAAAAGAATGGAAACACACCCTAGAAAAGAGACGAACGATTATTTGCGTACCTTGGCCAATTTTTGCATGAGCGATTGTGCGTGAGAGCGATCGCGCACCTTTCCCATGCACCATTGAGTAAGCCTTTTTAATTTTTCATATTCCCTCTGGTAGTGGTTTCGTAGATATCGTTTAAGATATAAGAAATTAGCCACAACAATTTTTGGGGGGGTTAGTTGTCAATCCTCTTGAAGTAAGCATAAACAGCACAGCGTTTACCTTTGTCCGACATTTTAACCTTTGACATGCAGAAAGCATATGACTGAAAGGTCAAAAACTTACCAATTCTGGGAAATTTGTTGAAACCGAAAGTCTTGGTTTATTTGTAAAGGCAGCATTTTGGTTTCGGTTTTTAGTCAACATCCATGCGCAGACAGTGTCGTCCACAGGTGAATTTCTCAATCAATAATCAGTAGTTTTCAGCATATATTCAATGAAAGAAGCACCGGATAGTACCTTTGATGTTTTATATCGGAGATTCAGTTAATGCGTACATGGAAATCAGGACTTTAAATTAATTATTTTTGGTCATACCCTTTGCCCTAATTTGGGCACATGAAAACCAGAAATAACAGCCTTAGGCCTAAAAAAATAAAAAATCTGTTTCTCAGGCCCTCCCGCATGGTCCTTTTGGCTGCCGCATGCTCTCTTTTTATAACCAATTTAAACTTAAAAAAAATAAAAATTAAATGGTTTATGTCTGATATTTTACCCAAGTTGAAAAAATTGAAGAATTTGTCCCTTGAGTGCAAGAAGGCTTTGCAATGCTTTAGCATTACAAAGCCTTCTTGCACTCAAGGGATGAAAAACACCACCACCCATGCTATTCTGTAGATTATAAGGCTTTCCACGTGAACGTTTCGTTTATGGGCATTAAACGTTTACAGTTCTGGTAAACGTGTACACGGAATGAAGTTTATTATACAGTAATTTCAAAATTGCAGATTAATGCAGAAAGTCAAAGAAACAAAAAAAAATTCCAACTTTGCAATGCAATATTTTGGTAATGCTTCAGAAAAACTGTGTACTGGTTCTGACTGGCGCCGCCACCACAGTAACCGAACGAAATCATCTTCAAATCATGTGATATCATATGTGAGCCGCATTCCAAAAGTGATACACAATTGTTCTCGATGATTTTGTTCACCTGACATGGATTATTAATTTATTATTCACACATGGGATGATTTTAGGATCGATTTATGGAGTTTGACAGACAGACTGGCACTTGCGGTGTTTGAAAATTTGGTTTCCCCTGCATGGTTTGTAGACTTCGTTTATTTTTGCGACATTGCATTCCACTCTCAAGTCTGGTATTGTCACTATTGTGTGCCATGGCAACTCGCCCCAAATTACTGTTTGAAAAAACACAAGGAATTTCACCCCGTACCCACCAGAATGAGCTCAGAGATCCCCATAAACTTCCAAATTTACCCATGGGAGAATCCCCCAGATCCCCCCCCCCCCCCCCCCCCCATAGACCGAGCGACTTTGCCTTCGGCATCTGCATGCTGTGATCGTTCGTCTACGTCATTTTTGGACGAACTGTAAATCGGCTGTCTCAATAACATAAATTGTATGCCCTGTACGCAAAGAAATGATGAACATACTGTGTATTATTACACACTTCTATCAAATATTGACTACTTGCATTGTTAGTATGTGTAAACGTTTCCGTTTCGCTTACAGACAGTCGTTTAAAACGTTTACAATTTTGTCTAAACGTGGAAGCCTTAGTAGATTATGAGGCCTAAAACTTGAACCAATAACATGAACTTTTGATGGCAAAGAAGTAATTACTGAAATAGAAAATAAAATAAAAAACTGCTCGGCTGCATGTAATTTTGCAAATAATGGCCTGAGAAACAGAAGGTCTACATTGTGTGGCCTTACCGTTATGTTTTATTGCCATGCCTTACTTTGTGTTTCTATGGACCTATTATGATGGAAGTTATTTTCAAATGTAGAAGAGACCGAGAGAATTTATGTACTTTCTTTGATGTCTTCACACCTTCTCTAATTTTGGCACACCCGTAAACGGTGTGAAATTGAGGTAATCTAAAGGCCTGGGAAATATCACCCACACGTGGATTTTGACCTTTGCGTGACAACTTTCCTCTGAATTAAAATGGAAAGCAACCATTTAAAATGATTAATTGAATCGATTCCTTTGCAACTGTCAAGAGAATTCACTAAAAAAAACCTTTCTACTGAAGGGACTTGGGCATAAAGTTTAAGACAGAAATTGGTCATGTGTTCAATCGCCATTTGAAGTTGGTTTGGTGCTTGGTCACAGTCTGAATTTCACTCAAAATATCAGTGGCTGATTCAGTTTCAAAACAACAAGAGGGGCAACGCAAAGCGTGGGCCAATGCCCCAACCCAGCAAAATTTTAAGTTGAAAAAGTGCCATAACTCTCAGAAAGATGTGTGAGAGAAACTTTGCTTGTGCTGGTTATGCTTTGCAACAAATTTGCAGTTATTGCTTGGGTGGAATCTCCACTCTGCAGGTGATTTAGTGATAATACACTCTCCACGTACCGTATAAGGGAAAATGTTGGTACGGACTGACAGACAAACAGATATCTCCACTCGACATCCCATCGACTTTTCAAGTCATGGGGAATAATAATAATACTCTATACAGTGGTATTTTTCATTAAATAATGCATTGTATTTTTCTCCAAATATTACCCAGCATTACTATAAAAGAGGTTCTGAGGGGAGAAATATTTATTGCCCAGGCCTTGACAATTCAGGCAAACGAGTGTCATATTAGATGCCTGAGGAGAAAGGAGTACACATACAGTTAAATCTAAAAGTCCTGTCATGAAATGCGCACAAATAGCACGTTGATATGCGCGTTAATGTACGCGTTATGGCCCAAGTAAAGCTATCAAATTCTGTACATATGGCCTGTGCACAAGCAATGTTTCAGCCAATGGACCTCCGGGTAACCCGGAGGTCCATTGGCAGAAACATTGCATGTGTTTGTTATGAGTAACCAAGAGAACATGCCGTGCTTTGGATGCCATTCGATATGGCAATTGCGCGCAATTCCAACGCGCAATTAAGCCTAGATACGCGCACTATTCGTGACAGGACTTCTAGTTTTAACTGTAATATTAAATTTGTGCTTATTATTTGAACAGCCGTAAGCATAATTAAAAACATGTTGTCACAGTTTATGGTAATTGAAATGCACTATAGCCTGATGTACAGTTAAAACTAGAAGTCCTGTCACAAACTGCGCGCTCATCAAGGCTTAATTGTGTGCAATTACCACATCAACTGGCATCCAAAGCACGGCAGGTTCTCAGGGTTACTCATAGCAAACACATGCAATGTTTCTGCCAATGGACCTCCGGGTTATCCGGAGGTCCATTGGCTGTAACATATTGCTTGTGCACAGGCCATATGTACAGAATTTGATAGCCTTACTTCGGTCATAATGCGTAGATTAACACGCAGTGCTATTTACGCACATTTCATGACAGGACTTCTAGTTTTAACCGTATGATGGGGCCACTGCCAAATCAATTCTGGGCCTATCCACAGCTACACATTCTTATATGCGATGCTCCCAAGAGAAGAGAAGAGACTCTATATTTCTAGTGACTGCGTATTTCTGCTTCACCGATACTTTTATCATCAGAAGTCATCGCATGTTGCGATTGCGAAGGGGCTTAACTCTACATTTCCCTCCCAAACCCTTTCCCAACTCAGTCCTATGACCTTTGGGATATGCCTGTGGCATATCGTGTTTGAGTTTTCGTTTAACCAACAGCATGGTTTATGTTTTGAAAATTGGCCAGAGCCTAAAAAATGTCCCCAGTATTTGAGGGTCGGGGCCTATTCGAGGCTGCTTTTTAAACATGCCTGAAATAGTTTACTTTTGCTTTAAATGTTTGTAAAAATGGTCGGGGCTGAAGAAAGAGCCCGGACAGAAACACTCTTAGGGCTGATCGTCCCCAACAAAATGTGAATCCTACAACAGGTTAATGAAACAAATTTTCTTAATCTTCAAATTAGGTTAATGAACAACTCAGGGGCCAGCCTACTTCATGTCTCCCTCCAGACAAAATAGAGAGACTGCAGAGTCAAGTTGCGAGACTTCATGGGCAAGTGGGGAAAATTAATATTTATGTACCACCCCCTGCCGCTCCTTCATATTTTCAGCCTGTGGTCCTCCATTAAAACCTGATTAATCCAGGTCCAGTTGCCTATGATGCATTTGTGCCAGGTTAAAAAATCACACAAAGTAATTATTGATTGAAAATCCCCCACTGCTACCCTTTCCTTCATGACCCCTCCCCTCTTATTTGTGCCAATGCCCCCAACACCCTCCTGTGGTTGCCTTTCACCAAAGTCTACTAAGCTAATAATTCACTAAGCCTGTGAACAGGACCAGATGTAAGAAGGTTGTTTCGAAGGTACTTTTTCCAAGATCCTTCATACACTACTGCGCAAGCGACAGTTACATGAATATCCTAGGTCCGAGGTGAGACAAAAGTATTAAACCCACCCGATATTACGCGGACAATGAATGCAATAATTAAATTGGACAAGATATTCGGAGTGAAATCTCGGCATTAATTGTGAAATAGATTAGACCAAATAAACTACTGCATGTTGATGTCACAGAACGTCAGAATGATAACCAGTCATCAATAATTTTCTGAATCATATTTATGTATGTTTGTGTCGGAATGTTGCAATTTGTCGGAATTTTAAAAAAAAATTCTTTCTGATTAAAAACGTAAATATTTTATGAGTGTTGGTAAATGTCATTTTGTCGAGTTGAGATTGTTGAGTTACACATGTATTTCGACCACAAAATTGTGAGAGTCGTGCAAAATATGACAATAAGTACATCCTTTTCGTTCAGGTGCCCTAGAAATTAAATACAGCTGTAATCTGTTTGACCGTGAATCACGGCGATTTTAATATCGAGTTGGACATTAGTTGGCGACTTCTCTTAGATCTTGAGTGAAGATATTGTGGACCTGGGAAATTCATATAATGGTCGTCTGCGCAGTAGTGTATGCACTAGTGTATTCAGCAAAGCGAAATAAAAATACACTGTTAGAAAATATGTCTGTTGTGTATATATTTTCAGCAGGGAATTTTCGGCATCCTAAGCGACGTACAGTTAAAACTAGAAGTCCTGTCATGAAATGCGCACAAATAGCACGTTGATATGCGCGTTAATATACGCGTTATGGCCCAAGTAAAGCTATCAAATTCTGTACATATGGCATGTGCACAAGCAATGTTTCAGCCAATGGACCTCCGGGTAACCCGGAGGTCCATTGGCAGAAACATTGCATGTGTTTGCTTTGAGTAACCAAGAGAAACTGCCGTGTTTTGGATGCCATTCGATATGGCAATTGCGCGCAATCCCAACGCGCAATTAAGCCTAGATAAGCGCACTATTCGTGACAGGACTTCTAGTTTTAACTGTAACCTACTTTCCAACTGGGTTATTTTGTTAAGTCACCTATTTTCGTTTCAACACTTGAAGCTCCGACTGAAACTGAACAAAATAGAAATAAATCTGCAAAATGCAACAATGGACAATTGATTCTCCTGTGATTTCAAATAAATGGTCGCTTATTTGACGAATGAAAATGCCCATTTATCACACTCAATTCTTGAAAATAATTGTTTTTATGCAAACCTCGGATCACTCAGTTCAGCCTTTCCTCATTTTGGCCAATTTTAAGAAGGTGACTTGTAATCGTCCCAGACTATTTTTCTAGGCAATTTTGGGCTTAGAATGGTGACACAATCGCCCTAGGTAACGGCTGGTCCCTGAAACAACTAAATGAGTAAATGGACAACCTGTTTATAAGTTTACCAAAATATGGAATTGTTAAGGCTTGTTGGCGTTGCCAAACTGACAAATGGTCTCAAAATCATTGATCACAGTTCAGTGGAATGAATGGTTTCTTTAAGTATAGAAATCACACCGCGCCAAGCTGGAAAAATAGTTAAATTTCTGATTAAGATAACAACTAGAATGATTTAATGGGGAATCTTGGCCTTGGGGGATGGAGGAATTCAGGTGTTTAAGATGAACTGCAGTTTTTACTTCTGAATGAAGATGCAATCTGCAAGTTAAATTTTCAACTTGGTTATATTATTCGGACTGTACACTGTGTGTGCATATGTAGATTATGTTGATAAATATCATGGTACATGTGGTTGGTAATCAATTTCAACAGTAAGTAATTGATCCCAATACTCATTTACATAATCACCATTAGGTTTTCTGTTGATGTGGGAAAAAATAAATAAACATGGTAATTATTTTTGATGAACTCATAACAAACCGAATCCGTCTCTGTGCCTAGATAAAAAATACAAAGAATGAATAATGGTACATTATATGAGCATATTTTGTAGAAAATTCAATCGGGCGGAAGTTCGGGATCAACTACCCACCTTTCAACAGTGGCAGTGCCTGCAACTCGGGGGCATTTTTCGTTCGGTAATGGGACGATCCTTGCGATCGTTTTTGTTTCTTAGACTTCATGGTAGCTTTGGCTGTAAAAGGGTCGATTCTGTCAACAATTTTTGATGTCATTTTTAATTATTACTGTTTTCTTGAAGCCGGGCCAGGTTGTGTGGGCTCTCCTACTGTCAAATTGTACGTCAAGTCGATCCAAATTCAGAAGTCATTTTCCACAAATCCGTAGTAACACATCGCCTCCATTTCACGACCCTCAAAATCCCTCTCACAGGGCCTTCGGTGTAATTTTTTTGTATCCGCCTGCTAGAATAATGTTCTGACATCAAACTTCCGTACCAACTTTTACAAACAAACGCAAAATATATATAATTTCACAATTAAATTCCTGTATACCCTAAGGTTGGGTTGCTAATCAAGTCGTGCAGTGCCAATAAAATCCCGTCATGTGCATAATAACGGTAAATTGCGAGACTTGCGCGCAACCTTGATAAGGTCAAGAGTGTGTATGTAAACAAAAAAGCACGTGTTGGTTAGTGAATTGAATGAAGTCTGCAAAACCATGGCAAAGGCTGGGAATAGAAACTACAAAACAAACTGAGCTTCAAACTCAAATTCTCAATTAAACAAAAATTTTAGGAAGGAATAACTTTAAAAAGGTGTTTGTAAAAAAAACATTTCAGAGAGGATTGTGTGTCCGGTAGGGAGACTATAAAGCCAAAGGTGCAGATGTTTCCTTTTGACGGTTTAGTGTTTAACTTTAAGGGGGACTTAGTTTGGGCTGTGTGAACCAGTGTGTGCACTGTCAATGTACACGACCCCTTCCAACTCTCTGTGGCAGGTAACAAGGTCAAGCAGTGCTACAAACTGGAAACAGCAAGGAGAGTAGCCTAATAAGATATGGAGGGATCATGATAAAAGTCAGAATAGATTGGGAACATTTATTATTTTCTTGTCTGTTCAGTTGTCACGCCCGACCGCCCCAAGCAAAACAGAGTCACAAAATAGTCTTCAATAAAAAAAACCCTCAGATTCGCTCTTAGAGCACAGAGTTTTGAATTTTTTGGAACGTTTATTATTTTCTTGTCTGTTCAATGGTCACTGGCGTGGCGAGGTATGAGGGGGGGGCGGGGTGTTGGGTCGTTTCGTTTTAATTCATGTTCACCCTGGGCCGTTTCGCCCTTATATTGGAGGGGGGGGGGGGACCCGAGTATGAAGGCGATCCAACGATGATTTTATGAATTTTTTAATGGTTTTAAAGGATCCTCGGATGGGTGACCGTCTGAGCGATCGATTCGGACTCCCGCGTTGTGCCCTTGGGCAAGGCACTTAACCCCGATTGTCCATGTGGGGGCACGATGACGCCGTGTACTATGCGTCGATGGTGCGCATGTCTTCAACCAATCTAACCCTGCCTGCGCTGCAGTGCGGAGTTACGACGTTGGGAAGCTTGCAGCTGTTCGTCGTTGCTCGGTGGTTCTCTCCAGGTACTCCGGTTTCCTCCACCCATAAAACTGTCACGAGTAGCCATTGTGCATAAGTATGTGACCTTAAACACTAATAAATGAATAAGAGTAATGGTTTTGAAGTACTCCCCCGCTGGATCGAACCCCGGGAAGTGAAGCAGTGCTTGTTTACTGTGGCAAACAAGCTCTGTTTCACTGGTAAAATAGAACCCAGTCACTAATGATTCCCTTATAAAAAAGTACCATGGTAAACCATGGTAAATCCCAAAATACCCTGGTAATACCATGGTAATACCATGGTATTACCAGGGTATTACCAGGGTATTTTGGGATTTACCATGGTTTACCATGGTACTTTTTTATAAGGGTTGGGGTGCGAGTCCTCTAAAATAGGCAACATGGGGTAGGTATAAACGATTGACTGACCTTGACTTTATCTCCATGTTGTGATCATGATTAGGCATTGTGCAGAAGTATGTGACCTTAAAAACCAATAAATAATTAAATAATTAATAAGTACTTTTCCACCATCAGTTAACTTTAAAATGTATATAACTGATGCGGACACAACACACTTACCCTTTTGAAAACAATTTAATACCGGTTGAAAATTAATTGAATGAATGTATTGGTATTATTACAAAAGTGCCAAAAAATTGCTCATTCATAGCATTGCATGTGGCATAGCCGGGGGTGGGTGGGTGGGTGGGGGTGGGCAGATTCCCCCATTTCAGTCACCCCCCCCCCCCCCCATGTTAACCTATGTAGGGAACATAAGGCAAGACATTTTAATATCTAGATATTTATACGTGTAAGATGTTTGCACCATCGAAAGAGTATCCAACACATTTGGACTCAGAGTCATGGAAATTGCTTTTTTTTGTCCCGAATTTCAAAAATTTTCCCCGGGTAGGACCCCCGAACCCGTTCCAACCAGAGGGGGAGACTCACTCTCGTGCTAGCCCCCCCCCCTCCCTAACTTTGATATCCTGGCTACGTGCCTGTAGCACTGACACTGACACCACATCGAGCATGTTTTTATTTCTTAGTGCAATTCTTTCTGTGTATCAGTATCGGGTGACGGGTTTTATAAATGTATCAGTATCGAGAGACGGGTTATATAAATGTATCAGTATCCAGTGACGGGTTATATAAATGTATCAGTATCGAGAGACGGGTTATATAAATGTATCAATATCCAGTGACGGGTTATATAAATGTATCAGTATCGAGAGACGGGTTATATAAATGTATCAGTATCGAGTGACGGGTTATATAAATGTATCAGTATCGAGTGACGGATTATATAAATGTAAATGTACAAATTATACTCTTCATGTTATGCTTTTATGTTTTATTATGTTATCTTACAAAACTGTAAAAATATTATCAGGAAATACATACATGTAAAACAGGAATAAAAGATAGATATATCACTGCGAGTCATGTTATCCACACCTCATCGACATACCACCCAAACCCTCTCAATTTGTCTGATCTGGGGCGAAACCACCCACCTCCGTCTGTGGGGCGAAACGAGCCGAGGCGAAATGACCCGGGGCGAACGGAAAGTGGAGCGAAACGACCCGCGGCACGAACGAGAATTGGGTTGAAACGACACGGGACCGGGGGGGGGGGGGGTCTAACCCCCCCCCCCCCCCCCCTAAAAGAAAAAACTCCTTGACTCAACGCAAGTTTCACATAACAGAGTCACAAAATAGTTGTCAATAAAAAAACTCTCAGATTCGCTCTTAAAAGCACAGTTTTTAATTTTTTTTTTTCAAAACTCTACCTCAATAATGTCCTAATGTCCTCCCGTATTTCATGCCCCCCCCCCCCCCCCCCCAAAAAAAAAAATTGGCTAGGTACCCCCTACTTTGGAATCCTGACTGCGCGTATGCTGTTTGTTAGTGGCACTTTCCGACACCGAACGGTGCAGCAATATGTAAGAATCCATTTCTCAGACAAAGTGGACAAGATATGTATTGTGGTGAGTGAGAGTACTGATGATGACCCACTCAACAGAGGCTGACTATCTGAAAATGAGTATTTTCCCAGGATTTAGGGAAGGAATCAGTGTTCGGGTGGGATGGGGGTAGCGGGGGAGTCCTTCAGGGTGGAAATCAAAAACAGGGCTTCGACAGTGCGAAACGCCTTTTAGAATAAGCTCGGAATAAAGAGAAACCGTCATTGGAGGCAGGTGCGTATAGCTAGTGTGTCTGCGACGGGTGTGAACACAGCTCCCCACAAAACTGGAGTTTCAATTGAGGTACTATCTCCCATTTGTGATTTGAAAAAAATTGATAAAATGGGGCGACATCACTAAATTCTCACTTTCCCACAGAGAGAAGGCCTACGATGTATAGGGGTAAGTGGTTTTAACCCTTTACCCAACGAATCGACCACATCCACCGGCGTAATATGTCAATTCAGTAGCTGAAGAAATATTATTTTTCAAACAATTTCAACAAAACCATATCAGGACCCCTCTTTGGAACGATCGCGTCGAGCTCGTTCCAATGAGGGGTCACATGAGATGGTTTGATTGGAATTTTTTGAAACATTAAAAAAAAAAGAAGATATTTAAAATAATAAATTTTGATATCGTCTGTGCAGTGGCGGCGCCAGAAATTTTGTTGTGGGGGGGGGGGGGGGGGCAACTAGGGGGGCAGACTCCCATGAAGGGGGGGCAAATACGTAAAGGATCATATCATTACTTTGTTATGAGGTAGTCCAAACTTGGACCAAAAGTCCGTAATATACTTTTTTGGTTTGGTACGTCCTGTGGACGTACCAAACCAAAAAATTATATTATGGACTTTGGGTCCAAGTTTCGACTAAATGTAATGGTAATTAGCGGTCCTCCTTTCAAAAAATCCTGGATCCGCGTCTGGTGGGTCTGCGTGAGAGAGAGAGAGAGAGAGAGAGAGAGAGAGAGAGAGAGAGAGAGACTCATAATGCCCGTCTGTCCTAATGCGAAATCCATGAATTTTTTTAGACAAGGGATATGGATAGACATGCCTTTGTTGGCTCATAACTTAATTATAACTTATAAGTATCTGCATCCGAGTCTTTAAATCTCTACTGCCTGGATGTGTTCATCAGCTAGCCTGAGGCTTTGGGCTAAGTGTGCATGGGAAATTATTGTGAATAAAAAAAGAGAGGGGTGTGTGTGTGTGTGAGAGAGAGTGACTGAATGTGTTTGTGTGTGAGGGTGGATGGAAATGCATGCGAGATGGTTGGGGGGGGGAGGGCAACTGGGGGGGGGGGGGGGGGGGGGCAAAGCTTCGTTTGGGGGGCAAATGCCCCCATGCCCCCCCCCCCCCCCCGTCGCGCCGCCACTGCGTCTGTGTTGGGTAAAGGGTTAAAACACCAATGTTCTCATGTAGTTTCTCTGAAAGGCCTAGGCACTACTTTCAGCCTCAGCTATACAAAAATATCAATGAACAGAAACTAGTTGTATGGCGCCCTGGTCTTACACCGAGCTTTTTCTTCGCTGTTTAATTTCAACCAGAATTACATATCAACAAAATTACATATCCGTTTAAATAAAGCTGAAAAAAAATGTTCACCTAGCTTTTGGTCTGATTCAGGGGGTTCAGGGGGGGGGGGGGGGGGGGGCGGATCGGTAACATCATCTAAGCGGAGCGCCACCATCGGTTGGCGCGTAGTGTGCCCCAAAATTTTGGCAAAATTTCCTCCCAGATTGCCGGAAATGGCACTTCCCCGAAAATATTTGCCCCCCCCCCCCCCCCCCCCCATGCACCGTTGGCATAACGCCACTGGTCTGATGAAGACCTTCTTCAGGGTATAGACACACGAAGACAAAATACATACAGACGACGAAAAAAATGAAATGTGACGGTAAAAGTTTTCGTAAGCCAAGTTCTTACTGAACGGGTGTGTTATACAATCCGAAAAGAAACGAAACCGGGGTAAACGTAGAAAGCAAAAGGTTAAAACAAAAATACTGTTAGACAAATTCTGAAATGTATTCTAGAAAGTCCTAACTTCCCGTAGCACTCGTTTTTAAAACACCCTTCGAAAATTAAAAGGAACTGAAATTCAGTATAGAAATGTCAAGATACTTCCATGTATCACATGAAAGTATGATAACTGGATGATTTTAAAAACATTGTTTGCAGTCCGTCGCCTTAAAATGCACCAAGTAGCCTGCAAGGAGGAAATATTAGAGTTTGGTGTTTTTTTAGCTGGTGTGAAATGACGTGGGGATGTCTGGGACTGCCCCAGTAATGGGATAGTGCCACTAAAGGCTAGTTATTCGCTGTTGCTGGTGCTGGGAAGCGACTAAGTAAATTACAAAATTACGTATATAGCATGATGTCAGTTTTGACAAATCGCCGCCTGCGTGCTAGAATGTTCTATGTAGCCTACCATAGGGGATATGGAACATTCTAGCACTCAGGCGACGAAATGTAGGTGTAATATATGAAAATAAAATACGCCTGTCAAGTTTAAAGATCTATTTGGTGCAAAATGTTTCACATACAATAGTTCAAAAGTGCCGAGGCTATATTTTAGATCCTAAATGTCACATATTTTTCCAGGTGCTACCACAAATGCCGTCGGGACGAACCATGACCTCCCAGCGGACCCGGTGATCGTCTATCGCTCGCTTGCGCACTTCCGCAACAAAAATTGAGGGAGGAGTACTCAGGCGGCATATAGATAGGCCTATTCGATATCTGGAGACCGCCGTTGTTCAAATTGAGTATACTGTATAAGGCCAAAGGAAGCGTTTCTCCTAGAATATTCGAAATACATGTCTATAACAGAATAACATTTACGAGGAGGGGATGAGAAATCAATTTGAAGAACTAAGGTTATGTAACTTAGGGAATGAATACACATGGAAAGGGTTGTTAATTTTAACGACAGAGGAAATGGTTTGTGGGGAAATGGGTGAGGTTGGGGGAGGGGGTGGTATTGGGGGGGGGGGGCAGTTACATACTTTTTTACAATGAAATAAATGACCTGCAGCCTTCCGTACCTAGAAAATAAAGGAATAACTGTGTTCCAAGAAATGTCAATGTGACAGTACATGAATCGTGTAGTATTGGAGAGTTCAGGCATTAAAGTATATAAAGAAAAGTGTGTGGGATGAGTTCCCCTCCCCCACTGGGCGTGGCTACACTGCTGGTTCAAGCTTAATAGCCGAAAAGGATGAAAAGCCGAGTTTCAAAATAAAACTTTTAACATTTTAGCTGTACAGAGAGAGAGAGAGAGAGAGAGAATGAATGTGTGTTAGTAGTAAGAGAGGGACGGATCGGCCCAGATTAACATAAACCCGGAAGTGACGCCATCATGTTTGGTTGTCATGGTAGCCCACGTGATTGGCCATTTTGTGAGGACATTCCCATGGTGATACATGGTGTCACTGCGCAGCGCATGTTGTTAATGTGACACGTGTTTCCGGCGTCCATTTTGCATACTGAAGGCCGCCATCTTGGTTTCTATGATATCACGTGGTTGCTATACCTAATGGCCTTCAACAGAACGAGGAAATGTTCTGAGGGTGTGTGCGATTAAATAGGAGCCAATCTAATTACACAGATAAACCCGACAATCACCCCAAATCACCAAAACGATTTTATTTGGTTCCGATTCCTCAAGAATCCTTTAATTAGAGTAGCACGTAGTGCTATAGGACCGACAGACCACCAAGAGTTGTGTTGGATTGTACAGAAGCATATCTAATTACCACAATCATCCAAATCATCAGAAACCAGCGAAATTCACAGAAGCGGACTTGGGGAAGCCACCACCTTGGACTGATAAGAGCAGCACGTAGTGCTATTGGTGATATAGAACTGGATGGGGGTTGCTGGATTGGATTTTCCCAGAATTCTCGTTTTCTACCTATTACAGATGCTATTCTAGCCACTCCAACCCTAGCAGTCTATCGGGATGGGGAAGTTTCGTCCCGGGGAAGATTCATCCTCTGGAAGTTTCGTCCCTGGGAAGATTCGTCCCCGGGAAGTTTCGTCCTCAGTACTTGTTAAATAATCATAAGCTTAGGGTTGGCGGGGGATTGTAAGGTTCATGGACAAGTAATAGTATCTTGGTTAATCACATTTTATTCAATTTGTGCTCAATGGTTTACAGGTCAAAAACTGATAACAACAAAATAGTCTGTTATTCTGAGGTCATTATCTCTATATCTCATACAAAGCTGGTCTATCGCTTTGTCAATTGCTGTGTATTTCCTCCTTATTTCGGTTTCCAGGTCTCGAGCCTCTACAGACAGCTGGACATGTACTGCTTCCTGCTGGAGCACCATCACTAGCTTGTAAAAGGACAGTCTAGTTCTCTTGGTATTCATCCTACGGTGCCAAGCTGAAAGTAAAAACAGCATTGTTATTGATCACAATCCGTTTGTTTTGGCAGCACATGAACTATCTATAATTTTTTATATAACGACTAGTGTTTTGACAACATTAATTTGACAACATTAATTTGACGTGAAACTAATGTGTGAACTAAAGAGTGTGAAACTAATTGGGATTTGATCTCAAGAATGGTAAGGCCAGGAACTGTTTAATTATTTCTTGACTGCTGGGTTGGTGTTATAAGCTGGCTGCAGACCCACATTTCCCACCTTGGCGAATGCAGCCTTCGTCCAATGAAACACACACCCCTTTATTTTTTTAACCCTAACTTACCAAACCAATTTCCAGGGTTTTTACCTCAAGTAACGCTATTAATAAAACATAATTTAAATATAATGAGGAATGCTTAGAAAATATATTGTTCGAACTTACCAATTTCAAAGTCACTGACGAATGTCTCTACTGAAGGTTCGTCGATACATTGCAAGATTGCCTGCAGAACTTCTTCATAATCGCTTCGTCGTACATGTACATTTTGATTAATTACGATTATAACGTTTCGTTCAGTTTCTTGTGACATATGAAATTTTAAATTGTAAATTCTTAAATTGTAAATTGTAGGTCTGCAAATAAAAACTCCTCGTATATTAAACACAGTGGCGAATGTACGGACAAGAGACTAAAATATTATTAATTTTTCATGCCTCCATGAAATTTATTTTGTGACAATATATTAGTGAATGCCCGTGGCCATTCGCCAATAGATTGTCACAAAATAAAAATCAATGGGCTTGCGTGAACCAACTCCTCGTATATTAAATACAGTGGCGAATGTAAGGACAAAAGACTGTAAGATCCAACCGAGTGTATTCGCATCAAAAGAATTATGCAAACATATATTAATAGGGAAAAATAAAGTCAGAAGAGTAACATTCCACGCATACATAACATATATGAACATGATACATACAGGTCCTTGATTAATTTTTTTATTAAAAATATGTCAGAATTCTATACAATTTACCATTCAAGTGGGAAGTTTCGTCCTCTACAGAGGACGAAACTTCCCGGGACGAAACTTCCCACTAACTAGGGGACGAAACTTCCCGGGGACGAAACTTCCCTGACTGGATTCCTTTCGGATTTTCTGCTCCGCTTCCCTCTATGTATCTGTAAGGTACGTTATTGTTTTTCTGTCTATCCAACTTTCTTCGTTTGTTCTGGAACAGGACCCAAATGAGGATAAGAGCGCCATGAGGAAATCCCTTAGTAAGGTCTAATCCAGGCCCTCTCATCCTCATCTGGGTATTCAAACAACACGTTCCGTGGAATACCCTCCTGTGACCCGCCCATGCCAAAAGAATCCTTTTTTGGTCGTATAAGGCCATGATGGGCACGATGAAATCCTTCAGTGAGGTATAATCTACCATTCCTCTTATTCTCGTCCGGTATTAAACGGCCACGTTCGGTGGAATCCCTTTTTGAGAATCCCTTTGAGGATACCTTTTGGAGAATATCTATCTGAAGATAGTTATGGTTAACCCTATTCAGCACCTGACTTCTGGATCACCCCCACCCCTTCATAGCTCAAAGGCCACCAACGCAGATTTGTCCATATCTGTTCTGGGATCAGTCTGTATTGTATTCGCCTTTATTATGGTGTTATACCAGCCTTACAGTCTTACCATTACTGTCTTGTATCATTACGTACTACCTATACCAGTCATAGGATAACATAAAACCTTAGTTTGGATAGGTAGTCCTAAGGCCTAGAAGTAGATCAACAGCGTATACACAGCCCATACGATACTACCATATCAGTCCTGTACGAGAAGTCCGATACCCCCTGACCAGGTCATCATTTCCATGAGGTTGCATGCGCACCATCACGTCACAACATCATTGGCAACGTCAACGCTTTCTCGTAAAAAAACTTTCAAGAAAACCCAACTTCTCCATCACGTACCCATATAACATACCCAGAGCCCTGAGTATATATATATATATATCACACTACATACCATACTAACATACCCAGAGCCCTGAGTAAATATATAACACAATACATACCATACTAGCATACCCAGAGCCCTGAGTATATATATCACAATACATACCATACTAACACACCCAGAGCCTTGAGTATATATATACCACAATACATACCCTACTAGCATACCCAGAGCCCTGAGTATATATATACCACGATACATATCATACTAACATGCCCAAAGCCCTGAGTATATATATACCACAATACATATCATACTAACATACCCAGAGCCCTGAGTATATATATACCACAATACATACCATACTAACATACCCAGAGCACTGAGTATATATATACCACAATACATACCATACTAACATACCCAGAGCCCTTAGTATATATATACCACAATACATACCATACTAACATACCCAGAGTCCTGAGTATATATATACCACAATACATACCATACTAACATACCCAGAGCCCTTAGTATATATATACCACAATACATACCATACTAACATACCCAGAGCCCTTAGTATATATATACCACAATACATACCATACTAACATACCCAGAGTCCTGAGTATATATATATACCACAATACATATCATACTAACATACCCAGAGCCCTTAGTATATATATACCACAATACATACCATACTAACATACCCAGAGTCCTGAGTATATATATACCACAATACATACCATACTAACATACCCAGAGCCCTGAGTATATATATACCACAATGCATACCATACTGTATTATATAATATCATCGCTACCTCTCTATTGAACGCAATCTTAATCACATGCCAATACAACATACATAGAGCCCTGAGTATATATATACCACAGTACATACCATACTAACATACCCAGAGCCTTGAGTATATATATACCACAATACATACCACACTAACATACCCAGAGCCCTGGTTACATATATACCACAATACATACCATACTAACATACCTAGAGCCCTCAGTATATATATACCACAATACATACATACCCAGAGCCCTGAGTAAATATATAACACAATACATACCATACTAGCATACCCAGAGCCCTGAGTATATATATATATACCACGATACGTACCATACTAACATACCCAGAGCCCTGAGAATATATATACCAAAACACATATCATACTAACATACCCAGAGCCTTGAGTATATATATATATACCACAACACATACCATATTATTATTATTATTATTATTATTATTATTATTATTATTATTATTATTATTATTATTATTATATACCACAATATATACCATACTAACATACCCAGAGACCTGAGTGTATATTTACCACAATACATACCATACTAATATACCCAGAGCCCTGAGTATATATACACCACAATACATACCATACTAACATACCCAGAGCCCTGAGTATTTACATACCACAATACATACCATACTAACATACCCAGAGCCCTGAGTATATATATACCACAATACAGACCATACTAACATACACAGAGCCCTGAGAATATATATACCACAACACATACCATACTAACATACCCAGAGCCCTGAGTATATATATACCACAACACATACCATACTAACATGCCCAGAGCCCTGAGTATATATATACCACCATACATACCATACTAACATACCCAGAGCCCTGAGTATATATATACCATGATACATTCATACTAACATGCCCAAAGCCCTGAGTATATATGTACTACAATACATACCATACTAACATACCCAGAGTCCTGAGTGTATATATAGCACAACACATACCATACTAACATACCCAGAGCCCTGAGTATATATATACCACAATACATACCACACTAACATACCAAGAGCCCTCAGTATATACATACCACAATGCATACCATACTAACACACCCAGAGCCCTCAGTATATATATATACCACAATACATACCATACTAACATACCCAGAGCCCTCAGTATATATATACCACAATACATACCATACTAACACACCCAGAGCCCTCAGTATATATATACCACAATATATACCATACTGTATTATATAATATCATCGCTACCTCTCTGTCGAACTCAGTCTTCATCACATGCCAACACAACATACCCAGAGTCCTGAGTATATATATACCAAAGTACACACCATACTAACATACCCAGAGCCCTGAGTAAATATATACCACAATACATACCATACTAACATACCCAAAGCCCTGAGTATATATATACCAAAATAATACCATACTAACATATCCAGATCCCTGAGTATATATATACCAAAATACATACCATACTAACATAACCAGAACCCTAAGTATATATATACCACAATACATACCATACTAACATACCCAGAGCCCTGAGTATATATATACCACAATACATACCATACTAACACACCCAGAGCCCTGAGAATATATATACCACAATACATACCATACTTACATATTCATAGCCCTGAGTGTATATATATCACAATACAGACCACACTAACATACCCAGAGCCCTGAGTATATATATACCACAATACATAACATACTAACATGTCCAGAGCCCTGAGCATATATATAACACAATACATACCATACTAACATATATACCACAATATATACATACCCAGAGCCCTGAGTATCTATATACCACAATATATACATACACAGAGCCCTGAGTATATATATACCACAATACATACCATACTAACATACCCAGAGCCCTGAGGATATATATACCACAATACATACCATACTAACATATCCAGACCCCTGAGTATATATATACCACAATACATACCATACTAACATACCCAGAGCCCTGAGTATATATATACCACAATACATACCACACTAACATACCCGGAGCCCTGAGTATATATATACCACAATACATATCATACTAACCTGCCCAAAGCCCTGAGAATATATATACCACAATACATACCACACTAACGTACCCAGAGCCCCGAGTATATATATACCACAATACATACCATATTAACATACCCAGAGCTCTGAGTATATACATACCACAACACATACCATACTAGCATACCCAGAGCCCTGAGTATATATATACCACGATACATACCATACTAACATACCCAGAGCCCTGAGAATGTATATACCAAAACACATATCATACTAACATACCCAGAGCCTTGAGTATATATATATACCACAACACATACCACATTATTATTATTATTATTATTATTATTATTATTATTATTATTATTATTATTATTATTATTATTATTATTATATACCACAATATATACCATACTAACATACCCAGAGCCCTGAGTATATATACACCACAATACATGCCATACTAACATACCCAGAACCCAGAGTATATATATACTACAATACATAACATACTAACATACCCAGAGCCCTGAGTATATATATACTACAATACATACCATACTAACATACCCAGAGCCCTGAGTATATATATACACCACAATACATACCATACTAACACACCCAGAGCCCTGAGTATATATATACCACAATACATACCATACTAACATACCCAGAGCCCTGAGTATATATATACCACAATACATACCATACTAACATACCCAGAGCCCTGAATATATATATATCACAATACATACCATACTAACATACCCAGAGCCCTCAGGATATATATACCACAATGCATACTATACTGTACTATATAATATCATCGCTACCTCTCTATCGAACTCAGTCTTCATCACATGCCAATACAACATATCCAGAGCCCTGAGTATATATATATCACAATACATACCATACTAACATACCCAGAGCCCTGAGTATATATATACCACAATACATACCATACTAACATACCCAGAGCCCTGAGTATATATATATACCACAATACATACCATATTAACATACCCAGAGCCTTGAGTATATATATACCACAATGCATACCATACTAACATACCCAGAGCCCTCAGTATATATATACCACAACACATACCATACTAACATACCCAGAGCCCTGAATATATATATACACCACAATACATACCACACTAACATACCCAGAGCCCTGAGTATATATATTCCACAATACATGCCATACTAACATACCCAGAGTCCTCAGTATATATATACCACAATACATACCATACTAACATACCCAGAGCCCTGAGAATATATATACACCACAATACATACCATACTAACATACCCAGAGCCCTGAGTATATATATTCCACAATACATACCATACTAACATACCCAGAGTCCTCAGTATATATATACCACAATACATACCATACTAACATACCCAGAGCCCTGAGTATATATATACCACAATACATACCATACTAACATACCCAGAGCCCTGAGTATATATATACCACAATACATACCATACAAATACCCAGAGCCCTGAGTATATATATACCACAATACTTACCATACTATATTATATAATATCATCGCTACCCCTGTATTGAACTCAATCTTCATCACATGCCAATACAACATACCCAGAGCCCGGAGTATATATATACCACAATGCACACCATACTAACATACCCAGAGCCCTGAGTATATATATACCACAATACATACCATACAAATACCCAGAGCCCTGAGTATATATATACCACAATACATACCATACAACATACCCAGAGCCCTGAGTATATATATATCACAATACATACCATACAACATACCCAGAGCCCTGAGTATATATATATCACAATACATACCATACTAACATACCCAGAGCCCTGAGTATATATATATACCACAATACATACCATATTAACATACCCAGAGCCTTGAGTATATATATACCACAATGCATACCATACTAACATACCCAGAGCCCCCAGTATATATAAACCACAATACATACCATACTAACATACCCAGAGCCCTGAGTATATATATACACCACAATACATACCATACTAACATACCCAGAGCCCTGAGTATATACATAACACAATACTTACAATACTATATTATATAATATCATCGCTACCCCTGTATTGAACTCAATCTTCATCACATGCCAATACAACATACCCAGAGCCCGGAGTATATATATACCACAATGCACACCATACTAACATACCCAGAGCCCTGAGTATATATATATCACAATACATACCATACTAACATACCCAGACCCCTGAGTATATATATTCCACAATACATACCAAACTAACATACCCAGAGCCCTGAGTATATATATACCACAATACATACCACACTAACATACCCAGAGCCCTGAGTATATATATTCCACAATACATACCATACTAACATACCCAGAGCCCTGAGTATATATATTCCACAATACATACCATACTAACATACCCAGAGCCCCGAGTATATATATTCCACAATACATACCATACTAACATACCCAGACCCCTGAGTATATATATTCCACAATACATACCATACTAACATACCCAGAGCCCTCAGTACATATATACCACAATACATACCATACTAACATACCCAGAGCGCTGAGTATATATATACCACAATACATACCACACTAACATACCCAGATCCCTGAGTATATATATTCCACAATACATACCATACTAACATACCCAGAGCCCTGAGTATATATATACCACAATACATACCACACTAACATACCCAGAGCCCTGAGTATATATATTCCACAATACATACCATACTAACATACCCAGAGCCCTGAGTATATATATTCCACAATACATACCATACTAACATACCCAGAGCCCTGAGTATATATATTCCACAATACATACCATACTAACATACCCAGAGCCCTGAGTATATATATACCACAATACATACCATACTAACATACCCAGAGGCCTGAGTATATATATACCACAATACATACCATACTAACATACCCAGAGCCCTGAGTATATATATATACCACAATACATACCATACTAACATACCCAGAGCCCTCAGTATATATATACCACAACACATACCATACTAACATACCCAGAGCCCTGAGTATATATATACCACAATACATACCATACTAACATACCCAGAGCCCTGAGTATATATATACCACAATACATACCATACTAACATACCCAGAGTCCTCAGTATATATATACCACAATACATACCATACGAACATACCCAGAGCCCTCAGTATATATATATACCACAATACATACCACACTAACATACCCAGAGCCTTGAGTATATATATCACAATACATACCATACTAACATACCCATAGCCCTGAGTATATATATATACCACAATACATACCATACTAACATACCCAGAGTCCTGAGTATATATATACCACAATACATACCATACTAACATACCCAGAGCCCTGAGTATATATATACCACAATACATACCATACTAACATACCCAGAGTCCTGAGTATATATATACCACAATACATACCATACTAACATACCCAGAGTCCTGAGTATATATATACCACAATACATACCATACTAACATACCCAGAGCCCTGAGTATATATATACCACAATACATACCATACTAACATACCCAGAGCCCTGAGTATATATATATACCACAATACATACCATACTAACATACCCAGAGTCTTTGAGTATATATATACCACAATACATACCATACTAACATACCCAGAGTCCTGAGTATATATATACCACAATACATACCATACTAACATACCCAGAGCCCTTAGTATATATATACCACAATACATACCATACTAACATACCCAGAGCCCTGAGTATATATATATATACCACAATACACACCATACTAGCATACCCAGAGTCCTGAGTATATATATACCACAATACATACCATACTAACATACCTAGAGCCCTGAGTATATATATATACCACAATACATACCATACTAACATACCCAGAGTCCTGAGTATATATATACCACAATACATACCATACTAACATACCCAGAGTCCTGAGTATATATATACCACAATAATACCATACTAACATACCCAGAGTCCTGAGTATATATATACCACAATACATACCATACTAACATACCCAGAGTCCTGAGTATATATATACCACAATACATACCATACTAACATACCCAGAGTCCTGAGTATATATATACCACAATACATACCACACTAACATACCCAGAGCCCTGAGTATATATATACCACAATACATACCACACTAACATACCCAGAGTCCTGAGTATATATATACTACAATACATACCACACTAACATACCCAGAGCCCTGAGTATATATATTCCACAATACATACCATACTGACATACCCAGAGTCCTGAGTATATATATTCCACAATACATACCATACTAACATACCCAGAGTTCTGAGTATATATATTCCACAATACATACCATACTAACATACCCAGAGTCCTGGGTATATATATACCACAATACATACCATACTAACATACCCAGAGCCCTGAGTATATATATATCACAATACATACCATACTAACATACCCAGAGTCCTGAGTATTTATATACCGCAATACATACCACACTAACATACCCAGAGTCCTGAGTATATATATTCCACAATACATACCATACTAACATACTCAGAGTCCTGAGTATATATATTCCACAATACATACCATACTAACATACCCAGAGTCCTGAGTATATATATTCCACAATACATACCACACTAACATACCCAGAGTCCTGGGTATATATATACCACAATACTTACAATACAACATACCCAGAGCCCTGAGTATATATATACCACAATACATACCATACAACATACCCAGAGCCCTGAGTATATATATATTCCACAATACATACCATACTAACATACCCAGAGTCCTGAGTATATATATTCCACAATACATACCATACTAACATACCCAGAGTCCTGAGTATATATATTCCACAATACATACCACACTAACATACCCAGAGTCCTGAGTATATATATTCCACAATACATACCACACTAACATACCCAGAGCCCTGAGTATATATATTCCACAATACATACCACACGAACATACCCAGAGTCCTGAGTATATATATTCCACAATACATACCACACTAACATACCCAGAGCCCTCAGTATATATATATACCACAGTACATACCACACTATATTATATACTAAATATGCAGTACGTGTACCACTTGCCGGATGCAGTCTGAATGGTGCCGAAAAAGTTGCACCGGTAGAGCTCCGCTTCCTATGAGAATTTAACACCAGCTGCACCGGTAAAGCTCCCGGTAATAATGGCCATTCGGGTACATGCTATACTACTCTGCTTCCAGAAAATGACCTGGGGCATATATAGTATTGCCCTTCTCCGTCCGTCATTCCGAAATAACAGTTTTTTCACCATATTAATGTACATTGAGATAATTAGCTGATTTATGTTGTGTGGCTTCGTCAAGGGTATCTTCAAATCGAATTCGAGTTTGGTCCCGATTGGATGATTTTTCACGAAGTTATTGACATTGAACTCAGTTAAGATGTAAAAACTCGGAGAATCGGTTTTCCGGGCCTTTTTTCTTACATGTCACACTGACACGTCCAGTTGAAACTTATTTATTTATTGCACTGCGCATAGGCTCTGAACTTTACATGTATTAAAATAGAATGTGACTGGTAAATATGCCCAAACTGGATGGCCGAAAAACTGCAAAACATGTAAACACGACATAATTTGGGCACATTCAGTGGGAAAAATTTTTGGACACAAGGCACAAACAGTTTTTTCCGATCCTTGAGCACTCACCCACCCTTTTTTTGAAGGAAATATATATTTTTCCATTTTGAGATTTTGAGATTCGGTCCCCCCCCAAAAAAAAAACAGAACAAAAACAAACAAACAAACAAAAAACAAAAACATTAGAGTAAATGGCACGTAAACTGCTTTGATTGGCAGTTTCAGTAGGTAATAAATGAGAGTTCGAGCTCACCTGTACATGTACGTGTACATGTACATGTACATCTCCATAGGATTTAGTGTTAAAATCGTGTACGTGTACAAGATTTTAACGGTTTTTTAGGGTGAGCTCGAATTTTTTTAACACTGAATTGTATCCTAGACGCGCGTAGTTTTACGTACACGTACATGTACCGTTTTGATTGAAATCTGCGGATGACTTTTCCCCATAGGATTCAGTGTTAAATTGCGAGCAAAAAAACGTTTTGAGAGTTCGAGCTCATCGTCTTGTCGATTCTAACAATCTGCATCCGTACACGATTTTAACACTGAAACCCTATGGAGAGTGTTAAATTGCGAGCAAAAAAAAGTTTTGAGAGTTCGAACTCATCATCTTGCCTTCCTGAAGTAAAAAAACTAACACATGTTATCGTAATGAGTGAATGAGGTTTTTTGTTCAAAAAGAGTCGATTATGAATATAGTCTGTATTATAGACATTGATGTTTTCTGTTGATGGGACGGATAGAAATTGATTTTGAGGGTTTTTTTTGTTCGAAGGAGAGTTGATCTGTAATAGATATTTGTGTTTTGCCTTAATTGAGAGATTTACTGTTAAGCGTTTGTTTAAAACACTTATCGGAATGTTTAAAACGCATTTTCCGCTCAATTAGGTTTTGAGTGATATAATTTTTAATATATTCATGATAGCAATCGCAGTCATCAAAAAGGATTCTCTCTTAATTCGACACTCGGTGAATTGATGTGTGAATGAATGAAGATCTTTTGACAAAATGTAAACACTACTGTCAAAATGCGTTAAATCAGAAACCGGTTTGTCATATACTGTTTAAACGCATTTTTTTAAACTTCAATTAACACAGTCATTTTGAGATGTGAATATTTTCAGATTATTATATATTATATTAAGACGGAAAGAGTTTTTTTTTTATTACTTAAAACACAAAAACATAAAAATATAATTAAACATTTAATTTTGAAAAATAAATAAAAACAATTAAAACGAAAGATGTTTTTCCAGATGGATCCTAGACACCGAGATCGAATTTTAGCCGAGTATGAACGTTCTAAGAAGAACATTCAGGCTGCTGAGAGACGTCTCAGTGAGATGGAACTCAGACGCAAAGCCACAAAAATATTTAAACCCGTGACGGAGGGTCAAGAGCGAAGCAGGAAGGAGATAGTCGAAGAATTGAGACCCATAAAGGAGAGTTCTTTGAGAATGGGTTTGTTGCCTCCTAGTTTTGGAAATCGGTATTCCGTTCAATCTACACTGGATTACGTTCCCACGGGAATTCAAACAGATATGAGCGAGTCTGATGACACGGCTTCGACTATCACCACTAGTAGCGTCGCATCGTCTGATGATGATGGCGGTAAGAGAGATCAGTCGTATGGAATTTATAAGGATTCTGAGGGTAGAACTTTTGTAGGTGATACGTTGGTGGAAATGGACGATGACGAATTGATCGTGGGTTCGAATAAATATAAAGTAACCCATGGTCTGCAGAGATTGCTCCTTTACGACAAGCCCGGAGATTTCACGGAACAGGATTTCGACAATTACGGCGACATTCTAGTTCAGACTCACGCCAGGAAGAGAAATAACGATGCCAGAGAGACGAGACCCAAAGCCAACAGAGGTTACAAGTGGACGAAAATAGTGAAGCCCATATGGGAGATGAACAAGAAGTTCCTCGAATCGGTGACTGGCAAAGGGGTGAAAACCGCTATTTTTCTTCTGAGCGATCCCGACGCTCTGTCTTAGAGATTGAGTTTGTTGATGGGGAGCAGGCGGGCTGGTAACACGGGATTAGATAATCAGATAGTTGACGTATCTGACGAATTGTTGAGACAGAAGGTTTTGAATAAAAACCAGTATAAAAGGCTGATGAACGAATTGAAGGATTGATGTGTATATAATAATAAGTAGAGAGAGAGAAACAAACAAACAAACAAACAAAAATAAAACAGGAGATTCTTACACTAGAATAATAAAAGTATTTAAAAACGACAAAACGATTTACCAGTAAAAAAAAACAAAAATATATCATAAAAATAAAAAATGTTGGTGATAAAGAACAGGGGATACGTCAGGACTTACGTTCAAGGCGGTTCTGGCATCGTCGATTCTATAATGCGAGCGTTCACGAGCAATGCGGGTAGAAAACTCGCATCGACCGTATTTGAGGTCAGTAAGAAGATGGCTTTGGATGCTGGTAAGAAAGCCGCTTCCGAAGCTAGTGGTAGGATAGCTTCTGTGGCTGGCAAGAGGGCAACCGACGCGTTGATCGACAAGTTGATCAGTCCGCCGGCGAAGCGAGCTGCGTTAGAGCGAACGCCAAAAAATTGGAAAGATTTAAAGGATGCCGTGGTGCCCATACAAGATTTAGTCAAAATGACGAGTGGATCCAGATTGAAGAGAACTCGCGATGGTGCGATATAAATAAATAATAATAATAATATTAAAAAAACAGAGTTTGAAAAACATAAAAAAAAAAATTTGTGTTTGAAAAAAGAATCTAAAATAACAAACAAACAAAAATAAAAACAAAGATGAACATTAAAGATATATCTTGGAACGACGCCGCGACCAAGAGGTCGAATAACGAGTTCTTTCCCAAGAGCATAAGAGGTTTGATAGTGGGAAAATCGAATTGTGGAAAGACCAATCTGTTGATGAATCTGTTGTCCCGACCCGACTGGTTGGATTACGACAGATTGTTCGTGTTTGGCAAGAGCTTGTTTCAACCCGAATACAGATTGCTTCGAGAGTGCATGGATCACAGATTGCCCAAGGACGTCATAGCCAGAATCTTTGACAGTAGGGAGGAATTCGACAAGAGTGGAGCTCCGCTCTCGACATTTTGGATGGCGCGGCGACGGAGCTGATGAAGAGAAATGCATCTTTGAACGTCGAGTGTCGATTTTATGAGAACGCTAGCGACATTCCGGATCCTAGAGAACTGAAATCGGAAGATAAGAATCTCATGATTTTCGACGATCTGCTTTTGGAGAGACAGAACCGATGCGAATCGTATTACGTTAGGGGTCGACACAGCAATGTGGACTGTTTCTACCTGTCGCAGAATTATTTTCGATTGCCCAGACAGACGATAAGGGAGAACGCTAATTTTCTATGTCTCTTTCGCCAAGATCTCAAGAATCTCAATCACATCTACGGCGATCACGTCACAAACGACATGAGCGCTGCGGAATTCAGGGGATTCTGCAAGAGGGTTTGGGATGGTGAACTTTACAATTTCGTCGTGATCGATTTGACGAGCGAATTTAATTGCGGAAAATATCGGTGCGGATTCGATGAGTTTTATGTTTCTGATGGTAATAATAATAAGATAGAGCATGAAAATAAAAATTAGAAAAATAATAAATCTTCAAATAATTAGTTTTGAATAAAAAAAATTAAAATTAAAATATAATGTTCGAACATGGAGAATTGTTAGAATGGATAGCCGAGAATACGGCTGCGAAACAATCCATTCAAATCGTGGTGAGTGGCGATTCGACTCGATTCGCTACGAAATTCGAACCTTCCATCGAATTGAATAGAGAGAAAAGATACGAGATGGCTTTGGTGAATCTGGAGACTTATTATTCCTTTCCCAACGTCACCAAAAAGAATAACTTGTTCAAGTATTCCGACGGAGTGGCTTGGTTGGAGATTCGAATTCCCAAAGGGAGTTACGACATAGACGATTTGAACCATTACATTCAGACGCGAATGAAGACGGATGGAAAGGGAAGCAACAAGATCAGACTCGCTCCCAATCCTAATACCTTACAGACGATGTTGGATTTGGAAGATAATTTTCGTGTGGTTTTCAACACGGACGATTCTATAGGCAAGATGTTGGGATGCGATCGAAAGATGTATCGAGGCCACGCGGCATCTGAAAATACGGTCGACATTCTCGCTGTCAATAGCATTCTGGTGAACGTGGACGTGATTGCTGGAAGCTACGTGAATGGTAGCGCTCAACCGACGATCTATTCCTTCTTTCCAAACGTGTCACCAGGTTATAAGATCGTGGAGCGACCTCGAAATTTAGTTTATCTACCAGTGATTTTAGACACATTGTATAGTCTCAAAACCACGTTGATGGATCAAAATGGTGAACTGTTAGATCTTCGTGGAGAGAGAGTGACGATACGATTTCACATAAGAGAAATATAAAAGCAAAAAAAAAAAAATTATATATAGATAACAAAAATAAAATAAATGGTAATATTAATTTTTACAAAATTATTTTAATATAATTATTAAACAAGAAACAATTGAAGGCGGTGAGATTCAAATTCACTCACGAAGATCTGACGAGAGGCGGTCAGGATTCGATCGCCTGGACCAGAAGTCAAATCAAAAGGATGGAGAAAGCGATTCGCGATGGAAGAGGGTTGACGGTGAGAATGAGTCCCGCTCAATTGAGATACAATTTGAGAATGAAAGGTGGTTTCCTACCGCTATTGGCAGGAATAGCTGCAAAAGCATTACCCTTCGCCGCAAAGGCGCTACCCTTTCTCAGAAAGACTCTCGGCGTGGGAGCTCTCACGGGACTCGCTAGTTCGGCAGTTGAGAAATTAATGGGTGGCAGCGGACTGTTTTTGAAGAAGGGAGGAGCCGTGTGTCGCGTTCACGTAGATGACAGCGGTAAAGGATTGTATCTAGAACCCGTTAGAGGTGGCAACTCTCTGAGAGGAAACGGTCTCTATCTGAAGAGTGGACGGAACATCGAGCGACTCGGCAAGGGTTTGTTGCTCGGTGAGAATTTGCCGTTTAAGAACATACCGATTTTGAATATGTTATTATAAATATAAAATTATATAAAATATATAAAATCATAGAAAGTATAAAATAATATATTTAAAATTAGTAAAAAGGTGGAGAAATAATTTTATCATCAGGATGACAAGGTGGAGAATTTATCACCTGGATGAATTTGACAATAATGACAAACATCGCAAGACAGAGAGCGAAGAAATAAAAAAATGGTTAGATGCTAATGATGGATATCTAAGGAAAGAGATAGATAAAGCGCGGGATATACGGTTGAGAATGAGACGATGCTTTCCACGGTCACCACTACCTTCTGAAGAGAATGGTAATGATGCGAGTGTTACCAAGAGATGCACAACATTCGTTCATAATTATGATTCGGATAAACAAAAATGTTACCATAAACGTATCACATCACAAAGAAAAAGAAAAAGAAGAAGAATCGACGCTGAAAACTGAGAGAAAAGGAAACGTTATTATAATATATTATGATGATAGTGAAGAAGAAGGAAAACAAAAAAAAAAAAAAAGTAATTGAGATCGAAAGATGATCTCATTACTTTTTTTTTTTTTCATTTTTCTTCGCTAAAAATCAATCACTCTATTGTTTATATTTCCAAGTCCATTATTAGCATGTTGACGCTCGTGTCTTCTCCTTTTTCGAAAACGTGTTGAATGTTTATCTTTACTCTTTTGAGTTTTTTTACATCGGTCAACTCGCTCTCACCACCCAATTTCTTCACGAGTTCGAATGAGATGTTTGGAAATATGTAATTTCCATAGGGCAACGACAAATCGTCCTTGTCGAATTCTCTATCTTTGGCGATGACGATGTTCTGCAGATCGCTTTGGTACTCGTAAATCAAATCGAGCGCGGCTTCGTCCAATTTCAGAGGCATCTTATATTTCTCGTATTTGTGCTCTAAGCCCTTCGTCTCGACATCGTTCAATTCGATGGGATCGTGTCATTGTAATCTATAGATTTTATGACCAAATTTCTTATACGTTTCGACTCGTTTCAATTTCAATTCGCATCTTTTAGGTGTTGTTGTCTTCATGATCAATTATTTGTTTTTTTTTTGTTTTTACGAATCCTTGCAAATAATGTATATTTTAAATTTTGTATTTAAATAATAATTTGTTAAAAAAAGTTTGTTATTTTTTTTTGCTCTTTATATATATAAAAAAGTTGTTTTTTTAATTTTTAATTTTCTTTAATGTAAAAATTTTTTTAGTAAAAGTTTTTTTTCTCTTTATATATATAAAAAAAGTTAAATTTTTAATTTCAATCTCTCTATTGTTTATATTTCCAAGTCCGTTATTAGCAAGTTGACATTCGTCATTTTTCCACATACGAAAATGGTGTGAATGTTCATCTTTACTCTTTTGAGTTTTTTTTCATAGGCGAATGCGCTCTCACCACCTGATTTCTTCACGAGTTCGGGTGAGATTATTGGATATATGTAACCTCCATAGGACAACAATAAATCACCCCTGTCGAATTCTCTGTCTTCGGCGATGATGATATTAATCAACAGTTCGCTTTGGCACTCGTAAAACAAATTGAGCGTGGCTTCATCCACTTTCAAACACATTCGATATTTGTGGTAGTAGCGCTCTAAGTCCACCATCTCGACCTCATTCAATTCGATGGGATGGTGTGGTTGTAATGTATAGATATTAAAACTGTATTTCTCATACTTTTCGTCTCGTTTCAATTTCAATTCGCATCTTTTAGGTGTTGTTGTCATGATCGATTATTTGGTTTTTTATGAATTCTTACAAATAATGTTTATTTTAAATTTTATATTTTAAATAATTTGTTTAAAAAGTTTTTTTTTCTCTTTATATATATAAGTTAAATTTTTAACATCCTTTTTTTCTCGTTTTTTAACGTTAAGGAACATAAAAAAAAATCGATTAATTTCATCAAAAAATTTTTTTTTTTCCCATTAAAAATACAAAACTTTTTAAACAAATTATTTAAAATACAAAATTCGAAAAAATATATTCTTACAAAATGAAACAAACAGATAAAAAAAAATTGGAAAATTTAAATGAGAAAACCGTACCTCAGTTAAACGAGATTTGTAAACTATTAAAAATTTCAGATTTCAGAAATCATAGAACTAAATCAAAAATGATTGAAGTCATACAGAAACATTTGCGAAACGATGGAAAGGCAAACAAAATGCCGATAGCAACGACGTCAAAAAATGCATCGGTTGTGAAAAATGAGAAGAATAAGAAAAAGATAGTAAAAGGAATCGAAATGCCGACGTCGAAAAAAACCAAAAACGTTTCGATTGTGAAAAATAAGAAGATGACTAAACAAAAAGCCGTTGAAGAAGAACATCAAGTTTCCAAAGAAAAGAAAAGAAAAACGAAAACGAGTGATGCACATCAGATTCTAGGCAAACGAGATATATCGAGTGAACTTCAATGAGCAATAGACGAAGGGAAAGGAGAAGAATATCTAGCGCGACTCGCCGCAGAACTATTTCAATCGAAGTCCATGGAACGGGAGAGTGCGATCAAAGGCATTTTTAAAACTTTCGACGTGGTTCCCTCGTTGAAGAAAATCGATCCGAAATTGTTCATGGAACGGGTGAAGAAAAAGGTATTGGATTTGTTTCGCAAATACATGAACGTGGGACTAAAAATTAAGATGATACTCCATTGTGTGATGAATAAAATCAACGTGAAGTCCGGCGAGAGCATCGTGAAAAATGCATATTTCAGATCTAATGTCGAACCCGTATTTCGAGGTTCAGATTTATCGGACGTTTTCGAAAAGATGAAAGACAAGATGTTGACGTCTCTCGCGAATTATCAACATGAAGGTAGTAATTGGACGTTCGATGAGATGTTGAAACTCGAAATTCACATAACTAAAAACGATTTGTTGAAAGGGTCTTCCTACGTGAAATTACCGTATTTCCTCGCTAAGAAATACGCCGTGATCAACGTGAAAAATAACGATGATCAGTGTTTTAAATGGGCAGTCACATCCGCTTTATACCCTGTCAAAATAAACTCCGATAGAGTTTCTCAGTACAAGGAAACTTCTAAAAATCTCGATTGGACCGGAGTGACTTTTCCAACGCAATTAAAACACATTGAATGTTTCGAGGCTCAAAATCCCACCGTTGCAGTGAACGTCTTGGGATACGACGACGAAAAACGGAAGATCCATCCTCTTAGACTGACTTCGTATCTCGGAAGAGAAAAGACGATTATTTTATTATTGATTTCGAATGGTGACAATCGTCATTATTGTTGGGTTAAACATCCGAGTTGATTACTGTCGAAACAAAATAATAATCATAACGGAAAGATATCTTTATGTTACAACTGCATGAACATGTTTCACAGCGAAGACTTGTTGGCGAAACATCAGGAATATTGCAATGAAAATCAAGGTGTCGCCGTCGAAATGCCCAAACCCAACACCATCATGAAGTTTGAAAATCACAATAGAAGGTTAAAAGTACCATTCGTCGTGTACGCCGATTTCGAATGTTTCACCGCGAAAATGAGTTCCTGTCAACCCAACGCTCTTCAAAGTTACGTCGAAAGATATCAAAAACACATACCTTTGGGCTATTGCATTTACGTGAAATGTGCTTTCGACTCGCAACACAACATGGGTCCCTTCACCTACACAAAACAGTGCGAAGATGACGAGGTGGCTCAAAGGTTCGTTGAAGAGTTAGAATGGAAACTTCAAATGTTATACGACAAATTCAAAACTCCGGCAAAAATGATCATCACGCGAGAGCAGCAGGACGAAAATAACAGAGCCACTGAATGTCACATATGCAGACAATCGTTCGACGAGAATTCAACGGAAAATAGGAAGGTCAGAGACCACGATCATTACACGGGTCTGTATCGCAGTCCGGCTCACAGCAAGTGTAATTTAAAATATCGAGATTGCGATTTCTATCCGGTGATGTTTCACAATCTCTTGGGTTACGACAGTTATCTGTTCGTGAAAAATCTCAGCACCTCACACGAAGAATTAAATTGCATCGCGAACAGCGAAGAAAGATACATTTCCTTCACGAAATGGAAGCTCATGGAGGAGAAAAGAGTAATCGACGGAGAGACGTTGGAAGAAAAAACGAAATTCATTCGTAGAGCCATACGTTTCATCGACAGTTTTAAATTCATGTCGAACGCTCTGGAAAAATTAGTCGATAACATGAGCAAGGATAAATTTAAAATCACGAGCGAACATTTCGAAGAACGAGTAGACGTCATGTTGAGGAAAGGAGTCTATCCTTATGATTACATGAACGATCTAAAGAGATTTGAAGACACCGCACTACCTTCGAAAGAAGATTTTTATTCAAAATTATACAAATCCGACATTTCCGACAAGAATTACGAACATGCTAAAAACGTGTGGAAATCATTCGATATGAAAACCATGAGAGATTATCACGATCTCTATCTGAAGACCGACGTTCTACTCTTGGCAGACGTGTTCGAAAATTTTCGAGACGTCTGTTGTCGAAATTACGATCTGGATCCCGCTTGGTATTTCACCGCACCCGGTTTGGCGTGGGACGCTCTGTTGAAGCCCACCGAAGTCCAGTTGGAATTATTATCCGACGTGGACATGTTGCTCATGTTCGAAAGGGCTGCGAGAGGTGGCATATCGATGATCTCCCACAGACATTCTGAAGCTAACAATCCCTACATGAAAGAAGGTTTCGATTCGAAACGGTCGACTAAATACATACAGTATTGGGACGCTAATAATCTGTACGGTTGGGCTATGAGTCATCCTTTACCGATTGGAAATTTCGAATGGGTGAAGGAACCAGAAGAGATGCAAAAATGGAGAGACTATCCTTGCATTTTAGAAGTCGATTTGAACTATCCGAAAGAATTACACGATCTACACAACGATTATCCGCTGGCTCCCGAACGAATGGAACCGAACGAGGGAGACAAGGAAAAACTCATTCCGAATTTATTTAACAAACGTAACTACGTCATCTACAGCGAGAATTTGAAACAGTACGTCGATTATGGGATGAAATTAGTCGACATACATCGCATCATTCGATTCAACGAAGAGCCTTGGATGAAAAAATACATCGATCTCAACACGAATCTCAGAACTCGAGCCGAGAACGATTTCAAAAAAGATTTCTTCAAACTCATGAACAACTGCGTGTACGGTAAATCGATGGAAAACATCAGGAAGAGAACCGACGTTCGACTCGTCACGTCTGAGAAAAGAGCTAAAACATTAGTGGCAAAACCCAATTACAAACACCGAACCATATTCGACGAAAATCTAGTGACCGTTCACATGCAAAAGATGCACCTGAAGTTCGACAAACCATATTATCTCGGACCGATCATCTTAGATGTCAGCAAGCAATTGATGTACGAGTTTCACTACGATTACGTCAAACGAAAATTTGGCGACAAAGCCAAACTACTGTTCACCGACACGGACAGTTTAGTTTATGAGATAGAGACGAAAGACGTCTACCAAGATATATCTCCGGACGTGGCCGATTGGTTCGACACGAGCAATTATCCCGTCGATCACCCGTCCAACATTCAATCGAACGACAACAAGAAGGTGTTGGGTAAATTTAAGGACAAGAGCAGTGGTAAACAGATCGTTGAATTCATGGGCTTGAGAACCAAACTCTATGCTTATCGTCTAGAAGATGATGAAGAGGTCAAGAAGTGCAAAGGAGTTAAAGCATGCGTGGTGAAGAAAAACATCTCTTTCCAAGAGTATAAAGATTGTCTGTTAGGAAGTGGTCCGGTGTATAAGACTATGAAATCGATTCGAAGCGAAAATCACGACTTGTATACCGAAATAGTCAACAAGATTTCGCTGACGGCCGACGACGACAAGAGATTCATATTAGACGATAAAATAAGCACTTTGGCACTCAGACATTGGACTGCGGAACTAACTATAGACGATATGAATGTGGATGATTGGATTCCAGAAAATCAAGAGGAATTAGACGAATTCAAAATTATAGAAATCGATAGTGACATCGAGAAAGTTAGTTTAAAAAGAAAAAGAAAAAAATAGAAAAAAAAATAACGTCACTTTTAGTAAATTATAATAAAATAAATAAAAAAAATATATACTTATTTATGAATAAGAAAATAAAGATATCCGTAGAAGGTGTCGTCTTACCCAACGAACCCCTATCCAACATCGATCTGTTGAATGCAGCAAAAGATTTGAAAATCGAAGATTTTCTAGGAGTGTTTTCCAGAGATGCCTTGCTGAAGAGAAGACCTCGACAATCGGAATGTGGAATTTTAAATCTAGACGATTCATCGGGTGAAGGCACTCACTGGGTGGCGTGGTTCAAGAACGGGAAGAAGAATTATTATTTCGACAGCTACGGAATCTCACCGCCGAAAGAAATAAAGAACTATTTCAACAAATCGATGGTTCATTACAACGCGGAATGAGTGCAATCACCAGATCAAGTGTTTTGCGGTCACCTGTGTCTCTACGTTCTCAAGAGATGGTCTGAAGGAGATGAATTTCAAGACATTCTCAATGATTTACATTAGAGAGAGATTTTTTTTTATAGTATATATAAAGGTAAAAAAATTATTTTAAAAAAAATTTTAATCGAATAAAAACGAAAAATAAAATAACATAGTTCATTTTTAATAAACTGCGTTTGAACATATTTTTTCTAAAAAACACAAAAAAAAATCCCACAACAACATGCCAGTCGATAAATTTGGTAGAAGTGACGACGAAAAAAAAAGTCAACCCGAGAAAGAAGAGGATGACGTTCGAAGTCGACGATGGTTACGACGTTGCCAACTTGGACGAACGTTACATTCGGAGATACGAACCTCGAGAAGAACCTTTGAACATGAACGATAAGAAGCTCTACAATCTTCCCGAGCCGATAGATCTCACAGATGCTGTGACTAAAAAATACGTCGACAGGGGGAATGCCGATTTCGAATGAATCCTGCTGGATAATTATGTGGATAAAACCATGATCGACGATCTCGATCTGAAATCCAAACGTTTGGTGAACGTCGTGAATCCCATAGATCCCACCGATGCCGCGACCAAGAAATATGTGGACGACTCTCACGCGAGATTCAACTACGTTACGAAAACGATGCACTCAGAATTGAACGCCAATTATAACAAGATAACGAACGTGGCCGCTCTCACGAATCCCAAGGACGTGGCGACCAAACACTACGTAGATCTGGAACAGAGAAAGTCTGATGGACGAGAAATGAAATCGGATCTGAATGCGGGATTCCACAAGATATTGAATCTGTCGAAGATCGACGACGCGGATGCGGACTCAACCGCGGTCAACAAGGGCTACGTGGATTCTGCCGTGATACAATTGCAAGAATACCTAGAATCGCAAGTGGACGATCTCTACCTGAACAAAGAATCTGGCGGAACCATGGAGGGTGGCATCAACATGAACGGTCACAATTTATTCGGTCTCGATCACAATTCCGAATTCGATTCCAGCATGGTAAGCAGGAAGTACGTGGACGACAACTCGGTCTGGAGAAAGGGTGACATGATGGAAGGTAAACTAGACATGGGTGGACATGCGCTCACGAATCTACCGGATCCCGTGAACATGATGGATGCCTGCACCCTGATTTCGGTGGTGGAGAAAGTCAAATATGCTAGACAATTGATCACCGTGTGGGCCGAAGAGGCCGGTGCCTTAGATGAGGGAAGAGCCGAGTGGTCTTTCGGAAATGGAGGTAGCGGATCGAAACACGGTCAGGTGGGATATCCCATGCCATTGGGAGGTGAAATCCTTCGAATGAGTCTGGCTTCCTCGGATTTGAATAACAGAGCGGTCGTCAATCTCATGGTGAATGGTGTGGAGAGCGATAAGAGATACAGCGTCGAAAAGACTGAGAATCAACATGCGAATGTTAGCACATTCAGCCCGCCTCTCAAAGTGAACGCCGGAGACAGGATTAATTTCGTCACGAAAACCAATAATCCTGAAGCCGCCACTTCCGTGGTGAGTCTACTGATCGAACTGGATCCTTTGAACAAACAGTGAACGCGTGGAAAATAATGAATTAAAAAAAAAAATAATGTGTGATTATTAAAACACAAAAAAAAGAAAAAAAAAAGGTAATGATATATAGAGAGATGTTCAATCTCTCTATATCTCATTACTTTTTTTTTTTTTTTTTTTAATTTTACAATTTATACACTTTGCGAATACGGTTGTTGGTTCATCACCAGATCTAGTTTGTTGAGATTCGATTTTTATTTGACGTTTCTTACATTTGCGACATTTTAAAATTGTATTTTTTATAATTTCTTCGTTAGATCTTATGAGATCAAACGCTTCTCTTTCTTTTAAACGATATTCGTTAAAATCACAACTATTCCATCCTTTTTTTGTGTTACGTTCTTCATATTCAATTTGAATCCATTTTTCCAAGTATTTTATTTTAACGTCGTAGTAATCTGAAGTGAACAGATGATTTGTTGTTTTCGTGTCAAAAACATTCATTTTGTTTTCGAGATTTTAGTTTTTAATTAATCTTACATCCACATTTTTAACGTTTATTAATTTTTTTTTTTCACACACTCGTCTCTCATCGAATGATCAACATCTTATTTCCGTCCGATTCGAATTGTAATTCTCTGTCCGACAGGACCAGCGTGAAGGCTTCGGTTTTTCTCGGCACGTTCCTATCGAATTGCATCTTGATCTGAATGTCTAACACGCTACTCTTGAGTCGTTCACTCTGTTTACTGACGTCGAACATGAACATGGGATACATCGACTTGTATTCGCCGGGAGATATGTTGGGATTGCTCATCAATTCGTCTAGACCGTGATACTTCTTTCTAAAATCAGTGGCGTCACCGTACAGTCTGGAGAAATTGTTCTTGTCGAACGACACGTTGTAATCGATTGCTGGATATCTCGTGGCGTTCAGAAACACTTGCATGTTTCTCAAATGGCAGTGATCGAACAGCGACGCATTCTTTTCCTGAGCCCCGTCCCTATCGGTCTGAAATGCAACCACGATGAAACGCGGTGTCTCGGAAGCAGATTTCACCGTCAATCTCCAATCGAAGTGATTCGTGGAGGGAGGAATGCTAGCCGTGTCGCACTGTCTCATTCTAAATCCCACGGTTAATTTACTCTTGGATTCTATGATCTTGTAAAGACGTGCTTTCTCATCGATCAAAGGCTCCACGTGCGGAACGAACCACGATATCTTGTGTAGAGTTATCTTACCCGCATCGGTCGCGGTGAGTTTCACTATTGCGTCGTCGTTTCCTTTTCGAATCAACGTCAGATTGTGTTTGAATCCGTACATGATCTTGTTGTAATCGTCCGCGAATCCGAAGATGTGTTTCAAAGGTATCCTGAACGAAAACGTTCCTTTAGATCTGGACGTCTTGATGACGTAGTCGAATATCGTGGCGGCGCCGGCGCTAGCAGGGCCGACGGTGTCTTTCACCCACAACTGATTAAGTCCTCTGGATTTCGAAAAATCATCAGGATACGTCAAGAGTCCGAACATCATGGTGGCCTGACTGGGATGAAAAACAGATTCTATCTCTTGTCCGGATAGCATGTATTTTATGTTACTGAATAGATGCATGATGCCATTATTGGCAAGAGTAACCATGTCGTCGTCGGCGTAGTCGCTCCCATCTTCCTTGGTGAGACGCCCCTGCACCACTATGTAACTCTCGCTAGGATGTACGAATAGATCTTGAGTTTCGACGTTGATTCTTATCTCTCCCGCATTGTTCAAACTCGTTCCGGTTACTGGTTCGTATTCGTGAACCTCATATTCTTGAATACTTTCATCTTTCACTATGCTTTGTGCTATATCTAGTATATTTGTCATTTTAAAGGATTTTTAGTTTGTTTTTTTTTTGTTTATTAATTCACTTGCTTTCTTTATCTAAAAAATAGTTTTTAATTATTTTTTATTATTATTTTTTTTTTCTCTCTTATATATATGTGTGTAAACAAGAAAATGTCAAAGAGAGTAAATAAAAAAAAAAAAATTTGTGTTCTTCCTCAAAACTTCGTCTTCTGTAATTGTTGTTCGTAAAACCTTCCGATGATCTCTTCTCCATCCAAAGCTTCGATTTCGTAAGTCACCGGATCAGTGTGAAATATTTTGATGATCACGAAGATTTCCGAGGTCCATCGAGGAGTATAACCCTTTTCGAAGTGCTTCTTATAAGCGTAGATTCTCACTCGATCGCTGACCGCAAATTTCGGCGTTCTAGACTTCTTCCTGATCTTAGATCTCTCGGGATATAGATTCGCGTAGACCCGTTTTTCGTTTCGAGGATCGCTAGCTTCCGCGGGAGTCATCTTGATCGATCTGTGTCGCGTGTTGTTGTAATCTTTCATCAGACCGTTCAGAGCGTATATGTATTTCTTAGTCGAATTCGCCGTGAAGTATCTGTGCATCTTCTCCTTCATCGTTCGATTCCAACGTTCCACCACGCTGGCTTTCTCTTTGTTTTCGATCGAGTAGAGGTCTACCAATCGACGAACGTCCTTGTTGTAGAATTCCTTTCCCTTGTCCACCCACAATTTACTCAGTTTTCGAGAAGACGAGTCGAACACGCTCTTCAGAGCCTCGGCGCCGCAAGGTCCCGATTTATTCTTCAAAGCTCTGATCCAACCGTATTTGGAAAACACGTCGATGACCGTCAATAGATATTTGACGTCCTCGTTCCACCTTGAAAATGATCTCATGTCGACCAAGTCGGCAGACCAAATGTCATCCAGACCCTTCACGAACACCCTTCTCTTTCGAAATTTACGCACTATGGGTTTGTGTAACTCCTCGGCCAATTCACTCGTCAATAATCATTTCTTCTTCTTCTTTTCAGATGCACTTTTTTTTTTTTAACGGCCCATCCGAATCGACGTTTCGCACCGATCAGATTGCCGACCAGCGAACGTTCCATCTTCTCTCTCCTGGTCGGATTCGATATGCCTCTCAATCTCCTCAACATGTTTTTGTCGCAGACGTCATTGTGAGTCTTGGTGTTGGGATGTCCGGCGTAGCACAGATCGTGATTGTACGCGGCCACGTCCACCCTATTCACGGGTTTGCTCCAAGATTTGGGAGTCAGATCGGCGTTGAGTCTCTTGTTCAATTTCGTTCCGGGTCCCGTGAAACTGTGACCGGGCAGATGCATTTTGAAAGGTAGATTGTTGATCATTTTATTCACGATGCCTTTACCTTTGCTCGCGTTCTTTTGTTTGACAAATCGAGTCTTGACAGAACCACACACGTCGCAAATTCCGTGAAGCATCCGTCTGTCATTTTTAGTTCGCACTTCTCTAGAATTACTCGTCTCGGTAACTCTCTTACACTTTATGCAATACATTTTTTTTAAGAGTTATTTAAATTAATTTCGTTTTTTATTTTATATATAAATTTAATATTTTTTTTTTTAAAATTCTGTTCTTATTATATATATATATTTTTTTTTTTTTCAATCGCTGCTCTTGAGTTCTATCATCTTACTGAATTCCTCCCTGGCCTCTTTCCTCCCCTTTTCCACGAGAGAATCCTTCATCTCTTCCTTGATGATCTGACGAGTCTTGATTCTCACGGCTTCTTTCATGGCATCGTATTTTGTTTTCTCGCTCAATATAGCGAAGTATTCTCCGTCCGATATCCTACCGTCTTTCAACGCCATAGAGATCATTTCGGATATCGTGTCGATCTTGGAGTCAGCCAAGACGCGAATCTTGTCGTGTTTCCTCGCCTTCAGATATAATTTCCTACTCAAAAAGTTTCCGACCGTGCTAAACAATCCGGCGGCGAGAGCCACTCCTTCTACGGTCAGCACGATCGGAATGCCGACCGCGGTCGACAACAATCCGATGCTGGCCGCGTGTAAACCCATGGAAATCGTGATGAGTGTCGTGTCGATCGCGTTGACGAATTTCACAAAACGCGAATACTTCTTCTTGAGGGAACGACGAGAATCTCTCTCTCGAATTAGATACTCTTGGATTCTATTGATTTGATCGATGCGATACCTCTTTCCTCTTTCTCTTTCTTCTAGCGACGGCGCCGTCGGCAAAATGCCGTTCGGCTTCTCGTCCTCGTCGTCCACTAACGTCGGATACAATTTATTTCTGGTTCTCATTTTATGGTTTTTTTTTTCTTTCTAATATTAGATAAAAAAAAAATTTATGTGTGTATTTATTTTTTTTTTTATTTTCTACTCTCCCTTATTTTTATATCAACGAAAAAAAAACTTAGACGTATGCTTCGTTCAGCAATAATTTCTTGATGCATCCCTTGTCTTCTAAAGTCAAACTTCTACACGCCAATTTCAGTTCTTCTGAATCTGTGGGCCTGTCTCGATTCTTACAGAAGACTAATCTCTTCCAAACCATGATCACATCGTTGAATTTAATGCATTCGAACGCCGGTTCGAAATACATGACGACCATATCTTCCCTTTCCATCGTCAGACACGAATGATTCTCGTGATCGAAGCCTAGATAATCCCGACATCCGACGCATCGTTCTAACAAGATGGGACGTAGTTGTTCGTTCACGCAGATTGCGTATGCTCTCATCAGCATGTTTAAAAGAAACCTCGCTCTAATAGTCTGAGAATCGCTCATGATTTACGTATTTTTTTTTTATTTTCTATTCGATTTGATATATTTATTTTTCTAAATAACTATTTATTTATATTTTTTTCTCCCCTATATATATATCAATCAAAAACGTGACAGCGGGCTCGCGAATTTCCAACCACACCGACGACGACAACACTCTTCATTTCAAAACATTTTCCATCGAGTGCTCGTCGAGGACCCCCACCTCGCAATAACGTGCGCCAGTCTCACTTCGAGAAACGCTACAACAATGGGTTTTGCGGGTTCAAACATCACCTCTTCACGCCAGTCGATTTCAGACCTAAAAATCCGCAAGCGAGTTTCCTTCCCCATAGGATTCAGTGTTAAAATCGTGTACGGATGCGGATCGTTAGAAATCGGCAAGATGATGATGAGTTCGAACTCTCAAAACGTTTTTTTGCTCGCAATTTAACACTCACCACGGGGTTTTAGCGTTAAAATCGCGTGCGGACACGGATCGTTAGAATCGGCAAGATGATGAGTTCGAACTCTCAAAACTTATTTTTGCTCGCAATTTAACACTCTCCATAGGGTTTCAGTGTTAAAATCGTGTACGGATGCGGATTGTTAGAATCGACAAGACGATGAGCTCGAACTCTCAAAATGGTTTTTTGCTCGCAATTTAACACTGAATCCTATGGGGAAAAGTCATCCGCAGATTTCAATCAAAACGGTACATGTACGTGTACGTAAAACTACGCGCGTCTAGGATACAATTCAGTGTTAAAAAAATTCGAGCTCACCCTAAAAAACCGTTAAAATCTTGTACACGTACACGATTTTAACACTAAATCCTATGGAGATGTACATGTACATGTACACGTACATGTACAGGTGAGCTCGAACTCTCATTTATTACCTACTAGTTTCAACATGTATTTTTGCTGGAACATGGTTTGTATTGTTCCAATAACCATTCCCGACATTTAATCTACCAACAACCAGCTGGAGATAAAACAGAATTCTCCAGAGTTTGCAATTGGAATTTGGTCCCATTTCTTGTCAAGTTTATGGATTTATTCAGACTTTCTTACAGACAGTGGCTGTCAGTGTATACATGGGTAATCAGGAGAGTATACACCTGAACAGTATTAAGACAGGTGTAGCAGGAACAGGTGTGAAATATATTGAAGATTTTGATATTTTACATGGTTTCACCACTGTATTTGTTGCTATTTCTACTGATTTCTTTCTGTTTCTACCCATTTCTACACTCGATTTTAATTTCATCAGTCTAATTGAATATACAGTGGAGCCCACTAAATTGGATATCTCTTAATTGTATATCCCTGTTAATTGAATATAATTTTGAAACACAAAACCATTTACCATACCTTCAGTACAAATTTGATCTATTATTTGCATATGGGTTGTAGAGTAAACTCCTGTTAATTGTATATAATTTTTTGTAATATGTTGAAAAAATTACTGTGACACGCACCAAATTCCCCTTATTTATCAACCTTTTTGGCCTCACTACATCCAATACAGACATTTATTCTATTATATCTTGTTTGACAGAGCTCTATGAGCTCTGTCAAACAAGATATAATAGAATAAATACTCAGTTTACCCTAGAACACAGGAAACTGACCAAATCTCTGTTAATTGTATACTCCTCTTAATTTAATAATTTTCCCCTCCAAAATGGATATTCATTTAAGAGGATTCTACTGTATTAAGCATTATCAAGTGCAGAATTCGTAGAGGTAGTTAGCTCAACGTTGTATTGAACATGTCAATAGTCAGTGTGATGACGGGTGGTTATTTGGTATCGGAAATGCATTCCTCAGAAACTCTGCGCTGTTGCACCTTCACCGATATGATCAGTGCTTCATTTGATGGAATGGTTAGTAAGCTTTAATCAGAGAGTAAGGGAGAATTCCAACCATGTGGCCTGTTTACTACTACCCAGGGGGGAAAACACTGGGTAATGTGTGTGACATAAAATGATATATTAACGCACCGACGTTACCGGTGTTTTTCCCCTCGGCAGTAAATGGGCCACATGGTTGGGTTTCTCTCTTACTGCCTGATGAAAGACAATTGAAGCACTAACCTACTAATATCGGCCAGGGTAAAACAGCGCAGAGTTTATGGGGGATGGGTTTCCGATTTGTCTGTTTTGTGTCACACACGTTGCCACGAATCACCCTGAGTCTCAAACGTAGTCATTCTGTCTTTTCAGACTAAGAACGTGTTTCATATACTATTAATAATTCCACTAAGTTGTTTCATCTTAGCAAGTCAGATGAGAAAGTGAGAAAGAATATTATAATCCCTGATGGGTACGGGTGTGGGATGGGAAAATCTCACCCGAGGGCAAGATATTTGGGCCAGACACGAGGCTTGCCGAGTGTCTGGACCAAATATCTTGTCCCGAGGGTGAGATTTTCCCATCCCACACTCGTACCCATCAGGGATTATTTTTCTCCCCCCACCATACAGCGGTTACGTTAGGCAGAGGTAATCGGCGGTCACGTGCTGATATAATCAACTCATTTGGTATTCGTTGTTTTGAAAAACTAATGACACCATCGGAAAGAGCGTGCAAAAGTTATGTATATACCTTTCCACGAAATCAATTAGGCACGGTGGCATCTTGGGGTTTAAAGAGTTTTAGAGCATCAAAATTTGAAAACACGGCATTCTGATGACGTCAATGTGAATTAGTTGGTAGCCAAATACTATGCATCGCGTCTTAATAACGTTATAAATGTATAACGTCACGTGGGTGGGGTGGGATACATCTGTCTCTCCCTGCTATCTCACCCGGGACACACGTATGTTACACATGCAGTGGGGGCGGGGGGGGGGGGGGAGAAAAGGTGATCATGTGAGTTGAAAAAGTCTACCATATCTTCAAATTAGGTCAGTATACATTTTAGAAATTTTAGGGTTCTGATGTGTCGGGTGACGCCCCTATGATTTATATAGTATTCCATTTTGCGCAATGAATGTCAGTGTTATCCTACAATATATTGGAGGCTGTTCATTCAACTCAGGGGCTTGAAACCATATTTGCTCAAAATATGTTACAGAACCAGTGACAGGACTGTCACTTTCCAAGTCGTTTTCTGCAACATTCAGTTTGGTCTCACTGAAACTTAATACACATGCATATCCTTTCTGACTCAGATGATCCCAACACACTTTATTCTATGATTTAATTTTATTCTTTGTTACAGAAGATTGCTATAATTTATTTTAAAAATAGTTTTTTGTCTATTTCTATCAATAGATAACCCATCCAAGGTCAGGTTTCAATAACATAGAGAGTTTCCACTGTCAATAAACCCTCTATCAATGAGATACAATGTCCTGACTATTTGATGGTTCAGCCTTTCTGACAGTACAGTACATGGAGAGAGGATTGTAACAAAATCACCCCCGGAGTGGAGTTATCACCCGAAGTATCACTTTCAAATTCTGTACATATGGGCAAAAAACACTAGCAATGTTTTAGCCAATGTACCTCCGGGTTTAACCCGGAGGTCCATTGGCTGGAACTTTGCTTGTAATTGTTATGCTTTGCAACAAATTCGCAAGTATTACTTGCGTGGAATCTCCACTCTGTGGGTGATTTAGTGATAATACACTCTCCATGTACTGTATGTCACAGATTAAAGGGAATTGGTTTGAAGGTAACCCATTAAGACTAAGGCTTAAATGATCAATAACAACCCTGCATTTTGCTCATACATGTATATGCCTGGAATTCATAATTACATAATGAAAGTCTGTGAAAGTAGTCAGATGCATTGGGAAATGGCGTTATTCCACGGTATGATATCTACTATTCATGGTGAGAAGAGTCCTTTTATTGGGGACAAACCTTTTTCCGGATCCGGATTCAGGGGCCTAATCCGGATCCGGAAAAAAGTCGAAAATGAAGATTTTAATTACGTATACACAAGTGAATGAACTTGTTAATGGCACATTTTCAGGATGAACACAGCAAAAACTGACAAAACATAGACAGGGAGCTTTTCGAAGTGGGACTGGAGAGTTGGAAACAGAACTGAGAGATTATTTAATTGCAGTAAAAAAAAACAATGCCAACAGTCACTCCCCCACCCCACGAAAAACTGCATGGCGTCGCTACTAACAGGCGCACAGGCTGATGAAAATTACAATAAAGATTGATAAATGTCTATAATTTCTGATTCTCGAATATTTTGCTTCAAACTATACTGATTATAATAATAATAACTCTTTGGCCACCCTCTGATTTGTCGCGGTTCTCATCAGAGATGGCCATTATTCCCCTTGTACCCCATCCCCTCCACCCTCCTCACCTCCCAGCATTTCGATATAAACTGTTTAATAATCACTTCCTCATTTTCAATTTCTTCAATAAGCATTCCTACCCTCTCCCTCATGTCCCCCCTCAGCCATCTACCCTTTGTTTCCTCGCCCCATTTCTTCATTATACTTCCAGTAAATTTTATTCTATGAGGTATATTTTGTGAGCATTCCAAGAGAAAATGTACCAGGGTCTTCACTACCCCAGAGTGGCACATTTGGCATCCCTGATTTACTTACAATAAATATTGGCTGGCCCTGGCTATCGTTACATCGTTGCATTTCAGGCTTTAAGAAAGTTCCCACAGAAGCAAATGTACCGTTATGAAGAATGAATGAATTAACGAAAGGTTTTAGCGCGCCGCAGGCGCGCGGGGACAATGTGGGATTTACAAATCTCTTGCGACACGGTTAACCTTATTTTATTTCACTTGGATCACACAGGCCTAGCTTTCCTATTGCCTCAAATGGGGTCTGAGGGGGTATGCACGCGGTTAGAATTCCCGGCAGTTTACGCTGGAGTGATCGATTGTCAATACTCAATCCCTCAACGCCATTAAGACTATTAGAGAGTGGGCTCTATTCGGTTCCAGCTCGGCGATGGTAGAGGTTTGAGTCCCACCATGGTGGCGAGTCAGAATATAATGTTGTGCGATGGCAAATTTAAGGGAAGAAGAGAAAAGAAAACCAAACAGCAACGCCGGTTTGGTAGCGGCCCCGGTATATGACCATAGCGGTTACGAAAAAGGAGTGGAGGAAGCTCCAACAGGTCAAGTCCTCAAAAGGGCTGTTAAATCTTTATTCAAATGTTTATTTATATAAAATGTACACTCATCCCCAGCCAGGCAAGCTTGTTTCAATCCTTGCCTGGTGTTTGGTGGTTTCTTGTGTATGTTGCAGAAAGGTAGGTTGCACCAATTCCTCCTACGCTTTGTTTACCATTTCCATGCGTCTTCTTGATAAGAGTGTTGCAAGAAAATTTGAGAATGTTCAATTAGAAAAATACGGAAGCGTTGAGGCGCCAGTTGAGTATTATTTCTATCTTGCACGTGTAAGTTAGCTATCTTGCACCTGCAAGTTACTATCTTGCACGTGCAGGTTAGCTATCTTGCACGTGCAAGTTACTATCTTGCACGTGCAGGTTAGCTATCTTGCACGTGCAGGTATCTTGCACGTGTAAGTTACTATCTTGCAGTGCAGGTTAGCTATCTTTCACGTGCAGGTTAGCTATCTTGCACGTGCAGGATAGCTATCTTGCTCCTGCAAGTTAGCTACGTTACACGTGCAGGTTAGCTATCTTGCACGTGCATGTTAGCTATCTTGCACGTGCAGGATAGCTATCTTGCACCTGCAAGTTAGCTATCTTGCACGTGCAGGTTAGCTATCTTGCACGTGCAAGTTACTATCTTGCACGTGCAGGATAGCTATCTTGCACCTGCAAGTTAGCTATCTTGCACGTGCAGGTTAGCTATCTTGCACCTGCAAGTTACTATGCACATGCAGGTTAGCTATCTTGCACCTGCAAGTCTATACTATATTTTAGAATGTCTGTCTGTCTGTCTGTCTGTCTGTCTGTCTGTCTGTCTGTCTGTCTGTCTGTCTGTCTGTCTGTCTGTCCGCTATAGAAATGAATATGGGGCCATCCAGAGTGCCCAAAATGGGTCTACTAGGGGTACTTTTTATGGCGGAGGTCCTCGTCAGGGTTAAAAAAGTGTGCGGGGTGGGGGCGGGGGCAGGGAGGGGTATCGAATGTTATGACCAAATATTTTTTTCACCGATATAGGTCTTCAAAGGGGTCTACTTGGGGTAACTTTTTATCAGGAATCTAATGGTGGTGTTTAAAAAAGTGGCGGGGGTGGGGTAGGGAGGGGCAAAATTGATGGATTTCATCGATATAAGTCCTCAAAGGGGTAACATTTTACCAGGAATCTAATGGTGGGGGTTTAAAAAGTGACGGGATCGGGCCGAGTGTGCCGTCTGGGTCGAAAAATACGCGGCCCCTATTTTTGTTTTTTTGGGGGGTACTTTTCATATGACCCCTAAATTCTCCCGTGCAACGCAGGGTAACCCTGCTAGTTAGTTATATTTGAGGAACATCATTATAGTCATATTTGGAGTCGAGTTCATCAAAATTAGTAAAAAAGGGTCCAACCTAGCCCCAGTTTGCCGGACCTAGGTTCGAATTTGCCGGACCCCCTCCAGGACTACGGACATTCCTATCGCGGAGACAACCACTATAGGCTCATTGGCCATGTCTAGTCGCCTGGCTATGTACGTTTCGCATCGCTTGCATCGCAGGCTAGGTGTGGATGCTTTATGCTGGGGGAGTGAATGGGAAACGTCAGGCATAAAGAGTAAAAATGGTTAGAGTTGCAATGACGTCGGTGACGTCATAGTGAGCTCGCGACGTCATGACGACGTTGGCCGCTGTCGATGTCCACAGAAATGAGTGACTGACACCTGCAAGTTGCTATTTTCCACCTGCAAGTTGCTATCTTGCACGTGCAAGTTACTATCTTGCACGTGCAGGTTAGTTATCTTGCACTTGCAAGTTAGTTGTCTTGCGACAGCCACCCCTGCCCCCCATCTCAGAAGCCCCGGCTCCCCATACTTGCCCCAGTGGCTTACATTCCCATATTTGACAGACACCCTATCTCAGAAGACCCAGCTCCCCATACTTGCCCCAGTGGCTTACATTCCCGTATTTGACACGGTGATCTTACCTCTTCTGCTTGACCAAGAGCGACACAGTCGCCCTTCCCCTACTTCCAGAAGCCCTTCACGCCACGATTCCCTAACCCCACCTTCTCGACCGAATACCCTCATCACATCAGAGACCCGTCGACCTTATTCCACGAGCCCAGGCCTCTACGACCTGCGCCAGTGAACCAGGGACCCTACACCGAGCGTTCCGATTAAGAGCGGCACAGTCACTCTTACCCTTCTTCCAGTACCCCTACCTCAGCAAGCTCGAACAGTCGCCTGACAGGTCAGTCATTGCTGGTGATCAATATAATCCAGATGTAGAAGAATCGTTCGAAAAGTCGCTGGGACTAACTCTTTGATTACTAATTTTCTCCTCGAAGGCTCTTTTCAGAAAGTCGTTCAAAAAGGTGCTTCTGGAGCAGCTCCCCAGTTACACATCTGTATGAGTCGTTTGAGGTGTCAATTTTCGACGGGCTGCTCTAGTGGCTCCTTGTTTCGAGCCGAGAGAGTAGGACAGAGTCGATCAGGGAGAAGAAGGGTCGAAAGCCTGAAAAGGGACATCCCTGTTCCTGTTAAGGGGTATTGAGACCTGGCCAAGCAGGGTCTACCCAACGGCATGGCCACCTATAGGGAGACAACGGCTATTCAAAGACCCTACGGACGTCCAGTCACTCACCTCTGTGGACATCGACTGCGGTCAACGTCGTCATGACGTCGCGAGCTCACCGTGACGTCACCGACGTCATTGCAACTCTAACCGTCTTTCACTCTCTATGCCTGACTTTTCCCATTCACACCCCAGCATAAATCATCCACACCTAGCTTGCATTGCAATCGATGCGAAACGTACATATCCAGGCGGTTAGACATGGCCAATGAGCCTATAGTGCTTGTCTCAGTGATAGGAATTTCCGTAGTCCTGGAGGGGCTCCGGCAAATCCGAACCTAGGTCCGGCAAATTGGGGCTAGGTTGGACCCTTATATACTACTTTTGATGAACTCGCCTTCAAATATTACTATAACGATGTTCATCAAATATAACTAACATGCAGGTGCAAGATAGGTAACCTGCACGAGCAAGATAGTAACTTGCAGGTGCAAGATAGTTAACCTGCACGTGCAAGATAGCTAACTTGCAGGTGCAAGATAGCTATCCTGCACGTGCAAGATAGCTAACCTGCACGTGCAAGATAGCTAACTTGCAGATGCAAGATAGCTATCCTGCACGTGCAAGATAGCTAACCTGCACGTGCAAGATATTAACTTGCAGGTGCAAGATAGCTAACCTGCACGTGCAAGATAGTAACTTGCCGGTGCAAGATAGCTAACCTGCACGTGCAAGATAGTAACTTGCGGGTGCAAGATAGCTAACCTGCACGTGCAAGATAGTAACTTGCAGGTGCAAGATAGCTAACTTGCACGTGCAAGATAGAAAAAATACTCAACTGACGCCTCAACGCTTCCGTAGAAAAGTTATAGGTAGAGTGAAAGACAGGTATCCGCTATTGTAAATTGTGGCTGTTGTGTGATTGTTGCTATGGATGGGGTAATGGGGTGTGTTTCTTCGGAGCCCACTCCCTACACGCAGAGTTGCGAGGCAATCCTCACAGACTCAATCCTAAAGATCTCAATGAGAAGCGAGGCAATCCTCACTGACTCCACGCAGTTTAATTCTACTGAGTAATTTTAATTTACTGTGGTTTATTTTGTTTTTCTGTGAAGGGTTCGGTGTTCGTTCAGCTTCACCATTGATTCACTATCCTGGAGTATGTGGAGGGTTTTGTTATTTTGATCTTATTACGCATTTCAATCGCGCTTCAGCAGAGTTGCGAGGCAGTCCTCACAGACTCTATCCTAAAGTTCTCAATGAGTAGCGAGGAAATTCTCACTGACTCCACGCAATTTAGTTATATTGTATAATTTTTTTTAAATTTTTTTATTTTCTGGAAACTTATTTTGCTTTTCCGTTAAGGGGTCGGTGTTCGTTCAGCACAACCATTAATTCACTATGTTGGAGTCTGTTGAGGGTTTTGTTCTGTAGGTCTATTAATCGCGTATCAATAGTTTCTATTTTTGCTAGCTCGTGAAGTTCCTTTATCGGTGTCCATTTCGGTTTGCATAGTGACCCACGCACGGCATAATTTTGAAACCTCCGTAGCTTCTGAATGTTGGTTTTGCTCAGGTCACTTGATATTATGGCACTGTATTCTTGTACCGGACGTATAAATGTTTGTAGAGCTTGAAAAGCACATAAAAATTAAACCAGTGGAATGAAATTCGAACTTTATCTGTAAGTATCCACAATAAATCTATAGACCAAAAATTGTCTCATTATGTCCAACCATAATGAAAAAAGTCAGGAAAATAAAAAAAATCCAGAAAACTCTAAAAATTCAAAGTTCAAGGGCAGTAACTCCACCAAAAATCAAAAGAGTAGAACGAAATTTGAACTTGATCTGTTAGTTTCCATAATAAAGCTATAGATATAAATTTTTCTCAATATGTCAATCCATAACGAAAAAAGTCAGGAAAACATTAGCCAAGTTCAAGGGCAGTAACTCCACTAAAAATCAACTGAGCGGAACGAAATTCGAACTCCATCTGTAAATATCCATAATAAAGCTGTGTACCAAAAATGTTCTCAATATGTCCATGCATCAGGAAAAAAATTCCGGAAAACAATTCTGTACAGACGGACAGACGCAGAATGAAATTCGAACTTAATCTATAAGTATCCACAACTAAGCTATATACCAAACAATTTCTCAATATGTCCTACCATAACGAAAAATAGTCCGAAAAATGAAAAAAAAAATCCGGAAATCTCTAAAAACTCTAAGTTCAAGGGCGGTAACTCCACCAAAAATCAACCCAGTGGAACGAAATTCGAACTTGATCTGCAAGTATCCATAACAAAGCGGTAAACCAAAAATTTTCTCAATAAGTCCATCCATAACGAAAACAAGTCCGGAAAACAATTCCGGACAGATGGACAGACGGACAGACACACGGACGCCAACGCTATTACATAATACGACCGTTTTTTTTAAACGGGCGTATAAAAAAGTCACAAATATCCATTTCTGATTCCTTAAAAGAACACGTTTAATGCTGTGCGTGAAGTTATTTCCGGTTTCTTGAAATATTTTTCGATGACTCCTGTATAAAAAGTCTTTAAACGGGGTTTATGAAAACCTATTTTTGAGTTCTTTAAATATATTTTACTCCTGAAAATTAGTCTCCATAAATTGCGTTTCTAAAGAGTTTAAGGGCCTATATAAGTAATGGAATTTTGTTTATTTTGAAATTCTCACCTCTCATATTCCTTAAATTCAGATTAAATATACACAAATTATACATCAAAATGAAGGTTGGGATGTATAGAACACGAAACACATATGTAATCAACTCATAGAGTCGACTGTAGGCACCACTGGTTCCTGGAAGTCTGTTGCCGTATTCGCACCAGAACTGATAATTTAATAATATTTCACGAAAACAACTTGTGGCCAAATGTGCTTCATATATCCAAGAACAAAGCTAGGCATTCAAAACACTTTCGAATACAGTGGTAGGACTGCATTTTGGAAAAGGACAACACTGTCTGCATTTTTTATTGAAGATGGTTTCCATGCTCGACAGACATGCGCAAATCACTCGTTACCACGAATTTCCATCCAAAAACAAAATCGTAATTCTAAGAAATTTCAGCAGATATCACGATACCTTGCACTGAATATGGCAACTGTGCAATCTCTATCTAATAACAGTATACTGTATGAAGGCGATCTTTTTCAATTTTTGATTTTAGACGGCGTTGTTTTTACATGCGTTTTTGTCGGATGACGTCAACCGGAAATCGAAAGTAGACTCATACGTAAACAAAAGCAAAGGCTTTGGAATTTTCCCCAATGTAGCTCTGTCGCCGTCTTTTGAAGAATTTTTATCCCTTAGCTTTGTTCTTGGATATATAAAGCACATTTGGCCACAAGTTGTTTTCGTGAAATATTATTAAATTATCAGTTCTGGTGCGAATACGGCAGCAGACTTCCAGGAACCAGTGGTGCCTACAGTCGACTCAATGAGTTGATTACGTATGTGTTTCTTGTTCTATACATCCCAACCTTCATTTTGATGTACATTTTGTGTATATTTAATTTGAAATGAAGGAATATCAGAGGTGAGAATTTTCAAAATAAACAAAATTTCATTACTTATATAGGCCCTTAATTCTGATGCTATCATCATTTTTCCCACAGGCTCGAATTTACTAACCGCAGCACAGAGCACGGCCATTTGGTCGTGAATACAAACAAGATCAGAGTGTAAATATGTGGATAAAACAACAGGTAAATAGCTGGTGGTAGAATAATCTGCTTCCCGAAAACACCAACAAATATGAACAAAACAGAAGTCGGCGGTAAAGCTTTGATGCAGCAACTTATCACACATCTACTCAAAACAGAGCTCTGTTGGGTGAATGGGGGAGATCTCAATTTTACTCAGCCGACACTCTTATTCAGACATCACTTATTCTACAATCAACTTCACACAAAAATACAGCAACGATAGTAGCAAAAATACAAAGGTAGGGAGGATAAGATGGTAGCTTTCGGAAACATAGTGAAAATTATTAACCCTTTGAACACTAGTGGTATCTTCCATGTCAGTTCAAATGCAGCAATTAGAAGAGTCCATATTCATTATCTGGGCTTAGACCCATCAATATTTTTAACGAGCAGCTTGGGGGTTACACGTTGAAAATATTGATTGGTCTAGCCCACCCTTAACTTAATCCACAGCAACCTAATATTTCTTTTGTTCTCTGTCATGAAAACAAGCCCTATAAAATCACACCAAGTACGGTTTTGATGAGAACAGCTCAGTAAAACAGTACAAATATCTGGATATTGGGACAGTTTTGAAACAGTCCCAATAACTAGATATTTGTACGATTGTCACGGTACTGTAATCATAACCATTCAAAAGTAAAGATGTTGTAAACGAGGTGTGAAAAACTTTCTAACACATGAATTATCGACAAGCTTTTCTCGACAGAGCTACTGAATTGAGTGTGCATCGTGTCCAAATTATAATGTACTGTTTAATTTTTGTTGCTTTTAATAACCAATAGCCCTGGTAACCTAAAAAGGACTCCTGTGGAAACCTCGGAAGTGAAGCAGTGCTTGTTTGCTGTGGTAATCAAGTTCAGTTTTACTGGTAAAATAGGACCTGGTCACCAGTGCCCGGGGTAGAATTCCCCTAAAATGGGCAGCATGGGTGTAAACGATTGGCTAAACTTGACTTTACACCTTTTTGCGGTCACAATTAGCCATAGCTGCAGAAAAGTGACCTTAAACACCAGTAAATAAATAAATAACCTAAAAAAACGCCCTTTTTCAAATATTAAGACGGCAATCAGGCACCACCAGCCGCCACCCCTGAGGGAAAGCGAACCTCTTCTTCAGATAAAAAAAAGAATTATTCTTCCAAATGCTTTAAAAATGAACGATTATTAAATTTGTCTGCCGCACTTTCGATGAGGGATTGATTAAGTGTTCCACCCTTGAGCTGAGACATCATATTAGCGGGAGAACAAATTACGTCATGATGTGAGTTCACTTCGAAGCCACAGATCTGTTCACAATATCTGAACTCCTTATGCGTGTCATAACTTCAATAGACTTTCTAGCAAGCAACAATGGGTTATGCCCATTTTGTTTTTCGGGGGTAGAGCAAGCAAAAAGTGTTTTAAAATGTGGTTTTACTCGTGTCAAACTTTCTAAAATATAATTTTTTTTACTTTTGTTAACATTGAGGGGCTGTGGATTAAATCACATATATCACTATTTTGTGTACTGTATGGGTAAATAATTGTACAGTTGTGCAGGTGTCCTCCAATATTTGGACTCGGCTGCGCCTCGTCCAAAATATCTCCGGACACCTGCACAACTATACAATTATTTACCCATATAGTACACAAAATAGTGATACATCTATTACGTAGCAGGCATCCTAATTAATGAAAGTATGACGTACCATGTCCCTGTACCGGTAAAACGGCCTCTCGTGTTCAAAGGGTTAATGTTTTATTCTTGTTTAAATAGCATATTGATATGATATGAATGTCTGATTTCTTTTCTGAAGTTATACTTATAAGATATTTTGAAAAATTTTGTTCACAGAATTAGTACATTTAGAAAATATTGTCTCTTATCAAATAGGAAATATTTTCAAATTTAAATAATTGTTGGAATGAATATACGAATATTCCAATGGTTTATTTTATTTTTTAGTTTTCTATACACAAATAATCTTAAAGATTGAAAAGGACATTTTCTGCAGGTTCTCCTCTTTATCCATGATTGGCGTAATAGCAAACTTCCGATGTCATTTAACAATACCTTCCAGATATACACACATCCTGCTGGCATGGACACTAGGCAATCTGGAAGTGTACTAACTTTTAAGCCGAGGACCAACTTTTCGGCCAACCTTCCCCTACACACTTTCCCAAGGTTATGGAACGATATCGACCCAGTGGTACAGAACTACACCAGACCCCAGTTTAAACGTTCCATGAGATATTTTTCTAGAATCTTATTTTCCCCACGTCACATGCAACAATACCGAATGTCCCGATTGCAAGTAATGTGAATGTCGTACCATGGATTTGGTTATATATATATAGATACTCCCGCAGCCTTGCCCGTATCATAAATATAAATATAAATATAAATTTAAATTTAAATCACGTGCCTTTTCACCAGCTTGCATTCGCCCCCGGCTGCCAGAATGCTTTACTGAACACTAAATTACTAAATACTAACACGCACAGGATTTTCTTTTCTTTTCTCTTTTCTTTTATTCTTCACTTTGTCACCATTCTTGTCACCATTCATTCATTCACTTAATAATATTACTTACCTTTTAGTACATATCTTATATGTGGTATCAATTTGAGATGAATAGGCATTATTATATGAACCTCTGCTGTCGAGAGACAAATTCAGGGAGTGGCAGGAAGACAGCCTCTTGGGCTATGCCACTTCCTTGCAGTGTGATGATTGTATGTATTGATGGTAAAATTTATATTTGTTAATTTTGTACTCACATGCTGCAAATAAACTTACTTACTTACTTAAACCTGTGGTTACATAATAATGTCTTGTCAACTTTATGGTGGTTTCGGGGAACTGTGTGGTAAACGATTTCCCCAGCAAGAAGTCTTGTAGAATTAACAAACGATTAATTGCAGATAATTTATTGAAGTTAATCTGTTTTGTTCCGTGGCGTGGTCACGATGGGGCGTCGGGGGGGGGGGGGTGGGGGTCCCCTCCCTAAAATTTGAGCTGCCCCCAAATATTAGCCCAATGCAAATTTCACATAACATGGAGCCCCAAAATGATCTCCAGCATAGAGCGAGACACAATACAAATGATCTCCAGTATTGAGTGACACCACACAGGATTGGGCGACACACACAGCAAATGCCTCAGATACACTCTTTGAACATTGAAATTTGTTGAAAAAAATCAGATGAGGTCAAGCTGTAATTAGCACCCTTTGGCCGATACCCCTCCCCTACTTGCCTTAAGTGGGAGGGGGATAACAACCGGAGTGTTACGAGTAGGGGAGGTCTCAAACGCTTCTCGGTGTCATGAATACTAGCGATAGAGAACTGAGATCTTAGACCCCAACCATAACGAAAATGTCCCGACTGGAAATTATTTGGTGTCTCCCCCCCCCCCCCCCCCATAGTTACGCCCATGTGTCTACAACTTACTTCAGCTGGTAAGCCCACTATAGCTCGGGAACGTGAGAAATGTTCCCGGGGTGTATTGCCAGACAAATAAATACTAAAGCCCAGAGAAGCCAAGATGCCAGATATGAACAAACTTGCCTCGAATTGAGATGTAATAGTTCGTGGTCCCGATAGAACAAGCCAGCCAAGTATGTGGCCATGTCAGGCGGTAGAGTTTTCAATAAAAGAGCTGGCGAGGAAATGTCTGTCATTGGAACTCGCATGGGCTTTTTAGATTTTGTTGTTAAAGAGAAAAAATAATTTTAACAGTCCAATGATATTTATTTCTAAATTAAGCATATGGTATGTGTTCCTTACGATTGATACGATCTGTGACATTTTGTAAATCGAAAAACAAAGGCAATACAGGAACAAGACCCCACCATCAGCCTGCCGACGGACAACAGATTGAGTACGGATGGACAATTAAATTTTGTTTCTAACTACCGAAAGACTGTAGTCAGTGGGGAAGGATTCCCTTACGCGTTGAGAACAACTGCTAAGAGACATGAAATTATGATTTTCTGGGTCTTTAGCATACAAATGAAAAGGGCAGCTACTGGAACGATGCGTTTGAATGATCCATTCAAAGCTAGTCGTCCAATAGCTAATCCTTTCACTGCAAACTTGCGTTTCATACAATCACGAGGCGAAAGCTTAACTCCAAAACCAATACTCAGTCCCTCGAAAAACAAAATAATTAACTAATTATGGTTGAACACTATTGGCGATTGAGGCTTATCACATTCCCTCAGAAAATAGATGATGAAATCTATTGAGAAACTATGCGAACTTTATAACGTGGTAAAGCACTGGTTATTCAACAGAAAACTTAGTAAACTCTATAACGTGGTAAAACACCAGCTATTCAACAGAAAACTTAGTAAACTCTATAACGTGGCAAAACACTAGTTATTCAACAGAAAAACTAGGCAAACTCTATAAAGTGATAAAACACTAGTTATTCAACAGAAAACTAAGCGAACTCTATAACGTGATAAAACACTAGTTATTCAACAGAAAAATATGCAAACTCTATAACGTGGAAAACACTAGTTATTCAACAGAAAACTTAGTAAACTCTATAACGTGGTAAAACACCAGCTATTCAACAGAAAACTTAGTAAACTCTATAACGTGGTAAAACACTAGTTATTCAACAGAAAAACTATGCAAACTCTATAACGTGATAAAACACTAGTTATTCAACAGAAAACTATGCAAACTCTATAACGTGGTAAAACACTAGTTATTCAACAGAAAACTGTGCAAACTCTACAACGTGGTAAAACACTAGTTATTCAACAGAAAACTATACAAACTCAAAAACGTGATAAAACACTAGTTATTCAACAGAAAACTATGCAAACTCTATAACGTGGTAAAACACTTGTTATTCAACAGAAAACTATGCAAACTCTATAACGTGGTAAAACACTAGTTATTCAACAGAAAACTTAGTAAACTCTATAACGTGGTAAAACACCAGCTATTCGACAGAAAACTATGCAAACTCTATAACGTGGTAAAACACTAGTTATTCAGCAGAAAACTGTGCAAACTCTATAACGTGATAAAACACTGCTTATTCAACAGAAAACTGTGCAAACTCTATAACGTGATAAAACACTGCTTATTCAACAGAAAACTGTGCAAACTCTATAACGTGATAAAACACTGCTTATTCAACACAAACCTATGCAAACTCTATAACGTGGTAAAACACTAGTTATTCAACAGAAAATTATGCAAACTCTATAACGTGATAAAACACTAGTTATTCAACAGAAAACTATGCAAACTCTATAACGTGATAAAACACTAGTTATTCAACAGAAAACTGTGCAAACTCTATAACGTGATAAAACACTAGTTATTCAACAGAAAACTTCGCAAACTCTATAATGTGGTAAAACACTTGTTATGCAACAGAAAACTTAGTAAACTCTAAAACGTGGTAAAACACCAGCTATTCAACAGAAAACTTAGTAAACTCTATAACGTGGTAAAGCACTGGTTATTCAACAGAAAACTATGCAAACTCTATACCGTGGCAAAGCACTGGTTATTCAACAGAAAACTATGTAAACTCTATACCGTGGCAAAGCACTGGTTATTCAACAGAAAACTATGTAAACTCTATAACGTGGTAAAACACTTGTTATTCAACAGAAAACTTAGTAAACTCTATAACGTGGTAAAACACCAGCTATTCAACAGAAAACTTAGTAAACTCTATAACGTGGTAAAGCACTGGTTATTCAACAGAAAACTATGCAAACTCTATACCGTGGCAAAGCACTGGTTATTCAACAGAAAACTATGTAAACTCTATAACGTGATAAAACACTAGTTGTTCAGCAGAAAACTATGTAAACTCTATAACGTGGTAAAACACTTGTTATTCAACAGAAAACTTAGTAAACTCTATAACGTGGTAAAACACCAGCTATTCAACAGAAAACTATGCAAACTCTATAACGTGATAAAACACTAGGTGCTCAGCAGAAAACTATGCAAACTCTGTAACGTGATAAAACACTAGTTATTCAGCAGAAAACTTCGCAAACTCTATTACGTGATAAAACACTAGTTATTCAACAGAAAACTAAGTGAACTCTATAACGTGGTAAAACACTTGTTATTCAACAGAAAATTTAGTAAACTCTATAACGTGGTAAAACACCAGCTATTCAACAGAAAACTATGCAAACTCTATAACGTGATAAAACACTAGTTGTTCAGCAGAACAGGGGTGTATTGCCAGACAAATAAATACTAAAGCCCAGAGAAGCCAAGATGCCAGATATGAACAAACTTGCCTCGAATTGAGATGTAATAGTTCGTGGTCCCGATAGAACAAGCCAGCCAAGTATGTGGCCATGTCAGGCGGTAGAGTTTTCAATAAAAGAGCTGGCGAGGAAATGTCTGTCATTGGAACTCGCATGGGCTTTTTAGATTTTGTTGTTAAAGAGAAAAAATAATTTTAACAGTCCAATGATATTTATTTCTAAATTAAGCATATGGTATGTGTTCCTTACGATTGATACGATCTGTGACATTTTGTAAATCGAAAAACAAAGGCAATACAGGAACAAGACCCCACCATCAGCCTGCCGACGGACAACAGATTGAGTACGGATGGACAATTAAATTTTGTTTCTAACTACCGAAAGACTGTAGTCAGTGGGGAAGGATTCCCTTACGCGTTGAGAACAACTGCTAAGAGACATGAAATTATGATTTTCTGGGTCTTTAGCATACAAATGAAAAGGGCAGCTACTGGAACGATGCGTTTGAATGATCCATTCAAAGCTAGTCGTCCAATAGCTAATCCTTTCACTGCAAACTTGCGTTTCATACAATCACGAGGCGAAAGCTTAACTCCAAAACCAATACTCAGTCCCTCGAAAAACAAAATAATTAACTAATTATGGTTGAACACTATTGGCGATTGAGGCTTATCACATTCCCTCAGAAAATAGATGATGAAATCTATTGAGAAACTATGCGAACTTTATAACGTGGTAAAGCACTGGTTATTCAACAGAAAACTTAGTAAACTCTATAACGTGGTAAAACACCAGCTATTCAACAGAAAACTTAGTAAACTCTATAACGTGGCAAAACACTAGTTATTCAACAGAAAAACTAGGCAAACTCTATAAAGTGATAAAACACTAGTTATTCAACAGAAAACTAAGCGAACTCTATAACGTGATAAAACACTAGTTATTCAACAGAAAAATATGCAAACTCTATAACGTGGTAAAACACTAGTTATTCAACAGAAAACTTAGTAAACTCTATAACGTGGTAAAACACCAGCTATTCAACAGAAAACTTAGTAAACTCTATAACGTGGTAAAACACTAGTTATTCAACAGAAAAACTATGCAAACTCTATAACGTGATAAAACACTAGTTATTCAACAGAAAACTATGCAAACTCTATAACGTGGTAAAACACTAGTTATTCAACAGAAAAACTATGCAAACTCTATAACGTGATAAAACACTAGTTATTCAACAGAAAACTATGCAAACCCTATAACGTGGTAAAACACTAGTTATTCAACAGAAAACTGTGCAAACTCTACAACGTGGTAAAACACTAGTTATTCAACAGAAAACTATCCAAACTCAAAAACGTGATAAAACACTAGTTATTCAACAGAAAACTATGCAATCTCTATAACGTGGTAAAACACTTGTTATTCAACAGAAAACTATGCAAACTCTATAACGTGGTAAAACACTAGTTATTCAACAGAAAACTTAGTAAACTCTATAACGTGGTAAAACACCAGCTATTCAACAGAAAACTATGCAAACTCTATAACGTGGTAAAACACTAGTTATTCAGCAGAAAACTGTGCAAACTCTATAACGTGATAAAACACTGCTTATTCAACAGAAAACTGTGCAAACTCTATAACGTGATAAAACACTGCTTATTCAACAGAAAACTGTGCAAACTCTATAACGTGATAAAACACTGCTTATTCAACACAAACCTATGCAAACTCTATAACGTGGTAAAACACTAGTTATTCAACAGAAAATTATGCAAACTCTATAACGTGATAAAACACTAGTTATTCAACAGAAAACTATGCAAACTCTATAACGTGATAAAACACTAGTTATTCAACAGAAAACTGTGCAAACTCTATAACGTGATAAAACACTAGTTATTCAACAGAAAACTTCGCAAACTCTATAATGTGGTAAAACACTTGTTATGCAACAGAAAACTTAGTAAACTCTAAAACGTGGTAAAATACCAGCTATTCAACAGAAAACTTAGTAAACTCTATAACGTGGTAAAGCACTGGTTATTCAACAGAAAACTATGCAAACTCTATACCGTGGCAAAGCACTGGTTATTCAACAGAAAACTATGTAAACTCTATACCGTGGCAAAGCACTGGTTATTCAACAGAAAACTATGTAAACTCTATAACGTGGTAAAACACTTGTTATTCAACAGAAAACTTAGTAAACTCTATAACGTGGTAAAACACCAGCTATTCAACAGAAAACTTAGTAAACTCTATAACGTGGTAAAGCACTGGTTATTCAACAGAAAACTATGCAAACTCTATACCGTGGCAAAGCACTGGTTATTCAACAGAAAACTATGTAAACTCTATAACGTGATAAAACACTAGTTGTTCAGCAGAAAACTATGTAAACTCTATAACGTGGTAAAACACTTGTTATTCAACAGAAAACTTAGTAAACTCTATAACGTGGTAAAACACCAGCTATTCAACAGAAAACTATGCAAACTCTATAACGTGATAAAACACTAGGTGCTCAGCAGAAAACTATGCAAACTCTGTAACGTGATAAAACACTAGTTATTCAGCAGAAAACTGTGCAAACTCTATAACGTGATAAAACACTAGTTATTCAGCAGAAAACTTAGTAAACTCTATAACGTGGTAAAACACCAGCTATTCAACAGAAAACTTAGTAAACTCTATAACGTGGCAAAACACTAGTTATTCAGCAGAAAACTGTGCAAACTCTATAACGTGATAAAACACTAGTTATTCAGCAGAAAACTGTGCAAACTCTATAACGTGATAAAACACTAGTTATTCAGCAGAAAACTTAGTAAACTCTATAACGTGGTAAAACACCAGCTATTCAACAGAAAACTTAGTAAACTCTATAACATGGCAAAACACTAGTTATTCAGCAGAAAACTGTGCAAACTCTATAACGTGATAAAACACTAGTTATTCAGCAGAAAACTGTGCAAACTCTATAACGTGATAAAACACTAGTTATTCAGCAGAAAACTGTGCAAACTCTATAACGTGGTAAAACACTTGTTATTCAACAGAAAACTTGGTAAACTCTATAACGTGGTAAAACACCAGCTATTCAACAGAAAACTTAGTAAACTCTATAACGTGGCAAAGCACTAGTTATTCAACAGAAAACTATGCAAACTCTATAACGTGGTAAAACACCAGCTATTCAACAGAAAACTTAATAAACTCTATAACGTGGCAAAACACTAGTTATTCAGCAGAAAACTGTGCAAACTCTATAACGTGATAAAACACTAGTTATTCAACAGAAAACTAATAATATAATAATAACACTTCGGCCGGCTGCTGATTTGTCGCGGTTCTCGTATGAGAAGGCCTTGGTTACCCATGTTCTACCAACTGCCTCCCTATTCACGCGCTTCTTCTCTCCTCCCAACACTCGGAGACAAACTGCTTGATGACATACCTTGCCCCATTCTTCCCAATCTCTTCGATTAGTATATTAACCCTCTCCTTTGAGTCGCCCCCTAACCACATGTCCTTCATTCTCCCATCCCACTTCCCCATTATACTCCCCGTGAATTTTGTTCTTTTAGACTGATATTTTGGGCATTCTATAAGAAAGTGTTCCAGGGTCTCCACCACGCCCAAGTTACACATCTGGCACTCCTTTACACTGTTTTTCCCAATTTTTCCCCTCAGCTCCAATGACCGCAACCTCAGCTTGAACAGCAGTGACCCCCCAATGATGCCATCAAGGTACTCTTCAAAACCAGGCTTCTCTTTGTCAAGCAGGCCACCCAAAGATCTCTTTGATTTGACCCCTCTCGCCAATTACGGTTACAATCCTCCATGACCCTTTCTCTGGCGATCTTTTTGCCCTGGTTTGCCCCAACGTCAAGGTCCGAGATCTCCAATGAGTAGTTTTCTAGTAGCTCCCTCACTTGGACCATCCACCCCGTCTTAATATTTGAGTTGAAAGTTCTCAGGAACATTACTTTACACCATCGGCTATCGGGGAGATTTACCAAATAATTAAGATAACCGAGTTTCAAAAGGTCTATCCTGTCCTTGATCCTCATCCACCCAAGCTCACCCCTGATCGCTTCTAGCGCTAAGCATACTCGATAACGTGGTAAAACGCTGCTTATTCAACAGAAAACTATGCAAACTCTATAACGTGATAAAACACTAGTTATTCAACAGAAAACTATGCAAACTCTATAACGTGGTAAAACACTAGTTATTCAACAGAAAACCATGCAAACTCTATAACGTGATAAAACATTAGTTATTCAACAGAAAACTGTGCAAACTCTATAACGTGATAAAACACTAGTTATTCAACAGAAAACCATGCAAACTCTAACGTGATAAAACACTAGTTATTCAACAGAAAACTAAGCAAACTCTATAACGTGATAAAACACTAGTTATTCAACAGAAAACTATGCAAACTCTATAACGTGATAAAACACTAGTTATTCAACAGAAAACTATGCAAACTCTATAACGTGATAAAACACTAGTTATTCAACAGAAAACTATGCAAACTCTATAACGTGGTAAAACACTAGTTATTCAACAGAAAACTGTGCAAACTCTATCACGTGGCAAAACACTAGTTATTCAACAGAAAACTATGCAAACACAATAACGTGGCAAAACACTAGTTATTCAACAGAAAACTATGCAAACACAATAACGTGGTAAAACACTAGTTATTCAACAGAAAACTGTGCAAACTCTATAACGTGGCAAAACACTAGTTATTCAACAGAAAACTATGCAAACACAATAACGTGGCAAAACACTAGTTATTCAACAGAAAACTAAGCAAACTCTATAACGTGATAAAACACTAGTTATTCAACAGAAAACTATGCAAACTCTATAACGTGATAAAACACTAGTTATTCAACAGAAAACTATGCAAACTCTATAACGTGGTAAAACACTAGTTATTCAACAGAAAACTGTGCAAACTCTATAACGTGGCAAAACACTAGTTATTCAACAGAAAACTATGCAAACACAATAACGTGGTAAAACACTAGTTATTCAACAGAAAACTGTGCAAACTCTATAACGTGGTAAAACACTAGTTATTCAACAGAAAACTAAGTGAACTCTATAACGTGATAAAACATTAGTTATTCAACAGAAAACTAAGCAAACTCTATAACGTGATAAAACACTAGTTATTCAACAGAAAACTAAGCAAACTCTATAACGTGATAAAACATTAGTTATTCAACAGAAAACTAAGCAAACTCTATAACGTGATAAAACATTAGTTATTCAACAGAAAACTAAGCAAACTCTATAACGTGATAAAACATTAGTTATTCAACAGAAAACTATGCAAACTCTATAACGTGATAAAACATTAGTTATTCAACAGAAAACTGTGCAAACTCTATAACGTGATAAAACACTAGTTATTCAACAGAAAACTGTGCAAACTCTATAACGTGATAAAACACTAGTTATTCAACAGAAAACTGTGCAAACTCTATAACGTGATAAAACACTAGTTATTCAACAGAAAACTATGCAAACTCTATAACGTGATAAAACACTAGTTATTCAACAGAAAACTGTGCAAACTCTATAACGTGATAAAACACTAGTTATTCAACAGAAAACTAAGTGAACTCTATAACGTGATAAAACATTAGTTATTCAACAGAAAACTAAGCAAACTCTATAACGTGATAAAACACTAGATATTCAACAGAAAACTATGCAAACTCTATAACGTGATAAAACACTAGTTATTCAACAGAAAACCATGCAAACTCTATAACGTGATAAAACATTAGTTATTCAACAGAAAACTAAGCAAACTCTATAACGTGATAAAACATTAGTTATTCAACAGAAAACTAAGCAAACTCTATAACGTGATAAAACATTAGTTATTCAACAGAAAACTATGCAAACTCTATAACGTGATAAAACATTAGTTATTCAACAGAAAACCATGCAAACTCTATAACGTGGTAAAACACTAGTTATTCAACAGAAAACTGTGCAAACTCTATAACGTGGCAAAACACTAGTTATTCAACAGAAAACTATGCAAACACAATAACGTGGTAAAACACTAGTTATTCAACAGAAAACTGTGCAAACTCTATAACGTGGTAAAACACTAGTTATTCAACAGAAAACTAAGTGAACTCTATAACGTGGCAAAGCACTAGTTATTCAACAGAAAACTATGCAAACTCTAACGTGATAGAACACTAGTTATTCAACAGAAAACTGAACAAACTCTATAACGTGGCAAAGCACTAGTTATTCAACAGAAAACTTGGCAAACTCTATAACGTGGTAAAACACTAGTTATTCAACAGAAAACTAAGTGAACTCTATAACGTGGCAAAGCACTATTTATTCAACAGAAAACTATGCAAACTCTATAACGTGATAAAACACTTGTTATTCAACAGAAAACTATGCAAACTCTATAACCTGGTAAAACACTAGTTATTCAACAGAAAACTTGGCAAACTCTATAACGTGATAAAACACTAGTTATTCAACAGAAAACTATGCAAACTCTGTAACGTGGCAAAGCACTAGTTATTCAACAGAAAACTATGCAAACTCTATAACGTGGCAAAGCACTAGTTATTCAACAGAAAACTTGGCAAACTCTATTACGTGGTAAAACACTAGTTATTCAACAGAAAACTGAACAAACTCTATAACGTGGCAAAGCACTAGTTATTCAACAGAAAACTTGGCAAACTCTATAACGTGGTAAAACACTAGTTATTCAACAGAAAACTATGCAAACTCTATAACGTGGCAAAGCATTGGCTATTCAACAGAAAACTGTGCAAACTCTATAACGTGGCAAAGCACTAGTTATTCAACAGAAAACTTGGCAAACTCTATTACGTGGTAAAACACTAGTTATTCAACAGAAAACTGAACAAACTCTATAACGTGGTAAAACACTAGTTATTCAACAGAAAACTTGGCAAACTCTATAACGTGGTAAAACACTAGTTATTCAACAGAAAACTATGCAAACTCTAACGTGATAAAACACTAGTTATTCAACAGAAAACTGAACAAACTCTATAACGTGGCAAAGCACTAGTTATTCAACAGAAAACTTGGCAAACTCTATAACGTGGTAAAACACTAGTTATTCAACAGAAAACTAAGTGAACTCTATAACGTGGCAAAGCACTATTTATTCAACAGAAAACTATGCAAACTCTATAACGTGATAAAGCACTAGTTATTCAACAGAAAACTTGGCAAACTCTATAACGTGATAAAACACTAGTTATTCAACAGAAAACTATGCAAACTCTATAACGTGGCAAAGCATTGGCTATTCAACAGAAAACTGTGCAAACTCTATAACGTGGCAAAGCACTAGTTATTCAACAGAAAACTTGGCAAACTCTATTACGTGGTAAAACACTAGTTATTCAACAGAAAACTGAACAAACTCTATAACGTGGTAAAACACTAGTTATTCAACTGAAAACTGAACAAACTCTATAACGTGGTAAAACACTAGTTAGTCAACAGAAAACTTGGCAAACTCTATTACGTGGTAAAACACAAGCTATTCAACAGAAAACTGAACAAACTCTATAACGTGGTAAAACACTAGTTATTCAACAGAAAACTTGGCAAACTCTATTACGTGGTAAAACACTAGTTATTCAACAGAAAACTGAACAAACTCTATAACGTGGTAAAACACTAGTTATTCAACTGAAAACTGAACAAACTCTATAACGTGGTAAAGCACTAGTTATTCAACAGAAAACTTGGCAAACTCTATTACGTGGTAAAACACAAGTTATGCAACAGAAAACTGAACAAACTCTATAACGTGGTAAAACACTAGTTATTCAACAGAAAACTTGGCAAACTCTATAACGTGGTAAAACACTAGTTATTCAACAGAAAACTTGGCAAACTCTATTACGTGATAAAACACTAGTTATTCAACAGAAAACTAAGCAAACTCTATAACGTGGCAAAGCACTAGTTATTGAACAGAAAACTTGGCAAACTCTATAACGTGGTAAAACACCAGCTATTCAACAGAAAACTTAGTAAACTCTATAACGTGGTAAAACACTAGGTATTCAACTGAAAACTATGCAAACTCTATAACGTGGTAAAACTAAAATAGCTAGTGTTTTACCACGTTATAGAGTTCGCTTAGTTTTCTTTTGAATAACTAATGTTTTACCACATTATAGAGTTCGCTTAGTTTTCTGTTGAATATAACTTTATAACGTGGTAAAACACTAGGTATTCAAAAGAAAACTATGCAAACTCTATAACGTGATAAAACACTAGTTATTCAACAGAAATCTAAGTGAACTCTATAACGTGGTAAAACAATAGTTTTTCAACAAAAGACTATGCAAACTCTATAACGTGGTAAAACGCTACTTATTCAACAGAAAACTAAGAAATGAATTTGAGTGTAAGTTCTTAATTCAATGTGTGCGTTCAGTCTTGAGTCCTCAGTTCACAGATTCCCAGGATTTGGTAAGCTGATCATGTTACCAGGGAAACAGAAGTAGTTTACAGCAGTAAACTTATCGGGGTTCCCACAAGGACCATCCCCAATTACTGGGGATAATTATTGGGTTGTGCATAAAATGAAAAACAAAATGAGTTTCATAATTTTAATAACACAATTGTTTATGAATAATAGCACATAATAATATGTAACAGCACATTCAGTTAACACAATAAAAACCTCCATATGTATTGATTACAATAAAACTTGCATCTGTCACTAACCTCAAATCTCTTCCACCAAACACTAACAAAGGTCGAAGTCTGGACCTAGTTTAAAGTACTTAAATCGTCTGATATGTTTAACCATTTTCAGCCACGACAAATCTGTTTTACATATTTGCAGGTGGGTGGGGGGGGGGGGGCAGTAATCATTTAATCCTGAGGGCCGGGAGGACTTATCAGTAGGGAGGGCCTCCACTACAGGTACAAACATTTAACCATTTAACATAGGATTCCCCATACCCAGAAGACAGAATATTGGTATAGAATTTATCACTATAGGAATTCCCATAGACATCTTGTACCTACAGTGATGTCAAAACTGAGTAGCTTATAGGTATACAAAAATTTAACATACACTCTATAATTAGTTGGGGTTAAAAAATAAGCCCAAATCAACTGGGTTGAGAGAACATGAACCCAAATGGGTTCATACTCTCTCAATCCAGTTGATTTGGTTTAATTTTTTACCCAACTAATTTTAGAGTGTTGGAAGACCCCTCTTTATTTGAAAACGCCAGAAACATTCGTCTCTTAAAAGTTATTTTTTTGTGATCGGTAAACATTAGAGAATGTTCGAGCTGAAAATCATGGACGTGCACGAAATAAAACTTAAAAGTGATTTTCGAAAGTTTTGGGGCATCCTCAACCTTTAAATGACAGAAATGTGTAACTTAAGAAATGGGTTTTCTTAAACAGTTTAAGGGTACTAACAAGTCGAGAGCACCAAACCTTCCATACACGATAGTGTAATTAAAACCCTCTGTGCTCTTCGACTATAGATTTCAACAGTTGTTATCAAGCACATCTCCATTTTCCAAAGATACCACGTCACTTTCAGAGTCTATTGCTATATCATGATTGCATTTGTACACAGATATGAAGTCATGTTTAGCCAATCATTTATGCCAATAATGTCCACTCAAGTGGACTTCTACGCGAGTCATTGGTTGCCAGGTTCTATTTACCAGCAAGACTAAATTTGTTTACCATAGGAAACAAGCACTTTTCAAGTTTTTGGTTCCTCATGGGGATGGGATCACAGTGACTCAGTGGTTATGGCACTGAACTTCAAATGGAAAGGTCCACAGTTCGATCCCCGCCAGAGGTAACTGTGGTGTATCTTTGGGCATGGCATATCATCCTGACTGCCTACATGGGGGCACGGCAGCAATGTGTACTAAGGTGTACTGCACGGCGATGAATCAGACAATGATGCAATTGTCTTCAACCAATGCTAACTGTGCTTCAGCGGAGTTAGTTGCTCGCCATTAATCAGTGGTTCTCTATGGGTACTCCGGCTTCCTCTGCCTGTAAAACTGTTCGGCACAAGGTGACCCTGGCTATCAAGTGTCATTAAACCCCAATAAATAAATAATTCTCACAGGGATCCCACTCACTAGGTCAACAATTATATTAAATTTAAATCTACTTGGTCTTTAGCCTCTGATATTCTCCACTTGTTTTATTAACCTTCTACACACTGATGTGAAAATATAAACATTTAAAATAGCAATTTTTTCCCATAATGCAACTCAAAATTTTACCAATTCAATCTTCTATGACAGAGCTCAATGAACCCTGTCAAACAAGATTAAACGGGTTAAATTTCCAGTTGCATTGTGGGAAAAAAATTGCAGCTTGAAAGTCTGATATTTCAACATTAGTGTACAACGGTAAATGTCATCACTGGAAGAAATTAGATACATTTTTTTACTAATACACCACATTTTCATGGGCCCACCACTTGTGTGAAAGTCATTTTTTACCATTCAGACAGAACATTCAGTAAATCTGCAAATCTCAAATATTTCACCATCTCATATTGATGCAATATATCTATCTGGTACACACTAAATATTTTCAAACACAAAATGCATTACATATGATAATTAGCCACTCAAATAACACTCTCAGCTTTGATTGGACGAAAATATTTTGGGGATTTAAAAAAAAATAAACTGACAATAACAAATACCACATATACATCACCATCCTACCATTTTTACTGGTGTTTTAGGCCAGTCACTAAATCATGACTGCAACATAGCCAATCGTTTATACCTCTGCTGCCCACTTTAGAGCACTTACACGCAGGCATTGGTTACCAGGTCCTATTTCACCAGTGAGGCAAATCTTGCTTACCACAGGAAACAAGCAATGCTTCACTTCCTTGAGTTCCATTCCTGGGACCCAATAGTTATGGAATTTGTATAAATGCTTGGTAGACAGAGTCATTACATGTAATTTGTGGAGGCGGGTTGAAGAACTGGAAATGGTAAAACAATTGATGAACTATCTTGAAATTTGTCCCTACATTGGCCTACCCTACCCGATCCTCCAAATGGTGGTAGACAGAGTAAAAACACTTAATGTTCCTCCGACTAAAGATTTGTGAGGCAAAATCAGCAGGACATATATATATTCTAATTGATCCAAATCTTCTCGATGATATTTCATCTCACATCGTGGCTTCACAATACCCAGTATATAGAATATGACATCTCACATCGTGGCTTCACAATACCCAGTATATAGAATATTTCATCTCACATCATGGCTTCACAATACCCAGTATATAGAATATGACATCTCACATCGTGGCTTCACAATACCCAGTATACAGAATATGACATGAACAATGTTATCCTGTTTATTATTAAATGCCTGTTACTTTTCCTACAGTTCCATTCTTACAAATCCGTATGGAACAAGTGTCCAAACGGGTTTCCCTTGCCAGACTATTTTCCACCTGACGCCATAGATCCATCAAAAGTACTCCATCCATTTTTGTAATCGGTCAATCGAAACGTTACATTCTGACAAAGATCAATTTGGAAGCTGTGGTGACAGTGGATAAATCAAATGGCAATTGGAAAAGCAGACAACACTTGCAAACAAAATTCTTGAATAACGAATTTTTTTCATTTTTTTTTTTGTCTCAAAAACATAGGTTATGACCACTCGTTGGAACGAGCTCGATGAGCTCGTTCCAACGAGGGGTCATAACCTATGTTTTTGAATCAAAAAATGAAAAAATAATGAAAATTAATTGGCAATTTTTGAGAAGAGTGCTGGCCGGTTTTGGCCGTTACGTTGGGTTGGGGGTTGAACTTCTTCTATAAATGAGAGTGATTTTAGAGTGATTTGATAGTGATTTTAGAGTAGTGATTTTAGAGTGATTTAGAGTGAGTTTTGAGTGATTTTATAGCACATAAGTTTTGACTTTGAAGTGAATATCTCTCAGATAACGATAATTAATTACTTGAAAAAAGGAACAAATAACCTATTTGGAAACAATTTTACTTTATATTTTTCAGTTTACGTATCTAACTGTTCAAGGCTGAAAATAAGCAATCTGTCATTTGCAGAATGAGGTCCCCAGAGGGTGAATTTGCTGATGCTTACCCACGCATTGGGCCATTTTATCCTCTGGGTTCCTCTTTTTGTTTAGGTTTGAGACCCTGATTCAGATTGAGGTTCACAGAGGGTAAATTTAGTGATGCTACCCTGCTGTGCAAATGTAAAAAAAAATTGACAAGTTGTTCTGGAAAAGACTGTTGAATTTATAACAACATTCTGGCTTGGCGTTTTCACGTTACAGACAGGATGTTGGATACTAAATATTAAAACATTCTGATAGGTTGCTCTGGAGAAGTTTTTTTTTATTTCTTGAAAAATGATGTCTCAGCACTTTTTAAATTCCAAATACCATACCTTTTGACACATTCGACAGTAACATTTTCTGCCCATTAAATTCCCCTGCTCTTCAGGATGCCACATACCAAATAACAATTCTCTGATCCCTGCAGATAGGGAAATATGGGCATTTGAATTTTTTTCTATTTTTAGCTCCTGTGGTTCCCACGGGGGTGTGGGAAGCACTTTTGAGGAGGGATTCAAGTGCTTATGACCCAACAGAACCCCATCCCAAATTTAGTAAAAATCAGCCTATCAATGCTGAATATAGAAAAGCTGGGTGGGGTACGAAAATCTTCCCTCTCCCAGAACTGTAAATAGTGCTCCTCCGACTTCCCTTGCGCAAACTTGAACCTCAAAAGTAAGCTAAATACCGAATATCAACTCATTTCATCCATTGGATCATGACAAGATTTTTAAAAAATTGGAGCAATTTCCCCCGCCCCTTCCCCATGGGGCATGCTGACTTGATTTAAGTAAAGTGTGGATATACAAGTTGCATCTTTTGAGGATTTTTTTTAGAAACTGTAAATGTTTGGGTGACCTTAACCGATCCCTCCTCCTCACACTCCTTCAAGGATTTCATTTGTAATCCATTTTCAACATACTATAACAGTTACACAAATATGCTGGCCATAATGAATATATGGGTATTGTAAAATGATAGGTAGACAAATTCAATTATTGACAAAACACAAATCTACGGAGAAAACATCAGTACAAAACAACCTGAATAATTGTTAATTGAATACAGATTTTGCCAGTGAATAATATTATTTTAAGATGAGTACTGTACAATAGTCAGGAATTTGTCGTAATTCATCCATGGGCAGTGATGTCCCCCCCCTCCCCCTCCCCCCGCATGCATTTATTTATCATGCGGGGGGAGGGGGAGGGGGGGGGGGGACATCATCATCAGCAAAAAACCTGGTGCTTCATTAATTAAATTTTTGATGATTATTCCTGCAATTAGTGTTTGGAATATATTATCGCGTCCGTGGAAATATTGCCCACCCGTGGAAAGTGATCAGTACTATATGCACAAGCTTTCGATATTGAAAATGGGAGGCATGCTGTATACTGCTTCACTGCCATTTGAAGTGAAGAGTATTATTATTGTACAATGAACAGGAATTGGACATTTTTCAGTTCACTTGTGATAAACTGGGCATTTAGTCTATTACATTTTGTTTGACAGAGCCCATGGAGCTCAGTAAAACAAGAAATAGATTAAATGCTTTTATAATATGCTTGTTCTATGAAGTCCCCCATCTATTGCAATACTAAACCAATGCGGAAAATGAAAATCTGTAACGCACATATGTGCGTAACAGAAATCGGTGACGGACTATTTTTAAACAGAGGCGACATTTCACAGGAATTTTCTACAAATCGTGCACCACAATTACAATTTGAATCACTAGCAATAGCCAAACATAGTAACATGGGTTCCCCTCGCAAATTTGGTTCGCGATAAAATGCATTATCTTTGTTAACAATTCGTCCCCTGAGTTCCAATGTGTTCTATGTGCCTACTGGCACATAGATCACATTGGAACTCAGGGTACGAGTTGTAAAATGACTTGCTGAGTGTCCTTCTAATAATTGCTTTCACAGCTGTGAAGGCATGTAATAAACACAGAATGACACATGCATGTGAATGGGATAATCGATATGGCACTTGTGCCATCACAAAAGGATAACAGTTGAGGCCTCTCGTCTTATCCCTCCGCACTGGTACCTTGTGCCATATCGATTAACCCATTATTCATGCATGTGTCATTCTAGTTTTAAACAATATTTATTTCAAATTTCAAATAATTGCATACAAAAATATAACGGGCGTGGATTCGACAATAAGCTTAAAGCTTTTACAAGGTCGTTTCCATTCCGTGTGTCATTCTGTGTATGTATTGAATGTCATGAGGCATTATAGATCTACAAATGCAGGAAATTCACTTAATTCACTGGCTGTCAGAGAATTTTTGGTTCAGTTAATTTTTTTACCTAATGAGAATCACAGACAGTACTTAATTTTCTAGATATGATTTCCTTTCCCAGAATGCCCATTATCATGATTGGCTAATATGACTTCAAACTCGGCTGATATGATGCCGATCTTGGCCAAAGTGAACCAATCTAGAGTTGTCCACTTTGATGTGTTACTATGCACAGACATTTTGTTTGCACATCGAGATAGCAGCCCTCAATAACTGCAGTCCATGGGTGATATGATGATACCTCAAGCTGATATCTTGGACAATATGAAAGTAATCAAGAAATAACTCATAATTACTGTCTTAACTAAATATACTTGTTTTTTTCATTTTTTGCCTCAAAAACATAGCTTATGACCCCTCATTGGAAATACCAATGGGGGAGGGGGTCATAAGCTAATTTTTCTGAGGCAGAAATAGAAAAACATTTTGAGAGGCAATAAACCTTTGTGAATAGCGCTGGTTAGATATGGTGGTTTGTTTGTTTGTTTAGAAGTTTAACAACCCTTTCAACAGATTGGGCCAGACAGTTTTATATGTGGAAGGAGCTGGAGTACCATCAAGCAATGGCAAGTAACTGTCAGGCTCCCCAAAATACTAACTCCACACAAGCAGGGTTACCATTGGTTGAAGACATGTGCACCATCGATGTGCAGAACACCTTAGTACACAATGTCACCGTGCCCCCTATGTGGGCAATGGGAGTGAAGTGTATTGCCCAAAGACACAACGTGGCTGCCACAGGTGGGATTCGAACCGAGGACCTCTCGGCTTGCAGCCTGCACCTCTGCCTACTGAGCCATGGTGCCCCCATAAGCAGAGTTAGCAGCAGTTCAGGCCAAGTTCACTATCGACGTACAACTACACCTTATTATACAGTGTCACTGTGCACCCACAGGGATAATCAGGATTGCCAACTCGCCAACTCTTGGCAGAGTCAGTGGAGTTGGCATTGTGGCAGAGACACCCACCAGTGCTTAGATTGGTCAATTTCTGTCACAATTTATAAATATTTCTCTGTGATTATAAGCTTAGGCCACACAAAGTAGATCTTCTGTTTCTCAGGCCATTATTTGTGAAATTGCATGCGGGCGAGCGGTTTTTTATTTTATTTTTTATTTCAGTAATTACTTCTTTGCCATACAAAGTTCATGTTCTTGGTTCAAGTTTTAGGCCTCATAATCTACAGAATAGCAAGGGTGGTGGTGTATTTCATCCCTTGCGTGCATGAAGGCTTTGCAAAGCCTTCTTGCACTCAAGGGACAAATTCATCAATTTTTTTAACTTGGGTAAAATATCAGACATAAACCATTTAATTTTAATTTTTTTTAAGTTTAAATTGGTTATAAAAAGAGAGCATGCGGCAGCCAATAGGACCATGCGGGAGGGCCTGAGAAACAGATTTTTTTATTTTTTTAGTCCTTATCTACTTAATTATTAATGCAAATTAAACTAGAGGTACTGTGAGGAAACTCACAAAGGGATCCCCCCCCCCCCCCCCCGTGCCTGAAATGTATAAGTTAGATTATCTCCCCTTGGAAATGTCAGAACGGAATTATATTGCTTCATGCACATCTTCATATGGAGTTCTTCCATTGTGTAAAGTTTCATGAAAATTCTTCAAACGGTTTAGGAGGAGTTGTGCTTACAAGGATGGACAGATGGATGAATGGATGGACGGACAGACGGACGCTCCAACTTTTTGGGTTTATGGGCTCCCAAAAAAAAATTTTTTATGTCCAAAACCTTATTTTACCCAGAACCCCACCCCCTCCACCCTAGAACTTATATTTAACCCTAACCCCACCCCTCCACCCAAAAACCACACCCTAACCCTACCTCACCCTGACCATGAATCCTAAAAGCCCACCCCAGACCCTAACCCCCACCCACCCCCAGGACCTAACCCCCCAACCTTAAGCCCTACTCTGGGGCTACCCCTAACCCTAACCCCCACCCCACCCCTGACCCAATCCCACCCTAGCCAAACCAATAGGATTAGGAGCTATTTTTCGGTTTAGGGGCTACTAAAACTAAAACCCCACCCCTGACCCCAACCCTACCCCCCCCCCCTCCCAGGACCTAACACTCCCCAACCTTAAGCCCTACTCTGGGGCTATCCCTAACCCTAACCCCACTCCCAACCCTAACACTACCTTAATCTGGAGGTAGCCCCTAATAATATTATCCCCAAACCCCCAATGTTGGCCCGGACAGACAGACGGACGGACAGGGTGATTCCTATATACCTCGCAAACTTTGTTTGTGGGGGGTATAATGATGTCTTGAATATGAAAATGATGAGGAGAACATAATTAATAGGCAACACACATTTAGTTCATCAGTTAGGCCCGGTATTCTTAAAAATGAAGGAGGGCTAAAAACCACTCCTCTTGCATGGCCTAGGGGAGCGATTAGCTCTCCTCAAGCTTACAAAAGCTAAAAGTGGCAAAGTGAAGTTTTACTTTTAACAAATTCTGCATTGTGGGCTTTGTACATTTTATTTCATGCTACTAACCAGGTAGTCTCTGTGAGATGGCAACACTGCCCCTCACACATCTATGGGCCTCGGTAAGGCCATGAGGCATGGGAAGGGCTGTGTGGCCGTCTTACAGAGACCACTAGTATACCTGAGATCAGAAATGATGTTGGTTTTTGGGATAGGTTGTTATGGTAATCATTATTTTCTAAGGCCAGGAGGGCTACTTATTGCCCTCCTTAATTTTTTGGAGGTGAGCAGTAGGCGAGCAAATAAATCGCTCTCCTGAAAATGTCAGTCCTGATCAGTGTTGTCCCAAATGGAATTACCTTTTGTTATTCTTTACTCTATTAGGGAGTCTGGGCAGAAATATGTTTGTTAATTACATTAAAGGATTAACACAAGTTTACTCTATAATTAATGCTCTGTTCGGAAGGTACAGTACAAGTCGAAATAAGTTGTAGGATAACCACTATAAACTATTATCTTTCTCTTCCTACACTGATAAGATCAGAATCTGACATCCTTTTCTGGAAAGCTCTCACTGAGAGCTTTCCAGAAAAGGATGTCAGATTGTGATCTTATCAGTGCACGAGCAGCACTATAATTAGTTTATTACAGTCATGCTACAACTTATTTTGACTTGTACTGTATGGTAAATGGTTTGTATTTATAAGTTATTTGATTAAGAACTATCTAATTAAGTGGGCTCTGCTGTTTAACACATTATGTGTTGTGTACATTGCAGTTTGTTAAACTGATAGACCACATATTTTGGAATTTTGTCTCGACATGCTAGATAAAATGAATTTAATTAACTCTTTGCATGCTGCTGGTGGCTACTGGTGGATATTCCTACTCAGGAAAGGATTTCTTTTGCCAATGAAATCAGGATAATTTGGGCACATTTAATACAATTTTCCTCCTGTAAATAGAAGGCAGTTTTTCACCAATGTCATTATGACTTCTTTAGTTAACCCCTTACCTAACCTGAAAAGCAGACAACACTTGCAAATAAAATTCTTGAATAACTAATTTTTTGTCTCAAAAACATAGGTTAGGCCACACAAAGTAGATGTTTTGTTTCTCAGGCCAAGTTTTGTAAAATTGCATGCGGGCGGGCGGTTTTTTATTTTATATTTTATTTTTGTAATTATTTCTTTGCCATCAGAAGTTCATGTTTTAGCCCTCATAATCTACAGAATTGCAAGGGTGGTGGTGTATTTCGTCCCTTGGGTGCAACAAGGCTTTGCAATGCTAAAAGTTTTGCAAAGTCTTGTTGGACTCAAGGGACAAATTTATCAATTTTATTAACTTGTGTAAAATATCAGACGTAAACCATTTAATTTTTATTTTTTCAAGTTTGCATTGGTCATAAAAAGAGAGCATGCGTCAGCCAAAAGGACCATGCGGGAAGGCCTGAGAAACAGATTTTTAATTTTATTAAGCCTTATGACCCCTCGTTGGAACGAGCTCGACGAGCTCGTTCCAACAAGGGGTCATAACCTATGTTTTTGAGACAAAAAATGAAAAAATAATGAAAATTAATTGGCGATTTTTGAGAATAGCGCTGGCCGGTTTTGGCCATTACATTGGATAAAGGGTTAAATTTAGATGAATTTTTCATCAAACCTAGTCATATCGCGTTCAAAGAGTCCATCAAATTAACAAATCAAGTCACTTGTTATCGGAAATTCTACACAAAATGTATCAAACAGTGCTCGTAATATCGGTGTGATATTTGACTCTCATTGATTCAATGGAGGAAAATGTCAATACTATTTGCAAGCGCTGTTTCGTTACCTCTCCACTAAGTCATTGGAAACTGTAGTTCATACTTTTATTTCATCCCACTAGGATTTTTCCAACTCACTTCTTATTGGGATGCCACAGTCATATATTTCAAAACTACAGAATATTCAAAATACAGCTGCACGTATCATCACAGGCTCTAAACGCTATGATCATATAACACCACTACTAAACAAATTGCACTGGCTCCCTGTACGACAGCGGATTATTTTCAAATTTTGGTTTTGGTATTTAAATGCATTCATGGCTCGGCACATAAGTACTTACAAGACCTTCTGGCAATTAAAAAGCCTAAAAGGAACTTGTGCTTCTCCTCACAAATCAAGCTTCAGATGCCCTTCTCTAGGTCCACGTTTGTGAATAACAGAGCTTTCTCTTTCACTGGACCTGCACTTTGGAATGATTTACCAGTTCAGGTTCCGGCATCGAAAGATCTCAACCAATTCAAAAAAAATTTAAAATCACATCTTTTCAGAGAGGCTTTTGACAATATGTAACCTGCTGACCTTCACACCTTTCTCAGTCTGTATATTGCCTTGATAGTCATGAGCTCATTGTTTATTTAACTGTACAGCGTTTTGGAGCACTTTGTGATTTTACGCTTTATAAAATTTTCTTATTTTTATTACCTTATTATTATTATGAAAAACATCTTGAAAATACTCAGCAGGTTAGGCCTAAAAAAATAAAAAATCTGTTTCTCAGGCCCTCCCAAATGGTCCTTTTGGCTGCCGCATGATCTCTTTTTATAACCAATTTAAACTTGAAAAAAATAAAAATTAAATGGCAAGTTAAAAAAAATTGATGAATTTGTCCCTTGAGTGCAAGAAGGCTTTGCAATGCTTTAGCATTGCAAAGCCTTCTTGCACTCAAGGGATGAAATACACCACCATCCATGCTATTCTGAAGATTATGAGGCCTAAAACTTGAACCAAGAACATGAACTTTTGATGGCAAAGAAGTAATTACTGAATTAAAAAATAAAATAAAAAAACGCTAGCCCACATGTAATTTTGCAAATAATGGCCTGAGAAACAGAAGGTCTACATTGTGTGGCCTTAAGAGTTAATTTCACTACCATCTTCTACTAACAAAATAAATGACAAATTATATTATAAAAATATATAAATCAATATAAATGCAGCTCACAAAACAATAAATAAAATAAAACATGTATTCACTAAATTAACCCTTTACCCTATGTAGACATTATCAAAATTTATCAAAATTTATTATTTTAATTATTGGCTTTTATTAAAAAAAAAAAAAAATTCCAACAAATCACATCACCATCCCCAAACTGGAATGAGCTTGATGAGCTCATTCCAGTGAGGGGCTCACATCACATGATATGGTTTTGTTGAGAAATATATATTTTTTCAATTGCTTAATTTCTAAATTATGTGGGCGAATGCGGTCGATTCATGAGGTAAAGGGTTAACTCCTGCATAATGGTTTCCACTGGAATAACAACAAATAATAGAGCCGGGCAGTTTAGATTCATTCCGGTTTCAGTTGCGGTTCGGTTGCGAAAAAACCTTGGTTTTGGTTCGGTTTTCTAATGTATTAAAAACATATAGTAAATATTTATTTATTTATTTACTGGTGTTTAAGGTCACATATTTCAGCACAATAGCTAATCATGACCACGACAGTTTTACGGGTGGAGGAAGCCGGAGTACCTGCAGAGAACCACCAAGCAACGGCGAGCAACTGTCAGCTTCCCAACATACTAACTCCACACAATCAGGGTTAGCATTGGTTGAAGACAGGTGCACCATCAACGTGCAGTATGCCTTAGTACACAGCGTCACCGTGCCCCCACGTGGGCAATGGGGGTGAAGTGTCTTGCCCAAGGACACAACACGGTTGCCGCAGGTGGGATTCGAACCGAGGACCTCTCAGCTTGCAGCCTGCACCTCTACCTACTGAGCCACCGCACCCCCCTTCCAGTGTATTAAAAAAAGTATAGTAAATAAGATTTCAGGCTACTTAACCCTTTACACAACACAGAAAATATCAAAATTTTTATTTTAATTACTATTTTAAATGTTTTTTCAAACAATTTCAACAAAATCATATCACATGACCCCTCATTGGAACGAGCTCATTGAGCTCATTCCAATGAGGGGGTCACATGATATGGTAGTATAGAAATATTTTTTAAAAAATATTTTTTTCAACTGCTCAATTTGCAAATTACGTGGGCAGATGCGGGCAATTTGTTAGGTAAAGGGTTAACTTGGAAAAAAATTGCATCAGTTTGTACAACATCATTTGCCACAAAAAGCCATTTCTCTAAGTATCTCCACTAGGTTCAGCCTAACCTCCCTTTGGTTATTTGTAGAGGTTCTAGGGGACCAGTTGCTTAGAATAACACAAACTAGGGGACAACTTGATAAAGTTAATCTAATCTTTGTCGTGTTCTCATTGTCACATTGTCTCCCTTATTAACCCTTTACCAAACATGAAAAGCAGACGACACTTGCAAACAAAATTCTTGAATAACTAATTTTTTCTCATTTTTTGTCTCAAAAACATAGGTTATGACCCCTCTTTGGAACGAGCTTGCCGAGCTCGTTCCAAAGAGGAGTCATAACCTATGTTTTTGAGACAAAAATCACAAAAAAATGAATAAAATAATGAAAATTAATTGGCGATTTTTGTGAATAGCGCTGGTCGGTTTTGGCCGTTACGTTGGGTAAAGAGTTAACTCGACCAGTGGACAAGTCAATGAAGGGAGAGAATGTGACAATGAGAACACGATATATTCACCTTTTTGCCTAGACTAAGTGACGATAGTCGCTAGACCAGTTCCCTGCCAGTAAGATAGTTTGATCAGTTTATGTACAAACACATTTAAACCACTAGACCATTTTTTGCTGTGTTTTGTGGTTTGGTTTTGTGGTTTGCTACAAAAACTGGAACCGAACTGGAAAACCCCAAAACGCCTACCTCTAACAGAGAGTGGTATAGATTGATCAAGATAAACCACCCAGACCATTTCAGAGGACTGGTTGCTTCCCGCCATGAATTCTGATGTTCTGTTGGATTTTTCTGCTAATATCATGGTTTAATCGTGCTAAAACATTACTGCCAATGGTCATTCAAAGTTCACGAGGGCAAGTCTTCTGAACATTTTACGTTCATTATCCCTCTGCACTCTGATGTCAAAATGGCAAAGTTTTCAGCAACAAATATTTCCCATAATGCAGTTTGATATTTAACCAAACATACCGTATTTACTCTATGTATTGGGACAGCTAAAAATAATTATTTTTACAGGTGTCCCAATTGTTAGAAAATGGGGAAAGAACACAGCCTGGTCTTGATTTGATGCTGAATAAAGTTGTGTGTGATTCGTTTTCCATCACTATATACGAAAATCGCCGTCCAATTTTTTAAAATATTTTCAATGCGCTCGTTCCAATGAGGGATCATAAGCTATGTTTTCGAAGCAAAAAATGAAAACTTTTAGTTACTCAAGAATTTTTTTTATGAGTGTCGTCTGCTACTAGCGACGGGCCAACTGGAAACAAATCTCCTGAATGTCCCAAACTTTGAAGCATAAAAAATACAGTTTTCTGGAAAAAATGTGTGTCCCAAATCATAGAGTGTCCCAATACATAGAGTAAATATGGTACCTTGTTTTTCAGTGAGCTCTGTCAAACAAGATACAATTGGTTAAGTTCACAGTTAAACAAGAAAAAAACAGAGTGACTGGAGAAAATTCTGTTGCACATTCAGAGTGACAGGTGTTAATTAATATTCAAGAAAAAATTCAACCTGTCCAAAGTTTGTTTGGGTCAGTACATTTTTCATATATATGAGTCTTGATTTAATGTTAGACAGATATATTCGACAGGTATGCAGACTCCATGTTAACTATGGTTCGGTTTCCATGCAGGTATCATCACTTTAGCAATGCATGTTCTATAGTTGAGAACCAAATCACAGAGCAGGTAATGGTTGAAAAGTTAATGAGGAAATCCATTATGCAGACACACCTACACAAATGACAGATATCTGGTAAATTCCTTTTATAAAGAAAAACAAAGCTATATTTTTAGCAGCCATTTTAAAAATTATAATACAGTGGAATCATATAATTTGAATTTATTTATAGGGGTTTAATGACACTTTTGATAGCTAGGGCCACCTTGTGTCGGAGAGTTTTATAGGTATTTATTCATTTACTGGGGTTTAAGGTCACAAATTTCTACACAATGGCTAATCGTGACCACGGGGGCACGGTGGCTCAGTAGGTAGAGGTGCAGGCTGCAAGCCGAGAGGTCCTTGGTTCGATTCCCTCCTGCAGCAACCGCGTTGTGTCCTTGGGCAAGACACTTCACCCCCATTGCCCATGTGGGGGCACGATGACGCCGTGTACTAAGGCGTACTGCACGTCGATGGTACGCATGTCTTCAACCAATCTAACCCTGCCTGTGCTGCAGTGCGGAGTTACGGTGTTGGGGAGCTGGCAGCTGCTCATCGTTGCTCGGTGGTTCTCTCCGGGTACTCCGGCTACCTCCACCCGTAAAACTGTCGTGGTCATGATTAGCCATTGTGCATAAATATGTGACCTTAAACATCAATAAATCAATCAATCGTGACCATAGCATGCAGATAAAGTCAAGTTTAGTTTAGTCAATTATTTATACCCATGTTGCCCATTTTAGCGGACTTCCATCTCAAATATTGGTGAATAGGTCCTATTTTATCAGCATAACAGAACTTGTTTACAGTAAACAAGTACTATTTCACTTCTCGGGATTTTTCCATGGGAAGTTTTACAGATTGAGGAAGCCGAAGTACCAGAGAGAACCATCGAGCAGCCACAACCAACTGCCATGCTTCCCAATGGACTAACTCCACACAAGTAGGGTTAGTACTGGCTGAAGGAAAGAGCGCCATTAATGTGCAGTACTTACACCTTATAAGTAGTAAACAGAGCCCCCCCCCCCCTCACATTTGAACGATCAGGATTAACTCCTTGCACAGTGCTGGCAGAAATTCCTGCCCAGAACAGGATTTCTCTAGCCACTGAAATGTTTATAATTTGGGCATATGTAACCCTTTACCCGACGAATCGGCCACATCCACCCGCGTAATATGAAAATTCAGCAGTTGAAAAAATATTATTTTTCAAAAAATTTCAACAAAACCATATCATGTGATCCCTCGTTGGAACGAGCTCGTCGAGCTCGTTCCGACGAGGGGTCACATGATATGGTTTTGTTGAAATTTTTTTAAAAATTGTAAAAAATGCTATTTAATATAATAAATTTTGACATCATCTGAATTGGGTAAAAGGTTAATCCAGTTTCCATCCTGTAAATTAAAAGGATTTTTTCACCAATAATTTCTTGAGTAAACTTTAGATAAGTGTTTTCACCAAATATAGTCATGGCTGCTTCAAAGCAGCCATGACTAGATTTGATGAAAAATATCTTAAAATACTCAGCAGATTAAGAGTTAAGTGCCTTGCCCAAGGCTACAATGCTGTTACTGGTGGTCAGGCAAGGACCATGGACATTTTGGTTATAAGTCCAATGCTCTAACCACTGTGCCACCATGCTCCCTGTTAATTTATTAGTCAATTTGTCAATGAAAATTATTCAATTAACAGGAGTAATAGGTTAACAGGGATATGGTCACTTTCCTGAATTCTTGAGAAAAACTGAGCATTTATTCTTTCTAATCCTGTGTGACAGAGCTCGTAGTGGTCTTTCAAACAAGATATAATAGATTAAATGCCTGTATTGGATATATTGAGGCTGGATAAGTCTATAAACAAAGGGAATTTCTTGATTGTCAGCATAATTTCTCAACATATTATTTTATTTATATTTTAGATTATTTATTTAATTAACGGGACTTTGTTCTATAACCTATATCCAATTAAATGGTAAAATTTGTACTGAAGGTGTGGCAAATTTATTTATTTACTTATTTATTGGTGTTTAAGGTTGCATATTTCTGCACAATGACTAATTGTGACAGCTACATGGATATAGTGTCAATTGTCAAATAGTCAATCGTTTATAACCCATATTGCCCAAATTTAGAGACCATTCACCTAAAGCATTGTTTAGGCCCCACAAAGTAGATCTTCTGTTTCTCAGGCCATTATTTGTAAAATTGCATGCGGGCGAGCGTTTTTTTATTTTATTTTTTATTTCTGTAATTATTTCTTTGCCATCAAAAGTTCATATCTTGGTTTATGTTTTAGGCCTCAAAATCTACAGAAAAGCATGGGAGGTGGTGTATTTTGTCCCTTGAGAGCAAGAAGGCTTTGCAATGCTTTAGCATGCTTTAGCATTGCAAAGCCATCTTGCACTCAAGGGACAAATTTATCAATTTTTTTAACTTTGGTAGAATATCAGACATAAATCATTTAATTTGGAATTTTTTCAAGTTTCCATTGGTTATAAAAAGAGAGCATGCGGCAGCCAAAAGGACCATGCAGGAGGGCCTGAGAAACAGATTTTTTATTTTTTTATGCCTTATCGGGTCCTATTTTACCAGTAAAAAAAAGAGAGCTTGTTTAACCCTTTACCCAACGAATCGGCCACATCCACCTGTGTTATATGCAAATTCAGCAGCTGAAAAAATAAATACTATTTTTCAAAAAATTTCAACAAAACCATATCATGTGACCACTCGTTGGAACGAGCTCGTCGAGCTCGTTCCAATGAGGGATCAAATGATATAGTTTTGTTGAAATTTTTTGAAAAATTAAAAAAAAATGATATTTAAAATAATAAATTTTGATATCGTCTGCGTTGGGTAAAAGGTTAACAAAGTAAACAGGCAGTTTCACATCCCGGGGTTCCCATGGGTAAAGGTATGGTAAATGGTTTTGTGTTTGACAGTTATATTCAATTAACAGGGTTATTCAACAAAGAGATATCCAATTAAGTGGGATCCACTGTATTTACATGCTAACTTCATTAAAATATTTAAACTGTCAACTTGGAAGTTTGATGGAATCAGGATACATGTGTACATCAGTTATTCTGATTTAAAAATCTAAATGAGTAAAAAATTTAATTGATCTAGTCTCCATCACATACTGTGACCTCTGAAAACAAGAGCTGAACTTGCCGTAATGTTATCCTGAACTAAAAATCTAAATGAGTGAAAAACCAAACAATTTAATTCATCTGGTCTCCAACACATACTGTGACCTCCACAAACAAAAGTTGAACTTGCTGTAATGTTGACAAAACAATTGCTTTTATACACAGGAACATTTACGTTTTTCAGTATTCTTGGATTTGCTTGATTGCCAGTTTAACCCTTTACCCAACAAATCATCCGCATCCGGCCGCATAATTTGTAATTTGAGCAGTTGAAAAAAATTAATTTTTCAAAAAAATATTTTGACAAAACTATATCATGTGAACCTCATTGGAACGAGCTCGATGAGCTCATTCCAATGAGGGGTCACATGATATGGTTTTGTTGAAATGTTTTTGAAAAATTTTAAAAAATAGTAATTAAAATAATAAATTTTGATATTCTCTGTGTTGGGTAAAGGGTTAATGTGGTATACTTCCTCAAATTGTTCAATTCAAAAACAGTTCAGTAAACATCTGGCCTTTAAATTCTGTTATGCCCTAATTTGGGCACATATACCTTTACCCAACGAATCGCCCGCATCCGCCCGCGTAATATGTAAATTCAGCATTTGAAAAAATATTATTTTTCAAAAAACAGAACCATATCATGTGACCCCTCGTTGGAACGAGCTCGTCGAGCTCGTTCCAACGGGAGGGTCACATGATATGGTTTTGTTGCAATTTTTTGAAAAATTTGAAAAAATGATATTTAAAATAATAAATTTTGATATCGTCTGCGTTGAGTAAAGGGTTAATACCAGAAATAACAGTCTTATCCTGTTATGTTATGCCATGCCTTAAATTGTGTTTCTATGGCCATATCATGATGGAAGTTATTATTCTCAAATGGGGGCGCGGTGGCTCAGTTGGTAGAGGTGCAGGCTGCAAGCCAAGAGGTCCTCGGTTCGAATCCCACCTGTGGCAACCGCGTTGTGTCCTTGGGCAAGACACTTCACCCCCATTGGCCATGTGGGGGCACGGTGACGTTGTGTACTAGGGCGTACTGCACGTCGATGGTACACCTGTCTTCAACCAATGCTAACCCTGCTCGTGTGGAGTTGGTATGTTGGGGAGCTGACAGTTGCTCGCCGTTGCTCGGTGGTTCTCTCCGGGTACTCCGGCTTCCTCCACCCGTAAAACTGTCACGGTCATGGTTAGCCATTGTGCAGAAATATGTGACCTTAAAAACACCAATAAATAAATACATAAATTATTCTCAAATATCGATGAGGCACCGAGATAAGTCAGGAAATAAGCAATCTGTCATTTGCAGAATAAGGTCGTCGGAGGGATGCTGATGCTATCTCATACAGTGGACATCCTCTGGGTACCTCTTTCTGTTTTGGCTTGTGAGCTTGATTCAGATTGAGGTTCACAGAGGGTAAATTTTGGGGACCTCAATTTGCAGACACAGAATTTATATATTTTTCTTAATGTCTTCACACCTGCTCTAATTTGAGCACACCTGTAGGGGTAATCTAAAGGTCTGTAAAGGATCCCAGTCAGCCTGAGTCAGGCACTATCAATCAGACATTTCACCCGAATCAAATAGCAAAACAAGTTAATGAGAGATATTCAAATCAAGTTGAATTTCAAAATAAATCAGGACTGCACCCTGATACGAACTTGACCTGTATAAATAAGCAGCATTTTGTGTTGATACACCTACATACCAAATTTCATCGGGAAAGAAAAAAAAAAGAAAATTTTCTAAATCAAAAAAAGAGGATAACTCTGGCAAAAATTGTCGGGCCGCATCCCGATTCGACCTTGACCTGTATTTTATGTTCATACACCTACATACCAAATTTCATTTGATTTGGCCAACTATAACTAAAGTTATCATCGGGAAACCAAAGTGGGATGGACAGATGAACAGAGGGATGCACACACGGATGGGCACTGGCTATTTTAATAGTTCCTTGAAATTTTTTTTCTATTTTGGATGACAAAATGACAGCCCTGATCACTACTGCTAAGTTGCCATCTTACAGCCGCCGTGGTCAGGTCACTTAGCACGGGGAGGCAATATTTCGACGAACGTAATGAAACACTAATTATAGAAATACTCATCAAAAATTTAATTAATGAAACAAAGGGTACAACCCGGCCCTTCATTAATTACAGTTTTGTTTATAATGATTTTTGCTACCTGGTAAACACATTAGGCACCTGCGAATGTTAAAAAATTTATAGTAATTTATATATTTTTTATACTTACCAATGACCCAGACATAGCTGGTGCTAACTCTTAAAATATAGGGCCAAACACAAATTTTGCCCCCCAATCCCCAAAATTTGCATCTAAAACTAAAGAAAACATGTCCTGAAAGGCCCTCCACACCTCGCCCCCACTGCGCATGCGCAGTGTCAAGGACGTTCCGAAATTGGCGCCATTTATCATTCTAATAACCAGTGCCTGGTAAGCGCTATGTACTCAGCGGGGAGGCAAGAGTTCCCAACTCCTGGGAGGGCCATCCCCGTCTGGGTCATTGGTAAGTATAAAAAATATATAAATTACTATAAATTTTTTAACATTTTTATACTGTACCAATGACCCAGACATAGCTGAATAGTAAAAAGGCTGGAGGGCCAAGGACATAGAGCAAAATGGAATACGCTCAATAAAATAAAATAGAGTCATCCCCTGTAGGGAAAAGAAGTAATAGGCCTTACATGTATCTTTCTTATTTATGATAAATTAGAAAGATACAACACCTTCCAAAAATTGAGCTTCATACATCCATGTACTCTATTAATATCCAATAATCCTTATACTAATAATTTTTAAAGTAAGCCAATAATAAAGTAAGTCTAGAGAATAGAGACTCTTATACTCCTAAAAGTGTGTGAGAATTGCATAATCATGTCCGTTGACATATGCAATATTCAAAAGCTATACTTTAAAAACTAAGACTTGAATGAATTTTATAAACTTAAACTTCTCACTAAACAACCATCCCAATAACAGCTCAGAATTACTAACTCCGGAGGAGGTATCCCCTTGTTTTCATAGTAAAAACAGGTGACCCAAGGGAACACCCTCCCCCCCCCCTTTTTCTTGCCCTGGGTCAAATAGCCCAGAGCGAAGAGGGCAGCCGAACGGAGACACTGCCGAAACAGACAGCCTACCTAGCTATAGTAGCAACTGTTAAGTGAATGACATTCTGAGCAGTAGATAATAGACCTAACAATAGAGGCCTCCAGAAATGGACTCGATATTTCTGAGATAAAATTCATGAATGGATGGCTGAGCGCAATGAGCAGCCTTCAAAAATCTATAATAGCAACACTATTAATGTAAGCCCAAGAAGTAGAAGAACTCTTACTTCAAGAGCCGAAATCTTAAGCACAACTGCTAAGCCAATGATATACCATAAGCAGTACGCTAGTTAATAGAATCGATTAACAATAAAATGGAGCGTAACGTCCTTCTACTAGACATCAAAGACAGAAGAAGCTTACGCCCTTGTAATAAACAGATATCTGTTTATAAATACATAAACTGTATCCGGAAAGAGTAAAGGCCTATGCCCATACGAAGACGGAAGGTCCTTAAAATAATAGGTTCCGGATAATAGGAGCCTAACTCTTATGCAACAATCCAACCTAAATAGTAACGGAAGTATTGATTCCGAAACTATGAAAGTGAAAATCATCCATCGATAGTGCATGAAACTCACTGACTCTACAGTAAAAGAGAAACCAACAGAATTACTGTCTAAAAGGTCAGAATTTGAAAACTACTGTTTCCAGAGGCTCAAATGATTACTTAGCTAAATAAGAACCGAAGTTAAAATCCGTATAGGAATTTAATCTAAAGATTCTAAGTCTATTTATCAAAAAGTTACTAACTGACTTAGATAAAGAGACAAAAGACTCAATTGTAAACTATCGTAGAGTGCATAGGTATGAGGTAACATAAACCTATAACCTAAATAACAACAGGCTGCAGTAGATCTTGTGAAACAAGTATACTAAAAACTAGCAATGCGTAGTATGGAGGGATCAACCATATGAACATAATGATCCCTACACCACGACGGAAGAGCCTCCACTTTAGTCGCATAGAATAGCGAAGAAGAGGATCTCCTATAGTAAGAAATCGCGTCCAAAGCTCGTCCAGTACAGTGCTTACAATGCAATACGGACCACACAACGGAATACATGAAGGTTGCGACCTTGCTGGTTGTGATAAAGATGACACGATTTACCCAGTGAAAAAAGATCCTCACATAGAGGAAGATTTCACGTTAAGATCCACAGTAGACAAGAGAGAAAATTACTCATGATCTCTGTGAAGATAGAGATGCTATCAACAGAAATGTATTGTGGTTGTTTATCTTAGCAATACCTGCTAAAACAACAGCGCCGGAGGATACGCGTATCCTATCATTGCGTCCTATAGATCAATAGAGCGTTGACAGTATTAGCTCAGAGATCTGGACAAGCCAACACATACGTCTGCAATTGATTAGCAAGCTGTGTCATAATAAAACATCATTGGGCGCTCCCATAGATAGCAAATCTGATTAAATACTTGTTTGTTGAGAGTCCATTCTGACAGCAACAAGCGACCCGTAAGAGAACGGGAGTGCGATAAAACAATCAGACGACCCCGAATATGACGGACCAAAACTGAACTTGGTGTACAATAACCAACAGACGGATTCTTTCCATTAAATTGAATAACGGAAACGAAAGAGTGCCTCCCTGGTTCCGGAGATACGCCACTACTGTCGAATTAAAGGACAGGAATTTGGGCATGCATTTCTGAATAATGTTCATGCAATGACATAAAGCAAGCCTAAAAAACATTATTCCGCGGAAGTTAAACTGATAGCTAAAAGACTGCGGAACCCAAAGACCCTGGCACTTCGAATCCGTAGGGATCAGTATATATCCCAATCTGTTAGACTGGCAACCGTCATAACAGCCACACTAGGGTCCGGCAACTGCGGCGGCACTCTCTGAGTCAACCACCGAATGTTTGCCCCAGTCTGAATCTCTTGTAACACTAGATAGACAAGAGAATGTATAAACCAAGCAATTCATGGATTGCCGGAAAGTTGCCGTCGAAGAGAAGCTCCTCCGAGAACGAAGCGACTCTGAGAGAGTTCTTAACCTACTATCCACGCGTGGATGTAGCTAGGGCTGCATCACGTCTAACCAACTCCAATCAGCCACTGAAGGGCGGAGTTATACGTGAACAAAATACTGCCCTCAAAAGAAATTACATTGAGAATAATATCCCGTAAATCTTTTCTTGAAGACGTAATGATAACGCCTCAGTAAGGCGGATTACGTATAATAAAGCGTCTAAGTTAAGTCTACTATACATAATGTCGTTCCCAATATTGAAATTGGAAAAGACATAAACGGCGAAAAAGAATATATGCAGTCTTTAATCACACCGTCTAGACGCATATGAACTCTCAGTATGCCCTGCTCTGCCAAAATAAACTATATGTAAAAAAGATAAAATGGCAGAAATGAGCCACGCGGACAAGAAACTAAACTATCATGCTTAGTAGCAGGCTTGTATATATATATATAATATATAGCGTCGAAAAAATAAAACACATGTTGTAATGACAATATTGGACTGCGTCGGTAAGTCAGGGACAAAGTCCCTGTACCGATCGAAAAATCCGAGTCCAATGACGCTATAAGTCTCTTATCCAAGATCGCAGCAATGAAGTCCGAAAAATAATCACTGGAAGAAATGCCAGAAGATATGAAAGGCATCTTCCGATACTACTAAAGGGAAAACTCGAAATCTATCGAATCCCTTTCGCCATCCTGTCGGACCCTATAAAGCGTTCGGTCGTCCGTAGCTTGATGCAACCGCGGACCGCACCGACCCAGCGCCGTCGGATAATTCCTGATTCGACCGAGAAACCGTCAATTGCTGGGATGCTGCGAAACAACTGTGCTAACTCGGATAGCACGTCCGTCACCGAGGCCTGAGGAGCAGCGGTCTTACGATGCATTGCCGCAGGAAGCTCCGAGATCATTACCCCGTGCATACTTCCAATATGCGAGCGAACGGAGTGTATAGGCCTCGTGTCCCTTGGCTACCGGATGGCGCGACCTATTCGCTGTGGAATCACTGAATGCCGAAACTGATCGGATACTCGAGGTCACGTAGCCAATGTGCGGTCGTGTGCCCTGCTGTGAGGATGAGGAAGCATTAAAGACAGTCTCTCGGACTGTCAATATAACGGAGCGTCCCGAGCAACGGACATATGCTCCGAATGTAAAATATCTGAACCACAACATGCGGTCCCCTATGTTGTTGGCTTCCTCCGATCTGTCCTCAATCTGCCGTCACTGGGTGAGTACTAAAGTAATTAAAGTGCTCGCATCACCCAAATCTCCTTCCTAGACCGCAACGGACGAACCCGGCAGCCGAACCATTCGATGAATGTATGCTACACCGGGTGAGCTAGCGAATGTCATTCCGTAAGCGATAGACATATTCCATGAGCACTTATTGCCGCTAACTCTTCATTAACTATGACGACAGAGGCACACTTTTGAAAGACATCTCCATAACTCTTCGAACAAGAAACCAGAAATGCTTGGATAGCAAGCATAAAATAATAATATATATAGCGTCGTTCAATAATTCGAAAGTTTGTGTGACATTATTGGACTATGTCGGAACTGAGGGACGATGTCCCTGAACCGAACCAAAAATTTCTAAGTCCACCGACGCTATCAGTTTCTTATCCGGCATCGCAGCATATGTTGTTCCGAAAGGGAAAGCTTGAAATCCACCGAATCCCTTTCGGTATCCCGTCGGACCGGATGAAACTTTCGGACGTCCGTACCCGCTTCCGCGGAGCGTCCCGACCCAGCATCGTCGGATAAAATATATGCGACAGATTCAGTTGATGCTGGGATGCTGCGATAAACTGTGCTATTAAGGAAAGCACGTCCGTTCCCGAGGCCTGTGCAGTAGCGGACTTACGATGCATTGCCGCTGGAAGCTCCGTGTACGTTGACTCCCGCACACTTCCTATGCGAACGTCCGGAGTCTGCAGGCCTCGAGTCCCCGGCTACCGACCCAGCGCTGTCGGATAATTCTCGATCCGACACCGTTTCTGTCGGCTGCTGGGATGCTGCGATAAGCTGTGCTATGTGCACAAGAATGTCCGGCGTCGAGACCTGCGGAGGCGCAGTCTATCGGTGCTTCGCCGAGGGCAGCTCCGCATCAGATGGCTCCCGCATACTTCCTATGCGAACGTCCGGAGTCCATCGGTCTCGAATCCCTGGCTGCCGGATGGTGTGACCTGGTCGCCGAAGAATCCTTGATCGGCGAAGCTGGTAATATATCGGCGGTCACGCAGCCAAGGTGCGGTCGTGTGCGCTGATGAGAAGAGGAAGCCTTAGCAGTCTCAGCGGACTGCCTATACAACGGAGCGTCCCGAGCGACGGACGTATGCTCCGCTAACGACACATTTGTACCACAACATCTGGGGCCAGATGTTGTTGAACGAGAGAGGGGCCTCTCTCGCTTGCCGTCCGGATGGACCGGAACGAGCTATGAACCGGACTAAAAAGGCTTCCTCCGTTCTCCCTCCGATCCGCCGTCACTGGGTGTGCATTAAGTTAATTTTATAGTGCTCGCATCACCCCAAAATTCCTTCTAGACCGCAACGGACGAACCCGGCTGCCGAACCATTCGGTGAATGGACGCTACACCGGGCGAGCTAGCGGACGTCAAAGGCCGTCGAACCTACTAGGGTCCTCTTAGGCAATTGGCGTATTACATGAGCACTTTTCCGCTAGCCCTTCATTAATTGTGACGACGGAGGCACACTGTTGGAAGACATCACAGATACATCACCCTAATCTTGATCGTCTGAAATAGAAATTGATAAAGTAGAGTGACCCTGCGGGGAAAGGACCGGAGTGTCCAAATCCCCAACAACATACCGTGACATACGCTTCCCATATTGTCATCGAAATCATACGATACAGAACAGGAGTTAATGCGAGTACACTGACCACATATAGAATGATAATAAGGTCAGAGGAAGACTTCCTCCTAAAACAATTGATCAATATCCTTTCAATGAGAAAAGAAAACAAGTCCTGGTACTCGCACTAACCCCTGGCAATCAAATACATAATAATAATATGATCCATTAATATAGAAAAAATAATTGAAATCAAAATATTTTGAAAAAATATTTTTTCAGAACAGCCCAAGTTTCTGAAAAGTAACGTTGAGCCCCAATGGATCCCAAGCCTAAGTGTGGACAAAAATTTTAAAAATATTTTAAACAATTTATTCAACACTTACGAACAATAATAATGTATCTAGATATGATTAAAATAACATAAAGATATTATTATTTAGAAATCCCCCCCTCACACAGAGGGCTGTTGTAAATGTAAACAATGAGTGTAAAAACACTAAAATAAGACTCCAGGCACGCAGGCCCGAAATCAGTTACCAAAAATACACCATCTGATGCAAAACAGAGACTTCCAGGGAAGAAACTGCAGAACATCAGATGGTAGATGCAGAACACAACGCCTAAACACCCGTAGGTGAAGACGTAAACATGGGGAAAGAACAGAATTCATTCTGTTATTAAGCTAAAACTCCCAAGAAATTTTAGTAATAATAATTACAGAAAACTATGCCAAAAGCATGGGAGAATAGCAAGGGGGAACTTAAAGGACAGGGAGAGAGGAAAAACACTTGAAAAAACAGTGTAACTAAATAATCAGAATGACAACAAAATGGCTGCTGCCTTGAAAATAGGTAACTTAACATAATTTCATTAAAAAATTTTAAGTTACAGCCCTGATAATATTCTGTCACACATTCTTTTCCTCTCCTCCTTTTCTATCCTCCTTAGAATCACCATTTCACTAATATTTATGTGTCTGGCATCATTTAAACTGAGATTTAAAAGCACAAAGATCAGTCAGATGTTAACTGATGAAGGGCCAAACTTAGAATGATAAATGGCGCCAATTTCGGAACGTCCTTGACACTGCGCATGCGCAGTGGGGGCGAGGTGTGGAGGGCCTTTCAGGACATGTTTTCTTTAGTTTTAGATGCAAATTTTGGGGATTGGGGGGCAAAATTTGTGTTTGGCCCTATATTTTAAGAGTTAGCACCAGCTATGTCTGGGTCATTGGTACAGTATAAAAATCCTAATTTTCGGCTCGATTCGAACACCAAATCGAATCTTAACCCTTTACCCAACGAATTGCCCACATCTGCCCATGTAATATGCAAATTCAGCAGCTGAAAAAATATTATTTTTCGAAAAATTTCAACAAAACCATATCATGTGACCTCATCGAGCTCGTTCCAAAGAGGGGTCACATGATATGGTTTTGTTGCAATTTTTTTGAAAAAATTTAAAAAATGATATTTAAAATAATACATTTTGAAATCGTCTGCATTGGGTAAAGGGTTAAGGAAGATTCGAATCTGAATCAAATCCAACATTGTGTTAAATACCTAGTAAAGTGAGCAAATTGTACGAATTTTCATGACGCAACAAAAAACGAATATAATATTGGGAGTGCCAGTGTAAATATACCATTTTATCTTATACCTGTTGAAGATATAGCCCATGTGTTATAGATTATCTATAACACATACCCGTATGTCATATAGATTGGAGAACGGACTATGGTCTTTTTCTATATTATAATATAATGATGACATTCGCAAAATTGTTCATAAATCGTGTCAAATCTGGTGAAATTGATTATCAAACACATTTTTGTCATAAATCATAAGAATTGAGGCGTAAGTATATTTTCTTTAATTGTTTTCCCAGTTACAAGGCCACTTTCTAAGGGGAACTGTACTCTATCATTCACTTGAATTTGTAGCCTTGTTACGCACCAACAGCTTTTCCGGGCACATCACATGTATTCATGCCCAACAAGAGAAAGCAGTGAACTCCACTCCAGATGAGTCGACATTTTGACACAAAATCATCCCCAAAACCCGTTTAATGAAAGTGTCAATGACACTGTAGCTCAACTTGTCAAGACAAAGACATGTACACGTATAGTATGTGACACAGCAATGACAAAAATCTAGGTAATGACCTGATAACAAAGGTATGTTCGGAATCTGAATTTGGATACTGAGTAAACCGCGTTTTCGCGTATTTTAACACAGGGGGAGCTGTTGATGTTTTTATATGCGCAAGGCGGAGTTGCCGCAAACTGCATCGATGGCGGCCTGACTACTGGCATTCCAATCCACAATAGTACGTGGGAAAAAGGAATTTTTAAATTCTGTTGTTGTTGTTCTGTAAACTGCCAGCTTGGTGTTGTTATTGCTTCTATAAAGTATTGTAACGGTCTGTACATAAATACTGACCGTTGCCTGTAACAAATGTATAGGTAAAGTATTGTAAAGGTGGGTGACAGTCAGATGCTAAACTAGAAAAGAAATCTTTTGAGTCCCAGAGTGGGTCTGACTGAACCCCAAAATATTTGTTCTCATAGCACAGTGATAACAAAGGCACCCCAAAACACATTCGTTCCTGTCCCAAGGTGAAAACAAAGGTACCCAAGAAGTTTTGTGAAGATCAGTTCATAAATACGAGCTGTATAGAACTTGTGACAAAAAACTGATTGGACCTAATTTCGGTACAAAATAGCCACAGCTGGCAGCCATCTTGAATTTTGGACTGTACCTAGAAACACTCATTTTCGTCCCAAGGTGATAACAAAGGTACCCAAGAAGTTTTGTGAAGATCGGTTCAAATACAGCCTCTACCCTGAGCCGTATTGACATGTGTGCTTACATTGTGTATGTAGCACTGAATAAATCAAAGTTCATCTAATTTGCATAATTTCTGCACAAAAAAAAACCCCTTACAATATGTGATGTATTCCATGTTACTAAACATTCATACAAAAATTTATTCAAATCAGAACTTTCATACAGAAGTTCTGTACAAAAGACTGATTGCACTAATTTTGGTACAAAATGGCTGCTGGTGGCCATCTTGAATTTCGGACCACACCCAAAAATACTAGCTCTCATCCCACGGTGATAACAAAGGTACCCAAGAAGTTTCGTAAAGATTGGTTCATAAATATCGCCTCTAGTCTGAGCTGTATAGAAGTTGTGTACAAAAAACTGATTAGACCTAATTTCGGTATAAAATGGCCACTGGCAGCCATCTTGAATTTTGGACCGCACCCAGAAACACTCGTTCTCGTCCCAAGGTGATAACAAAGGTACCCAAGACATTTCGTGAAGATCAGTTCATAAATACAGACTCTAGTCTGAGCCGTATTGATATGTGTACTTACTGTGTGTAAGTCGCACTGAAAAAATCAAAGTTCATCTAATTTGCATAATTTCTGCACGAGAAAAAAACCTGTATTATATGTGATGTATCCCATGGTACTAAACATTCACACAAAAAATTATTAAAATAAGCGCTTTTATATGGAAGTTCTGCGCAAAAATCTGATTGCACCTAATTTTGTACAAAATGGCTGCCATCGGCCATCTTGAATTTCAGACCGGACCCCAAAACACTCGTTCTCGTCCCACGGTGATACCAATAGTACCCAAGACGTTTCGTAAAGATCGGTTCATAAATACGGCCTCTAGCCCGAGCCGTATTGACATTTGCACTTACAGTGCTGAAAGTTACACCAAAAAACATCAAAATTAGTCTAATTTGCACAATTTATGCACGACAAAAAAACCTGTATTATATGTGATGTATCCCATGGTACTAAACATTCATACAAAAAATTATTCAAATCAGAGTTTTCATATGGAAGTTCTGTACAAAAAAAAATTTCTGCATCGTCGGTACAAAATGGCTGCTGACAGCCATCTTGAATTTCGGACTGCACCCAAAAACACTCGTTCTCGTCCCACGGTCATAACAAAGGTACCCAAGAAGTTTCGTCAAGATTGGTTCATAAATACAGCCTCTAGCCCGAGCCATAGCAGTTTGGCACTTACAGCTCTGAAAGTAACACTGAATAAATCAAAGTCAGTCTAATTTGCATAATTTACGCACGAGAAAAAAACCCGTATTATATGTGATGTATCCCATGGTACTAAACATTTATACAAAACTTTATTCAAATCAGAACTTTCATACAGAAGTTCTGTACAAAAAACTGATTTTTGCATCATCGGTACAAAATGGCCGCTGGCAGCCATCTTGAATTTTGGACCACACCTAAAAACACTCGTTCCCGTCCCAGGATCATAACAAAGGTACACAAGAAGTTTCGTAAAGATCGGTTCATAAATACGACCTCTAGCTCGAGCCATAGCCAATTGCTGATGTACGGACAGACGGACGACGGGCCATGACAATAGCTCAAGTTTGACTTCGTCAAAGTTGAGCTAAAAATGCAGAAAAGAACAAAAATGGTCGGTATAAGATAAATACAACAATACCATAGTGTGTTTTGATATGTTTGATATCTCAACTCGTTGAAAGTGAGTTTTTTTGCTCAGCAAGCCTCGCAAAAAAAACTCACTTTCAACTCATTGCGATATTGTATTATCGTATATATAAGATGGTTAATATGTTTATCGGTACAAGCATGTGAGTATTATGCAATCAATGATCATTATCAATCCAAATGGAATATATCGCAACAAAATGATAAGAAGTTTAACTCCACATTCTCACTTCCATTATATTGTTGCAGCAAACAGAACACGATCATACTGAACATTCTTTACATACATATTTTTTGTCAACCTCTCGTGTATTGAACGGAGAACGAACTTCCGGCATTTTAACTTTCTTATTTTGGATTCCTTAGGCTTTCAATTAATAGTCACAGTGTGAGCACGTGCTCATGTCATGACCTAATATTCATGTTAATAAATTGATTAATGCATACGAGCATGTGAGTTCCAAGGAATTGTGAGTCACATTTGTTTTTATTATTATATTTTAATTCTGCGTCGATTTAAAGATAACAGTTGCCATCTCAACAAGTACAGATTATAATTCTATCAAGACAAACAAAAGTGTTCTTGTATCTGGTTATTATATTACGATCATGTATTAGTTTTTGACAACTATATTGGAGGGAATTCATCAACATTGTAGTAATAACTATAACAAAACTGTGCCATGGATTCAAAATTTTGAATACCCATCGATTGATATACGAATTGAAACAAATCTCATAGAAGATTTGAATCTGAATCGAATATCGAAGCCTCGCAGGGGTCTAAAACAGTTGTATGGACATCACTGGCTACACATGGATTACGACCAGTCCATGGGTGATTATACTGTACAAACACAAGTATTGGCGTAGGAGAAAGTTTGTAAAATTTCCTGTACCAAGCCCCATAAGGATTAATAAAAGATTTGGAATGTGTCCATTTGATCTACTGTGTGACCAGACCTTTTTTTCTATTAGTGTTTAAAGGTCACAGACTCACTTTCATACGCATCATGATCATAACATAATACATATAATGTTAAGTTTAGCCAATCATTTATATCCCAATTTAGAAGCATTACAGTACAAGTCAAAATAAGTTGTAGCATAACTGCAATAAACTAAGTATATGGGGTGCGGTTGCAGTAACCGGTTCTCGTCAAATCACCGAAGTTAAGCAATGTCGAGCCCGGTCAGTCCTTGGATGGGTGACCGTCTGAGTGATAAATTCGGACTCCCGTGTTGTGTCCTTGGTCAAGGCACTTAACCACGATTGTCCACATGGGCGCATGATGATGCTGTGTACTAAGGCATACTGCACGTCAATGGTGCGCATGTCTTCAACCAATCTAACCCTGCTTGTGCTGCACTGCGGAGTTACAATGTTGGGGAGCTGACAGTTGCTCGTTGTTGCCCGGTGGTTCTCTCCGGGTACTCCGGCTTCCTCCACCCGTAAAACTGCCACTGTCTTGATTAGCCATTGTGCATAAGTATGTGACCTTAAATACCAATAAATAAATAAATAACTAAGTATACTACTGCTCCTGCACTGATAAGATCAGAATCTGACATCATTTTCTGGAAAGCTCTCACTGAGAGTGTCCATCTGACATCATTTTCAGTGAGAGCTTTCCAGAAAATGATGTCCGATTCTGATCTTATCAGTGTAGGAAGAGAAAGATACACAGTTTATAATGGTTATCCTACAACTTATTTTGACTTGTACTGTAGTTACTGGGTCATATTTTACCTGTAAATAAGCACTGTTCAACTTCCCGGGGTTCAGACCGTTATGTTACTTTAGATATTATTTTATGTCTCAGTTAAAGATATTCCAGTGAATAAGTATTTAATTTATCTTGAAAAGCTAAAGATTAACACAACAAGAGCACACGTATCGCTGAAGCAATGTCCCCTATCGGACTAATGAGCATTAATAATTATACAAATGTTATAACCTAGATGTGATCAGCATGAATTCCATTTACTTATTTATTATTTATTTATTTATTGATGTTTGAGTTCACATATTTATGCACAATGGCTAATCATGGCCGTGACAGTTTTACGGGTGGAGGAAGCCTGAGTACCCGGAGAGAACCACCGATCAACGACAAGCAGATGCCAGCTCCCCAACATCGTAACTCCCCACTGCAGCACAGGCAGGGTTAGATTGGTTGAAAACATGCGAACCATCGACGTGCAGTACGCCTTAGTACACGGCGTAATCGTGCCTCCACGTGGGCAATGGAGATGAAGTGTCTTGCCCAAGGACACAGCGCTCCCATGAATTCCGTCAAGGCATTTCCAAAAGAAGTCAGGAAAACTGACATTTTGGCGCCTTTCCATATTTCCAAGGGCCATAACTCACACAAGAATAATACAATCAGCATGAAACTCAAACTTGATCTGTAAGTCATTCTATAGTAGGTTACCAAGAATGAAATCATTAGGTTGAAGCATTTCCAAAAAAAGTCTGGAAAACTAAAGTATGACTGACAGACTGACTGACAGATGGACAGAGTGCAAATGAAACTTGATTTGTAAGTCATCGTTCTATAGTAGGTTACCAAAAATGAAATCATTCCATTGAAGCGTTTCCAAAAAAAGTCTGGAAAACTGATATTTTGGCGCTTTTCCATATTTCCAAGGGCCATAACTCACACAAGAATAAGGCAATCAGCATGAAACTCAAACTTGATCTGTAAATCATCGTTCTATAGTAGGTTACCAAAAATGAAATCATTCCGTTGAAGCATTTCCAAAAAAAGTCCGGAAAACTGATATTTTGGCACTTTTCCATATTTCCAAGAGCCATAACTCACACAATAATAATGCAATCAGCATGAAACTCAAACTTGATCTGTAAGGCATTGTTCTAAGTTTACCAAAAATGAAATCATTCCGTTCAAGCGTTTCCCAAAAAAGTCCGGAAAACTGATATTTTGGTGCTTTTCCATATTTCCAAGGGCCGTAACTCACACAAGAATAATGCAATCAGCATGAAACACAAACTTGATCTGTAAGTCATCGTTCTATAGTAGTTTACCAAAAATGAAATCATTCCGTTGAAGCGTTTCCAAAAACAGTCCGGAAAACTAAAGTGTGACTGACAGACTGACGGATGGACAGAGTGCAAACCTATAGTCCCCGCCGGCGATGCCGGTAGGGGACTAATAAGAGGATTTCAGGACTGGTTTACCACAACAAACAAGAACTGCACCACTTTACCACAGTTTACCCAGGGAATCCGAGTAGCTGGAGAAAGGGCTGCTGCACTGTAACCGTACTGCTGCAGACAAAAAACCTACCCTTGGCCTGTCAGCTTTTATATGCCGTGTTGGATTTCTTCTTATTTCAAGAACAGATGATTTCTTGTGCTACGCTTCATTTAATGCAAAAAATCAGTATGGAATTGCTGCATTCGATTCTCTGCGGAACTGAAACATGTATTACGTCCCACAAAGTTGATCTATTTCTCAGACAGGCCTTTAGATTAACCCAATTTCACTGTAACTGTTTACAGGTGTGCCCAAATTAGAGAAGACATGAGGACATCCAAGAAAAATACATAAATTCTCTCTACCTCTTCTACCTTTGAGAATAACTTCCATCATAATAGGGCTATTTAAACACAAAGAAAGTCATGGCAATAAAACATAACTGGATAAGGCCGTTATATCTGGTTTCAATGTGCCGTAATTAAGTCAAAAGGGCGTGCCAAAAATAAATGAATTTAAAGGCCTGTCAGGCCATTTTTTTGTAAAATTGCATGTGGGCGGGCATTGTTTTATTTTATTTTTAATTTTTGTTTTGTTTTATGTTTCAGGCCTCATAATCTACAGATTAGAATGGGTGGTGGTGTATTCTGTCCCTTGAGTGCAAGAAGGCTTTGCAATGCTTTAGCATTGCAAAGTCTTGTTGCACTCAAGGGACAAATTTATCAATTTTATTAACTTGGGTAAAATATCAGACATAAAACATTTAATTTTTATTTAAGTTTACATTGGTTATAAAAAGAGAGCATGCGGCAGCCCAAAGGACCATGCGGGAGGGCCTGAGAAACAGATTTTTAACTTTTTTAGGCCTCATAAAGTAACAGGCATAGTCCCCCGAAAATCTTCAAAGATTTATTGCTTGACATTCTCTGTTCAATTCATTGTCTTTAATATGAGGTACACTATGAAAAAGTAAGTTTTCATTGTCGCTTATTTTTAAAATTACTGAATTTTTAAATTTTGAACCTTCTCTAATACTGAAGTTGCAAGTGAAAGCTAAAAAGATAATTCCTGTAATTACGGATATAAAGCAGAAAGAACACAGAATTAACCCTTTACCAAATGCTAATACCTTTCCAGTTAGCACTAATCACAAATATCTCCTTACAAATATTATTTTAACAATTTTGACCTTAAAAACATATCTTATGACCCTCAATGGAACATTCTTCTTGAGCTCTGAGGGGTCATGAGCTATGTTGTCAGGCAAAAAAAGAAAATTTTTAGGGCCCCCACAAAGTAAATCTTAACTGTTTCTCAGGCCACTTTTTTTAAAATTGCATGTGGGTGGGCATTTTTTTATTTTATTTTTTTAATTATTTCTTTGCCATCAGACATGTTAGGTCTCACTATTTTAGAGGGAGACTCACTATTTTCCAGTATAAATATTTGTTAAAACGAGGCTAAAATTGGTATTTTTAACAGAATCTCACAATCAATGTCATTAAATTTTACTCTTTGAGCCATTTAAAAAGAGAAATCTCACTATTTTTGCTCAGAAATTTCACTATTTTACAATTCATCAGCATAACAGTTCTGTGCCTCATAATCTTCAAAATAGCATGAGTGGTGGTGTATTTTGTCCCTTGAGTGCAAAAAGGCTTTGCAATGCAAAGCCTTGTTGCACTCAATACCAAAATTCATCAATTTATTAACATGTGTAAAATATTTTAATTTTTTAAGTTTGCATTGGTTATAAAAAGTGAGCATGCGGCTACGGATCTGCGAATCACAAATTTCTTTTCAAATCGAATCGAATCGTGTCTCTGATATCGACATCGAATCGAATCCCGAACCGAATCTTAAAAGACAAGTTATTTCATATTGCATCAAACGGAAGTTACGGAACACTGTGATGACCCTTACGCGACGGAGTGAACACCTTAAACACCAATAACTAAATATTCTCTGTAGCACCGTCGCTGAAACAGCTAGGCCTATTGTCCATAGTTTTAGTTTTTGAAGGCCTAACTTGTTACTATTCACATTCTTAAGAACGTGAATAGTAACAAGTTAAGACTTCAAAAACCAAAACTGTGGATAATGTTCTGGGCCAAATTCACACCTTACCTAACAATTGAACATTGTCAATTACTCAAATAAATAGGAATTGAGCCTACGTGAATGAATTTTCTAATGACAGTTTTATCCTATTTTGTTGGAAATGTAACAAATTGAAGTTAGTACGAGAGATTCGAAAAAATCGAATCCTGAGACTGATTTGGGATCGATCTCAAAGCATACGTATGGTATCGATATCGAATTGAATCTCGAATATTCACAGGACCCTACATGCGGCAGGCAAAAGGACCATGCAGGAGGGCCTGAGAAACAGATTTTTAACTTTTTTTAGGCCAAGCTGGACAACATTTTGTCCTGCAAGTGTCAACCATTGTGCAAGGTAAAGGGTTAATAAAAGAGAAATGAGAACTGTGTTAGCTGGATTCAAATTCATCAAACTCTAAGTATCCCTGCAACACAGATGGAAGATGGAGTGATTTAACTGCCTCTGTCTTCAATGAATTTGTTCCCATGCTCCTTAGAATGGTTTGTCGACACAGTTGCTTCAATGATGATGGCCCGGAAGTGATCATTCTGACAATATTCAGGCAACCATGACTAACAGTGGAAGACTTCTCAAGATCAGGCAAGACTGTCTTCAAGAAATTAATGACATCAATACAGAGAGAGCATGCAAAGAGCTGTAATACTACCTCACAATGTGTGTGTATGCTATGTTCAATAGGGTTGCAGGGACTGCAAGAACCAAGAGTTGAACTTGATCTAAAATCACTGTTCACAAGCAAAAGTAATTTTACACACTCAAGACCTTCATTTCCAACGGCAAACCATAGCGGAAGTGTTGCTGAATCATCAGCTATGTTAGGATCGGCACCATACAAGAGAAGCAACTTTATGAAATCAGGTTCTTTTTTCCATACTGCATCGTTCAAAGGAGTCATACCATGCAGTCCACGAATATTGGTTGAACAACCAGCATCTAGTAACAGTTTTGTGGTCGAGAGTCGTTTATTGGCCACCGCACTAAACAAAGGAGTGCATCCATCGCGGTTCCGGCTATCGATGTTCATTCCTTGCTGAATTAATTTTTGACAGTATGTGTTATTACCACCTGATGCACAATAATGCAGTAGAGTATTTTGATTGGTTGGCATCACATTCATGTTGGCATTGTTCTCCAATAGAAAATCTAAGATATCATTTTGACAATGTACAGCAGCTACATGTAATGGAGTACACCCCATTGAGTCCTGTGCATTGACATTAACACCAGCCTGTAACAGCTGCTTACAACATGAAAGTTTACCTCTCTCTGAAGCCAAATGCAGAGCTGTTCTTTTGTTATAGGTAGCCATGTATACATTACATTTACGACCAAGAAGCAATTCTACAACAGTTTCATGTCCATTTAATGAACCCATCATCAGAGGAGTTACTTTTCGAATATCTTGGGCATCAATCTCAGCACCATGGTCAAGCAGAATTCCACAGCACTGATCAAAGCCATGTTGTGCTGATAGATGAAGTGCTGTTGTTGCACTATGATTCATCTTGTTCACATCACATCCTTGCAACAAGTACTGTCTCAGAAGCTCTGTGTAGCCTTTCTCTGATGCACAAAGAAGTGGTGTGTTACCAAATGTGTCCTCGCACTCCAAATCAGCTTGATGGTCGAGTAAGTAGCGACAGATTTCTAAATGACCGCATTCTGTTGCACAGTGTAGAGCCGTTCTCTCATGAAATCCACGCCTATGAACTGATGCCCCATGTGCCAAAAGAAGCTTTACAACAGAGAAGTGACCATTTAATGAAGCAAAAATCAATGGAGTATCATCATCGAGATTTTCAGCATTTACGATAGCTCCTTCATTTATAAGAATCTCGCAAGTTTTAAGATATCCCTCAGCAGCAGAAAAATGTAGGGGCATGTTTCCATTAGGTCCACCAGGTAAATTGACTGAACTTCCCCATATCAGCAAGGTCTCCACAACTTTTACGTAGCCATGTTTTGCTGCAACTGTTAAAGGTGTATAAGAATGTTGGTGAATATCGGGATGGATTCCTGCCTCAAGGACTGCTGAGACGCATTCACTGTATCCCATCTTGCAACTGTAAAAGAGACATTTCTCGAGACATTCGTTGTCTATACTCTCAGTTTGGATTAACCGACGAATATGTCTATTGTCATTCAGCTCTATTAGATTTAGCAGCCTGAAAAAAAAAATATTACACACATTATAAATACCTCTTTACAAGTACAGTAGAACCTGTCTTGAGAGACCACCCCATTTGCCGAGCAAAAGTGGTCTCTCAAGACAGAATATTTGTTGCAGAAATGGAGAATTATAGATAAAAGTACATGAACTGAAAAACTTCACGGTTGGGCTGATGTCCTGGTTACATTTTTGAACTATTGATTTCTGTACACACTGCATTGATCTTAACTGGCTGAGTTGCAATGAGGGTACCAGAACAAAAGCCATCTTTTCCTTTTCAGTCATACGCATATATTGTTTGTATAAATGTTTTATTACAAATTATTGGAGAGTGCCAACAGGCACTCTCCAATAATTTTTAATAAAACATATTTTGAATAACAAATTCAGACCACCAAAAAAATCTAATCCTCAACCTGTTTAATGATTTTAATACTCTGAAATTGCCAAAAATTGATTTTCCGGTCTCTCAAAACAGGTGAAAAACTGAGTTTTTGCCACAGTTTTGTGATCCCTCAAGACAGGTGGTCTCTCAAGACAGGTGGTCTCTCATGACAGGTCCATTATAGAGTGAAACCAATTGATACATGGCCATAGTGGTCTCTCAAGACAGGTGGTCTCTCAAGGCAGGTGGTCTCTCATGACAGGTTCATTATAGAGTGAAACCAATTGGTACATGGCCATAGTGGTCTCTCAAGACAGGTGGTCTCTCATGACAGGTCCATTATAGAGTAAAACCAATCGGTACATGGCCATAGTGGTCTCTCAAGACAGGTGGTCTCTCACGACAGTGGTCTCTCAAGACAGGTTTTACTGTACTGTACAGTCACCGTGGACCGGTTGTAATCTATGCATGGACAGTGATGTCTACGCATGTGTTTACCAGGTAATAAAAATCATCAGCAAAATTTTAATTAATGAAGCACCGGATTGTACCCAAATTTACGAGTGTAACAGGACGCATTTATTTTAATGATAATGAGCATATTTCAATGGCAATCTCCCATCTTCACATGGAAAAGTTCTTTTCCTAAGATTAATTATTTATTTATTTATTGGTGTTTAAGGTCACATATTTTTGTACAATGACTAATCATGACTACAACATGAGTATCAACTCAAGACAAGGGGTGAGCGTTAATAAGCCATGTTGCACATTTTAGAGAGGGTTTGCACCTCCCAAGTATTGGTGACTGGGTCCTATTTTACCAGTAAAACAGAGCCTGTTTACCGCAGTGAACAGGCACTGCTTCACTTCCCGGGGTTCCCACGGGGGTTTCCTAAGATAAGTATGAAAACCCAAACGTGCTTCAATCTCGTCTTTATTTTCTGAATAACTCGCATTATTACCTCTACCTTCCCCAGCATCAACACCCTCCTCTTCACTGCCATTACCAGTCTCCTCTGCTTTTAGCAGAGGAGACTGGTGACAGCAGTGAAGAGGGTGTTGATGCTGGAGGAGGTAGTGAACAGTGATACCAGTAATTCTGAAAATGAAGGTGAGTTTGAACTTTGAATCAGGTGAAAAAAATCTTGCTGTTGAAAGGGAGGGTTTGTGGGGGGTGTCCTCCAGAACTGGTTGAGAGCTACAATGATTTGTTGAAAATGATTCGTCAAGAATCAGGACTGTAAAAATTTCAGGAGTGGAAGGGTTGACGAAATCATACACAGTTTCAATTCAGAAAACTTCAGTTCAATACACAAACTAATGCCATGCTTCATTCCCTGTTCCCCGGGTATTGGGGACGGCTTTCGGAACCAGGAATCCGGGAATTCCAATTTCCTGGGATTAAACCCTAGTTTTGAGAGATATTAACTATTCACAGGCCTCGATTTGTTTGGTTTTCCATTGCAAAATGCAAAGCAAAAATCGTGAGCTGCAATGCAATAGCTACAGTTAAAACTAGAAATCCTGTCATGAAATGCGCACAAATGGCACGTTGATCTGCGCGTTAATCTATGCGTTATGACCATTGTAAGGCTATCAGATTATGTACATATCGCCTGTGCACAAGCAATGTTTCAGCCAATGGACCTCCAGGTAACCCGGAGGTCCATTGGCCAAAACATTGCCTGTGTTTGCTATGAGTAACCAGGAGAACCTGCCATGCTTTGGATGCCATTTGATATGGCAATTGCAAGCAATTGCTATGCGCAATTAAGCCTAGATAAGCGCGCATTTCGTGACAGGACTTCTAGTTTTAACTGTAGAATTGGTTAGCAGTTTTTTTTATTTACTTCAGGATAAAATGTTAGAACACAAAATATTCTCACAGTCTTTGAATTGGTTGGTATGATGTATAGGGGCACAAAGTGTGTAAAAACTTTTTTATCAACTACCATATGTAGCTTGTAGAGTGCATATAGCTGGGGCTGTCACGATTAATCGATTACTCGATTGTCGATCGGCCATGCCAAAATCGATTACTATTTTTTGTTGTCAACGAATCGCTAAATTTTACCCATTTTTAGATGTTTAATAATTTAAAAAAAAATTGAATGAAAAAACTATTGTTGCTAAAGGTAAAAGATCAAGAACGTCGACGTTAAACCTCAAGAAGTCGTTAGAAGCATTTGTCGTTCAGTTACATCAAAGCTTTGATGTTCTGAACTTTTGAACTGTCAGTGTAATAATCAAGACCAGTCGGCAGTTGCGAACTTCGCCAACTGACAACTGGTCTTGATTATTACACTGACGGTTCAAAAGTTCAGAACATCAAAGCTTTGAATGTACCTAAAAGAGCATCATCTTCATTGTTTACTTGAGGTTAGTCAGCTAACTTGAACTTCATTTTTAACGACTTCAAAGAGAGGGAGAGGGGGGGGTCATCTAGGTATGATTAACTGATTATTATCGATTATTTGCAATGATTAATCGACTCCTAAATTAAAAAATCGTGACAGCCCTACATATAGCTTCTGATTGGTGGCTGGGGGAATCCCAATTGTGTCAAACCATAATGTCTTGGACACACATTTACATATTTCTGGGACGTTTAAACAGGTGTCTCATGAAACTGAAAGTACAATATGTCACTTTTCATGTGTTCTAGAGGACACACACAATGATAACATAGGATATAATTAGATGAATTTGTGGGTATATTAAAGATGGGGTCAACCTAAATCAAAGCAACAGACTGTTTACCTGGTCTCCTAATGCACTTGAATACTAGTGAGTAACAGAATAAAATAATTTCTCTTCATTCACTTGGAAAACTGACTTTCAAAGTAAGACTAAGTTACAATCCCAGTATTCCAAACTTGGGACTTAAAGGCCGTAATTAAATTTTTTATTTTTGTATGTCCTTCAAGGATGTACCAACCTAAAGAAATAAATTACGACCTTCAAGACCAAGTTTGGACTACAATCCCAGATGCCAGGAAATTACGTATTTGAGGTCAAGTTTTAAAAATTTTCTCACACTGAATCAAATCATGGTTTGCTTGGAGGGACCATGGACCCTCAACCTGGGCTACAGAAAAGTTGCTAAAGAAGTTTCGGAAAACAAATCGAAGCCTGATTCATTATCTGCTGGTAGGTTCCATAACTGTCCTCAAAGTTATAAAACAATCTAAATTGCAATGCACTAATACTTTAACCCTTTACCCAACGCAGACAATATCAAAAGTTATTATTTTAAATATCATTTTTTTTAATTTTTCAAAAAATTTCAACAAAACCATATCATGTGACCCCTTGTTGGAACGAGCTCGTTGAGCTCGTTCCAACGAGGGGTCACATGATATGGTTTTGTTGAAATTTTTTGAAAAATAATATTTTTTCAATTGCTGAATTTGCATATTATGCAGGCGGATGTGGGCGATTCGTTGGGTAAAGGGTTAAGTTGAAGTACTTTCATCAGCACAAATGTGAAATATGTATAAAATTAGACCATAAAATAAATTTTTGGAGTAAAACGTATACATACACCACCAAAAAATTATTTTACCCGTCTTTCCATTTTGAGGCAAATCATCGCTCTTGCACGCTATTAACTGCAATTTTTACTTTTTGTGAGTAGACAACGGCCATGTAACTAACAGGCAACTAACCCTTACCTAATGAATTGGCTCCATCCACTGCATAATGTAAAATTTGTGCTGTAAAAAACAATTCAAACAAGGCCACCGCCAGGCATGGGATATGTTCGGACAGCAAGTTCTTACATTGGACATATTTCCAGACAACAAATTTTCAAAGTAAAAAAAATGGCCATAACTCAGCCACAACTGGTCGAACTGAACCCAAATTCGAACTTCACCTGCGTATTCTTGAGACAAACCCATGTATGAAATCTGGTGTTGATTCAATAACTCAAACTGAAGTTATCAGCCGGACATCCAATTTTCAAAGTCCAAAAAATGAAAAAAGGGCCATAACTCAGCAAAAATTGGTTGGACTGAACCCAAATTCGAACTTGACCTGCATATTGAGACAAATCTATGTACAAACTGAAGTTATTAACTTATCCAGACACCAAATTTCCAAAGTGGCGAAATTGAGTGGAAAAGCATAAAAAAGGAGGCATACAGTTAAAACTAGAAGTCCTGTCACGAACTGTGCGCTTATCTAGGCTTAATTGCACATAGGAATTGCACGCAATTGCCATATCGAATGGCACCCAAAGCATGGCAAGTTCTCCTTGTTACCCATAGCAAACACAATCAATGTTCTGCCAATGGACCTCCGGGTTACCCGGAGGTCCACTGGCTGGAACTTTGCTTGTGCACAGGCCGTATATGCAGAACTTGATAGCCTTACCATCGCCATAACGCGTAGATTAACGCACAAATCGACATGCTATTTGTGCGCATTTCAGGACAGGACTTCTAGTTTTAACTGTAAGTGACTGTCCAACAAAAATTATCAGATCCAACCGATATTTGGAATTCACCTACTCATTGGGGTAAGGGATGTATACACCAAATTTGGTTTTGATTTGATGACCCAAACTTTACATATCACTCTGGATAGACGGACAGATGGATGCACACATGCACGCAGCTGATTACAATAGTCCTCCAACAAAATGTCGGTGGACAAAAAGTTAAACAAAATCATATCATGTGACCCCTCATTGGAATTAGGGCTGTCACGATTTTTCAATTTAGGAATCGATTAATCGTCGCAAATAATCGATTAATCGTACCTAGATGACCCCCACCCCTCTCCCTCTCTTTGAAGTCGATAAAAATGAAGTTCAAGTCAGCTGACCTACCTCAAGTAAACAATGAAGACGATCAACTTTTAGGTACATTCAAAGCTTTGATGTTCTGAACTTTTGAACCGTCAGTGTAATAATCAAGACCGGTCGGCAGTTGCGAACTTCGCAACTGCCGACCGGTCTTGATTATTACACTGACGGTTCAAAGATTCAGAACATCAAAGCTTTGATGAACGTACCTGGAAGACAAATGCTTCCAATGGCCTCTTGGGGTTTAACATCGATGTTCTTAACTCAATACCTTCAGAAACAATAGTTTTTTCATTAAATTTTCTTTCAATTATTAAACATCTAAAACGGGATACAATTTACCGATTATTCGACAAAGAAAAATACTAATCGATTTCACCATGACCGATCAACAATCGATTAATCGATTGATCGTGACAGCCCTAACTGGAATGAGCTCAGTCCAATGGGCTGTGATTTCTAGTCAACAGGTAGCCAAGACTTCACTAGAAATCAATGCTGAGCAGCTGGACATGTACAAGTTGTAGTCTAGTGGGAACTTTAGGACAACTGTCCCTTTTAAAGGTGTAACAAAACTGAAATAAAAATCAGCCATATTTTTCATGAAAATGAACACCTCAACTGCTATCAAGCCTCAACAAGGTCTTATAAATAGAAAATGTATAAAAATTTGAAACTACCGACGGTTTCGATATTAAATAAATTGATTTGGATTAATTTTTTTCGATTTCCGGGTGATAAAGTGGAGCCCACTTAATTGGATATCTCTTAACTGAATAACCCTGTTAATTGAATATAATTTTATGAGGCTTCCACAAATTTTTGACTTATCTATTGGAAAGCTCTCTTATTAAGATATTTCCAATATCCAGTGGAGCCGACTTAATTGGATATCTCTTAATTATATATCCTGTTAACTGAATATAATTTCCAACACAAAACCATTTACCATACCTCCAGTACAAATTTGCCCTGTTAACTGAATATTTTACAGACTAAACTCCTGTTAACTGAATAAAAAATCATGCAACCTGTCAAGAAATTACTCTGACTCTCTGCAATTTTCCTTTGTTTATAGACCTATTTGGCCTCAGTACATCCAATACAGGCATTTAATCTATTATATCTTGTTTGACAGAGCTCACTGAGCTCTGTCAAACAAGATATAATAGTATAAATACTAAGTTTATGTGTAGAATACAGGAAAGTGACACAATCCCTGTTAATTGAATATTCCTGTTAATTGAATAATTTTTCATTGGCAAAGTGGCTATTCAATTAACAGGGGTTCTCACTGTATTGGTATCGGCTCGGTTTTTTGGTATACTGCCCATGTCTAGCACAATGGCTAATTATGACTGCAACATGTAGATAAAGTCACATTTAGTCAATCGTTTGTACTCTTGTTACCCATTTTTGAGGCGTTTCTACCCCGAGCATTGGTGACCTGGGTCCTATTTTACCAGTAACACAGAGCTTCTTTACCACAGTAACAAGCACTGCTTCAGTTCCTGGGGTTCCTGTGGGGGATGGTGTACTATTACCCAGAATAACTGTGTATATTTTTGTTTACACAGAATAGCAACAGTTGCTGCATGTTAATTGTACATACAGTAAAAACCTGTCTTGAGAGACCACTGTCTTGAGAGACCACCTGTCTTGAGCAGTATACAGGAATTCTCAAGGGGGCGGGGGGGGGGGGGGGGGGGGGGGGGGCGAATCTTGCAGATGCCGAAGGCATCTGCCGCAAGTGCCGAAGACACAAGCTTTTGTAGGGGGGGGTCTGGGGGGGGGGGGGGGGGGGGGGGGGGGGGGGGGGGGGGGTTCTCCCACCCATAAATTTTTTTGAAATGAGCGACCCAAATGGGGCATTCTGGTGGCTTCTGGGTGGAAATCCTCTTGAATTTTTGAACGGCTAATTAACAAGAATTTCAAATTCTGTCATACGTTCAAGACAGAATTAGAAAATTTGAAATATGCTCTTCAGATCCGTTTACCATAATATTTGGTGTTTTGGACACACTGTTTACAGTCATAACCAACTTAAACCTCAGGAGAAACATTGCGATCTGCCAGCGTTTGAAAGTTTTCAGCAGTCAGCCCTCTAGGCTTAGGTACCCCATGACTATGCCAATTAAGATCCTGACCCATAATTGGCATAGCCATGGGGTACCTGAGGCTAGGGGCATGTAACACCTCAAAATCATGCTGTGTCGGTGACGCTATAAATGAAAGCGACCAGTAGATATATTTTGCATAATTTCAACGGTATATTTGTTTTCCATAGCGAATGGTGATGGAGGAAATAAATGTCGTTGTATGTTTTTACTTCAATTCATGTATTGTCCCCAAATGAAATCCTGGCTATGCCTTACATCCGAGACAAGCACGAGCTAAAGGGGGGGTGGAGGGGGGGGGGGGGGCGACCGCCCCCACTGCCCCCCCCCCCCCCCCCCCCCCCTCTGTATCCGCCATTGGTCTTGAGAGACCACATCTACCAGGCAGCGATTGGTTTTACTCTATAATGGACCTGCTATGAGAGACCACCTGTCTTGAGAGACCACCTGTCTTGAGAGACCACTGTGACCTGGTACCAACTTGTATTTTTATGCCAAAATAGACCTGTCTTGAGAGACCGCCCCTTTGAAGACTGAAAGCATGACAAAAAACTTTCTACCTGTTCTGGAATTGGAAAATCCATTGTGGTTATACTAACATAATTAAAAGTATTAAAAAGCTCTTAATTAGGTTTCAATTGCTAACTCATTACAGATTGAGATATTTTTATAAGACCCCTGTGAAAAGATTAGGATTATTGCTGAAATAAACAATTTCATACATACCTGAAATGTGACAGATAGGAATAAAAATAAATTTGGTTGAAAATCTTTTTGTAACAAATTGAAATGGACTGTTATAAAAATTATAAAAATAAATTAGTGTTGAAAAATCTTCAAGAATGGATTTTTGTAATTACTTTGTAGTTGTTCTTTTTTATGAAGTTTTTTGTAACAAATTGAAATGGACTGTTATAAAAATTATAAAAATAAATTAGTGTTGAAAATCTTCAATGAAGATTTTCAACACTAATTTATTTTTATAACAGTCCATTTCAATTTGTTACAAAAACTTCATAAAAAAGAACAACTACAAAGTAATTACAAAAATCCATTCTTCTCCATTTCTGAATTTTGTGGTTGGCTATTCACATGACTTGAGAAAACCTGAAACCTGTTATGAGAGACCACCTGTCTTGAGAGACCACTTTGTGTGGCCCAAGGGGCGGTCTCTCAAGACAGGTTCCACTGTAATCCATGTTAATCTCATTTGTAGTGCCGAAACGGTTAGACAGATAACCAGCTTGCAACCGGTTATCGGTGCAACTGGTTGGAAAAAGGCAGGTCAACCCCGGATAACCGCTATACATATAGTTTATGGAACAGCATCGGGAAAATAAATAGTATTTGACCACGAGATATTAGAATTCTTTTGATGACACAAGCATTGTCAAAACTACCCAAATATTTATCAAACATTTGTCAATTTACAATGATGTGTAGTCGATGTAACATGAAAGGGTTTATGGTGTTGGAATGTTGAATGAACAGTTATTTTGGTCGCTTGGGATGTCAAGTCGTGTATCAAACTGCTAACAGTCAAGTGCACTGCAGGTTGTTTTCTGCAGGGGCAGCGTTGAGCATGTGCCTGTCAGGTTAGGTCTAGTTTTGCCTACAGTGTAATTTCGCCTACAACAAAATAGTTTTTTTTTTAAAAGTGTCGGCGAAAGCGAACTAAATTAACTAGGGGGGATTGGCGGTAATTACCTGATGAACCTCCAGAAAATGGAGTTGTCCTGTTTTTACATCACTCACTGACAATATGCCAATAAGTTCCTGTTAAACTTATGACAACGTGTGGAGTCTGAGATGGCTCCAGTTCAAGCAATTTTTGCTGAGGAAATTTCTAGTGTTCTAAGAGAATTGTGGAATCATCAGAGCAATATAGGACCAAGAACTAACAACCATCTCGAGGGATGGCATTGCCACTTAAACAAGACTGTTCACCGTTCTCATCCTAACATATTTTCATTTGTGAGTGTTCTCCAAAAGCTGGAAAAGGTGCAGAGAAACAAACTTAGTCAGTATATGTATGGGGCGTGTCCCCCTCCCCGGAAGAGAGTGTATCGTGAACTTGACCAGAGACTTCAAAGACTTAAGGATCAGTTAGCTGTCGGTCAGAAAACTTCTATAGAGTTTTTTGATTCAGCAGCACGTTTAGTGAAACTTGGTTAAGGCCACACAAAGTAGATCTTCTGTTTCTCAGGCCATTATTTGTGAAATTGCATGCGGGCGAGCGTTTTTTTATTTTATTTTTTATTTCAGTAATTTCTTTTTTGCCATCAAAAGTTTATGTTCTTGGTTCAAGTTTTAGGCCTCATAATCTACAGAATAGCATGGGTGGTGGTGTATTTCATCCCTTGAGTGCAAGAAGGCTTTGCAATGCTAAAGCATTGCAAAGCCTTCTTGCACTCAAGGGACAAATTCATCAATTTTTTCAACTTGGGTAAAATATCAGACATAAACCATTTAATTTTTATTTTTTTAAAGTTTAAATTGGTTATAAAACGAGAGCATGCAGCAGGCAAAAGGACCATGCTAGAGGGCCTGAGAAACAGATTTTTTATTTTTTCAGGCCTTAATGAAATTATTATTAATCCTATATTATTAAGGCTATATCCAAGTAATACTAATATTTTTTTAGTCAAAACTATTATATGATGTATATTATGCCTATGCAGTTCCGATATTAATCGAATTTCATTCCCAAGAAATGTTGAACAAAAAATATTAGTGGGTAAATCCATTTTCTGTAGGTACAACAGGTAATTACTGCTGATCCCCCAAGCCAATTTAGTTCAAATTCGCCTACACTTTTACAAAAACCATTTTGTAGGCGAAAATGCACTGTAGGCGAAACTAGACGCCACCACCTGTCAGTGTAACATTTTCTTCTACAGATAAATTTGACATTCTTCTCTTTGATGGTGTGTTGTTACCGGTAATTGCTGATTACAATGCTGAAAAATATTAAATCCCTCAGTGTGTGTAATGGTGCTTTCAGGATAAATTGACTTGTTTGGTACTTTACAAACATGTTTCAGAAAAACCATGTTTTGATTTTACTGAACTGTTTAAAAGTATGAACGTATGTCATAAAGAGAGAATATGGAATGAGTGTTTTTTCTCATATAATATTTATGAAACGAGTCTAAGAATTTTCTGTTTTGGCGAGCCTTTGGCGAGCCCAAACAGAAAATTCGGACGAGTTTCATAAATATTATATGAGAAAAACACTCATTCCATATTCTATTTATGATATGACACACACACACACACACACACACACACAAATTAGCCACTTAGTATGACTTTTTACACAATCACCTAACTTGAGTTGCAGACGGCACTTGGAAAAAACATCCTCGTAAAACTAAAAATTTTCATATTTTGGTTCCAAAACATAGGTTATGACCCCTCATTGGAACGACCTCATTCCAATGAGGGGTCATAACCTATGTTTTGGAAGCAAAAAGTGAAAATATAAAAAAAAAATGAATGGCGTTTTTCTTGTAGGTAAAAGATAAATACAATATAACCCACCCTAAATAGGAAAGATAACGTAAATTCTCCCTACTGAAATTATGCAAATGTGACCCAGTTGTATTTTGTTTAGCCAATCAAATTGTCCAGTTTTGAAATTGACCAATGAAAGCTCCCAACTCTAATTATGCAAATTATGAAAATGTGGCCCAGTTGTATTTTGTTCAGCCAATCAAATTGTCTAGTTTTGAAATTGACCAAGGCTTTATTTATGACTGATTAATATGAAAACAAAATATCAAATGTTTTAAAGTGAACAAAACGGACGAGTCATATGATAAAATAATTTCTAACGACCCCCTTTTCATGATTCACAACATATTCCCACCAGAAATTTCATTGTGAGGAATAGGTAAATGTAAATGTGGAACTGTTTGTGACTTTTGTCTTAGCAATGAACAGAAAAAGATATTCAAAAAATTAGGATTATATATTCCCTCTTTGATCATATCAAATTCAAGCCACTCAAGGTAAAAGGCTCTTTGTTAATACAGTTAACTAATAACTATGTCTAACTACAATTTACAAACTGGTTGGAAAATTCTTATCTAATATCAATGACATTTGTCCCTCACTCACAACAAATTGTTTCTGGTGTGCTGCATGCCGTGCGCCTGTGATTTTCAAATGGCAAGGCCTGTTTTTGTGACCGGTCAATTCAGGGTGACCACTGTTACGATGTATCATCACTATTATGTGGGACCATTGCAGTCATATAAATTGTTAAAGATCGTTTGCACACTGGCGATTCTCGTTGGAACTCGATGGTGTTCGTTTGTATACATTTTGTAGAAGTCAGGTGGCAGTGTTTTGAACTGTTTTCTTGCCATTCCTTACTGATTTTGCATTGTAGAGAATGCAATAATACCAGCGGTTACAATTAATGGATATCCAGTTGAAATCCAGTTATGCCCAATGTATAACCCGTTACAAAAATGTGCCAACCGTTTCAGCACTACTCAAATGTACAGTACGAGGAGAGTGTATTATCACTAAATAAGCATAAGCAGCACAAGCAAAGTTTCAGCCAATGGACCTCCGGGTTAAACCCGGAGGTCCATTGACTGAAACATTGCTTGTGTTTTTGTCGATATGTACAAAATTTGAAAGTTATAGCTTGGGTGATAACTCCACTCTGCGGGTGATTTTGTCACAATCCACTCTCCACGTACTGTAGTAGAGATGGCCAGTTCGGTATTGTTTCGTTATTTTTATAGGCATATACCACGATATCAGTTTGGTATTCGGTATCTGACTTGACTGAGATACGACAATAGTACCAAAGGGGAAATCACACGACGAAAATACAGAATAAGTAGTTCTTGTATCATTCTACCAGTGCCACAAATTCCATTGCCGATGAACTCAACATCGACATTCTTTTGACAACACAAATCATATCTACAGTAATTTTGTGACTTGTTCCAAACACACCTTAACCATGAAAGGTATATTTCAGGTTTTTACAATCTCAAAGCATGTTCTCTTAACATGAAATCATTGGGAGGTCCTGCTGGCAATAACCAAAACACCTGGTCAATGATTTCTTGTCATGTCTTGGCTGCCTTAACAGGCAGCCAAGAGTGGACTAGAGATCACTGCTAAGCAACTGGACATGTACAGGTTGTAGTCTAGTGGGAATTCAGGGCAACTGCCTAGGCCCTTATGAATCAACAAAACTGAAAAGAAAATCAGTCACTTCTTTTATGACAATGAACACTTCAACTCCTACCAAGCCTCAACAAGGCCTTATAAATAGAAAATGTAGGAAAATTTGAAAATACAGATGGTTTTGGTATTCAATGATTGGTTCGGTTTTTCGGTATTGCCATGATTTCAGTATTGGTTCAGTTTTTCCATATATTACCCATCTCTAACATGCAGATCTGATAAAAAAAACTTGTCGTCTTGTTATTATACAATGGAACCCTGTTAACTGAATAGCCATTTGCCAATGAAAATTATTCAATTAACAGGAGTATTCACTTAACAGGGATTGTCACTTTCCAGAATTCTAGAGATAAACTTAGCATTTATTCTATTATATCTTGTTTGACAGAGCTCCATGAGCTCCGTCAAACAAGATATAATAGATTAAATGCCTGTACTGAATGTACTGAGGCCAAATAGGCCTATAAACAAAGGAAAACTAGGGAGAGTCCAGGTAATATCTCGACAGGTTACAAGATTTTTTTATTTTTTATTCAATTAACAGGAGTTAACTCTATAACCTATATTTAATCCACAGCTACCTAATATTTCTTTTGTTCTCAGTCATGAAAACAAGCCCTATAAAATAACACCAAGTACGGTTTTGATGAGAACAGCTCAGTAAAACAGTATCAATATCTGGATATTGGGACAGTTTTGAAACAGTCCCAATATCTAGATATTTGTACGATTGTCACGGTACTGTAATCATAACCATTCAAAAGTAAAGATGCTGTAAAGGAGGTGTGAAAAACTTTCTAACACATGAATTATCGACAAGCTTTTCTCGACATAGCTACTGAATTGAGTGCGCATCGTGTCCAAATTATAATGTACATTTTAATTTTTTGTTGCTTTTAATAACCAACAGCCCTGATAACCTAAAAAGGACTCCTGTGGAAACCTCGGAAGTGAAGCAGTGCTTGTTTGCTGTGGTAAACAAGGTCAGTTTTACTGGTAAAATAGGACCTGGTCACCAGTGCCCGGGGTAGAAGTCCCCTAAAATGGGCAGCATGGGTGTAAACGATTGGCCAAACTTGACTTTAAACCTTTTCTTGTGGTCACAATTAGACATAGCTGCAGAAAAGTGACCTTAAACACCAGTAAATAAATAAATAACCTAAAAAACCCGCCCTTTTTCAAATATTAAGACGGCAATCAGGCACCACCACCTGCCACCTCTTCTTCAGATAAAAAAAAGAATTATTCTTCCAAATGCTTTAAAAATGAAAGATTATTAAATTTATCAGCAGCACTTTCGATGAGGGATTGAATAAGTGTTCCACCCTTGAGCTGAGACACTTCGAAGCCACAGATCTGTTCACAATATCTGAACTCCTAATGCGTGTCATAACTTCAATAGACTTTCTAGCAAGCAAACAATGGGTTATGCCCATTTTGTTTTTCGGGGGTAGAGCAAGCAAAAAGTGTTTCAAAATGTGGTTTTACTCGTGTCAAACTTTCTAAAATATAATTTTTTTTACTTTTGTTAACATTGAGGGGCTGTGGATTAAATCACATATATCACATATATCACTATTTTGTGTACTATATGGGTAAATAATTGTACAGTTGTGCAATATTGGAGGACACCTGCACAACTGTACAATTATTTACCCATATAGTACACAAAATAGTGATATATCTATTACACAATTGACAGGTCAAATTTGTACTGGAGGTATTGTAAATGGGTTTGTGTTGGGAAATTATATTCAATTAACAGGGAAATACAATTAAGAGATATCCAATTAAGTGGGCTCCAGTATATTGGAAATATCTTAAGAGAGCTTTCCAATAGAAAAGTCAAGAATTTGTGGGAACTTCGTAAAATTATATCAACTTACATGGAGTTTCAAGAAATTGTGTTGATCATTATGTCAGGCACAAGTGAGTTAGTTGTTGCCAATCAATCATGCAAATTTTGCCTGTCCAGTTTCTCGATTTTGAGGGAGCATGGTGGCTCAGTAGGTAGAAGTGCAGGCTGCAAGCCGAGAGGTCCACAGTTTGAATCCCACCTGCGGCAACCGTGTTGTGTCCTTGGGCAAGACACTTCATCTCCACTGCCCGTGTGGGGGCACGGTGACGTTGTGTACTAAGGTGCACTGCACGTCGATGGTGCACTTGTCTTCAAGCAATGCTAACCCTGCTTGTGTGGAGTTCGTATGTTGGGGAGCTGACAGTTGCTCGCCATTGCTCGGTGGTTTTCTCCGGGTACTCCGGCTTCCTCCACTCGTAAAGCTGTCGTGGTCATGATTAGCCATTGTGCATAAATATGTGACCTTAAACACCAATAAATAAATAAATAATCTCGATTTTGAAAATGACGGATGCACTGTATATAATACTGCTCGCTACCATTTGAAGTGAAGCACACTATTGTTGAGTCCCGACATCGGGAAAAAGTTTTCAAGAAAAACATCAATGAACATCTACACTGGTGCACATTAAGTAGGGATTCCAAAAATATTACCCAGTTTTTCGAATAATATTTCACAGCAATAATTAAATTTATTTGAGTTTGGTATCCTACATGAAATGCAACTTCAATGGAACAATCAATCGTAAGTCAATCAGTTGATTCTCCATGGAATGCATGAGCAAAAAGACAGAGAATAGCTTTACTCTAATTCTTCAGCTACATGGCCAAAGCCGGCTCCCATAGGCAGCCCAAATATTAACCCAGGCTCTTGATTTGAACGAAGTTGAATATGACCTCCCTAGAGATGTTGTATATCAAATATGAAAGCATTCTGACTGTTGGACCTGAAGAAGAAAATTTTTAAAGAAACTTCGTCATATTGCATTAAGTTAAAATTTGTGCTACCACAGCAAGGCCAAATATTAACCCACGGACCTGATTTGAACAAACTTGAATCTGACCCCCCAGAGATGTTGTATACCAAATATGAAAGCATTCTGACTAGTGGATCTGAAGACGATTTTTAAAGAAATTTCCTCATATTGCACTAAGTTAAAATTCGGGCTACCATAGGGAGCCCAAATATTAACCCAGGGAACCAATTTGAACAAACTTGAATCTGACTCCCCTAGAGATGTTGTAAACCAAATATGAAAGGATTCTGACAGGTGAATCTGAAGAAGAAGATTTTTGAAGAAATTCTCTCATATTGTACTAAGTTAAATTTCAGGTTCCCATATGGAGCCCAAATATTAATCCAGGCACTCAAATTGAACAAACTTGAATCTGACCCCCCTAGACACGTTGTATACCAAATATGAAAGCATTCTGACTGGTGGATCTGAAGAAGAAGATTTTTTAAGACATTTCCTCATATTGCAATATGTTAAAATTTGGGCAACCATAGCGAGCCCAAATATATACCTGGGGACCCGATTTGAACAAACTTGAATCTGACCTCCCTAGAAATATTGTATACCAAACATGAAAGCATTCTGTCTGGTGGATCTGAAGAAGATTTTTTAAAATTATCCCCCATATTGAACTAAGTTAAAATTTGGGCTTCTAAAGGAAGCCCAAATATTAACCTAGGGACATGGTTTGAACAATCTTGAATCTGCCCCCATAACAAAGATGTATACCAAACATTAAAAGATTCTGACAGGTGGTTCTGAAGAAGAAGGTTTTTAAAGAATATTCCCCATATGGCCCTAAGTTTAAAATTCAGGCTCCTGTATTGAGCCCAAATATGAACCAATGGTCTTCATCATTTTAACACACTTATAATTGACCTCCCTATGGATGTTGTATACTGAATATCAAAAGATTCTGACTATCGGTTCTGGAGAAATGATTTTGCTTAATTTTTGCAAATATGCTGACTCAGCATTTTTTCGATGCCCTCTACAGAACACCGTAACATAACCTATGGCAATTTTTTTTTTACTATTCAATTCTACTGGTCCTAAGGATGCTTCATACCAAATAACAGTTCTCTGTTCTGTGTGGTTTGGGAAATATGGGAGCTTGAAAATATTTCTATTTTTAGCTCCTGGTATTCCCGTGGGGATGCAGGAATTTTTTTTTTTTGCACGAGTCAAGTACTTATGACCCAATAATATCACATACCAAATTTCGTGCAAATTGGACCATAGATTCAGAAAACAGAAATTTGGGGTGGGGCCAAAAATCTTACCCCTCCCATTACAAAGCCAAATATTGCTTCACGAACTTCGTTTGAACAAACGTGAATCTACACCTCAAAAGAAAGCTCCACAACAAATATCAAAAGTCATTCTACCCACTGGTTCATGAGAAGAAGATTTTAAAAATATTTTGGAGCATTTTCCCCCACCCCCCTCCATATGGGGCCTGGGCATGTTGGGTTGAACAAAAATGCAATGCCCCTTCGGGACTATCACTCACATAAACTTTCACTTGAATTGTCCCAGTGGTTTGGGAGGAGAAGACCACCAAAACATGGTGTTGACGGACAATGGACAACAGACGGAGAGATATGGGATTAGCTGAGCTTGACTTTGTCAAGATGAGCTAAAAACTGTATTGTGCAACCCCCTCGTTGGACCAGGCTCAACAAGCTCCTTCCAATGAGGGGTCACATATGATTTTGTTGAATTTAAAAAAAAAATTTCTACTGTGCAACTTGTATATTACGTGGTGGATGCAACTGCTTCGTTATTTCACGTAGGGGTTAATCTCTCTCTCTCTCGCAAGGTTAAACTGAGGCACGCTATTGTCTACTCGCAAAAAGTAAAAATTGCAGGTGCAATGTCATCGGCTCATACAAAAGTGACAACCTTTTCAAAATAGAAAGGCTGGCCTGTCATTGACCCTAACAGGTTGTTTATTTGATGGCTTGATTATAATCAGATAAGATTCTGACCATCGATACCATGCTTACCTTGAGTTTAATCAAAAAAATAGCCTGTATAGACAATCATATACTTATCTGTTACATTCTCCTGATTTGACATCTAACTGTTTGGCATGTTGTGGGTTTTTTCTTCTGGTGTCCAACAATTTTACTGATGGGGGAAGCTGGAGTACATGGACAGAACCACTGAGAAGCGGAAAACTGTCAGACTCCACAACTTACTAACTCTGCACAAGCAGGGTCAGCATTCAGTACCTTAGTGCACTATGCCCACACGAGGGGTGCGGTGGCGTCGCGGTAACCGGTTCTCATCAGAAAACCGAAGTTAAGCAAGGTCGAGCGCAGTTAGTAGTTGGATGGGTGACCATTTCAGCGACTGATTCGTGCTCCCGCGTTGTGTCCTTGGGCAAGGCACTTAACCCTGATTGCCTACATGGGGGCACGATGATGCTGAGTACTAACGCGTACTGCACGTCGATGGTGCGCATGTCTACAACCAATCTAACCCTGCCTGTGCCGCGGTGCAGAGTTCAGAGTTACGATGTTGGAGAGCTGGCAGCTGCTCGTCGTTGCTCGGTGGTTCTCTCCGGGTACTACGGCTTCCTCCACCCGTGAAACTGTCACCGACATGATATGACCCTGGCTGTTAATGTGTCGTTAAACCCTAATAAAAAAAATTTTAAAAATGCCCAAACGAGGGCAATCAGGATTAAGTGCCTTGGCTCAAGGACACAATGCAGGTTTTGGTTTGAAGTCCAATTAAAAACTGCATGCTTTGATAGGTGCGACTAATTGTAAAATGCAGTGCATTTTATTAATGAGCACAACTACTGTAATGTACAGTACAAGCCAAAATAAGTTGTAGGATAACCACTATAAACCATGTATCTTTTTCTTCCTACACTGATAAGATCAAAATCTGACATCATTTTCTGGAAAGCTCTCAGTGAGAGCTTTCCAGAAAATGAGGTCAGATTCTGATCTTATCAGTGCAGGAGCAGCAGTATACTTAGTTTATTGCAGTTATGCTACAACTTATCTTGATTTGTACTGTAGGCACATCATTTAGTACCACCAATTTGGGTGAATTAAAGATCTGGGCCTTTGTTTGAGGTGGGCACACTTGCACTCATGCCCAAAAATGTTGAAAAATGGGTTAAAAAAATCATGCCGTGACAAAGTTTTGTGCCATAAATGAAGACCCAGTTTTAAAATGGCTTTAAACCAAAAGAATGATTTTGTATTAAAAACTTGAGTTGGGCAAAATTTACTGCAATAATTGCCAAATCTGTTTTTCCCAGAATCAATTAAGTCGCTACTAAAATGAATGCATATTAAACAGTGTATTGTTTCATTGAAATGTGCATTGGGGAGTTGAATCTGATCATGTTCCAGAAAAACTGAATTGTAGCCTCTGTAATGAAACAAACAGGCCGGGCATTCTTAAAAATGCAGGAGGGCTAAAAATCGCTCTCCTCACATAGCCTTGGGGAGCAATTAGCTCTCCTCAAGCCTACAAAAGCTAAAAGTGGCAAACTGAAATTTTATTATTAATGAATTCTGCCCAGTGAGCTTTGTACATTTTATTTGGTGCTGCTAACAAGATAGTCTCTGTGAAACAGCTACACTGCCCCTCCCACACCTCCGGGCCTAGAAGGCCCGGAGGTGTGGGAGGGGCAGTGTGTCCATTTTGCAGAGACCGCTAACAAAGCAGAGATCTGAAAACCTGCTGGTTGTAGGAACAGGCTGTTGTGGTAATCATTATTTTCTAAGGCTAGGAGGGCTATTTTTCGCTCTCCTCAATTTTTTTAAAACGAGCAGTAGGCGAGCGAATAAATCGCTCTCCTGAAAATGCCAGGCCTGAACAAACATATTTATTTGTCACTTGGAGTCCTTTAATCTGCTTCATCCAAGCAAAAACAGTGTTTGAACTTTGAGATACAGCTGAAATGGTTAAAGGGTTTTCTTGATCGACTAATCACATAGATTAATCTTGGTTAACCAATTAATCACTTGCCATAATAGAAATAGGTAGCTGAATAATTGCCATATTGTTGAAACGGCATTGATAATTTACAGCATAAACCCTTTACCCAACATAACAGGCAAGTGCTATATACAAACATCTCCATTCATATTTTACTGTTTTCAATTTTTGTCTCCAAAAGATACAGTTAAAACTAGAAGTCCTGTCATGAATTGTGCGCTTATCTAGGCTTAATTGCGCATAGGAATTGTGCGCAATTGCTATATCGAATGGCATCCAAAGCGCGGCAGGTTCTCCTGGTTACTCATAGCAAACACAGGCAATGTTTCTGCCAATGGACCGCCGGTGTTACCCGGAGGTCCATTGGCTGAAACTTTGCTTGTGCACAGGGAAAATGTACAGAATTTGATAGCCTTACTATGGTCATAACACGTAAATTAACGCGCTAACCGACGTGCTATTTGTGCACATTTCATGACAAGACTTCTAGTTTTAACTGTAGCTTATGACCCCTCAGTGGAACGAGCTCGTTTAAAGCCATTTTTAAACTGTGTCTTCATTTGTGGCACAAAATTTTGTCATGGCATGATTTTTTGCACTCGTTTTTCAACATTTTTGAGAATCAGTACTATTGTGCCAATCTCAAACAAAGGCCTAGATGTTTAATTCCAAAAATAAACTTTACATTTATTCTGTTATATCTTGTTGTGCTCATTCCAATGAAGTGTCAGAAGCTAGGTTTTTAATACAAAAATTGAAAACATGACTTGCATGCTTTATTCTGTTTCATATAATTGATGAGAGTCAGTGTGACAATTTTAGCCTCTTTTGGAGAAAGTTTGTTCCTTTGTTAACCCGAATAATACCGTAGTTCAAAAGTAACGGTTAATCGATCGATTACTTTTTTGTTCGATCAAGACATTAATCATTGGTTAATTGATTCATTGGTTAACCATTTCAGCTCCAGTTTGAGGTACTTTTATACTGGATAATGATAGAATTACCTGAACCCTCACTGCCAACACTTAGAAACAATGCCAGACATAACGCTTAGTACATAGTCACCCAATACAACTTTCACATTACATTTACAGAGCCCTAAAATGGTCTCCATAATAGCTACACACTCTATCTATAAATGCCTCAGATTCACTCGTAAAACACTGAATTTTGCAAACTTTTCTTGGGGTGGGAGACCCAGTCCTAACTAGGATGCTCCACCTGTTACCTCCTCCTCCCACTTCCCTTCAATGTGTTTTGATAATAATCCACTATCCGTGTACTGAATATTTCCCTTCTTTCAGTGAACATCGTAACATACTTTTGCCTGCTTGATCATACAGTATGGCTGTTGGATATCTGAAGCACATTTGGCCACGAGTTGCCTGAAATATTATTTTATCAACTCTGGGACAAATACAGTAGCAGACTTCCAGGAACCACTGGTGCCTGCTGTCAACTCTAGGAGTTGATTTCATATATTTTCCGTGTTCTATACAACACAACCTTCATTTTGATGCATAATTTGTGTATACTTAATTTGAATTTATGGAATATCAGAGGTGTGAATTTCAAAGTAAACAAATTTATCTAACTTATATAGCACCTTAATAACTTCCTCTTTAGACTGTCGTCAGGCAGTCAAACCCATACCCACCAGCTCCTGAGGAGCAGATGATCCCCAAGTGAAACAGAATGAGAGATATCTGTGTGAGAGCCGAAGTTCAAACTTCTTGCAGAAAAAGTGACAGACCAAAAGATCTGAGTTGGCTGGGTGGTTCGTAAATAGCTTTATGTCTGTATATTTCAATTCCTCCAATGAAAGTGCATATTTATGTGTTTAAAGATTGCGGTTTTACGAACACAGATTATGAGTGGAATTTGGTGTCGTTCAGGGATCAGATCAGGATGACTGTTCTCCATTGGACAGACACTTGTGCAATTTTCGCCAAAGCCGTTTACTTGCAATTATTAGTGTCTCTTTTGATGTGGACGGTATTGTATTTGAAGGATGACTCCCAACAATGCCGTTTTAATCACAGCCTTTAGATGGATTGTTTTCAGACATTCGTTTCTCAAAACGCCCACCCTGAGAGTGACACTGAGCGGGGTCAAGTGACAAGACTGTAGCACGAAATTGGGTTACTCGTATAATTATTCCTAGATTTCTCCGCTTGCACACAAATAGCATTATTCATAGAAAGTATACGTCGTAGACAGACCTCGATAAAACCGACTGCTCCGTTGACAGATCCATTTTTAATCCCCTACTACGAAAAGAAATCCCAAATTTTCTTCTGAAATGCAAAAAATTTACATCTGTCAAAGGACTTTTCCATTTTTAAAGTTTAAAGGGGGCGTAATTCACACCATATAATTATTTGACATCGTGGAGTGAATTTAATCCCCACAGTTAATGTTATGGGTGAAGTATGTTAAAAAGAGAATTAAATAGCAGTCATTTTCTACAAAACGTGATGTAATATAAAGAAGAAAACAAGATTTCAATAAATCCGAAAATCGTCAAGCGTATCAAGGGAAATAACTCTTTCTTGCATAAATTATGATGAAATGAACTGGGCGGTTGCTTTTCGCCAAAGGCTCGTCATCACTCGGAATGGACTTTCCAATGCGAAAATCAAGATAACGGAATTCCAGAATAAATAAACAAGTTAAAAAACCAGACAAGACATAAAGCGAAAGTTATGTAAGATTATTACGAGAAAACAGTTGATGAACATGTCAGGGCGTAGCCTGGTACTCAAAGTCAAGTGTGAAAGTGCGGGTGGAGGATCAATCTTCATTTCACCACGTTATGGGTTGAGAGTAGGCCTATGTATCCCCATAGGTGAAGACCCAAGGTCTTTCCCGGGAAAAAAAACTTTGTCTGTCAACTGGAGGTTTTTAAAAGTACTCGGAAACTGAAGGAATGACTGCAGCAAAATGACCCAAGAAATATCAGCGTGAGGACATTGCTACCAAGATTTGCCTCGTGTCATTAGCCGATTCAGAGCTCCAGGAGTCATACCAACGCCCCTAAGTTTTTCATAACCTAGAGGTTTTTTCGCAAGCACTGCCTCAGCACCCCCACCCTCTCAACAGACAGCCCCACCGTGAGCACATGGATGGTATTTTTAAAGGGTCGTTTCAAAAGTTTCAAGGAATGTTTTCAAACCCACAGTGTAAAGGTAGGACAGTCCACACATTATTGGAGAGTCAGATATATACCGTGTACAGCACTGATGAGATCAAACCAGACTGACATGTTGGATACACGGAGAAAGCAAACATGAAAGATTAGTTCTCAAAAGGTATTCTATACCATAGGTCTGTTACGTTTGTTTCAACATCAATTAAAGCAGGCAGGGCAGTCCGAAGGACAGGGGCGTCGCTACAGGGGGGGGGGGGGGGGTCTCACCCCCCACCCCACCCCCAATATTTGTCAAAACCTCAATAGTTGGAAATTCGGAGGGCAAAAATATCAGTTAGAAATTTTAAAAAACTACTGAACATACGGTATAATTTACAGACAAACCTATTTTTCCGACTGGAGGACCATAAAAAGGAAATATTCCGACTACCGAGACTTTCGGGTGAAAATCGGGTCAAAGAATTCCGACTCCACGCGGCCTGCAGTCTGAATGACATCAATTAGAAGAGTCCATAATCACTATTTGGGGTAGACCAATCCATATTCTCAACGTGCAGCCTTTGGGCTGCACGTTGAAAATATCGATTGGTCTACCCTACAAATTCACTGAGCAGCCATTCTACTTTTTAAATGCATGGTGTGTCATGATCCTGGAACGGGAAAAGCGGTCTTACGGGTTCAAAGGGTTAATAAAAAAGTACTTGTTGTCATGTCAAGTGTCTGTGAAATGCTCTAGAAACACAAAACTCCCACTTCCCCAAAGGCGATGTTTCAAATTTGTCCGTCAGACAGTAGGCGTATGAGCCACTGGGGAGAATTCGGGCAAAGCAAGATATTGAAAATTTGTATCCAACTCGAATTAAAAATATTTCCCTACAAAAAAATTACTGAATTTGGAACTGAAAATTAGCCTTATAACTATTACCAGAACCCATGAAAACGCATCTGAGCACATCAATTTTTCAAAATTTTCTAGGGGAGGAGCCCAGACCATTGGCGTTCGCAGTTTTGCGCCTACCATCCTACGGTGCTCATGTGTCGGGATTCCCAGATAGAATTTCAAAGGGTCTAACCCCCCCCCCACCCCCCACCCCCATTAAAAGGCCTCTAGCTACGACCCCGCTGAAGGAAGTGTTCCCTGACTTAGTGTTTTGGACAATAAGATATCAAAAATAGCTAAAATATGCTACAAATTCGATAATGACTTCAACATTTCATGATGGACAGGCACCCACAGAATTTTCTAGGCACCCCAGGTATTTATTCCGGTAACTGGGCGATTCGTCGTGATTGAAGATTCGTCGTAACGACAAATCGTCCAAATTACGATCACGACGAATCGTCTTTTAGGTTTTCGACGAAACGTCCAAGGCATGGATCTGTAACACTGAATTATTTTTAAATTTCTGGCCGCTTGATTTCATTGAAGTTTCGGGTACTTTCATGTGGGATCTTTTGAAGTTACATCAAAAAGTGTTAAAAAAATCCTTATTGTTTTGAGTATAATAAGACCTGTATACTGATGAGTTTTTAATGCCTCTTTGATGTGACATCAAAAGTGTTTGTAAAAGCAAGATTTGTGAATATATACCCGCAAATATCCACCGAATGTTATAACTAGAGGGGTGTCATTTGTGTGCAAAGCACACTATAGTATATCCCCGCATTCGCATTTGTGATTATTGTCGGGGCCGAATCAAAAATCCAAAACCTTCATGCACATCTACAGACCCTATTGATTAACATGAACACACTTTTAGTGTTTCGAATTGAAACCCCTAGGAGTTTTTCTCCGGAAACCATTCCTCTAACGACAAAAATGGTGCCCCTTGCGCCCCTCGGGGCCGAATCAAAAATCCAAAACCTTTATGCACATCTACAGACCCTACTAATGAACATGAACACACTTTCAGTGTTTTGAATTGAAACTCCTAGGAGTTTTTCGCCGGAAACCATTCCTCTAACGACAAAAATGGTGTCCCTCGCGCCCCTCGGGGCCGAATCAAAAATCCAAAACCTTTATGCACATCTACAGACCCTATGAATGAACATGAACACACTTTCAATGTTTCGAATTTAAACCCCTTGGAGTTTTTCGCCAGAAACCATTCCTCTAATGACAAAAGTGGTGCCTCTTACGCCCCCGAGGGCCGAATAAAAAATCAAAAACCTTTATGCACATCTACAGACCCTATTGATTAACATGAACACACTTTTAGTGTTTCGAATTGAAACCCCTAGGAGTTTTTCTCCGGAAACCATTCCTCTAACGACAAAAATGGTGCCCCTTGCGCACCTCTGGGCCGAATCAAAAATTCAAAACCTTTATGCACATCTACAGACCCTACTAATGAACATGAACACACTTTCAGTGTTTTGAATTGAAACTCCTAGCAGTTTTTCGCCGGAAACCATTCCTCTAACGACAAAAATGGTGCCCCTTGCGCCCCTCGGGGCCGAACCAAAAATCCAAAACCATTATGCACATCTATAGACCATATGAATGAACATGAACACACTTTCAATGTTTCGAATTGAAACCCCTAGGAGTTTTTCGGCGGAAACCATTCCTCTAACGACAAAAGTGGTGCCCCTTACACCCCCGAGGACCGAATCAAAAATCCAAAACCTTTATGCACATCTACAGACCCTATGAATGAACATGAACACACTTTCAATGTTTTGAATTGAAACCCCTAGGAGTTTTTCGGCGGAAACCATTCCTCTAACGACAAAAGTGGCGCCCCTTACGCCCCCGAGGGCCGAATCAAAAATCCAAAACCTTTATCCACATCTACAGACCCTATGAATGAACATGAACACACTTTCAATGTTTCGAATTGAACCCCCTAGGAGTTTTTCGCCGGAAACCATTCCTCTAACGACAAAAGTTGTGCCCCTTACGCCCCCGAGGGCCGAATCAAAAATCCAAAACCTTTATGCACATCTACAGACCCTATGAATGAACATGAACACACTTTCAATGTTTCGAATTGAAACCCCTAGGAGTTTTTTGCCGGAAACCATTCCTCTAACGACAAAAGTGGTGCCCCTTATGCCCCCGAGGGCCGAATCAAAAATCCAAAACCTTTATGCACATCTACAGACCCGATGAATGAACATGAACACACTTTCAATGTTTCGAATTGAAACCCCTAGGAGTTTTTCGCCGGAAACCATTCCTCTAACGACAAAAGTGGTGCCCCTTACGTCCCCGAGGGCCGAATAAAAAATCCAAAACCTTTATGCACATCTACAGACCCCATGAATGAACATGGACACACTTTCAATGTTTCGAATTGAAACCCCTAGGAGTTTTTCGCCGGAAACCATTCATCTAACGACAAAAGTGGTGCCCCTTACGCCCCCGAGGGCCGAATCAAAAATCCAAAACCTTTATGCACATCTACAGACCCTATGAATGAACATGAACACACTTTCAATGTTTCGAATTGAAACCCCTAGGAGTTTCTCGCCAGAAACCATTCCTCTAACGATAAAAGTGGTGCCCCTTGCGCCCCTCGGGGCCAAATAAAAAATCCAAAACCTTTATGCACATCTACAGACACTATTGATTAACATGAACACACTTTTAGTGTTTCGAATTGAAACCACAAGGAGTTTTTCTCCGGAAATCATCCCTCTAACGACAAAAATGGGGCCCCCTTGCGCCCCTCGGGGCCGAATCAAAAATTCGAAACGTTTATGCACATCTACAGACCCTAATAATGAACATGAACACACTTTCAGTGTTTTGGATTGAAACTCCTAGCAGTTTTTCGCCGGAAACCATTCCTCTAACGACAAAAACGGTGCCCCTTGCGCCCCTCGCGGCCGAATTAAAAATCCAAAACCTTTATGCACATCTAAAGACCCTAAGAATGAACATGAACACACTTTCAATGTTTCGAATTGAAACCCCTAGGAGTTTTTCACCAGAAACCATTCCTCTAACGACAAAAGTGGTGCCCCTTACGCCTCCGAGGGCCGAATCAAAAATCTAAAACCTTTATGCACAACTACAGACCCTATTGATTAACATGAACACACTTTTAGTGTTTCGAATTGAAACCCCTAGGAGTTTTTCTCCGGAAACCATTCCTCAAACGACAAAAAGGGTGCCCCTTGCGCCCCTCGGGGCAGAATTAAAAATCCAAAACCTTTATGCACATCTACAGACACTACTAATGAACATGAACACACTTTTAGTGTTTTGAATTGAAACTCCTAGCAGTTTTTCGCCGGAAACCATTCCTCTAACGACAAAAATGATGCCCCTTGTGCCCCTCGGGGCCGAATAAAAAATCCAAAACCTTTATGCACATCTACAGACCCTATGAATGAACATGGACACATTTTCAATGTTTCGAATTGAAACCCCTAGGAGTTTTTCGCCGGAAACCATTCCTCTAACGACAAAAGTGGTGCCCCTTACGCCCCCGAGGGCCGAATCAAAAATCCAAAACCTTTATGCACATCTACAGACCATATGAATGAACACACTTTCAATGTTTCGAATTGAAACCCCTAGGAGGTTTTCGCCGGAAACCATTCCTCTAATGACAAAAGTGGTCTCCTTACGCCCCCGAGGGCCGAATCAAAAATCCAAAACCTTTATGCACATCTACAGACCCTATGAATGAACATGAACACACTTTCAATGTTTCGAATTGAAACCCCTAGGAGTTTTTCGCCGGAAACCATTCCTCTAACGACAAAAGTGGTGCCCCTTACGCCCCCGAGGGCCGAATCAAAAATCCAAAACATTTACGCACATCTACAGACCCTATGAATGAACATGAACACACTTTCAATGTTTCGAACTGAAACCCCTAGGAGTTTTTCGCCGGAAACCATTCCTCTAACGACAAAAGTGGTGCCCCTTACGCCCCCGAGGGCCGAATCAAAAATCCAAAACCTTTATGCACATCTACAGACCCTATGAATGAACATGAACACACTTTCAATGTTTCGAATTGAAACCCCTAGGAGTTTTTCGCCGGAAACCATTCCCGGACGAACGGACGGACGAACGGACGGACGTACGGACGGACGCACGGACGGACGCACGGACGCACGGACAGACGGAGACGTCCAATATATCCCCGCGTTTTTTCAAATGCGGGGATAAAAAAAAAATTATACAATGTAACTAAATTGCGTTGAGTCAGTGAGGATTGCCTCGCAACTCACTGAGAACTTTAGGATAGAGTCTGTGGGGACTGCCTCGCAACTCTGCTGAAGCGCGATTGAAATGCGTTTAATAAGATCTATATAACAAACCCCTCCACATACTCCAGGATAGTGAATCAATGGTGAAGGTGAACGAACACCGAACCCTTAACAGAAAAACAAAATAAGCCACAGTAAATTAAAATTACTCAATAGAATTAAACTGCGTGGAGTCAGTGAGGATTGCCTCGCTACTCACTGAGAACTTTAGGATTGAGTCTGTGAGGATTGCCTCGCAACTCTGCGTGTGGGGAGTGGGCTCCGAAGAAACACACCCCTTACCCCATCCATAGCAACAATCACACAACAGTCACAATATACAACAGCGGATACCTATCTCTCTCTCTACCTATAACTTTTCTAATTGAACATTCTCAAATTTTCTTGAAACACTCTTATCAAGAAGACTCATGGAAATGGTAGCCAAAGTGGCTTGCTAACGAATGCCGAATAAGGAACTGAGAATAAGTAACGGTTGTCACGGTCACGTCATTTTAATTCCACCACACAATTCGGGGACTTCTGTTAGAATTTCAGGATTCACACGAATAGCGCGATTGTAACCAGACAAAGCAAATACCGACACAAGGAGTGATTTGTTAATAAATTCAATTTCAGTTCCCCTTTGAATACTAAAACTGGAAAAGAAATATTTTCTCTGAAAACAGTGTGCAAATGTTATTTAAAGGAGGGGTTCTGGGAAATTTTGTGCGGTTCTGTGTGTGAGGGTGTGTGTGTATGTGTGTGTGTGTGTGTGTGTGTGTGTGTGTGTGTGTGTGTGTGGGTTTGTCTTACCAACTTGACGAGGTAACTAGACAAAAGAGTTTGCGTGTTTCGCCTTACCGAGGTACAAAAGACAAAAGAAACCCTTTACCTCGGTTGTTTTCCCAGAACTGTACCGGCAAAACGAGGTTGAAACCGTTAGTCCACACAAAGGACAAACAATGGGGTACCTCGGTATGTAGGGTAGACAAGACTGTGTGCGTGTGTGTGTTTGTGTGTGTGTGTGTGCGTGTGTGTGTGAGTTTTTTCAAATGACACAATCATGTTTTAGAGGAATTTTGAATGTTGGTTTCTGATCCCCCGCCGGGATTCGAACCCTCGGCAACACCGCCTGGCAATCAGGAGTTCAGCGTCTAAACCACTAGACCATTGCACACCGTCAAAAAACGATGGCTGGAATCTAGCTTTTTAGATGAAGTCCCCATGATTACTTGGTTCATCTTCCTTTCGGCAGCAGCATGAAAGTGTGGAACGCGCTGGCTACAGTACGACGAAAGTGCTGTGGATGGCCTCAGACGAAGACTGGCACGGGCTTGTGTGTGTTTTTTCAAATGACACAATCATGTTTTAGAGGAATTTTGAATGTTGGTTTCTGATCCCCCGCCGGGATTCGAACCCTCGGCAACACCGCCTGGCAATGAGGAGTTCAGCGTCTAAACCACTAGACCATTGCACACCGTCAAAAAACGATGGCTGGAATCTAGCTTTTTAGATGAAGTCCTCATGATTACTTGGTTCATCTTCCTTTCGGCAGCAGCATGAAAGTGTGGAACGCGCTGGCTACAGTACGACGAAAGTGCTGTGGATGGCCTCAGACGAAGACTGGCACGGGCTTGTGTGTGTTTTTTCAAATGACACAATCATGTTTTAGAGGAATTTTGAATGTTGGTTTCTGATCCCCCGCCGGGATTCGAACCCTCGGCAACACCGCCTGGCAATCAGGAGTTCAGCGTCTAAACCACTAGACCATTGCACACCGTCAAAAAACGATGGCTGGAATCTAGCTTTTTAGATGATGTCCTCATGATTACTTGGTTCATCTTCCTTTCGGCAGCAGCATGAAAGTGTGGAACGCGCTGGCTACAGTACGACGAAAGTGCTGTGGATGGCCTCAGACGAAGACTGGCACGGGCTTGTGTGTGTTTTTTCAAATGACACAATCATGTTTTAGAGGAATTTTGAATGTTGGTTTCTGATCCCCCGCCGGGATTCGAACCCTCGGCAACACCGCCTGGCAATCAGGAGTTCAGCGTCTAAACCACTAGACCATTGCACACCGTCAAAAAACGATGGCTGGAATCTAGCTTTTTAGATGAAGTCCTCATGATTACTTGGTTCATCTTCCTTTCGGCAGCAGCATGAAAGTGTGGAACGCGCTGGCTACAGTACGACGAAAGTGCTGTGGATGGCCTCAGACGAAGACTGGCACGGGCTTGTGTGTGTTTTTTCAAATGACACAATCAAGTTTTAGAGGAATTTTGAATGTTGGTTTCTGATCCCCCGCCGGGATTCGAACCCTCGGCAACACCGCCTGGCAATCAGGAGTTCAGCGCCTAAACCACTAGACCATTGCACACCGTCAAAAAACGATGGCTGGAATCTAGCTTTTTAGATGAAGTCCTCATGATTACTTGGTTCATCTTCCTTTCGGCAGCAGCATGAAAGTGTGGAACGCGCTGGCTACAGTACGACGAAAGTGCTGTGGATGGCCTCAGACGAAGACTGGCACGGGCTTGTGTGTGTTTTTTCAAATGACACAATCATGTTTTAGAGGAATTTTGAATGTTGGTTTCTGATCCCCCGCCGGGATTCGAACCCTCGGCAACACCGCCTGGCAATCAGGAGTTCAGCGTCTAAACCACTAGACCATTGCACACCGTCAAAAAACGATGGCTGGAATCTAGCTTTTTAGATGAAGTCCTCATGATTACTTGGTTCATCTTCCTTTCGGCAGCAGCATGAAAGTGTGGAACGCGCTGGCTACAGTACGACGAAAGTGCTGTGGATGGCCTCAGACGAAGACTGGCACGGGCTTGTGTGTGTTTTTTCAAATGACACAATCATGTTTTAGAGGAATTTTGAATGTTGGTTTCTGATCCCCCGCCGGGATTCGAACCCTCGGCAACACCGCCTGGCAATCAGGAGTTCAGCGTCTAAACCACTAGACCATTGCACACCGTCAAAAAACGATGGCTGGAATCTAGCTTTTTAGATGAAGTCCTCATGATTACTTGGTTCATCTTCCTTTCGGCAGCAGCATGAAAGTGTGGAACGCGCTGGCTACAGTACGACGAAAGTGCTGTGGATGGCCTCAGACGAAGACTGGCACGGGCTTGTGTGTGTTTTTTCAAATGACACAATCATGTTTTAGAGGAATTTTGAATGTTGGTTTCTGATCCCCCGCCGGGATTCGAACCCTCGGCAACACCGCCTGGCAATCAGGAGTTCAGCGTCTAAACCACTAGACCATTGCACACCGTCAAAAAACGATGGCTGGAATCTAGCTTTTTAGATGAAGTCCTCATGATTACTTGGTTCATCTTCCTTTCGGCAGCAGCATGAAAGTGTGGAACGCGCTGGCTACAGTACGACGAAAGTGCTGTGGATGGCCTCAGACGAAGACTGGCACGGGCTTGTGTGTGTTTTTTCAAATGACACAATCATGTTTTAGAGGAATTTTGAATGTTGGTTTCTGATCCCCCGCCGGGATTCGAACCGTCGGCAACACCGCCTGGCAATCAGGAGTTCGGCGTCTAAACCACTAGACCATTGCACACCGTCAAAAAACGATGGCTGGAATCTAGCTTTTTAGATGAAGTCCTCATGATTACTTGGTTCATCTTCCTTTCGGCAGCAGCATGAAAGTGTGGAACGCGCTGGCTACAGTACGACGAAAGTGCTGTGGATGGCCTCAGACGAAGACTGGCACGGGCTTGTGTGTGTTTTTTCAAATGACACAATCATGTTTTAGAGGAATTTTGAATGTTGGTTTCTGATCCCCCGCCGGGATTCGAACCCTCGGCAACACCGCCTGGCAATCAGGAGTTCAGCGTCTAAACCACTAGACCATTGCACACCGTCAAAAAACGATGGCTGGAATCTAGCTTTTTAGATGAAGTCCTCATGATTACTTGGTTCATCTTCCTTTCGGCAGCAGCATGAAAGTGTGGAACGCGCTGGCTACAGTACGACGAAAGTGCTGTGGATGGCCTCAGACGAAGACTGGCACGGGCTTGTGTGTGTTTTTTCAAATGACACAATCATGTTTTAGAGGAATTTTGAATGTTGGTTTCTGATCCCCCGCCGGGATTCGAACCGTCGGCAACACCGCCTGGCAATCAGGAGTTCGGCGTCTAAACCACTAGACCATTGCACACCGTCAAAAAACGATGGCTGGAATCTAGCTTTTTAGATGAAGTCCTCATGATTACTTGGTTCATCTTCCTTTCGGCAGCAGCATGAAAGTGTGGAACGCGCTGGCTACAGTACGACGAAAGTGCTGTGGATGGCCTCAGACGAAGACTGGCACGGGCTTGTGTGTGTTTTTTCAAATGACACAATCATGTTTTAGAGGAATTTTGAATGTTGGTTTCTGATCCCCCGCCGGGATTCGAACCCTCGGCAACACCGCCTGGCAATCAGGAGTTCAGCGTCTAAACCACTAGACCATTGCACACCGTCAAAAAACGATGGCTGGAATCTAGCTTTTTAGATGAAGTCCTCATGATTACTTGGTTCATCTTCCTTTCGGCAGCAGCATGAAAGTGTGGAACGCGCTGGCTACAGTACGACGAAAGTGCTGTGGATGGCCTCAGACGAAGACTGGCACGGGCTTGTGTGTGTTTTTTCAAATGACACAATCATGTTTTAGAGGAATTTTGAATGTTGGTTTCTGATCCCCCGCCGGGATTCGAACCCTCGGCAACACCGCCTGGCAATCAGGAGTTCAGCGTCTAAACCACTAGACCATTGCACACCGTCAAAAAACGATGGCTGGAATCTAGCTTTTTAGATGAAGTCCTCATGATTACTTGGTTCATCTTCCTTTCGGCAGCAGCATGAAAGTGTGGAACGCGCTGGCTACAGTACGACGAAAGTGCTGTGGATGGCCTCAGACGAAGACTGGCACGGGCTTGTGTGTGTTTTTTCAAATGACACAATCATGTTTTAGAGGAATTTTGAATGTTGGTTTCTGATCCCCCACCGGGATTCGAACCCTCGGCAACACCGCCTGGCAATCAGGAGTTCAGCGTCTAAACCACTAGACCATTGCACACCGTCAAAAAACGATGGCTGGAATCTAGCTTTTTAGATGAAGTCCTCATGATTACTTGGTTCATCTTCCTTTCGGCAGCAGCATGAAAGTGTGGAACGCGCTGGCTACAGTACGACGAAAGTGCTGTGGATGGCCTCAGACGAAGACTGGCACGGGCTTGTGTGTGTTTTTTCAAATGACACAATCATGTTTTAGAGGAATTTTGAATGTTGGTTTCTGATCCCCCGCCGGGATTCGAACCCTCGGCAACACCGCCTGGCAATCAGGAGTTCAGCGTCTAAACCACTAGACCATTGCACACCGTCAAAAAACGATGACTGGAATCTAGCTTTTTAGATGAAGTCCTCATGATTACTTGGTTCATCTTCCTTTCGGCAGCAGCATGAAAGTGTGGAACGCGCTGGCTACAGTACGACGAAAGTGCTGTGGATGGCCTCAGACGAAGACTGGCACGGGCTTGTGTGTGTTTTTTCAAATGACACAATCATGTTTTAGAGGAATTTTGAATGTTGGTTTCTGATCCCCCGCCGGGATTCGAACCCTCGGCAACACCGCCTGGCAATCAGGAGTTCAGCGTCTAAACCACTAGACCATTGCACACCGTCAAAAAACGATGGCTGGAATCTAGCTTCTTAGATGAAGTCCTCATGATTACTTGGTTCATCTTCCTTTCGGCAGCAGCATGAAAGTGTGGAACGCGCTGGCTACAGTACGACGAACGTGCTGTGGATGGCCTCAGACGAAGACTGGCACGGGCTTGTGTGTGTTTTTTCAAATGACACAATCATGTTTTAGAGGAATTTTGAATGTTGGTTTCTGATCTCCCGCCGGGATTCGAACCCTCGGCAACACCGCCTGGCAATCAGGAGTTCAGCGTCTAAACCACTAGACCATTGCACACCGTCAAAAAACGATGGCTGGAATCTAGCTTTTTAGATGAAGTCCTCATGATTACTTGGTTCATCTTCCTTTCGGCAGCAGCATGAAAGTGTGGAACGCGCTGGCTACAGTACGACGAAAGTGCTGTGGATGGCCTCAGACGAAGACTGGCACGGGCGTGTGTGTGTTTTTTCAAATGACACAATCATGTTTTAGAGGAATTTTGAATGTTGGTTTCTGATCCCCCGCCGGGATTCGAACCCTCGGCAACACCGCCTGGCAATCAGGAGTTCAGCGTCTAAACCACTAGACCATTGCACGCCGTCAAAAAACGATGGCTGGAATCTAGCTTTTTAGATGAAGTCCTCATGATTACTTGGTTCATCTTCCTTTCGGCAGCAGCATGAAAGTGTGGAACGCGCTGGCTACAGTACGACGAAAGTGCTGTGGATGGCCTCAGACGAAGACTGGCACGGGCTTGTGTGTGTTTTTTCAAATGACACAATCATGTTTTAGAGGAATTTTGAATGTTGGTTTCTGATCCCCCGCCGGGATTCGAACCCTCGGCAACACCGCCTGGCAATCAGGAGTTCAGCGTCTAAACGACTAGACCATTGCACACCGTCAAAAAACGATGGCTGGAATCTAGCTTTTTAGATGAAGTCCTCATGATTACTTGGTTCATTTTCCTTTCGGCAGCAGCATGAAAGTGTGGAACGCGCTGGCTACAGTACGACGAAAGTGCTGTGGATGGCCTCAGACGAAGACTGGCACGGGCTTGTGTGTGTTTTTTCAAATGACACAATCATGTTTTAGAGGAATTTTGAATGTTGGTTTCTGATCCCCCGCCGGGATTCGAACCCTCGGCAACACCGCCTGGCAATCAGGAGTTCAGCGTCTAAACCACTAGACCATTGCACACCGTCAAAAAACGATGGCTGGAATCTAGCTTTTTAGATGAAGTCCTCATGATTACTTGGTTCATCTTCCTTTCGGCAGCAGCATGAAAGTGTGGAACGCGCTGGCTACAGTGCGACGAAAGTGCTGTGGATGGCCTCAGACGAAGACTGGCACGGGCTTGTGTGTGTTTTTTCAAATGACACAATCATGTTTTAGAGGAATTTTGAATGTTGGTTTCTGATCCACCGCCGGGATTCGAACCCTCGGCAACACCGCCTGGCAATCAGGAGTTCAGCGTCTAAACCACTAGACCATTGCACACCGTCAAAAAACGATGGCTGGAATCTAGCTTTTTAGATGAAGTCCTCATGATTACTTGGTTCATCTTCCTTTCGGCAGCAGCATGAAAGTGTGGAACGCGCTGGCTACAGTACGACGAAAGTGCTGTGGATGGCCTCAGACGAAGACTGGCACGGGCTTGTGTGTGTTTTTTCAAATGACACAATCATGTTTTAGAGGAATTTTGAATGTTGGTTTCTGATCCCCCGCCGGGATTCGAACCCTCGGCAACACCGCCTGGCAATCAGGAGTTCAGCGTCTAAACCACTAGACCATTGCACACCGTCAAAAAACGATGGCTGGAATCTAGCTTTTTAGATGAAGTCCTCATGATTACTTGGTTCATCTTCCTTTCGGCAGCAGCATGAAAGTGTGGAACGCGCTGGCTACAGTACGACGAAAGTGCTGTGGATGGCCTCAGACGAAGACTGGCACGGGCTTGTGTGTGTTTTTTCAAATGACACAATCATGTTTTAGAGGAATTTTGAATGTTGGTTTCTGATTCCCCGCCGGGATTCGAACCCTCGGCAACACCGCCTGGCAATCAGGAGTTCAGCGTCTAAACCACTAGACCATTGCACACCGTCAAAAAACGATGGCTGGAATCTAGCTTCTTAGATGAAGTCCTCATGATTACTTGGTTCATCTTCCTTTCGGCAGCAGCATGAAAGTGTGGAACGCGCTGGCTACAGTACGACGAAAGTGCTGTGGATGGCCTCAGACGAAGACTGGCACGGGCTTGTGTGTGTTTTTTCAAATGACACAATCATGTTTTAGAGGAATTTTGAATGTTGGTTTCTGATCTCCCGCCGGGATTCGAACCCTCGGCAACACCGCCTGGCAATCAGGAGTTCAGCGTCTAAACCACTAGACCATTGCACACCGTCAAAAAACGATGGCTGGAATCTAGCTTTTTAGATGAAGTCCTCATGATTACTTGGTTCATCTTCCTTTCGGCAGCAGCATGAAAGTGTGGAACGCGCTGGCTACAGTACGACGAAAGTGCTGTGGATGGCCTCAGACGAAGACTGGCACGGGCTTGTGTGTGTTTTTTCAAATGACACAATCATGTTTTAGAGGAATTTTGAATGTTGGTTTCTGATCCCCCGCCGGGATTCGAACCCTCGGCAACACCGCCTGGCAATCAGCAGTTCAGCGTCTAAACCACTAGACCATTGCACACCGTCAAAAAACGATGGCTGGAATCTAGCTTTTTAGATGAAGTCCTCATGATTACTTGGTTCATCTTCCTTTCGGCAGCAGCATGAAAGTGTGGAACGCGCTGGCTACAGTACGACGAAAGTGCTGTGGATGGCCTCAGACGAAGACTGGCACGGGCTTGTGTGTGTTTTTTCAAATGACACAATCATGTTTTAGAGGAATTTTGAATGTTGGTTTCTGATCCCCCGCCGGGATTCGAACCCTCGGCAACACCGCCTGGCAATCAGGAGTTCAGCGTCTAAACCACTAGACCATTGCACACCGTCAAAAAACGATGGCTGGAATCTAGCTTTTTAGATGAAGTCCTCATGATTACTTGGTTCATCTTCCTTTCGGCAGCAGCATGAAAGTGTGGAACGCGCTGGCTACAGTACGACGAAAGTGCTGTGGATGGCCTCAGACGAAGACTGGTACGGGCTTGTGTGTGTTTTTTCAAATGACACAATCATGTTTTAGAGGAATTTTGAATGTTGGTTTCTGATCCCCCGCCGGGATTCGAACCCTCGGCAACACCGCCTGGCAATCAGGAGTTCAGCGTCTAAACCACTAGACCATTGCACACCGTCAAAAAACGATGGCTGGAATCTAGCTTTTTAGATGAAGTCCTCATGATTACTTGGTTCATCTTCCTTTCGGCAGCAGCATGAAAGTGTGGAACGCGCTGGCTACAGTACGACGAAAGTGCTGTGGATGGCCTCAGACGAAGACTGGCACGGGCTTGTGTGTGTTTTTTCAAATGACACAATCATGTTTTAGAGGAATTTTGAATGTTGGTTTCTGATCCCCCGCCGGGATTCGAACCCTCGGCAACACCGCCTGGCAATCAGGAGTTCAGCGTCTAAACCACTAGACCATTGCACACCGTCAAAAAACGATGGCTGGAATCTAGCTTTTTTAGATGAAGTCCTCATGATTACTTGGTTCATCTTCCTTTCGGCAGCAGCATGAAAGTGTGGAACGCGCTGGCTACAGTACGACGAAAATGCTGTGGATGGCCTCAGACGAAGACTGGCACGGGCTTGTGTGTGTTTTTTCAAATGACACAATCATGTTTTAGAGGAATTTTGAATGTTGGTTTCTGATCCCCCGCCGGGATTCGAACCCTCGGCAACACCGCCTGGCAATCAGGAGTTCAGCGTCTAAACCACTAGACCATTGCACACCGTCAAAAAACGATGGCTGGAATCTAGCTTTTTAGATGAAGTCCTCATGATTACTTGGTTCATCTTCCTTTCGGCAGCAGCATGAAAGTGTGGAACGCGCTGGCTACAGTACGACGAAAGTGCTGTGGATGGCCTCAGACGAAGACTGGCACGGGCTTGTGTGTGTTTTTTCAAATGACACAATCATGTTTTAGAGGAATTTTGAATGTTGGTTTCTGATCCCCCGCCGGGATTCGAACCCTCGGCAACACCGCCTGGCAATGAGGAGTTCAGCGTCTAAACCACTAGACCATTGCACACCGTCAAAAAACGATGGCTGGAATCTAGCTTTTTAGATGAAGTCCTCATGATTACTTGGTTCATCTTCCTTTCGGCAGCAGCATGAAAGTGTGGAACGCGCTGGCTACAGTACGACGAAAGTGCTGTGGATGGCCTCAGACGAAGACTGGCACGGGCTTGTGTGTGTTTTTTCAAATGACACAATCATGTTTTAGAGGAATTTTGAATGTTGGTTTCTGATCCCCCGCCGGGATTCGAACCCTCGGCAACACCGCCTGGCAATCAGGAGTTCAGCGTCTAAACCACTAGACCATTGCACACCGTCAGAAAACGATGGCTGGAATCTAGCTTTTTAGATGAAGTCCTCATGATTACTTGGTTCATCTTCCTTTCGGCAGCAGCATGAAAGTGTGGAACGCGCTGGCTACAGTACGACGAAAGTGCTGTGGATGGCCTCAGACGAAGACTGGCACGGGCTTGTGTGTGTTTTTTCAAATGACACAATCATGTTTTAGAGGAATTTTGAATGTTGGTTTCTGATCCCCCGCCGGGATTCGAACCCTCGGCAACACCGCCTGGCAATCAGGAGTTCAGCGTCTAAACCACTAGACCATTGCACACCGTCAAAAAACGATGGCTGGAATCTAGCTTTTTAGATGAAGTCCTCATGATTACTTGGTTCATCTTCCTTTCGGCAGCAGCATGAAAGTGTGGAACGCGCTGGCTACAGTACGACGAAAGTGCTGTGGATGGCCTCAGACGAAGACTGGCACGGGCTTGTGTGTGTTTTTTCAAATGACACAATCATGTTTTAGAGGAATTTTGAATGTTGGTTTCTGATCCCCCGCCGGGATTCGAACCCTCGGCAACACCGCCTGGCAATCAGGAGTTCAGCGTCTAAACCACTAGACCATTGCACACCGTCAAAAAACGATGGCTGGAATCTAGCTTTTTAGATGAAGTCCTCATGATTACTTGGTTCATCTTCCTTTCGGCAGCAGCATGAAAGTGTGGAACGCGCTGGCTACAGTACGACGAAAGTGCTGTGGATGGCCTCAGACGAAGACTGGCACGGGCTTGTGTGTGTTTTTTCAAATGACACAATCATGTTTTAGAGGAATTTTGAATGTTGGTTTCTGATCCCCCGCCGGGATTCGAACCCTCGGCAACACCGCCTGGCAATCAGGAGTTCAGCGTCTAAACCACTAGACCATTGCACACCGTCAAAAAACGATGGCTGGAATCTAGCTTTTTTAGATGAAGTCCTCATGATTACTTGGTTCATCTTCCTTTCGGCAGCAGCATGAAAGTGTGGAACGCGCTGGCTACAGTACGACGAAAATGCTGTGGATGGCCTCAGACGAAGACTGGCACGGGCTTGTGTGTGTTTTTTCAAATGACACAATCATGTTTTAGAGGAATTTTGAATGTTGGTTTCTGATCCCCCGCCGGGATTCGAACCCTCGGCAACACCGCCTGGCAATCAGGAGTTCAGCGTCTAAACCACTAGACCATTGCACACCGTCAAAAAACGATGGCTGGAATCTAGCTTTTTAGATGAAGTCCTCATGATTACTTGGTTCATCTTCCTTTCGGCAGCAGCATGAAAGTGTGGAACGCGCTGGCTACAGTACGACGAAAGTGCTGTGGATGGCCTCAGACGAAGACTGGCACGGGCTTGTGTGTGTTTTTTCAAATGACACAATCATGTTTTAGAGGAATTTTGAATGTTGGTTTCTGATCCCCCGCCGGGATTCGAACCCTCGGCAACACCGCCTGGCAATCAGGAGTTCAGCGTCTAAACCACTAGACCATTGCACACCGTCAAAAAACGATGGCTGGAATCTAGCTTTTTAGATGAAGTCCTCATGATTACTTGGTTCATCTTCCTTTCGGCAGCAGCATGAAAGTGTGGAACGCGCTGGCTACAGTACGACGAAAGTGCTGTGGATGGCCTCAGACGAAGACTGGCACGGGCTTGTGTGTGTTTTTTCAAATGACACAATCATGTTTTAGAGGAATTTTGAATGTTGGTTTCTGATCCCCCGCCGGGATTCGAACCCTCGGCAACACCGCCTGGCAATCAGGAGTTCAGCGTCTAAACCACTAGACCATTGCACACCGTCAAAAAACGATGGCTGGAATCTAGCTTTTTAGATGAAGTCCTCATGATTACTTGGTTCATCTTCCTTTCGGCAGCAGCATGAAAGTGTGGAACGCGCTGGCTACAGTACGACGAAAGTGCTGTGGATGGCCTCAGACGAAGACTGGCACGGGCTTGTGTGTGTTTTTTCAAATGACACAATCATGTTTTAGAGGAATTTTGAATGTTGGTTTCTGATCCCCCGCCGGGATTCGAACCCTCGGCAACACCGCCTGGCAATCAGGAGTTCAGCGTCTAAACCACTAGACCATTGCACACCGTCAAAAAACGATGGCTGGAATCTAGCTTTTTAGATGAAGTCCTCATGATTACTTGGTTCATCTTCCTTTCGGCAGCAGCATGAAAGTGTGGAACGCGCTGGCTACAGTACGACGAAAGTGCTGTGGATGGCCTCAGACGAAGACTGGCACGGGCTTGTGTGTGTTTTTTCAAATGACACAATCATGTTTTAGAGGAATTTTGAATGTTGGTTTCTGATCCCCCGCCGGGATTCGAACCCTCGGCAACACCGCCTGGCAATCAGGAGTTCAGCGTCTAAACCACTAGACCATTGCACACCGTCAAAAAACGATGGCTGGAATCTAGCTTTTTAGATGAAGTCCTCATGATTACTTGGTTCATCTTCCTTTCGGCAGCAGCATGAAAGTGTGGAACGCGCTGGCTACAGTACGACGAAAGTGCTGTGGATGGCCTCAGACGAAGACTGGCACGGGCTTGTGTGTGTTTTTTCAAATGACACAATCATGTTTTAGAGGAATTTTGAATGTTGGTTTCTGATCCCCCGCCGGGATTCGAACCCTCGGCAACACCGCCTGGCAATCAGGAGTTCAGCGTCTAAACCACTAGACCATTGCACACCGTCAAAAAACGATGGCTGGAATCTAGCTTTTTAGATGAAGTCCTCATGATTACTTGGTTCATCTTCCTTTCGGCAGCAGCATGAAAGTGTGGAACGCGCTGGCTTCAGTACGACGAAAGTGCTGTGGATGGCCTCAGACGAAGACTGGCACGGGCTTGTGTGTGTTTTTTCAAATGACACAATCATGTTTTAGAGGAATTTTGAATGTTGGTTTCTGATCCCCCGCCGGGATTCGAACCCTCGGCAACACCGCCTGGCAATCAGGAGTTCAGCGTCTAAACCACTAGACCATTGCACACCGTCAAAAAACGATGGCTGGAATCTAGCTTTTTAGATGAAGTCCTCATGATTACTTGGTTCATCTTCCTTTCGGCAGCAGCATGAAAGTGTGGAACGCGCTGGCTACAGTACGACGAAAGTGCTGTGGATGGCCTCAGACGAAGACTGGCACGGGCTTGTGTGTGTTTTTTCAAATGACACAATCATGTTTTAGAGGAATTTTGAATGTTGGTTTCTGATCTCCCGCCGGGATTCGAACCCTCGGCAACACCGCCTGGCAATCAGGAGTTCAGCGTCTAAACCACTAGACCATTGCACACCGTCAAAAAACGATGGCTGGAATCTAGCTTTTTAGATGAAGTCCTCATGATTACTTGGTTCATCTTCCTTTCGGCAGCAGCATGAAAGTGTGGAACGCGCTGGCTACAGTACGACGAAAGTGCTGTGGATGGCCTCAGACGAAGACTGGCACGGGCTTGTGTGTGTTTTTTCAAATGACACAATCATGTTTTAGAGGAATTTTGAATGTTGGTTTCTGATCCCCCGCCGGGATTCGAACCCTCGGCAACACCGCCTGGCAATCAGGAGTTCAGCGTCTAAACCACTAGACCATTGCACACCGTCAAAAAACGATGGCTGGAATCTAGCTTTTTAGATGAAGTCCTCATGATTACTTGGTTCATCTTCCTTTCGGCAGCAGCATGAAAGTGTGGAACGCGCTGGCTACAGTACGACGAAAGTGCTGTGGATGGCCTCAGACGAAGACTGGCACGGGCTTGTGTGTGTTTTTTCAAATGACACAATCATGTTTTAGAGGAATTTTGAATGTTGGTTTCTGATCCCCCGCCGGGATTCGAACCCTCGGCAACACCGCCTGGCAATGAGGAGTTCAGCGTCTAAACCACTAGACCATTGCACACCGTCAAAAAACGATGGCTGGAATCTAGCTTTTTAGATGAAGTCCTCATGATTACTTGGTTCATCTTCCTTTCGGCAGCAGCATGAAAGTGTGGAACGCGCTGGCTACAGTACGACGAAAGTGCTGTGGATGGCCTCAGACGAAGACTGGCACGGGCTTGTGTGTGTTTTTTCAAATGACACAATCATGTTTTAGAGGAATTTTGAATGTTGGTTTCTGATCCCCCGCCGGGATTCGAACCCTCGGCAACACCGCCTGGCAATCAGGAGTTCAGCGTCTAAACCACTAGACCATTGCACACCGTCAAAAAACGATGGCTGGAATCTAGCTTTTTAGATGAAGTCCTCATGATTACTTGGTTCATCTTCCTTTCGGCAGCAGCATGAAAGTGTGGAACGCGCTGGCTACAGTACGACGAAAGTGCTGTGGATGGCCTCAGACGAAGACTGGCACGGGCTTGTGTGTGTTTTTTCAAATGACACAATCATGTTTTAGAGGAATTTTGAATGTTGGTTTCTGATCCCCCGCCGGGATTCGAACCCTCGGCAACACCGCATGGCAATCAGGAGTTCGGCGTCTAAACCACTAGACCATTGCACACCGTCAAAAAACGATGGCTGGAATCTAGCTTTTTAGATGAAGTCCTCATGATTACTTGGTTCATCTTCCTTTCGGCAGCAGCATGAAAGTGTGGAACGCGCTGGCTACAGTACGACGAAAGTGCTGTGGATGGCCTCAGACGAAGACTGGCACGGGCTTGTGTGTGTTTTTTTCAAATGACACAATCATGTTTTAGAGGAATTTTGAATGTTGGTTTCTGATCCCCCGCCGGGATTCGAACCCTCGGCAACACCGCCTGGCAATCAGGAGTTCAGCGTCTAAACCACTAGACCATTGCACACCGTCAAAAAACGATGGCTGGAATCTAGCTTTTTAGATGAAGTCCTCATGATTACTTGGTTCATCTTCCTTTCGGCAGCAGCATGAAAGTGTGGAACGCGCTGGCTACAGTACGACGAAAGTGCTGTGGATGGCCTCAGACGAAGACTGGCACGGGCTTGTGTGTGTTTTTTCAAATGACACAATCATGTTTTAGAGGAATTTTGAATGTTGGTTTCTGATCCCCCGCCGGGATTCGAACCCTCGGCAACACCGCCTGGCAATCAGGAGTTCAGCGTCTAAACCACTAGACCATTGCACACCGTCAAAAAACGATGGCTGGAATCTAGCTTTTTAGATGAAGTCCTCATGATTACTTGGTTCATCTTCCTTTCGGCAGCAGCATGAAAGTGTGGAACGCGCTGGCTACAGTACGACGAAAGTGCTGTGGATGGCCTCAGACGAAGACTGGCACGGGCTTGTGTGTGTTTTTTCAAATGACACAATCATGTTTTAGAGGAATTTTGAATGTTGGTTTCTGATCCCCCGCCGGGATTCGAACCCTCGGCAACACCGCCTGGCAATCAGGAGTTCAGCGTCTAAACCACTAGACCATTGCACACCGTCAAAAAACGATGGCTGGAATCTAGCTTTTTAGATGAAGTCCTCATGATTACTTGGTTCATCTTCCTTTCGGCAGCAGCATGAAAGTGTGGAACGCGCTGGCTACAGTACGACGAAAGTGCTGTGGATGGCCTCAGACGAAGACTGGCACGGGCTTGTGTGTGTTTTTTCAAATGACACAATCATGTTTTAGAGGAATTTTGAATGTTGGTTTCTGATCCCCCGCCGGGATTCGAACCCTCGGCAACACCGCCTGGCAATCAGGAGTTCAGCGTCTAAACCACTAGACCATTGCACACCGTCAAAAAACGATGGCTGGAATCTAGCTTTTTAGATGAAGTCCTCATGATTACTTGGTTCATCTTCCTTTCGGCAGCAGCATGAAAGTGTGGAACGCGCTGGCTACAGTACGACGAAAGTGCTGTGGATGGCCTCAGACGAAGACTGGCACGGGCTTGTGTGTGTTTTTTCAAATGACACAATCATGTTTTAGAGGAATTTTGAATGTTGGTTTCTGATCTCCCGCCGGGATTCGAACCCTCGGCAACACCGCCTGGCAATCAGGAGTTCAGCGTCTAAACCACTAGACCATTGCACACCGTCAAAAAACGATGGCTGGAATCTAGCTTTTTAGATGAAGTCCTCATGATTACTTGGTTCATCTTCCTTTCGGCAGCAGCATGAAAGTGTGGAACGCGCTGGCTACAGTACGACGAAAGTGCTGTGGATGGCCTCAGACGAAGACTGGCACGGGCTTGTGTGTGTTTTTTCAAATGACACAATCATGTTTTAGAGGAATTTTGAATGTTGGTTTCTGATCCCCCGCCGGGATTCGAACCCTCGGCAACACCGCCTGGCAATCAGGAGTTCAGCGTCTAAACCACTAGACCATTGCACACCGTCAAAAAACGATGGCTGGAATCTAGCTTTTTAGATGAAGTCCTCATGATTACTTGGTTCATCTTCCTTTCGGCAGCAGCATGAAAGTGTGGAACGCGCTGGCTACAGTACGACGAAAGTGCTGTGGATGGCCTCAGACGAAGACTGGCACGGGCTTGTGTGTGTTTTTTCAAATGACACAATCATGTTTTAGAGGAATTTTGAATGTTGGTTTCTGATCCCCCGCCGGGATTCGAACCCTCGGCAACACCGCCTGGCAATCAGGAGTTCAGCGTCTAAACCACTAGACCATTGCACACCGTCAAAAAACGATGGCTGGAATCTAGCTTTTCAGATGAAGTCCTCATGATTACTTGGTTCATCTTCCTTTCGGCAGCAGCATGAAAGTGTGGAACGCGCTGGCTACAGTACGACGAAAGTGCTGTGGATGGCCTCAGACGAAGACTGGCACGGGCTTGTGTGTGTTTTTTCAAATGACACAATCATGTTTTAGAGGAATTTTGAATGTTGGTTTCTGATCCCCCGCCGGGATTCGAACCCTCGGCAACACCGCCTGGCAATCAGGAGTTCAGCGTCTAAACCACTAGACCATTGCACACCGTCAAAAAACGATGGCTGGAATCTAGCTTTTTAGATGAAGTCCTCATGATTACTTGGTTCATCTTCCTTTCGGCAGCAGCATGAAAGTGTGGAACGCGCTGGCTACAGTACGACGAAAGTGCTGTGGATGGCCTCAGACGAAGACTGGCACGGGCTTGTGTGTGTTTTTTCAAATGACACAATCATGTTTTAGAGGAATTTTGAATGTTGGTTTCTGATCCCCCGCCGGGATTCGAACCCTCGGCAACACCGCATGGCAATCAGGAGTTCGGCGTCTAAACCACTAGACCATTGCACACCGTCAAAAAACGATGGCTGGAATCTAGCTTTTTAGATGAAGTCCTCATGATTACTTGGTTCATCTTCCTTTCGGCAGCAGCATGAAAGTGTGGAACGCGCTGGCTACAGTACGACGAAAGTGCTGTGGATGGCCTCAGACGAAGACTGGCACGGGCTTGTGTGTGTTTTTTTCAAATGACACAATCATGTTTTAGAGGAATTTTGAATGTTGGTTTCTGATCCCCCGCCGGGATTCGAACCCTCGGCAACACCGCCTGGCAATCAGGAGTTCAGCGTCTAAACCACTAGACCATTGCACACCGTCAAAAAACGATGGCTGGAATCTAGCTTTTTAGATGAAGTCCTCATGATTACTTGGTTCATCTTCCTTTCGGCAGCAGCATGAAAGTGTGGAACGCGCTGGCTACAGTACGACGAAAGTGCTGTGGATGGCCTCAGACGAAGACTGGCACGGGCTTGTGTGTGTTTTTTCAAATGACACAATCATGTTTTAGAGGAATTTTGAATGTTGGTTTCTGATCCCCCGCCGGGATTCGAACCCTCGGCAACACCGCCTGGCAATCAGGAGTTCAGCGTCTAAACCACTAGACCATTGCACACCGTCAAAAAACGATGGCTGGAATCTAGCTTTTTAGATGAAGTCCTCATGATTACTTGGTTCATCTTCCTTTCGGCAGCAGCATGAAAGTGTGGAACGCGCTGGCTACAGTACGACGAAAGTGCTGTGGATGGCCTCAGACGAAGACTGGCACGGGCTTGTGTGTGTTTTTTCAAATGACACAATCATGTTTTAGAGGAATTTTGAATGTTGGTTTCTGATCCCCCGCCGGGATTCGAACCCTCGGCAACACCGCCTGGCAATCAGGAGTTCAGCGTCTAAACCACTAGACCATTGCACACCGTCAAAAAACGATGGCTGGAATCTAGCTTTTTAGATGAAGTCCTCATGATTACTTGGTTCATCTTCCTTTCGGCAGCAGCATGAAAGTGTGGAACGCGCTGGCTACAGTACGACGAAAGTGCTGTGGATGGCCTCAGACGAAGACTGGCACGGGCTTGTGTGTGTTTTTTCAAATGACACAATCATGTTTTAGAGGAATTTTGAATGTTGGTTTCTGATCCCCCGCCGGGATTCGAACCCTCGGCAACACCGCCTGGCAATCAGGAGTTCAGCGTCTAAACCACTAGACCATTGCACACCGTCAAAAAACGATGGCTGGAATCTAGCTTTTTAGATGAAGTCCTCATGATTACTTGGTTCATCTTCCTTTCGGCAGCAGCATGAAAGTGTGGAACGCGCTGGCTACAGTACGACGAAAGTGCTGTGGATGGCCTCAGACGAAGACTGGCACGGGCTTGTGTGTGTTTTTTCAAATGACACAATCATGTTTTAGAGGAATTTTGAATGTTGGTTTCTGATCCCCCGCCGGGATTCGAACCCTCGGCAACACCGCCTGGCAATCAGGAGTTCAGCGTCTAAACCACTAGACCATTGCACACCGTCAAAAAACGATGGCTGGAATCTAGCTTTTTTAGATGAAGTCCTCATGATTACTTGGTTCATCTTCCTTTCGGCAGCAGCATGAAAGTGTGGAACGCGCTGGCTACAGTACGACGAAAATGCTGTGGATGGCCTCAGACGAAGACTGGCACGGGCTTGTGTGTGTTTTTTCAAATGACACAATCATGTTTTAGAGGAATTTTGAATGTTGGTTTCTGATCCCCCGCCGGGATTCGAACCCTCGGCAACACCGCCTGGCAATCAGGAGTTCAGCGTCTAAACCACTAGACCATTGCACACCGTCAAAAAACGATGGCTGGAATCTAGCTTTTTAGATGAAGTCCTCATGATTACTTGGTTCATCTTCCTTTCGGCAGCAGCATGAAAGTGTGGAACGCGCTGGCTACAGTACGACGAAAGTGCTGTGGATGGCCTCAGACGAAGACTGGCACGGGCTTGTGTGTGTTTTTTCAAATGACACAATCATGTTTTAGAGGAATTTTGAATGTTGGTTTCTGATCCCCCGCCGGGATTCGAACCCTCGGCAACACCGCCTGGCAATCAGGAGTTCAGCGTCTAAACCACTAGACCATTGCACACCGTCAAAAAACGATGGCTGGAATCTAGCTTTTTAGATGAAGTCCTCATGATTACTTGGTTCATCTTCCTTTCGGCAGCAGCATGAAAGTGTGGAACGCGCTGGCTTCAGTACGACGAAAGTGCTGTGGATGGCCTCAGACGAAGACTGGCACGGGCTTGTGTGTGTTTTTTCAAATGACACAATCATGTTTTAGAGGAATTTTGAATGTTGGTTTCTGATCCCCCGCCGGGATTCGAACCCTCGGCAACACCGCCTGGCAATCAGGAGTTCAGCGTCTAAACCACTAGACCATTGCACACCGTCAAAAAACGATGGCTGGAATCTAGCTTTTTAGATGAAGTCCTCATGATTACTTGGTTCATCTTCCTTTCGGCAGCAGCATGAAAGTGTGGAACGCGCTGGCTACAGTACGACGAAAGTGCTGTGGATGGCCTCAGACGAAGACTGGCACGGGCTTGTGTGTGTTTTTTCAAATGACACAATCATGTTTTAGAGGAATTTTGAATGTTGGTTTCTGATCTCCCGCCGGGATTCGAACCCTCGGCAACACCGCCTGGCAATCAGGAGTTCAGCGTCTAAACCACTAGACCATTGCACACCGTCAAAAAACGATGGCTGGAATCTAGCTTTTTAGATGAAGTCCTCATGATTACTTGGTTCATCTTCCTTTCGGCAGCAGCATGAAAGTGTGGAACGCGCTGGCTACAGTACGACGAAAGTGCTGTGGATGGCCTCAGACGAAGACTGGCACGGGCTTGTGTGTGTTTTTTCAAATGACACAATCATGTTTTAGAGGAATTTTGAATGTTGGTTTCTGATCCCCCGCCGGGATTCGAACCCTCGGCAACACCGCCTGGCAATCAGGAGTTCAGCGTCTAAACCACTAGACCATTGCACACCGTCAAAAAACGATGGCTGGAATCTAGCTTTTTAGATGAAGTCCTCATGATTACTTGGTTCATCTTCCTTTCGGCAGCAGCATGAAAGTGTGGAACGCGCTGGCTACAGTACGACGAAAGTGCTGTGGATGGCCTCAGACGAAGACTGGCACGGGCTTGTGTGTGTTTTTTCAAATGACACAATCATGTTTTAGAGGAATTTTGAATGTTGGTTTCTGATCCCCCGCCGGGATTCGAACCCTCGGCAACACCGCCTGGCAATCAGGAGTTCAGCGTCTAAACCACTAGACCATTGCACACCGTCAAAAAACGATGGCTGGAATCTAGCTTTTTAGATGAAGTCCTCATGATTACTTGGTTCATCTTCCTTTCGGCAGGAGCATGAAAGTGTGGAACGCGCTGGCTACAGTACGACGAAAGTGCTGTGGATGGCCTCAGACGAAGACTGGCACGGGCTTGTGTGTGTTTTTTCAAATGACACAATCATGTTTTAGAGGAATTTTGAATGTTGGTTTCTGATCCCCCGCCGGAATTCGAACCCTCGGCAACACCGCCTGGCAATCAGGAGTTCAGCGTCTAAACCACTAGACCATTGCACACCGTCAAAAAACGATGGCTGGAATCTAGCTTTTTAGATGAAGTCCTCATGATTACTTGGTTCATCTTCCTTTCGGCAGCAGCATGAAAGTGTGGAACGCGCTGGCTACAGTACGACGAAAGTGCTGTGGATGGCCTCAGACGAAGACTGGCACGGGCTTGTGTGTGTTTTTTCAAATGACACAATCATGTTTTAGAGGAATTTTGAATGTTGGTTTCTGATCCCCCGCCGGGATTCGAACCCTCGGCAACACCGCATGGCAATCAGGAGTTCGGCGTCTAAACCACTAGACCATTGCACACCGTCAAAAAACGATGGCTGGAATCTAGCTTTTTAGATGAAGTCCTCATGATTACTTGGTTCATCTTCCTTTCGGCAGCAGCATGAAAGTGTGGAACGCGCTGGCTACAGTACGACGAAAGTGCTGTGGATGGCCTCAGACGAAGACTGGCACGGGCTTGTGTGTGTTTTTTTCAAATGACACAATCATGTTTTAGAGGAATTTTGAATGTTGGTTTCTGATCCCCCGCCGGGATTCGAACCCTCGGCAACACCGCCTGGCAATCAGGAGTTCAGCGTCTAAACCACTAGACCATTGCACACCGTCAAAAAACGATGGCTGGAATCTAGCTTTTTAGATGAAGTCCTCATGATTACTTGGTTCATCTTCCTTTCGGCAGCAGCATGAAAGTGTGGAACGCGCTGGCTACAGTACGACGAAAGTGCTGTGGATGGCCTCAGACGAAGACTGGCACGGGCTTGTGTGTGTTTTTTCAAATGACACAATCATGTTTTAGAGGAATTTTGAATGTTGGTTTCTGATCCCCCGCCGGGATTCGAACCCTCGGCAACACCGCCTGGCAATCAGGAGTTCAGCGTCTAAACCACTAGACCATTGCACACCGTCAAAAAACGATGGCTGGAATCTAGCTTTTTAGATGAAGTCCTCATGATTACTTGGTTCATCTTCCTTTCGGCAGCAGCATGAAAGTGTGGAACGCGCTGGCTACAGTACGACGAAAGTGCTGTGGATGGCCTCAGACGAAGACTGGCACGGGCTTGTGTGTGTTTTTTCAAATGACACAATCATGTTTTAGAGGAATTTTGAATGTTGGTTTCTGATCCCCCGCCGGGATTCGAACCCTCGGCAACACCGCCTGGCAATCAGGAGTTCAGCGTCTAAACCACTAGACCATTGCACACCGTCAAAAAACGATGGCTGGAATCTAGCTTTTTAGATGAAGTCCTCATGATTACTTGGTTCATCTTCCTTTCGGCAGCAGCATGAAAGTGTGGAACGCGCTGGCTACAGTACGACGAAAGTGCTGTGGATGGCCTCAGACGAAGACTGGCACGGGCTTGTGTGTGTTTTTTCAAATGACACAATCATGTTTTAGAGGAATTTTGAATGTTGGTTTCTGATCCCCCGCCGGGATTCGAACCCTCGGCAACACCGCCTGGCAATCAGGAGTTCAGCGTCTAAACCACTAGACCATTGCACACCGTCAAAAAACGATGGCTGGAATCTAGCTTTTTAGATGAAGTCCTCATGATTACTTGGTTCATCTTCCTTTCGGCAGCAGCATGAAAGTGTGGAACGCGCTGGCTACAGTACGACGAAAGTGCTGTGGATGGCCTCAGACGAAGACTGGCACGGGCTTGTGTGTGTTTTTTCAAATGACACAATCATGTTTTAGAGGAATTTTGAATGTTGGTTTCTGATCCCCCGCCGGGATTCGAACCCTCGGCAACACCGCCTGGCAATCAGGAGTTCAGCGTCTAAACCACTAGACCATTGCACACCGTCAAAAAACGATGGCTGGAATCTAGCTTTTTTAGATGAAGTCCTCATGATTACTTGGTTCATCTTCCTTTCGGCAGCAGCATGAAAGTGTGGAACGCGCTGGCTACAGTACGACGAAAATGCTGTGGATGGCCTCAGACGAAGACTGGCACGGGCTTGTGTGTGTTTTTTCAAATGACACAATCATGTTTTAGAGGAATTTTGAATGTTGGTTTCTGATCCCCCGCCGGGATTCGAACCCTCGGCAACACCGCCTGGCAATCAGGAGTTCAGCGTCTAAACCACTAGACCATTGCACACCGTCAAAAAACGATGGCTGGAATCTAGCTTTTTAGATGAAGTCCTCATGATTACTTGGTTCATCTTCCTTTCGGCAGCAGCATGAAAGTGTGGAACGCGCTGGCTACAGTACGACGAAAGTGCTGTGGATGGCCTCAGACGAAGACTGGCACGGGCTTGTGTGTGTTTTTTCAAATGACACAATCATGTTTTAGAGGAATTTTGAATGTTGGTTTCTGATCCCCCGCCGGGATTCGAACCCTCGGCAACACCGCCTGGCAATCAGGAGTTCAGCGTCTAAACCACTAGACCATTGCACACCGTCAAAAAACGATGGCTGGAATCTAGCTTTTTAGATGAAGTCCTCATGATTACTTGGTTCATCTTCCTTTCGGCAGCAGCATGAAAGTGTGGAACGCGCTGGCTACAGTACGACGAAAGTGCTGTGGATGGCCTCAGACGAAGACTGGCACGGGCTTGTGTGTGTTTTTTCAAATGACACAATCATGTTTTAGAGGAATTTTGAATGTTGGTTTCTGATCCCCCGCCGGGATTCGAACCCTCGGCAACACCGCCTGGCAATCAGGAGTTCAGCGTCTAAACCACTAGACCATTGCACACCGTCAAAAAACGATGGCTGGAATCTAGCTTTTTAGATGAAGTCCTCATGATTACTTGGTTCATCTTCCTTTCGGCAGCAGCATGAAAGTGTGGAACGCGCTGGCTACAGTACGACGAAAGTGCTGTGGATGGCCTTAGACGAAGACTGGCACGGGCTTGTGTGTGTTTTTTCAAATGACACAATCATGTTTTAGAGGAATTTTGAATGTTGGTTTCTGATCCCCCGCCGGGATTCGAACCCTCGGCAACACCGCCTGGCAATCAGGAGTTCAGCGTCTAAACCACTAGACCATTGCACACCGTCAAAAAACGATGGCTGGAATCTAGCTTTTTAGATGAAGTCCTCATGATTACTTGGTTCATCTTCCTTTCGGCAGCAGCATGAAAGTGTGGAACGCGCTGGCTACAGTACGACGAAAGTGCTGTGGATGGCCTCAGACGAAGACTGGCACGGGCTTGTGTGTGTTTTTTCAAATGACACAATCATGTTTTAGAGGAATTTTGAATGTTGGTTTCTGATGCCCCGCCGGGATTCGAACCCTCGGCAACACCGCCTGGCAATCAGGAGTTCAGCGTCTAAACCACTAGACCATTGCACACCGTCAAAAAACGATGGCTGGAATCTAGCTTTTTAGATGAAGTCCTCATGATTACTTGGTTCATCTTCCTTTCGGCAGCAGCATGAAAGTGTGGAACGCGCTGGCTACAGTACGACGAAAGTGCTGTGGATGGCCTCAGACGAAGACTGGCACGGGCTTGTGTGTGTTTTTTCAAATGACACAATCATGTTTTAGAGGAATTTTGAATGTTGGTTTCTGATCCCCCGCCGGGATTCGAACCCTCGGCAACACCGCCTGGCAATCAGGAGTTCAGCGTCTAAACCACTAGACCATTGCACACCGTCAAAAAACGATGGCTGGAATCTAGCTTTTTAGATGAAGTCCTCATGATTACTTGGTTCATCTTCCTTTCGGCAGCAGCATGAAAGTGTGGAACGCGCTGGCTTCAGTACGACGAAAGTGCTGTGGATGGCCTCAGACGAAGACTGGCACGGGCTTGTGTGTGTTTTTTCAAATGACACAATCATGTTTTAGAGGAATTTTGAATGTTGGTTTCTGATCCCCCGCCGGGATTCGAACCCTCGGCAACACCGCCTGGCAATCAGGAGTTCAGCGTCTAAACCACTAGACCATTGCACACCGTCAAAAAACGATGGCTGGAATCTAGCTTTTTAGATGAAGTCCTCATGATTACTTGGTTCATCTTCCTTTCGGCAGCAGCATGAAAGTGTGGAACGCGCTGGCTACAGTACGACGAAAGTGCTGTGGATGGCCTCAGACGAAGACTGGCACGGGCTTGTGTGTGTTTTTTCAAATGACACAATCATGTTTTAGAGGAATTTTGAATGTTGGTTTCTGATCTCCCGCCGGGATTCGAACCCTCGGCAACACCGCCTGGCAATCAGGAGTTCAGCGTCTAAACCACTAGACCATTGCACACCGTCAAAAAACGATGGCTGGAATCTAGCTTTTTAGATGAAGTCCTCATGATTACTTGGTTCATCTTCCTTTCGGCAGCAGCATGAAAGTGTGGAACGCGCTGGCTACAGTACGACGAAAGTGCTGTGGATGGCCTCAGACGAAGACTGGCACGGGCTTGTGTGTGTTTTTTCAAATGACACAATCATGTTTTAGAGGAATTTTTAATGTTGGTTTCTGATCCCCCGCCGGGATTCGAACCCTCGGCAACACCGCCTGGCAATCAGGAGTTCAGCGTCTAAACCACTAGACCATTGCACACCGTCAAAAAACGATGGCTGGAATCTAGCTTTTTAGATGAAGTCCTCATGATTACTTGGTTCATCTTCCTTTCGGCAGCAGCATGAAAGTGTGGAACGCGCTGGCTACAGTACGACGAAAGTGCTGTGGATGGCCTCAGACGAAGACTGGCACGGGCTTGTGTGTGTTTTTTCAAATGACACAATCATGTTTTAGAGGAATTTTGAATGTTGGTTTCTGATCCCCCGCCGGGATTCGAACCCTCGGCAACACCGCCTGGCAATCAGGAGTTCAGCGTCTAAACCACTAGACCATTGCACACCGTCAAAAAACGATGGCTGGAATCTAGCTTTTTAGATGAAGTCCTCATGATTACTTGGTTCATCTTCCTTTCGGCAGCAGCATGAAAGTGTGGAACGCGCTGGCTACAGTACGACGAAAGTGCTGTGGATGGCCTCAGACGAAGACTGGCACGGGCTTGTGTGTGTTTTTTCAAATGACACAATCATGTTTTAGAGGAATTTTGAATGTTGGTTTCTGATCCCCCGCCGGGATTCGAACCCTCGGCAACACCGCCTGGCAATCAGGAGTTCAGCGTCTAAACCACTAGACCATTGCACACCGTCAAAAAACGATGGCTGGAATCTAGCTTTTTAGATGAAGTCCTCATGATTACTTGGTTCATCTTCCTTTCGGCAGCAGCATGAAAGTGTGGAACGCGCTGGCTACAGTACGACGAAAGTGCTGTGGATGGCCTCAGACGAAGACTGGCACGGGCTTGTGTGTGTTTTTTCAAATGACACAATCATGTTTTAGAGGAATTTTGAATGTTGGTTTCTGATCCCCCGCCGGGATTCGAACCCTCGGCAACACCGCCTGGCAATCAGGAGTTCAGCGTCTAAACCACTAGACCATTGCACACCGTCAAAAAACGATGGCTGGAATCTAGCTTTTTAGATGAAGTCCTCATGATTACTTGGTTCATCTTCCTTTCGGCAGCAGCATGAAAGTGTGGAACGCGCTGGCTACAGTACGACGAAAGTGCTGTGGATGGCCTCAGACGAAGACTGGCACGGGCTTGTGTGTGTTTTTTCAAATGACACAATCATGTTTTAGAGGAATTTTGAATGTTGGTTTCTGATCCCCCGCCGGGATTCGAACCCTCGGCAACACCGCCTGGCAATCAGGAGTTCAGCGTCTAAACCACTAGACCATTGCACACCGTCAAAAAACGATGGCTGGAATCTAGCTTTTTTAGATGAAGTCCTCATGATTACTTGGTTCATCTTCCTTTCGGCAGCAGCATGAAAGTGTGGAACGCGCTGGCTACAGTACGACGAAAATGCTGTGGATGGCCTCAGACGAAGACTGGCACGGGCTTGTGTGTGTTTTTTCAAATGACACAATCATGTTTTAGAGGAATTTTGAATGTTGGTTTCTGATCCCCCGCCGGGATTCGAACCCTCGGCAACACCGCCTGGCAATCAGGAGTTCAGCGTCTAAACCACTAGACCATTGCACACCGTCAAAAAACGATGGCTGGAATCTAGCTTTTTAGATGAAGTCCTCATGATTACTTGGTTCATCTTCCTTTCGGCAGCAGCATGAAAGTGTGGAACGCGCTGGCTACAGTACGACGAAAGTGCTGTGGATGGCCTCAGACGAAGACTGGCACGGGCTTGTGTGTGTTTTTTCAAATGACACAATCATGTTTTAGAGGAATTTTGAATGTTGGTTTCTGATCCCCCGCCGGGATTCGAACCCTCGGCAACACCGCCTGGCAATCAGGAGTTCAGCGTCTAAACCACTAGACCATTGCACACCGTCAAAAAACGATGGCTGGAATCTAGCTTTTTAGATGAAGTCCTCATGATTACTTGGTTCATCTTCCTTTCGGCAGCAGCATGAAAGTGTGGAACGCGCTGGCTACAGTACGACGAAAGTGCTGTGGATGGCCTCAGACGAAGACTGGCACGGGCTTGTGTGTGTTTTTTCAAATGACACAATCATGTTTTAGAGGAATTTTGAATGTTGGTTTCTGATCCCCCGCCGGGATTCGAACCCTCGGCAACACCGCCTGGCAATCAGGAGTTCAGCGTCTAAACCACTAGACCATTGCACACCGTCAAAAAACGATGGCTGGAATCTAGCTTTTTAGATGAAGTCCTCATGATTACTTGGTTCATCTTCCTTTCGGCAGCAGCATGAAAGTGTGGAACGCGCTGGCTACAGTACGACGAAAGTGCTGTGGATGGCCTTAGACGAAGACTGGCACGGGCTTGTGTGTGTTTTTTCAAATGACACAATCATGTTTTAGAGGAATTTTGAATGTTGGTTTCTGATCCCCCGCCGGGATTCGAACCCTCGGCAACACCGCCTGGCAATCAGGAGTTCAGCGTCTAAACCACTAGACCATTGCACACCGTCAAAAAACGATGGCTGGAATCTAGCTTTTTAGATGAAGTCCTCATGATTACTTGGTTCATCTTCCTTTCGGCAGCAGCATGAAAGTGTGGAACGCGCTGGCTACAGTACGACGAAAGTGCTGTGGATGGCCTCAGACGAAGACTGGCACGGGCTTGTGTGTGTTTTTTCAAATGACACAATCATGTTTTAGAGGAATTTTGAATGTTGGTTTCTGATGCCCCGCCGGGATTCGAACCCTCGGCAACACCGCCTGGCAATCAGGAGTTCAGCGTCTAAACCACTAGACCATTGCACACCGTCAAAAAACGATGGCTGGAATCTAGCTTTTTAGATGAAGTCCTCATGATTACTTGGTTCATCTTCCTTTCGGCAGCAGCATGAAAGTGTGGAACGCGCTGGCTACAGTACGACGAAAGTGCTGTGGATGGCCTCAGACGAAGACTGGCACGGGCTTGTGTGTGTTTTTTCAAATGACACAATCATGTTTTAGAGGAATTTTGAATGTTGGTTTCTGATCCCCCGCCGGGATTCGAACCCTCGGCAACACCGCCTGGCAATCAGGAGTTCAGCGTCTAAACCACTAGACCATTGCACACCGTCAAAAAACGATGGCTGGAATCTAGCTTTTTAGATGAAGTCCTCATGATTACTTGGTTCATCTTCCTTTCGGCAGCAGCATGAAAGTGTGGAACGCGCTGGCTTCAGTACGACGAAAGTGCTGTGGATGGCCTCAGACGAAGACTGGCACGGGCTTGTGTGTGTTTTTTCAAATGACACAATCATGTTTTAGAGGAATTTTGAATGTTGGTTTCTGATCCCCCGCCGGGATTCGAACCCTCGGCAACACCGCCTGGCAATCAGGAGTTCAGCGTCTAAACCACTAGACCATTGCACACCGTCAAAAAACGATGGCTGGAATCTAGCTTTTTAGATGAAGTCCTCATGATTACTTGGTTCATCTTCCTTTCGGCAGCAGCATGAAAGTGTGGAACGCGCTGGCTACAGTACGACGAAAGTGCTGTGGATGGCCTCAGACGAAGACTGGCACGGGCTTGTGTGTGTTTTTTCAAATGACACAATCATGTTTTAGAGGAATTTTGAATGTTGGTTTCTGATCTCCCGCCGGGATTCGAACCCTCGGCAACACCGCCTGGCAATCAGGAGTTCAGCGTCTAAACCACTAGACCATTGCACACCGTCAAAAAACGATGGCTGGAATCTAGCTTTTTAGATGAAGTCCTCATGATTACTTGGTTCATCTTCCTTTCGGCAGCAGCATGAAAGTGTGGAACGCGCTGGCTACAGTACGACGAAAGTGCTGTGGATGGCCTCAGACGAAGACTGGCACGGGCTTGTGTGTGTTTTTTCAAATGACACAATCATGTTTTAGAGGAATTTTTAATGTTGGTTTCTGATCCCCCGCCGGGATTCGAACCCTCGGCAACACCGCCTGGCAATCAGGAGTTCAGCGTCTAAACCACTAGACCATTGCACACCGTCAAAAAACGATGGCTGGAATCTAGCTTTTTAGATGAAGTCCTCATGATTACTTGGTTCATCTTCCTTTCGGCAGCAGCATGAAAGTGTGGAACGCGCTGGCTACAGTACGACGAAAGTGCTGTGGATGGCCTCAGACGAAGACTGGCACGGGCTTGTGTGTGTTTTTTCAAATGACACAATCATGTTTTAGAGGAATTTTGAATGTTGGTTTCTGATCCCCCGCCGGGATTCGAACCCTCGGCAACACCGCCTGGCAATCAGGAGTTCAGCGTCTAAACCACTAGACCATTGCACACCGTCAAAAAACGATGGCTGGAATCTAGCTTTTTAGATGAAGTCCTCATGATTACTTGGTTCATCTTCCTTTCGGCAGCAGCATGAAAGTGTGGAACGCGCTGGCTACAGTACGACGAAAGTGCTGTGGATGGCCTCAGACGAAGACTGGCACGGGCTTGTGTGTGTTTTTTCAAATGACACAATCATGTTTTAGAGGAATTTTGAATGTTGGTTTCTGATCCCCCGCCGGGATTCGAACCCTCGGCAACACCGCCTGGCAATCAGGAGTTCAGCGTCTAAACCACTAGACCATTGCACACCGTCAAAAAACGATGGCTGGAATCTAGCTTTTTAGATGAAGTCCTCATGATTACTTGGTTCATCTTCCTTTCGGCAGCAGCATGAAAGTGTGGAACGCGCTGGCTACAGTACGACGAAAGTGCTGTGGATGGCCTCAGACGAAGACTGGCACGGGCTTGTGTGTGTTTTTTCAAATGACACAATCATGTTTTAGAGGAATTTTGAATGTTGGTTTCTGATCCCCCGCCGGGATTCGAACCCTCGGCAACACCGCATGGCAATCAGGAGTTCGGCGTCTAAACCACTAGACCATTGCACACCGTCAAAAAACGATGGCTGGAATCTAGCTTTTTAGATGAAGTCCTCATGATTACTTGGTTCATCTTCCTTTCGGCAGCAGCATGAAAGTGTGGAACGCGCTGGCTACAGTACGACGAAAGTGCTGTGGATGGCCTCAGACGAAGACTGGCACGGGCTTGTGTGTGTTTTTTTCAAATGACACAATCATGTTTTAGAGGAATTTTGAATGTTGGTTTCTGATCCCCCGCCGGGATTCGAACCCTCGGCAACACCGCCTGGCAATCAGGAGTTCAGCGTCTAAACCACTAGACCATTGCACACCGTCAAAAAACGATGGCTGGAATCTAGCTTTTTAGATGAAGTCCTCATGATTACTTGGTTCATCTTCCTTTCGGCAGCAGCATGAAAGTGTGGAACGCGCTGGCTACAGTACGACGAAAGTGCTGTGGATGGCCTCAGACGAAGACTGGCACGGGCTTGTGTGTGTTTTTTCAAATGACACAATCATGTTTTAGAGGAATTTTGAATGTTGGTTTCTGATCCCCCGCCGGGATTCGAACCCTCGGCAACACCGCCTGGCAATCAGGAGTTCAGCGTCTAAACCACTAGACCATTGCACACCGTCAAAAAACGATGGCTGGAATCTAGCTTTTTAGATGAAGTCCTCATGATTACTTGGTTCATCTTCCTTTCGGCAGCAGCATGAAAGTGTGGAACGCGCTGGCTACAGTACGACGAAAGTGCTGTGGATGGCCTCAGACGAAGACTGGCACGGGCTTGTGTGTGTTTTTTCAAATGACACAATCATGTTTTAGAGGAATTTTGAATGTTGGTTTCTGATCCCCCGCCGGGATTCGAACCCTCGGCAACACCGCCTGGCAATCAGGAGTTCAGCGTCTAAACCACTAGACCATTGCACACCGTCAAAAAACGATGGCTGGAATCTAGCTTTTTAGATGAAGTCCTCATGATTACTTGGTTCATCTTCCTTTCGGCAGCAGCATGAAAGTGTGGAACGCGCTGGCTACAGTACGACGAAAGTGCTGTGGATGGCCTCAGACGAAGACTGGCACGGGCTTGTGTGTGTTTTTTTCAAATGACACAATCATGTTTTAGAGGAATTTTGAATGTTGGTTTCTGATCCCCCGCCGGGATTCGAACCCTCGGCAACACCGCCTGGCAATCAGGAGTTCAGCGTCTAAACCACTAGACCATTGCACACCGTCAAAAAACGATGGCTGGAATCTAGCTTTTTAGATGAAGTCCTCATGATTACTTGGTTCATCTTCCTTTCGGCAGCAGCATGAAAGTGTGGAACGCGCTGGCTACAGTACGACGAAAGTGCTGTGGATGGCCTCAGACGAAGACTGGCACGGGCTTGTGTGTGTTTTTTCAAATGACACAATCATGTTTTAGAGGAATTTTGAATGTTGGTTTCTGATCCCCCGCCGGGATTCGAACCCTCGGCAACACCGCCTGGCAATCAGGAGTTCAGCGTCTAAACCACTAGACCATTGCACACCGTCAAAAAACGATGGCTGGAATCTAGCTTTTTAGATGAAGTCCTCATGATTACTTGGTTCATCTTCCTTTCGGCAGCAGCATGAAAGTGTGGAACGCGCTGGCTACAGTACGACGAAAGTGCTGTGGATGGCCTCAGACGAAGACTGGCACGGGCTTGTGTGTGTTTTTTCAAATGACACAATCATGTTTTAGAGGAATTTTGAATGTTGGTTTCTGATCCCCCGCCGGGATTCGAACCCTCGGCAACACCGCCTGGCAATCAGGAGTTCAGCGTCTAAACCACTAGACCATTGCACACCGTCAAAAAACGATGGCTGGAATCTAGCTTTTTAGATGAAGTCCTCATGATTACTTGGTTCATCTTCCTTTCGGCAGCAGCATGAAAGTGTGGAACGCGCTGGCTACAGTACGACGAAAGTGCTGTGGATGGCCTCAGACGAAGACTGGCACGGGCTTGTGTGTGTTTTTTCAAATGACACAATCATGTTTTAGAGGAATTTTGAATGTTGGTTTCTGATCCCCCGCCGGGATTCGAACCCTCGGCAACACCGCCTGGCAATCAGGAGTTCAGCGTCTAAACCACTAGACCATTGCACACCGTCAAAAAACGATGGCTGGAATCTAGCTTTTTAGATGAAGTCCTCATGATTACTTGGTTCATCTTCCTTTCGGCAGCAGCATGAAAGTGTGGAACGCGCTGGCTACAGTACGACGAAAGTGCTGTGGATGGCCTCAGACGAAGACTGGCACGGGCTTGTGTGTGTTTTTTCAAATGACACAATCATGTTTTAGAGGAATTTTGAATGTTGGTTTCTGATCCCCCTCCGGGATTCGAACCCTCGGCAACACCGCCTGGCAATCAGGAGTTCAGCGTCTAAACCACTAGACCATTGCACACCGTCAAAAAACGATGGCTGGAATCTAGCTTTTTAGATGAAGTCCTCATGATTACTTGGTTCATCTTCCTTTCGGCAGCAGCATGAAAGTGTGGAACGCGCTGGCTACAGTACGACGAAAGTGCTGTGGATGGCCTCAGACGAAGACTGGCACGGGCTTGTGTGTGTTTTTTCAAATGACACAATCATGTTTTAGAGGAATTTTGAATGTTGGTTTCTGATCCCCCGCCGGGATTCGAACCCTCGGCAACACCGCCTGGCAATCAGGAGTTCAGCGTCTAAACCACTAGACCATTGCACACCGTCAAAAAACGATGGCTGGAATCTAGCTTTTTAGATGAAGTCCTCATGATTACTTGGTTCATCTTCCTTTCGGCAGCAGCATGAAAGTGTGGAACGCGCTGGCTACAGTACGACGAAAGTGCTGTGGATGGCCTCAGACGAAGACTGGCACGGGCTTGTGTGTGTTTTTTCAAATGACACAATCATGTTTTAGAGGAATTTTGAATGTTGGTTTCTGATCCCCCGCCGGGATTCGAACCCTCGGCAACACCGCCTGGCAATCAGGAGTTCAGCGTCTAAACCACTAGACCATTGCACACCGTCAAAAAACGATGGCTGAAATCTAGCTTTTTAGATGAAGTCCTCATGATTACTTGGTTCATCTTCCTTTCGGCAGCAGCATGAAAGTGTGGAACGCGCTGGCTACAGTACGACGAAAGTGCTGTGGATGGCCTCAGACGAAGACTGGCACGGGCTTGTGTGTGTTTTTTCAAATGACACAATCATGTTTTAGAGGAATTTTGAATGTTGGTTTCTGATCCCCCGCCGGGATTCGAACCCTCGGCAACACCGCCTGGCAATCAGGAGTTCAGCGTCTAAACCACTAGACCATTGCACACCGTCAAAAAACGATGGCTGGAATCTAGCTTTTTAGATGAAGTCCTCATGATTACTTGGTTCATCTTCCTTTCGGCAGCAGCATGAAAGTGTGGAACGCGCTGGCTACAGTACGACGAAAGTGCTGTGGATGGCCTCAGACGAAGACTGGCACGGGCTTGTGTGTGTTTTTTCAAATGACACAATCATGTTTTAGAGGAATTTTGAATGTTGGTTTCTGATCCCCCGCCGGGATTCGAACCCTCGGCAACACCGCCTGGCAATGAGGAGTTCAGCGTCTAAACCACTAGACCATTGCACACCGTCAAAAAACGATGGCTGGAATCTAGCTTTTTAGATGAAGTCCTCATGATTACTTGGTTCATCTTCCTTTCGGCAGCAGCATGAAAGTGTGGAACGCGCTGGCTACAGTACGACGAAAGTGCTGTGGATGGCCTCAGACGAAGACTGGCACGGGCTTGTGTGTGTTTTTTCAAATGACACAATCATGTTTTAGAGGAATTTTGAATGTTGGTTTCTGATCCCCCGCCGGGATTCGAACCCTCGGCAACACCGCCTGGCAATCAGGAGTTCAGCGTCTAAACCACTAGACCATTGCACACCGTCAAAAAACGATGGCTGGAATCTAGCTTTTTAGAGGAAGTCCTCATGATTACTTGGTTCATCTTCCTTTCGGCAGCAGCATGAAAGTGTGGAACGCGCTGGCTACAGTACGACGAAAGTGCTGTGGATGGCCTCAGACGAAGACTGGCACGGGCTTGTGTGTGTTTTTTCAAATGACACAATCATGTTTTAGAGGAATTTTGAATGTTGGTTTCTGATCTCCCGCCGGGATTCGAACCCTCGGCAACACCGCCTGGCAATCAGGAGTTCAGCGTCTAAACCACTAGACCATTGCACACCGTCAAAAAACGATGGCTGGAATCTAGCTTTTTAGATGAAGTCCTCATGATTACTTGGTTCATCTTCCTTTCGGCAGCAGCATGAAAGTGTGGAACGCGCTGGCTACAGTACGACGAAAGTGCTGTGGATGGCCTCAGACGAAGACTGGCACGGGCTTGTGTGTGTTTTTTCAAATGACACAATCATGTTTTAGAGGAATTTTGAATGTTGGTTTCTGATCCCCCGCCGGGATTCGAACCCTCGGCAACACCGCCTGGCAATCAGGAGTTCAGCGTCTAAACCACTAGACCATTGCACACCGTCAAAAAACGATGGCTGGAATCTAGCTTTTTAGATGAAGTCCTCATGATTACTTGGTTCATCTTCCTTTCGGCAGCAGCATGAAAGTGTGGAACGCGCTGGCTACAGTACGACGAAAGTGCTGTGGATGGCCTCAGACGAAGACTGGCACGGGCTTGTGTGTGTTTTTTCAAATGACACAATCATGTTTTAGAGGAATTTTGAATGTTGGTTTCTGATCCCCCGCCGGGATTCGAACCCTCGGCAACACCGCCTGGCAATCAGGAGTTCAGCGTCTAAACCACTAGACCATTGCACACCGTCAAAAAACGATGGCTGGAATCTAGCTTTTTAGATGAAGTCCTCATGATTACTTGGTTCATCTTCCTTTCGGCAGCAGCATGAAAGTGTGGAACGCGCTGGCTACAGTACGACGAAAGTGCTGTGGATGGCCTCAGACGAAGACTGGCACGGGCTTGTGTGTGTTTTTTCAAATGACACAATCATGTTTTAGAGGAATTTTGAATGTTGGTTTCTGATCCCCCGCCGGGATTCGAACCCTCGGCAACACCGCCTGGCAATCAGGAGTTCAGCGTCTAAACCACTAGACCATTGCACACCGTCAAAAAACGATGGCTGGAATCTAGCTTTTTAGATGAAGTCCTCATGATTACTTGGTTCATCTTCCTTTCGGCAGCAGCATGAAAGTGTGGAACGCGCTGGCTACAGTACGACGAAAGTGCTGTGGATGGCCTCAGACGAAGACTGGCACGGGCTTGTGTGTGTTTTTTCAAATGACACAATCATGTTTTAGAGGAATTTTGAATGTTGGTTTCTGATCCCCCGCCGGGATTCGAACCCTCGGCAACACCGCCTGGCAATCAGGAGTTCAGCGTCTAAACCACTAGACCATTGCACACCGTCAAAAAACGATGGCTGGAATCTAGCTTTTTAGATGAAGTCCTCATGATTACTTGGTTCATCTTCCTTTCGGCAGCAGCATGAAAGTGTGGAACGCGCTGGCTACAGTACGACGAAAGTGCTGTGGATGGCCTCAGACGAAGACTGGCACGGGCTTGTGTGTGTTTTTTCAAATGACACAATCATGTTTTAGAGGAATTTTGAATGTTGGTTTCTGATCCCCCGCCGGGATTCGAACCCTCGGCAACACCGCCTGGCAATCAGGAGTTCAGCGTCTAAACCACTAGACCATTGCACACCGTCAAAAAACGATGGCTGGAATCTAGCTTTTTAGATGAAGTCCTCATGATTACTTGGTTCATCTTCCTTTCGGCAGCAGCATGAAAGTGTGGAACGCGCTGGCTACAGTACGACGAAAGTGCTGTGGATGGCCTCAGACGAAGACTGGCACGGGCTTGTGTGTGTTTTTTCAAATGACACAATCATGTTTTAGAGGAATTTTGAATGTTGGTTTCTGATCCCCCTCCGGGATTCGAACCCTCGGCAACACCGCCTGGCAATCAGGAGTTCAGCGTCTAAACCACTAGACCATTGCACACCGTCAAAAAACGATGGCTGGAATCTAGCTTTTTAGATGAAGTCCTCATGATTACTTGGTTCATCTTCCTTTCGGCAGCAGCATGAAAGTGTGGAACGCGCTGGCTACAGTACGACGAAAGTGCTTTGGATGGCCTCAGACGAAGACTGGCACGGGCTTGTGTGTGTTTTTTCAAATGACACAATCATGTTTTAGAGGAATTTTGAATGTTGGTTTCTGATCCCCCGCCGGGATTCGAACCCTCGGCAACACCGCCTGGCAATCAGGAGTTCAGCGTCTAAACCACTAGACCATTGCACACCGTCAAAAAACGATGGCTGGAATCTAGCTTTTTAGATGAAGTCCTCATGATTACTTGGTTCATCTTCCTTTCGGCAGCAGCATGAAAGTGTGGAACGCGCTGGCTACAGTACGACGAAAGTGCTGTGGATGGCCTCAGACGAAGACTGGCACGGGCTTGTGTGTGTTTTTTCAAATGACACAATCATGTTTTAGAGGAATTTTGAATGTTGGTTTCTGATCCCCCGCCGGGATTCGAACCCTCGGCAACACCGCCTGGCAATCAGGAGTTCAGCGTCTAAACCACTAGACCATTGCACACCGTCAAAAAACGATGGCTGAAATCTAGCTTTTTAGATGAAGTCCTCATGATTACTTGGTTCATCTTCCTTTCGGCAGCAGCATGAAAGTGTGGAACGCGCTGGCTACAGTACGACGAAAGTGCTGTGGATGGCCTCAGACGAAGACTGGCACGGGCTTGTGTGTGTTTTTTCAAATGACACAATCATGTTTTAGAGGAATTTTGAATGTTGGTTTCTGATCCCCCGCCGGGATTCGAACCCTCGGCAACACCGCCTGGCAATCAGGAGTTCAGCGTCTAAACCACTAGACCATTGCACACCGTCAAAAAACGATGGCTGGAATCTAGCTTTTTAGATGAAGTCCTCATGATTACTTGGTTCATCTTCCTTTCGGCAGCAGCATGAAAGTGTGGAACGCGCTGGCTACAGTACGACGAAAGTGCTGTGGATGGCCTCAGACGAAGACTGGCACGGGCTTGTGTGTGTTTTTTCAAATGACACAATCATGTTTTAGAGGAATTTTGAATGTTGGTTTCTGATCCCCCGCCGGGATTCGAACCCTCGGCAACACCGCCTGGCAATCAGGAGTTCAGCGTCTAAACCACTAGACCATTGCACACCGTCAAAAAACGATGGCTGGAATCTAGCTTTTTAGATGAAGTCCTCATGATTACTTGGTTCATCTTCCTTTCGGCAGCAGCATGAAAGTGTGGAACGCGCTGGCTACAGTACGACGAAAGTGCTGTGGATGGCCTCAGACGAAGACTGGCACGGGCTTGTGTGTGTTTTTTCAAATGACACAATCATGTTTTAGAGGAATTTTGAATGTTGGTTTCTGATCCCCCGCCGGGATTCGAACCCTCGGCAACACCGCCTGGCAATCAGGAGTTCAGCGTCTAAACCACTAGACCATTGCACACCGTCAAAAAACGATGGCTGGAATCTAGCTTTTTAGAGGAAGTCCTCATGATTACTTGGTTCATCTTCCTTTCGGCAGCAGCATGAAAGTGTGGAACGCGCTGGCTACAGTACGACGAAAGTGCTGTGGTTGGCCTCAGACGAAGACTGGCACGGGCTTGTGTGTGTTTTTTCAAATGACACAATCATGTTTTAGAGGAATTTTGAATGTTGGTTTCTGATCTCCCGCCGGGATTCGAACCCTCGGCAACACCGCCTGGCAATCAGGAGTTCAGCGTCTAAACCACTAGACCATTGCACACCGTCAAAAAACGATGGCTGGAATCTAGCTTTTTAGATGAAGTCCTCATGATTACTTGGTTCATCTTCCTTTCGGCAGCAGCATGAAAGTGTGGAACGCGCTGGCTACAGTACGACGAAAGTGCTGTGGATGGCCTCAGACGAAGACTGGCACGGGCTTGTGTGTGTTTTTTCAAATGACACAATCATGTTTTAGAGGAATTTTGAATGTTGGTTTCTGATCCCCCGCCGGGATTCGAACCCTCGGCAACACCGCCTGGCAATCAGGAGTTCAGCGTCTAAACCACTAGACCATTGCACACCGTCAAAAAACGATGGCTGGAATCTAGCTTTTTAGATGAAGTCCTCATGATTACTTGGTTCATCTTCCTTTCGGCAGCAGCATGAAAGTGTGGAACGCGCTGGCTACAGTACGACGAAAGTGCTGTGGATGGCCTCAGACGAAGACTGGCACGGGCTTGTGTGTGTTTTTTCAAATGACACAATCATGTTTTAGAGGAATTTTGAATGTTGGTTTCTGATCCCCCGCCGGGATTCGAACCCTCGGCAACACCGCCTGGCAATCAGGAGTTCAGCGTCTAAACCACTAGACCATTGCACACCGTCAAAAAACGATGGCTGGAATCTAGCTTTTTAGATGAAGTCCTCATGATTACTTGGTTCATCTTCCTTTCGGCAGCAGCATGAAAGTGTGGAACGCGCTGGCTACAGTACGACGAAAGTGCTGTGGATGGCCTCAGACGAAGACTGGCACGGGCTTGTGTGTGTTTTTTCAAATGACACAATCATGTTTTAGAGGAATTTTGAATGTTGGTTTCTGATCCCCCGCCGGGATTCGAACCCTCGGCAACACCGCCTGGCAATCAGGAGTTCAGCGTCTAAACCACTAGACCATTGCACACCGTCAAAAAACGATGGCTGGAATCTAGCTTTTTAGATGAAGTCCTCATGATTACTTGGTTCATCTTCCTTTCGGCAGCAGCATGAAAGTGTGGAACGCGCTGGCTACAGTACGACGAAAGTGCTGTGGATGGCCTCAGACGAAGACTGGCACGGGCTTGTGTGTGTTTTTTCAAATGACACAATCATGTTTTAGAGGAATTTTGAATGTTGGTTTCTGATCCCCCGCCGGGATTCGAACCCTCGGCAACACCGCCTGGCAATCAGGAGTTCAGCGTCTAAACCACTAGACCATTGCACACCGTCAAAAAACGATGGCTGGAATCTAGCTTTTTAGATGAAGTCCTCATGATTACTTGGTTCATCTTCCTTTCGGCAGCAGCATGAAAGTGTGGAACGCGCTGGCTACAGTACGACGAAAGTGCTGTGGATGGCCTCAGACGAAGACTGGCACGGGCTTGTGTGTGTTTTTTTCAAATGACACAATCATGTTTTAGAGGAATTTTGAATGTTGGTTTCTGATCCCCCGCCGGGATTCGAACCCTCGGCAACACCGCCTGGCAATCAGGAGTTCAGCGTCTAAACCACTAGACCATTGCACAGCGTCAAAAAACGATGGCTGGAATCTAGCTTTTTAGATGAAGTCCTCATGATTACTTGGTTCATCTTCCTTTCGGCAGCAGCATGAAAGTGTGGAACGCGCTGGCTACAGTACGACGAAAGTGCTGTGGATGGCCTCAGACGAAGACTGGCACGGGCTTGTGTGTGTTTTTTCAAATGACACAATCATGTTTTAGAGGAATTTTGAATGTTGGTTTCTGATCCCCCGCCGGGATTCGAACCCTCGGCAACACCGCCTGGCAATCAGGAGTTCAGCGTCTAAACCACTAGACCATTGCACACCGTCAAAAAACGATGGCTGGTATCTAGCTTTTTAGATGAAGTCCTCATGATTACTTGGTTCATCTTCCTTTCGGCAGCAGCATGAAAGTGTGGAACGCGCTGGCTACAGTACGACGAAAGTGCTGTGGATGGCCTCAGACGAAGACTGGCACGGGCTTGTGTGTGTTTTTTCAAATGACACAATCATGTTTTAGAGGAATTTTGAATGTTGGTTTCTGATCCCCCGCCGGGATTCGAACCCTCGGCAACACCGCCTGGCAATCAGGAGTTCAGCGTCTAAACCACTAGACCATTGCACACCGTCAAAAAACGATGGCTGGAATCTAGCTTTTTAGATGAAGTCCTCATGATTACTTGGTTCATCTTCCTTTCGGCAGCAGCATGAAAGTGTGGAACGCGCTGGCTACAGTACGACGAAAGTGCTGTGGATGGCCTCAGACGAAGACTGGCACGGGCTTGTGTGTGTTTTTTCAAATGACACAATCATGTTTTAGAGGAATTTTGAATGTTGGTTTCTGATCCCCCGCCGGGATTCGAACCCTCGGCAACACCGCCTGGCAATCAGGAGTTCAGCGTCTAAACCACTAGACCATTGCACACCGTCAAAAAACGATGGCTGGAATCTAGCTTTTTAGATGAAGTCCTCATGATTACTTGGTTCATCTTCCTTTCGGCAGCAGCATGAAAGTGTGGAACGCGCTGGCTACAGTACGACGAAAGTGCTGTGGATGGCCTCAGACGAAGACTGGCACGGGCTTGTGTGTGTTTTTTCAAATGACACAATCATGTTTTAGAGGAATTTTGAATGTTGGTTTCTGATCCCCCGCCGGGATTCGAACCCTCGGCAACACCGCCTGGCAATCAGGAGTTCAGCGTCTAAACCACTAGACCATTGCACACCGTCAAAAAACGATGGCTGGAATCTAGCTTTTTAGATGAAGTCCTCATGATTACTTGGTTCATCTTCCTTTCGGCAGCAGCATGAAAGTGTGGAACGCGCTGGCTACAGTACGACGAAAGTGCTGTGGATGGCCTCAGACGAAGACTGGCACGGGCTTGTGTGTGTTTTTTCAAATGACACAATCATGTTTTAGAGGAATTTTGAATGTTGGTTTCTGATCCCCCGCCGGGATTCGAACCCTCGGCAACACCGCCTGGCAATCAGGAGTTCAGCGTCTAAACCACTAGACCATTGCACACCGTCAAAAAACGATGGCTGGAATCTAGCTTTTTAGATGAAGTCCTCATGATTACTTGGTTCATCTTCCTTTCGGCAGCAGCATGAAAGTGTGGAACGCGCTGGCTACAGTACGACGAAAGTGCTGTGGATGGCCTCAGACGAAGACTGGCACGGGCTTGTGTGTGTTTTTTCAAATGACACAATCATGTTTTAGAGGAATTTTGAATGTTGGTTTCTGATCCCCCGCCGGGATTCGAACCCTCGGCAACACCGCCTGGCAATCAGGAGTTCGGCGTCTAAACCACTAGACCATTGCACACCGTCAAAAAACGATGGCTGGAATCTAGCTTTTTAGATGAAGTCCTCATGATTACTTGGTTCATCTTCCTTTCGGCAGCAGCATGAAAGTGTGGAACGCGCTGGCTACAGTACGACGAAAGTGCTGTGGATGGCCTCAGACGAAGACTGGCACGGGCTTGTGTGTGTTTTTTCAAATGACACAATCATGTTTTAGAGGAATTTTGAATGTTGGTTTCTGATCCCCCGCCGGGATTCGAACCCTCGGCAACACCGCCTGGCAATCAGGAGTTCAGCGTCTAAACCACTAGACCATTGCACACCGTCAAAAAACGATGGCTGGAATCTAGCTTTTTAGATGAAGTCCTCATGATTACTTGGTTCATCTTCCTTTCGGCAGCAGCATGAAAGTGTGGAACGCGCTGGCTACAGTACGACGAAAGTGCTGTGGATGGCCTCAGACGAAGACTGGCACGGGCTTGTGTGTGTTTTTTCAAATGACACAATCATGTTTTAGAGGAATTTTGAATGTTGGTTTCTGATCCCCCGCCGGGATTCGAACCCTCGGCAACACCGCCTGGCAATCAGGAGTTCAGCGTCTAAACCACTAGACCATTGCACACCGTCAAAAAACGATGGCTGGAATCTAGCTTTTTAGATGAAGTCCTCATGATTACTTGGTTCATCTTCCTTTCGGCAGCAGCATGAAAGTGTGGAACGCGCTGGCTACAGTACGACGAAAGTGCTGTGGATGGCCTCAGACGAAGACTGGCACGGGCTTGTGTGTGTTTTTTCAAATGACACAATCATGTTTTAGAGGAATTTTGAATGTTGGTTTCTGATCCCCCGCCGGGATTCGAACCCTCGGCAACACCGCCTGGCAATCAGGAGTTCAGCGTCTAAACCACTAGACCATTGCACACCGTCAAAAAACGATGGCTGGAATCTAGCTTTTTAGATGAAGTCCTCATGATTACTTGGTTCATCTTCCTTTCGGCAGCAGCATGAAAGTGTGGAACGCGCTGGCTACAGTACGACGAAAGTGCTGTGGATGGCCTCAGACGAAGACTGGCACGGGCTTGTGTGTGTTTTTTCAAATGACACAATCATGTTTTAGAGGAATTTTGAATGTTGGTTTCTGATCCCCCGCCGGGATTCGAACCCTCGGCAACACCGCCTGGCAATCAGGAGTTCAGCGTCTAAACCACTAGACCATTGCACACCGTCAAAAAACGATGGCTGGAATCTAGCTTTTTAGATGAAGTCCTCATGATTACTTGGTTCATCTTCCTTTCGGCAGCAGCATGAAAGTGTGGAACGCGCTGGCTACAGTACGACGAAAGTGCTGTGGATGGCCTCAGACGAAGACTGGCACGGGCTTGTGTGTGTTTTTTCAAATGACACAATCATGTTTTAGAGGAATTTTGAATGTTGGTTTCTGATCCCCCGCCGGGATTCGAACCCTCGGCAACACCGCCTGGCAATGAGGAGTTCAGCGTCTAAACCACTAGACCATTGCACACCGTCAAAAAACGATGGCTGGAATCTAGCTTTTTAGATGAAGTCCTCATGATTACTTGGTTCATCTTCCTTTCGGCAGCAGCATGAAAGTGTGGAACGCGCTGGCTACAGTACGACGAAAGTGCTGTGGATGGCCTCAGACGAAGACTGGCACGGGCTTGTGTGTGTTTTTTCAAATGACACAATCATGTTTTAGAGGAATTTTGAATGTTGGTTTCTGATCCCCCGCCGGGATTCGAACCCTCGGCAACACCGCCTGGCAATCAGGAGTTCAGCGTCTAAACCACTAGACCATTGCACACCGTCAAAAAACGATGGCTGGAATCTAGCTTTTTAGATGAAGTCCTCATGATTACTTGGTTCATCTTCCTTTCGGCAGCAGCATGAAAGTGTGGAACGCGCTGGCTACAGTACGACGAAAGTGCTGTGGATGGCCTCAGACGAAGACTGGCACGGGCTTGTGTGTGTTTTTTCAAATGACACAATCATGTTTTAGAGGAATTTTGAATGTTGGTTTCTGATCCCCCGCCGGGATTCGAACCCTCGGCAACACCGCCTGGCAATCAGGAGTTCAGCGTCTAAACCACTAGACCATTGCACACCGTCAAAAAGCGATGGCTGGAATCTAGCTTTTTTTTATGAAGTCCTCATGATTACTTGGTTCATCTTCCTTTCGGCAGCAGCATGAAAGTGTGGAACGCGCTGGCTACAGTACGACGAAAGTGCTGTGGATGGCCTCAGACGAAGACTGGCACGGGCTTGTGTGTGTTTTTTCAAATGACACAATCATGTTTTAGAGGAATTTTGAATGTTGGTTTCTGATCCCCCGCCGGGATTCGAACCCTCGGCAACACCGCCTGGCAATCAGGAGTTCAGCGTCTAAACCACTAGACCATTGCACACCGTCAAAAAACGATGGCTGGAATCTAGCTTTTTAGATGAAGTCCTCATGATTACTTGGTTCATCTTCCTTTCGGCAGCGTCATGAAAGTGTGGAACGCGCTGGCTACAGTACGACGAAAGTGCTGTGGATGGCCTCAGACGAAGACTGGCACGGGCTTGTGTGTGTTTTTTCAAATGACACAATCATGTTTTAGAGGAATTTTGAATGTTGGTTTCTGATCCCCCGCCGGGATTCGAACCCTCGGCAACACCGCCTGGCAATCAGGAGTTCAGCGTCTAAACCACTAGACCATTGCACACCGTCAAAAAACGATGGCTGGAATCTAGCTTTTTAGATGAAGTCCTCATGATTACTTGGTTCATCTTCCTTTCGGCAGCAGCATGAAAGTGTGGAACGCGCTGGCTACAGTACGACGAAAGTGCTGTGGATGGCCTCAGACGAAGACTGGCACGGGCTTGTGTGTGTTTTTTCAAATGACACAATCATGTTTTAGAGGAATTTTGAATGTTGGTTTCTGATCCCCCGCCGGGATTCGAACCCTCGGCAACACCGCCTGGCAATCAGGAGTTCAGCTACTATATGCCGCACTTTATGCCTGAATCTATACTATATGCCGCTCTGCATGCCTCATTCTATACTAAACGCACCTGTTTATGACTCATTCCATACTATATGCAGCTCTTTATGCCTCAATGTATACTATATGCAGCTCTTTATGCCTCATTCTATACTATATACAGCTCTTTATGCCTCATTCTATACTATATGCAGCTCTTTATGCCTCATTCTATACTATATGCAGCTCTTTATGCCTCAACCTATACTATTTGCCGCTATTTATGCCCCATTCTATACTATATGCACCTGTTTATGCCTCATTATATACTATACGCAGCTCTTTATGCCTCATTCTATACTATATGCTGCTCTTTATGCCTTATTTTATACTATATGCAGCTCTTTATGCCTCAATCTATACTATATGCCGCCCTCTATGCTTCAGTCTATACTATATGCCACTCTCTGTGCCTCATTCAATACTATATGCAGCTATCTTTTCCTCAATCTATATTATATGCAACTTTTTTATGCCTCGATCTATACTATATGCAGCTCTTTATGCCTCATTCTATACTATATGCAGCTCTTTATGCCTCATTCTATACTATATACAGCTCTTTATGCCTTATTCTATACTATATGCAGCTCTTTATGCCTTATTCTATACTATATGCAGCTCTTTATGCCTCAATCTATACTATATGCAGCTCTTTATGCCTCATTCTATACTATATGCAGCTCTTTATGCCTCATTCTATACTATATGCAGCTCTTTATGCCTCATTCTATACTATATGCAGCTCTTTATGCCTTATTCTATACTATATGCAGCTCTTTATGCCTCAATCTATACTATATGCCGCTCTCTATGCTTCAGTCTATACTCTATGCCACTCTCTGTGCCTCATTCTATACTATATGCAGCTATCTTTTCCTCAATCTATATTATATGCAACTTTTTTATGCCTCGATCTATACTATATGCAGCTCTTTATGCCTCATTGTATACTATATGCAGCTCTTTATGCCTCATTGTATACTATATGCAGCTCTTTATGCCTCATTCTATACTATATGCAGCTCTTTATGCCTCAATCTATACTATTTGCCGCTATTTATGCCTCATTCTATACTATATGCACCTGTTTATGCCTCATTATATACTATATGCAGCTCTTTATGCCTTATTCTATACTATATGCAGCTCTTTATGCCTCAATCTATACTATATGCCGCTCTCTATGCTTCAGTCTATACTCTATGCCACTCTCTGTGCCTCATTCTATACTATATGCAGGTATCTTTTCCTCAATCTATATTATATGCAACTTTTTTATGCCTCGATCTATACTATATGCTGCTCTTTGTGCCTCATTCTATACTATATGCAGCTCTTTATGCCTCATTCTATACTATATGCAGCTCTTTATGCCTCATTCTATACTATATGCAGCTCTTTATGCCTCAACCTATACTATTTGCCGCTATTTATGCCCCATTCTATACTATATGCACCTGTTTATGCCTCATTATATACTATATGCAGCTCTTTATGCCTCATTCTATACTATATGCAGCTCGTTATGCCTCAATCTATATTATATGCAGCTCTTTATACCTCATTCTATACTATATGCCACTCATTATGCCTCAATCTATACTATATGCCGCTCGTTATGCCTCAATCTATACTATATTCTGCTCTCTATCCCTCATTCTATACTATATGCAGCACTTTATGCCTCATTCTATACTATATGCAGCTCTTTATGCCTCAATCTATACTATATGCCTCGTTATGCCTCAATCTATACTATATGCAGCTCGTTATGCCCCAATCTATACTATATGCAGCTCGTTGTGCCTCAATCTATACTATATACAGCTCTTTATGCCTCATTCTATACTATATGCAGCTCTTTATGCCTCAATCTATACTATATTCCTCTCTCTATCCCTCATTCTATACTATGTGCACCTGTTTATGCCTCATTCCATATTATATGCAGCTCTTTATGCCTCAATCTATACTATATGCCGCTCTCTATGCCTCAATCTATGCTATATTCCGCTCTCTAAGCCTCATTCTATACTATATGCAGCACTTTATGCCTCATTCTATACTATATGCAGCTCTTTATGCATCATTCTATACTATGTGCAGCTCTTTATGCCTCAATCTCTACTATATACAGCTCTTTATCCCTCATTCTATACTATATGCCACTCATTATGCCTCAATCTATACTATATGCCGCTCGTTATGCCTCAATCTATACTATATTCTGCTCTCTATCCCTCATTCTATACTATATGCAGCACTTTATGCCCCATTCTATACTATACGCAGCTCTTTATGCCTCCATCTATACTATATGCTGCTCGTTATGCCCCAATCTATACTATATTCCTCTCTCTATGCCTCATTCTATACTATATGCACCTGTTTATGCCTCATTCCATATTATATGCAGCTCTTTATATCTCAATCTATACTATATGCCGCTCTCTATGCCTCAATCTATACTATATTCCGCTCTCTATGCCTCGTTCTATACTATATGCAGCACTTTATGCCTCATTCTATACTATATGCAGCTCTTTATGCCTCAATCTATACTATATGCAGCTCGTTATGCCTCAATCTATACTATATGCAGCTCGTTATGCCCCAATATATACTATATACAGCTCTTTATGCCTCATTCTATACTATATGCAGCTCTTTATGCCTCAATTTATACTATATGCCACCCTGTATGCCTCATGCTGTACACTATGCACCTGTTTATGCCTCATTCCATATTATATGCAGCTCTTTATACCTCATTATATAGTATATGCAGCTCTGTATGCCTCATTCTATACTATATGTCACTCTCTATGCCTCATTCTATACTATATGCCACTCTCTATGCCTCATTCTATACTATATGCCACTCTCTATGCCTCATTCTATACTATATGCCACTCTTTATGCCTCATTCTATACTATATGCCACTCTTTATGCCTCATTCTATACTATATGCCACTCTTTATGCCTCATTCTATACTATATGCCACTCTTTATGCCTCATTCTATACTATATGTCACTCTCTATGCCTCATTCTATACTATATGTCACTCTCTATGCCTCATTCTATACTATATGTCACTCTCTATGCCTCATTCTATACTATATGCCACTCTCTATGCCTCATTCTATACTATATGTCACTCTCTATGCCCCATTCTATACTATATGCAGTTCTGTATGCCTCATTCTATACTATATGTCACTCTCTATGCCTCAATCTATACTATATGCCACTCTTTATGCCTCATTCTATACTATATGTCACTCTCTATGCCTCAATCTATACTATATGCAGTTCTTTATGCCTGAATCTATACTATATGCCGCTCTCTGTGCCTAAATCTATACTATATTCCTCTCTCTATGCCTCATTCTATACTATATGCCACTCTCTATGCCTCATTCTATACTATATGTCACTCTCTATGCCTCATTCTATACTATATGTCACTGTCTATGCCTCATTCTATACTATATGCCACTCTCTATGCCTCATTCTATACTATATGTCACTCTCTATGCCTCATTCTATACTATATGTCACTCTCTATGCCTCAATCTATACTATATGCCACTCTCTATGCCTCATTCTATACTATATGTCACTCTCTATGCCTCATTCTATACTATATGTCACTCTCTATGCCTCAATCTATACTATATGCCACTCTCTATGCCTCATTCTATACTATATGGCACTCTTTATGCCTCATTCTATACTATATGTCACTCTTTATGCCTCATTCTATACTATATGCCCCTCTTTATGCCTCATTCTATACTATATGCCACTCTTTATGCCTCATTCTATACTATATGCAGCTCTTTATTCCTCATTCTATACTATATGACACTCTTTATGCCTCATTCTATACTATATGCCACTCTTTATGCCTCATTCTATACTATATGCCACTCTTTATGCCTCATTCTATACTATATGTCACTCTCTATGCCTCATTCTATACTATATGCCACTCTCTATGCCTCATTCTATACTATATGTCACTCTCTATGCCTCATTCTATACTATATGTCACTCTCTATGCCTCAATCTATACTATATGCCACTCTCTATGCCTCATTCTATACTATATGTCACTCTCTATGCCTCATTCTATACTATATGTCACTCTCTATGCCTCAATCTATACTATATGCCACTCTCTATGCCTCATTCTATACTATATGGCACTCTTTATGCCTCATTCTATACTATATGTCACTCTTTATGCCTCATTCTATACTATATGCCACTCTTTATGCCTCATTCTATACTATATGCCACTCTTTATGCCTCATTCTATACTATATGCAGCTCTTTATGCCTCATTCTATACTATATGACACTCTTTATGCCTCATTCTATACTATATGCCACTCTTTATGCCTCATTCTATACTATATGCCACTCTTTATGCCTCATTCTATACTATATGCCACTCTCTATGCCTCATTCTATACTATATGCCACTCTCTATGCCTCATTCTATACTATATGCCACTCTTTATGCCTCATTCTATACTATATGCCACTCTTTATGCCTCATTCTATACTATATGCCACTCTTTATGCCTCATTCTATACTATATGCCACTCTCTATGCCTCATTCTATACTATATGCCACTCTTTATGCCTCATTCTATACTATATGCCACTCTTTATGCCTCATTCTATACGAAATGCCACTCTTTATGCCTCATTCTATACTATATGCAGCTCTTTATGCCTCATTCTATACTATATGTCACTCTCTATGCCTCATTCTATACTATATGTCACTCTCTATGCCTCAATCTATACTATATGCCACTCTCTATGCCTCATTCTATACTATATGTCACTCTCTATGCCTCTTTCTATACTATATGTCACTCTCTATGCCTCAATCTATACTATATGCCACTCTCTATGCCTCATTCTATACTATATGTCACTCTCTATGCCTCATTCTATACTATATGCCACTCTTTATGCCTCATTCTATACTATATGCAGCTCTTTATGCCTCATTCTATACTATATGCAGCTCTTTATGCCTCATTCTATACTATATGCAGCTCTTTATGCCTCAATCTATACTATATGCCGCTCTCTATGCTTCAGTCTATACTCTATGCCACTCTCTGTGCCTCATTCTATACTATATGCAGGTATCTTTTCCTCAATCTATATTATATGCAACTTTTTTATGCCTCGATCTATACTATATGCTGCTCTTTGTGCCTCATTCTATACTATATGCAGCTCTTTATGCCTCATTCTATACTATATGCAGCTCTTTATGCCTCATTCTATACTATATGCAGCTCTTTATGCCTCAACCTATACTATTTGCCGCTATTTATGCCCCATTCTATACTATATGCACCTGTTTATGCCTCATTATATACTATATGCAGCTCTTTATGCCTCATTCTATACTATATGCAGCTCGTTATGCCTCAATCTATATTATATGCAGCTCTTTATACCTCAATCTATACTATATGCCGCTCTCTATGCCTCAATCTATACTATATTCCGCTCTCTATGCCTCATTCTATACTATATGCAGCACTTTATGCCTCATTCTATACTATATGCAGCTCTTTGTGCCTCAATCTATACTATATGCCTCGTTATGCCTCAATCTATACTATATGCAGCTCGTTATGCCCCAATCTATACTATATGCAGCTCGTTGTGCCTCAATCTATACTATATACAACTCTTTATGCCTCATTCTATACTATATGCAGCTCTTTATGCCTCAATCTATACTATATTCCTCTCTCTATCCCTCATTCTATACTATGTGCAGCTGTTTATTCCTCATTCCATATTATATGCAGCTCTTTATGCCTCAATCTATACTATATGCCGCTCTCTATGCCTCAATCTATGCTATATTCCGCTCTCTAAGCCTCATTCTATACTATATGCAGCACTTTATGCCTCATTCTATACTATATGCTGCTATTTATGCATCATTCTATACTATATGCAGCTCTTTATGCCTCATTCTATACTATATGCCGCTCGTTATGCCTCAATCTATACTATATACAGCTCTTTATCCCTCATTCTATACTATATGCCGCTCGTTATGCCTCAATCTATACTATATTCTGCTCTCTATCCCTTATTCTATACTATATGCAGCACTTTATGCCTCATTCTATACTATATGCAGCTCTTTATGCCTCCATCTATACTATATGCTGCTCGTTATGCCCCAATCTATACTATATTCCTCTCTCTATGCCTCATTCTATACTATATGCACCTGTTTATGCCTCATTCCATATTATATGCAGCTCTTTATATCTCAATCTATACTATATGCCGCTCTCTGTGCCTCAATCTATACTATATTCCGCTCTCTATGCCTCGTTCTATACTATATGCAGCACTTTATGCCTCATTCTATACTATATGCAGCTCTTTATGCCTCAATCTACACTATATGCAGCTCGTTATGCCTCAATCTATACTATATGCAGCTCGTTATGCCCCAATATATACTATATACAGCTCTTTATGCCTCATTCTATACTATATGCAGCTCTTTATGCCTCAATCTATACTATATGCCACCCTGTATGCCTCATGCTGTACACTATGCACCTGTTTATGCCTCATTCCATATTATATGCAGCTCTTTATACCTCAGTATATAGTATATGCAGCTCTGTATGCCTCATTCTATACTATATGTCACTCTCTATGCCTCATTCTATACTATATGCCACTCTCTATGCCTCATTCTATACTATATGCCACTCTTTATGCCTCATTCTATACTATATGCCACTCTTTATGCCTCATTCTATACTATATGCCACTCTCTATGCCTCATTCTATACTATATGCCACTCTTTATGCCTCATTCTATACTATATGCCACTCTTTATGCCTCATTCTATACTATATGCCACTCTTTATGCCTCATTCTATACTATATGTCACTCTCTATGCCTCATTCTATACTATATGTCACTCTCTATGCCTCATTCTATACTATATGTCACTCTCTATGCCTCATTCTATACTATATGCCACTCTCTATGCCTCATTCTATACTATATGTCACTCTCTATTCCTCATTCTATACTATATGCAGTTCTGTATGCCTCATTCTATACTATATGTCACTCTCTATACCTCAATCTATACTATATGCCACTCTTTATGCCTCATTCTATACTATATGCAGTTCTTTATGCCTGAATCTATACTATATGCCGCTCTCTGTGCCTAAATCTATACTATATTCCTCTCTCTATGCCTCATTCTATACTATATGCCACTCTCTATGCCTCATTCTATACTATATGTCACTCTCTATGCCTCATTCTATACTATATGTCACTCTCTATGCCTCATTCTATACTATATGCCACTCTCTATGCCTCATTCTATACTATATGTCACTCTCTATGCCTCATTCTATACTATATGTCACTCTCTATGCCTCAATCTATACTATATGCCACTCTCTATGCCTCATTCTATACTATATGTCACTCTCTATGCCTCATTCTATACTATATGTCACTCTCTATGCCTCAATCTATACTATATGCCACTCTCTATGCCTCATTCTATACTATATGGCACTCTTTATGCCTCATTCTATACTATATGTCACTCTTTATGCCTCATTCTATACTATATGCCACTCTTTATGCCTCATTCTATACTATATGCCACTCTTTATGCCTCATTCTATACTATATGCAGCTCTTTATGCCTCATTCTATACTATATGACACTCTTTATGCCTCATTCTATACTATATGCCACTCTTTATGCCTCATTCTATACTATATGCCACTCTTTATGCCTCATTCTATACTATATGCCACTCTCTATGCCTCATTCTATACTATATGCCACTCTCTATGCCTCATTCTATACTATATGCCACTCTTTATGCCTCATTCTATACTATATGCCACTCTTTATGCCTCATTCTATACTATATGCCACTCTTTATGCCTCATTCTATACTATATGCCACTCTTTATGCCTCATTCTATACTATATGCCACTCTTTATGCCTCATTCTATACGAAATGCCACTCTTTATGCCTCATTCTATACTATATGCAGCTCTTTATGCCTCATTCTATACTATATGTCACTCTCTATGCCTCATTCTATACTATATGTCACTCTCTATGCCTCAATCTATACTATATGCCACTCTCTATGCCTCATTCTATACTATATGTCACTCTCTATGCCTCATTCTATACTATATGTCACTCTCTGTGCCTCAATCTATACTATATGCCACTCTCTATGCCTCATTCTATACTATATGTCACTCTCTATGCCTCATTCTATACTATATGCCACTCTTTATGCCTCATTCTATACTATATGCAGCTCTTTATGCCTCATTCTATACTATATGCAGCTCTTTATGCCTCATTCTATACTATATGCAGCTCTTTATGCCTCAATCTATACTATATGCCGCTCTCTATGCCTCAATCTATACTATATGCCGCACTTTATGCCTGAATCTATACTATATGCCGCTCTGCATGCCTCATTCTATACTATACGCACCTGTTTATGACTCATTCCATACTATATGCAGCTCTTTATGCCTCATTATATACTATATGCAGCTATTTATGCCTCATTCTATACTATATGCACCTGTTTATGCCTCAATCTATGCTATCTGCAGCTCTTTATGCCTCAACCTATACTATCTGCAGCTCTTTATGCCTCAATCTATACTATATGCCGCTCTCTATGCCTCATTCTATACTATATCCAGCTCTTTATGCCTCATTCTATACTATATGCAGCTCTTTGCAAAATACACGAAAGTTGACTCTTGAGTTTCATATTTTTGTTGATTTTAAAAAATCCTTTGATACAGTAGATAGGGATATATTGTTTAAAACACTTAACAGAGTGTGCATGCATGGTAATATGTTACGAATGCTGCATTCATTATATGACTCTAGCCATTACCAAATAAGAAACAAACACGGGATAACTCCCCCACAGTTGTCAACAATCGGCGTCAGGCGGGGGCTGTGTGATCTCGCCGACTTAAGTGACGGGAAACTGAAAACTACGCAACTAGACTATTGACAACTAAAGGAGCAAAAGTACTATACAATCTGCATAATACTTTCAAGAGGAAGTGTACCTCTCCGGTAACGATCTTTATGAAATTGTTTGATTCCCTCATGAAGCCAATGTTGCTCTGTGGTAGTGAGATATGGGCGTCTGAACTCAGTAATTCTCAAGGCGACGTGGCGCCGCGCGAGCAAGTTCGTCTCAAATTCTGCAAACTCCAACTTGGTGTGAATCCGAAATAGTCCAATCACGCAGCCAGAGCCGAACTTGGACGTTATCCTATCTGCACAAAAGCTACAATACAAATGATGAAATATGCAACAAAATTATATGTGGACTCATCTTCATTACTACTCACTGAATCTAGAATTAAATCAAATCTGAAAAGTATACAATGCCAGATTCGATGATAGCAAAGTATCCAAAGTATCATGATATAACAGCTGATTGTAACGCAAATACCAGACAAGTTGTCAAAGTTTTTTTTTTTTAATTCGGCCAAAGTCCACAGAAACTTTAAAAGTAAACACTTAAATGCCTTCAACGTTCAACTTGGGAAATTATTTGCTATACACAACATCAGTAGTATATCAGGAGGTTTCTACCCCCATTACCCGGACTTTTGCCGGAGCAGCTAGTGTTAAATTTCCATAGGAACCGGACTTTTTTGCCGGAGCAATTTTTCGTTGCAAAATTTCGGCTCCATCCAGCTAGAGGCGGCAAATGGTGTTGCTACTGCATATATATATAGTAAGATATGGTATGTATAGTGATATACGTAAACACAGGGCTATGGGTATATAGTATGGGTAAGTGGTGGAAAGATGATGGGGGAGCTGGGTTTTCTTGAAAGTTTTTTCCGCGAAACGGTTGACGTTGCTATTGACGTCGTGACGTCATGATGCGTACGCGACGTCATAGAGACGTTGACCACTGTTGTTGTCCACTATACAATCTGGCATAACGTTGTTCGGGTCAGCTGGTGTCGGACTTCTCGTAAGGGTGCAGGGAGATCTGGTAGTGGTGGTATATATCCATGTTGGTATACTATTAGCTCTGGAGTCTTCATATTATCCTATGTCTGCTATAGCTTGGTCAAGCAGTATTGTGGGGAGGGGGAAATGTAGATTAGTAGTACCAATGGCTTTCGGGGGGGGGGGGCATAAATGTATATGTCGTCCATACTATACTGCCGTTCTATACTGCCAGACATTACCCCCAACCCCACTCCACAATACTACTTGACCTGCCATAACGTACTACCTATACCAGTCATAGAATAATACAAAGCAATCGGTTGGTTAATAATACCGAGAACTAACAGGAGACCTACAGCAGTATATGCAATGCATCCTATGCCCCACTTCTAAACAAACGATTATAATACTGCCTGACCTAGCATTACGAACTACCAATACCAGCGATAAGATAATACAAAGGAATCGGTAGGTAAATAGTACTAAGGGGGTAATAGGCCAACAGACCATTCATCCTATACTGCCAATCTAAACCACCAAGGACTATCTCGCGATACCACACTGGGCGACCATGCAATACCCCCATCCCCACAATACTGCTTGACCTAGCTATAGCAAAAGTAGTAGGAGAGCGATGAAACGGGCCACATTGGTGGGGGCAGGGGGGACCTAGTGTGGGGGGGACCTAGGAAGTGACGTCATGTCACGTGACCTGGTGGCAACATGTTGTGTTGTCATGGTAACCCGCGTGAGCGGCCATCTTTTGACGTCATTCCCATAGTGATACGTGGTGTGAGTGCGCATGCGCAGCGCGTGTTGTTGGGGTGATACGTGTTTCTGTCGTCCATTTTGTATACTGGAGGTCGCCATCTTGGTTTCTATAGTAGCACGTGGTTGCTATGTTACCCAAAGGCTTCTTATGGGACAGGGGCATGTGTGGAGGGTATGTTCGTCGATTGAACAGGTGTAATTTCCCGATTCGTAGAATTACCACAAACAACCCGACAAGTTTTACTAATTCGATTTCTTTCAGAATTCTCTGCTTCTATCTATATATGCAATAGTTTTCGTCTATCTGACCACGTTCCTTTTCCCTGGAGTATACTTCAGTAGCGTAGAAGAGCCCTTCGGTTGGAACAGTTTTTGGCTTTTTGGTACTATTTTTAGCTTTTCTGGTGTGTTCTTGTTAGTTCTGACCCTATTCCGTGTACTCTTGTTGTTTCATTTATCTAAATCACCCAAGCAGTTCACGTTACTGGCGCTAACAAACCAATCAAATTGCTTGATTTCCCGTAATCTCTATGCAGAGTTATCTCCCCCTATTACAATGAAGTCCTATCCGAGTCTCATCACCTCTATATCCAATGGCCACGTCCCATGGAATCCCTTTTTGTGAAACGTCTCTGGTTATGGAATCCCTTTTAATCGTACGAGACCATGAGAGCTATATAATAGCCCTCAATGAGCCTCGTTTACTTTCCCTCATAACCTCATTTTCTTTTGAGGCCACGAGGGCCATGAAAAAAATCCCTCAATGGCCTCCTTTACTGTCCCTCTTAGTCTCATTTCAGTATTTGAGGATACCTATGTCCTGGTATTGTATTATTTGAGGATACCTATCGAGGATACTTTCTGGAGAATCCCCTTTTAGTCGTATGAGTCCATGAGGGCTATGAGAAAGCCCTCAATGAGGCCTCATTTACTATCCCTCTGAGCCTCATCTCGGTATTTAACAACCATATCTCATGGAATCCCATTTTTTTGGAAAACGCCTGTGGCTATGGAATCCCTTTTTAGTCGTATGAGGCCTATGAGAAAGCCCTCAATGAGGCCTCATTTACTATCCCTCATAGCCTCATTTTCTTTTGAGGGCATGAGGACCATGAAAAAATCCCTCAGTGAGGCCTCATTTACTATCCCTCTTACCCTCATCTCGGTATTTAACAGCCATGTCCCATGGAATTCCATTTTTGGAAAACGCCTGTGGGTATGGTATCACTTTATTGTCGTATGAAGCCACGAGGGCTATGAGAAAACCCCAAATGAGGTCTCATTTTCTTTTGAGGTCATGAGGGCCAAGAAAAAAGCCCTCAATGGGGTCTAATTTACCACCCCTCTTAGCCTCATTTCGGTATTCATCATCAATGCTATGGCTACTTGATGGCGTGACACATTGTATAAACCCTCCACATAACATTTAAATATAGAATATACCCATAGTAGCTTGGTGTACCAAATGTTCACCACGAGTGGTGAAGTGGTGTTAACCAGGAGCGTTTGGCGTCAGATTATTAAGAGTCGCTATTATTTTTTCTCGATTTCTCAGAGTACCAGACAGACGTACATACATGCGAATCTGTTTTTGTTTACACGCACATCGGTGGGCGGTACTTCCGCTGTCAATTTTATCGCCGAAAAGAAATGGAAAATGAAACGGGTCCTTTCTCATTTTAATAGCATAATAACATACCATTTCGAGTTATGGGTGCTTTATTGACATGGGGCAATGAATGTTTGTTAAGTTTTGGTGTCTTAAAACTCATTTAAAAACGTAATAAATAATTGTCACTTTCATTTCACTCTTCGTGAGGCGACGTGCGATAAATTTAGACAAGTTCGCCTTCAGGTCGACGTCACCAAAGGTCAGCTTGGATGTAGTTTTACTGTAGGTGTAATTTTACTACAGAAATTGCTGGCGTCTTCACCACGGTTGGTGTGTAAAGCTAAAATTTATGTCATAGGCTTTTCATGGTAACAGGACAAAACCCCCTCAAGACAAAACCCCCTCAGACAAAACCCCCTCACTTTCTGCATTCAAAGACAAACCCCCCTCAAGAAAAAACCCTTCAAGACAAAACCCCCTCACCAGAAATATTATTTATAGAATGTGGTGAAAATAAAAATGTTAATATATCATTTTTTTGAAAGAGTGGGGTGGGGGGGGGGAGGTACTTTTATGTTTAATTTTTTCAATTCTTTAAATCATTTTTTGGAAGGGGCGGAAGTGTGAATAATTTGTATTTTTTGATTATACCAGAAGCATAGCAGAAAATAATAATAATATAGCAGAAAATAATAATAATAATTATAATATAATATAATAATAGTTATAATAATAATAATATTTTTAGTAATTTTCTTGTCATCTTATATTATGTGGTTCAAACTCTTACAGAAAAAAATGAAGTGCATAATATAGTGTGCTTTCAAGAAGTATTATGAAAACAAAACAAAGTTATCATATATCAAAAGGTGTTTAATTGTTACCATATGCATGTTTACTATATTTGAGAAAAAATATTTTTTATGAAAAATGAGTAAACAAAAAAAAAAAAAATAAAATAAAATAAAAATAAAAAAATAAATCCAAATCGTGTTCATTATCATTTATTTCTGTCCAAGAAGTCAATTAAGGTGAGGGGGTTTTGTCCTGAGGGGGTTTTGTCAGCAGGGTTTTTTTCCGAGGGGGTTGTGTCTTAAGGGGGTTTTGTCCTACATTCGCTTTTCATATATTGTAGACTAGGTAACCATGGTATAAATAACCAATTATTAATTCAATATCTTCAAGACTTAAAATTAATGTTCCGTACTGTTAGTTGTGTAACATGCAATCTGCCTTGTTTTCGGTGTTTTTTAAAATAAACTATCTATCTATACTGTTGACGCGGGTCTCCGTTTATTATTTGTTTCTTTATTGGGGTTTAACGACACTTTGAACAGCCAGTGGCATGTCGTGTCGGTCAAATTTACACGTGAAAAGCTATTGAAAGACACTGCACATGTCATTAATTTGATAACAGGCTCAACATTAGTCAGCAGACCGGCTCACTTGAGGCACTGACCCATTGCCACCAGGAAATCTCTTGATCGACCAGTCTGCCTCTGTGAACCATACCTTAGCAAACTTTGTATAAGAGAACCGGGTGTGGAAATGCCAAACACGGTAGGCAATAAGCAGGGACGTGGCGACAGGAGTGGGTGTGCCCCCCCCCCCCCCCCCCCCCCCCCAATCCTGGCCAAAATTTCCTATAGTTGGAAATTCGGAGGACAAGTCATGGGTATTTGGAAATTCTATCTATCTGGATAGTGGAGCTTCTTTGGTAATGCTGCTGTCTCCTTTACTTCCCAAAATTCCAACTTGGTTTCAAATCGACAAAAATTCTAACTGTTATTACTTACAATGACACTGTACGCAATATCGAGCTTCATAAGTATATATGATGTCAATCGGTACGAGATTTCTATAGTACGTTTACTTATCGTAATAAAAAAATTCTCGAAATGCACTTCAAGAAAATCACATCATGTAAAATCGTTATCAGGAGTTAATTCCATCATTCACAGTTACAAAATGATGAAACATCGAAAATTGATCATTCCTGCATAAGATCTGATTTAATGTTAGGACAGTGTGAGTTGTTCAAAGTTCTCAACTTGAGCATTTGTTTAGCACACATTCAATTCCCAGAATAATACCAAATAATAATAACCTGATAATTCTATCATAAATGTGTTGGCATTTCAGTTACTAGAATCAATTTTATGCCCCTTTCATGGCTTCATTTTCAACATCTTTCTCGGTAATGAATTTCCAACTAGGGGGAGGGACCGGGAGGGGAGGGGGGTCCCCCGGTCCCTCCCCTAGTTGAAAATTCACTACCCTACATCCCCCAGTAGGAAACCTCTAGCCACGTCCCTGGCAATAAGCCACGGCGTACCCATGCGACAGGCATACAACTACATTGTATTTGCAATCAATGGGCTTTTGGGAAGATGTATTTTAATTTCTAAATGAATATTGAATTATCTCCCCTGCATCATAAGTGGAGATCAGTATGTTTCCCGTGCTGTCAGTTGCCACCTTCGGTTGATTGTGTTTGGAAAAATAAAAGTAAAATCGATAAAGCAAAATTATATTTTTCATTTTTTTGGCCATTACGACAAAAAAAATGTTCCCTTCCTTCCTTCCCTTCCTTGTATACTGAGATAATGGCATGGAAACAGACCCCGACTGCCATGCACCAAATGTGTTTTCAGTTCAACTGTCGAGTTGCCAGTGTTGGATGTTGTCACCAGACCTCCAATTATAAGTTTTATTCTTCTCCGCAAAAAACTTAGAAAATCTGACCTTCATATAAATGGAAAAGATAAGGCCCCACAGAGTAGATCTTCTGTTTCTCAGGCCATTTATGGGGGTAAAATTGCATGCGGGAGAGCGGTTTTTATTTTATTTTTTCTTTTGTAATTACTTCTTTGGGAGCGCGGTGACTCAGTGGTAGACTGTTGGACTTCTGTGCTCCGAGTTCGATCCCCGTCTGGGACGACCCGCGTTGTGTCCGTGGGCAAGGCACTTTATCCCGGTTGCCTACACGGGGGCACGATGACGCCGTATACTAAGGCGTACTGCACATCGATGGTGCACATGTCTTCACCCGCTGTAACCCAGCTTGAGCGGAGCTTGGACAGAGTTAGAATGTTGAGGAGCTGACAGTTGCTCGTCAATGCTCGGTGGTACTCTCCGGGTACTCCGGCTTCCTCCACCGGTAAAACTGTCACGGTCACGATTAGCCATTGTGCATAAGTATGTGACATTAAACACCAATAAATAAATAAATAAGTACTTCTTTGCTATCAAATGTTCATAGTTTGTTTTATGTTTTAGGCCTCATAATCTATAGAATACCAAGGATGGGGGGGGGGGGGGGGGGGTATTTCGTCCCTTGTGTGCAAGAAGGCTTTGCAGTGCTGGAGCATTGCAAAGCCTTCTTGCGCTCAATGGACAAATTTATCAATTTTATCAACTTGGGTAAAATATTTTAATTTTTTAAAGTTTGCATTGGTTATAAAAAGAGTGCAAGCGGAAAGGCCCGAGAAACAATTTTTTAAACTTTTTGGGCCTAATGTATGTATTATATGTCACGATGCGCACACTGTTGATGTAATGAACAGAAAAAAAGATACAGAACATCAAACATTTTCTTTTTTAAATGGGTTTTAAACGGAGAACTGATTAGGAAAAATATTGTAAAAAGCCAGTTTCTTTATTTTTATACTACGTTAAAGAAAAATGCCTGAAGTTTGTGAAATTATGCGCACATCGATAATACAAGGTCGCTAACATTTCGAAATTTCAATATTTAGATGAAATTCCCACACCCGTAGTGTTAAATTTACTGACAACTTTACAAAATTAAGGGGAGCTAACTTTCCTATCATTTTTTTTCGAAGTCCACGCCAATTCCCGTGTTTCATGGTGCTTTTATTTATTTATTTGGGTTTAACGACACTCTCGACAACCAGGGTCACCTCATGATGGACGGTTTTGCGGGTGTGGGAAGCCGGAGTACCAGGAGAGAACCACCGAACAGCGGCGAGCAACTGTCAGACTCCCAAACGTACCAACTCCGCACGAGCTGGGTTAGCATTGGTTGATAACAAGTGCACCATTGGTGTGCAGTTTGCCTTAGTACCCCAACGCTGACAATAGGGATTAAATGCCTTGCCCGAAGACACAGCGCAGTTATCCCTGGCAGGGCTTATATTTCATATAAATTTGGGAGAATCCATCTGAATTCTCACGAAAATGGTTACGAGAATCCATACCTGCTATGAGTGTCCAAGGGGCTCATGAGGCCACCATGGTTGAACCCCTGTTGTATAGCGATAACACATGATAACCCTTTACCCAACACAGCTTTTTAATTTTTAAAACGTCAGCTGAATTTTAAAAAAAATAAATATTTACCAATAAAACCTTACAAAGATGGATGACATTGGAGCCGGCTCAACGAGCCGGTTCCAATGACAGGCATATTTGTAAAATTTTATTGACAAAGTTAGTGTCAGGATATTTCAAGTCATGTTAGCCTTTATTGGTTAATTTGCTGACGTTATGTTAGGTAAATGGTTAAACTTTCTCCATTCTTTTCACGCGAATCCACATGGGTTCTCGCTGGTTTTTGGTTTTGTTGCGCGAATCTTTGCGTGAATCGATTCTCGGATTCTCATCGAAATATATGTCCCTGCCTGGTGGGGATCGATCCGTGGACCTTTCGGTTTGAAGTCCAATGCCCTAACTACTGAGCCACAGCGCTCCCACTGCGGTAGTGAGAAATAAACTTAAACTCCAATAAACATCCAGAACTATTGATTTTTATTAAGCAATAAAAACAGTTCTAGAAGTTTTTACGGAATGCGTGTGGACGTATATCCGGATTTTGCCCCAGGATAAAAGGAAAATATTAAATTACAGCCCACTGACACGGCGGGTTCTGTTACAGAGGTCTACTTACCCATTAGTATCTTTCTTCCAGTTCACTTCTTATTGGGGCAACTGTTGTTTTTATAACCTTTATTTCATTTCACTCAGTAAAAACTTCATCATCACACAAAGAAGGGAAAATATAGATTTCCATACATTAGGTCAGTCCTATAAACAAATCAGGACGGGTCAGATTTAATTTGTTTGCCCTGTTAAATCTGTCCCGCTTTGTACCACCAACAAATAAGTAACTAAACCATCTCATTTGAACCAGATCAAATGTTTAATGAAGTTTGAATGTTGTGAATAAATCATTTTGTATTTATGGAAAGCTAAGCCTCTCTAATTGTTTGTGATTATTGGTTCAAGAATGTAGGTCCAAGTCGGTCAAACGGTTTCATTATTGGTTGACCGACTTGGCAGCAGGGATTTTCCCAACTTAAAGGTCAAAGTTTCTGAAAGTGAGAACAGTTTGGGCGACATTTACCTAACGCTGAAACACTCAAGGCGCGAATTGTTGAAATATATGGAGAGCGCAAAGCAAAAATAATATTGAGATATGACAGTTAATGCTATAGATTGCCTAAAACGGTGGCTCTTTTACGATGAGTTCGATATTATATATTGTTGCAGCATGAGGCTGTTTCGTATATCTCAAGACAGTTTGTCTCTTAAGGCGGGTTAGTTGGAGACCAGGGACGTGGCGAAAGGTGTTTGTGTGGCGGGGGGGGGGGGGGGGGTGGATTTAAGAGCAGTCTAATCCCCCAAACTCACCCAAAATCTTCAATAGTTAGAAATTTGAATCGCCAAACCACCACCAGTTGGAAATTTCATGCTGCATGGTAGTCGATTTCGTAGCATTTTATCCAGAGGCGGCGGATTTAAGGGGACACAAAGGGACATGCGCCCTCCACTTTTTTCCACAGACATGTTGCGCGGTTACACAATGAGTTAAAATGGGCGCATGCAGACGTATCGATATACAGACATTCCTGTAATATGTTATCTACAAATCAAAACAACATATGGACAAAGAATCCCACCTTCGGCCCGTTTCTTCTACACCAACCTTCTTCCAACCCGAAGGCTTGCCTTCGGTTTGGAAGATGATTGAAGTAGAAATGGACAGGACAGTGACCACATCGTGGCATGCTCATCTAAACGCGAGGCTGAAACGTGTGTCGTGAAACATTTATCGATATACGATTGTATCTCGCCGTATAAGCCGAACCATAAAAATATGTGTCCCTCCACTTTTATCGAGTTTCCACCGCGCTTCTGATTTTACCCGTAGTTGTGAACGTTTCTACAACGGACATTTAATTCTGAATCACATTTCATGACATTTTTGGACAAGAGTCAACATTTCGTCACTTGAGCATAACAATGCTCCATCTTCAATGCTGATGGCTCCTTGTTTCACCCAAGAGATAATGTACAACTCTGGAAACAATAGATCATGGTCATATATTTCGTACACGAGGGAAGAGGCTACATTCTGGTTTGTTCTGAAGTTGAAAATTCAGAAGTAGTTGTTGGAAAATTCTAACTCATCGGGGTGGAGGACTGCAAATGATTTCCTCAAAAGTCTGGTGTTCGGCAGCCGGGGGTGGGCGGTACAGTTCGAAAGTTGACCCCCACCCCGAACTGAGACCTTCTAGCCACGCCTCTGCCGAGGGTGAGCATCTTGCCACCTATCTTTTAAAATGTCTACACAACTATAAATAGTTTAACCCTTTGGAACCTGATGATACATTCCATTCCAGTTCCAAACCGTAAGGTCCACGGTTCGATCCCTGCCAGGGGTAACTGTGCTGTGTCCTTGGTCAAGGCACTTAATCCCGATGAACCACGTGGGGACGCCGTTGCGCTCTGTACTAAGGCGTATCGCACGTCGATGCAGCACATTGTCTTCAACCAATGCTAACTCTGTTTGTTTGGAGTTAGTACGTTGGGGAGTCTGACAGTTACTCGCTGTTGCGCGGTGGTTGCTTCCGGGTACACCGGCTTCTTCCACCCATAGAACTGTCCTACTCGAGGTGACCATGGCTGTCGCAAGTGTCGTTAAACACCAATAACTAAATCAAATAAATAAATACCATTCCATTGTAATTTATAGTCATAAACTGGTAGAGTCCATAGTCCTTACTTTGCGGAAGACGAATCAATATTTTCAACCTGCAGTCTTTGGACTGCGCGTTGAAAATCTTGACTTGTCTACCACACAAATTCACTATTATTATTATTTATTGGTGTTTAAGGTCACATATTTGTGCACAGTGGCTAATCGTGACCGTGACAGTTTTACGGGTGGAGGAAAGTAGTATGTCTCGCACGTTTGGGGCCTTGTTTGCCGGACCTCGGTGCCGGACCTCGGAAGTGACGTCATGTCAAGTGACTTAGTGGCGCCATGTTGTGTTGTCGTGGTGACCCGCGTGAGCGGCCATGTTATGACGTCATCCCCATAGTGATACGTGGTGTGCGTGCGCATGCGCAGCGCGTGTTGTTAGGGTGATACGTATTTCCGTCGTCCATTTTGTATACTGGAGACTGCCATCTTGGTTTCTATGGTAGCACGTGATTGCTATGTTACCCAAAGGCCTACAACAAGACAGAGGTATGTTCGGAGGATGTGTTCGATTGAATCGGAGTATCACGAATTACCACAAACAACCCGACAATCCCTCCAAATCACCAATAACGACTTTTATTTTATATGGATTCTTCAAGAACCCTATTTAGGACCGCGAAACCGTAGATTTTAATAGTAGCACGTAGTGCTATAGTACCGAGGGGGTACCTGAGGTGTGTTCGATTGAAGTGGAGTAATGTTCTGGTTCCGATTTTTCCAGAATCCCTTTTTAGATCCCTATCCCATGACGTTTTTTCCCCAATAAATTGTATAAGAGTAGCACGTAGTGCTATAAAACAAATTTACCCACAGTTCTCTGCTTCTATCTATATATGCAATAGTTTTCGTTTATCTGGCCATGTTCCTTTGTTCTAGAGTATACTCCAGTAGCGTAGAAGAGCCTATTAGTTGGAACAGCTTTGCTTATTATTACTATAATTAGCTATTCTGGTCTATTCTTGATAGTTCTGACCCTATTCCAAGTACTCTCGTTGTTTCACTTATCTAGATCATTTATATAAATTATAACTAACCAATCAGATTGCTTGATTTCCTATAACCTGTACTTAATCATACAGAGTTATCTCCCCTTATTACAACGAAGTTGTATCCTATTCTCATTGCCTCTATATCCAATGGCAATATCCCGGGCACGCCAGTTTCGGCACCCCTTTTTTGAAAAACATATGACCTTCGGCACCCCTTTTTTGTCACATGTGCCTATGTGAAAAGGCACAATGTGACACAATGAGCCCTAGCACATAGACACATGCTTTATGTGCCGATATGTGCGTATGTGAAAAGGCACAATGTGACACAACGTGTCCTAGCAGATAGGCACATGCTTTATGTGCCGATATGTGCTTATGTGAAAAGTCACAATGTGACACAATGTGCCCTAGCACATAGGCACATACGGGTAGTTGAGGATACCTATGGCCTGGTATTGAATTATTTGAGAATACCTATCTAGAATACCTTCTGGAGAATCCCTTTTTGTCATATGTGCTTATGCGAAAATGCACAATGCGACACAATGTGCCCTAGCACATAAGCACATACGACCAAAAAGGGATTCCATAGCCACAGGTGTTTTCCAAAAGGGATTCTTAAAAAGGGATTCCGTAAAATGGGATTCCTATCCGATCCGTAAAATGGGATTCGGTGTTTTAACATCAACAACCGAGAGTATGGAAAGGGATGGATAACACCCAGTTATTGTTGCAAGAACCTGAACAGATACAACTGACTACCACTGCAAAACAACGAAGGTACAGAACGAAGATCCAACATGACCAAGATCGAAGTACATTGACCAATGAAGCTGTCGAAGTAAAATAGTGAACGAAGATCCAACACAACCAAGATCGAATTGAACATAACAAAGTGAAGAAAGTTTTGAACTATAACTCTCATATATAACACAGTGTTTGCAATGAACTACAACCCCCATATGTAACACAGTGTTAACCTTCTGGAACTGTTTGAATGAACTATAACCCCTAAATATATCCCAATGTTAACACCCTTGAACAGAATGAACTGTATATAATTAACATCCTTTGAACTGAACAAAGTTTACAGCCTTAATGAAAATATAACGAAGGTGATCTGAATTAAAGTTTTAAACTACAACCATTGACCAGAATTCTTCTAACAGGGAAGGGGAATACCCTCGAGTGTCGATGTTAAAACACGGAATCCCATTTTAAGTAGGATAGGATATCCCATTTTACGGAATCCCTTTTTAAGAATTCCTTTTGTAAAACACCTGTGGCTATGGAATCCTTTTTTGGTCGTATGTGCCTATGTGCTAGGGCACATTGTGTCACATCGTGCCTTTTCACATAAGCACATATCGGCACATAAAGCATGTGCTTATGTGCTAGGGCACATTGTGCCACATTGTGACCTTTCACATAAGCACATATGGCAAAAAAGGGATTCTCCAGAAGGTATCCTAGATAGGTATCCTCAAATAATACAATACCGGGCAATAGGTATCCTCAAATACCCGTATGTGCCTATGTGCTAGGGTACATTGTGTCACATTGTGCCTTTTCATATAAGCACATATCGGCACATAAAGCATGTGTCTATGTGCTAGGGCACATTGTGCCTTTCACATAAGCACATATCGGCACATAAAGCATGTGCCTATGTTCTAGGACACATTGTGTCACATTGTGCCTTTTCACATACGCACATATCGGCATATAAAGCATGTGCCTATGTGCTAGGGCGCATTGTGTCACATTATGCCTTTTCACATACGCACATATCGGCACATAAAGCATGTGCCTATGTGCTAGGGCACATTGTGTCACATTGTGCCTTTTCATATAGGCAAATATGACAAAAAGGGGTGCCGAAGGTCATATGTTTTTCAAAAAAAGGGGTGCCGAAATTGGGGCGCCCGGGATATTGCCATTGGATATAGAGGCAATGAGAATCGGATACAACTTCATTGTAATAAGGGGAGATAACTCTGTACGATTAAGTACAGGTTATGGGAAATCAAGCAATCTGATTGGTTAGTTATAATTTATATAAATGATCTAGATAAATGAAACAACGAGAGTACTTGGAATAGGGTCAGAACTAACAAGAACAGACCAGAATAGTTAAATATAGTAATAATAAGCAAAGCTGTTCCAACTAATAGGCTCTTCTACGCTACTGGAGTATCTTCTAGAACAAAGGAACATGGTCAGATAGACGAAAACTATTGCATATATAGATAGAAGCAGAGAACTGTGGGTAAATTTGTTTTATAGCACTACGTGCTACTCTTATACAATTTATTGGGGAAAAAACGTCATGGGATAGGGATCTAAAAAGGGATTCTGGAAAAATCGGAACCAGAACATTACTCCACTTCAATCGAACACACCCCAGGTACACTCTCGGTACTATAGCACTACGTGCTACTATTAAAATCTACAGTTTCGCGGTCCTAAATAGGATTCTTGAAGAATCCATATCAAATAAAAGTCGTTTTTGGTGATTTGGAGGGATTGTTGGGTTGTTTGTGGTAATTCGTGATACTCCGATTCAATCGAACACACCCTCCGAACATACCCCTGTCTTGTTGTAGGTCTTTGGGTAACATAGCAATCACGTGCTACCATAGAAACCAAGATGGCGGCCTCCAGTATACAAAATGGACGGCGGAAACATGTATCACCCTAACAACTCGCGCTGCGCATGCGCACTCACACCACGTATCACTATGGAGATGACGTCACAACATGGCCGCTCACGCGGGTCACCACGACAACACAACATGGCGCCACTAAGTCACGTGACATGATGTCACTTCCGAGGTCCGGCAAACAAGGCCCCAAACGTGCGAGACATATTACTGAGGAAGCCGGAGTACCCGGGGAGAACCACCGAGCATCGATGAGCAACTGTCAGCTCCTCAACATTCTAACTCTGTTCAAGCTCCGCTCAAGCAGGGTTACAGCGGTTGAAGACATGTGCACCATCGACGTGCAGTACGCCTTAGTATACGGCGTCATCGTGCCCCATGCAGGCAACCGGGATAAAGTGCCTTGTCCAAGGACACAACGCGGGTCGAACTCGGGACCTGTAGCTCGGGTCCAACAGTCTACCACAGAGCCACAGCGATCTCCACACAGATTCACTGAGCAACTATCTACTTTATGCCCGACACAAGGTGACCCTGGCTGTTGAAAGTGTCGTTAAACCCCAATAAATAATTAAATAAATCTGCTTGATGAATTAGTCGTATCATGATCCTGGGCTGGAAAAGCTGTCATTCGGGTTCAAAGGGTTTAACAGAATACAGAGAAATGACTGATAATCTTGGGCAAGACATATTTCAACTGCATTCAGTATCTCAATTACCCACTCTATGTCAACATCAATCTCTAATTAATATATCTCTGTAATCTTATGGCGATCTTATTCATTATCAGGTCGAATGACGTAGGAACGTCCACCCACCGTCCACAAATTATCGAAAAATTACAAGATGAACTCGTCAACTATGATAGGAATGTATGTCACTGGTGAAACACGATGGGTCTCTATATTTGTCTCAAGAAGATTTACGAGGAAATCGTCATATTTGTGGAATGTTTTGACGCAGGTTCCGACAATTGTCCAGATGTTTTACGTCCATGTTTGGAAGATTAATAATCTTTACGATGATAGTTTACGCATTTGAAAACCCGGCAGATAATTTACTCTCTTCAATGGATACAATAAAATGCGTGTCCGTTTACCGATAATTATTTCCACTCAGTCTATAAGTTACTAGTCGATTAACATAAGTTTGGAGGCCTGTTAAAACTCCATATTTTCAGTGACGTCATTCGACGAAGCCGGGCCGCGGGCGATAATGGTATAAATAGCCATTAGCGGCCCGCGGCTTCGTCTCGGGCCTTTAATAAACCCTCGGGCTGTTCATCATTGCTGCAGGGCCGCCAATGAACCATAATGTCCGCCAAAATCATGTTATTGTTATATTGTCGCAGATAACACAATTTGAAAGTAAGCGCTACATACCTTTTCTCTGGCAAAAGAATTAAATTGTCATGTCGATGTCCCGTTAGGATTTATAACGTATCGACCTCCGCCCTATTTAAAAATCCGAAAAGTTGAAAAATTTAAACGGAGATATTTAAAACAAAGAAAGCATTTGCTACTCTGTATTATTGAAAAATCTACTGTCCATTGCAAATTGGGGGATTTTTTTTTTGTTTGGAGAGACCCAGGAGCATAGCCAGATATGCATATTAGGGTTATTTTTTCTGGTGGGGTGGGGTGGGCAAACATTTTGATGCCGCAGGCATATGACAGAGATTGATGCCTCGAGCCGGGGAAAGGTATCAAGGTGGTTTACCTCTCGAGTTGGTGGGGTCAGGAGATTCTAGTTCTTAAAAATTTCTCGGCCTCACCACAGAAATATTGAAGAATATGCCCCAAGTGGCGCTATTTGAGGCCCGAAAGAACGTCAAACGTGCTATATTATCAGTAATTTCATAAGTTGACGCCTCACTCCGAACGTAGAATTAATGTTTTTGTGATTTTTTGCTGGTGTGGGAGAGGGGGTGGGGTGTAAGGTACAGCCCCAGTCCACCCCATGGCTACGCCACTGGAGAGACGAGGAAAAATTAGAGAATTACTTATCCTTTTTAACCCGACACGAAAGGCAGACGACACATACAAAAAAGTCTCAACCCTTTGCAACCTGCTGGTATCTTCCATGTCAGTTCAATGACTGCAATCGGGAGAGTCCATATTGATTATTGGGGGTAGACCAATTAATATTTTCAACGTGCAGCCTTCGGGCTGAAATACTGATCGGTATACTCCACACGTTAAATTAATAGCTCCCAAACTTAAAGCAATTATGATGTATCATGTTCATGAACCGGAAAAACGGCCTCTAGGATTCAAAGAGTTAAATGACAAAGCTGTTTCACTTTTTGATCTCTCATCCCTCATTGGAAGGAGGGGTGATATGGACTATCTTTTTGCGGCACAAACTAAAAATATAATAAACAAATGAGCGATTTTTTTGGGAAGTGCTCTGGCCGTTTTGTCTGTTATCCAACATGTCCTCCATGTTTTGTATACCGTTTGTGGGTGGCCCTACCAGCCTTCGAGCCTATCAGTTCGTCTGGATATCTGCAGATCTACCGGCCCACCGGTTCGCCCCTCATATGTAAGTTAACCGTTTGCTGTATTCTTCGGCACTGCAGGTAACAAGTCTCAGCGCAAAGCATCTTTACTTGAACCTATGACTGGGAGCAAATGCCTCCTACATAGCCCCATACCCACAGGACCGTGGGGGCACGGTGGCGCTGTATATTAAGGCGTACTGCACGTCGATGGTGCACTTGTCTTCAACAAATGCTAACCCTGCTGGTGTGGAGTTGGTACGTTGGGGAGTCTGACAGTTCCTAGCCGGTTCTCGGTGGTTCTCTTCGTGTACTCCGGCTTCCTCCACCCGTAAAACTGTCCGACAGGTGATCCCGGCTGTTGAAAGCGTCGTTAAACTCCAATAAATAAATAAATAAATAAATAAATAAATAAATAAATAAATAAATACCCAGACAACCGACTGATTCGGCGTATCAATTTCAGCACGTAATCTGTTAAAGCTAACAAACAGAAACAGGATATGCATAATTGTGTTGGTTGAAAAAAGCACCCTGCAGAGTTTAGGCGGTTTTTATTCAAATTTATCTTACCGAACTTTTTCATTTAACTTGACAGATATTAAAAATAACGTGTTTACCACAATACTAAGATTGACATAATTTTTGAATTTAATGTTTACTGAATTAGAACTCGACAAGGTCAAAAAACTGTTAATTTTACATCACAAAAAGCAAGGATATAAACGACCTGAAATCAAGCTGCGATGGCAACATTCAGTACACACGTGTTCTTTTATTATGTCACGCTGTTCACGATTTTGATTAAACATTATGGGTTGAATGTTCTCAAAACTATCAACTACAACAGTAGTAGGAGAGAGATGAAACGGCCCCCATTGGGGGATCTTATGGTGGACCTCATAAGATAAATTTTATTGCACAACCACAACATAAATGGGTATGGCACATAATACAGATACATATAAGTTGCAATTTTGCTAGAAATAAATCAAAGGAGACATTTCCCGTACACGCCTTTCTTCACACACATGCACATCCACACACACACCCTCAAGCACACACACACACCCGCATCCTCGCCCCACGCACTTATACACGTGGGGGTATTTTTCTCAGCATCGTCAGGTGAGTGGAGTGATTACACGTGGTCCCTGTTGAAGAAAATCTCAGATAAAAGGTGTCCAAGGGCGCATGTAACATCAATCTCTTGACAGTCGAAAAGCCATCAGACTTTATCGTGATTACCGAGATGGGTGTAAGCTGCGTATTGTTTGCATGCTGTCTTGGCAAGTTCCTGGCGCACCTCTTTGTGCTTAGAGCAGACAAAGAGAGCATGCATTTCGTCTTCAACGAGGTTTAGCTCACATTGTTCACAGTACTGGCATTCGCGCGGGACAGGTTTTGGCTTATTGTATCGACCGCATTCGATATTTCCAATTCATGTGTACTTATTCTAAATTTTGTGACACATTTTCTATATTTCAAGTCGAGGTTGTCTAAGTACCATTCGCATGCATAGATATTCTTGATAGAATAATAAAACTGAAGCTTGGAATGGTCTGATCTTGTTTTTTTCTAAAGCGCAATCATCCTTCCATGTCTGGGCATACTTATCTTGGAGACGCGTCCTTAAATGTCCGACGAAGTTTGCTGGGGTGGTCGAAGGATCCACCCAGACATTTCGGAATTCGGCCTTTGAAAGGATATTTTCTATTTTAGATATACCTGAATGTCCCAGTACTTGTAGTTCATCATAAGCTTGAGACAAAAGACGATTATCGTTACATTTTACCTGAAGCCAGTTATTTACAAATCGACGCTGCACTTCAGTGGATAGTGGATATCTCCCAAGCTCTGCCATGACTGCCGCATTGGAAGCTTTTGAATGAACTTGTAAAATAGATTTACTGAATTTGAGTTGGACTGTTTCAATTTGGTGCTGGGCATTTCGCGATATCTGGATACCCCATGCTTCACACCCACAGAGGAGTATCGGCTTTACCAATGCGTGTAATACCTTTTCGCGAACACGCAAATTATCATTCGACATAGATCGGAAAATACTTTGCAGTCGGAAGTACGCTTTCTAAGATTGATAATACCACTTGTGTAACAACCTGACGATGCCAAGATAACACCTAAATAGATGTAGGATGATACCGTTGTCAGCTGCTCATTGTCGAAAATGAAACACGTCCTTCGATGTTCTGCCGGTTTTATTGAAAACCATTGCCTTTGTCTTTTTTTATTTACGGTCAGTCTCCATCTAGCGCAATAGTCGGAAAGCGCTTCCAATGAGTTTTGTAGACCTGCTGATGACGTGGAAATCAGAACAAGGTCATCCGCGTAAGAAAGGCATGGTATGACAAACTCTTGAAGAGTGGGAAAGCTATCGTGACATACATTTTCCTTAACACTTTTGTCGCGACAGGCAGCTTTAGTCGACAGCACGCCAACCCGCGGTAGGCAACTATAGTCGGCATTTTAGACAACTGTGTGTGTCCATCTCCAAGTGCTATCAATCAAACATCAACGCATTCCTATGTTTCGTGCACGATTTTTATTCTATCCAAGAACAGCTATATTGTCACCGGAAAGCATAAAGATGCCAACTGCAACGCATCGGCGTTGCAGTTGACACCTTTACGCTTTGAGACTGCAAAAATACAGAATCAGTAGAGAATAGCCCCCACAAAATCCTACTAAAATGTACGGCAATATAAACATAATACATATATATAACAAATCATTATCCAATTCTGAAAAACAAACACTCTATGAGATCCCTGGAACGCTTTTAAGAATTACAACTCTTTAATCTGATAAACCGTATTTTAGTAAAATTCATGAAAATTATTACGCGCTGAGAATTCTGTTTCTCGGGATAATCCGCGCCAAAAGAGTTGAAATACTCTGGAATATCGTCAATTAAGAGTTTCAATAGCAGGGGACAAATTAAGTTACGTCATGGTTGGTTGTCATGATAGCCTGCGTGAGCGGCCATCTTGTGACGTCTTATCCATAGCGATACGTGGACTTAATGCGCATTATCCAGAATCCTCGGATACTTCATAGAATTACCACAAACACCCCGATAACTATTTTACTAGCTCTGATTTCTCACTAAATTCTTGGGTTCTAACTATTCTGGCCACTCTAACCGAACATTCCTAAAACTGTCCTGTCTATGTTATGACTTCCCTGGCCTTCCTATAAATTATTCTAACTTTTCTGGATGTGTTTGTGTGCTAGTGTACAATGGGTAGACATCACATGTAGCACATAGGCACATACGGATATTTAAGGACACCTATGGCATGGTATTGTACTATTTGGGAATATCTTTTGATGATACCGTATGGGGATAACTTTTGAGGATACCCTTTGAGGATACTTTTTGAGGATATCTTTTTGGGGCTATCTTTTGGAGGATATCTATCGGAATGAAGATAGCTATCGCTAGTAGTGAGGGGTGGCACTATAGGGACAAGCATTTAACACTGAATTCCCCATACCCCAGAACTGGCACTATAGGGACAAATTTAACATAGGGTTCTCCATAGGGTGTTGTCCCTATAGTGCCAGTTCTGGGGTATGGGGAATTCAGTGCCAAGATTTTAAAATCTTTTTCCTGCCTCCAAAAATGGCACTATAGGGGCAAAAATGGCACTATAGGGACAAAACCCTATGGAGAATCCTATGTTAAATTTGTCCATATAGTGCCAGTTCTGGGGTATGGGGAATTCAGTGTTAAATGCTTGTCCCTATAGTGTCACCCCTCACTACTATCGCTCCGAACACCTGATCAGCTTCTGGCTTCTAGATCACTTCATGGCCTCCATAGGTCTTAGATCACTACTGCTGACTTATGTCCATTATGATAGTCATCACCATTTTGTGATCCAATATTATTGTATTCACCTAGTCCTATAGTCTTCTATCACTATTGCAGTCTAGTGCCACTACTGCGTTGTACTATTTCTATTGGATACTACTATTCTGTCTTGTGCTAGAGTTGTCTCACCATTACGAAAAATGTTCGTCTAATCGATGTTGTGCTCTCATTGTCACATTTACTCCCTCGTCTGATTGACGAATCAACGAAGAAGAGAATGTGGTGATGAGAACACAACGTATTCGCCCTTTGTCGGGTAGATTAATTAATGGAAGTTCGTAGGGGGCGCCACTAGTCCAATGCATTCACAGTAAGTTAGTATGATCAGTTTATGCACAAATACAAAAAAACCGTTCGGTCTGTTTTCTGCTGGATCTTGCGGTTCGGTTTTCCGAAAATCGAAACCGAACCGGAAAACCAAAAAACCGTCCAGTCTACTCTTGGGTGGGAGGGGGGGGGGGGATCTAAAATATCTCAAAATATGTCAATAAAGCCGCGAAATCGAAATATGAAACCAGCCACCAAAACTACGATGCGTGGGGATAGGGCGACACACCCAAAGTTGGCCTCAGGCGGCAATCTATTCTAGTCCCTAGTCCGCCACTGCTTAAGAAACAAAATTTGAAATCATTTTGAAATGAAATTTTAATATTGTTTCTTCATGTTGTGTTATGTGATTGGCAATAAATACTTCACGATTCTTCAAATGTCTGTAAGCATTTGTGCACGCATGCTCCGTGATGTTGTGAATTATATTAACGTGTAAAAGTACATTTTGAATCCCTCAGGCGATCATTCATTAGTTATATGTGAAATTCTACCAATGTAAATGACCATATATTAACCTAATGATGATTTATGGTGTTTACATCTCATGTCAAAATTTTATAAACAAAATAATATTTAAATAAAGAATGACTTTCTTGCTCGGTACTCGTTATGTAGTCATAGACTTCATACAGTAAATGATGCACTGTATAGACATTTGTTTACTAAAAAAAAATTTCCACTCATAAAAACTACCTTTAACAAACAGAGTTGCAAGTCTTGTACCAACGGGTAGACAACCCGGTCAGTGGATTAGCTACGGGCGGTGGTTTGCCCCCACCTAAAATCTTCGCTACCCTCCCCAAAATCATTTGCCCAATGCAACTGTCTCATAACATAGAGCCCCAAAATGGCCTCCAATAGAGGGGCTACACACGCTACAAATGGTCTCCAATAGAGGGGCTACACACGATACAAATGGTCTCCAATAGAGGGGTTACACACGCTACAAATGGTCTCCAATAGAGGGGGCTACACACGATACAAATGGTCTCCAATAGAGGGGCTACACACGCTACAAATGGTCTCCAATAGAGGTGCTACACACGCTACAAATGGTCTCCAATAGAGGTGCTACACACGCTACAAATGGTCTACAATAGAGGGGCTACGCACGCTGCAAATGGTCTCCAATAGAAGGGCTACACACGCTACAAATGGTCACCAATAGAGGGGCTGCACACCCTACAAAGGGTATCCAACAGAGGGGGCTACACACGCTACAAATGGTCTCTAATAGAGGGGCTACATACGCTACAAATGGTATCCAATAGAGGGGCTACACACCCTACAAAGGGTATCCAATAGAGGGGGCTACATACGCTACAAATGGTCTCCAATAGAGGGGCTACATACGCTACAAATGGTCTCCAATACAGGGGCTATACACCCTACAAATGGTCTCCAATAGAGGGGCTACACGCACTACAAATGGTCTCCAATAGAGGGACTACATACGCTACAAATGGTCTCCAATAGAGAGGCTACACACCCTACATATGGTCTCCAATAGAGGTGCTACACACCATACAAATGGTCTCCAATAGAGGGGCTACACACGCTACAAATGTTCTCCAATAGAGGGTCTACACACGCAACAAATGGTCTCCAATAGAGGGGCTACACATGCTACAAATGCCTCAGATTCCTTCTTAGAGCACTTTCTCGGCGTTGGGGCTAGTCCTAACTGGGGCCCTCCGGTCGTTGCCCCGACTCCCACTTCCCTACAGGGAAGTGGGGGAGGGGTTAACGGCCGGAGGGTCCTAGGCAGGACTAGGGGATGCCCCAGAAATCCCACACAGCGGCCTTTCAAATATTATCTATTTCCCCTCCCCCTCCCTAAAAAGAACCCCGGTTGTCTATGAACTGCAAATTTTATTCACTGACTCCTTTAGATGTTACGTGTCTAACAATTAAGGGTATAGATTGATATCCACCCATCGAGTGTGCGATAACCAAATCACTATGTGTATAATGTAAACCAATCCCGTATCCACGACACACCATTGGTTAGATCGTGGGACTTAAGATCGAAAGGTCGAGCATTCAATCTTGGCCAGCGTCATCAACCTGGTGCTCTTGGATGAGACACTTAATCCCGATGACATTTGTGGGAACGCGCCGTGTACTAAGAGGCGGGACAGGGTGAGGTACACATGCCTTGAACAGATGGTAACCTAAGTTTTGTAGAGACACAACTCTGCTGTGTATACGCAACACACTAAACACCCAAATGGACAGGAGAATTAATTTACTTCTACAGCCATGTAGGATTAAACTATCACTGAACCTCCCTATGAAAGCAATATAGACTCCCCCAGTTTGCTGTATACAGCAGTGCACAAGGCGATACTACTGAGTGTATGAGGGCTCCAGGTGCTAAGCGTATAGCACTACCACTTGGTTTAATAATATTCTGATATGCCGTATGATGCAGTTAAGAAACCGAAGTCAGCTCTGGTATATCAGATGATTTTTCAATTTGGAACTGACTTTTTCCGAGCTACCCATTTAATTTTGCATTTTGCGTGTATTACTGAGCTTACATGTGAGATAAACGCGTTATCATGAGAAATAATTGAAATTTGAGAAACAACTGGATGCCTTTGACATATTTTTTGGAAGGTTTTATGTTAATTTGGAGGTTTAGTGTTGAGAAATCTCTGAACTTTTTTTTTTTTTTTATCAAATACACCCTTTCGGGACGATCACCATCACCATTAATGTTTATTGACCTTGCAGGATATTCGATGATACCAATATTTTTTTTGACCGGACACTAGTTATTACATGGAATTAAACGGGGCTTGGGGGGGGGGATGTTTTTTGGTTTTAAGCTTATTTGTTCTACAACGATTGGCGAACAAGTTATACAACTTATATTACCGCCTCTCCTTGGACCATTTGCACATTTTATGTGGGGTGACCTTCTTAGCGGCAACTTCGTGACCTCGTTCTTCTCGAATACTGCGAAGGAATTTTTAGCCGACAAGGAGTGTGTCACTCTCCGCACAGAGGACAGGCATTTTATGTCTCCACCCGATATGACGGCACGCTATAACAGCATCAACCACACAACTGATGCTGACAATGATTGTTCAGACACCTCGAGACTTTCCCCGACCGAGGATCGATCCGGGACCTCAGGCTTGGGAGACAATCACGCTTAACCCCACGGCCACCACCCGCCAATGTGTATTAGGCAGAGGTGAGGTGGATTGATACCGAGGACCCGGTAACATATTTTTTTCGTAAGGCCTTTTTCACCTGTATTTTAGCATATTTGCTGTTTTTATGATTTTTTATCATAAGGAAAACAATAATTCAATTATTATCATAAGAATTAATCTCCCCAGAGATTAAGATTTCAAAAACGTATAATCTTCAATTAGTCGTATCATGGGGTGGGTACCAATTAGGGCTGTAAGGTATTCGAAACTGAACACTGGTATCGGTGTTCAGAAAAATACCGCGGTATACCGGTATATCGAAAGACTGTTCAGATACGACCATAATCGGGACTTGAGCCATCATAATCGGAAACAATCAGCATGCCTTAATGATACAGTTCGATTAACTCTTTACCCAACACAGACGATATCAAAATTTATTTTTTTAAATATTAATTTATCAAATTTTTCAAAGATTCAACAAAACCATATCATGTGCCCCCTCGTTGGAACGAGCTCATCGAGCTCGTTCCACCGAGGGGTCACATGATATGGTTTTGTTGAAATGTTTTGAAAAATAATATTTTTCACCTGCAGACATCTTGAAAATTAAATTGTGGCTAAATAAATAATGACGATAAACCGATATGTTTGCAATTACACCGGTATTCAATCGATATTGCTTTGAATACCGATATGTATCGGTTTATCGATATACCGTGCAGCCCTAGTACCAATAGTTAGTTGAGTGCAATTATCAGATCGAACGAATACTTCATTTTTGTGCCCAAAACGACATTTTAAATTGTTCAAATGAACCAAAAAGACCTCAGATCACCAGCGACAGGTCAAATGCAGTTTGACAGCAACAATTAACCAAGTTTGGTATTTGATTTTATGAACAAACGAGGTGTACATTTGCTGTCCAAAATCGTGCCCAACCCTTTGATTTATTCGCTTGCCTACTGCTCGCCTAAAAAATTTAAGGAGGGCGGAAACTAGCCCTCCTGACCTTAGAAAATATTGATTACCATGACAGCCTATTTCTAAAACCCACATCCTTTCAGATCTCTTCTATGCTAGTGGTCTCTGTAAGACGGCCACACTGCCTCTCCCACACCCCCGGGCCTTGTCGAGGCCCGGGGGTGTGGGGGAGCAGCGTAGCCGTCTCACATATACTACCTTGTTAGCAGCACTAAATAAAATGTACACCGCCCACTTGGCAGATTCCATTAATAGTAAAACTTCATTTTGTCACTTTTAGATTTTGTAAGCTTGAGGAAAGCTAATCGCTCCCCTGGGCCGAGTAAGGGGACCGATTTTTAGCCCTCCTACATTTTTAAGAATGCCAGGCCTGGTAATGGGGAACGTTTCTGCGTGTTTATTAAAAATAATGAAAAACACAACCTCTCTGGTCAAATGGAATCCTGAAGAACAGCCTTAGGTCCATCCTATATGAATCAGACAATGCTGATGATCACTCTAGCCCTAAAAGTACACACTGCCCAATCGGTTCTCGGATTCTATGAACAATAAGAGGATTCTCTGAGAAGAGTATACATGTTTCTATTTGCACATGATTCGAATCGTGATATCAAAAGAATAATATATCTGTATACCCAAAATAACGAAACATTTAGAACAGAACCATTGAGAACCCTCCATACAGGCAACAGAGAATATCCTGAACCACTTTTTGTTGTGTACTATTGTAACAGGAGGAGAGATTAGTGCGGGAGCCGGGGTTCGAACCGTCGACCTCTGAGCACACAAAGCCACCGATTTGCTACGAGACTAAGAGATCCGGACCAACCAGGCTGGTTGGTAAATGGCCTTTATACCTCGACCGCTACACTACTCTCCCCTTCTTTTGAGATTCACCACATGTGAATCTCACGCAAGTTCCCCACTCAGAGCGGTCGAAACACCCGCAGTGCCACCTACTGCTGAGGATCGGACGAGCTCTCAAATGTAACAGGAGGAGAGATAAGTGCGGGAGCCGGGGTTCGAACCGTCGACCTCTAGCACACAAAGCCACCGATTTACCACGAGACTAAGAGATCCGGACCAACCGGGCTGGTTGGTAAATGGCCTTTGTACCTGGACCGCTACACTACTCTTCCCTTCTTTTGAGATTCACCACATGTGAATCGCACCCAGGTTCCTCCATCAGAGCGGTCGAAACACCCGCGGTGCCACCTACTGCTGAGGATCGGACGAGCCCCCAAATGTAACAGGAGGAGAGATAAGTGCGGGAGTCGGGGTTCGAACCGTCGACCTCTAGCACACAAAGCGACCGATTTACCACGAGACTAAGAGATCCGGACCAACCAGGCTGGTTGATAAATGGCCTTTATACCTCGACCGCTACACTATACCGACTGACGTCTAAATTGTGCATAAAGGGTGGTCATAAACCTTTCTGAAGAGCATGTGTTAACTGCAATCAGAATTGGACATATAACTAAAAAAAACAAAAGGACTCAACGGCACATTTGACATACATGTATAATGTGCACGAACAAGAAAATTAAGATCAGTCTGCTCATGCTTTTTTCCACAAATTACATTTGTTTCCATTAACCCTTTACCTAACGAATCGCACGAATCCGCCCGCGTATTTTTGCAAATTGAGCAGTTGAGAAAAATAATTTCTTCCAAATATGTCAACAAAACCATATCATGTGACCCCTCATTGGAACGAGCTCACCGAGCACGTTCCAATGAGGGGTCACATGATATGATTTTGTTGAATTTTTTTTAGAAAATTTAAAAACATAGTAATTAAATAATAAATTTTGATATCGTCAGCGTTGGGTAAAGGGTTAAGTTAATGGAGTGTTATCTGGAGTTATGTGAAAACAGAAAGCCCAATTATTTCTCGCACGGAAGGCAATGGGGTAAATTTGTATCTCAATATTTTTGATAGAACCCCTAATAATTCTGTAATTTAGTTCATAACAAAGAGTCATTTCTTACAATATTTATTCATCATCCGCGAAGTAATACGGCGTTATGTGTGTTATTGCGAACAGTACAGTACAGTCGCCGTGGACTGGTCGTAATCCACGCGTGGGCAGTGATGTCTACGCATGCGTTTACCAGGTCATAAAAATCATCATCAGGAAAATTTTAATTACTGAAGCACCGGGTTATTCCCGTTCACCCAGCCCACTAGTTTTAATTAACACCACAGCACAAGTTATAGTCTGTATCAAAACAGTGTGCTGATGTTCTATCGCCGGACTGAGTTGATGTTAACTTGGTTTTCACACATAACAGTTGAACTTTATTAAATAATATTTATAATACTTGGTGAATTTGTATTTATAATACTTGTGGAATTTGGTATATATACCCATATAAGTTTCAGCATTGACATTACAAATCTACTTACTGCATCGACATACACCTTCACAATGGCAAACGCACAAGTAAATGCTAATTTTATTCCAAATCGCAGAGGGGGTAGATATCTTTTTTTGACACCCATAAGTTCAGCATAAGGACCAGAAAACCTCAGAGTATCCACTGGCGTTGTTGCCCAAAAGACCGCCGTGCTACCATAAATACAGTAGAAGACATGATGACAACTACTGGTTAACAGTGTAAGTGATGCCTGGTTTTTCACTTTAGAAGATGCCCCAACAAGCGATGATACAGCACTCAACAGAAATATAACATCATTTACAGACTATATTACAGAGAACTGGGTAGAAGGGAATTGTGGAGTAGAAATATGGAATCGTTATGACTTCGATGGACCCCGAACTACCAACCATTTAGAAGGATGGCACCGAAAACTACAGCAGTTAATTTTATGAATTTTTGATTATTTAATAATCATAGTTCCTTTAAAAGATGTAAAAATAATGCCTAATTTGTCTAATTTATATTATTTATTGTATAGTAACATCCATAATTCCTTTAAGAGTTGTAAAAATAATTTTTATTAATTTGTGTAACAAAAAATTTGTGTGATCAATAAATAATAAATTATGGCTTAATTTGCTTGTTTTTGTCAATTTTCTATTCACCCCAGCCTTCTCAATTACAAGTTCAAATTTCCACACAACAGCCAACTAAATTGAACAAAACTATAGTCGGCATCTCTTTAATCAAGAACTGGTTCACACCTCTACCCGAACAATAGCGGCTGGGTAGACGGGAAGACCCGGTTGTACCCGGTGTTTCATTAATTAAACTTTTGATGATTATTCCTATAATTAGTGTTTGGAGTCTAATATTATCGCGTCCGTGAAAATATTGTCCATCCGTGGAAAGTGACCAGTCCACTGCGGTCGTATTGTAGAGTCAGGTAAAAGACAGTTGGTAGTGTCTTGAAACTACGAAAAGAGTGACTAAACGTATTTTTCTCTTGTTCGATGCAGTGGGACTGACGTTATTGTTAAATTATGGACAAATTAACTCAATGATTTACAATTTGTGTGCAGTGTTTTGTCAAAATGGAAGGTAGGGTTGGAGCTGTGTGACATTTAAGGTTAAATTAACAATGAAGAAAATTTAGCAATCGAGATTTAGAAGCCCAATTACAGTTAAAACTAGAAGTCCTGTCATGAAATGCGAACAAATAGCACGTTGATCTGCGCGTTAATCTACGCGTTATGACCATAGTAAGTATCAAATTTTGTACATATCGCCTGTGCACAAGCAATGTTTCAGCCAATGGGCCTCCGGGTAACCCGGAGGTCCATTGGCCGAAACATTGCCTGTGTTTGCTATGAGTAACCAGGAGAACCTGCCATGCTTCGGATGCCATTTGATATGGCAATTGCGTGCAATTCCTACGCACAATTAAGCCTAGATAAGCGCGCATTTCGTGGCAGGACTGCTAGTTTTAACTGTATATCTCAGTCTGAGACATTTAATTAGTCAACAAAAAAGAACAGGAGGAAACATAGACGGCGCTGAGTACCATTTCCATTTGCCATCTTTGCCACGCCCAGACAACCCAAATCATCTACAGTTACAGAGGGTCGAAAGGGGCTTGTCTTCCATACCGTCCCTGCGCGCCTTCGGCGCGCGGAATCATTTCGTTCGTGTAGATAGACACGGATAGCCGATTAGGAAACTTATGACGAAGGTTTGACCACCAACCCTTGTCAATGTTTGTACTATATATTATTAAATTTGTTCAAGTGTAAAGACGTTTAGTCTCAGTATCTCATAAAGCGAGTTCCCCAGTTCCGAATTTATCCGTGACTAGTTCCCCGTGGTCATAACTGATCCAACTTTGAAGTGACAACACACAGACCGGACCTATTAAAAATTTAAAAACATGAAGAAGTGCACGTCGCATATGATCTTGAAAAAATCTTGAAAAAATCTTACATTTATTAAAACATTTAGAATTTACTGGAAATTACTAGCACTAGTCACATTTCCAATCGTTGCAATTGATTTCGCAAACAAAATAAATTTGGTCTTCTCTGGAAGGGGCGGTCACAAAAAGGTAAAAGGATTCTTAGTCCGACGCAGATCTACATAAGAGTTTGTGTGTCTGAAACTTGGTGGAAAAAAAATGCAAATTACGGCGAGTGAGTGCGACAAATGGCCAAACTAACTGCAAGAGATCCAGTGTGGATTTCCATCTTCAATGTAAAGACAGAGAAGTCCCTTGAGTGAAACAAGGTGACATCTGTAATGCTTTAGCATTGTACACGGCACATTGTTCCTCTCAGGGGTCCATATATACAGTACGGCCGACAGGGACTAGTCACTTTCCTTGGGTGGGCAATAGTTCCACGGACGCAGTAATATTATATTCCAAACACTAATTACAGGAATAATCATCAAAGGTTTAATTAATTAAAATTTTGCTGCTGATGATTTTTATTTACCTGGTAAACATCATTGCCTACGCGTGGATTACGACCAGTCCACGGCGGCTGTATCATATAATGCCAACTCTATTGAGTATCACATTACAATTTATGATGCCTAGTAAACCTTCAGTATTAACCCATAGCACTCTGGTACTGCAACAGACTTTTTCCCCCATTACTCTGTTTTTCTCTTGTTTAACTTCGAATTTAACCAAATATACCTTGTTTGACAGAGCTCAGAGAGCTCTGTCAAACAAGGTATGTTTGGTTAAATATCAAACTGCATTATGGGAAATATTTGCTGCTGAAAACTTAGCCATTTCGACATCAGAGTGCAGAGGGTTAACTCATGTACCCAGAGCCGAGTAACTTTTGTTATACTCCCCCTCCCCTTGCCCTCGGATTCGTTCGGCGCTCTTGTTTGTGTACCCCGATGAAGGTCTTCGGCATACCGAATGTTTGGTATAAGTTTTTCATGTGCTGTTTGGTGCTTAATACAGATCACTATATATTATATACATCCACATAATTACTATTAAAAAAAGTAGGGAATATCCAAACTGATGTTGATATTTTCGGAAAATGGTATTGGACACGCGTAATTGGACACATCAATATGTTACCAAGTTTAGTGTGGATCATGAATGTCACCGGTCCACGAAAACTTCATGCAGGCTTTTCGCACGAGCGCCGCGTTAACGTCTGTGGGGTACGTTTTGAAATTTTTATTTGTACTGGACGGGCTTTTTCGGAGGTCTTATCGGTCTTTTCTTGGTATAAACTCGGTTATTAACCCTTTACCTAACATGAAAAGCAGACGACACATGCAAAAAAAATTCTCGAATAATTAATTTTTTTCATTTTTTGTCTCAAAAGCATAGGTTATGACCCCTCATTGGAACGAGCTCAACGAGCTCGTTCCAATGAGGGGTCATAACCTATGTTTTTGAGACAAAAATGAAAAAAACAATGAAAATTAATTGGCGATTTTTGAGAATAGCGCTGGCCGGTTTTGGCCGTTACGTTGGGTAAAGGGTTAATAGTTTCTGGTCGAAACGTAACTTTTAAGGTACGCGAAGACCGACACGTGACAAACGTTTACGTGCCGTTGGCATGTTGGAAGCTGGCAACAGACAGACTGCTGTGGTTCAAATTCCCAACGTTACTCAATCGGTGATTAGCAGGATGTGGTCACGCTACCGTCATACAGGCAATGTTGGTGACAGATGTCGTGCAGGTCGTCCAAGGGCAACAATTGCTAACCAGGATCGTTCCATTCGAAGCACAGCATTACGTAACGCCATCAAAGTGCTCAGAAATTAGACAGCAGCTGCACCGAGAGACAGATGTGCGAGTCAGTGGGTCAGACTATCCGAAATTGCCTACACAGCTGGAATTTGTACGCTCGACGACCTCGAATAATTCCGCGTTTGACGGAACGTCACATCGCAGCAAGGCGTAATTGAGTGGAGCACGACAGTGCCATGACAATCGTCGGTGGAGTAACGTCATGTTCTCCTATGAATCGAGGTTCACTCTCGACTTCCACGACAGGCGAAACAGAGTGTGGCGGCGGCGGCGGCGGAACGAACGATACCATGACGTAACCGTTAGGCAGCACGACAGTTTTGGTGGCGGGTCGATTATGGTGTGGGGAGGCATAACCATGACAAGCCGAACAGCATTACATGTCATCTAAGGGCGTGTCACAGGGCAGTACTACCGTAACAACATGTTAGCAGCTCATGTGGTGCCATTTGTGCGTTGTTACGGCCGTCGATTCATTTTCGACGCTGTGGAGCAAGCCCCTTTCGACCCTCTGTGACTGTTGAGATCAGGAAGCTACGTGTCTATGCGTGTGGAAGGAGGAAAAGGATCGATTACTCGGCAGATGTCTTAGGCTAGATGATTAGGAAGAGTGTTGGGTTGTCTTTGTGTAGGTCGTAAGTTACAACTGACAGGAATTGTCTTTAGTTATAACCACCAGGAAAGTTTAAACTACAAGGACTTCATTGTTCAAGGCTGAGTGCTCAACCGAGGACAGCTTAAACTTCAGCCGACCGGTGATTGACCTGAAATGTTTCGTAAACATGACACTAATATCATTGACAATAATAATGAAAGAAACTTGGTCACGATACATTAAAACATAAATTTTGAGTAATACATATGTTGTCAACTTACTCATAAAGTACTAGAGTATAATATTAACTTCTAACAAAAATAGTCATTCTAAAGCGGATAAAGACGGACGAGCACTCGCTCACCTGTCATTGAGTGCAAATATCAAAGCAAGGCACACGCCACATATTATCACCACGACAGAAGTGTATCCTTTCCAAACGATTACAATACGGCGCTCAATATTACTGCTTCATTCCCTTCTCATTATATTACTACTAAGACTATTACTACTACTACTACTACTACTACTACTACTACTACTACTACTACTACTACTACTACTATACTACAATTAAAACTAAACTACTACTACTACTACTACTACTACTACTACTACTACTACTACTACTACTACTACTACTACTACTAACTACTGCTACTACTACTACTACTACTACTACTACTACTACTACAATTAAAACTAAACTACTACTACTATTACACTACTACTACTATTACTACTACTACTACTACTACTACTACTACTACTACTACTACTACTACTATTGGCGTCGAGAGGTGGGTACTACTACTACTACTACTACTACTACTACTACTACTACTCCTACTACTACTACTACTACTACTACTACTACTACTACTACTACTACTACTACTACTATACTACTACTACTACTAATACTACTACTTCTGCTACTACTACTCTACTACTACTACTACTACTACTACTACTACTACTACTTACTTCTACTGCTACTACTGCTACTATACTGCAATTAGATCTAAACTACTACAACTACTACCACTACTACTACTACCACTATTATCGCCGAGAGGTGGGTACTACTACTACTACTACTACTACTACTACTACAGCTACTATACTACAATTAAAGCTAAACTACAACAACAACAACAACAACAACAACAACAACAACTACTACTACTACTACTACTACTACTACTACTACTACTACACTACTACTGCTGCTGCTGCTATTACTGCTACTACTACAACTACTACTACTACTACTACTACTACTACTACTACTACTACTACTACTACTAGTAGTAGTAGTACTACTACTACTATTGTTAGCGTCGAGAGGGGCGTACTACTACTACTAGTACTACTACTGCTACTACTTCTACTACTACCACTAACGCCGAGCGGTGGGTAAGGAGGGGAGGGGGGTGTCAACTGCTGTGGAGTTTTGGTGTTTTAAAAAAGTGCAGGTTGACCTCTCGAGCTGAAAATCGTGGGAAGGCTTTTGGGACGGGCCTCCAGAGATGTCAAGAGTAAGTAACTGCATTACTGACCAGGTTCTATTAATATAAAAATCCCACTTGTTCTAGTTTGTTGGTTCTCTACCGGTCTCTACTGCATCGAGGTGGTCACGATTATCGTTTTTAGAAAACATCATCATACACAGAAATACAGGTAACAAATTACCCAAATTTAAGGAAATAATTGAGTAGATTTTGTCAAGAACATGCAGGAGAATGCTTCTCCTAGAACTACTTTAAAAAGAATATCTGGGGAGGACGCTTTATCTAATATGAAAAGCAGACGACACTTGCCAAACAATTCTTGAATAGCTATTATTTTCATTTTTTTGTGTCTCAAAACCATAGGTTATGACCCCTCATTGGAACGAGCTCGACGAGCTCGTTCCAATGAGGGGTCATAACCTATGTTTTAGAGACAAAAAATGAAACAATAATTAAAATTGATTGGCGATTTTTGAGAATAGCGCTGGCCGTTACGTTAGGTAAAGGGTTAAATAATATAATTATCGTTAATAATGCAAAGTAATAAACAGAGCAATCGCTTGACTGGATTGGTTATGTGAAATAAGTTGTTCGAGGCGAGGGACTATACTTTACGCTCGCAGTGCCCGTAACGCCCGTTCTCCACACTGTCACCGGGGCCCACCTTCGCTCTCGGCGCCTCATATTCTACTACTACTAACACTGACACTATTATTGATGCAAGCTCCATTGTTGCTGCAGATGCTACTACTACAACTACTGGAAGAATAGAAGAAGAAGAAGAAGAAGAAGAAGAAGAACAAGAACCCAGTTTATTTTAGAGATCATTGACCGTGCAGTTGTCAACACGCGTGTAATAAACGTTTATGTTTGTAAACCAGCTGTATTATGCATATCCGTTCATATCATGTGACGGCCTAACCTATGATGTTCGACTTCTTTTGAATAAGACAATTAAAATTCATGAAATCATATTTATGCAAATATCATTGAAGGCGAGCTTGGTACACTTGTCTGGTAAACATGTTTTTACTTTTCCAGTTATAGGTACCCCTCTGTGGATTAGTTAAAGAAAATTTGTCGTTGGCGTTTATTTCTATACATTAAGTATACAGTTTGTACGCACAATATATATAGTCTGGAACGTTCTAAAATATGAAATAGATGAATTTCCAAACACTTCGTCTTTTAACTGGACCATCTCGTCCCCTGAGTTCAAGTGTGTTCTATGTGCGAGTAGGCACATAGAACACATTGGAACTCAAGAGACGATCTCTAAATTCTGAAGGCCAATAAAGTGCAAGCTGTCCCATTGTGGATCAGGCAGTCAATTTTCAGTGACTGATTCGCGCTCCCGCGTTTTGTCCTTGGGCAAGGCACTTAACCCCGTTTGCCTACATAGGGGCACGATGACGCTGGGTAGTAAGGCGTACTCCACGTCGATGGTGCGCATGTCTTCAACCAATCTAACCTTGCCTGTGCCGCGGTGCATAGTTCAGAGTTACGATGTTGGAGAGCTGACAGCTGCTCGTCGCTGCTCGATGGTTCTCTTCGGGTACTCCGGCTTCCTCCACCCGTAAATCTGTCACCGACATGTTTTGACCCACACTGTTGAAGTGTCGTTAAACCCTAATAAATAAATAAATAAATAAATAAATAAATAAATAAATAAATAAATAAATAACAGTCAGTCAATTTTACAATGACGTGATTCCCAGGTTTAACCCCCTTAAACGCTGATGGTATCTACCAGATTGGTTCAATAACAACATATTGGAAGAGTCCATATTAGTTATTTGGATATACAGTATAGTCGCCGTGGATTGGTCGTAATCCACGCGGGGACAGTAATATCCACTCTTGCGTTTACCAGGTCATAAAAATCATCGTCAGCCAAATTTTAATTAATGAAGCACCGGGTTGTACCCGGTGCTTCATTAATTACATTTTTGATGTTTATTCCTTTAATAAGTGTTCTGAATCTAATATTATTGCGTCCTTGGAAATATTACGTACTCATGGAAAGTGACCAGTCAATGGCGTCTGTACTTTAGAGCAATTATTATTTTCAACGTGCAGTCATGGGAAGGCACATTGAAAATATTGATTGGTCGACCGCACACATTCTCTGACCAGCCACCCCACTTAATGAAATTATGACGTATGATGTTCCTCGACTAGAAACGTGGCCTCTATTGCCTTTCTTGTTCAGGGGTTAAGAAGTTATGTGAAAGTAACAAATCGTAAAATACTTTTCTTGGAAAACTTTTTTATCTCTCTCAGCAATTATATTACGTAATCACAACCGAATAGATTATCAAACAACTACACAATCACGTTTATTGGGCGCACACAGGTTATCTAATATATAAATGCGAATGTCTGTATCTCTCTATCTCTCTATCTTTGTTCTGGGTGAACTCCTCCGATTCTCGACCGATCGGTCTCAAATTTTCTACACGGGGGTAATTCGTCCCTGCGAGTAACATGGGATGGGTACTGTGCCATGACCTTTTATTTCGAAAACGGCTGCGCCGATCGGGATAAAATTTCATATGTGCGGGTATATTAACCCATCGGTCATTTTGACTTTATCGGGGTGCCCGTGCGGGGTGACCTTGACCTTGAAATTGGTGACCTTGACCTTCTATTTCGAAAACAGCTGATATTCACCCGCTAGTAACTTATAAAGCTGGATCAACTTTTGTAAGTATTGGTAAGTGCCGTGGTAAGTATCGGGAGTGCCGTGGTAAGTATCGAGAGTGCCATGGTAAGTATCGGGAGTGCCGTGGTTCCGTGGTAACGGTTATAGACTTCAAACTGAAAGGTACACAGTTCCATCCCCACCAGAGGGTAACTGGGCTGTATCCTTGGTCAAGGCATTTAATCCCGATTACACACGTGGGTGCATGGTAACCCTGTTTACTGTGAATAAGTAAAGACGTTTGTGCCATTTCTGGTTAACTCTTACAAGCCTGGGGAAGAAGCGTTAATATATTGGACATCATGTATTCCTCAAGACTTATTATCTGTTAGGTTTTTTAGTCAAATATCGTCTGCCTGTTCAGAGGAGATGTAGCATGAAGTACGCGGATATAGGAACCAGTGGTCCTTTGAATATCCCATAAAAGGTATCCTCAAAGGGTATCATCAAATAGTACAATACCATGTCATAAGTATCCTCAAATACCGAGATGAATTGTGGAGCAGTATTTGGAGCCACGCTTTCGAGCAACTACACTCTTGCTCATTTGTTCGATGGGATTCGAGTCGTTCGAGCAATGACTTTTCAGTAACTGTTCGATAGCTTATTAAGGGAACTTGGAATAGGTATGAAAACGTTGTTCGAGCAAGCAGTAGTGGAATGCTAGTGATATGAACTGGGCGGCATTAACCCTTACCCAACGCATCCATCCGCGTAATATGCAAATTCAGCAGTTGAAAAAATGTTATTTTTCCAAAAATTGCAACAAAACCATATCATGTGACCCCTCGTTGGAACGAGCTCGACGAGCTCGTTCCAACGAGGGGTCATATGATATGGTTTTGTTGAAATTTTTCAAAAAATTTCAAAAAATAATATTTAAAATAATAAATTTTGATATCGTCTGCGTTGGGTAAAGGGTTAATGTACTAAGAGCTGTAATAGTGCCACAAGTTAGTAATGGTAGAGACACAGGACAGAATTGTGGTAGCCAATAGTAATGGTACAAGGCCTCATTGGTACAAGGCTGTAACAGTAAGAATGATGGAAGCCTAAGAATTGGGTGAAGAAAATGGCTGCCTATCGTAGGACAGATACAATTAAAACTAGAAGTCCTGTCATGAAATGTGCACAAATAGCACGCTGATCCGCGCGTTAATCTACGCGTTATGACCATAGTAAGGCTATCATATACTGTGCATATGGCCTGTGCGCAGACAATGTTTCAGCCAATGGGACTCCGGGTAACCCGGAGGTCCATTGTCTGAAACATTGCCTGTGTTTGCTATGAGTAACCAGGAGAACCTGCCGTGCTACGGATGCCATTCGATATGGCAATTGCGCGCAATTCCTATGCGCGCAATTAAGCCTAGATAAGCGCACAGTTCGTGACGGGACTTCTAGTTTTAACTGTAGACTATGAACAAGTGTTGGCCTTGGAATTACGAAGGTGATGGATGGTCTGGAATCCAGGAGCTGTATAGAGCTTTGAGCAATATAGGAGAAAGGGGCTGTATAGGGGTCATATTGTAGGTAACCTCAAATACCGAGATGAGTCGTAGAGCAGAATTGGAGTCATTCTTTCGAACAATTGCCCCGTAGATCATTTGCTCGATGAGATTCGAGTCGCAAGAGCATTTGCTCATGGAACAATTACTCGCATGGCTCTTCAGCTCATTTGATGAAATCATTAACCCTGCCTCTAGGTACCCACTTACAGAATCTCCATTAGAATCCCTCTCTTCCAAAATGAGTCGTACAGCAGTATTTGGAGTCACTCGTTCGAGCAAATGTTATATAGATCTTTCGCTCGGTGAGATTCGAGTCTTTCGAGCAATACGTGTTCCAGTTACTGCTCGATTGTTTTGGGGTTTGAGAATCACCGAGGCCTTCGTTGTACACATGGGAGATAACTCTGTATGGTTAGATATAGAATTTGGAAATCAAGCAAACTGAGTGGTTAGTTACCAGTAAAAAACTGATTGGATGACCTGGATAAATGAAGAACGATGTTCGAAACAGAAACAAGAGTACTCGGCATAGGGTAGAACTGGTCTTAACAGGCCAGAAAAACTGAATACAGTAACAATAAGCGAAACTGTTCCAACTGATAGGCCCTTCTACTCTAGTGGAGTATACGCCAGAACAAACGAACAAGATCGGGTAGACAGAACCTATAGCATAGATACATAGATAGAAGCAGAAAATTCTGAAAGAATTCGAACTAGTACAACTTGTTGGGTCTATTTGTGGTAATTCTACAAAATATTTGGGGAAAATCCGTACCCAAAAAGTACTCATATACAAAGGAACGCACCTTATAGCATTATTCCTATAAACCCAAAATGGGCCTTCTCCAACTCCGTTTCGGTGATTTTAGATAGTTTTTTTGTGATTTGGAATTGTCGGGCTGTTTGTGGTAATTAGATTTACTCCTATTCAATCGAACCCTCCAAATATATCCTTGTTGTTTAAGAAGGTTTTGGGTAACAATGCAACCATGTGCTACCACAGAACTAAGATGGCGGCTCCAGTATACTAAATGGACGTTGGAAACACATGTCACCCTAACAATACGCGTTACGCATGCGCACTAACACCAACTATCACTATGATAATTACGCCACAACACAGCCGCTCACGTGAGCTACCATGACAACACAACATGGCACCACTATGTCACGTGGCATGACGTCACTTCCGGGGTTCCCCACCGGGGGTCCCCAACCAAGGGGTAAAAAGCCCCTGACATACTTCTGCCATTTAGAAACAGCATCTGCAGACATTTCACGTCTTGTTTGTGACCTAACACGCAAATTTTATCACGGCCGGTTAAAAATAACAAACGACTCATTTATTTATTTATTTATCTATTTATCTATTTATTTATTGAGGTTTAACGACACTTTCAACAGCCAGGATCACCTTGTGTGAGACAGTTTTACGGGTGGAGGAAGCCGGAGTAGGCCTACCGGAGAGAACAACCTAGAAGCGGCGAACAACTGCAGACTCCCCAACGTACTAACCCCACACATGCATGGTTGCCATTGGTTGAAGGCAAGTGGACCATCGACGTGCAGTACGCCTTAACACAGCGCCACCTGGCTGTGACGTGGGCAATCAGGATTACGTACACAATGCAGTTACCCCTGGCGGTAACTGAACCCGTTGACCTTTAGGTTTGAAGTCCATTGCTCTAACCACAGAGCCACCGCCCTCCCGGCTTCAACTCATCCAAATAAAACAGATGCCGTGTCTTTTTACTCCTCCTTCTTATCCCCAAACAATCGCTGCCCCTTTGCAATCACTCAGTTGGGGTACATTTGGGCTTTTATTTCAAATTTGAAGGGTTATGTTTTTAAAGATGAGAACTTATATTTCTGAAAAAAATACAAGCACACCCCACCCTCGACACAAAACGCGTAAACGATAATTGACAAACGATATCAAAACTAATTTTGTTATTGTATGAAATTCAGTTGCGATACAATCAACAAAAGGCATGAGTAGATGACAAAGCGCATCCTAAGGGCAAAACTATAACTATATATCTAGTATTTCACTATTCTATTGTTAATATTGGAATGAATGATATCATGTACACTGATAGAAAACAAATACACCCTTTAAATCCAACTCTACACTGCAAAAATATAGGTTCTCTTTACAACCAAAACTGGTCCTAATCTTGTCCCTGAGATGGAACCAGCTCTGTTTAAACAGTATTTATTTCAAATCAAATAAATTTACTAAGATTAGCATTCAATTTTAACAGAATATTACATGAACTGAAGTAGATTCGGCAGTAAACTTGGAGCTTATTCAACGCAGTCGCCAAACATTTTGAAACAAAGGAGATATGGACAGTTGGCATATCGAACCAGTTTTGGTTCTGTAAAGAACCAAACGAATACCCACGAATATCACAAAAAAACACTATCATCCACATGCAATATGTGGGTATAAAACAAGACAATTTGTCACCTCTCTTTTCAATAAATGTTGACATGGCAAGGAGGAGACTTCAGAGGCACTAAGATGGTAAATCGTTGGCATGCATGCAACATACATGTCATTCAAAGCTATTGGAAGGCAACTGGGCTATAGTCATTCTGTCATCAGCAGACTTGTCCGAAAAAATCAACATACCAAAAATGTTAAGGACCGATCAAGGCCTGGACAACCCGAAAGACCTTTCCTCGGGAAGCTCAGAGTCTGACACGCCTCGTTATGCGTGAACCCTTTGCTTCAAGTAGGGTTTTCAAACGCCTTAGGCTCCACAACAGGCGTTTGTGCAACAGAACTGACCGAAACCGTCTCAACGCACCGGGTATGAGGTCCAGAAGGGTCATCAAGCGTCCAACTCTGTCCGATCAGCATCAAAGACGACGTTTGGAGTGGTGTATGGCACAACAACACTGGAATCTCAGGACGTGGAGGAGAGTCCATTGGTCAGACGAGAGTAGGTTTCTGCTTCACGTCACAATTGGTCGCATGAGAGTGTGGAGGCATAGAAATGCTGCTTAAGTGCTCAGGAAATCAGACCTACTGTTTCTTATGGTGGAGAATCAGTCATGATCTGGGGATGCCTCTGTCATGATTGTAAACTTGCTATGGTGACTGTACGTGGGAATCTAATTGGTCATCAGTACATACGGGACATTCTCAATCCGGTTGTCGTGCCTCATTTTGACAACCACCCGTTGGCTACTCGCCCTGTATTCATGAACAACAATACAAGGCCACATCGTTCCCATGCTGCGAGAGCATTCCTTCTGAACAACGCTATTACAACCCTACCTTGGCCTGCAATGAGCCCCGATTTGAGTCCCTTAGAACACATCTGGGACTTTCGTTGACGTCTTGTGCAAGCAAGGGATCCGCCTGTGCAGATTTTGGCCGATTTGGAAACTGCTCTGCTTGCAGAGTGGCAGCAGTTGCCTGTAGACCGTATCAGAGGGCTCACTGGTAGCATTGGGAGGAGGGTTCAGACTGTCATCCGGGCGGGCACGGGGTGGATACACTCGCTACTGACGTCAGGCATTTCAGTTGTGTCCAGGAGATCACAAGTTACATGTTTTGTTTTTTACCATTATTGTTTCATCAAAAACCGTTCCAGGACCATACTTGTCGAGAGAACATTTTGCCATCAAAAACATTAGTGACAGATATGTGTAATTAGCGCCATTAAATACTGAATATTTTCATCATTGTGTTGTCTTTCATTTATCAATAAATCATTCTTTCCGCAAACAATCACTTATGGCCATCTTAAAGATAGCACGAAAGTAATAACAGTTTATATTAACACCACTGCGAAAAAACCCAAGGGGGTGTTTAATCAAGTTCATTGACGCCGTGGGAATCCCTGGAAATGAAGCTGTTCTTGCTTATTGTGGTAAACAAGCTCTGTTTTATTTGTAAAATAGAACCCGGTAACCCATGCCTGGGGTGAAAGTTCTTTAAAATGGGTAACATAGGTATAAACGATTGGCTTGACTTGACTTTATATCCATGTTGCAGCCACGCATGTGCAGACATACAGTACAGTACACTGGACCTCGTTCCAATGAGGGGTCATAAACTATGTTTTTGAGCAAAAAATAAAAAAAATAGTGCTTCAAGAATTTTATTTGCAAGCGTTGTCTGCTTTTCGTGTTAGGTAAAGGGTTAGTTTAGTTTAAACATATTTTATTCTCCATAAATACAGTAGAATTGGATTGGAGTGCAAGTTATTCAACTCATTAACAACTCCACTCCGAACAAAATTATAAAACAATGTTGGCAACAAGCTACACGCTAAAAACTAAAGTGTTAAAAACTACACTTGGAGTGCTGTATTTAACACTCACTAAGTGCTGAACTAGCACTTTGTTCAAGTGTAGATATCCCGGAACTTGACAGGTGTTACAACAATACCACTTGACAAGTGTAATGTCGCGACACTTAAAAGGAAACAACGCAGATAACGCGGATCAGGCTCGAACTCTCGAGCCTGATCCGCGTCATCTGCGTTGTGTCCTTTTAATTATGTACCCACCAAGCGCAAATCACATTATGGACGATTCTGGAAGAACCACCAATGCTAGACACATGGGAAGTGCCATCCATTCAAGTTTCAGATGTCTGACGATTGTAATGTCTCAGTGCTTAAAGCAATGCACTTTGAGTGTTAAAATCAAATCCTAAGAGTTAGAATGGGTTTAACACCTTGAAAGTGTCAGTTTTAACACTTTAGTTTTTAGTGTGTAGTTGTGTGAAAGGAAAACAAGAAAAAGAAAAAACAAAATTAAGAAACAGAATGAAAAAAAAAATGAAAAAAAAATACGAAAACAAAAGAAAAGACAGAAACTAGAAAATAAGAGTTACCAATCACCGAGGTTGCCTTCATGAAATCTATTAATTTGAAGGAGACCGACAACGAGACACACTGGGCAGAATGCTTATGAAAAACATTGGTCACAATTTTATGCAAATCACCCACTGGATGTAATAAATAACTGGGTTTTCGTGAAAATTAATTCATTTTGTGGCTTAGTGAGTTCTGGTTTTCCATACATGAGATCTTCTATAGGACCCATCTCCAGCGTGTGCAGACTATTTAGAAACTAAAGTCTCAAACCAGTATAAAGTGTTGCAGACAAAGAAAAGGTGGTGTGCATCCTCACATGGATGTTCACATGAACACTGAGGCGATGGGATGGTTTCGAAATTTGTCACCGTTCAAATCAATGCAGTTGTTTCGAAGTTTACAATGGATAATGTTAACAGTTCTCTTCCCCGTTACATAGTATGATGGAGGCCTTGGGCTGGGATTTAACAATGAATAATTATATTTGAATTCAGAAAAACTTTGAGCGTTGGTCAACTAGGAGGGGAGACCATTCCACAGTCGTGTTGTGGATGGAAAAAAATCGTCTAAACCGCTCAGTTCTTGTCTTATAGAGAGTGAAGTAGGAACGAACACGCAGGTTATAAGTGGAGACATCAGCAGTGCGAGTGGGAAGCAGGTTTCTAAGGAACGAGGGTAAAGGGTTAAATATGGAGCCAAGCATGTGCATTTTTCTCGACGTTAAAGGTCGTATAGAAGAGACAAATCACACGTGAGGGACTTTTCTTTCACATTCTGAGAGTAAAGAGTCTGTACATTCCATTCCATATAATTACTATTAACACTTTACCCAACGTAACGGCCAAAACCGGCCAGCGCTATTCTCAAAAATCGCCAATTAATTTTCACTATTTTTTTCATTTTTTGTCTCAAAAACATAGGTTATGACCCCTCGTTGGAACGAGCTCGTCGAGCTCGTTCCAACGAGGGGTCATAACCTATGTTTTTGAGACAAAAAAATGAAAAAAATAGTTATTCAAGATTTTTTTTTGCAAGTGTCGTCTGCTTTTCACGTTAGGTAAAGGGTTAAGATGGCAATGACGTGAACACAAAGGAGAAATACAAGTTTCTTGTGACAGCATTTGAGTCTGATACGTTAGTGGTGGTATTGTGATGTGAAAATATATTGGTGACAATAAAGGCATAATCTCCCCCCCCCCCCCCTCCACCCCCTTGGCTTAATTGGATCATATTCGGTGTGAATTCTCCCATACGACAACCTCGTGGCATAGCTCTTCACGAACATTAGCAGAAATTTCAACCTAACATAGAGTGTGTCTCTCGCAGTATAGAGAAGGGCCAATACACGTCCAGCCAGAAAGAACGATACCCTGCGACAGCATTCGTCCCACGCCGACGCAGTCAGAGAAGAGCGTTTTCACATCCCTCCTAATAGGGCAGTGCACTGTGACAGCACCCATCCTACAACTGCTGCTGCTAAAAACATTCATTTAGCATTATACCCGATAAGTATTCATCAGACAGTATTCACCCCACAACGGATGCTGCCAGAAAACAGTCATACCACTCTCCAACCCAACAAGACGATACACCGTGGCGGCATCTATACCTCGACCGAACCTATCGGAAAACAGTCACTTCACGTTCCCATCCGATAAGACGGTGTAACAGATCAGGATCTCACAACCGATGTTACCAGAGAATATCCACCCCATGCCGCTATCCGATAAAACAGTACGCTATGACAGCATCCATCCCATACCCGATGCGCCCAGAGAACAGCCATTTCACATCCCCACCCGATAAGACGGTACGTCATGACACCATCCATCCCAAAACTGATGCGTCTAAAGAATTGCCATTTCACGTTCCGACCCGATAAGACGGCCCACGCTGCCAGAGAATAGTTTCGTAACGTGAAAATTACGAACTAGTGGGATGGTAGAGCTGGATCGTTGAAATAGAGGTCGAAGACGAGTTCTTGGGGAATTATTTACAGCGACAGTACTGAAACTCCAGATACAGCAGTAACAAAGGTTCACGAACAATCGGGAGCCTCCGACTGGAACGTGAAGAATGAACCTTCCGATGCGTCTCCCTAACAGAATAGCTACCAAATAATACAAGAACAGCGTTTATATACATATAAACACAATAGATTAACAAAAGCCGCGATGGTCGCTACCCCGACAAAATACTACGAACAATTAGCTTAGATTAAACAATAGCTGATTAAGGGACGCTTGGCGAAAAGCTACCGTGAGTTGCTCAGACTTGTCATAAATAAGGTTGTTTTGAAATTGGCTTATTTCTTTGTAATGTGACATTTGATAGAATTAGAACATAATGAAATACAGAAATGGAGGAAATATTCTTTGAAATGAATCTAATAACATTGAATAATTTATCGAAATTGAAATTGAACTCGTATGGAAATCATCGCTACGATAAAAGCCACCCCACGTCGCTACCCGATAAAACGGTAAGCTGTGACAGCATCCATCCTCAAACTATTTCTGTCAAAAGAACATTTCGTATCTCCACCCGATAAGACGATGCACCATAACAGCAGTCATCCCACAACTGATGTTGCCAGGGAACAATCATCGAACACCCTCGTCCGATACGACGGTACACCGTGGCAGCATTCATCCCGCACCTGATGCTGCCGGAGAACAGTCATCCCACACCCTCGCCCGTGACAGCATTCATCCAACAACTGATCATGTCAGAGAACAGTGATCGATCCCACCCGATGAGACGGTACACAGTGACAGCACCTCCCAACTGATGTTGCTAGAGAACAGTCATTGCATGTCGCTACCCGACAAGACGGTACGCCGTGACAACATCCATCCCATAACCGATGCTGCCAGACAATAGCCATCCCACGTCGCAACCCGATAACACGGTACGCTGTGACAGCATATCTCGGTATTATCTTCCTCAATTTAACCCTTTACCCAACGCAGACGATTTCAAAATTTATTATTTTAAATATCATTTTTCAAATTTTTTCAAAAAATTTCAACAAAACCATATCATGTGACCCCTCTTTGGAACGAGCTCGACGAGCTCGTTCCAAAGAGGGGCCACATAATATGGTTTTGAGGAAATTTTTTGAAAAATAATATTTTTTCATCAGCTGAATTTGTATATTACGCGGGCGGATGCGGGCGATTCGTTGGGTAAAGAGTTAAAATGGAGAGCGTGAATTGGTTCGCCCTTCTCTCAGCATGGCCTAGTTCCTCTTTCCGCCCAAACCTGACTCCGACTGCCAACGATTAAAGTGTCCGAGGTTCGATGATCGGGGACCGATTCAAGTACCTCTTGCTGTGGCGACAGGCGAAGTCCTCCACAAACGGCCACTCCTTTCTTGAATTTTGGAAAGTACTGTGGAGGAGAACCTCGAGAATCATTTCTAGAGACTGGCATTAACCATGGCAGAGTAATACAAAGCAAATTTCTTGGCTGTTGTCCTACCACTTCTTCCCCAATGTCACTTTCATACAAAATGTGCACCTCTCATTAAAATAGATTGAACACAGTTAATGGTTAATAACATTTTGCACCGATGTAAACATTTCGTATCTCATCTTCACTTTCTAAAGATTTATTTGAGTACGCCCTATCATTTAACCAAAGTTCAAACTTTATTTGGTTTCATAAGTGTTTTGTTATGGTCTTCTTAGCTTAGACGATATCAAAACATCTTAATGCGTCGTTCAAACAGGTGGTGTTTATGATATGAAATCTAACAAAAATGGCCGTTACTGTTTTGTACTTCGTAACAAACTCAATAAAATGTGTCCGCGATGTTCTATGAAAAGTCGATAACAAAACTATACAGATTTTCATGATTGTTTTTTTAGAGGCGGCGAAACCAGGGTGCACAAGTGACACGTGCCCCTCCACTTTTTTCCACGGACATGTTACGCGGTTACAAAATAAGTTAAACTGGGCGCAGAAAAACGTATCAATATACAGGCATTTCTGTAAAATATTATATGCAAATCCAAACAACATTTGGCTACAGAATCCCCCTTTCGGTCGCTTCGGCCCGGCTCTTCTACATCAACCATCTTCCAACGTGAAGGCAAGCCTTCATATCTACAGTAAGGCAAGCCTTCATATCTACAGTAAGGCAAGCCTTCATATCTACAGTAAGGCAAGCCTTCATATCTACAGTAAGGCTCGCCTTCATACCTACAGTAAGGCCAGCCTTCATATCTACAATAAGACTAGCCTTCATATCTACAGTAAGGCAAGCCTTCATATCTACAGTAAGGCTAGCCTTCATATCTACAGTAAGGCAAGCCTTCATATCTACAGTAAGGCAAGCCTTCATATCTACAGTAAGGTAAGCCTTCATATCTACAGTAAGGCTAGCCTTCATATCTACAGTAAGGCAAGCCTCCATATCTACAGTAAGGCTAGCCTTCGGGTTGAAAGATGATTGAAGTAGAAGAAATGGGAAGGACAGTGACCATAGCGTGGCATGTTCATCTAAACGAGAGACTAGTGTGTCAGGGTGCATTTCCCGATGTACTTATCCTAACTTTGCCCCATACTGGGCTGAACCATTGAGGGCCTTGAAAATTTGTCTCCCCTCCACTTTTATCGATGTTCCGCGGCCTTTGTTTATTTGTTTTAAAGATTTGTTCTCCATAAATTAACTAAACACAGCATTACTAGCACAATACATTCATTACAATATATTTAACTTTGGCCCTAATGGGACAGGCTCCCATACACATTACTAATCTTCTGGATGCAACACAAGGCCACGGATACACACGCATTTATATGAAGCCCGTTGCTCTAATTTGTTGAATTCTACGGTTATATGTGCGCGTGCATCCTGGGCTAAACACGCTCCCGAAGTTATCCTTTCATTCTCATATACACGCAACATGAGCTCTTAAAAGTCAAAGCATTGTTCCTGGACTAGACTTATGAGTCGAGGCTACACCAGTGCAAATATAGAACGTGTATCTGATCCCTCTCCGGAAATATAACCCTCGGCAACCCCGCCTGGCACCCAGGAGTCCAATAACTAAACCACTGTACCATTACACAACGTCTAAAAACGATAACTAGAATCTAATTTGTTGGCTCATGATTACTTGGCTCACTTGTGGTGGAACACTTGGATCACTTGTGGAGTGGTGATCTCGGTGAGACTGCGCCTTAATTGTTGAGATTTATTCAGGCAGAAATTCTGTTAAGATAGATGCAATCCGTAACTTTTGTGGACGCAATTCGCAACCTATTTATATGCAATGACCAACCTTTAGTTGAGTTAGTACCGAAAGATTGTTAAGTCAGACCGCGAAAACATACGAGATTAGGAATTTGACTTACGCTGTATTACTTTATTGTAACCAGTACTTCGTTCTCGTATTTTGCAATTAAGGTAATCCTCACGTAACCTAAACGACCGTTCGCGAGTTATTTCCAGGCCGGATGTAGATTTGTCTGTGTACAGTTAAAACTAGAAGTCCTGTCATGAAATGCGCACAAACAGCACGTCGATCTGCGCGTTAATCTACGCGTTATGACCACAGTAAGGCTATCAAATTCTCAACATATGGCCTGTGCACAAGCAATGTTTCAACCAATGGACCTCCGGGTAACCCGGAGGTCCATTGGCAGACACATTGCCTGTGTTTGCAATGATTAACCAGGAGAACCAGCCGTGCTTTGGATGCCATTCGATATGGCAATTGCGCGCGATTCCTACGTGTAATTAAGCCTAGATAAGTATATATATATATATATATATATATATATATATATATATATATATATATATATATATATATAGAATAATCTTCAGTGACTCGTTGTTTCAATCATTTACCCAATAGTAGACGACACTTGTAAATTGTTATCTTGAATAGATAAAAATGTCCATTTTGCAAAATTTAGGATTCCTCGTTGGAACGAGAACAACGAGCTCATTTCAATGAGGAGATATGCGATGAATTGGGAGCAAAACTTAAAAACGTTATAAAATTTGAATGGCGATTTTGCCAGATATTTATATATATTTATTGGGGTTTAACGACACTTTCGACATCCAGGGTCACCTCGTGTCGGACATTTTTACGGGTGGAGGAAGCCGGATACCCGGAGAGAACCACCGAGCAACGGCAAGCAGCTGCCAGACTGTCCAACGTATTAACTCCACACACGCAGGGTTAGCATTGGTTGAAAACAAAGTGCACCATCGACGTGCAGTACGCCTTAGAACACAGCACCACCGTGCCCCACCGTGGGCAATCGGAATTAAGTGCCTTGTCCAGGGACACAGCGCATTTACCCCTTGCCAGATATGACCCTTGTGATGGTAATATATCAGTTAGTGCAGCAACAAAAACAAATATCTAGACCTAAAGTGCTTTTCAAGTTTTGTCAAAACAAGGTTATTAGACTTGCAAGGAATTCGACTTTCTAATTTGGACTTTTCAATTACGAAATCGATTTTGAGTTTTCCATACGCACTTAAACAAATTGAAATCGCCGTTGGATCACACGAATTTACTTGCGGTGACATTCTCGAAAACAAACATGTTCGCGACAGAGATTGAAAACTCTCAGAATAATTGAAGTTACGGCACTAAATACAAAATAGCCTAAAGAAACCATCTCGAATCATTAGTTTCCAACTCATCTCCTTCATAAGAGTTCAGTCGAAGCATGTTGTGCAATTGGGGCTGCCGCCAAATGAAAAAAAAAGTAACATCTGATTTACGGTGGGTATAATTACTCTGACCTGTAACTTGTCAGTAAAGTGATATTTAAAGAAACATAAGGCACACATCTATTGTCATATTATCTAGGTAATTACATCTCAGATATCCACGGACAAAACAACAACAATAAAAATATTGTCAGTGTGACCATTTTGTTATTCGTCATGGTTCGAGGCGGGTCATGTGATACACTGTTGCCAAAACTAAAGCCAGATGGAGTTTCATTCTTAACACTTTATGTGTCTTGCTGGCAGAAATCTACTGATGAAAAGACGAAAAACAACCCCAAAAGGCTGAGTTAAAATCATCATGAAACCAGTGGTGGTGCCAAGGAGGAGGGGGGTCAGGCTTGCTACAGCCCCCCCCCCCTAGGAGAGGTCCAGCCCCCCTCGAAGATTTTTAGTCAGTCCGTCGGTGAGTCTGGTAAACCCAACTTCACGAGAAATTTCCGAAAATCGAATGTAGATATCTCGTCTTGTGTCGATCAAGAACGAGGTATATGGTTCTTCTTTGAAAGGCATTATGACAGTTGTTATCCAACTGGTGTTCCATTACTTCCATACCTAATAATCGGTTATCGTCAATTTTTCACTCATTTTCCTTCGTTTGGGAGGTCAAATATTATAGCCCCCTGTCGCAGAGGTCAGCCCCCCCCCCCCCCCCCCCCCCCCTGTCGAGAAATCCCTGGCGCCACCCCTGCATGAAACGCCTCCATCTAGCCAAAATTATTTCTTTATTGATGCTTAACGCCACATCAGCATCAAAAGCGATAGAGTGACGACGAAAAATATGAAGCGAGGCTCGGTAATAATTTAATCCAACAGCTCGACAGAGCTGTTGGATTAAATTTTTACTGAACTTCCCAACAAACCAGGATGGTTTCGTCCATTTCCCCGTTGATAGAATTGACTAAAATGATACCTGCCAGGGCGCCTGTGTTGAAAAGATTAAAGAATACTGTGTCCATACTAGATTAGAATGTCACTCAGGTACGAGAAGCCCGGCACATCCATGACCTAACTTAATGTCGTATGGCACAGTGGACATCAACAGCGGTCACCGTCTCTGTGACGCCGCGTGTACAATATGGCGTCACGATGTCATAAGCAACGTCAACAGTTTCACGAAGAAACGTTACAAGAAAACTCACCTTCCCCATCACTCTATAACATACCAATTCTATATACCCAAAGCCATGTAGATTTATTTATTTATTTATTTATTTATTTATTTATTTATTGGGGTTTAACGACACTTTCGACAGCCAGAGTCAACTCTTGTCGGACAGTTTTACGGGTGGAGGAAGCCTGGAGTACCTTGAGAGAACCACCGAGCAACGGCGAGCAACTGTCCGACTCTCCAACGTACTAACTCCACACAAGCAGGGTTAGCATTGGTTGAAGACAAGTGCACCATCGACGTGTAGTACACCTTAGTATACAACACCAACTGGGATTAAGTGCCTTGCCCAAGGAAACAATAATAATGCAATGTTAACATCTGCGGTTCCCGCAGGTTGGATTCGAACCGAGGACCTCTTGGCTTGCAGCCTGCATCTCTACCTACTGAGCCAACGCGCTCCCAAGCCATGCACATATATAACACAACATGTATACACGCAGTATGAATATCATTTTACTGGTTTCAGCTGGATGGAGCGAAAAACACGTCCCATGCGGGCTCCGACAAAAATCCGGCTTTTTTCCGAAAAGTCTCGGCAAACCGGTGTCGTTTGGGTACATGCTATACTACACACCTGCCATAAGAAAGCTTACCTCAATATTAAATTGTATTTTGTCCATAAGTTTTCTCACAATATATTGGAGAGTGCCAATAGGCACTCTCCAATAAATTGAAAGAAAATATGTTTTACAATCAAAACGTACTTTCAGTCATATAGCACCAAAGTTAATTAATAATACATGGATCTGGAATATGGACTCTCAAGACATTTCAACTGAGCCTAAATACAGATTTCTAGCACTGGACCAGTCAACCAAACATGAACAATTGATTATAGTATCCTTTATCTTTTCAATCTCACACTTTAATATGATGCCCAACACTGAATTAATTCCCCAAGGTTAGCACAGTGTACATTTGCCTTGGGGATAGACAAATTCACCAGACAAATAACTCAAGTTGGCGACAGTGAACAGCTGCCATGTCAAAATATTTATTATTTCTTGAATTCATTTGATGCATTGTGTTTTGCCTGAGGATCGTTTAAATGTATCTGCAGCTCTTGATAAAATGAATGCACGAAAACCAATATGGCCGGATAAGTAGTTTATTATTAGTTCCTGAAAACTTGTCTCTGTTCTTATTCAAATATTTAAAATTCCAAAATAGACCCTTTCACTAGCCTCGAGAAAGGTCTTGACGATTTATAAGAAACGCTACCTTGAAATCACATGGATAATGTTGCCTAAGATAGGACATATGAACTCGCATTAGTGGCGTGTTTCTTAGCAATTACCATCACCAACATCTTCCGTACTTACAGCATTTAGACACAAATTATTTTATGGACATTACAGGGGGGGGGGGGGGGGGGGGGGGGAGGGGGAGGGGGCACTAAAAAATTGCACTCAGACACCCGCCCCCACTCTCCCATTAAAATCCAAAATAAACTTACCCCAATTGCCCATGTGGGGGCACGATGACGCTGTGTGCTGAGACGTACTGCACGCCGAGGAGCACATGTCTTCAGCCAATCTAACCCTGTCTGTGCTGTGTAGTACGCAGTACCGCTGTGCAGTGTGTAGTACAGTCGTGGGTTATGATGTTGAAGAGCTGACAGGTGCTCGTCGTTGCTCGGTGGTTCTCTCCGGGTACTCTGGCTTCCTCCACCCGTAAACCTGTCACCGACACGGTATAACCCTGGGTGTTAAAGTGTCGTTAAACACCTATAAATAAATAAATAAATTAATAAATAAATAACTTGGGTTGAATTTAGTGCATCAGAGAGAATTTTCCCAAAATATTGTCTGCACATTTTCAACATTTCGAACAAGACACCCACCCCCTACTAACGTGTGACATTTTCCCAGATTAAGCCCAATATTCTCACATATAAAGCCTCCTGATGTTGTATTTATGTTAAGAGTGTGATGTACAACATCATCTTTAAGGTTTGAAACACAAATGATGGTATATATTAGCTGATATATTGATATATTTTTAAAAAATTCAAAAAATTGCACAAGTTGGAAATGCACATTTTTGGCGCACTCAAGAGACCCACCCACTCCCACGTCACGTCTTGCAAATTTTTTGGTGGCCCCCACCCTGGACATTATGGTAATTCTTCGCTGACTTCCTCTCGCTCTTCCATCATATAAATTTCTTCCCCATATCTTTTTATAACACCATTGTAGTTTTTTGATGTAATCTTTCAAAAAATGCTATTCTGTCATGCAGATATCTTCATGATAAAAAAATCCCACGATACTTTGTACATGGCAAATTCTCACTTATAAACCCTCTTTCAACCGTCTTCTATTACAGGATCCGGAGGTAGTATTGCGTGTAAACCTTATCCCCTCGCATATAGATGCTGCACCAAAGGGGTTGATAAAGGTCTCCAGAACAAGCCAGACCATCATAACATAGTTAGGGTTTTGATTCACCCACGACATTTCCGTCATTGTTTCTGTTTCAGCTATCGCATTGCTATCGGTGTTATAGTTGTTCGTCTTTGTTTTACAGGAAGGCGCACACTGGGCAGAATATATTGTGTCCATATTGAAACTAAAAAGAAAATTCCTTGAATTCACCTTTATGATAGTCGCATCGCATGTTTCATATGTTGTCTAACAATAACCCTTAAACCTTTTAATTTGGTATGCATAAATTCTTGGGAAAAATGAGAAGTACAAAGAATACAGATTCAATGTTCAACCCAGTTGGGTTGTATGGTTGAATTATTACCGAACCTTCCTGTAAATGTAAAACACGGAACGACACACGCGTGCGAATGGGTTAATCGATATGGCACGAGTGCCAGCGCGGAAGGATAAAACGATAGGCCGCATACCTCTCGTTTTATCCTTCCGCGCTGGCACTCGTGCCATATCGATTAATCCTTTCTCACGCGTGTGTCGTACTGTGTTTATTACGCACCTTCGCGCCTATAAAAGCAATCACAAGAAGGATACTCGCCAATTCATTTCACAACTCGTCCCCCGAGTTCCAATGCGTTCTATGTGCCATAGAACACATTGGAACTCAAGGGACGAACTGTCAACAAAAAGAACACATTTTATCGCAAACCAAATTTTCGAGGGGAACCCGTGTTACTATTTTAATTATCCATAGCGATTCAAATATTAATTGCGGTGCACGATTTGTAGAAAATTCCAGTGAAATTTTGCTTCTATTTAAAAATAGCCTGTCAACGATTTCCGTTCATCACATTTACCGCATGGTTTAGTATTGCTGTAAATGGAAATGTCAAAGAACAGGAGTCTAATAAAACAGATTCTGCCATTTGCAGTTAAAAGTATTGTACAGCACAATCCCATTCAGAAATGTAATGTTCAGATAGTTAACACGAAGTTTTGACTCAAGTTTTTAGGTTCCCAGTCGCTTAATCACGTGCCCGGTTATCATTTGATTATTAGATGAATATCCCCTGGTTCGGTTTATGGGGCCCGTCAACGAATCAGGATGCGAACACTGCCGGCAGATATGCAAGGGAATGAAGAAGATTCCGCCTCAAAGTGAGACTGCATCACAATTAAGTTGTATGAGCAATATTGTGTGAAACACCTACATGTATACAAAGCTTCCAGGGGGTTTGTTTGAAAGACGCTTACCTCCCAATATGTATTCTCAAAGATATCATTGATCTGGGATAGAGGCCCAGTCCGTTACAACTCCAGGGGTCGGGCAACCTATTAGAACCGGCGCAGTTGGTTTCAACTCCAGGGATCCTCCCCAATCATCTTGACCACCACGAAGTCTGGGTGTCTTCGTATTGAAAGGGGAGTGAATTGGTCTCGGTAGTCGGTACACTTATTGCCTAACGTCTAGTCTCGTGTGATACATGTAGCACCAAATTTCGGTGTACAACGAAGGATGTTATTAAGTACAGCATTCCATTTGGAGAAAGGTGGGCGGCCAATTTATAAGGCCAATTATTGGTTTGTTCTTATTTGGATGTCTTGATCACGGGGGCCGCGAGCCCATCAGGACAGCGGGGTCAAATCCTAGGAAAAGGGCATTTATTCGCACTAGCAACCCCGCCGTGACACACCTAAGCGTGCATGTCTAGACGGCCGAATGCCCGAGATGCGGGAGTTTAAGAGGAGGTCCTCTGCCCCCGTGCTTCCGGCTTGATCCAAAATTAAAAAGCAATTGATCAGTTCAGTGAGATTTAAGTTTTACTGTGGAAAAACGTGAACTGATCAGTGACCTTGACAAATGTGACAGATTGGGAGGTAGCTATTATGTAGCTACCATGGACATGTGTCTTCTACAATGCGTAGGCTTTGCACATATTACTTTTTATCATATCACTCGTCCGTTTTATTCACTTTAAAACATTTGATATTTTGTTTTCATGTTAATCAGTGATAAATAAAGCCTTCCGTCATTCTCATTGGTCAATTTCAAAACTAGACAATTTGATTGGATGAACAAAATACAACTGGGCTACATTTTCATAATTTGCATCATTAGAGTTGGGAGCTTTCATTGGTCAATTTCAAAACTGGACAATTTGATTGGCTAAACAAAATACAACTGGGTCACATTTGCATAATTTCAGTAGGGAGAATTTACGTTATCTGTCCTATTTGGGGTGGGTTATATTGTATTAATCTTTTACCTACAAGAAAAACGCCATTCAGTTTTTTTTATATTTTCACTTTTTGCTTCCAAAACATAGGTTATGACCCCTCATTGGAACGAGCTCGATTTTGGAAGCAAAAAATGAAAAATTTTAGTTATACGAGGATGGTTTTTCCATGTGCCGTCTGCAACTCAAGTTAGGTGATGGGTCAAAAAGTCATACTGAGTGGCTAATTTGTGCGTGTGTTTGTCATATGATAAATAGAATATGAAATGAGTGTTTTTCTCATATAATATTTATGAAACTCGTCCGAATTTTCCGTTTGGGCTCGCCAGAGGCTCGCCCAAACGGAAAATTCTTAGACTCGTTTCATAAATATTAAATGAGAAAAACACTCATTCCATATCCTCTATATACACCAGGAGATTTGTTTATGGAATCAATTGACTTTTGGTGTACATGTTATGAATAATTGTGCTTTCGAATGACAGTGTTTCGCCTCCACCCCTTGAAGTATTATAGGAACGATAGATCGTACTCCATTACCCAGAGCTAGGGGGAGCAGATAAATTCCCATAGAAAACAGATTTGGGGAAGTAACATTTCCTGAGCACCATTTCGATTCCATCCATCCAGATCCAGCAAGTGGTACACATACTGCACATATAGTATGCTATGGTATGTATAGTGATATTATGTACAATCATGGTACTAAGGCAAACTGCACGTCGATGGTGCACCTGTCTTCTACCAATACTAACCCTGCTTGTGTGGAGTTAGTACGTTGGGAAGTCTAACAGTTGCTCGCCGTTGCTCGGTGGATCTTTCCGGTACTCCGGCTTCCTCCACCCGTAAAACTGTCCGACACGAGGTGACCCTGGTTGTCGAAAGTGTCGTTACATCTCGGAAAATAAATAAATGTACAATCATGGCTGAGGATATATAGTATGGGTATGTGATGAAAAATTGATGGGAAAGTTTTCTTGAAAGTTTTCATCGCGAAACGGTTAACGTTGCTAATGACGCCGTGGCGCCATGGCAGGCACCCGACATCATAGAAACGTTGACCGCTGTTGTTGTTCTTTCTACAATCCGACACTAAGTTGCTAGAGTCGGGGTGTGTCAGTCTTCTCGTACTGCACTGATATGGTAGTATAGTATGGGCGTTATATACCCCTGTACGTCCCGTGTTAACCCTTGGAACTAATAATCCCAGTAAGAACTTATACTGCCCTACAGTTGGGAAAGGTAGTACGTAATGTTAGGTCGAGCGGTATTGTGACGTGGGGTGGGTGTAATACATGGATGGGTAGTGCGGTAGTAAAGGGTGTACGATCTTTATCCCTTGTGGCTCAATGTTAGGCTGTAGTGATATTGATCCACGTGAGGCATTGTGCTGACCCATAGTGGTACTTAATGCTAGGTGTTGTGGAATATGTATAATAGTCAAGTACGGTAATAACACGTTGATCAAAAATTCCACTAAGTGCCTACCGTTCTGTTCGCCAGAGTGCTTACCTATTGTAAATTCGTATTGTTCCCCCAAGTGCCTCCATACACTACTAATATACGATGAACTACTGTTAGCCCTTAATATCACTATCCATCTAAGGCATTGTGCTGATGGTATACGTAGTGTGTAATCGTCGCCTGAGTGCTAGAATGTTCTATGTTACATAGGGGACATAGAACATTCTAGCACTCATGCGACATAATGCTAGGTCATGCAGTATTGTAGAGTGTGCATGAAGTACCTTACAGTAACAGAGGGCGTACTGCATGTATTCTGTTGTTCTACTAGTCTTGTGGTGTGGTGGGGATGGTATACGTAGTGCGTAATCGTCGCACGAGTGCTAGAATGTTCTATGTTCCATAGGGGACATACAACATTCTAGCACTCATGCGACGTAATGCTAGGCCGTGCAGTATTGTGGAGTGTGCATGAAGTACCTAACAGTAACAGAGGGCGTACTGTATGTAGTCTGTTGTTCTACTAGTCTGGTGGTGTGGTGGGGTATGTTTTGTTTCTAATATGGCATTACACATTGTTTGATATTTACCTCTGATGATTTACTGTTATCTCTTAGCACTGGACCGTGGGTAGTTGGAAACGATAGGTCATGTGATTGTATGGCGCATGCTTGGTTTCCAGTATCGTAATAGAATATAAACACGGAACGATATGCGTGTGTAAATGAGTAAATCGAGATGGCCCGCGGGTTCCTCTTAAATTTGAGTTACTATTTCGTTCCCTGAGGTCCAATGTGTTCTACAGTACGTGGAGAGTGTATTATCACTAAATCACCCACAGAGTGGAGATTCCACACAGGCAATAATTGCAAATTGGTTGGATGAAACATTGCCTATGTTTTTGTCCATATGTAGAGAATTTGAAAATGATACTTTGGGTGACAATCTCCCTCTGCGGATGATTTAGTTACAATCCACTTTCCACGTACTGTATGTGCCTACTGGCAAAAGATAAAAAATACTTTTAGACAAAGTATGAAAAGTATTCAAGACAGTTAGGACTTTCTAGAATACTTTTCAGAATTTGTCTAACAGTATTTTTTTTATCTTTTTGCTTTCTACTTTTACCCCTGTTTCTTTTCTTTTCGGGTTGTATTACACACCCGTTTAGTCAGAACTTGGCTTACGAGAACTGTTATCGCCACATTTAATTTCTTTCGTCGTCTGTGTGTGTTTTTTCTTGTTGTGACTGTACCCCGAAGAAGGTCTTCATCAGACCGAAAGCTACGTGAAAATTGTTTTTTCCTGTGTTGTTTGAGCTTTATTTAGACGAATGTCTTTCGCCTTAGGCTCTTGCATCTCTCAGATCAGGGGACGCAGTAGCTCAGTAGGTAGAGGTGCAGGCTAGAAGCCGAGAGGTCGTCGGTTCGAATCCCACCTGCGGCAACCGCGTTGTGTCCTTGGACAACACACTTCACCCCACTGCCCACGCGGGGGGCATGGTAGCGTTGTGTACTAATGCTTACTGCACGCCGATGGTGCACTTGTCTTCAAACAATGCTTACCCTGCTTGTGTGGAGTTAGTATGTTGGGGAGCCTGACAGTTGCGCATTGATGCTCGGTGGTTCTCTCCGTGTTCCCGGGTACTCCGGCTTCGTCCACCCGTAAAACTGTCGTGGTCATGATTAGCCATTGTGCAGAAATATGTGATTTTATACGCCAATAAATAAATAATAAATAATCAGATTTGTTTCATCAAGAAAAATAAATATATAGACATGTTTTAAAACAAACACTATTTCGGCGGCATATTACAATAAAAAACGTTTCAGTAGAAAATACCTGTGTCGGTGCTTTTTTTATCTTAAAAACACGCACACACGCACACATTTCATCGAGTTTTCGCCCCACGTGGTTAAACTTATCTACTTTTTCAGTCCATCGGCGAGATCTCATATAATCCGCTAACAGACAACTGTTATAAATGTATGACATTCCGATGTATCGGTATATCCTTTGCGAAGCAAAATTATATAAATAGGGAGTCTGAATCTCGTTTCCGGAAGGTTTCGCATCCGAATCTGAATAAAATGTACATCAGCTTTACAATCAGCCGACATGCAGTTTTACATGACCACTCGAGTAATTCCTACAGCATCGATAACCCCCCCAGGGCCGCACTAATTTCAAGTCGAAAATATGTGATGTATTAAGACATTACTCAACTTGTTCACCCCTTTCATAAATTCTAAAAATGTCTTATTTATAAAATTGTGTTACGGGCATTGATCTAAAATCCTAGACACATGCTTCCCTCGACCATTTTGTATACTGGATGCCGCTATCTTGGTTTCCATGGTAACACTCTCTGTGCTATGATTTATGAACACAGAAATGTGGTAAAAAGATGTGTTTCCACTGGACTACATTTAACCCTCTCAACGCTCATCTTGTGACTTCTAATCGCCTCAAACAATATAATTTACAGCAAAGGGGGTAATCTATTTTGTATTCATTGGAAGGTACAGAAATAATTTAATCCTACAGCCCCATAGGGCTGAAGAAGTAAAGGTTGCTTATCCTTCTAAACGATTTGCTGTGCATAGACTTTAGCAGCACCTTCTATGTTGATGACGCATGACATCACCCCCACCCGTGACCTGTATTTACAGGGCACTAAATACGTGTGAAGCGAAATGAGCGACAACAATGATGGTGAAAAGTGAGTCGCGTTATAATTCATTTATTTCCTTGCCTTTTACTTAACTTTGTAAACTCGCGCTGCGCATGCGCACTAACACCACATATCACCATGAGATGGCGTCAATAGTGGCAAAAGGGGCATTCTAGCAATGGGTAAGAAACTAAGGTAAACTCCTAAAAGACTGGCGTTGAAAATATTTTATTTGTCTCATTGCGTCTGAATGTAAGACTTTCGTAATGGTGTTCTTTACCTACAGTTCCATTTTCAACTAAGTGTAGCGGTCAAGGTATAAAGGCCATTTACCAACCAGCCTGGTTGGTCCGAATCTCTTAGTCTCGTGGTAAATCGGTGGCTTTGAGTGCTAGAGGTCGACGGTTCGAACCCCGGCTCCCGCACTTATCTCTCCTCCTGTTACATTTGGGGGCTCGTCCGATCCTCGGCAGTAGGTGGCACTGCGGGTATTTCGACCGCTCTGAGGGAGGAACCTGGGTGAGATTCACATGTGGAGTATCTCGAAAGAAGGGGAGAGTAGTGTAGCGGTCGAGGTATAAAGGCCATTTACCAACCAGCCTGGTTGGTCCGAATCTCTTAGTCTCGTGGTAAATCGGTCGCTTTGAGTGCTAGAGGTCGACGGTTCGAACCCCGGCTCCCGCACTTATCTCTCCTCCTGTTACATAAAATTCACTATGTTATTAATATTATAATTAATACTTACTACAGGGGCGGCGGAAGCTCAATAAAAGTGGAGGAGCACAAATTCACAACACTATCATGCGACCCAGTATGAGAAAGGTTACAATCGTATATCGGAAAATGTACCATACTCGCTATAGTCTCTCGTTTAGATGAATATGCCGCTGTGTGGCGGCCACTGTCCTGTCCATTTCTTCTACTTCAACCATCTTCCAACCCGAAGGCTAGCCTTCGGTTGGAAGATAGTTGAAGTTGAAGAAACGGACCGAAGCGACCGAAAGTGAGATTTTTTGCCCAAATGTTGTCTGGATTGGCAAATAATGTTACAGGAATGCCTAAATATTGACACGTTTGCATGCGCCCATTTTAACTCATTGTGTAACTGCGAAACATACCCATGGCAAAAAGTGGAGAAACACGTGCCTCGTGTGCCCCCCCCCCCCCCCCCGGCTCCGCCGCCTCTGACTTACTATAAAAGTTAATTGTAACACAAATAGTGAAGCGCTTAACCCTTTCCTAAAATGAAAAGCAGACGACACTTGCAAACAAAATTCTTGAATAACTATTTTTTTTTCATTTTTTGTCTCAAAAACATAGATTGTGACCCCCCTTTGGAACGAGCTCGACAAGCTCGTTCCAAAGAGGGGTCATAACCTATGTTTTTGAGACAAAAATAAAAATATAATGAAAATTAACTGGCGATTTTTTAGAATAGCGCTGGCCGTTTTGGCCGTTACGTTGGGTAAAGGGTTAATGTACCAATATTGACTCAACTTAGGGTCGGTTTCACCTCAGCCATCTTCCGACAAGGCTTATGCACTGCTAATGGTCCACGTGTGATTTGTTTTTGAAAAAAGGTCACGTGGAGAGGTCAAATGATGCGTTGTCAAGATGGAAATTCTGATCTCCCCTGTTCTGCCACCTTCATACTGACTGCTTGTATTTTCGTATTGCATAAATTATGCGTAACTGGTTTACAAGATCAAAGGAGATTTAGCCCCGATATTGCGTCCAAACCGCTGACATAATCTTGGCTTATCTTATGGCAGCAATAACAGTATATAGCTGTTAATGGATGTGTTGAAGCTTTCAGTTTAAACATATTTTATTTGCCATAGATTTTCAAAAAGGATTGGAATACAAGTTATACAACTTATGTTACACCTCCTCTCCATAAATACAATAGAATAGAAAATCTATACATAGATGCCACTATAGGATATTTAGAATGATTTACAAATGAATAGAGATTTACACTATTTACATTAGAAATATATGTTGTTAAAACAGGCGGCCAAGTAATACTGTCTGAACTCAGAAAATACGTAGGATTGAAGTAGGGTCCTGCGAATATTCGAGATTCGATTCGATATCGATACCCTACGTATGCTTCGAGATCGATCCCGAATCAGTCTCAGGATTCGATCTTTTCGAATCTCTCGTACTAACTTCAATTTGTTACATTTCCAACAAAAATAGGATAAAACTGTCATTAGAAAATTCATTCATGTAGGCTCAATTCCTATTTATTTGAGTAATTAACAATGTTTAATTGTTAGGTAAGGTGTGAATTTGGCCCAGAACATTATACATAGTTTTGGTTTTTGAAGGCTTAACTTGTTACTATTCACGTTCTTAAGCACGTGAATAGTAACAAGTTAGGCCTTCAAAAACTAAAACTATGGACAATAGGCCAAGCTGTTTCAGCGACGGTGCTACACAGAATATTTAGTTATTAGTGTTTAAGGTGTTCACTCCGTCGCGTAAGGGTCATCACAGTGTTCCGTAACTTCCGTTTGATGCAATATGAAATAACTTGTCTTTTAAGATTCGATTCGGGATTCGATTCGATGTCGACATCAGAGACACGATTCGATTCGAGATTCGATTCGAAAAGAAATTTGTGATTCGCAGATCCCTAGATTGAAGTTGAAACCAAGGTTCGCTAGTAGTAGGAGAGGGATGGATCGCCCCTCATCAGCAGGACCCCGGGCAGGACCCCGGAAGTGACGTCATGTCACTTGACCTGGTGGCGCCATGTTTGGTTGTCATGGTAACCCGCGTGAGCGGCCATCTTGTGACGTCATCTCCATAGTAACACGTGGTGTGAGTGCGCATGCGCAGTGCGTGTTGTTAGGATGATACGTGTTTCTGTCGGCCATTTTGTATACTGGAGGCCGCCATCTTGGTGTCTATGGTAGCACGTGGTTGCTATGTGACCCAAAACCTTCTAACAAGACAGGGGTATATTCGGAGGATGTGTTCCTTTGTACAGGAGTAATTTCCCGATTCGTAGAATTACCACAAACAACCCGACAATCCTTCCAAATCACCGAAATTGAATTTATTTACTATGGATTCCCCATTTTATCGGTGTAACACGTAGTGCTATAGTACCAAGGGGGTACCGGGGGGGGGGGGGGTGTTCCTTTATAGAAGAGTAATTTTCTGACTTAGAATTCCCCACAATCCTCGTTTAATTACCCAAATAAACCCGACAAGTTTCACTATTTCAAATTCTTTAAGAATTCTCTGCTTCAATCTATATATACAATAGGTAGTTTTCCTCTTCCTGACCATGTTCCGTTGTTCTAGAGTATACTCCAGTAGCGCAGAAGAGCCTATTAGTTGGAACAGCTTACCTTATTATTACTATATTTAGACATTCTGATCTATTCTTGTTAGTTCTGACCCTATTCCAAGTTCTCTTGTTGTTTTTTTTATCTAGATCATTTATATAAATTATAACTAGCCAATCAGATTACTTGATTTCCCATAATCTGTATGTAGAGTTATCTCCCCTTATTACAACGAAGTTGTATCCGATTCTCATCACCTCTATATCCAATGGCAATATCCCCGGGCACCCCAATTTCGGCACCCCTTTTTTGAAAAACATATGACCTTCAGCACCCCTTTTTGTCATATGTGCTTATGTGAAAAGGCACAATCTGTCACAATGTGTCCTAGCACATAGGGGGTCGCGGTGGCTTGGTAGGTAGAGGTGCAGACTGCAAGCCGAGAGGTCCTCGATTCGAATCCCACCTGCGGCAACCGCGTTGTGTCCTTGGGCAAGACACTTCTCCCCCATTGCCCATGTGTGGGCACGATGATGCCGTGTACTAAGGCGTACTGCACGTCGATGGTACGCATGTCTTCAATCAATCTAACCCTGCCTGTGCTGCAGTGCGAAGTTACGATGTTGGGGAGCTGGCAACTGCTCGTCGTTGCTCGGTTGTTCTCTCCGGGTACTCCGGCTTCCTCCACCCGTAAAACTGTCACGGTCATGATTAGCCACTGTGCATAAATATGTGACCTTAAACATCAATAAATAAATAAATAAATATCCTAACGCATAGGCACATGCTTTATGTGCCGATATGTGCTTATGTGAAAAGGCACAATGTGACCAATGTGCCCTAGAATATAGGCACATGCTTTATGTGCCGATATGTGCTTATGTGAAAAGGCACAATGTGACACAATGTGCCCTAGCACATAGGCACATACGGGTATTTTAGGATACCTATTGCCTGGTATTGTATTATTCGAGGATACCTACTAGAGAATCCCTTTTTTGCCATATGTGCTTACGTGAAAAGGCACAATGTGACACAATGTGTCCTAGCACATAAGCACATGCTTTATGAGCCGATATGTGCTTATGTGAAAAGGCACAATGTGACACAATGTGTCCTGGCACATAGGCACATACAGGTATTTAAGGATACCTATGGCCTGGTATTATATTATTTGAAGATACCTATCTAGGAGACCTTCTGGAGAATCCCTTTTTGTCATATGTGCTTATGTGAAAAAGCACAATGTGACACAATGTGCCCTAGCGAATCACCCTAACAACACGCGCTGCGCATGCGCACTCACACCACGTATCACTATGGAGATGATGTCACAAGATGGCCGCTCACGCGGGTTACCATGACAACCAAACATGGCGCCACCAGGTCACGTGACACGACGCCACTTCCAGGGTCCTGCCCGGTGTCCTGCTGATGAGGGCCGATCCATCCCTCTCCTACTACTGTCGCTGTTCAGATAGTATTTATGAATATGGAGGTGAATTTTCAAGTCACTAGGTCACATTTCTTTTTCTTTGAATAAAGACATCTTACCGCCAACATGATTGTCACGGACCTCGACATAATGGACTATATTGGTAGTACCGGACTACTACATACATGAACATTCCCTAAAAAGATCAAAAGGGACCTCTTTGACTTCCTGAAAACTCCAGAAAACAAACTGCCAACGAGGAACTCAAACCTCTAAGCTGGCTCTGGGCAAAATATCACATTCCCATGTATGCCCCCTTTCTCAGTGCAAGAATGAAACCAAATTCCACTTATCACAAGGACTGCAGAGCTCATTCCTTACATATTTATATTTTACTTTATTTTTTCTACTATACATGTTATTTTCAGTTGCAGCTGATTCTCCTCTCTCTCTCTCCCCCCCTCTCTCTCTCTTTCTCTCTGATTCCTCTCCCTCCCTCTTTCTCTCTCTCACTTTACTTTTTCCCTCATTCGTTGCTTTTTTATCTCCCACCTTTTTGTCTTTCTATACTCTACATTTTCCCGTTCCCTGAGGTGGGTGACAGTAATACAGCCAGCTGGCTATGTCACCTCCCTGCAGAAGACAAATATGTAGCTTCATAAATCCTAGATGTGATATATTATTAATACTATTTGTTGTTTCTTGGGCAATTATGTTATAAACATGTATTATAATTAAATGCTAACAAAACTAAAGTCATACTTCTTCATCCCCAAAATGACAACTACAATTACGATAACGTTCAAACCCACATTACATTGAATAACTCAGATTTAATAATAGCAGGTAACAATCGTGACCACAAATTCATAAAATTTCTAGGAATCAAAATAGACGAGAACCTTAAATTTCATCACCATGTATCTACACTCTGTATAAAAATATCCAGAGCAATTTATATCTTGAATAGAGCCAAGAATTTTCTACCGCCCGAGACACTACGTCTACTCTATTTCACTTTAATTCAAAGCCACTTAATTTATGGTATTCAAATATGGGGCAACGCAACAGCTACCAAACCAATTTTAAACTTACAAAAGAAAGCTGTACGTATCATAGCGAACAAAAAGTTCAACTCACATACGGACCCGCTGTTCAAACGTTTAAAAATTCTTAAATTTAACGATCTGTACAAATTACATTCACTTTTATTTATGCACGACTGGTCGCAGAACATTCTCCTCGTCAGTTTCAATGATACGTTTCAAGTGTACTGGAATCCCTCGGGCATGACTACGATGCAATGTGGAAGCCTAAACACCCATAAACCTCGCACTCAGTTCTCAGCCGCACTTCCATATTTTTCGTTTCCTAAACTGTGGAATGACCTTGAGACAACGATAAAAACCCTTACCCGAACATCTTTTAAAAAAATATTAACTGAACAATATCTGAATACATATATCGCCAATATCAGCTGTTCAAACCCAAGATGTCCCGACTGCCTCGGCTAGTTACGACTCTCCGTGTTATCATATTCTCCTCTTTTCCCCAGCAAGCAGATAACCAGGTTGGTACTGTCACTTATGGTCATTTTCTTCACTCCTTTAGCGTGCGATTATTATAATGGTTTACCAACGACGCTTATTTACTTCATTCAGGAATACGATTAAAAAACGGTTAAAACACGGTTAATCCACAATCCACAGATCTAAATAACCAGAGTCAGAACATCAGGAAGTTTGATCCACAATGAACTAATAATCAATACATATCAATACAATATTAACAAAAAAACAATGTACTACCTGCTGTCAAGATTTACCTTCCTGGAGCCCATCATTTGCCATTTGCCATTTTGCTGTTTAGTCTTTATTTTTATTGTCTAGGGGATGACAGGAAGACAGTCATAAGGCTATGTCATTCCCCACAGTATACATTTGTACATCTACCTTTGTTTTTTTTTGTAACCTTGTTTCTTTCCTTTGTATATGTATGCTGTGAAATAAAATATTGAATATTGAATTTGAATTATAATGTCTTTTGCAAATAAAGTTATTACTTACTTACTTACTTCGGTGTCACACATAGCAACAGGTACTCGACCCTTTTAAACCTTTCCCACAGAAGTACCTGGATGTAACGTGAAATACCCGGATGTAGGAATCACATAGTATCATCCAGAAGTACATCACCATGCCATATGTATCCTCCAATACCCGTATGTGCCTTTGTGCTGCATGTGTTGTTCACACATTGTGCACTAGCACACAAGCACATATTGGCACATCTCGCATGTACCCATGCGCCGTGTGTGATGTGCACGCATTGTGCTTTATCACGTAAGTACATTCCACCAAACACAAGCCACGCGTTCGTTCAATCCCTTCTATGAACAGACTATGCTTATAGAATCCATACTTCATCGTATGTACCCATATGCCGTATGTGATGTGTGTGTATTTGCACACAAGCCCATATTACCTCATCCAGCGTGTACCCATGTGCTGAATACGATGTGTGCACACTGTTGTACATCGTGTACAAACACAGAGACACATCTGGGAAAATCAGAAGTCATAACATAGATAGAACAGGTCGAGGAATGTTGGAGTGAGGGTAGTCAGAATAGAGCCTGGAATAGGCCGCGGTAACTAGTGACCGGGAATTGGATGTAACACTGTTCCGAATGAAAGGTTCTTCTACTCTACCAGAACAGACGTAAAATAATGTTTAAAACAGACCAGAAAAGCTGAAAATAGTAACACTGAGATAAAGTGTTCCATCAGAAAGTCTCATCTACGCTACTGGTGTATACTCTAGAACAACCCTGTTTGGCCTGAGCAGACAGAAACAATAACAATGATATATAGATAGAAGCAGAGGATTCCAAAGGAATTCGAACCAGTAAAATTATTCTTATTCAAAGGAACGCGCCTATTATTGGTAAAAAAGAAGGATTCTGGTGGAATCCGACCCAATTTCGGTAGTTTTTGATGATTTTGAGGGATTGTCGGGTCTACGAAGTAAACGGAGATTTGGGGAAAATGAGAACCTGCAAAATACATGTTTTCAATCGAACGCATCCTCGTAACATATCCCCATCCTATTGTAGGTCTTTGGGTCACATAGCAACCACGTACTACCTTAGAAACAAAGATGGCGGCCTCTAGTATACAAAATGGATGACAGAAATATTGTCACCCTAACAACACGCGCTAACAGTGCGCACTAAGCCCACGTATCACTATGGGGAAGACGTCACGAGATTGCCGCTCGCGCGGGCTACAGTGCCAACCAAACATGACGTAACTAAATCACATAACTATGACGTCACATCCGGGGATCTTCACGTCTCCAACTACTTACTATTATGTTCATAGTCAATTGTCCAAGATATCTTCTTCCACTTTCTTCTTTCTGGAGAGGTTAATAAGTCTTCTTCTTTTTCTTTAATGGACCTTCTTCCCATTGCTTGACTCTGGTTGGGTTCTTCATGCTGGATTTTCGCTTTTTTTGAACAGTTTGGCTTTGTTGGTTGAATTAGTTTAAACAGAATTTATTGCCATAGATGCAAAAGGATCGGAGAACAAGTTATACAACTTAAACAAACTCCTTTCCCGTACAAAGAATAACTTATTATAATGCGGCAAGAACATAGAACAAACGAACTACAAACGAAATTTGAACTGATAATTTAGTGAAAGGAGGAAGTTAAAAGAAGATGAGAGGTAAAAGGTGAAAGGTAAAAGGTGAACAGGCTATCGTCAAGTAGCATACCTTGATGGCAGAGGGGGTGCATAGCTTTCTCGAAAAGACTGTTGAATGTGATTCGCCGTATCGTAATATGATGCTGATCAAGCAAAACGCCTGCTAGTGATTATGAAAGATTGTACTTTTTGAAATAATAAAACATTCTGCGATACCGACAAATTTGTAATTCCATAGAGCAAATCATTAACACAAGTTATATTGCAGAAACTTACGGCATTTATCATTACGAGCCGCTGAGTATGATACTTAGGACAATTAAAAAAGAAATGGCTGGCATTTTCTGATTCGTGACCACATTCACAATGTGGGTCTGCACAAATGTAGTTAAGGAATTTGTCCTGGTTTAGATCGCTGCAACCATTGCGTAATCTACAATGCAGAATATTTGTTTTTCTATTTCCAGCCAGGAAATAAACTGGAGGTTTGGGTACAGGGTCGCTAGATGAAATGAATATTTTTCCAAGAGGTCTTTAATCAGAAATATTCTCTTTTTCAAGGCGTTTGTCTCGGGCTCTACTTATTTTATTTTATTTTATTGAGTTTAAGGTCACATACTTATGCACAATGGCTAATCATGACCGTCACAGTTTTAAGGGTGGAGGAAGCAGGAGTACCCGGAGAGAATCACCGAGCAACGACGAGCAACTGTCAGCTCCCCAACATCGTAATTCCGCACTGCAGCACACGCAGGGTTAGATTGGTTGAAGACATGCGCACCATCGACGTGCAGTAAGCCTTAGTACACTGCGTCATTGTGCCCCCATGTGGACAATCGGAGTTAAGTGCCTTGCCCAAGGGCACAACGCGGGAGTCCGAATCGATCGCTCAGACGGTCACACATCCGAGGATTAACCGGGTTTGACGTTGCTTAACTTCGGTGATCCGACGAGAACCGGTTACCACAACGCCACCGCGCCCCCATTCTGGGACTTTACAAAGTCATATTCCCCTTCTTCACTAAGACGTTTAGCAGTCTTTTGAATTTTCTGTGTTCTTACAATAATGTGCATTAGGTATTAATGTACTATAAGCCGACGGCTTCCCTAGCACAGCTTTCAAGTGATGTGACTCTTTCTTTAACTGCGTCTTCTTTATTCATTCTATCATCTATAAAAAGAATATACCCATAGTAGCTTGGTGTACAAAATGTTCACCACGAGTGGTGAAGTGGTGTTAACACCACTTCACCACGAGTGATGAACATTTGGTACACCAAGTTACTTTGGGTATATTTTATTTATATCATGACCGTCAGACTATTAAGAGTCGTTATTATTTTTTCGCGATTTTACTGAGCAGCTGACGTACATACGTGCGAGTCTGTTTTTTGTTTACGTGAGCATCGGTGGGCAGTATTTCCACTGTCAATTTTATCGCCGAAACGAAATGGAAAAAGAAACGGAGGCTTTTTCATTTTAATAACATACTATTTGGAGTTATGCATGCTTTATTAACACGAGACAACGCTTGTTTGCTAATTTTTGGCATCTTATGAGGTAAACCCATTTAAAAACGTAATAAATAATTGCCACTTTCATTTCATTCTTCGCGAGGCGACGTGCAATAAATTTAGACAAGTTTGCATTCAGGTCGACGTCACCAAAAGTCAACTTGGATGTAGTTCCACTGTAGGTGTAAATTATAACTATTGAAATCCCATTGCTGGCGTGTTCACCACGGTTGGTGTATAAAGCTAAAATTTATGTCATAGGCTTTTTATATACAGTAAAATAGGTTATCATGGTATAAATAACTATTCAGGAGGTTTTCAAATTCTTCTTGGTAATCATTGTAGGCACATCTAACGATACTTCCCATTGAAGTGTCCACTGGATCCCCTTCTTCAGATTCTTCTTGAGATAGCTCCAAAGACTCATCGGATTCCGAATCTTCGATTGATGAATAGTTTCTTGGTGAACTATTACGACAGAGTTGCATTGCGTCCACTCTCGTCGAAGGTCAGATCACAAATGGCGAATTTGTTACTTGCGAGTCCGTTTATAGTGACAATACATTGACGACGGATTTTAGTAACTTCTCTAAAACTCCTCCTTTTTCCACGATCCGTCCTTTTTCGATAAGATAGTTTATCCTTTGGTATGGCCATCATCCTAATCTGGTGTTTGTATGGAGATCTATCGGATTTGGTCATTGGCACACTATAATCCAATATATTCAAAACAGCATCACATATACATTCTATCAAATCTTGATCACGGTCTTGGCTTCATGTCGGCCAGCGTGACATAGAAATCGCACTAGTTTTCTATATCTGGTCAGTCTTTCCGTGTTCTTTGCTTTTTTTGATTGTTTCCGATTGTTGACGGGTGTAAAGCTCCCGGAGAAGTCTTTTCCACAGTTCTCGCAACGATGAACTTTCTTGTCTTTACTCTTTGGTGGTCAGAGGACAAATGTGTATGTGTGCTGTGTACCTGCCTTTTTATATCTCTTAGGGGGTAATGAGAGAAAATCACAATTCCGTAAAAGACTTCTTTATATATGGACATTAATGATCTACATGCCTCCTTCTGTTGTCTGCGTGGGTAAACATATTAGCACAATTTCTACAGAGCCAAGAATTCAAGCATGCCTTTACTCGACGACGGCTAGGACACAAATGAGCTGAAAGCCATTCTTACACCCTGTTTATTACCTTTCCCACAGAAGAACCCGGATGTAGGAACCAAAGGTTTCTACCACAACTATCCCCCAAAAGAGATTCTCTAAAAGGAATCCTCCAATTGGTATCCTACAATAGTACGTCACCATGTCATAGGTATCCTCCAATACCAGACGAGCAGTTGCCCGATAGCTCATTTGTTCGATAAGATTCGAGTCGTCTGAGCAATGCCTGTTCCAGTCAGTTCTTTAGTTCATTTGATGAAATAAATCGTGATTCGTGTTTTTCGTCAGCCCTCTTACAGAATCCCTTTTAGGACAAAGAACGCCCCTTTTTCTCTGAAATGAGTTGATGAGTTGCAAGAGCATTTGCTCATTGGGCAATTCCTCTCGTGTCTCTTTAACTGGTTGGAAACCACATGTATCGCCAAAGGGAGATAACTGCGTATGTACCGAAAGTAGGGTTAACACTCTGAGACTTTAATTATCCTGACGTTCAAACGTCACTGGGAAGTTTCTTCAAGGTTTTTCAAAATGCGACGTCAAACGTCGGAATGTACAAATAACAAGATATTTTTCATATTCAAAACTTGTTTTATTACACTATCACAGGCACTCTCCAATAATTTGTAATAAAACAAATTTATAAAAACATAATATTATTTGTGTTTGACTGAATATGAAATATAAGCAAGGAAAGTGTTGGTGTTTGCTCTGGCATCTTCATTTTTGAAAGCCCTGATAGTGGCTCCTAGCACTTAACCAGTTAAGAAGCCTTGACAGCATGATTATAATAGTATTTTAAGCTGCGATAGCATTTGGCTCAACGTTGTCACTGAGCACTATTCGGGAGAAAATAGGAATTGAGGTTAAAACTTTCAAAAATCGAAAAATAATAACAAAAAAAAAATGATCACAAAGTATCAACACGCTGTTTAATTTCGTACGTCATAAGGCGTTCAAAAGTATCAAAGGGTTAAAGGAATGGAGCCATCTGATTGGTCAGTTAGTTACTGTAAAGTGAACTGACTGGATGATCTGGATCAACGAAACATGACTCATGCTGTTCGAAACAAGAACAGGAGTATCAGGAATAAAGTAAGAACTAGCCAGAACAGACCAAAAAATCTGAATATAATAATAATAAGCTAAAATTGTTCCAACTGAAAGGCTCTTCTGGGTTTCTGGAGTATACGCCAGAATAAACGAATCGGATTTTGTAGACAGAAATAATAGCATAGGTTGTAGATACAGAGATAGAAGCAGGGCAGGGGATTCAGTAGGAATCAAACAACTAAAATAGTTGTCGGGTAGTTTGTATAATTTTAGGAAGTAAGCGAGGATTTGGGGAAAAACCGAACCAGAAAAATTACTTTTATACAAAGGAACGCACCTCATGGCAGTGCGGGTTACCTTTGTAAGTAGGATTCTAGTGGAATCGGAACCAAATAAAGTCTGTTTCGGTGATTTGTTTTATATGTTTTTTTTGTGATTTGGGGGTATTTCTCGGGTAAATTTTTGGTAATTAGCTTTACTCCTTTTCAATCGAACACACCCTCCGAACATACCCATTCTTTAAGGAGCTTTCCAGGCTCATAGCAATCACCTGCCACCATAGAAACTAAGATGGCGATCTCCGGTAAACAAAATGGACAACGGAAACTTGCACTGACACCACGTAGCACTATAGGGAAATCGCAAGATGGCCGCTCACGCAGGCTACCATGACAACCAAACATGACTATGGCGTCACTTCCGGGGTGCACTTCAGGGTCCATCCAGTCTGCCCCGATCCGGCCCTCTCCTACTATTCGTAGCAGCGACAAAACTAAATTGGGTGATTGTATGTATGTTTCAGTTTACCTAAAGATGCAACACAACGATATAGCCTTAGTTGCTGATGTGGCGCTATGCACCAATAATAATTAAATTATAACGCTGTGACCATGTGAGTCCTGCTCTACAGAACTATCCATTCATTTCCATTGTTTTTTTTTATTTTTGCATCAGTAACATAGCTTATGACCCCTCATTGAAACGAGCTCATTGTGTTCGTTCTCATAAGGATCACACGTGATGTTTTGAAGTAAAAAATTAAATGAATGTTTTCAGTTTTCAAAGACATTTTTGCACGTGTCGTCAGTGAATCGTGTTTGGGCTATAGTCCGAGAGGACACTTTCACGTAGAAAGGCAAGATCATTTTTTCTTTTTCTTTTGAGGGGGGGGGGGGGGGGGGAGGGGGGCAGCAACGACATGCACGGAACGCCTCGTGGGACAGAGTACGAGATGGTGTGGGAAATTTGGAGAGAAGTAAATAATAGCTAACCACAATTACTCCTCCTCCGGTTTCAATGCCATTCTGCCGACACAATATGTACTTGTTTCATTCTAGCATGCACACTTCATATACAATCTCTATGAAGAAAGATATCAGCGTGATGTCCCGAGACCCGAGCCGGATTATTTCCGAAGTGACATTGTATTTACGGAATTCCATAATTGCTGCTGCACTCTTTACAATTACCCCATTTTATAAAGGTGTGTATAAGGGCACCGTGGCACTGGGTGTTAAGGCGTATTGCACGTCGATGGTGCACTTGACTTCAACCAAAGCTAATCCTTTTTGTACGGAGTTAGTACATTGGGGAGCCTAACAGTTGCTCACCGCTGTTCGGTGGTTCTCTTTGGATAGGCCCTACTCCGTCTTCCTCCGTCCGAAAAACTGTTCAACAGGAGGTGACTCAAAGTGTCGTTAAACTCCAATAACAATAGAGCTGTGTGATAAAAGTTGGGAATGGAATGGGTTGGGTGTAATGGAGAGTTTCCTTGTATTTTAAGCTTTTGTTTAAAATATTTCAAATTGCGCGGGGAAGATCAGAAATAAACACTTCCCCTTGGGTCTCAATATTTCTCGGCATATAAACCACTAGAGCATTACTGCGGATATGACGAAAACGCATGTAGTAATGTACAGCAGCGCAGTGTATGCTTACACAACGGACAGGGTCGGAAAGAAGAAATTCGGGCCATTGGTTAATTCTGTGACGGGCCCCCATTCGAATGTGTCGGGATACTGATGCAGATGCGGAAGTTCTTGAAGTGAAGAATTCTTGAAGTGATAACACCGGGTCTGGTGCATATGTATATAGATAACACTATATTAACCTTTTACCCAACGCAGACGATATCAAAATTTATTATTTTAAATATCATTTTTTCAAATTTTTCAAAAAATTTCAACAAAACCATATCATGTAACCCCTCGTTGGAACGATCTCGGCGAGCTCGTTCCAACGAGGGGTCACATGATATGGTTTTGTTGAAATTTTTTGAAAAATAATATTTTTTCAACTGCTGAATTTGCATATTACGCGGGCGGATGCGGCCGATTCGTTGGGTAAAGGATTAACCCTTTATCCAACGTAAAGGCCAAAACCGCGTTATTCACTAAAATTGCTATTCGCTTTTCATTATTTTTTCAGTTTTTTTCCTCAAAAACATAGCATTTGACCACTCATTGGAACGAGCTCCTTGAGCTGTTTCCACTGAGGGGTCATTAGCTATGTTTTTTGACGCACAAAATAAAAAAAAATAGATATTCATTAATTTTGTTTGCAAGTGTCGTCTGCTTTTCATGTTAAGCAAAGGGTTAACAGATTGAGCATCTCCACGGGACATTTCCATTCCTTCTTTACATGAGTGTCAACTTGTATTCTAACACGACGGACAATTTATCTTGCTGATTTTCGCTCGGAGATCTGGGGATAGGCTTGGTACAGGAGTCAGAACTTTGGGGGACCCACGCCTGATCCAAGAATCCTGGGCCAACCGCCCCCACCCTCTCCCCGGCCCTGACTACGGCTCGGTTACCAGCGATTTCCGCTCTGTAATATCTCAAAATAATGTCTGTGATCAAGTAATTAAAACTTCACACATTCCGCTCCGGAGTTTTTTCTTTGAGATAAATATTAGAGATGGTGTAATCTCAAAATACAATCTTGAGCACATAGCCTTAAACGACGATATATATCTGACCTCATGACATTCATTTCAGCTGACCAGCTATACGATACGATTCATTACCTTATTCCAAATGAATTTATTCATTTATTGATGATTAGGGTCACACACTTCTGCACAATGGCTAATCATGACCGCACCATTGAGATAAAGTTAAGTTTTGTCAGTCGTTTTTACCCCATGTTGTCCATTTTAGAAGATTTCCACCCCAAGCATTGGGTTCGAGTCCTATTTTACCAGTAAAACAGATCAAATCAAATCAAATCAAACTTTTTTCAACAATGTACCTACGTTTAAACAATATTATGCACAAAGCACAATTTTAACATGTGGTACGTTGCTGGGAGACTACATGGCCAGTTGCCCTCCTCCCGCACACACCCCTTGCAGATGTTATTATTATAAGAACACTAGCGGGTGATACCCGGCGTTGCACGGGAGAAGATGGTTATATCAGCCGTTTTCGAAAGTCAAAGTGATCGATGGGTCAATACGTATGAAATTTTAGCCCGATCGGCCCACCCGTTTTCGAAATAAAAGGTCGAGGTCACCAAGTTCAAGGTCACCCCGATAAAGTCAACATGATCTATGGGTCAATATACCCACACATATGAAATTTTAGCCCGATCGACCCAGCCGTTTTCGAAATAAAAGGTCAAGGTCACCAATTTCAAGGTAAAGGTCACCCCGCACGGGCAACCCGATAAAGTCAAAATGATCGATGAGCCAATATACCCGCACAAATGAAATTTTAGCCCGATCGGCCTAGCCGTTTTCAAAATAAAAGGTCATGGTCATCAATTTCAAGGTCAAGGTCACGCCGAACGGGCACGGCACCCATCCCATGTTACTCGCAGGGATGAATTACCCCCGTGTACAAAATTTTAGATCGATCGAGCTAGAACGGAGGAGTTCACCCGGAACAAAGATAGATAGAGAGAGAGAGAGAGAGAGAGAGAGAGAGAGAGAGAGATTCGCATTTATATATTAGATAACAGTGTAAGTACTTAACAATATCTTAGCTAATTCGTTTACAGATCACAAACTAGTTAGATGTAAAAAATAATATGGATTCAAACAAGGAACATACTGAATGTGGTATTTGTGCAGGTGGAGTATTTGTTTTAGACTGAGGATTGTACAATATTATATACCCATTCGTAAATATAATATAACAATCTCTTGTTTGACTTATTCGCATTCTCTTTTACACCTAAATGCTTTCAAAGGGGAATTAGCTATGAATGGAAATATTTCTCTTCTTTTCTTTTTTATTTTTTAGTTCAGGTGAATGGATCTTGTAAGCTCTAGATTTGTACCATTCAAATATTCATATGATCCAGTAAAAGATGAGCATCAGTAAACTGACGGTTATCCTCGGCTCTACCGATTGTGTCTTTAATTATTCCCGCAATCACGGCAGGTTGAATTGTTGCAATTAACAAAAGTCGAATATGAGTTGATTAAAGGTCTGAAGAGCGTTTTTTTTTTTAAATTTAGTTCTCGTGACAATGAAAGTTATTGCCAAGTTCGTTCCATATGGTAGGGAACATGTGCTTAGGAAGCTGACCTGCGAAGTGCGTTCGGGGAGTACTGCTATATATCTTCCCGGTCAGTCTGATCCTCATGCCAGATGGACTGTTGATGACTTCAAAGGAATTTTTAAATGAATTTGGAAGGTTGCTATTTTCCCAGTCAAACATAAAAAGAAATACACGCAGTTTATAAATATCTCTAAGCTTGAGTATATTATTAATTTTAAATAAGGGATCCGTATGGGAGTTATAATTTTTATTACTAACTATTCTGACCATAGTGAGGCTATCAATTTCTGTACATATGACCTGTGCACAATCAATGTTTCAGCCAATGGACCTCCGGGTAACCCGGAGGTCCATTGGCAGAAACATTGCCTGTGTTTGCTATGCGTAACCAGGAGAACCTGCCGTGCATTGGATGCCATTCGATGTGGAAATTGAGCGCAATTCATACGCGCAATTAAACCTAGATAAGCGCACAGTTCGTGACAGGACTTCTAGTTTTAACTGGACAAGCGAGAAGTATAGAGTTCTTAATGCGGATTTGGGAAGTACGTTTTTTGCCTTGTTTATTGCATAAATGGCTTAGGGTCACACAGATCTTATTTACTAAGTAAAGAAGCACTTCTTCACTTACTGGGGTTCCTACGGGGACTCCAATTGAATAAATAAGTGAGTTTATTTACAGTTTTCATCGTCAATTGTATAGCTCTAACGGCATATATATGCATAGAATATAAGAAAAACTTCACGCGTGATAGAGTGTCGGCAGTTCTAGAAAAGTGGTGGCACATAAATTTCAAAGACTGTCGTTGTTCGTCCCAGTGGGAGAAAAGTTATAATAGTACACACACACGGAGAAATCCCCCTCCCCTCTCCTCCTCTCCGAAACCAAACTGGTTCTTCAGTTTGTCCTGGTTGGGGTACCAAATTTGGTAACATGGAACCAAATATACAATGGTTTGTTTCTTCAATTCGTCACATTAACTGTATAAATTGTAAAATATAAAACGAGCCAAGTTGAAGTTTTAAAATGGCGACGAAGCAAGGTCAGAAACACGTCTTCAGTCGTTCCATCACGCATGCGTTAACCCGTTACCCCCGCACACGGTATCAAAATTATTTTTTTTAATTACAATTTTTAAATTTTTTAAAAATAATCCAACAAAACCATATCATTTGACCCCTCATTGGAACGAGCTCAACTAGCTCGTTCCAATGAGGGATCACATTATATGGTTTTGTTGAAATTTTTAGAAAAATTAATTTTTTTCAACTGCTCAATTTGCAAATTACGTGTGTGGATGCGGGCGATTCGTTAAGTAAAGGGTTAAAATGTTTCAAAATGGTTCAACAAAGCGACGAGCTCGTTCCAATAAGGAGTGACATGATATGGTTTTGTTGCAATTTTTTTTTTGAAAAATTAATTTTTTTCAACTGCTCAATTTGCAAATTACGTGGGCGTATGCGGGCGATTCGTTAGGTAAAGGGTTCAAATATTTCAACAAAGCGACGACCGTGTTCCAATGAGGGGTCATATGATATGGTTTTGAAAAACTATATTTTCGAACTGCTTAATTTGTAAATAACGCGAATGCCGCCTTGCGGGCGCGGTCGCGTTGCGGTAACATGTTCTCGTCAGATCGTAACGTCGAGCCCGGTTTGTCCTTGGATGGGTAACTGTTTGAGCGATCGATTCAGACCCCCGCGTTGTGTCCTTGGGCAAGGCACTTAAACCCGATTGTCCACATGGGGGCACGACGACGCCGTATACTCTGGTGCGCATGTCTTCAACCAATCTAACCCTGCCTGTGCTGCAGTGTGGAGTGACGACGTTGGGGTGCTAGCAGCTGCTCGTCGTTGCTCGGTGGTTCTCTCCGGGTACTCCGGCTTGCTCCACCCGTAAAACTGTCACCGACACGATATGACCTTGGCTGTTAAAGTGTCGTTAAACCTTAATAAATAAATATGAATGCCGCCGTTTTCTTATATAAAGGGTAAAGTTGAACGACAACGGCAATTTTCAGTATAAACAAGAAAGACAACTCTCTAAGGTATTCCCTGGTTCTAGATCACATGACGTCTCATTTGTTTTGGTTCTTCGATGGGTTTGGCTCTAGTTGAACCCCAATTTGGCGCTGATTTCTCTGGGTGTTCGGCAAATATACGATTACCCGCTTATCTCCCCTTTAGATGAGCATACCGCGGTCTAGTTATTGTCAGGACGGTTTTTAAAAACAATGTTGTTCGAATTAACTGACCTATTCTATCACTACTACCACTTGTCTCATGAATAAATATAAATCTAAGGTTGAAGTTAGGAAATTTTGTGCCAAGGTAGATGAACTTGCATTTCTGCCACTTGATGATGTACACTACGTGGAGAGTGGATTATCACTAAATCACTCGCAGAGTGGAGATTCCACCCAAGCAATAATTGCAAATTTGTTGCAAAGCATAACCAGCACAAGCAAAGTTTCAGCCAATAGACCTCCGGGTTAAACCCGGAGGTCCATTGGCTGAAACAGTGCTTGTGTTTTTTGTCGATATGTACAAAATTTGGAAGTTATAGCTTGGGTGATAAATCCACTCCGCGGGTGATTTAGTTACAATCCACTCTCCACGTACTGTACTACTGGCAACGGAACATAAACTAAAAACCCTAGATTGTTTTGGAGGATTTTCTTTCATATCTTGACGCAAAGTTTGTAAATGGCAGATTTCGTTCTCTTCCTCCTCTGTCTTAGGGTCCTAATGATTCTCTGCCACCGATTAGGTTCCGTCGCCAAAAACATTATTTCCTCCAGAAATATAGAATGAGCATGACGTTACTTTATAAATCGGTCACCGAACAAATAACATATGTGAGCGCTGGAAAAAAGCATTCAGCGATCTCCTTGGGCACAAACATCCCAGTATGGACACTCTTCTCAAAGGATTTCAGTAAGACAACGCCCTAGGATCTACCACAATCCTACAACGCAGAATTGTGAGCAACCCAAGAAACGAGTCAAACGCAACTATAAGATTTTTGATGAACGAATGATGAACTTGTGCAGTGATAAAAGAATATAATTAACTGGTTTGAGTGCTAGATTATTTTTGGTAGTCTAAATTTGTTATTCGAAATTTATTTTATTACAAATTATTGGAGAGTGTCCACATGCTCTCCCCAATAATTTGTAATAAAACAAATTATATAAAACAAAATGCTATTTGCATTTGATTGAATATCAAACATGAGCAGGGAAAAATGTCGAATTGCTCTGGTACCCTCATTTTTCTCAAAGCCCCGATAGTGACTTCAAGCACTCAACCGGTTAAAACACTTGAAGAGTTTTTAGTTGCCCTGTGGGTGTGTGTTTGAGATGCAAATAATGCGAGCGTTACAAACTACGCGCTACATACAAAATCAGCGCTAGCTCTTTTCTGCTTATGCAGTTAAAACTAGAAGTCCTGTCGGGGGCGCGGAGGTGCAGGCTGCAAGCCGAGAGGTTCTCGGTTCGAATCCCACCTGCGGCAACCGCGTTGTGTCCTTGGGCAAAACACTTCACTGCCTACATGGGGGAACGATGACGCTGTGTACTGAGGCGTACTGCACGTCGATGGTGCGCATGTCTTCAACCAATCTAACCCTGCCTGTGCTGCGGTGCAGCGTTCAGAGTTACGATTTTGGAGAGCTGACAGCTGCTCCTCGTTGCTCGATGGTTCTCTCCGGGTACTCCGGCTTCCTCCACCCGTAAAACTGTCACGGTCACGATTAGCCATTGTGCATATGTATGTGACCTTAAACACCAATAAATAAATAAATAAATAAATAGAAGTCCTGTCACGAACTGCGCGGTTATCTAGGCTTAATTGCGCGTAGGAATTGCGCTCAATTGCCATATATCGAATGGCATCCAAAGCACGGCGGGTGCTCCTGGTTACTCATAGCAAACACGGGCAATGTTTCTGCCAATGGACCTCCGGGTTACCCGGAGGTCCATTGGCTGAAACATTGCTTGTGCACAGGCCATATGTACAGATGTTGATAAGCCTTGCCATGGCCATAACGCGTAAATTAACGCCAAATCAACGTGCTATTTGTGCGCATTTCATGACAGGACTTCTAGTTTTAACTGTAGTTAAGAAGATACTGTTGAGTTTAGATTCCTCGCATCGCTCCAAATGCTCGCATCGCATCTATGCTTCAGTTTTGTAGGAGACGTCGCTTCTCTGGATAATTTCCAGGTATGTTTTAGATTAGATTAGATTTATTGCAAAATACACCCATAACGGGCAGAATGCATAATAATAAGCCAATTTCGAAACTGCCATCTTGGCTTTTAATCTATGCAAGGTCGCGAGGTATAAACATTCCAAGAAAACGCTTTGTTAGCAATGAAATCGCACTGTTTACACCTCGCGACCTGTGACCTTGCATAGATTAAAGTCCAAAGATGGCAGTTTCGAAATTGGCTTATACACGATAAGGTAGATTCGTAATAATAATTTACAATGTACAATAATAAGTAATTAACATTATCTATTGACTAAAGTGAATTTTTTTGATTTGATTGGTTGATAGATACGTGGTATGAGACCATATTCATTGAAACCCACGATATGTCCGCCCAGCCACTGACAAATTTTCCATACCCAGTGGAAGCCTCGTTCCGAAATCTACAAATGCTCCATACCCCGTAGAAGACGCGTCATTCCAGTTTTACAGCGTACATGTATTATATTTTAATTTTTTATCTCCAATATATAGCTCATGACCCCTTATTGGAATGAGCTTGTCGAGTACCCTCCAATGTGGGGTTCATGAGCTATGTTTTTGAGACAAAAAAGAAAAAAAGAAATTCAATAATTTTTTTATACTAGTCACATCGGCATATTTTCATAAAAACTCTTTTGCACAAAAATTCCACAGAAACCTGCATGGCTAAACAATGGAAGATAAAAGATCTCATGCTGTGTGTGTTCACACATGAAATAGATTGTACTTCTAAAAAGGAAAGTCAATAGATAAATTCGTTACCCCGTGTCTGATCACGTGGTACGGGTTTTACCTACCCGAAGCCAGCTGTATTCCATTCGGCCGAATGGGATACGGCTGGCTTCGGGTAGGTAAAAACCCGTACCACGTGATCAGACACGGGGTAACTAATAATATACACTACACAACAATGACCATTCACCAATTTTTCAATCCTTCTCGCGCGCAGTGAAGAATTTGCGCACGGCACCACAGATTTCATTGCAAATGGCGGGATTTTTATTCTGCCTGATATAAAGAAATTTGCAAGTATCGTCCATGTCACCAAATAAACGATTAATATTTACAATAACTTCCCAAAGTTCCTCACGTAATCTAATATATAAATACGAATGTCTGTATCTATATCTCTCTCTATCTCTCTATCTATCTGTCTATCTTTGTTCCGGGCGAACTCCTCCGTTTCTCGACCGATCGATCTTAAATTTTGTACACGGGGGTAATTCGTCCCTGCGAGTCACATGGGATGGGTGCCGTGCCCGTGCGGGGTGATCTTGACCTTGAAATTGATGGCCTTGACCTTTTATTTCGAAATCGACTGGGCCGATCGGGCTAAAATTTCATATGTGCGGGTATATTGACCCATCGATCATTTTGACTTTATCGGGGTGCCCGTGCGGGGTGACCTTGACCTTGAAATTGGTGACCTTGACCTTTTATTTCGAAAACGGCTGGATCGATCGGGCTAAAATTTAATATGTGCGGGTATATTGACCCATCCATCATTTTGTCTTTATCCGGATGCCCGTGTGGGGTGACCTTGACCTTGAAATTGGTGACCTTGACCTTCTATTTCGAAAAACGGCTGAGCCGATCATATCTGACCATCTTCTCCCGTGCAACGCCGGGTAACACCCGCTAGTAGCTTATATTTCGAACACTCTATTATGAAGTGACATTCGTCTTCCACCAACCCAGTATTACAATGTACACAAGTACGGGTTTGAACTGGGGTTGGCGGCTGACTATGATGGTGTGATTAAATGATAAATAGAATCTGTAACCCGTCCCAGGGTATAGTGACATTTACAAAACTCCCCTAGTAAATTAACTCTTAACTCGCTTAGTGTTTTCAAGATATTTTTCATAACATCATATCATGGATTCTCTGAAGCAAGATATTTTTCATCAAATCTAGTCATATCGACAGCAGCTTGAACGGAGTTAACCTGGCGGCAGTGGCAACTTGACCCTAAGCTCGGTCCAGACCTATTTTATTTAACTCGTTTTATAAATTTCACTATAAAATGGGAACTCGTTGCAGATCCTCTATTTATATATGCTGTAAAACACACCATTTCTAGTCCGACGGTTAATTTGTAGTTTGAAAAACATTTTAATAAAATATTTAACTTGCAAAGAGTTGTTCATCAGATGGTGAAATGTCCGCCATTCACGGAGATGGTGAAATAAATATCCTTGGGAATGTCCAATGGGGAAATGTTCAGAATTCTCTATTTTTCTACTGCAATCACTTTCCAACCCGAAGGCTAGCCTTCGGGTTGGAAGGTGGTTGTAGTAGAAGACACAGACCGACGGGCCCAAGGTGGGATTCCTTAGCCAAATGCAAGTAACTCGGTTTGCATTTACAGATAACATATTAGATAAATGGCTGTATATTGACACGTGTTCCTGCTCCCAGCTTCAACTCATTGTATAACCGCGTTACATGTCCGTGGAAAAAAAACTATTAATGGGAAACGAACACTTCAGGGACGGATCCAGAATTCTGAATGCAAGGACGTTGTGCATAGTTATGTGTGCCGGAGTGAAGGGGTGTGTATGTGTTGGGGGGGGGGGGGGGTAGTGTGAAATAAATATGTTGGTTTCGTACATACACACGTGCCCAGACAACACACATTCACGCTCGTAAAAACCCGCCGTCTTGTACTATCGCACCGACTGTGTCACTGCTAAAAAGAGTGACAGAACCACAGACAGACAAGATTTATTCTATAAGGAGAGTAACTTATTTTTTAATCCTTCCTTCTTTCTTATTTTGGACTCGAAACGAAACTATGATGAAATTGGCACACTTAATCCTTTGAGACTTTAATTACCCTGACGTTCAAACGTCACTGAGAATTCAGTTTCTTCAACGTTTTTCAATATTCGACGTCAAACGTCGGTAAGTACAAATAACAAGATATTTTTCACATTAGTGATTAATTGGTTGAGGGCTAGATTATTTTTGGTGGTCTGAACTTGTTATTCAAAACTTTTTTTATTCTAAATTATTGGAGAGTGCCCAGAGGCACTCTCCAATAATTTGTAATAAAACAAATTTATATAAACAAAATATTATTGTTTGACTGAATATGAAATATAAGCAAGGAAAACGTTGTCTTTTGCTCTGGTATCCTCATTTTTGAAAGCCCTGATCGTGGCTTCTAGCCAGTTAGGGATCGCAGTGGCTCAGTAGGTAGAGGTGCAGGCTGCAAACCGAGAGGTCCTCGGTTCGAATCCCACCTGCGGCAACCGCGTTGTGTCCTTGGGCAAGACACTTCATCTCCATTGCCCGCGTGGGGGCACGATGACATCGTGTACTAAGGCGTGCTGCACGTCGATGGTACGCATGTCTTCAACCAATCTAACCCTGTCTGTGCTGCAGTGCGGAGTTACGATGTGGGGGAGCTGACAGCTGCTCGTCGTTGCTCGGAGGTTCTCTCCGGGTACTCCGGCTTCCTCCACCCGTAAAACTGTCATGGTCATGATTAGCCATTGTGCATAAATATGTGACCTTAAACATCAATAAATAAATAAATATAAATCTAGCCAGTTAAGAAGTCTTGACAGCGGGATTATATTAGTATTTTAAGTTGCAATAGCACTTGGCTCAACGGTTATCACTGAGCACTACTCGTGAGAAAATAGGAATTGAGGTAGAAAAAATCGAAAAATAATAACAAAACAAATGACCACAAAGTATTAACACGCTGTTTGATTTCGGACGTTAAAAGACGTACAAAAGTATCAAAGAGTTAAACGATTCTGTTCTTCGAGAAATTACATGTCAACACGCAGTGATGAAGCGAATGGTCAGAAAAAATATTTTAGAAATGTGTGGTGTCTTCTTCCACAGATGCATCTTTCCTTCACAAAGATTTAAAAATCATGACGCCAGATGTAGAATATTTTAAGACCAATAATTGTTAAAAGCTCATCTCTTAGATATAACCCATTACAAAATTTCAACGAGTTTCTGAAGCAAAACCCTCTTTCTATAAATTCCAAAAATCCCCTCTTCTGGTTGAACTGATCAGATATTAAGTGATGATGCAAATTATTGCACAGGTCACTGGTACTGAAGGTCAACAAGTCGTGAGGTCATAACTGTTTACTTTCTCTTCACTCGTGTGCAGCGAAAAGAAACGCAACACATGCTTCTAATTGGAATACATTAACCGTTCACCCAATGTAACGGTCAAAACTGGCCAGCTCTATTCTCAAAAATCCTCAATTAATTTTCATTATTTTTTGTCTCAAAAACATAGGTTATGACCCCTCGTTGGAACGAGCTCGTCCCCATGAGGGGTCATAACCTATGTTTTTGAGACAAAAAATGAAAACTATTAGATTATTCAAGAATTTGTTTTTGCAAGTGTCGCCTGCTTTTCGTGTCAGGAAAGGGGTTAAACTGGTCTTTGAACACGTTGAGCGGATAACTAACTTTGGGTAATCTATTAAAACACGTTAAAATTTGTTGACACCTGTAAAAAGATTATCGTAATTCTATTTAGAAAGCTCTCTGTCCTGATATTTTTCGGATAAAATAATGATAGAAATATTAATAATATTTTGGTCCACTGATTTGTAACAGTCCTCTCACGAGGAGGACGACATCAACCACGTACTCTGCTGATTTATTCCTCTCCCACTCTCCCTCCTTATCTCCCAGCATCCGGTCAAAAACTGTTTTCATAATTCCCAACATTGGCCATTTCTCGATCTTACCAATTATAAAATTAACCCTTTCCCTCTTGTCATTCCTCGTCCACTTATCCCTCATGTTTTAATCCCATTTTTTCAATTTCCTTCCCCAAGAAGACTTGTTCTGCTAGGCAAATATTTGTGTCATTTTAAGATGAAATGTTCCCGGCTTCTGTTATACTCAACTCTTGCACGTTTGGCGCGCTCATTCCTCAACTTTCCCGAGTCCCACCCCCTCAACATCAGTGACTTGGATCTCCGTGTTCGGCCATCCACTCTAGATGCCCAGATCTTCTCCACACACGTAAAGGTGACATGATGTGATACCGGGTGTTGGAAGTGTTGGAAGTGTCGCTAAACCGCAATAAGCAAACAACTTGACTGACGGAGCTGTCTGAGTTATGTCAATAACAAGACGCGTAATATTTCTAATTCAGACACGACGTGACCCTCGCTGTTGAAAGTGCCGTTAACCCCCAATCAACAAACAAACAAACAATATTTCTGATTATTTTAAGGTGTGACTGGGACGGTTGGCAGATGAAAGAACAAGTATGACGTCAGAGGACAGACAATAATGAAGTCAGAGTGTGGATGGGAGGCAACATGAAATGGGTCAATGGACAACATGAATAAAATCAGACCATTATTTCCCCTTTGAACTCTGGTGGTATCTTCCATTCAATTCAATTGCTGCAATTGGAAGAGTCCATACTCATTATATGGGGGTAGACCAATTAATATTTTCAACTTGCAGCCTTGGGGCTGCACGTTGAAAATATTAATTGGTCTACACCAAACATTCACTTAGCATCCGTCCTACTTAACGAAATTATGGCACATCATGTTCCTTTGTGTGGAAAGCGACCTCTTGTGTTCAAAGGGTTACCTGGCTGGTAAGTAAACATTTCATACATGACTAGACGGGAGACTGGTTTCTTGAGTAAGTATATTGATTAGTGACTGACGGCTGTTCTGATAACCAAATTAATCACCCCTGGGTTTCATGCATTCTTGCACGGAAGGTATGCGCCTTGTGTGTTGCGAACTTCAAAACAACCATCAGAGAAAACCTCAAACGTTTACCTTTGTGGTTGCAATACACGCGACTCCACTTAACCCAATAGACGTCGTGTCTTTTCGAAGAATGGATCGTTCATTATCAGGCATTGTGCAATTGGGCACATGATGAAAACAACTGCGTCTATGTTATGTTAATGATTTCCACTGGCAGTGCCTGATATGTTTTGTGTCTGGGTGGAGCATTTATATATTTATTGCGGTTTAACGACACATTCGACAGTCAGGGTCAACTCGAGTCGGAGTGTGGAGAAAGACAATGTCTCCGTCGCAGGGGGAGGTTTATAATCAGGGACGTTATTAAGGGGTCTTCATTAGGTAAAGTTTAATAAGGTTGAACTGTTTTTTATTGTTAACAAATACATGGTTTCCGTTGCTTGTTCATCCCTCGAACTTCCCAAGCAGTCACAATCAGGGCAATATTTCGTTACTTCCATACCTCTTCAGAAGCATAAAAAGCTCTCCCCTCACTACGAAGAGCAGTTTTAGGTACGTTAACATTAGGACACAAACAACGTTTTTTAAAAATCACCACGTTATCCAGATAAAGAGTGTTTTCAATATTTCAGTGCTAGTATAGGTATAGGGGGTGGGGAACTCTTCCCATCCTAAAAATTAAAAAGGGAGTATGTGTTCGATTCCACCCCATCCCACAAAAAAAGGTGCCCACCCTCCAAATCACCGCTGGGCGTATCGGGTAATTCTTCACTTTATGACCCATTAGTGCGTAAGCTGCTCATAGACCCCGCCCCCCCCACCCCCATTAGAAAATTCTGAAGATGATGATTTTCTGAAAGCTTTTTCAAAATGCTATAATTTGCCCCAATGTTTGTCATTGGGGGTTGGGTCATTACTGAGTAAGGTGCATGTGAATACCACGACCTCGGGTAAACAAATTTACCCGTTCAGGCAGGCTACAGTACTAAATTTGGCCTTAGTTTGTGTATGAATTATGGGTGTTTTTACCATGACAACACAACGTGGTACCACCGGGTCATGTGATAAGACATTACATGAGATTTATCAGATGAGAACCATAAGACGCTGGGCTGGGGACTCCAGGTACATGATATACTATTTCTATTTTTTTTTCTATATAAAAGTCCCATCTCTATTAATATTTCATTTCGACTCCATCTTATGATCTCATTTGGTGGACCTCATGTGACGTCATAGTCACGGACCCACTGGATCCATATTGGGTTGTCATGGTAGTCCTGTGAGAGGCCATTTTGCGACATAATTACCATAATGATGCATGGTTTTGGTGCGCATGTGCAGCGCGTGTTGTTAGGGTGATACATGTTTCCTTCGTCCATTTTGTATATTGGAGGCCACCGTCTTAGTTTCTATTGGAGCACATGGTTGCTATGTGACCCAAAATCCTATAATACCAAAGGGGTGTGTTTAGATGTTGTGTCCAACTGAATAGGAGTAAATCTAATAACCCAAATAGACCCGCCAATCCCCCAATTCACCAAAATCAACACCAAATCACTTTATTTGGTACAGATTTCTTTTTTTCCAATAACGGCTGCGTTCCTTTGTATAAGAGTCAATCTAATTACCACCGGGTCATGTGATAAGACATTACATGAGATTTATCAGATGAGAACCATAAGACGCTGGGTTGGGGACTCCAGGTACATGATATACTATTTCTATTTTTTTTTTCTATATAAAAGTCACATCCCTATTAATTGACTTTTATATAGAAAAAAAAATAGAAATAGTATATCATGTACCTGGATATACACTTACGGCATTCCACGTATGGAGTCCCTTCTCCGGGATCCCCGTAGAATCCGTTTTAGAATTACCACAAACAACCCGGCAAGTTGTACTAGTTCTTATTCCTGGAGAATCCCTATTTTAATATGAGCACATAGTGCTAAAGCACAACAATGGCTTCTAATATTATCTAGAGGCTTATAAAACTAGCACGTTGTGGTATAGGGTGCGTTTGTTTGTATAAGAGTCAATTTAATTATCCAGAATTACCACAAACAACCCGACAATTGTTTTACTAGTTCAGATTCCGTCGGAATGCTCTGCTGCTGCCTATCCTAGTCTATTCCATACCATATTATTCTCTCCATTTCTTGGTCTGTCCTGTCTATGTTATGACTTCGTGGGTCTTTCTATAAATTATTCTGACTTTTCTAGAAGTGTTTCCGTGCTAGTGCACAATGTGTACACATTACATGTAGCAGAGAGACACGCGCTGGATGTGCCGATATGTGCTGGTGTGCTAGTGCACAATGTGTGCACATTACATGCACTACAGGTATTTGAGGATACTTATGACATGGTGATAAACTATTTGAGGATACATTTTGAGGATACTTGTTGAGGATACCTTTTGAAGAATACTTTCTGTGGGATATTTATCTGAAGACAGTTATGGCTTATAACCCGGTTCAGCTCCAGACTTCTATTCCACACACATACTCTTCATAGCTTCAAGACTACCGCTGCCGACTTGTCTATTGTCACATCCATCTGTTCTATATTCAGTATGCATTGTATTCACCTTTAGTATGGTGTTCTACCAGCCTTGCAGCCTCGTACCATCGTTGCCTTGTATCATTTCTTTTGTCTGCCACTATTCTTTCCTGAGCTAGCGTGTCTCAACCATTACTAACTTGTGGTACTACTATGGATTTTAGTACACTAATCCCGCTAGGGGGCGCAATCCATATCACTATCAAAGTTGTATTCCACTACTGCTTGCTCGATTGAGTTGAATCTTATCGGACAAATGAGCTATCGAACAGTTGCAAGAACGATTGACTCCTCACACTGTTGTTTGACTCATTCCGATAAAAAAACGGATTCTACGGGGATCCCGGAGAAGGGACTCTATACGTGGAATGCCGTAAGTGGGATTCCACTCTCCAATACAGTTCCTGGTAGTCTTACCATCAGGTTCCATCTTGTCTTCATCTATCTGTTCTATGATTTGCCTCTGTTGCAGTCACCTAATACTATAGTCTTCTATATGTCTAACCCTGTTTGACTCTGCCTTGGTCAGATCCTTAACAAGCGCTCCATTCATCTTGGCTTTATCAGTCTCTACAACGTCAAGACCTCGTGCAAGCTAGGATACCGACCGTACACTGCATGTTGATCATGTCGAGATGTGCATATGTGTTAATACACATAGTGTCATAATGTGTACGTATTTCATACAGCACACTAGCACACACTGTATGTGCCGATTTGTACTTGTGTGCTTAAGCTCAATGAGCACATAGAACGTGCCACATATAGGCACATACATGTACGACGAAAGGGGGATTTTAGAAGTATAGCCTGATACTAGAAGGGGATTCCACGAAACGTGGATCTTGTGGTTGATTGAATGTGCTTGTGTGCTAGTGCACATGCTGGATGGGCAATGTGTGCTTATGTGCCAGTGCACAATGTGCGCACAACACATCGTTTCTTGAGTTCCAATGTGTTCTATGTGCCTACTGGCACATAGAACACATTGGAACTCAGGGGACGACACGTAGCCCATACAACAAAATGGGATGATGTATGGTGTGAGGAAGGTTGTAGTTGGGTGGGTGGGTCTGTGGGGTGTTTTGCAGTGGTATAGGTTTGAGAAGGTAGGAATTGGGATCTAAAAATATAATGACCCATAGCCTTGATGATATTGGCCAATTTAACTAATTCAAATCGTCAGCTCGCTTATAAAACCTTGTACAAAATTCTTTTTAAAAACAATGTACATGAAGTTTTATAATTAAGCCAACGAAATGCTTGTAAATTATAAAAGCTGCTGTCACCAGGTGGAAAACATGCTCTAACTTGTTGAATGTAGGAAGCCACCATCAGGGCATTAAAAAAAAACGAGGGTACAAGAGCAACACCCAATATTTTCCGTGCTCATGTTTCCTATTCAGTCCAATTCAAATATATTTTGTTTATATAAAGTTGTTTTATTACAAATTATTAAACCAATAATTTATAAGAGTATAACTTTGAATAACAAATTCAGACCACCAAAAATTATCTAGCCCTCAACCAGTTAAAACATTTCAATGTTAGACTTTCAAAAAACATAATTTTTGAAATTGTTTTAATTATGATGGTGTTGGGTGGGGTGAGGTAGTGTTGGGTGGAGTGGGATGCGGGCTGGGCGGATTGGGTTATAGGGTTGGCTCGTCTACATATTGATTCATAGCCAAGACAATCTGGTCAATTATGTTTGGTGACGTCTTTGAAATTGCAGGCCTGTTTTTGAAACCTCGAATACGATTTCGCTAAATTTTGTACACAAGCTTTTATAAGCTGATCCATCAAATGTATGTAGCTTCTAAACGCCCCAGTCGCTAGATGTCAAACATGTCTTAACTCTTTACCTAACATGAAAAGCAGACGACACTTGCAAACAAAATTCTTGAAAAACTTTTTTTTTTTCATTTTTTGTCTCGAAAACATACGTTATGGCCCCTCATTGGAACGAGCTCGACGAGCTCGTTCCAATGAGGGGTCATAACCTATGTTTTTGAGACAAAAAATGAAAATAAATAATGAAAATTAATTGGCGATTTTTGCGAATAGCGCTCGCCGGTTTTTGACCGTTACGTTGGGTGAAGTGTTAAAATGTTTCTAAATTATTGGACTGTCAGAAAAAACAGTCTAGAAAATTCCCTAATGGGGGAACGTGACATTGGCTCAGAGCCTACATGCTTTCTTTTGGGTACTCCTGCCACCCCCACCCCCTCTCCAATCCGCAAAACTGTCCGAAGCGCAGTGGCGTAGATAGTTTTTCGCTGGTGGAGGGGCAATCCCAAAATTTTCCGACAGACCGAAAATTTTCCGACAGTGTAACAACAACAACAAAAACCCAAACAAACAGAAAGAATCTGTTGTTTACTGCAAATGTACTGAAAATTGGTCTTTTTACCCAAAATTTACCCAAAATGACATATTTTTATCCCCAAAGCCAGCATTTTAATATTATTAGGCATAAATTCGTCTAAAAATGGTCCCAAAAAATTTCCGACAAAACTTCTGGTTGGGGGCCACCGCTCCCCCCCCCCCCCCCACCTTTATCTACGCCACTGCCGAACCGATGTGACCCTGTTTGGTGTCGTTAACCCCAAATAAACAACTACAATAATGAGAAGAATGAAAGAATTGACGAACCTCACAGTTGTTTCTTTCAGTATTTCACTGTCAAAATGACCTTGGAAATGTCCAGACGTTTGTGTGATAACTATTATATCATTCCAGTACACCGTTGGCGGTCACCTGTCAAAGGTATAGGTGCGGGCAGCGTCTTAAATTTCCAATTTCTACCCAGGTTGTTTTTGTAAACAATGCAATAAGGTGGATTTTTATTGCCTTGTTTTGATCATATTCCTGGTCAGCAGTAGATTGCTTGACCGAAGATGACAATTCAATCCTGTGGGTCACTCATTGTTGCGAAATTCTTTTGAAAATTGGGTTTAATTAATGTTTTTGACATAAAATCGTGACGCAAATGACTGCCTTTGATATTTCAAATAGTTTGCACTTAACTGACTTCTTAAAAAAATTAAAAAAACCATCAGGATTTATTTATTTATTTATTTATTTATTTATTTATTTATTGTTGTTGTTGTTGTTAAAGTTTACATATTTGTGCACAATGACTAATTGTGACCGCAACATGGAGATAGGTTAGTCAATCGTTTATACCCAATGGTCCCCATTTTAGAGGATTTCCAGCCCAAACATCGGTGACTGAGTCCTATTTTACCAGTAAAACAGAGTGCGTTTATCACAGTAAACAGGTATTGCGTCACTTTGGGGGTTCCCACGGGGTAAATGATGGTGAGTGACTGAGAGAGCGAGTGAGCAAGTGTGTGAGTGACATATACGATCTTTCCCACAATCTACAGTTTACTTGACACTCCTTGGATATCCAAATGAACTTATACACTAGCACCTAAGGTGCACACAACACAAAGAACACATGAGCAGAAAGAGGTATTTAACCCCCTACACGCTGATAGTATATACCATGACCGTTTAGAGCCATCAACTGGTAGAGCCTGTACTCGTTACTTAGGGAAGACCAATCAGCCTTTGGGCTGCACGTTGAAAATCTTGATTGGTCTACCGTACAACTTCACTGAGCATTTATTTATTTATTTGACAAGTAAATAAAATTTTATTTATTTATTTATTTAATTTATTTATTTATTTATTTAGTTATCTATCTATTTATTTAATAGGTAATTTCAATGCGTCGTTCCTAATTTGTGCATTGTTGTCTCCGTGGAAACAGTATGATCAAAACGTCAATATTTTCTTACATTCGGTGTTCAATTACATCGGAAAAAAACTTTCCTAACATTTCACCTCGAGGAGTACTGTACCCCATTGGTTAGCAAATTAAACTCGAGATTGAGTTCGACGTTTCGATCCTAACTCCCGTCATCTGTGTTGCGTCCTTGGGCAAGACACTTCATTCCCACTGCCCATGTAGAAGCACGGAGGAGCTGCAGTGTTTAACGATGGACCGAAACGATTTGGTGCCCAATTTTAGCCAACCTGTATCTTTGGAGCTAAAGTGTTTGGGCGCCAAAACGACGAAAGGGTGGTAAGGGTGGGGGTGGTGCAGTGTTGCTAATAGAAAGCGGGAGCATGTGCAGGGCAGGTTATCCATGAAGAGCAGAGCTCGTCTCTTGGGTGCAACAAAGTGCAATCTGCAAAGCTCTAGCATTGCAGATTGCACCTAGTTGCACTCAAGGGTCGATATGTGAATATTTATATGTATTTTTAAGCTGGAGTAGTGGCAAATGTGTGTGTGTGTCACTGTATATTGTAAGGGGTAAGGGGGAGGGGGTAATTCGAAAAAGCCTATCTTCAGGAGTCATCAACGGCACTCTTCGTTTCTTCAAAAGACTGACGTAATTTTTGGAGCCAATATTTTAGCCAATAGAGGAAATTTAGTTCCAAATAAAAATTTTCAGGGTAACTGGATATATTGGCATCGGACAGAGTAAACATTGAGGAGCTGTGTAGTAAGGCGTAAAACACGAAGACGGCACACTTGCCTTCAATCAGTGCTAACCTAGTTCGTGCCGGGTTAGTAAGTTGGACCGTTACTTATAATTGTTCGCTGGTTATCTCCGAAAAGTGCGATTTCCTCTACTCTTAAAACCGTCCGGCACGATATGACTAGGCGGTTGAAAGTGTCGTTAAACCTCAATAATCAAACAAAAAAATACCATTATCGCCGTCCAAGTTTTATTTTTTTCAAAGTTCACCTCAAATACAAACCTTTTGACCCCTCATTGGAATGAACTCCCTAAGCTCCTTCCAATGGGGTCATATTTTCCAGGTTTTCAGGGGAACAAATGAATTGGTTATTCGAGAAATGCCTTTTTCAAGTCTTGTCTTTTTTCGTGCTACATGCAGGATAAACACAAGCTGTTTACGAGACTTCAAGGTTTTCTGTACATGTCGCGAAGATTTACATTTTGCTTTTTTACTACAGTTTACAGCCTCGAAACAGAAAGAGCTAGTGAGGCAGACTGAAAGGGATGCACAACAAATTAATCCCAAAACCCTATTGGGTTTATATCACTCAAACCAGTTGAGTTGGGTTAATTTTTAACCCAAATGATTTTAGAGTGTATCGCATCGCGTTGGCAAAAGTGTTGTTATAAAAATAAAATATTGACTCTCGTTCATGTATATGGAGTTGTTGCAGAACCAGTTTGGCAAATTTTATTCGCTACTCTCTCAGGGCTGTGTCCAGTTTCTAGAGCTGACAAGACGTATATGATATTGACAAACGGGGTGCGGATAGTGGCTGTGGATAGCAACAGGAACACAAATCTCTACGTTCCGATTCCATGTCAGTGTGTGCAGACTGGGTATGAATTTGTGAAAAGACAGTGTTTTCTCTGGCGGGGTGGGGGAGTGGGGAGTCAACAAAAAAAAATTCCAGTAGCATTTACAGTGCTGTGCAAATATCACGTGATGTGCTTTATTTCGTTAATTCTTGTTGGAAAGTTTATGGCCCCAACTTGTCATATAAAGAGAGGATTCCCGGGTCCTCCTCAACTCGACATTTGTTAGTTTTCAAAATTTCTTTACCAAGTCGTAAATCAGAGTGTTCCCCCATTTCTTCAGAATTACCACAGCGTGGGACAAACATTTTTTTCCGGATCAGAACCGGACCGGATTGTTTGGGCGGCTTTCCGAATACGGAATCAGGATTCATAATGAAATTCCGATCCGTAAAAAATTCGAAAATGAAAATATTAGAGTCGACAAATACAAAATTGAATGACAATTTTAACACCAAGTTTTTATCACGAAGACTCCCTCCCAAAAAACGGTAATAGAACGGATGGAGGTATACTGAAGTGGAGCAGGGGCTTGTTGTTATGATAAACACAGAGGTGGGCGATTTTCCCATTCGGTTCCCATGCGGCAAACCGGAAATTCGAATCGCACGATCCTTAAAAACTGGTTGACAGGTTTTGCTGGTATTTACTTGTCAAACTCCCTTATTGGAAGGGAACTGTACTAGTGGCCCTTATGGACCCACGTCACTTAGTCTGTTAGGCCAACGCCCATATACGCCGTGTTCTCGTTGCCACATTTTCTCCCTTATTCACTCGTCCACCGGACTCAACCGGACTCAACCGGACTCTACCGGACTCAACCGGACGAGTGAGTAAGGGAGAAAATGTGACAATGATAACACAACTTAGAGTAGAAGAATTTTATTCATTTGTTGCTCAAATTTAGTTGTTGTTTTTTACTCATTGGGCTTAGTAACTGATCCCATAGTTATTTATTTATTGGTGTTTAAGGTCACATACTTATGCACAATGGCTAATCATGACCGTGAAAGTTTTACGGGTGGAGGAAGTCGGAGTACCCAGAGAGAACCACCGAGCAACGGCGAGCAGCTGCAAGCTACTCAACATCGTAACTCTGCACTGCAGCACAGACAGGGTTAGACTGGTTGAATACATGCGCACCATCGACGAGCAGTACGCCTTAGTACACGGCGTCATCGTGCCCCCACGCGGGCAATGGAGATGAAGTGTCTTGCCCAAGGACACAACGTGGTAGTCCGAATCGACCACTCAGACGGTCACTCATCCGAGGACTAACCGGGCTCGACGTTGCTTAACTTCGGTGATCGGACGAGAACCGGTTACCGCAACGCCACCGCGCCCCCACTGATCCCAAAGAACCCCTAAGAATGAACAAATGGAAGTTAGGTTGAACCCAATGGAGATACTTAAGGACATGGCATTTTGTGGTGAGTACACATTAAAAACTAAAGTGTTACAACTGACACTTTTAAGGTGTTAAACCCATTCTAACTCTTAGGGTTTGATTTTAAAACTCAAAGTGCAATGCTTTAAGCACTTAGACATTACAATCGTCAGACATCTGAAACTTGAATGGATGGCACTTCCCATGTGTCTAGCATTGGTGGTTCTTCCAGAATCGTCCATAATTTGATTTGCGCTTGGTGGGTACATAATTAAAAGGACACAACGCAGATGACGCGGATCAGGCTCGAGAGTTCGAGCCTGATCCCCGTCATCTGTGTTGTTTCCTTTTAAGTGTCGCGACATTACACTTGTCAAGTGGTATTGTAACACCTGTCAAGTTCTGGGATATCTTAACTTGAACAAAGTGCTAGTTCAGCACTTAGTAAGTGTTAAATACAGCACTTCAAGTGTAGTTTTTAACACTTTAGTTTTTAGCGTGTAGTGTCGTATGAACAAAAGCGGTCGGTTTCCAAGTTACAGGCGGCCGAAGTGTTGTTTACTGTATGTTCTTAATACATAGAAAAACTGAACCGGAACCGAGGTTTTTTCCATACATCAAACCGAAACCGAATCTGAAAATCCAAAACTTTCTAATACAAGTACAGGGTATTTTTTTCGGAAAACAACGCGATACTCGTTTAATTCTTCGATGAGTAGAAGTCTTGCAACTTATTAATGTTTTTTTTTATATCGCGTGTGAGTTTAACCTGGGTTTCGATTGTCTCCAACTGTAACAAGGTGACTGCTTAATCAAACAAAGGGGAGCGCGGTGGCTGAGTAGGTAGAGGTGCAGGCTGCAAGCCGAGAGGTCCTCGGTTCGAATCCCACCTGCGGCAACCGCGTTGTGTCCTTGGGCAAGACACTTCATCTCCATTGCCCGCGTGGGGGCACGATGACGCCGTGTACCCTTAAACATTAATAAATAAATCAAACAAAGTGCGAGCGGAGTGCTACCAAGAGGTTTGGACTTGTTGTGGAACTGGAAGTTTTTATGTCGGTCTTGGGAGTTTTGAGATAAAAGCTTTTACCACTGATCAGGTAGTGGAGGCGAATTCGTTTTTCAGATATTTGTCACAGCCTTTTAACTGGTAGAGTGCGGAATTATTTTTATATATCAAAATTGTTCCATTATATTTGTCTCGTTATAATTTATAGGAGTACCGGCACTCTTCCATAAACTGTAGCAAGGCAAACACTTACATACTAAATAATGTCACCTCACAGATAATAAGAAACACATCCATTGAAAATGAAGCCTTTAAGTTGCCGTGTCTGCACTTCGGAATAAAGCCCAAATATGGGCTTCCACAACTCTACCAGTTAACATTTAGTGAAAATATCAGCTACCTTGGCAATTGGAAATTTAACTTGTTCAACTACTTTGAACCCCCCCCCCCCCCCTCCCCCGAGATAGGCGAGAAGGTAGGGTCCTGCGAAATATCGATACCATACGTATGCTTCGAGATCGATCCCGAATCAGTCTCAGGATTCGATTTTTTCGAATCTCTCGTACTAACTTCAATTTGTTACATTTTCAACAAAAATAAGATAAAACTGTCATTAGAAAATTCATTCATGTAGGCTCAATTCCTATTTATTTGAGTAATTGACAATGTTTAATTTTAGGTAAGATGTGAATTTGGCCCAGAACATTATCCATAGTTTTGGTTTTTGAAGGCTTAACTTGTTACTATTCACGTTCTTAAGAACGTGAATAGTAACAAGTTAGGCCTTCAAAAACTAAAACTATGGACAATAGGCCTAGCTGTTTCAGCGACGGTGCTACAGAGAATATTTAGTTATTGGTGTTTAAGGTGTTCACTCCGTCGCGTAAGGGTCATCACAGTGTTCCGTAACTTCCGTTTGATGCAATATGAAATAACTTGTCTATTAAGATTCGATTCGGGATTCGATTCGATGTCGATATCAGAGGAACGATTCGATTCGAGATTCGATTCGAAAAGAAATTTGTGATTCGCAGATCCCTACGAGAAGGTCCAGCAAACTGTCTCTCCCAGCCAAACAGGGTTTCTACTAATCACAGAGTGAGACTGAGTAGTTCTTGTAATAACCCAAATAAAAATCAATCGATTTCCAAGACTCCAACCCAGACGAAAATATCTCGACTGGAAAAATTTATGGGAAGGTGACATACCCCCCCCCCCCCCCCCCCCCCCAACGCTCGCCCCCTACATGGCCATACAGTCAGCTTCGAGAAATGGACGGTAACTGGAAGAAAGTCTAATATGAAATGCGGCAAGAAATGATTCAGTAGAAGCAGAACGACAGCAGGTGCTCACTTCACCACATGATGGAATAAAACAAGTACACAACTGCTCTAAACCAAATGTGAGCGAGAGCACGATTTCATGTAAATTAGGAGAAAGAAAGCCACGAAAGGAATGAGAAAGACTCAGTAAATGAAAACATATTGAAGAATAAATAATATTCCTTTAAATATATTTGAACTGGAAAACTGTTTTTTATGACAAACATAAAAAAAAAATGTTGCAAAAAAAAATTGTGGCAGATTCTAAAACCTTCGTTCACAATTAGAATTTAAAAAAATGAATTTCAATATTGCAAAGTATCGGCTCTTTAAATAATATTCATTTTAGCACTGGAAAGTTAAAAAAATTCCTGCAGTTCGTTGCTTACGATTTACATTATTTTCATTACCGGTATAAGATTAACATGAACAGTTATGAGACCCACTATATATACTGTCCAAAACATGTTAAGCACCCCCCCCCACCCCCTACAATACCTGTGGGTATACGAATAGCTCATATTCTGACATTCTGCATTCCTCTATCAGATCGGGCATAATCCTTAAAACAGGTGAATATTTGCTGGCTATTGACCACTTCACTGCCGCGTGCTTATAGAGAAATGAGACAACATCACAGTGAGAGAAATTCGGAAGGTCATGGACGGTATGCCACGCCGATTAACACTTTACCCAAAGTAACGGCCAAAACCGGCCAAAGCTATTCTCAAAAATCGCCAATTAATTTTCATTATTTTTTCATTTTTTGTCTCAAAAACATAGGTTATGACCCCTCGTTGGAACGAGCTCGTCGAGCTCGTTCCAACGAGGGGTCATAACCTATGTTTTTGAGACAAAAAATGGTAAACAATAGTTATTCAAGAATTTTGTTTGCAAGTGTCGTCTGCTTTTCATGTTAGGTAAAGGGTTAAGATGTGTTAGATATTTTCGAGGCTGTTCCATCAGGTACTGAACAACGTGACGTTTTTAACGCTGTGATGACGTCCGCGGTGCCTAATATTCATTCAATAAAAAAGAAAGCTCATTCCCCCTACAGCAAATAGCAGGTTTTCTCGGGAGAATTTACCCATTTACTGTATACCCACTGGTATTTTTGGGAGGTGGCGGGGAGGGGGCTTAACTTTTTTTGGACAGTATATTTGCAGTTAAGTTTTGAGACGAGTATTTTATAAATAACTGTTACCGACTAGGCACCACAATATGCTAGCCTCATACAGTACAGTTGGCGTGGACTGGTTTTAATCCACGCACAGGAAGTGATGTCCACGCATGCGTTTATCAGGTAATAAAAATCATTATCATCAAATTTTTAATTAATGAAGCACCGGGTTGTACCCGGTGCTTCATTAATTAAATTTTTGATGATTATTCCTATAATTAGTGTTTAGAATATAATATTACTGCGCCCGTGAAAATATTGCCCACCCGCGGAAAGTGACCAGTCTACGCGACCGTAGTGTAGTTGCATTTCGTGTTCAGACACAATACAAATAGTCTCCAAACTTTACAAATTGCCTTTGACAACCCACTTTATTTGTGGTTGTTTTTTAAACAATTTAAAATGTCTTGGGGATTAACCAGGGACCGATCAGGACTATTTAAAATACGCTCTAGCCTCGGAGCCTATTTTTTCAATTCATGCGCCAGATTTCAATTTACGGAGTCACACTGCTGTTTGTAACACACACTGCAAGTATGTAATAGCTCTCATCATTTTCATTTAGTACACTATAGCAAACATTAATCTTCACCGTGGTTTCTGATCAAGTCTTGGCTGCCTATTTAGGCAGCCAAGACTTGATCAGAAACCACAGTGAAGATTAATGCTTGGTAATTAAGACTTGAAGTATTAACTTAAGCACTCTACAACAATGATAAATGATAATCATATATATAATACATGTAAGAGTGTCTCTCTCGATTATTCATCGAAAGAATATCAAAATATGATCTGAGAAGTTAAGCGCCAACTGAGAAGCCTATTTCTGAGATTTAAGAGCCAGGTCCTGATGTTTCAGAACCAAATACGCACTAGCGCATGCCCAGGTCTGTCCCTGATTAACAAGCTGTTCATGTTATCTCTCAAACAAATGGGTACCCGCGGGGTTTTTCGTCACTTCTCTTATCAACTTTTAGTACTCTCTGAATACTTTCTTTCCAAATGCTCAACGTAAACAATTTATTGGAAAATCACGAGTTCTCAGAATATCTCAGAATATCACCCGAAGTGCCCTACTTTTTATCAAAATATTATAAGGCATTAGCTTTATGGGGTTTTCAAGGTCACGACAGACCATTTACATTCTCATTATGTTAAGAGCAAAACACGTAGATCACATCGCAAACTGTAAAACCAGCAGGACTCGCCACGCTTCGTGCGACACATTTCACGTTTGTTCGATCAAAAAAGAAAGAATTAACAGAGCCATTCGTAACCATCGTTCTTCTTTCAATTGTATGACTTTTAAAGGCAATTTGTTAAATTCGAATTGCGTGCATCTTTAAAAGGCGTGTTTCCCTCTCTTTATATGCTTTCAACTTTAGCCGCCAGTGACAGTTTTATTCTTGTGTGGAGGTCTTTGTACGTCCCCTCCATTTGGTAATGGTATTCTGCGCGACTACTGACCGACTTGGCAAAAAGTTTTATTTAATTTAATCTAATTTAATTTTATTTCGACGATTTACCACTGATATCTATATCTGTATTGCGGAACGCTCATTGTCACATGGAGAAAAATGACCCAACCGCCGTTGTCTAAGGTGGCGTGAGATGAAATAAGTACACAATGTTCAACAAAAAACAAATTCTCGAATGTTTTCAAATCCCCGACACCTCACAATGGCCGATTGCTTTTTAAATATTCGTCGATGTGTGTGAAAATGACAGATCGGTACAATTTTCACGGCAATACAAATTGAATTACAACATATTTTAGTTATTATGGACAAAAAACAAGTGACAAGATTTGAAAATTGATAAAGTTTTACTTGTTTTCCTTCTACGTGTTCTAGGTGAACGCCATGACGTTTGATGAAATGAAAGCTGTTACGCTGTGACTGTGGTCATTTTCCTTCGTTTGGGAGGTCAAATGTTATAGCCCCCTGTCGGAGAGGTCACCCCCCCCCCCCCCTGTCGAGAAATCCCTGGCACCACCCCTGATATACGGGATAGGTAAAATAATAACTGCAGTTACAGCCGTCGGGCTGCAGACTGCAGTAATTGTTTTAACACCAATGCCCCGTATATAGACCTCTTATAATAAGACTAAAATGGGGCGAAATTATGCTTTGGGTCGAGAGATAGGTCTTACGAATTCAAAGGGATAAGGCGTACTGCATGTCATTCTATACTAGCCTTCCACCTAGGCTAATCCTGCTCGGGTCTTAACGAATTCAAAGGGATAAGGTGTACTGCATGTCATTCTATACAAGCCTTTCTTTCCACCTAGGCTAATCCTGCTCGGGTCTTACGAATTCAAAGGGATAAGGCGTACTGCATGTCATTCTATACAAGCCTTTCCACCTAGGCTAATCCTGCTCGGGTCTTACGAATTCAAAGGGATAAGGCGTACTGCATGTCATTCTATACAAGCCTTTCCACCTAGGCTAATCCTACTCGGGTCATACGAATTCAAAGGGATAAGGCGTACTGCATGTCATTCTATACAAGCCTTTTCACCTAGGCTAATCCTGCTCGGGTCTTACGAATTCAAAGGGATAAGGCGTACTGCATGTCATTCTACACAAGCCTTCCACCTAGGCTAATCCTGCTCGGGTCTTACGAATTCAAAGGGATAAGGCATACTGCATGTCATTCTATACAAGCCTTTCCACCTAGGCTAATCCTGCTCGGGTCTTGCGAATTCAAAGGGATAAGGCGTACTGCATGTCATTCTATACAAGCCTTTCCACCTAGGCTAATCCTGCTCGGGTCTTACGAATTCAAAGGGATAAGGCGTACTGCATGTCATTCTATACAAGCCTTCCACTTAGGCTAATCCTGCTCGGGTCTTACGAATTCAAAGGGATAAGGCGTACTGCATGTCATTCTATACAAGCCTTCCACCTAGGCTAATCCTGCTCGGGTCTTACGAATTCAAAGGGATAAGGCGTACTGCATGTCATTCTATACAAGCCTTTCCACCTAGGCTAATCCTGCTCGGGTCTTACGAATTCAAAGGGATAAGGCGTACTGCATGTCATTCTATACAAGCCTTTCCACCTAGGCTAATCCTGCTCGGGTCGGGTTAGTAAGATAGAGAGGTCATCAGTTAATGGGCGCTGGCGTGGTTATCTCTGGATACCCGGACTTCGTCCATTCGCAAAACTGTCCCACCCGATATGACCCTGGCTGTTTAAAGTGTCATTAAACCACAATAAATAGTTAGTGGGAATATCAGGAATAAGTACTTGTGCTGAACCATTCTTGTATGGACGTCTTTCGGCAATTTCTAAAGCTAGTTTGGTGAGTTGTTGAGATGACTTTTATGAAGAGATAGTTTAAGATCACCTTTGTAAAGACAGAATGTATAGTGCATTAAAATTACGGCACAATTTCTATTGTATGGGTAGGTTATTACACTGCAAATCATCGTGTGAGTGCTAGAATGTCCTATGTCCCATTGGGGGACATAGGACATTCTAGCACTCAGGCGACGAAATGTATTGTTGACCTTTTTGTAGATTCCGTACAGGTTTCCAGTACTGAGACACGACAGGAAACCTAGCACTGTACACTGATTGTTATATTCTAGTACTAAAATGGTTAACCGGATAACCGGTTTGAAACCGGTTACCTACCTAACCGATTTAAAAAACGTCAACCTTTTATCCGAAATATCGATAGTGATCGTCATTCCACGGTTAAAACGTAGTAAATCTGCATTTCTCCTTTGGGATAGATTACACCTCGAAGCAGCGCTGTATATATTGAGAAATAATCGACTTTTGCGTTCAAGACTTCGTTAATGATCGGTAATTTCCGTGAGTTCTGAGTAACCGCAGAAACTATTCCGTAGTATGTATAAAAACGAACGTTGTCGAGTACTCGACAACGTTCGTTTGTATACACACTACGGAATAGTTTCTGAGAATACCGCTTTCCAATTCCAAAAGTTTTGATCCTAGATTCGGTGAAATAATGGCTACGGTTAACCGGATATTATCCGGTTATAGCTCTCGATTAGTCGGTTGTGAAAATGAGCCAACCGTTTCAGCCCTATTATATTCCATTTCAGCCGCCCAAAACACGTATATAAGCCATTATATCTCTCGAATGACAGTGCTCTCCGAGATCTGTCACACGAGATATGATGAGTTACAAATGCAAGACGTCCGATACTATGACGGGCTTTCAATGGACAGGAAAATGTACCTAAACTGAAGGTTGCAAACATATATCTCCTTGTATTTAAAAACAATTTGTTACATAGAACTCGTTATCAAAATGGCAATCACCTATATGGAAAGTGATCGAAGAGATATTTTAGGGTACAAATACAAAAAGAGTCGTAAAATATATTGCAATGAAATAGAGATGGCGTGCATAACTCTTTTAACACACAAACAATGATTTCATTTTCGATAAATATTTGAAAGCGTAATTATAATTGCCAGGCACGGATTGTTAAATATTAGCAACATATCGTGAAGTTACACAAAACAATTTCAACAGGTGCTAAATTGTTGTCTGATGTTGTGCAATTTGGATTATAAAACTGGACGAACTTTTTATAATCATGTGACAGGTCAAAACTCTTAAATAACAATTTCATCAACAGATCACAGAAAGATAAATTATTCAAGATCATCGATTTGAAAAGAATACGATATTCTAGCGGGACCATGTTACAGTTACCGCGAGAATCTCGCGTACTGTAATTTGGGTTATCCAGGTTTTATTACCCTGTTACGCATAGTACTATGGTTTTGTACGAGTGAGTGTGTTTTATTGCGGACAATTAAGGGTAATTTGTTTGCTTGCAAGTCTCGCAATCATTATGTGTTTATGACACAAGCACTATATTTCAAGCCGATCACCAAATGTTACCATTGAAACGTTTACGTTGCGTACCATGTATGGATGAGTTCTTCTTGTTGCAGAGAGACTCGAACGAGTTTATTGCATTGTACTGGTATCCCTCTTGCAGTCAGCGATAATCTAAAGATCCCGTACAAGTCAAACAACATGATCGTCAGGGTGTCACTAAGGGCGGGAGGATTTGTGTGTGTGTGTGGGGGGGGGGGGGGGATAATTGTTCCATTCGGTAGTTTTGTCACTCATGTTTTCTTCGAATCGAATTTCGAATTGAATCGGTCTGTTATTCGAATTCCAATCGAATCTCGATTCAAATCAGGGGCGTCTTGAAGATGTCCGACTGGAGGAAGGGAGATGTTGTCATACCCAGAATTTGTATGATAGCCACTGCGCATGTCCGAGTTTCGGCGAAAAGTCTATCCAATTTTTTAACACTGAAGTCTATGGAGATTTTTTAAAAAACAATTATTTCTGAAAAACCTTCTTCAAAACTATTTGCACCCCGCATCTGATAAAAAAATCAACATTTCCTCTTCAATTTGCTGTAATTAATTGAATTGTAGGATAATTATTTTTTGCTTCCATTTTTATTTTAAATCGGAGGTAGATTTTGTGTTTAACCCCTATAAAATTAAGCAAAATTCACTACCCCTGTGGTCTTTAAAACGATTTTGCGACCTTATGAAAATAAACATTTTCTGCCATCCCGCATCAGACTAGAAACTAGTAATGTCAAATGTGTCAAATATCCAAGTTTTATTTGAATGTCATCACATCTTTTTGCTTCCAAATAACTTTGAAAAACATACATTTTACATTTTCCCAATAAAACCGCCCCTCTCTCTCTTGCTGTTGTCGAGATAATTGGTTTGTTGCATTGGAGAGAATACCCGTTCTGTCTTTCTGTGTGTTTTGTATTGGCAGTTTGGATCAATTAATCGACACATTGTGATACATGTAAGTTACCACACTAATGTATCTCTGTTGATAGGGTGTTTAACAGCTTGGAAAGCCGAGCTCGTTCCAATGAGGGTCATAAGCTATGTTTTTGGAGCGTCTTCTATTCAGGTTAGTTAAAGGGTAACACCCATAAATATATCACCGTGAAGGATTTATTTTCATGAAGGTACAATCTGCTTTTTCACACATTATCGAAAAATAATATTTTCACACGATATTTCGGATATGCATGGACAAAAACTGTTTCGCTGTTCAGAATTAACCTCCAAATATTTTATCTCTTCATTGTCGTTTTTCTTTTGTATAAACCCTATTGCTGAGTGTTATTAAGCCATGTGCTGTATTTGTTTTAATAAACTTCAAACAGTAACAGTGAGTGTTATTGTTATCTGGTCCATTCTGTCGCTTATTGTTCGCCAACTGATCAGCTGTGAATTAGCACCTCGGATAATGAGTTATTGAACTTAGCCTACCATACACTTTTCTGGACATGTAACCTGACTTGTTCCGACAGTGATGGCTCAAGAAAAGACTGATAAAAGGCATGCCATGGTGTTGTAGTTGGAATATTAACCAGTAAGAATTGTGGTTCAAAAACAGAAACGGATGTGAGAATCATCGGTTCTAGGTACTTCACGGGACAAGCCGCTAGCAACAGCTCATAGTTTATATTGCCTGGAAACTTGAAATTTTCTTCAACAGTGGTAATGTCTATATAATGAGGCTGGAATTAGAATGACCGGTGGCATGGATACAGATGTTGTTTCTGTTTAGGTAGCGAAAACTTCACTCAGTCTTTATTTTCAATATTATTTATGTACAGTTTCCACCAGAACTATACGCATTGTAAGACGACGAAGATGACTGATGCCAAGCTATATTCCAGTGAAAAGATACGAATGAAACGAATCAGGCAGCCGATTCGAATCGAACCGAATAGCAACTTATGATTAGAAATCGAAACGAATTTCGAATCTTCGCAAGGCCGTAAGACTTGGATATCAATCCGATCTACCTTGTAATCCTGCATTTTCTAACGAGACTAGGTTTGATACTAGAACTAACACACAATCGGTCAAACAAATTGGAGGTCGGTAGTTGAGAGTACCCGTGCGGTACGTGTTAATTAAATAAGGCGTTACGGTACGTGTTAATTAAGTAAGGCGTTACGGTACGTGTTAATTAAGTAAGGCGTTACGGTACGTGTTAATTAAGTAAGGCGTTACCGTACGTGCTAATTAAGTAAGACGTTACGGCACGTGTTAATTAATTAAGGCGATACGGCACGTGTTACTTAAGTAAGGCGTTATGGTACGTGTTAATTAAGTAAGGCGTTACGGTACGTGTTAATTAAGTAAGGCGTTATGGTACGTGTTAATTAAGTAAGGCGTTACGGTACGTGTTAAGGCGTTACGGTACGTGTTAATTAAGTAAGGCGTTATGGTACGTGTTAATTGAGTAAGGCGTTACGGTACGTGTTAATTAAGTAATACGGCACGTGTTAATTAAGTAAGGCGTTAAGGTACGTGTTAATTAAGTAAGGCGTTACGGTACGTGTTAAGTAAGGCGTTACGGTACTTGTTATTTAAGTAAGGCGTTACGGTACGTGTTAATTAAGTAAGGCGTTACGTTACGTGTTAATTAAGTAAGGCGTTACGGCACGTGTTAAATAAATAAGGCGTTATGGTACGTGGTAATTAAGTAAGGCGTTAGGGTACGTGTTAATTAAGTAAGGCGTTACGGTACGTGTTAATTAAGTAAGGCGTTAAGGTACGTGTTAATTAAGTAAGGCGTTATGGTACGTGTTAATTAAGTAAGGCCTTACGGTACGTGTTAATTAAGTAAGGCGTTATGGTACGTGTTAATTAAGTAAGGCGTTACGGTACGTGTTAATTAAGTAAGGCGTTAAGGTACGTGTTAATTAAGTAAGGCGTTACGGTACGTGTTAATTAAATAAGGCGTTACGGTACGTGTTAATTAAGTAAGGCGTTACGGTAGTGTTAATTAAGTAAGGCGTTACGTCACGGCCACTACATGTATATTTTATATATTCAAAATAAATTTAAAAGAAGTCTTCAGTTTTAGCTATAAACTCAAAAGTCTAATATTCCAACTACATCAAGACAACCAACGAAGTGGTTCCACATGACGTAACTGGGTCACGTGACGTAAGGTCACATCCGGGGTTCCCCCGATCATGGTCGAGTCATCACTAGCATGCTACTTCTGTAACTCTCCGGCGAATCCCAGCTATCTCTTCGTAGCAAATCAGTCCACCCAAATCACAAAAGTTCACTATTGTAGGTGGCGAGAGGCTCAGACAAATGACACATTTCTCGCATAGCTACAGCCTTGAAAACCCTCCGCCGTCTCTCTGAGATTTTCAGCACTCAAATATCCCACAAACATAACATCACCTTCATATACATGGGTCACAGGGTGCAGAATATTTTCTTGTCATCAATATTCGATGCTCACTGACACACATTTAAATTGATGAATGTTTATGGGTTGTCTACATACCATGTAGTGAACGAACTGTAGAAGATATTAGCTTTGCACTTTGTCACATTTGAACGTATGCTAAGATGTGCGAGCGATTTCCTTCCAAGGTTACTTTACAAGATGTGGAAAAAAGGGTACACAACAACACAAGGTTGTATTGGATTTTGAAACACTACCTTGCAGTAGAATTTGTGAAATACCCTTCATCTCACTTTCATGGAGACAGTAATTGGATCGAATGTCTCTTTACTGTTTTCTTTCTCAATCGGATCGCGATAAGATTGCGATAAGGTTATAAAACATTGACATCAATGAACATTTCAGAATTAAACTATTACAATAGCAAGACAGAATCATAAAAAAACGAACAAAAATAGTTTCCCAAGATGCAATGTTTAAGCGGTTCTTTTTCCACAGGTGAGATTCTGTTGTGGACAGAAAAGCCGACAGAGTATTTCGACCGGATCGCGACGAGTCGCGATCCGGTCAAAATCCCTCTGTCCGCTTTTAAAACCTTTGTTCTGTAGCAAATACTGAAATGAATAACAAAAACACTTCTCCGGCCTCACTTACAGTACGTGGGGAGTGTATTATCACTAAATCACCCGCAGAGTGGAGGGTTCCACCCAAGGTATAATTGCAGATTTGTTGCAAAGCATAACAAGCACAAGCAAAGTTCCAGCCAATGGACCTCCGGGTGAAACCCGGAGGTCCATTGGCTGAAACATTGCTTGTGTTTTTTGTCCGTATGTACAGAATTTGAAAGTGATACTTTGGGTGATACCTCCACTCCGCTGGTGATTTAGTTGCAATCCACTCTCCACGTACTGTAGATGCAAAGGATTTCTTTCGAATGACAGAAATTCGGAAATTACAATATTTTTCATCCGCTCTTGTCCTTGTCAATAATCTTAACGACGATTTTATTATCTCACTCGAAGGGAGAGAATTGTATACAAAATTCGTTGAAGAAAATACGAGGATAGAAAGAAAGCTTCTCTCTTGCTTTATGTTATGAGTTTGGGTTTTGACTATTTCACACGCTCTAGTCTTCGACATTAAATTATTATCTCTGAGGGATGTGTGAGGGGTATATCTCATGCACATAATCCGTGATCCAACACTATGGCGTACTATCGAATGATCGTGACCATGAGACTGTAAAAACCTGTAAGTTCGACAGTTTTCTGAGATATGTCTGTTTTATGGCGCATTATTAAGCTCTCGTGTCACCAGTCTAATTTTGCAAGAAAGTTGCCGCTGTTATGGTCTGAAACCAGTCTAGCTCTCAAACAGGACATCGTTTATGTTTAGTTTCACTCGTCTGGAATATTTCATTTGGTTTCCGACTTTCCGTCTAACTGTGATATATTCTGCATGATTGAACCTGAAACATTTCATAAAGATTCATTTTCTGTGAATCAAAGCTGGACATTACAATCAGAAATGAAGACTCTACACAGTCTTAATTTTATGATTCCTCCGGAAGTTCCACAAATTATGTCAATTTCCAGTGTAATTGAATACTTATTAATTGGAATACCTATAACGACGCGAGAAAGAATACATGTATATCTTTTAAGTGAAGGTACATCATATTGCATCAACGATCGACTACGTGCAAATTTCCATAAAAAGTGGGGAAAAAACAACCCTTACAGAATTAGACTGGTGGCCTGAGAGCTTGGCGTATTATGTGCATTCATCATCTGCAACACATACGTACATAGGTATAGGGGAATCATTGTTGTTTCGGAACAGAGTCACTATAGGGGAGGGGAGGGGGTTCTTCCGGAGGATCACTTACACCACGTTGATCTTTGCAGTATGTCAAGTGAGCCTGGAGGAAATATCCTCATTAGACCTTCCCTTACGCTCCCGCGTCTTCATCCGAATTCTAGACCCCAGGTCTTCAATAGATTTCTGAGTATTTGGTAGCCATCCTTTGCTTTTTGGTCGTCTATAGCTTCTTGACTCTTTGATCCTATATGGCCTCTAACTCAAACTTTATTTGTTGTTCTGTGGCCTCTACCTCATTCACGCGATCCAAGACATAACCTTTCTTATAGCGTGAAACTCCTCCGTGTAATCGAAATACTGACACAGAAAGTGACCTCATTCGCATTTATGATTGGTTTCATTTTGGAATTGGAAGTGCATTAAAATGACATCACATAAATCGTCGCCTGAATGCTAGAATGTCCTATGTCCCCTATGGGACATAGGACATTCTAGAACTCAGGCGACGAAATGTTGAGTACGATTTATGACGACGATAAAAAACATGGCAAGAAAAAACTTCGAACTTATCGCACTTGTAAGCAGGATCACAAACTACAGCCGTACCTTGCTTATTCTAAATCACATGAGGCAAGAAATGTGTTTACAAGACTGGGAATAATCAGTCGCAATTTGTGTATTGACACGGGAAGACATCTTCAACCTCCTATCCCCGTAGAAAAGAGGCTTGGTCGTGTATCTAGTGTCTGTGCCGACGAAGTGGTGCATTATCAAACTCTCGTGTCACCAGTCTAATATAAACATTAGTAAATCCCACATTAATCAACTCCATCAGTGACATGGTCTTGTTATTCTTCAGGGAGAGAGAAGTATTAAATGTCAACAACACGGGATAGATAAAACAAGCCTCCACACTCTCTGGACATTTTCGTCTGAATCGATTGATTTTTTGGTTTTTATCTGTTGCCATTTTAGTGGAATTGTTTTGTTTATCTTTTGAGCACCATTACACATATTATCAAATTTGTATTTCGTCATATAAGCAACCTGCCTCGCTGTAAGTGTTATATTGCTTCACGAAATAGTCTATCTATCTATGATGGCGTCACTGAGGTAAAGTGTATTGTAATAATAGCGGGTGAGAGGGCGTGGTTTCTTTCCTACGACACTATCTCTGTCGACACTACTGTTATCCTCTCATGCCCGTATATGCCCAAGTACTGCCTTTAATGAATACACGTCTCATACTACGCCCACGTAGCAAGAAAAAGTTATGAAAGCCATAAGCTCTTATGGGCAAGATCCTTCACTAGTGATTCTTTTTACGCCACTTTGTCTGATGTTTTTAACCCTTTGAACACCCAATGTTGTTTTTGTGGTCCAGGATTGCACTACGACCCGCATTCATAGACTAAATAGTTGCTGAGTGACTTTGTGCATAGACCAATCAAGATTTATTTTCAACGTGCAGCCCCAAGGCTGCACGTTGAAAATATTTATTGATCTTCCCTATATAACGAATATTGACTCTAGCAGTTGGGGGTTCTGAACTGGCATGGGCTATACCATCAGCGTTTAGGGGTTAAATACCTCTTTCTGCTCATGTGTTCTTCGTGCTGTGTGCATATTGGGCGCCAGTGATAAGTTCATTTGGATATCCAAGGAGTGTCAAGTAAACTGTAGGTTGTTGGAAAGATCGTACATATCACTCGCTCGCTCACTCACTCACTCACTTGCTCGCTCGCTCCTCACCAACTAACTCACTCACATATATTCAAACTTATCGGTAATTTTTCCCCGAGGGAACTCCAGGAAGTGAAGCAGTGCTTGTTTACTGTGGTAAACGCGCTTAGTTTTACTGGTAAAATGGGACCCATTCACCGATGATTGGGATAGAAGTCCTCTAAACTGGGCAACATTGGGTGTAAACGATTGACTAAACTTTATCTCCATTTTGCGGTCACAATTAGTCATTGTGCACAAATATGTAAACTTTAACAACAACAACAATAAATAAATAAATAAATAAATAAATAAATAAATAAATAAATAAATAAATAAATAAATGAAAATCGATCTTTTTTGTCAGTGTTGACCTGACCTGTTATTGAATTAGGCATAATTAACTGTATTTAAAAGTTAGGCCAACAAATTCTGTAGTTCCTAGGGGCATTCGATTTTTCGATGATAAAGCAACTTAGTGTAAGACTGCGTAGTGACACGTAACGAGTACAGTACTTGTTCACCTGACGACTGTCAAGTGCATTTCATTTTTTGACGTTTATTTCATGAAGTTGTAGAAATTTATGAAACCTCTTAAAACTTTCAGCATTCTTTTATTTACAATTCTACGTCTATGGAATGCCTCGGTTTCTATTTACTGCATCGTCGATGTAAAAGATTTGGAATTCTTAATATATTTTTTATCATTTTATGTCATACTTTTTTCTAAAATTTAAGACACGCGACCTTCAAAGGAATGCAATATTTGATAACGTACCTGTCACAACTTAGAACACTCCATTCAATTTCTGTGCTATATCTTTGCGAAATACCATGCATACTGGGAATTTATAGACACGTGCCTCAAGCCATCGCGAGAGAAGTAGGTCAACATAGGAATTGGAACAAGTTTCAGCAAAGTTGAGACAGAGCTGCTGTATTTTCTATGATAATCTGGCTTTTTCAAACTATTCAGAGAAAGCATGGTTTTCGGCTAGTATATTACATGAGCATGCATGTGTTGTGTCAGGAAAGATCGACCGCTTGTTACAAACCTTTCATAGGTTCGATGAAAATCACAGTAGATATCTGTTGAAAAATTAGAGTTTGATTGGAAATGATCAAGGGCGGATTAGGTCAAGAAAAATGACTGGGAAATGCACCAAAATGGCCCAGACCCGGAGAAAGTTATAATTTTTCGAACTTAATGAACGCGGCTTCCTTGCACCTGGGCGACATTTCGATACACTGGCAGATCCATTTCCCTTTTTGGTTATTTTCACGAAATTACACGCTCCAACAGGAGTCGGTGCTGGGCTGCATCAATTTTGGGGCCCCCAGGGGGGAACCCAATAGGGGACCAGCAGGGAATTTTCGCGGTGTACCATACGGCCAGCCTTTGGAAATGATACATGGAATAGAATAGAATAGAACTAATACATTAAATACATTAATAACAATGACAACTAGATTATTCTGAAATCGCAAAGCGAATTTCTGGACGTCATTCCATCACCCAGTGAGCCAAACAACAAGGAGAAGGTGTCTCCTAGCTTTTAACGTACTCAGTTGCCCGATAACGGCCCTATGTCGCTCCGTGCCGCTTGAAAGCAGTACTAGTCTCATCCTATAGAATTAAAGTACCGTCCGTGGATAATAAACTGTGGCAAAACTTCTTGGAGCAGCAACTTCAAATTTTGAATGTTTTTTTTAGTACTCTGCCTAACATGGTAATATCATTATGAACTCCATAAAACATTTTGTTGAGCCTTCCAAAAATCATAGCGTTTTAAAGAATATGTACTGAGTCAGAAACGAAAGTATAATAAACTTTGCGGAGCAATTTTTTTTAGTATTATCGACTTTAATCCCAAACAAATTTTTGGAAATTCATATTTCGAGTCTAGCTGTATGAATTTGCATAATGTCATGTTCTTACTGTTGCCAGCGTCACGCCAGGACGTCGCAATTCAGACATGGGGTGAAATGAAAAATACACACATTCAGTCAATAACGTGTATGTCCACCGTTTGCCTCTTGGATGGCAAGACATCGACGGCTCATGGACCTAATAAGTCTCTGGATGTCACTCTGTGGTACTGTGTTCCACTCCTGCCTTACAACATTACGTAAATCGCCTAAAGTCTGAAGATCATGAAGTCGTACCCGACGGTCCAATTGATCCCAAAGATGCTCGATTGGCGACAAATATGGCGAAAGTGGGGGCCAGGGAAGAAGTTCGATGCTCTGCTCAAGAAAGTCACGACAGATACGCGCCACGTGACATCGGGCATTGTCTTGCTGGTATTATTGTAATCAAAACGAACAACGGGACAATAACAGCGTTAAGAATTTCGACCCTATATCGCTGTCCATTCAGATTACCATTGATGAAGATCAACAGCGTTCAATGGTGCAAGGAAATTCCTGCCCAAACCATTACACTACCCCCGCCGAAATGGTCGCATTCCCGCACGCAGACATCAAAAAACAGCTCTTCTCGCCGGCGAAACACTCTTTCCCTACCATCAGCGCGCCGTAGACAAAATCGTGATTCATCACTAAAAAGAACTGTGCCCCAACGCTGCTGAGTCCAGCGAACACACTGATGTATCCATTCCATTCTGACGGTACGATGGCCTTGGGTAAGGATTGGTCCGTGGTATGGACGCCTACTTCGGATGCCGTGTTCAGGGAGTCTGTTGCGGACAGTTTGTGCATTGATTCTATTGTTAGTTCTACCAGGAATAATTGCTGCTGTCCTCGTCGCCGGACGGAGGTGATCCCGCAAGTGAGACATCCTGATGAGTCGGTCTTGTGCACGTGTCATAACTCTTGGTCGACCTGAACGCGGTCGGTCGGCAGTAGATCCAGTTTCTATACCTTCCAATGAGAGGGCAAATAGTGGCCACAGTGACTCCGAACTCAGCAGCGAGCGAGCTCATTTGGAGGTATCCCAGCCTCATGCATACCAATGGCACTCAACATCTGATTTTCGCTTACCCATGGCATTTTTTAAAATGTCGGAAGACAAAAACTAGCGTGTTTTCTCAATAACCCAGGCTCTCTAGCACAACATAACAGAAAGAAAATCTTCGGTCACCCATTCAATTTGACATTCTCGGGTAGCACGTGCTATTTTGAAATCCGTAGCAAAATCATATACGGTTGGGTGGACAACAACAACATGCCATTAAACTCTTTGCACGACTTCTTGTCCACAAACATGCAACATTAGAACTAATATATTCATCCTTTATGCTATTTTTCACATTTCTTTCTATTATACTTTCTTTTTTTTTATTCAGTACTAGCGGGTGAAAACCCGGCGTTGCACGGGAGAAGATGGTTATATCAATATACCCTCAGATATGATCGATAGAAGGTCAAGGTCACCAATTTCAAGGTTAAGGTCACCCCGCAACCCGATAAAGTAAAAGTGATTGATGGGTCAATATACCCGCACATATGAAATTTTAGCCCGATCGGCCCAACCGTTTTCGAAATAAAAGATTAAGGTCACCAATTTCAAGGTCAAGGTCACCCCGCACGGGCACCCCGATAAAGTCAAAATGATCGATGGGTCAATATACCCGCACATGTGAAATTTTAGATCGATCGCCCAGCCGTTTTCGAAATAAAAGGTCAAGGTCATCAATTTCAAGGTCAAGGTCACCCCGCACGAGCACGACACCCGTCCCATGTTACTCGCAGGGACGAATTACCCCCGTGTACAAAATTGGAGATCGATCGGTCGAGAAACGGAACAGTTCACCCAGAACAAAGATAGATAGAGGGACAGAGAGATAGAGAGAGATACAGAAACAGACATTCGCATTTACAGTTAAAACTAGAAGTCCTGTCATGAAATGCGCACAAATAGCACGTTGATATGTGCGTTAATGTACGCGTTATGGTCTAAGTAAAGCTATCAAATTCTGTACATATGGCCTGTGCACAAGCAATGTTTCAGCCAATGGACCTCCGGATAACCCGGAGGTCCATTGGCAGAAACATATCATGTGTTTGCTATGAGTAACCAAGAGAACCTGCCGTGCTTTGGATGCCATTCGATATGGCAATTGCGCGCAATTCCAACGCGCAATTAAGCCTAGATAAGCGCACTGTTTGTGACAGGACTTCTAGTTTTAACTGTATATATTAGATATAAACTCTAAAGTGACGATAGGGGAGATAAATCGAAGAACGAAAACACAGCTGTATCCTAATGTTTGAGCTCTGCATTATTCTAAAATTTCATAGAAATCCGATGCATTTCATTTGGTGAGGTCTACAATATATTAAAATTCAATATAATCCTAACAGATTTTGACCTTATGATCCCGAAGATGTCACCTCCGAGTACGGTCATAAAGGTTGAAAATTTCTTTGATATGGCTACACCATATTTAGATATGTTTTTATTGGAGATTACATTTCCAAAATTTACGAAAGATATGCTTAAGAATGAGCAGGAAATTAAATTCTTCAAAAAGGTTAAAATCCGGCTCCTTCCAGTCGAGAGGCTAAATGTCAAAAATTAAAATCCGATGGAAGAACTTCAGATAACTGGAAGTCGAAATGCGAAGTTTCAAAGCTGTATCTTAAACATTTCGTCGCCTGTGTGCTAGAATGTTCTATGTCTCCTATGGGCATAGAACATTCTAGCACTCAGCCGACGATTCATGGAGCGGCACATGCCAATAATTTGAAGTGACGAAAAAACTTCACAATGACAATAAATAAAAAAGACCCGATAAAACCCCAGCTATCTCCTAATGTTTTTAGCGCTACCATATATTAAAATTAAAATAATTTTAATTTGTGACCGTATACCCCCCCCCCCCTCCCCCCTCCCCTAAATGTCACCTCCGAGTTCGGTCATTCCAAACAAGGCTACACATTTTTAGATGTTTTTATTGAAGATTATATTTCTAAAATTCCAGTGAGATAGGCTTAAAAATGAGCGTGAAATTAAATTTTTACGAAAAAAAAACACTTCAAATTCGGCTCCTTGAAATCGAGGGACTAAATTTAAAATATTAAAAACGGATGTATTGAGTTGAGATAACCGAAAATCAAGGTGCTAAGTTCAAACCTCCATCTTTCCTAACGACGGAGTTCGGTGCATCGTAAAATCAGCGGTTTTACACAGAAAATGCTGAAATTTAAAGTGACGAAAAACGTCAAAAGGAAACAGTGGTATCTCGATAAACCAAACAAAATATCTATCTCCTATTCTTGTACTCTACAACATATTAAAATTTCAGGAAATCAGATGAACTTGCATTCTTCGGAATTGTGGCCACCCCACACATCATCTATGATGTCAACGAAGGTTTGAAAATTCCCCAGAACGGCGACACATTACTGGAACATTGTTTTTGATGAAGATGAGATATCCTAAATTTGAAATAGGGGAGGGGGGGGAGGCCTTGATACAGAAGTTGATATTAAAAGATGTATGAAAATATGTACAATCCACATCTCTCTCATTGTAGATAGAATGTCGAGAAACGAATGTTTGTCTAGGCGAGTATTTTTTGCTTTCTTATCAGTGCATCAAATTTAGTGAGGGTAGGTTAAAGGAAAGTGCCTCAAAGTTTGGTCTGACGAAAAAGAAAAAAAAGGCTAACGAGCGCTATAAGTCATTTATCTTCGTTGAATGACTTAATAATAACAAGATGATTATCTATAATTAATAATTAACAAATCACTGGAATATTAGATTATACAATACTCGTTAAATTCTTCGAGTCGTTACTAGTTCAGTTTTATGCATATTATAAGTTACATGGCGTGTAGCTGGCTGATATATTTCCATACAAGGCGAAGCTGAACCTGATATGAACACACAGAGCCTTGTATGGAAATGTATCAGCCAGCTACATGCCATGTTACATATTTATTACGTCGACCACATCAAGTAGCTCACCTGATATTATAAGTTACATGGCGTGTAGCTGGTTGGCACATTTCCATACAAGGCGATGAGTGTTCATATCAGGTGAGGCGAAGCCGAACCTGATATGAACACTCAGAGCCTTGTATGGAAATGTATCAGCCAGCTACACGCCATGTAACATATTTATTATGTCGAAAGTCCATGTAAATCAAGCGATTAATAATTTTCTCCATAAACAAACAACGGCCCGGAATTTATTTTTCAGGAACCACTATTGATAGCACCGCGCAGAATCATGAACAGTAACAGGCACCGGTACGTGTAACCATGGTAATTGTAAACAAATCATCACTTTGCGAAGGGCGATTGCCGTACTTGTTTACAAATGAAACGAATCGCTGCTTGCCACTGGGATCAGTGCTGCTTGCCAACTCGGCATAATCTGGAGGCCCCTTGCGTACATTTACTGTTGTTACCACCTAAAAAGGACTAATAAAGCAGTTTTGAACATTAAAAATCACTTTTTTACTGTAGAGCAAACAATAACAATAACGCAACTTGAACCTACAAATATTATCTTCTGCCCATCTTTTTACATATTTAATGTTTTAAATCACAAAATACGGTATCTTGAAAATATTTTCGGAACCTAAATTCTCTTATTTTGTTTTAATTCAGATTTTGAAAATTCGAAGTGAGGGGAATTGCATCAAAATAGTAATGGCGGCTACTCACCTGATATTAATTAATATCAGGTGAGTAACCCGATACGGTGGAATCTTTAGAAGGTATTCCAGCATTTTGATTGGACAAACTAACTTTGAGACATAATAATATAAGTTACATGGCGTGTAGCTGGTTGGCACATTTCCATACAAGGCGATGAGAGTTCATATCAGGTGAGGCGAGGTCTAACCTGATATGGACTCTCAGAGCCTTGTATGGCATGTAGCTGGCTGGTACATTTCCATACAAGGCGATGAGAGTTCATATCAGGTGAGGCAAACCGAACCTGATATGAACTCTCAGAGCCTTGTATGGAAATGTATCAGCCAGCTACACGCCATGTAACATATTCATTACGTCGACAGTCCATATAAATCAAGGGATTAAAAAGAATTCACGAGAAACAAAGAACGACCGGACATTCATTTTTCAGAAAGCGCTATTGACAGCACAGCGCAGAATCACAACAGAAACTGGCACCGGTATGTATCTATGGTAGCAGTAAACAATCGTCGCTGTTTGAAGTGAGATATTTGTTTACAAAATAAAACGTATCGCTACAAGCCTATCTGAAATACCCTTTCATACATTTACTGTCATTACCACCTGAAAAGGGCGAACAAAGCACTTTTAAACGTTCAAAAAATCACTTCCAATCTGTTGAGTAAACTGTAAAGAAAATGTCCACTTCAGCATAAAAATCGATAAGGTCGTAAAAACAACAAAGAACTTTTGGGACAACAAATAATATTTTCTGTCCATTTTTTAAATATTTAACATTTTAAATCAATGAATACGGTGCCTTGAAAATAATTTTGGTATTTCTCTTATTTTGTTTTAAACTGTCTTATTTTGTTTTAATTCAAATTTTGAAAATTCAAAGCTAGTGAAAATGCATCAAAAATTGACAAAATAGTAATGGTGGCTGCTTACCCGATATCAAATATTACTAAGCCTCAAAGTTAGTTTGTCCAATCAGAACGCTGGAATACCATCAAAGGGTTCCGCCGCATTAGGTAACTCACCTGATATTATTTGATATCAGGTGAGTAGCAGCCATTACTATTTTGATAAAATTGATGCATTTCCACTCGCTTCCAATTTTTAAAATTTGAATTAGAACAAAATAAGAGAATTTAAGACGCAAAAATATTTTCAAGGTATCGTATTTATTGATTTAAAGTATTAAATATTTAAAAAATGGACAGAAAGTCTCTAAAGATGTTTGTTGTTTTGACGACTCCATACCTATTAGAGTTTATCGATTTTGTATGCTGAAGCGAACACTTTATTTACAGTTTACTCAACAGATTAAACGCGATTCTTGAAAATTTAAAAGTGCTTTGTTAACTCTTTCTATGTGGTAATGAAAGTAAATGTTTGAGAGGTTATTTCAGATATGCTTTTATCATAGGACTCGTCCGTTTTGTTCACTTTAACACATTTGATATTTTGTTTTCATATTAATCAGTGATAAATAAAACCTTCCGTCAATTTCATTGGTCAATTTCAAAACTAGACAATTTGACTGGCAGAACAAAATACAACTGGGCCATATTTTCATAAGTTGCATAATTTGAGTTTGGGGCTTTCATTGGTCAATTTCAAAACTGGACAATTTAATTGGCTAAACAAAATACAACTGTGTCACATTTGCATAATTTCGGGAGGGAGAATTTACGTTACCTGTCCTATTTAGGGTGGGTTATATTGTATTAATCTTTTACCTACAAGAAAAACGCCATTCATTTTTTTTTATATTTTCACTTTTTGCTTCCAAAACATAGGTTATGAACCCTCATTGGAACGAGCACAACGAGCTCGTTCCAATGAGGGGTCATAACCTATGTTTTGGACGCAAAAAATGAAAATTTGTAGTTATACGAGGATGTTTTTTTCAAGTGCCGTCTGCAACTCAAGTTAGGTGATGGGTTAAAAAGTCGTACTAAGTGGCTAATTTGTGTGTGTGTGTGTCATATGATAAATAGAATATGAAATGAGTGTTTTTCTCATATAATATTTATGAAACTCGTCCGAGTTTTCCGTTTCGGCTCGCCAGAGGCTCGCCAAAACGGAAAATTCTTAGACTCGTTTCATAAATATTATATGAGAAAAACACTCATTCCATATCCTCTATGTATCGGTACATTCTATTTTGTAAACGAATTTCGCACTTCGAACAGCGAAGATTGTTTATGTCACCATGGATATATACTGGTGCCAATTACTGCTGATGATTTTTCGTGGTGCTGTCAATAATTTTTTCTAAAGAATAAACGTCCGGTCATTCTTTGTTTCTTGTGAAAATGTATTAATCTCTTGAGTTAATGGACTTTCATCGTAATAAATATGTTAATGGCGTGTAGCTGACTGATACATTTCCATACAAGGCTGCGACTCTGAGTGCTCATATCAGGTTCGGCTTCGCCTCACCTGATATGAACTCTCATCACCTTGTATGGAAATGTATCAGTCAGCTACACGCCATGTAACTTATATTATTATGCCAGTAATTGTTATTGACCAATCAGCTTCAATATCTAGTGACCGTATATGAAACTGTTTAGCATCGAGGTGACCGTATATAGAACTTATATACGGTCAGTTCCCACATTTTGTTTTTGACATCCAACGCTCGCTTCGATATTTTTTCTAATTTCGCATGTTCGACGAACAACAAATAATTCCGCGTGTGTGTCTAACGTACAACTATAATACGTTTCTTCCAGTCTTTGAGAAATTTTAATAAACAAATGTAAATAAATACAATAAATAAACCACTAAAACGACATGTACGGAAGCCAACTGGCACTGTCTGAGACGAACTCAAGCGAGAATCCTTACCCGAATAATCTGCCCTTTTCAGTTCATGCAAGTATTCTGAAACTCGTGTGGCTAACCAAAGAAATGACATGCGTAAACTTGGAAATATGCCTGTGTTTGCGAACTACCGAGTCGGAAACATTAATATCACCATTAACAACAAATAATGAATGAAACTGTTCCCACTTGCCTTTTTGAAAGAATTGTTAATCCATTTGCTCCAGTTGTTTTAATTTTCCAGTACCGGTACTCCGTTGTTTCAGCGACTGCTACTTGCGTGACCTTCACATGACGTAAAACAGTGAAACTCCCTGATAGTGATAACAGAACATTTGCGCTAGGAATCTGGGTACACTTATGGTTGTGTCTCTTTCAAAGGACTGGCATAATAAATACGTTATGAGGCTTTCAGTGGGCGAATATGGTGTGATATAAGGCTCAGCAAGATCAATATTGCTCTCACTTCGCCTTATATCACACCATATCCACCCACTGAAAGCCCCATAACTTTAATATCAGGTGAGTTATCTGATGTGGTGGAACCCTTAGATGGTATTCCATAATAATTGGACAAACTAACTTTAAGGCATAATAATTACTTATAAAAAGTAGGTTACACTTCATGAAACACCTTGTGCTGAAAGAACAGGCTGATAGTGTTATAATAATGTGACAGGTGTCGGGTGTATTTCTGTTCGCGATAAATTGGAATTTTGTCAGAGTATTCATTTTTTGAGTTCCAACAGTTTGTTACCTGAATCTGGGAGAGTGGCCTAATCGCTTCCAGTTTTCAAATCAAAGCTAAAATCTTATCTATTTATACCGATGTGGATTATTCTAATGTTTCAAGTACCTAAATACTGTATATATTTTAGGGCTGCACCGTATATAGATAAAAAGATAAATACCGGTATTCAAACCAATATCGATTGAATACCGGTGTATTTACAAAAATATCGGTTTATCGTCATTATTTATTTACCCACAATTTAATTTTCAAGATGTCTTGAGTTTTTTAACTGTAGACCCGAATGAATAATATTATCCCTTTATCAAAGGAATCGGCTGCTTGTGCCCGCGTAATATACAAATTCAGCAGTTGAAAAAATAAATTTAAAAAATTTCAACAAAACTATATCATGTGACCCCTCATTGGAACGAGCTCGTTGAGCTCGTTCCAATGAGGGGTTACATGATATAGTTTTGTTGAAATCTTTGGGGAAAATCTGATAAACTAATTTTGAAAATAATAAATTTTGATATCGTCTGCATTTGGGTAAAGGTTTTTTGAACCGCATCATCAAGGCAGGCTAATTCGTTCCGACTGTGATGCCTCGAGTCTCGATTGTGGTACTTGTGTTCATATATCTGAACAGTTTTCAATATACCGGTATACCGCGGTATTTTTTTGAATACCGATACCGGTATTCAGTTTTGAATATCGTGCAGCCCCAATATATTTACATCCAATAACGCTTTTTCATGTTGTTGCCTGGATGTGACTCGAGTATTATCCGAGCAACGACAGCGCGAGCTCATTATCTCCGCGTTTTAGAACTGCCGTCGTCATTGCCATTTCTGCAGCGTAACAGCTTTTACGTCATCAAACGTCATCGACACCAGGAGTTACCAAGTGCATTAACTTGACGCCAATTTGAGGAAGGGACTGACAGGTAAACTGAATAGCGGCATTTTTCTTTGACCCCCCAGCAGTCCAGTTGTTCAGTGATCTATCGTGAGAGCAGATCTAGAAAAACATTGTTTAGACAATTACAGCTATCTTTGTAGGTGGCAGCCGTAGAAAACTTTCAATGTCTTTGCGTTAACTCTCTGCCTAAAACAACTGTCTATATCTTTTTTCTGGTTTGTACAATGTGCGTCTGCTGGCAAATGTCGTTCCCACCAAACTTTCTATTCTATTTCTTTAGAATCCCCGACATATCTTTCCCTATGTTTGCTTGTGTATCATAGCTCGATGCATCTCTCTCTCTCTCTCTCTCTCTCTCTCTTTCTCTTTCTCTCTCTTTCTCTCTCTCTCTCTCTCTCCACAATGCAATGGAGTCCGTGAGCAATTATATTCAACCCTCCTCTTTTATCTGTGTCTAATGGGACACCATATCTGATTAACCTGACATTTCGCCGATACAGGCCCGAAGCTTTCATAATATAACTATGCTTTCCCACCTCCTACCTGCCGTGACGCGTTATCCTGGATGTTATATCTTCTTACGTACCACAACGTCACGACATGTAAACGTCAGCGTCAATTTCCTCAACGCTTCAACGCCTTTAGGTAAATGTGAATAGAAAGAATTTTACGAAAATCGTCTTGGTTACAATCATTGTATTCATAGGGTATGATGCATTGTTGGGTCACGCGCATTCTAAGTGAGATATGCCGAGGCCCTCAAAAATTATTTTATTATTTAAATATTTAATAGGCTCACTTTTATTTGTTTGAGGTCCAATCTTTATAAAACCAATATCGCCAGTTCTCTTTTTTGCTAGTATATATAAGGAATGATCGTTTGTTTCTGTCTATTTCTTGAGTTATGAACCCCCGCCCCCCCCCCCCCCCACACAAAAAAAACAAAAAAAAACCAAAGGCCAAACTGTGTAAATGAGCCCATTTACACTATGTTTGGCCTTTGTTTTGGGTTGTTGTTTTGTTTTGTTTTGTTTTTTTTTTTTTGGGGGGGGGGAGGGGGTCATAACTCAAGAAATATACAGAAACAAACGATCTTTCCTTATAATTAAACTTGAGTGGTAATAAATTTAAACACTCTCTACTTTGTGGAATTAAAATAAAAACCAGGTCGCATCATGCTTCCTAGTGATAGTAGAATAAAAAGGCATATTTTTCTGAAATTCATTTTGAAATAACGATACATTTCACTGAAACATGTCCTTGTGTCATTAAAAATGTTATTGACCAATGAACTGCGTAAGTTAAAAGGAACGTCAGTGGCCACGCCCACACAAAACTACAATCTCCTTTTCCACTTGACGGGAGGGTGCTGTCATTTAAAGCAACACTGAATTAATTTTAATTCTGATTTTGACCATTTCCTGAGAAATTGAAAAAACAGTTTTTAAATGTGGAGTTCGATATAAACCCAGATGACATGAAGTTGGGTGAACTTTGTCTCAGAAAGAGTTCATTCAGGGTATTCGGAAATTGAAAAGTTTTGTTGGCGTGAGTTTCATTTGGGGATTATTATGACCGGCCATTGTTTACATTTGATTTGGGTAAAACGATGAACACAGACGATCATCTATTGCATATAAACAAATTGAACATGGAATAAAAATGCATGATTAGGATTTCTTTGTTTATTCAATTTTATTTTGAAAGTCATTTTAATTTGATGAGATAAGTATTAATTACTTTCAATGTTGAAACAACATGAGCGCGCAGGGTTTCCTTTCCATTCACACTGTGCAACGTAATTTTTAAGACAGACATTGGGGCGTGGTTTAGGGAGGGCCTAAATGCGGGTTTTTTTCTGTTCCTTGTGTTAGGAAAAGAAAAAAAGAAATACGTTAGCCAATCATTTTGCCTGAAACTGCATGAGTAGAAAAAAAAGTTTAATTATATGAACTTAGATCCTTAATATTGTTTTTTTTTTCGTCATAAAAGAAATAAGAGCGAAAGATTGGTAAATCTGTTAATGAAGCTGGTATAAACAAACAAACAAAAAAACCCAGCCATCTTGATGCATGTTGGAATGTAAGATTTTATCAATAGGTATGGTACACTGCAAAAAATATAGGTTCTCTTTAGAACCAAAACTGGTTCTAATCTTGTCCCTGAGATGGAACCAGTTCTGTTTACACAGTATTTATTTCAAATCATATATATTTATAAAGATTAACATTAAATATTAACAGAATTAAACATAAATTGAGGGGGTTTCAGCCGTAAGTTTAGAGCTTATGCGAGGTTGTCTCAAATCATTATTAAGCAAAGTAGATATGAACAGTTGGCATATCGAACCAGTTTTGGTTCTACACAGAACCAAAACTGGTTCGATATGCCAACTGTTCATATCTCCTTTGTTTCAAAATGTTTGGCGACTGTGTTGAATAAGCTCCAAGTTTAGTGCTGAATCTACTTCAGTTCATGTAATATTCTGTTAAAATTGAATGCTAATCTTGGTAAATTATTTGATTTGAAATAAATACTGTTTAAACAGAGCTGGTTCCATCTCAGGGACAAGATTAGAACCAGTTTTGATTCTAAAGAGAACCTATATTTTTTGCAGTGTAGGGAGTACCTATCAATGATGTCCAGAGTGTGTGTTGATCCAGATACCCTGCGAAACACACCTCTGGAACACAGCAATGCCCAGGTCTCTATTGAGATATCCCAGTGATTGTTTTCAGACAACACTCCTCTTGACTAGATATGATACAGTCATTAAAAGAGGTGGCAGCTATAATTCATCATGTTTTTTTCTGATGAGCTAAAAATATTAAAATATTTAGTAACATTTCTCCTTCGACGAAACTGAAAATCTGGATCATTTAAACGACATTTATGTATACACCAAAACTCTGCTGCTTTTCAAATCAAGTTTATATAGACCACATGCATTCGTTGGGTAGTATCTGAATTTATTAGACCACATTCCTTGGGTCATATCTGAGTTTATATAGGCCGCATTCCTTGGGTCATATCTGAGTTTATATAGGCCACATTCCTTGGGTCATATCTGAGTTTGTATATATATTTTTTGCAGTGTAGGGAGTACCTATCAATGATGTCCAGAGTGTGTGTTGATCCAGATACCCTGCGAAACACACCTCTGGAACACAGCAATGCCCAGGTCTCTTTTGAGATACCCCAGTGATTGTTTTCATACAACACTCCTCTTGACTAGATATGATACAGTCATTAAAAGAGGTGGCAGCTATAATTCATCATGTTTTTTCTGATGAGCTAAAAATATTAAAATATTTGGTAACATTTCTTCTTCGACGAAACTGAAAATCTGGATCATTTAAACGACATTTATGTATACTCCAAAACTCTGCTGCTTTGCAAATCAAGTTTATATAGACCACTTGCATTCGTTGGGTAGTACCCGAGTTTATTTAGACCACATTCCTTGGGTCATATCTGAATTTATATAGGCCACATTCCTTGGGTCATATCTGAGTTTATATAGGCCACATTCCTTGGGTCATATCTGAGTTTGTATATATATTTTTTGCAGTGTAGGGAGTACCTATCAATGATGTCCAGAGTGTGTGTTGATCCAGATACCCTGCGAAACACACCTCTGGAACACAGCAATGCCCAGGTCTCTATTGAGATATCCCAGTGATTGTTTTCATACAACACTCCTCTTGACTAGATATGATACAGTCATTAAAAGAGGTGGCAGCTATAATTCATCATGTTTTTTCTGATGAGCTAAAAATATTAAAATATTTGGTAACACTTCTTCTTCGACGAAACTGAAAATCTGGATCATTTAAACGACATTTATGTATACTCCAAAACTCTGCTGCTTTGCAAATCAAGTTTATATAGACCACTTGCATTCGTTGGGTAGTACCCGAGTTTATTTAGACCACATTCCTTGGGTCATATCTGAATTTATATAGGCCACATTCCTTAGGTCATATCTGAGTTTATTTAGTCCACATTCCTTGGGTCATATCTGAGTTTATATAGGTCACATTCCTTGGGCCATATCTGAGTTTATATAGGCCACATTCCTTGGGTCATACCTGAGTTTATATAGGCCACATTCCTTGGGTCATATCTGAGTTTATATAGGCCACATTCTTTGGCTCATATCTGAGTTTATATAGGCCACATTCCTTGGGTCATATCTGAGTTTATTTAGACCACATTACTGATGTTATATTTGAGTGTTTCTGGTATTGCGTCGTTTTCTCCATAATGGTACTTCATTGAAAACATTACTAACTGAAATGGCCCCATTATATTTCGTGGACAAAAACTGTTCGCTACATCAGCATGCTGGATTTGTTTACATGATCTTCATTAACCCTTTACGCAACGCAGACGATATCAAAATTTATTATTTTAAATATTATTTTTTGAATTTTTTCAAAAAATTTCAACAAAACCATACCATGTGACCCCTCGTTGGAACGAGCTCGACGAGCTCGTTCCAACGAGGGGTCACATGATATGGTTTTGTTGAAATTTTTTGAAAAATAACATTTTTTCAACTGCTGAATTTGCATATTACGCGGGCGGATGCGGCCGATTCGTTGGGTAAAGGGTTAATATATTTTCATAACTTTCACCCTTTATTTCTTTGTGGCACAATATATCAAATTTTCAGCCTTCAGCTCACATATACCAGAAAAAGACAGAGCGCTTGATATTGGTTTTATCGAGGTTAGACCCCACAACAGTCAAAATAAGTGCCTCAAAAATATTCTTTAAAGTGAATTTAAATAAAATATTTAAATTGTTAAAAACAAACCTTAGCACCCAGTGTATGTTATTTATAGTATAGAATTCAGTATATTCAATACATCACAAACTAGAATTAATACCCGATTACCCCAGTGTACTGGTTCGTAATTGTCTTCGCATTGTTTCTTTTTCATTCCCCTTTTTCATGTCGTCTTCATGCAAAATTCGGTTCGTTTTTCCAGTATATACTTTTAGTAAACACTAAACTTGTAGTTGTCCTTCACGAAAATACAATTAGATCCTATCAGTGACCAAACCGGTCCTCAGCTAGATGAGGTAGCCAGTCTTCGTATTCAAATTGTCACGCTGGTATTTGTGTGGATACAATTCATACACGCTGTGTTTTGGGGGTGAGATGGGGAAATCTCACTCATGGGAGGTATTTGCACAAGGAATGTGTCTGATCTAAATATCGTGCCCATCGGGTAAGATTTTCCCATCCCACACCATTCGATGATAATAACAGTGCCTGTGTTTGAGGGAATGATTTAAAAAAGAATCTAAAAAACACATTTTTTGCTATTAACTCCTTGCATGCTTATTGGGATATTCCTGCTCGGGACACAAAATCTCTTGCCACTGAAATAAGTATACTTTGGGCACTTTTAACCCAGCCCCCCCCCCCCACCCCACCCCCCCCCCACCCCCCGCATAAATGGAATTGACGTTTTGACCAATGCTTTCTTGAGTCAAAGTAAGATGAATTTTTCATCAAATCTAGTCATGGCTGCTCTACAGCAGCCATGACTAGATTTGATGAAAAGTAATTTGAAAAAAGGGGTTAAAAGTTAAATTTCACCCAATGCATATTCTTGTACATGTGCGTTCATTTATACGGGCATTATGCGTATAATATTTTGTGTGCATTTTTGTGTGTGATTTAACACTAGAATCTTTTGGTTTGTTTTTTGTTCTGGGTTGCTCGGTGTCGGATATCAGAGCATGGGGGAGTGTATGTCCATTATGCTTTTTACTAAGTACACAACATGTTTGTTGAAAATAAACTAAATGTTCCATAGCCTCGCAGCATGGATAAGTTCTAAATAAAACACCCTGTGTATTAAAATGACTGAATTATGATAATTTCGGGATAGGTATATATTTTAATTTATATTTGGAAAGGGCATGGCTTTTGTGTGTCCTTGTTCTTAAAGTACGGTTATGTTAATCTGTTAATGATAAGAACGGTTCACTGAGTGTAGTGCAGAACAATAGTAAACATCTTAATGTAATATTTACAAGATGATATCTGTACACTTTGTGTGTGGATACCTAAATTATTTTACAAGGATAAAAGATAAAAAGCCCTCGCAATACGCTATAACACGTGGAAATATGCTAACTGTCGTCCTCATAATTAAAATAGTTTTGATATACACTCAAAAATTATAGTTTGTTTTTTATATATATTATATATTGAATAGGCAATAAGGGGTTACCCCTTTTTGTAAGCGCATTGAGCATCTTTTGTCACAACCCAATATGATTACAATGCAGGCCTGCCCCCGAACCAGGGAAGTTCGGGTCTTCTTTTTGGTGGTCCCCGAAAGGGGTCGTTGTTGTTTTCAAAGAGTCCAACCAAACAGAGACAGCCTGAGGCAGATTATACTTGCCAATGATGGCTATCACTCAATATCATCTCCGAAGTGGCAGACTATACTTGCCTGAAAATCCAGATCGACTGCACCCTCGGGGAAGGGGAAGTACCTTTGTGAGAGGACCCAACCTCTCACGCTGGTCCTCACCCGAGAGTTCAACCGACATCAGTCAAAGAGACCATCACGCCACATCCGGTGACACCAGCCGAGTACCTGAACCTGTTCCTCCTTCAACACGCCTAGACATGTGGAAATTAATCATTTACAGTCACTGATGGTCGAAGGGGGCTTGTTCCCTATACCGTCCCTGCGCGCCTTCGGCGCGTGAAACCATTCCATTTGAATAAGGGGTATAAAGTCCCCTTCCCCTACCGGGACATGGAATTTAGAAACTGTCATGGGACGAGTATCTTTAGAGCAAACCCTTCGTTAGCAAGGGTATTTAAAAAAGAAATAGCAATTTTTTAGAGCGAAGGGAAAACATTTTCAGTGCAAATTCTTTGGACGTAAGGGATTTTTACTGGGCAAAGTTTCACTCTCCATCCCACCATAAAATGCTTTCCATGTACATTTTGCAATATTGCTTTTCCTCACACATTTGAAAGAAAGAAAAAATGATCGGCATGCATTGTGAGGTGAAGGCTTTTCAGATATTGTTTACGTGCACGTACAATTGTGTCATAGTTATTTTTACTCTTTACCATAACGTAACGGCTAAACCGGCCAGCGCTGTTCTCAAAAAGCGTCAATTAATTTTCATTATTATTTCATTTTTTGTCTCAAAACATAGGTTATGGCCCCTCTTTGAAACGAGCTTTTTCCAATGAGGGGTCATAACCTATGTTTTTGAGACAAAAAATGAAAAAAAATAGTTATTCAAGAATTTTGTTGGCAAGTGTCGTCTACTTTTCATGTTAGGTTAAACTTATTAACTCTACAAGAATTGGCGTGGAAATTATACGACATATATTATTCTTCTCGTGGCATCGACCTTCTCGAAAACAACGAAGATATCTTTAGCCTGCACAGTATATCTCTCTCAACAGAGGAGACAGCCATTTTACACGTACGTTTCAATCGGATAGGACGGTACACTGTGACAGAATCAACCCCCCCCCCCCCCCCACACACACACACACACACACCTGATGACCGTGGATAGATACACAGAACTCTGATGTGAGAGACTGGCATACTAATCACTCGGCCACCACTCTCTCTTTCGTTGTTGATTTTATGACTTGTATCAATCAAAAATTGTTGAAAGAGCTGATTATTTGTTTTTCGCGTGATGATGAGCATAACGAAAAACTTTTGTCAAGCTTGATACGGGTTACTATCAACTGATAGAGTTTCGACACGAGCGATTTTCGTTTGACCAATGAGGTCCGTTTGGTCAAACGTTGATGATTTTGTTAGGATGTTATTTGTCATTCTTGCCAGAGATACGGACTGATAAAGTTCCAACACAAACAAAAAAAAAAACAATCTACGTGTAGGTGGTTTACGCATTGGCAAATTGACGCAGGTGTCCAGCCATTATAGGGTGTTTTTTCCTGTCCGGCGTTATCACTGCTACTGGGGGCGTATTATATATATATACAGTTTGTCAAGCCTGCTTACCGATAAGAAAGTGATTTTTGTCTGCAAATAAAATCAGTCGTCTCCAGCCGTCTCTCTGGCTGTACTCAACAGATATATGTGTATATTGTTTTTAGAGTATAAGAAAGACTAAATATTTTATCGCTTTCACTATTGAAATGCCTATTTGCTCAATTGAAAACAACACCAAGCCATGCCAGTAATGCTGGCGATGCCACAACGTAAAAAATACGCCCCATTTATCTTCAGTGAAGCTAAATCATACTTTCACTATTGAAGATATGATTTTTATCTAACTGATATTCATGTTTTGATATTGTATGATAAAGTATACAATAAAACCCCCTGTAGGAACCCCGGAAAGTGAAACAGTAGTAGTAAACAAGCTCTGTTTTACTGGTAAAATGGCACCCAGTCACCAATGCTTGGGCTCGAAGTCCTCTACAATGAGCAACATGGGTATAAACGATTGACTCAGCTTGGCTTTGTCTCCATGTTGTGGTCATGATTAGCCATTGTGCAGAAATTTGTGACCTTAAACACCAATAAATAAATACAATAAAACATGCCACTGAAGCGTTGCTGATACAGCTACCCCATGCTTACCTTCGTCAACCCCTGAACAAGTTTGTTTTCGAACGCCGGTGCGAGAAAATTCATTCATACGTCCTTTTTATTTTGCAATTTCGACACAGTATTTTGGTTCTGAGTTTTTACTTACTGTAGAACAAAGACAATACTCACCCGCACTTAATCTAATGTCTGATATGGAATATATAATCACTAAATTGAATTTTGACGCAACGATTCGTTGCGTCAAAATTATTTTCAGTGATTCCATATTTCTGTCAGCACATTGGTCTCATTGCAGTTAATATCTGTGTCTGTTTTACAGCGAGGCTCACACTATAGAGACGTCACACATAAATTTAACTCTTTAAACCCGAAAGACAGCTTTTCCCATCCAGAATCGTAATCCGACCCGAATTCATAAAGTACACAGTTACGCAGTGTATTTGTTAGGTAGACCAATCAACATTTTCAACGTGCAGCCCAAAGGCTGCACGTTGAAAATATTTATTGGTGTTCCCCCAATTAACGAATATGGACTCTACCAGTTGATGTCTCTAAACTGGTATGGGATATACCATCAGTGTTCAAAGGATTAAAAATTGGATGAATATTTAGTCTTTGTTACTTTATGGAAACGTTCTGAACGCTCGTGTCGCAGTTTATGTGTAAAACTGCCTTTAATTCGTTGTAGACTGCTTAATGGTTCAATGGAGCGCGGTGGCTCAGTTGGTAGAGGTGCAGGCTGCAAGCCGATAGGTCCTCGGTTCGAATCCGTGTTGTGTCCTTGGGCAAGACACTTCACCCCCATTGCCCACGTGGGGGCACGGTGACGTTGTGTACTAAGGCGTACTGCATGTCGATGGTGCACCTGTCTTCAACCAATGCTAACCCTGCTCATGTGGAGTTGGTATGTTGGGGAGCTAACAGTTGCTCGCCGTTTCTCGGTGGTTCTCTCCGGGTACTCCGGCTTCCTCCACCCGTAAAACTGTCACGGTCATGGTTAGCCATTGTGCAGAAATATGTGACCTTAAACACCAATAAATAAATAATAATAATGGTTCAATCTATCGCTCCGCATCAATACCTGTGGGATACGGTGGCTAAGGGTTAGAGCATTGGACTTCAAATCGAAATGTCGACGGCTTGATCCGGACTAGTGGTAGGTTCGTTGTGTTCTTGGGCAATACACTTAATCCCATTGCCTATGTTGGGGAACCGAGGCTCTGTTCACTGAGGCGTGTTGCTAACTCTATGCCGAGTTAGTATGTTGGAGAGTCTGACAGTTGCTCTCCACTACTGAGTTGTTCTCTCGGGGTACTCCGACCTCCCTCACCCTTAAAACTGTCTGACACGATGTGACCCTTGCTGTTGAGTGGCGCTTAACTGGTTGAGTGCTAGAAGCCACTATCAGGGCTTTCAGAAAAATGCGGGAACCGGAGCAAAAGCCAACATTTTCACTACTCATGTTTCATATTCAGTCAAACCCAAGTAATATTTTGTAAAAATAAATTTGTTTTATTACAAATTATTGTAGAGTGCCTATGGGCGTGGTGCCTGGAGGCGTGGTGCCTATGGGCACTCTCCAATAATTTGTAATAAAACAAATTGTGAATAACAAATTCAGACCACCAAAAATAATCTAACCCTCAACCAGTTAATGGTGTTATATATCGCTCGGAATCAGTAACTATGAGTTGCACTATTCTGGTCGGTATAGAGTAGAGTTAGGGATGAATAGGGATCACTACGGACAGGACCCGGATCATCATGAATCACCCCGGACCATCCCGAATCATCCTGGACTCCACCGTGTTGGCAACGGGGTTGTCCTGGACGGTCCGTAACTTGAACGGGATTATCCGGCGTGATCCTCCATGTCATTTATTGTCCCGGACTACCTCGTTTCGATACGGTTCACGCCGGCTCATCCCGTTCAAGTTACGGATCGTCCAGGACGACCCCGTTGCCAACATGGCGGAGTCCAGGATGATTCAGGATGGTCAAGGACCATCCCTGATTAAATCTTCGTCCCGGATCGTCCCGGAGGTTTTTGACAGTCAAAAATATCCGGGACGACATGCCGGATACCCAAGGACCACCCCGGATGGCCAAGGACGACCCGGACTATCCAGAACCACTACGGCGTCGTCAAGGATCAGGCCCCAGATCATCCCGGACTGGTCCGGGGTGATCCGGGGCCTATATGGGACTGTACCTTTAACAATTTGCTTAACGAATTGGCGGTATCCGGCTGCCTTATTTAGAAATTGAGCAGTTGAAAAAAATATTTTCCAAATACATTCATCAAAAAGATATTATGTGACCCCCTCATTGAAACGCGCCCGTCAAGCTCGTTCCATTGAGAGGTCACATGATATCGTTTTGTTGATTTTTTTTTAAAAAGTTGAAAAAATAATATTTAAAATAATAAATTTTGACATCGTCTGTGTTGAGTAAAGGGTTAATGAGCGATCTACATCTTTATTACTAAAAATATATTACTGTTACAAGTGGACTGTCCAGTCAACTGACTGAGACACGGCGATCAAAATCTGATAACAACAAAAACAAATTCCTGACTTGAGGTCAAACAAATATTTGACAATATAAATTTACAGCTGTGATAAACTGAAGAATAAACCATCGAAAATCAGTGTTTACATGGACTTCAATTCGGTAGACTTAAGGTCATTCTCCCAATAATTACCGTGGTATATATCGTATCATAGAATGTTTGAATAGGGAGGAATTCGTGAAAGTTTTGATGCCGAAAGCATTATGAATAGAATAGGGATATTTTATTGATCCGCAATGATTTGATCAAAGTAGTTTATACCCAACGACCATTAAGATTGTAAATACAGATGTTATTAAACTGACCAATGGTAGGTGTTTTGACCCTTTATCCAACACAGTTCTAACGAAAGTGTACCAAGGTATATTCTTCAGTTTTCACCATGGTATTACAAAATGTTAATGTTACTATATTGCGCCCCAAAAAACACTAAGTCAAGTTTAAGTAATCGTTTATAATTACTCAACCTGGGTCCAATCATTACGAACGACAGAATGTACTTGCCCGAAGACCTTCGTCGAGTGCCTCAAACGAGCTGAGCGAACCGGAGGCAGAAAAATACTTGTCCATGGGGGCTACAGTCGAGGGAGCACAACATTACCACGACTGCCGATTATACTTACTCGAAGACCAGTAAAAGACACCCTCCCAGAATTCCATCTGGAACTATCGGAGCTAGAGACAGAGCTAGAGACAGACTATACTTCTCAATGAGGGCAGTCAGTTAGTTCACTCAGCACTTACTTGCCTGAAGACTAACAACAAACTCGGGGCGCGGTGGCTCAGTTGGTAGAGGTGCAGGCTGCAAGCCGAGAGGTCCTCGGTTCGAATCCCACCTGTGACAACCGCGTTGTGTCCTTGGGCAAGACACTTCACCCCGATTGCCTACATGGGGGCTCGATGACGCTGTGTACTGAGGCTTACTGCACGTCGATGGTGCGCATGTCTTCAACCAATCTAACCCTGCCTGTGCTGCGGTGCAGAGTTCAGAGTTACGATGTTGGAGAGCTGACAGCTGCTCGTCGTTGCTCGGTGGTTCTCTCCGGGTACTCCGGCTTCCTCCACCCGTAAAACTGTCACGGTCACGATTAGCCATTGTGCATAAGTATGTGACCTTAAACACCAATAAATAAATAAATAAATAACAACAAACTCCGACGGATTGTCCGGCTGTGCTGTGGACTTGGTCTTGGCTGCCTCACGGCCCCATTGTTACCTTCTCCTTTTCGGCTTCTGATTGTTGCATGCGATGAACTGTAATATTGTACTATTATTGTGGTCATAATGGGTTATCAAACAACACACAATCCCTGTAGTACAGCATGTTGTATGTAACGGGGGTAGTTTGGGTACATGCTATACTACTGGCGCGCTAAATTCATTCGAGTGCTGCTGTTTATTATTATGTTGTGGATTTGAGATGACTCAAATCTCAGGAGATGATTACCGTGTCATATTACGGGATTACCGGGTCATATTATTCCAGTAAAGCAGAATTTGTCTACCTTAGTAAACAATCACTGCTCTACTTCGCGGTGTTCTCACGGGTGATATTATTTTTTGGTATCGTCCATATTAGACATATAGAATGCATTAGCAATATAATACTTGTTTTGTTGTTAGATGACTATAGGGATGCGTTGAATGGGATCGTGGCGGAGCACTTAGATTTTCAAGGGACTTAACCCTTTACCCAACGTAACAGCAAAAACCGGCCAGCGTTATTATCAAAATAGCCAATTAATTTTCATTATTTTTTTCATTTTTTTGTCTCGAAAACATAGGTTATGACCACTCATTGGGACGAGCTCGTCGAGCTCGTTCCAATGAGGGGTCATAACCTATGTTTTCGAGACAAAAAATGAAAAAAATTAGTTGTTCAAGAATGTTTTTTTGCAAGTGTCGTCTGCGTTTCATGTTAGGAAAATGGCTAAAAATAATAAGGTGGAATAGAAAAACTGGATGAAATTTAATTTAAACTTATCCAATGGTCAATTAAATTCTACTATTCTATGGGATAGTCTCATTCTTTTATATTTCAATTTCATTCACTTGAAGTTCACTACAAACTTTTCCAGACTTTTCCGAAAATGGCATGCCATACCTTCTCTTCAAATGTAAATCTTTGGGTTTATCTTCTAGTCTATACCACATACACGATTTAAATTATACTGACACCAGGGAGACGACATACATAAGCTATAAGCTTTCTGTCGAATCCCTTCTTTCCTCAGCAATATGACAATTGTTATATTTGTTATATTCTATACAGTTGTATCTTAATTTATTATTTTTTTTCCATTGTGGCATCTGTTGTATGTGTTGTATACGTTTTACACTAATTTCAAATAAATATTATTTAAACAGAATTCAAATGTTGTTAAACTTCGTAATCTGGCCCATGACACGTAATACATTTTCTAAATCTACTAAAATACAGAAAACACCACCTGACGATGAATAAAAAACAAACTTATGTGGGGGAATAATTCAAAGTCCAATGAAAGGCTTCGTTCTGGACAATTACATGAAAAATACCGAAACTAACCATTCCATTTTCAGCCACCCCACAGCTCTCACCTATCTACCTCTGGAGCATATCACCCTCTGTTTCTAAAATGCGAGAGTAGTACATGTGGTAAACGTAGAACGTTGGGGATCTCATGGGGAATCCCATATATGACGTCATAGACATGTGACCTAGTTGCGTCATGTTGTATTGTCATGGTAACCGGAGTGAGCGGCCATATTGTGACGTCATCCCCATAGTGGTATGTGGTGTTCGTGCGCATGCGCAGCGCGTGTTGTTAGGGTGGTACGTGTTTTGTCATCGATTTTGTTTACTGGAAGCCGCCATCTTGGTTTGTATGGTAGCACGTGGTTGCTATGTGAAAGGGGTATGTTCGGAGAGTACGTTCGATTGAATAAGAGTAATTTCCCGATTCGTAGAATTACTCAAATAAACCCGACAATCCCTCCAAAAATCACCAAAAACGACTTTATTTACTACTGATTCTTCAAGAATCCTACTTATAATAGTAGCACGTAGTGCTATACTACCGAGGAACCCCCTGGGAGTAAGTTCGATTGAACCAGAGTATATCTAACTACACAAACAACCCGTCAATTGTTTTACTTGGTTCGGATTCCCCACTAAATTCTCTGTTTCTACCTATGTATCTACACGCTCTGTTATGACCTCTTTGTTCTGTTTATTCTGACTTCCCTAAACGTGTTTATCTTCTATTGTACGCATTACATGTATCACATAGGCACAAGCTGGGTGTGCCGATATGTGTTTATGTAAAAATGCACAATGTGACACATTGTGCACTAACACATATGCACACGCTGGATGTGCCGATATGTGCTTATGTGAAAGTGCACAATGTGACACATTGTGCACTAACACATAGGCACACGCTGGATGTGCCGATATGTGCTTATGTGAAAATAGCACATAGGCACATACGTGTATTTGAGGATACCTATGACTGGGATCCTATAGGGCCCCTAGCTCCTATACAGGTAGGCTCTCCAACAGCTTCCATCTTGTCTCCAACTATCTGTCCTATGATTTGGCTTTATTGTAGTCATCCAATACTGTATAGTCTTCTAATGCCCTTGCAGTCTTGTGTCATTACTACCTTGTTCCATAAGTCGTCCGACAACCTGTTTATGTCATGTGCACACATTACAGGTAGCACATAGACACATGCTTGATGGGCCGATATGTGCTTATGTGACAATTCACAGTATGACACATTGTGAACTAGCACATAGGCACATACGGGTATTTGAGGATACCTATGAGAAGGCAATATATTATTTGAGGATACCTTTCGACGATACCTTTGACAGGATACTTATCTGAGGATGCTATTACCTGTTTGGCCCAGCCTTCTTGGCCACCACAAGACATACCTATCCCAAATTCCTCTTATAAGCTATCGAGCAATTACTGAAAAGTCATTGCTCGAGCTACTCCAATCCCATCGCGGAAATGAGCTATAGAGCAATTGCTCGTTCGAGTGACTCGAGCATACGACTCTTGGCCTCATTGCGGTAATTGGGGATACCTATAGCCTGGTATTGTATTTATTTGAGGATACCTTTCGGGGATCCTTTTTATAGGATACTTATCTAAGGATACTATTATCTGTTTGGCTCAGCCTTCTTGGCCACCCTAAGAAATACCTGTCCCAAATTCCCCTTATAAGCTATCGAGCAGTTACTGAAAAGTCATTGCTCGAACGACTCGAAGCCCATCGAGCAAATGAGCTTAAGAGCAATTGATGCGTACTGCTCGTACGAATCGAAGTCCCTCGTGCAAATGAGCTATCGAGCAATTGCCCGCACGAGTGACTCGCACATACGACTTTTAGCCTCATTTCAGAAAGAGGGGTGCCTAAGACTAGTCATTTTCAAAAAAGGATTCCGTAAGTAGGACACCTAGAAACAGGATTGATGATTTTCCCTAATAAGCTAAAGAGCCAAGAGAGTAATTGCTCCATGGGCAACTACTCGAACGACTCGAAGTCCATCGAACAAATGAGCTTTAGACCAATTGCTCGATCGAGTGACTCCGCATACGACTCATCGACTCATTTCAGAAAAAGAGGATTCCATAGCCACAGACGTTTTCCAAAAAAGGGGGACTCGCAGAAAGGGATTCCGTAAGTGAGATTCTTATCCAATTCCATGAAATGGGATTCACCGAATTAATATAAACACACGAGGGTATTTCCTTTCCCTATTGAAAGAATTTAGTTCAAAGCGTGTTAATATAATATACATTCATTAAGCTTATAGTTCAAAAATAAAGTTCAAAAGTTTGTTATGGAGCCTAGTCTTTGTTCAGTCATTGTTATGTTCTATTCACTTTGATCTTGGTTGTGTTGGATCTTCGTTTTGTTCAGTTAACACAGCATTATATTTAGGGGTATGGTTAACAAATAGAGATCAAAACTTTATTGCATTCAAAGGGGTTAACACTGGGTTATATTTTCATTAGGGTTATAGTTCATTCGGTTCAATACTTTACTGAGTTTATAGGACGTTAAAATTAAGTCAAAGTTTGTTATGTTTGTTGTGTTCACTTTGATGTTGGTTGTGTTAAATCTTCAATAACGTCGATGTGTTCTATTCACTTCGCCAACTTCATTGCGGTAACTTCTCTCTACGTCGATGTGTTCAATTCACTTCGCCAACTTCATTGCAGTAACTTCTCTCTACGTCGATGTGTTCAATTCACTTCGCCAACTTCATTGCGGTAAGTTCTCTCTACGTCGATGTGTTCAATTCACTTCGCCAACTTCATTGCGGTAACTTCTCTCTACGTCGATGTGTTCAATTCACTTCGCCAACTTCATTGCAGTAAGTTCTCTCTACGTCGATGTGTTCAATTCACTTCGCCAACTTCATTGCGGTAACTTCTCTCTACGTCGATGTGTTCAATTCACTTCGCCAACTTCATTGCAGTAAGTTCTCTCTACATCGATGTGTTCAATTCACTTCGCCAACTTCATTGCGGTAACTTCTCTCTACGTCGATGTGTTCAATTCACTTCGCCAACTTCATTGCAGTAACTTCTCTCTACGTCGATGTGTTCAATTCACTTCGCCAACTTCATTGCAGTAACTTCTCTCTACGTCGATGTGTTCAATTCACTTCGCCAACTTCATTGCAGTAAGTTCTCTCTACGTCGATGTGTTCAATTCACTTCGCCAACTTCATTGCGGTAACTTCTCTCTATGTCGATGTGTTCAATTCACTTCGCCAACTTCATTGCTGTAACTTCTCTCTACGTCGATGTGTTCAATTCACTTCGCCAACTTCATTGCGGTAACTTCTCTCTATGTCGATGTGTTCAATTCACTTCGCCAACTTCATTGCTGTAACTTCTCTCTGCGTCGATGTGTTCAATTCACTTCACCAACTTCATTGCGGTAACTTCTCTCTACGTCGATGTGTTCAATTCACTTCGCCAACTTCATTGCAGTAAGTTCTCTCTACGTCGATGTGTTCAATTCACTTCGCCAACTTCATTGCGGTAACTTCTCTCTACGTCGATGTGTTCAATTCACTTCGCCAACTTCATTGCAGTAAGTTCTCTCTACGTCGATGTGTTCAATTCACTTCGCCAACTTCATTGCGGTAACTTCTCTTTACGTCGATGTGTTCAATTCACTTTGCCAACTTCATTGCGGTAACGTCTCTCTACGTCGATGTGTTCAATTCACTTCGCCAACTTCATTGCGGTAACTTCTCTCTACGTTGATGCATTCAATTTACTTCACCAACTTCATTGTGGTAGCTTCTCTCTACGTTGATGTGTTCAATTCACTTCACCAACTTTATTGAGGTAAATTCTCTCTACATCGATGTGTTCAATTCACTTCGCCAACTTCATTGCGGTAACTTCTCTCTACATCGATGTGTTCAATTCACTCTACCAGCTTCATTGTGGTAACTTCTCTTTAACCTTTGTGATGTCAGGTCTGTTCAGATCTGTCCAACAAGTTCATCTGTTTCACTTTGTTATGTTCTGTTCACTTCGATCTTGTCTGTGTTGGATCTTTGGTGTCCTCGTTCTACCTGTGATGCTTTGCAGTGGTTGATTGTCAGTTATCATGTTTTATACCATGATAACCTATTCTACTATATATGAAAAGCCTATAACATAAATTTTAGCTTTACACACCGACCGTGGTGAACACGCCAGCAATGGGATTTCAGTAGTTAAAATTTACACCTACAGTGGAACTACATCCAAGTTGACCTTTGGTGACATCGACTTGAATGCGAACTTGTTTAAATTTATCGCACGTCGCCTCGCGAGGGTTGAAAATATTTATTACGTTTTAAAATGAAAAAGGCCCTGCTTCTTTTTCTATTTCATTTCCGTGATGAAATTGACAGCGGAAGTACCGCCCACCGATGCTCTTGTAAACAAAAACAAATTCGCATGGATGAACGTCTGGTGATCAGTAAAATCAAGAAAAAATAATAGCGACTCTTAATAATCTGACGATCATGGTATGAATAAAATATACCCAAAGTACCTTGGTATACCAAATGTTCACCCACTCGTGGTGAAGTGGTGTTAACCATGCGCCAAAGGCTCGCGTTTAACACCACTTCACCACTTGTGGTGAACATTTGGTACACCAAGCTACTATGGGTATATTCTATATTTATCTGTTCATGTTCTTGCAATAGTTGGTGAATTGGGTGTTATACCTCGAGTGTTTATATCAATTCACGGAATCCCATTTCAAGGAATCGGATAAGAATCCCACTTACGGAATCCCTTTGTGTGAGTCCCTTTTTGGAAAATGTATGTGGCTATGGAATCTTTTTTCTGAAATGAGTCGAAGAGACTAGGTGGAGTCACTCGATCGAGCAATTGCTCTGAAGCTCATTCACTCGATGGGCTTTGAGTCGTTCGAGTAGTTGGTCATGGAGCAATTACTCTCTTGGCACTTTAGCTTATTTGGGAAAATCATCAATCCTGTTAGGTATTCTACTTACAGAATCCCCTTTAGAAAATACACTCCGTTTTCTGAAATGAGGTTAAGAGTCGTATGTGCGAGTCACCCGTTCGTGCAATTGCTCGCTAGCTCATTGCTCGGTGGACTTCGAGTCGTTCGAGCAGTACGCAGCAATTGCTCTTAAGCTCATTTGCATTTGAGATAGTATGTCTTGGGGTGGCTTAGAAGGCTGAACCAAACAGGTAATAGTATCCTCAAATAAGTATCCTATAAAACGTATCCTCGAAGGGTATCCTCAAATGATTCAATACCAGGGCATAGGTATCCCCAAATACCTAAATGGGGCTAAGTATCGTATGTGCGAGTCACTCGAACGTGCAATGAGCTTTTTAGCTCATTCGCTCGATGGCATTCGAGTCGTTCCAGCCAGTAATTGCTCGATAGCTTATAAGGGGAGGTTGGGATAGGTATGTCTTGGGGTGGCCTAGAAGGCTGAGCCAAACCGGTAATCGCATCCTCAGATAAGTATCCTGTAAAAGGTATAGTCGAAAGGTATCCTCAAATAATATATTGCCTTGCCGTAGGTATCCTCAAATATCCGTATATGCCTATGTGCTAGTGCACAATGTGCCACATTGAGCATTTTCACATAAGTACATATCGGCACCTCCAGCATGTGTCTTTGTGCTACCTGTAATATGTATACATGACCTAAACAGATCGTCGGAAGACTTATGGGACAAGGTAGTAATGACACAAGACAGCAAATATGTTAGAAGACTATAAAGTATTGGATGACTAGAATAGAGTCAAATCATAGGACAGATAGAAGGAGACAAGATGGAAGCCGTTAGTAAGACTACCTGTATAGGGGCTAGGAGCCATATAGGAGCTACGAACCATATAAGAGTTGTATAGGAACCCGGTAATAATTATATCCTCAAATACCCGTATGTGCCTATGTGCTAGTGCACAATGTGTCACATTGTGCATTTTTACATAAACACATATCGGCACATCCAGCATGCGCATATGTGATACATGTAATGTGTACAATAGAACATAAACACGTTTAGGGAAGTCAGAATAAATAAAACAAAGAAGTCATAACAGAGCTTATAGATACATCGGTGGAAACAGAGGATTTAGTGGGGGAATCCGAACCAAGTAAAACAATTGACGGGTGGCTTGTGGTAATTAGATATACTCTGGTTCAATCGAACTTGCCCCCAGGGGCCCCTCGGTACTATAGCACTACGTGATACTATCATAAGTAGGATTCTTGAAAAATCCGTAGTAAATAAACTTAATAAAGTCGTTTTTGATAATTTGGCAGGATTGTCGGGTTTATTTGAGTAATTCTTCGAATCGAGAAATTACTCTTATTCAATCGAACGTACTCTCCGAACATACCCCTATCACATAGCAACCGCGTGTTACCATAGAAACCAAGATGGCGACCTCCAGTATACAAAATGGACGACGGAAACACGTATCACCCTAACAACACGCAATGCGCATGTGCACTGACACCACGCATCACTATGGGATGACGTACCAATATGGCCGCTCACGCCGTTTACCATGACAACACAACATGATGTCACTTGGTCACGTGTCTATGGCGTCATATATGAGATCCCCCAATGTGGCACGTTTACCACATCTCCTACTACTTGAGGGAAAAACAATTATATGTTCCATCTCATTTTTAGCTAAATGCGTCGGAACAACTCCGTGGAAAAATGACATCTGAATAAAACAGTAGATGTTTTGAAGCCACTGTTTCAACATATCCTATGGTGATTTACCCCCTCCCCGACCTATCAGACCTCAACTGAGTTAACAAAACTTTAAAATTATGTTATCCAGCAAATAGCCTTATACTATCATATGTCTACTGCTGAGAGATACATCTCCAATTTACACGGCATTACTTTCAACACATGCTTTCAGATCCGAATGTTATTCCTGCACAAAAGAATAGAATAGAATTGTAAATACCTTTATAGTTCGATCCACAATTTATGGTTGTTGATACGTAATCGCGTGAAACTGTTTCTAGCGTCAGCTGATGATGCGTTAATGTGATAAAGCTCTACATTTTAATCTATGTTATAGAGACGATCAGTTCTAAGTTTATTTTGTTCGCTTCTTTCATTATTATCATTGCATACTGTTTCTAGCGTCAGCTGATGATGTGTTAATGTGATAAAGCTCTACATTTTAATCTATGTTATAGAGACGATCAGTTCTAAGTTTATTTTGTTCGCTTCTTTCATTATTATCATTGCATACTCTCTAAAATTCGCTGGGTTACAAACTGTTTCTAGCGTCAGCTGATGATGTGTTAATGTGATAAAGCTCTACATTTTAATCTATGTTATAGAGACGATCAGTTCTAAGTTTATTATGTTCGCTTCTTTCATTATTATCACTGTATACTCTCTAAAATCATTTGGGTTACAAATTCACCCAAATCGACTGGGTTGAGTGAAGATGAACCCAATTGTGTTCAAATTCACTCAACCCAGCTGATTTGGACTGATTTTTACCCAACTGATTGTTGAGTGTATATCTTTTTGAAATGACTGAATATGATCTGATTTGAGTTTGGCTTGTAAATAATGATTTTTAGACGTGATTGTTTTTAAAACCCCGACATTTAAGTCATTTAATGACTCTGGGGAGAGTACAATTTCTAGCTTCCAAGTTAAGAGAAACACTTGTTATTTGTGGCATATAGACCCAATGGGTCGGTTGCTTGCTTTTTATTCCCATCAAATTGTTCTCTGTTCCAAAATGTTCCACAAGTCTCAGTCAGTGGGGGCCGGTCCATGGGGCCTGGGTGGTCAATGGCCAGGGACCCCGGGCTCCAGGGGCCCCCCAAGGGCTCAAAGGAATAAGAAATTTGTAGGTTTTTTTGGGGGGCCCCTCTTTAAAAAATTGGGCCCCCGCAGAGAAGTTAATAATTTACAGACTCATGTGCATAAATGAAATTTCTCCACGCGCTGGAATAGACTTTTTCATCAACACGCCGTTCCGTAGTCTCCGCTTACAGTAAACCGAGAGTAATACACGATGACAGCTAGTCCAACAAATCAAGAAGAAGACGAAGGAAGAATCAAAAGTTTTTATACAACTGAATTCTCCTCTCTAGAGTGAAGGATTTGGCGTTTTTCATCCATAATTTTCAAAATTTTCTTCCGCCGGGCTGAACCATGGTCGGCCCGGTGCGTCCTTGGTCCGAGGGCCCCATAATAATTATGGGCAAGGCCCCCAAGGGTCGCCGGCCTCCACTGGTCTCAGTAATAAAGATTCTAATATTACTACTCCACAAAAGCGACATTCAGAATTCTATCTTGACGTTTCGCGGTGTAATTCGCAAAACGCGTGATAAAACATCAAATCTTATTGGGCATGGATCAAGTTCTTCACACCCCCTTCGAGGAGAGGTAGCACCTTTTGTGGGAGGACTTCCTCCCACACTGGTCCTCATTCGAAGGAGGACCAGTGTGGGAGGAGGTCCTTTCAGTCATTCAGAAGGGTATCTTGCCGTTTCGCAGTGTAATTTGCAAAACGTGATAAAGCATCAAATGTTATTGGATATCGACCAAATTCTGCACACACAGAATGAATTGAGAAGTATTTACCGGCATTTAAATGCGTTTACAAAACTTAATATCAGCCTTTTCACGCGGTGAAATATTTTCACTTCTCTTATAGCATTCTGTTGGCCATATCTTACTGTCGTATATAATGATGTCGGCTTGTTTGCCTGTCAAAACGTTTTGACGACATAATATAATAACACTTTGGCCGGCCGCTGATTTGTCGCGTTTGTCAGATGAGAAGGCCTGGGTTACCCCTGTACTCCCAACTGCCTCCCTATTCCCACGCTTCTTCTCTCCTCCGAACACTCGGAGACGAACTGCTTGGTGACATCCCTTGCCCCATTCTTCCCAATCTCTGATTAGCATATTAACCCTCTCCTTTGAGTCTCCCACTAACCACATGTCCTTCATTCTCCCATCCCACTTCCCCATTATATCCCCAGTAAATGTTATTCTTTAGACTGGTATTTTGGGCATTTTAGAAGAAAGTGTTCCAAGGTCTCCACCACTCCCAAATTACACATCTGGTACCCCTTTTCACTATTTTTCCCAATTTTCCCCCTCAGCTCCAGGGATCGCGACCACGGCTTGAACAACAGTGACCCTCCAAAGGTGTCATCAAGGTACTCTTCAAAACCAGGCTTCTCTCTCTATCACGCAGGCCACCCAAAGACCTCTGATTTGACCCCCTCTCGCCAATTAAGGTTACCATCCTCCATGACCCTTTCTCTGACGATTTTTTTATCCTGGGTTGCCCCAACGTCTAGGTCCGAGATCTCCAATGAGTAGTTCTCTACTAGCTCCCCACTTGGACCATCCACCCTGTCTTGATATTTGAGTTGAAAATTCTCAGAAACATTACTTTACACCATCGGCTGTCGGGGAGATTTACCAAATAATTAAGATAACCGAGTTTCAATAAGTATATCCTGTCCTTGATCCTCATCCACACAAACTCACCCCTGATTGCTTCTAGTGCTGCGGCATTACTCGACCCCGTTATCCGCCGGCCTGCATCGTCCTGCAGGATTTCCAAGCTCTTTACAGCCATCTGGTTTAGGGGTACCACTTCCGTACTGTATGTTATACTTGGAAGACCCACCATTTCCCAAATGGTTTTCCCCAGGAAAACCTTGTTGGAACTGTTTCTTCCTATATTTCATTTGGTTAAGGATTCGCCTCCCCTTTAGAATCAATTTATTTGTGTGGTTTCGGTAGATGCCTCTTCCTGTGATGTTTATATTTACCCCCAAATACTCGTAGACACATGTCTCTCCTACACTAAGAAGTTTGCTGCTACCTTCCGGAATACAGAACTCCCCCACTCTCCACCTTCGAGTGGGGTCCACTTTGCGGCCCACGGTGAAAACTTTGCTCTTGCTTTCATAAAGTTCGAGTCTCCACTTGCTCCCATATTTCCCAACAATTCCCAGCATTTTCGTTAGCTCCCTCTTCGCTTTCTGACACTAGCACTTTATCGTATGCAAAAATAGCCCTGAGATCTTCAAGTCCCCAACTGCTACCCCCTCGTCGCTATGCAGGAGTTCATCTCCTAAACCTTTGATGTACAATGCAAAAAAAATTGGCGAAAGGATACATCCTGTTTTAGGCCTATCTCCATATGCACACGTTTTGTTATGTTTCCCAGACTAAGTTCACTCTGTACATCTTTATATAGTGCTTTCTTAATCCCAACAAACTCGCCTCCTAAGCCCAGAGCCTCAAGCTTGCGCCACATACCCTCTCTCCATACTCTATCATATGCCTTTTTAACATCCAAAAAGGCCATAAACATCTTTTTCTTTTTTGCTTTCGCGGATTCTATCATTTGGAATAGCGTGAAAAGATGGTCAGTGACTCTCCTTCCCTTCCTGAAGCCATTCTGGATCTCTCCCAAACAACCCTTCTCCTCAGTCACCTCCTCTAATCTCCCATACAGGACTTTACAGAAAACATTTCCAATGTTGCTACTGACAGAGATTCCTTGATAATTATCCAAAACGTCTTTTCCCCCGTTTTGTGAATAAATGTAGCTTTGCTTTCTCTCCACTCATTTGGGACCTCTTTTTTTCTATCGCTAAATTGAATAGGGCAGTTAGGCTTTCTAAGAGATCCTCTCCCCCTTTTTGATAAACTCGTTAGGAATTTCATCCACCCCTCCCGCTTTTCCATTCCTTCATTTTGAGATCACCTTTCGCACCTTCTCCGTTTTAATTTCGCTGCACACGAAGTTCGATAGATTTTCCTCGACCTGGTTCGGGCACTCCGGTGGGTTCCCCATGCCCCATCGTTTATCGTTTACCTTTTCCCAGTGCTTGACATAGTAACGGGTGTGAGAACATTTTTGGAACGAGCTGTGTAAAGTATTGTCCTCAGTCCTTTGATACTGAGTTCAGATTGTGCATGCTTCAAAATGTCAGTTACCGAAAAAGTTACCTTCAAGTATATATAATGTGAAAGCCAGGAATAAATAGACAGAACGCGGTGTGTGTTTGAATCGGTGGGTGTTTTACATAACGAGTTGGAATGGCGAAGTCATATTTCGCGAGAGCCGTACCGATTCAAATACACATCACGTTCTGTTTTTATTACACAACCCAGGCATTAAAATTCATTTTAAAAAACAAATTTTAATTCCCATGTTTAAACCCAAAGGTGAAGAGTCTGTTTGTTTTGACTGAAGCTGTACTGATCAAACGGATCGATAAAGAATCAAAACAACCTTTTCGGAACCAGTGTTTGTTGAAATTCGTATCGCTGTTTCTCTTCGGCTGGTGTCCATTCACGCCTAACCATTTGATGGCTATTACTGTTAGTAAAATTATAAGTACCAATTTGTGCAGATTTGCAAAACAGCTGGGAGAAACATTTTTAAAAGAAGTTCGAATCATGTCAAGATGTACGAAGATTTACCGAAATAAAGTTAACCAATTTATATATAACGGATCCACGAAAGAGACGGGCACGGGATTGGGTTAATGTTCTGGTTGAAAATGATTGGGTTTTTTTTTTAAAATTATTTTCTCAATTTTGGTTAACTAATTTTTTGTGGACCGACTTTATTTTGCTTTGGACGTTTTCATTTTCACACCATGCGACAGGCTGTCGATAATTGTATAACGAAATTTGGAAACTTTTCGAAGCGTAACTAATGACTCGATGGGAAAGGAACCAGTATGAACGGTGCTGGGTAAGAAGTTCCGGCTTGTACATCACCCATTGAATGCAGAATCATTTATGTCACAGAGGCTATTCCGTTAAATACAGGGGTTTAAAGTTGAATGGATCTGTTATAATAGTTTTTCTCCTAGTTCTAAAAAGTTTGTTCTTTGTCTTATCTGTATTTATCGAAAGATTCTTCTACCTTTTATATGTTTCTAATGTGTATAAACAGTTTCGTACCCCCCTTTGCGTGTCTGATATTAAAACTAAGTCGTCCGCAAATAAGAGGTGGTTCACTTTTCGGTAAGTAAGGTCATTAGAAGCACAGTTTTCATTAATTATCTTACTAACGTCGTCTATTAAATTCTTAAATATTGTGGGCGAAATGATACAGTCCACCCTCATGCCGTGTAGGGGGAGGTCATTCCACAAAAGGTGCTACCTCTCCTCGAAGGAGGTGTTGGAGTGTCCTCAACGCCACAATCCAGCGTTAGTGACACGTTCTCGTTCTTCACTTGGATGGTCCAAGTTAGAGGATGAAACGCGTTCAGTCTGCGCTCGCAGTGCTCTCTTAATGTTGCCCGGTGTTTCCATGATTGCAACAGAGAGCTGGTTTATGTTCACACCCTTGCGTCCAAGGTACGATGGTCATGATACGAATGAAAGTGATCTGACTGATGAAATACTTGAGTGGGGACAAACAATATTCACGGGTGGCGCTAGGGATTTCTCGACAGGGGGCGGCGCTAGGGATTTCTCGACAGGGGGCATGACCTCTCCGACAGGGGGGGGGGGGGCTATAACATTTGACCTCCCAAACGAAGGAAAATAAGTGAAAATTGGTAAATTGGAGAACCAAAATAGAAGCAAATTGAGTATGTTTGTTGGTTATTTAACCCTTTACCTAACCTGAAAAGCAGACGACACTTGCAAAAATAATTCTTGAATAACTATTTTTTTCATTTTTTGTCTCAAAAACATAGGTTATGACCCCTCGTTGGAACGAGCTCGACGAGCTCGTTCCAACGATGGGTGATAACCTATGTTTTTGAGACAAAAAATGAAAAAAATAATGAAAATTAATTGGCGATTTTTGAGAATAGCGCTGGCCGGATTTGAGTGTTACCTTAGGTAAAGGGTTAAAGTAAACATATTATAATAAGGTCGGGAAATATTTCATCTATAAAGCCAGTTTGACGAACGACATTACGGAATTTCGTGAGAATCACTATTCTCTATCAAAGTTCCAGTGCTGCACGGGTTCGACATCCACGGCTTGATTTAATTCGCGATTCGGTTCGATCCGAAACTTAAGATTCGCCAAAACTTAATACAAGTATTTCTAGATGGGAACAAAATTGGAAGGTATGTATGTACTATAAATATACATTATCATGACCAAGTGCATGTCCTGGAATTTGTATCAGATTCGAGGTCGTATTTACAATCGGATCGCAACGAGTCCATCAGTAAAGACGACCGAGAATCTGATACAAATTATAGGACAAGCATATGGCCGTGACAATACAGTTATCTAACAATCCCGTTACATAAAGCCCATTTTCCAGTTTAAATTGGGTTGGAATTGGTAAAAATTTTGCATTTTATATTATAATGCGTGATCACAATGCATATTGCTTTCATGATGTTGCGTAATGCGATAGTGTGGTGTTACGGGAAGTTGAATCTGTCTGATACGGAATTGGAACGGGGGGGGGGGGGGGGGGGTATCGGGGGGGGGGGGGGGCTGATACAAAGTTTCTTCACGAGTTTCTGTGTGCAAATTAAGTTGATTGTTAAATGAATAAGAAAACCAAAACTGCTTTGGATTTGAACATCTATTTCATGAGAAAAAAGGGAAAAGTTCACAGGCATTAATCCCAATTTTTTACTTGTCTGTTTGGCCGACCTTGTGTACTTTTTTTTACACCCGTTTCTGCTCATCACAGCCCGCAGTCAAGAGGAATTTTCCAGTTCTGAAGCTGTGCACTGTTACCATCTTTTCATTTGCATATTTGGTGATGAGGGAGCGCGGTGGCTCAGTAGGTAGAGGTGCAGGCTGCAAGCCGAGAGGTCCTCGGTTCGAAACCCACCTGCGGCAACCGCGTTGTGTCCTTGGGCAAGACACTTTATCTCCATTACCCGCGTGGGGGCACGGTGGCGTTGTGTACTAAGGCGCACAGCACGTCGATGATGCACTTGTCTTCAACCAATGCTAACCCTGCTTGTGTGGAGTTGGTATGTTGGGGAACGGACAGTTGCTCGCCGTTGCTCGGTGGTTCTCTCCGGGTACTCCGGCTTGCTCCACCCGAAAAACTGTTACGGTCATGATTAGCCATTGTGCATAAATATATATGTGACCTTAACCACCAATAAATGAATAAACAAATAATTTGCTGATGAAGAGGCATTCATGACTCATATCGTCATGAAAATTGACTTTCTATAGAGTTAGCTCCCTTGAAATGATTAGACGCACGAGGAAGGTCCAATTCAGAGGCGAGTAATCGTTGAGAAGCACCTGTGTCCATGCCAATTCAATGGCAGCAATTAGAAGAGTCCATATTCATTATTTTGATAAAGAGAAGCCATATTTTGAAGAGTACCTTGATGACACCTTTGAGTGGTCACTGCTGTTTGCGGTCGTTGGAGCTTAGAGGGGAATTTATGAAGGACGACGATGAGGCGTGCCAAATGTGTACTTCAGGAGAAGTGAATAACCTGAAACACTTTCTATTAGAATGTCCAAAATATCACTCTAACAAAATAAGATTTACGGGGAGTCTGATGGGGAAATGGGATAGGAGAAGGAAGGATATGTGGGTATTGGGTGACACAACGGAGAGGGTTAGTATCTTTATTGAAGAGATTGGGAAGAAAGGGGTAGGGGAGTCATCAAACAGTTCATTTCCGGGTTTAGGAAGGAGAGGAGAGGCGAGGGGGGTGGGGTGGGGAGGCGCGTGGGTGCACAGTGTTAATCAAGACTTTCTCACACGAGGAGAGTGACAAATCAGCGCCCGGCCAAAGTGTTATTATTATTATATGCTGAGGGTGTGAGAGGCAGAATTTTATTTAGTTTGGAATGAAAAACCTTCTAGGAAATAATTAGTCTTGACATTTTTATTTCAATTCAATAAAAAAAATAACAACAAATAAATGAAGTGCTAATGAAGTTGTCCTTAAAAATGATGGACGAATGAATCAGGCCATTATCCGGGTGAAGCTCATGCACCAAACAAGTGACAAGGGAATCAATAATAAAATTATTCTTATCAACAAACGGGCTCACCTACGAATTGAGATGTCGACAAAATGGAAGGACACCGACAGGAGTGCATAAGACTTTACCATTCAGGGTGCCGGAGTTGAAAGGGTTACATAAATGAATGAACAGTTAATAAGGTACAGATTAGAGATATCTGACTTAAAAATGGGTCGACAAAGGGGGAAAAACCGTCAGAAAAAGAGTCATGGAGGATTGTAACCGGAATTGGCGGGGATGGAAAGAGGATCAAAGCAAAGAGATCTTTGGTTGGCCTGTGTGATAAAGTGAAGCCAGGTTTTGAAGAGTACAGTTAAAATTACACGCTAAAAAACTAAAGTGTTAAAAACTACACTTGAAGTGCTGTATTTAACACTTACTAAGTGCTGAACTAGCACTCTGTTCAAGTGTAGATATCCCAGAACTTGACAGGTGTTACAATAATACCACTTGACGAGTGTAATGTCGCGACACTTAAAAGGAAACAACGCAGATGACGCGGATCAGGCTCGAACTCTCGAGCCTGATCCGCGTCATCTGCGTTGTGTCCTTTTAATTATGTACCCACCAAACGCAAATCAAATTATGGACAATTCTGGAAGAACCACCAATGCTAGACACATGGGAAGTGCCATCCATTCAAGTTTCAGATGTCTGACGATTGTAATGTCTAAGTGCTTAAAGCATTGTACTTTGAGTGTTAAAATAAAACCCTAAGAGTTCGAATGGGTTTAACACCTTGAAAGTGTCAGTTTTAACACTTTAGTTTTTAGTGTGTAGAAGTCCTGTCACGAAATGCGCACAAATAGCACGTCGATCTGCGCGTTAATCTACGCGTTGTGACCATTGTAAGGCTATCAAATTCTGTACATATGGCCTGTGTACACGCAATGTTTCAGCCAACGGACCTCCGGGTAACCCGGAGGTCTATTGGCAGAAACATTGCCTGTGTTTGCTATGAGTAACTAGGAGAACCTGCCATGCTTTGGATGCCATTCGATATGGCAATTGCGCGCAAATCCTACGCGCAATTAAGCCTAGATAAACGCACAGATCGTGACAGGACTTCTAGTTTTAACTGTACCTTGATGGCACCTTTGGGGGTGGGGGTGGGGGGTCCTTGCTGTTCAAAGTGATGACGCGGGGGATAAGGCGTGTCAAATGTGTAATTTAGGAGAAGAGGAAATCCTGAAAAACTTCCTTTAGAATGTCAAAAACACAACTCTAACAAAATAAGATTCAGTGCACGCATAATGCTAATCCTTTAACCAACGCACACGCACGCTAAAAACTAAAGTGTTAAAAACTACACTTAAAATGCTGTATTTAACACTTACTAAGTGCTGAACTAGCACTTTGTTCAAGTGTAGATATCCCAGAACTTGACAGGTGTTACAATAATACCACTTGACAGGTGTAATGTCGCGACACTTAAAAGGAAACAACGCAGATGACGCGGATCAGGCTCGAACTCTCGAGCCTGATCCGCGTCATCTGCGTTGTGTCCTTTTAATTATGTACCCACCAAGCGCAAATCAAATTATGGACGATTATGGAAGAACCACCAATGCTAGACACATGGGAAGTGCCATCCATTCAAGTTTCAGATGTCTGACGATTGTAATGTCTAAGTACTTAAAGCATTGCACTTTGAGTGTTAAAATCAAACCCTAAGAGTTAGAATGGGTTTAACACCTTAACAGTGTCAGTTTTAACACTTAGTGTGTGGGAGTATAATGGGGGGGGGGGGGGGGGGTGTGATGGGTGAATAAAGGATATGAGTTTAGTGGGTAACACAATAAGATTCACTGGGAGTATAATGGGGGGGGGGGATGGGTGAATAAAGGATATGAGTTTAGTGGGTAACACAAAGAATAGGGTTAGTATGCTTATCAGGGATATTGGGAAGAATGGGGTACGGGATGTCACCAAACAATTCGTTCCCGTGTATTAGGAGGAGAGAAGAGAAATGCGACAAATAAGCGACCGGACAATGTGTCATTTTTATTATTGTCCAACAAAACTATATGCGTGGAATTTTGTTCAATACGCCGAAAACCTGTTCATGTTCTGGGTGGCCAGAAACAACGATAAACTTTTGAAAAACGAAAACAGTCATTAAGGTGAAATTATTCGTATTCTTAAATTGGAACGAATGTCATGATTTTCCTCTAATTTACCACAATCAATCAAATTTATTGGAGCGTGCTTTGTAAAGGAAGAAAAAAATGAAATTTTAAATGCTTTCTGTTTTTCAAAATAATGATTTGCCGCCGGTGAAATAATCATAATGTTAGGTTTTATTGTCATTCTGAATATCTGTATTAATTTTATTGTCGACATAAACCAAGATCGGCCATTTGTGTGGAATGCATTCATTTATTTACAAAACGGACCATTAATTTTTTTTTTCATTCAGGCAAATAGGTCAACAACATCAATATTTAATTGATATCGGAATATTCAGGTTAAAAATTATGACTTGTGTTTCTCCTGCAGCCAGTCTTTGAACCAGCAACGTATAAACTCATTTGCATTTCCTTTCTCGACTGCACCACCTCGTTCATCTTAGAGAATATCACAGTGGCGTAGATAAATGGGGGTGGGGGTGGGGTGGGGTGGGGGGGTGGTGGGGGGGGGGGGGGGGGGGGGGTGAGGGGTGGTCCCCAGAAATTTTGTCGGAAATTTTTAGGACCATTTTTAGGCGAATTTATGCTTAATAACATTAAAATTCTGGCTTTGGGGATAAAAGCATGCCATTTTGGGTAAAAAAGACCAATTTTCAGTACATTTGCAGTAAACAACTGATTCTTTCTGTTTGTTTGGGTTTTTGTTGTTGTTACACTGTCGGAAAATTTTCGGTCTGTCGGAAAATTTTGGGCTTGCCCCTCCGCCAACGAAAAGCTATCTACGCCACTGGAATGTCATTGTGAATTTTCTAAAATTTAGTTGGCGGAATTTTGAAGCGATGAGCATCTGTTTTCTTTCCACTGTTTACAATTTTCAGAACATTGGTTCCCCGACGAAAACTGTAAAAATTACTGTTTAAAAATATGGTAAAATGTCTGTACCCAACAGCCGGTCCTGACACCGTGATTTTTATGGTAACAACGGTTACTGCTTAACGCATTACCTAACGAATCGGCCACATCCGCTCAACAATTTACAAATTGAGCAGTTGAACAAAAATGTTTTTAAAAAACTGACACAAAAGCATATCATGTGACCCCTCGCCGGAACGAGCTCGATGAGCTCGTTCCGGCGAGGGGTCACATGATATGCTTTTGTTGAAATTTCGTTACCAATTTGAAAAAAAAAAATATTAAAATCACAATTTTTTGATATCGTGTACGTTGGTTAAAGGGTTAACATTATGCAAACTAATATACCAAAACATTACAGTATCCAAATTGTGCTCATAATACAACTATAGGAAATCCTACAATTCGTCAAACATTTATTGATGCAAACACTTCCGGAGCAGCTTCTTCATGCTTTCGTTGCCAGTCATTTGGACTGCTGCAACTCCCTTCTTTTTTGCTCCACAAAATGTTTTCAAGAGAAGTTTCAACACATTCAAAGCTGTTCAGCGCGCATTTATCACACGATCTCGGGAGTACTATCAAATAACGTCCATCATCTCTGAACTTCACGAGCTTCGAGTTCAACAAAGAATTCATTTCAAAATTTACTTACTCGTATATGAATGCATTAACGCAACTTCACCATCTTAGTTTCATGACAACGCCGATATTTTCAACTTATGTGTTTTTCCAAATTGACCTTTCTACTTAATTTTCACCGCGTAAAAGAATGCTGGGTTTCAGACTCACTAATTTAGATTAATAGAGAGTGTTTGGAGGAATTTAGACACCCTTTGAATTATAAAAAGTAGTACAAAATATTGAAAATTGGTCTGAGAAGTGGTGTGGGTGGCTATCAGTGAGCGGATAAAAATGCAATTCAGTTAATTGCTCACTTTTAATATATAACTGCATTAAATTGTCATTTGACCTTAAAACACAGTGGTATTGTCGAATGAAAGCTTGATGCTATCTCATACAGATATCTTAATATCAATATATAATTCTGACAGTGATCGGTCGGTATTGAGTGCAATATATTTACTCATCCACCAACTGGTTTGATTAGGTTTGATATAATTTATTAAAAAAACACAAGAGGAAAATGACAATTAATTGCTTTTATTTCAACCCCCACCTGATAGTACCTGACAGTACAGGGAAAATTGATACTCTGTACTATGTCATGTTGATGTAATATTCTTCATTAAGACCAGGGGCGCCGGAAGCACTTCAGGGCGGGGGGGGGGGGGGGCGTGAACACCCAAACTCCCCACTGAATTTTGAAAGCGCACAGAACGGAGTTGAGGTGTATTTTAGCTTTAATTCGAGAATAAATCATTGAAAGAAAAATGAGTGATGAACCTGGGAAGGGCATTGTCTGCCCCTTCTCGCCCCCGTGGTCCGAAGACAGGGAGGGCAGCTGCTCCCTCTGCCCCCCTCCCCCCCCCCCTCACTTCTTCCGGCGTCCTTGATTAAAATGGGAATGAAGCAAGTTTTCAGCTAGAATCTCATTCTGATTGCTAGGCACGAAACGGAATTGTGTGTGCTTCTGTTTTAAACTTCTTCACAACACTCAAAACGAGACTATTGGGTTTAGTCTGAACTTGGTCTCAATTAATGACTACCCTTAATGGTTGTGAGAGGTATTCTTCAAGGGGGAGCTTGAATGACCTCAGGTGTCCCTCGAGGGAGGGAGGGAGGGCGGGTGTCAACATTCTGATGGAAAAATAATTGCACACGAGGGTGGGTGGGTGCCCAAAAGGAGGAAAACAAAAATTTCTACCTTGCAGCTGCAGTTTTTTTTTTCCTGCTCGCCCCTATTCGAAATTTTGATCTTTTGATATCAGTGTGCAAAGAGTTAAACTAAAAACCAAGGAGGAGTTATCATGTTTAGTGGAACTAACTTTTTCCAGACTGAACATGCATCCTCCACATTGAAGAGTGAAATTATCTTGGAAGAATTTAGTCTGAATGAAAACTAATTATTACTGTTGGAGGTGGGGGAGGGGCAGATGAAGACGACATGCGTCTGTGACTTCAGCATAAAAAGAACCGCAGACACACGTACAATTAAGCTGCACATCTTCTAAGGGATTCATATTTGGCAGCTAAGTCGTATCGATTATCGGCGAATAAAACCTTTTATTACACGTCCGTTCTATGAAAATCCCCATCTATAGCAACACTAAACTATGCGGAAAATGAAAATCCGTTCCGCACATATGTGCCGAGCGGAAATCGGTGACGTACTATTTTTAATAGAAGCGAAATTTCATTGGAATTTTCTGCAAATCCTGCACCGCAGTTACAATCTGAATCGCTGGCGATAGCTAAATATAGTAACAAGGGTTCCCCTCGCAAATTTGGTTGGCGATAAAATGTGTTCTTTTTGTGGATAGTTCGTCCCCAGAGTTCCAACGTGTTCTATGTGCCTACTGGCACATAGAACACGTTGGAACTCAGGGGACGAGTTGTCAAATAAATTGTGTCCTTCTAATAATTGCTTTCATAGACTAAAGGCGTGTAATAAAAAGTGAACGACGCACGCGTGCGAATTATTATTTATTGGTGTTTAAGGTCACATACTTCTGCACAATGGCTAATCATGACCACGACAGTTGTATGGGTGGAGGAAGCCGGAGTACCCGGAGAGAACCACCGAGCAACGGCGAGCAACTGTCAGCTCCCCAACATACTACTCCACACAAGCAGGGTTAGCATTGGTTGAAGACATGTGCACCATCGACGAGCAGTACGCCTTAGTACACAGCGTCACCGTGCCCCCACGTGGGCAATGGGGGTGAAGTGTCTTGCGGTTGCCGCAGGTGGGATTCGAACCGAGGACCTCTCGGCTTGAAGCCTGCACCTCTACCAACTGGGCCACCGGTCCCCCACGCGTGCGAATGGGTTAATCGACATGACACTTGTGCTATCGCGGCCTCTCGTTTTATCTTTCCACGCTGGCACTCGTGCCATATCGATGAACCCATTCACACGCATGCGTCGTTCTGTGTATTTATGAGTATGTCTAGTATTTCTCCATTTCATTTGTTAACGTCGTTGAAACAAAAATAGGTATTACATCAACTATTTTCGTTTAGGTTATTAAAATAAAATTCATTGATATGTGATGTCCTTTTGCGTTTGCTTAAAATGAAACATTAAAGCCGTGTATTTTCTAAATGTATTGGAATCATCGAGCCCCATTGGTGAAGCAACTACTAATATGTTGATAGGCAATAAATGCCATACACTTCAGTCTACACAAGAAACTATCAAAGCATGTGACATTCACCTGATAATGCAAATGACGTATCTTGTTGTGAGGTGGTTCTGACCAACCAAAGAGAAATATGCTTTCGAGTGCTTGACTGACTACCTCACAATCTCTTGCCTCGTTTTGATACTACATTTTCTTGGCTGAGGGAGATTCCTTGGTGATGTGTTAATTCGACTAAAGGATCGAGTTTGATGAGCCCCGATTCGGATAATTAAAGAACCAATGTATCGGGGGGTTCGAGATATCTAACAGGGAACATGTTATAAAAATATTTTTAAAAGGCGCCATGTTCTTGAATCTAACCGGAACCAGGTAATTACCCCCCCCCCCCCCCCCCCCCATACACACACTCACAAAACCGAGCATCTTTGCGACGTCCCTGCTTGCAATGAGAGTAGTTTTTCATGAACATACAGCGCTAGCGTGCTAATCTGTGATAAGAGTGTCACTGTGTTTGTACCACTGAATACACTGAGAGGTTGTATCACATGGCAGAAGATCTAAGCTATCAAGTGTACTGAAGTATCTTCAAACGAACAGCAAAAAATTAACATACAGTAGCTAAGCGATCGACCAAAAAAGGATGTAATGCTTCTTCCATTCCTCCCTCTCACAGCGATCTAGACTGAATTACTAACGATTTACGGTAAAAAATAACGGTAAATCACTGGTTGTCAGCTGTTGGTACTTCTGCCGTAAACTGTTACGGTAAAATATCATATTAAACTATTTTTAGCAATGCCGAACCTCTTTTGTTCGATCTTGAAGGAAAACCGAGAACAGATATTTATCTTTTCTTCATTACACCGGAGGTCTGCACAGTTGTTCCAAAACGTAGCACAATTAATCTCTTTATCCCATAGCTATATTATTTACTTACTTATTGGTGTTTAAAGACACTTTCAACGGCCATTGTAACCTGTTGTCGGACAGTTTTACAGGTGGGGGAAGCTGGTGTACCCAGAGAGAACCACCGAGCAACGGCGAGCAACTGCCAGAATACCCACCGCACTAACTCCACACAAGCAGGGTTATATTTGGTTGAAGACAAGGGCACCATCGACGTGCAGTACTCCTTAGTTCACAGCGCCACCTTGCCCCAAGTGGACAATCGGGATTAATTGCCTTGCCTCGGGACACAACGCAGTTGTCCCTGGCGGGGATCGAACCCTGGTCCTTTCGGTTTAAAGCCCAATTCCGCAGCCACTGAGCCACCGCGCTCCCCTTTAGCCATATGACCGTAGGATAGAGATATATGAGTAAGTCTACAGTAACAACTTCTCCTTTTTACAAAGAAACTTTCGAACAGGATTCTGCCATTGTGCAAAGAGCAGGAATTAAAGAGTGTAATGTGTTCGTTCTCAAAACCAGTTTACTCCACTACACATGCGCAAGCTCTCTCTAAGCGTTTCGAATGATTAACCGCCGTCACATTGATGTAAAATTATCAAGATTTCTAACTGCAAATTAATCCCATAATGCAACTGTGAATTTAACCAATACAGTCTTGTTTTGCAGAGTTCAGTGAGCTCAGGCAAGTAGCCAGAATTCTATAATAATAGGGAGCGCCCTAGCCAGCTCTCGGGTGGGTCAAATAATAATAATAATAATAATAATAATAATATACACTTATATAGCGCACGTATCACAATTTTGAAAGAGTTCCAAGGCGCTTTACAAAGATATTAGTAGGAATAAAAATTTAAGTATACAGTCCTTCCCCCATGTGTTCTTTAAAAATATTTTTCAAAAAGTAATGTTTTCAATTTGGATTTGAAGGAGTTAATGGAAGGGGCAGACTTGACGGATTCAGGTAAGCTGTTAAAAAGTTTAGGACCACTAATGCTGTAACAACGGCCTCCGTATGTTGACAAAGTATACGATTTTTCCTTCAAAAGGGTCTGACCTGCTGAACGAAGGAGGCGTTTGGGTCTGTAAGTTTCAACAAGCTTGGAAATATACTCTGGAGCTTGATTCAGGCATGATTTGTAAGTGAAAAGGAGAATTTTAAACTCTATTCTAGCCTTAATGGGGAGCCAGTGTAATGTTTTTAATTTGTGAGAAATGTGGTCCCTTTTCTTTGTTAAAGTAACGATGCGAGCTGCCGTATTTTGTATGACTTGTAATCTGTTAATCTGTTTACTGGTGATACCATAGAGGAGTGAGTTGCAGTAATCGAGTCGTGATGATATAAATGCATGCACAAGACATTCTGAGGCATTTTTCGTTAAGATTTTCCTCGCTCGACCAATTTTTCGAATATGTAAATTAGCTGACTGACAGATTTTTGAAATATGAGGAGCCATGGTCAAATGATTGTCAAAATAAACGCCAAGGTTCCTAACAGTTGTAGATGGGTTTATTACCTTGTCGCCTACTTTAAGGCAGGGTAGTGTATCTGGGGCGGGTCTATACCTAGATGTAAACACTATGAGTTCTGTTTTCTTGTCATTCAATTTTAATTTGTTTACCAGCATAAATTTCCTAATGTCAATGATACAACGATCCAAACTTTGAAATTTAGTTTCTATGTCCAAACTATCTGTCGGGTCAATGTCTGTGTAGATCTGTGAATCGTCGGCATAGAAGTGATAATTTATACCATGGGAGCGTATAATTTTCCCCAGGGGCTGCATGTAAAGTGTGAAAAAATGGGGCCAAGGACCGATCCTTGAGGTACCCCGAATCTGAGTGGCACAAGTTCCGACCGAGTGCCATCAATGGTAACACATTGAGACCTATCTGATATGTATGACTGGAACCATCTCAGTGCTGACTCACCAATACCTAATTGAGCGAGCCTATCGGATAGAATCGTATGGTCAATGGTGTCGAATGCAGCTGAGAGATCTAACAAAATTAACACAACTGCTTTTCGATGGTCAATGTATTGAAGAATATCATTTTGGACACTAAGTAGAGCTGACTCAAAAGAGTGTCCAGGACAATATGCTGACTGCTTAGGTTCCATTAGTTGGTGGTCATCTAAAAACACCCTTAGCTGTTGAGCTATTACCTTCTCAATAACTTTGGATATAAATGGCAGGTTAGAAACAGGTCGATAATTTTTCAGTTCACAAGGATCTAATGAAGCTTTTTTGAGAAGAGGTGTAACTAGAGCTGTCTTGAGACATGGGGGCACATAACCATTTGATACGGACTCATTAACAATTTTTGTGATGGAATCAATGAGAGCAGGTAGACAAGATTTTAACAACGAAGGTCCAGCGCACAACTCTTGCTTGGCGAGGTCATGATGATTTTTTCAACAGTACCCTTCGGCACTGTTTCAAATTTGAACAGACTTCCAGACATATTGGATGATGTGCTGGGAGAGGAATTCACGCTTATAGCTTGCGTTTCATCAAGTAGGTTCCTTATTTTCTCAATTTTAGAAACAAAAAAGTCCGAGAATTTGTGAGCAATTGTAGCATTTGAGAGCTCAACTGAGAATTTAGGTTTATGCCTTGTTTCCATAGACTGTAAAATTTTAAAAAGTTGCTTTTGGTCAGATTTGCAAGCTTCAACTTTACTACATAGAAACTGTTTCTTAGAGAATATTATGAGATGCTTCACAACTTTACACTGGGCAATAAACATTTCACGATGTATTGTTAATTTGGTACGTCGCCATTGCCTTTCTAGCCTACGCCGCTTTTGCTTGGATGCAACAATATCATCGTTCATCCAGGGTCGGGCAGCATTTGCTGAGATAGACTTTGAAAGTAAAGGGGCAGCATCATCCAATAAGCTTTCTAAATTACAATTATAGGTGTCAACCATATCATCTAACGGCAAATTGTTTTTATCGATTTCAGCTTTTACAAAAGTTTCAGAAATCCTGAGCATGAAATTCTCAATATTTATATTCTTCAGTTTGCGGAACAGTACTTTTTCCTTGACTGCAACAGTTTTTTTAACATGCAGTTTGCTAATCACAAGGAAATGATCAGAAAGAGATGGATCATGAACATGAACATCCTTGACAAGGCTCTCATATCGTTGAGAGATAATGGGGTCCAGAGTATGTCCTCTATTATGTGTTGGTTCATGAACATGCTGAATCAAATATGATATTTGGAAGGCCGTTGTGGGGATTCGGGGGCCTCCCCTAATCTTAACTAGGACCCTCCGGTCCTTACCCATCCTCCCACTTCCCTGGTACCAGTTAGGACTAGGCCTCACAACCCCAAGAAAAGTTGAGAAAATTCAGTGCTCTAAGAACGAACCTGAGGTATCTACAGGGTCACCGAGAGTGAGAATGGGCCCTGAGCAATGTGTAGAACAGGTGTTACGAGCGCGAAGTGATAAGAGGGGGTCTGGTGGTGCTTTTTTAACCCTTTACCCAACGTAACGGCCAAAACAGGCCAGCGCTATTCACAAAAATCACCAAATAATTTTCATTATTTTTTTCATTTTTTGTCTCAAAAACATAGGTTATGACCCCTCTTTGGAACGAGCTCGTCGAGCTCGTTCCAAAGAGGGGTCATAACCTATGTTTTTGAGACAAAAAATGAAAACAATTAGTCATTCAAGAATTTTTATTGCAAGTGTCGTCTGCTTTTCATGTTAGGTAAAGGGTTAAATTAGTACTAAGAAAAGCATTCTCCTGCATTTTTCTTGACAATATCTATAATCAAGCATTTCCTTAAAATTTGGGTAATTTATAACATGTATTTCTGTGTTTATCATGCATTTTTTCTCCAACGATAATCGTTACCATCACGACGATGCAGAAAAGACCGGTGAAAAAACAGGAAACTGGAGCAGTATTACAACTACACACTCTTGCCACCTCCGCCAGTGTCAGAGGCCCGTCGCAACTACACACTCTTGCTACCTCCGCCAGTGTCAGAGGCCCGTACAAAAAGCCTTCCCATGACTTTCAGCCCAGACGCATCGATAGGTCAAACTACACTTCTTTAAAAATCCCGGGGCAGTCCCCCCCCCCCCCCCCCCTCCCATCCCACGGCGTTAGTAGCCCTATGTTGGGAACAATTTACGGCTCTGTATGTTGTATGGAAGTTGTATTGAGCCAATGTTCGGAGAGGAAGGAACGAACATTTTAGGGGTTGGGCATAGCCCCAGTCCACCCCCACCCCGTGCGTACGCCACTGATTGAGCTCTGTCAAACCAGACTGAATTGGTTAAATTCCTAGTTACATGATGGGAAAAAAAAATTAGCCTGAAATGTCGGACGGTATTTTGACATCAGTGTGCACGGGGGCAAATTCGACATTACGATAACAAGTGTTACTGCTTCCAGTTTGGAAGCAGTAACGGTCGTTATTGTAACGGAAAGTTTACGGGAGAACTGCCCAGAGGTGTTTGCCAGTGCCTTTGCCATAATTTTGAGGTTAATGTTTGAAACTCAGTGAAATTCAGTCTCTCAAATGGAAGGTTAACAAGAGTACACACGTGAATTACACCCGGATTAATATCAGCGAGCTGAGAAATCGCACGTGATTGCACGCTGAATCACCGTAATCCGGTCGTATTTATATCATAATTCACATCTCCATCCCACAGATAAATGAAATCATAATGAGATTGTGAACCGCAGTGTTACCCTGTGTTTTTCAACACCACGTCATACGATTTTTGACCTCGGGGCTGCGTGTTTTCTTGATAGTGTTAGCCCCATGTGATACCATTCTGCAATGTACTGGTTGTGGTGATCTAAGGGCACCATACCTGAAGCTACCCTGTCGTTAAAATTAACACTTATTTTGTACGCAGTGTGAAGTGCGGTAATTGTAGACGAAATATATCCTGGTTCAGTATATTTTTCGCTGAGTCTCTCATAGGGGGACTTCTGCGAGTTAGTGATAACCCGTTATCAATAACGAAAAAAAAGATAGGTTTTTCTTTTATTGTTTCTTCACCAATTTGTCTTCTCGTAGGTTTGTTTGTTTATTCTTCTATTGGAGGTTAACGGCACATTCAACAGTCAGGGTCATGTCGTATCGGAAGTTTTACGGGTGGAATAAGTACCTGGAGAGAACCACCGAGCTGCAGGCCTGGCCTTTTGAAAAGTCCAGGGGAGCCATTATGGCCCTCCTAAATCTGTTTCAGGGGAGCTATTCTACAATAATATCAATTATACAAGGTTATTAATATGAAAATTGAGGAGAGCCATTACAGTTTAAGGAGAGCAATCATGGCTTACCTCAATTTGTCTTTAGGAGAGCCAAGGAGAGCCGGAGCAATAGCTCCCCTCAAACGGCCAGGCCTGGAGCTGAGGCGAGTCACTGTTAGAAACTCTAACTTAGTAACCCGAAACCAGCAGAGTTAGCAGCGGCTGAGATCAAGTGCACCATCGATGAACAGTACGACTTAACAGTGTTCCCGTACTCCCACGCGGGAAATTGGAATTAACTCCTTATATGCTGCTGGCGGATATTCCTACACAGGGCAAGGATTAGTTGCCAGTGAAATTACGATTTGAGTACTTCTATCCAAATTATCCCCTATATATAGAGGATATTCACGAAAATTTGTTGAATACCGAAAATATCTCGTGAGTGGCTACAAAGAAATATGAGGATCTTCACGAGCGACGCAGTCGCGAGTGAAGATCCTCATATTTCTTGTAGCCACTCACGAGATATTTTCGGTATTCATCAAATTTTCGTGAATTTTCTTTTTATTTAATGCTCTACGACTACAAACTCTCCAATTTGTGGCCTTTATTTGCCATTAAGGCGCAAAATTTATGTGCCCAACCGGCGTCCATACAAAAATTACAACAACCAAACTCCAACCATTGGAATGTGTGAATATCCGCACAAAAAGTAGTCCCGTCTTATTTCTCCCCTAACTTTACGATTTACCAAGGCTGGCGAATTGAAATAATCGCAATGTGTTTCGAAGAAATAGAACAATAACAAAAAACACCACTTTCTTATTTTCAATAACAAGACACGTCATTTTATTTTTTTTGAACTCAATGCACTGAAGACGTGTGAAGTTGAACTGAAGAAATTTGAAAGTGATTTCGGCTTTTCGCTGGAAGGTGAATGAGAAAGTCAAACTTTGAAACCGCTGATTTAATGAATTGATTTAGTCACTGTCACTATCAATTATTCGAATTCGTTTGTATTTGGGACTCTGGAATTCATTACTGATGTGCTGACTCGTTTAAAGTACATGTGATTCGTCATCCGAACCTACGATGAAATATCGATTTCTAAATATCATTTTGATATTTCGTTTTGCCGACCGACAGGGGAATATGACTTAATTTTTCAGCGTGAATTGATGCCTGAGCGTTAAATAAATTGTATTATCTGTTTGACCAATTTATTTATTATTTATTTATTGGTGTTTAAAGTCACATACTTATGCACAATGGCTAATCATGACCGTGACAGTTTTACGAGTGGAGGAAGCCGGAGTACCCGGAGAGAACCACCGAGCAACGACGAGCAGATGCCAGCTTCCAACATCGTAACTCCGCACTGCAGCACAGACACGGTTAGATTGGTTGAAGACATTCACATCATTGACGTGCAGTACGCCTTAGTACACGGCGTACTTTGTGGACAATCGGGGTTAAGTGCCTTGCCCAAGGACACAACGCGGGAGTCCGAATCGATCGCTCAGACGGTCACCCATCCGAGGACTAACCTGGCTCGACGTTGCTTAACTTCGGTGATCTGACAAGAACCGGTTACCGCAGTTTGACCAAAGATTTCCTGCAGTAAATCTACATGAATTTTTCATCAAATCTAGCCATGGCTGCTTTATCGCTTTACTGCTTTACCGCAGCCATGACTAGATGTGTGAAAAATATTGCAAAAAATAAACAACGGGTTAAGAGTTGAGTGTCTTGTCTAAGGACTCGGCGTACATAACACGGAACAGGGTCGAACCACCGACCTTTTGGTTTAAAGTCCACTGCACTAACCAATGAGCAAACGAGATCCTTCTCGTTGGTGCTGTGTATTTATAGAGTTTTAGAGTGTTATTACAATACAAAACGGTGAGATTCGAGAGCTAACACCCACGGGTGTTTAACCTTTGTGGATTGGGAGGGTAGGGGTCGGATTTAGACTCTGGAATGACTACCTTATCACCGGAAAACTGGATTATCCCTTCACATGACATATCGGCAATAACCGACCAGCTCTGTTCACAAAAATCAACAACCACATGTACAAAGAAAATGTTAAGCCTCCCCACCTGTATAATGAAAGATAACATGCCTACTGTTCATTGAAGGTCTGTTCCTGGTTACATGAATGATTATATTGATGATCCAACAAATGGTTGTGAACGCGTATGATTGAATATGTCCCACAAACACGTCCCGGAAATCACGTGATTTTTCCAAAACTCAATTTGTACATAACTGAGAGCTGTGTTTTGTGCCTATCTTTCAATGCTCAATCACTATCTGTCATCATGACCCGAAGAAAGATGACATATTCACAAAGATGGCAAATTATCAGTATGCATTCCACCTGTATGTCCTTTAAAGCAATCCGTCGTCAACTCTACATCCATTACAGTCACCAATAGTTTGGTGAGAAAACACATGCAAATCAATTAGGTGAAGGCCCGGCCATGGTCAGAACGACCCCCGTGACATCACAAAGTGAAAACAGGGTACTTCTTAGGCTGGTGTGACAACAGCCATTCACCTTAAGTACTGTTCTGAAGGGCCGTGTGTTCAGTGACGTTGTTTCCTTGTGGAAGCAACTTCTCGATTTTCAAAACTTTCCAATTGAAACAGTGATATCTTCTCAATGGCGTTTATATATGATATATATGATCTCAAATTCGTCACACTGCAATACGAAGTTTATTAACCTCGTTCACTAAATTCGATTCGAGCCTACACGCTAAAAACTAAAGTGTTAAAACTGACACTTTCAAAGTGTTAAACCCATTCTAACTCTTAGGGTTTGATTTTAACACTCAAAGTGCAATGCTTTAAGCACTTAGACGTTACAATCGTCAGACATCTGAAACTTGAATGGATGGCACTTCCCATGTGTCCAGCATTGGTGGTTCTTCCAGAATCGTCCATAGTTTGATTTGCGCTTGGAGGGTACATAATTAAAAGCACACAACGCAGATGACGCAGATCAGGCTCGAGAGTTCGAGCCTGATCCGCGTCATCTGCGCTGTTTCCTTTTAAGTGTCGCGACATTACAGTGGATTATTGTAACACCTGTCAAGATCTGGGATATCTACACTTGAACAAAGTGCTAGTTCAGCACTTAGTAAGTGTTAAATACAGCACTTCAGGTGTAGTTTTTAACACTTTAGTTTTTAGCGTGTATGTGAACCTCGGTTCGAATCAAATTTGGAGAACTCCATTCAGAAAACTTATACGAAATCGAGTGTTAACGTCTATGCATTGATTACCAGGTGCTATTTACCCGTAGAGCAAAACCTGTTTACCTCAGTAAAGAAGGACCGAACAACACACTGGCGTTAGCATGTTACAAGAAAACCGTTAATCTCTTTGCAGGGTTAACAAAACTAAATGAGAACTGGCTCCAGAGTGTAGGTTCTCATGTTTTTCCTCTTTTTCATCTCTTGATTATGTGACATTCCATCTCTTAAATACCTCCTCTAATCAATGGAACTGCCCTCATTCACGCATTCTCGAGTTAAAGATTCCGTGATTCTCTTTCAAGTTATATGTTTAATGTTTTCTAATGATTAACGTTCTGTTTGTCGAAAAATTCATTTTATAGATTTTTGTAGAATTTTGTTTGGTATATAGAGTGTTTATAGTCTTCCGGCTAGAACTATATTTAGTTGTGGTGTTATTTTGTTAATCTCAAAACAAACATAGACCTAAATAATATCAAATACAGGACATCGATTGGAAAGTACTTATTTTTTTTTTAATCTCTCGTGAAAAAAAAATACAAACATCCTAACACAAACGTTACTGTTTTAGAAAATGTACCATCAGGCGCGTAAATCCTTTCTCTCTCTTCTCTCTCTCTCTCGGGGAGGGGGGTGGAGGGAGGGGGGCGACAGATTGGGGTGGTGTAAGCCTGATTCAGTGCCGTAACGGGGAGGAGGGGGGGGGGGGGGCTGAGGGGGCACTTGCCCCCAATTTCAGCCATGCCTCCCAGGTGATGTGACCAAATTATTAATGCTTTTCACAACTTATAAATCATGGACACAAACGGACCCAGAGTCAAGGAAATTGCATTTTTTTATTTCAAGTTTCAAAATTTGCCCTCGGGGGAGAAGCCCTTCTCCCCTCCGACGAGATAGGGTGTGCTCCTCTTGTGCCCACTCCCATCTCGCCGCTACGTGGCTCTGATGATACTGCACATCCTACTACGTACCATCCCCCCCCCAGTAGTTCAGCGATCTGAACGCACCGGCTACCCCCACACACGTATGGGGGGGGGGGGGGGGTAGCCTCTACGGTCAGATCGTTGAACTAGCCCCCCCCCCCCCTCAGATATTACTCCTGCCCCCCCCCCCCCTAACATTGATATCCTGGCTACGCGCATGGCCTGATTTGCCCGTACTGTAACGGCTCAAGTGAGACTGTCTAATATTCCAGCCATATCATCAAGGCGTGACTTCGTCGAAGGCATTTCTTGATTATGTTAGTGGAATATTAGTCAGTCAAGATTATATTTAAAAACCAGAGACTTCTTTGAAATTGTTTAGTAAATATTTGTTAATAAATAGAATGGTAGTTGTTGTTATGACACAATTTCTTATTTAATTAACACGTAACGTACCGATACTACAAATCGTTCATACTGGGTTCCCAGCAGCCCGAATCGGGAATTACAGACCTCCATTTGTATGACTGACTTTTTGTAAGATACAAATCAAAGTATGAAATCGAGGTTTTTAAAAAGTACATGGTTATTTATTTATTTATTGCTGTTTAATGTCACATACTTATGCACAATGGCTAATCGTGACCGTGACAGTTTGACGGGTGGAGGAAGCCGGAGTACCCGGAGAGAACCACCGAGCAACGACGAGCAGCTGTCAGCTCTCCAACATCGTAACTCTGAACTCTGCACCGCAGCACAGGCAGGGTTAGATTGGTTGAAGACATGCGCACCATCGACGTGCAGTACGCCTCAGTACACAGCGTCATCGTGCCCCCATGTAGGCAATCGGGGTGAAGTGTCTTGCCCAAGGACACAACGCGGTTGCCGCAGGTGGGATTCGAACCGAGGACCTCTCGGCTTGCAGCCTGCACCTCTACCAACTGAGCCACCGCGCCCCCAAAGTACATGGTCACCTTACAAGAGAGAGGGGTGTGAAAATTGTTACTTATTCCTAGTTCTTTATTCGACATGCGTTATCAGCCGATTTTATCTGTTGGTGACGAATGTCGAATAAGGAACTGGGAATACGTAACAGTTGTCACTTCCGTGTTATCTGTTTATTTATTTGAGTTTAACGACACTTTCGACAGCCAGGGTCACCTCATGTTGGATAGTTTTTTTTGGAAGGCATGTCTTGATGTAGATAGAATATTATCCAGTCGAAATTATAATAAAAAAAGTCACACATCTCAGGACCTTTTGGAAATGTTTTCGTGAATAAATATAATATGCAAGTGATAGTCATGATGCAACCTCTTTATTTAATTAACATGTACTGTATCGATACTTCATACTGGTCACGCTGCCCCACCCCACCCCCACCCCAACATGCAACCTCTTTATTTAATTAACATGTACTGTATCGATACTTCATACTGGTCACGCTGCCCCACCCCACCCCCACCCCAACATGCAACCTGTTTATTTAATTAACATGAACTATATCGATACTTCATACTGGTCACGCTGCCCCACCCCACCCCCACCCCAACATGCAACCTCTTTATTTAATTAACATGTACTGTATCGATACTTCATACTGGTGACGCTGCCCCACCCCACCCCCACCCCCACCCCAACATGCAACCTCTTTATTTAATTAACATGTAATGTATCGATAATTCATACTGGTCACGCTGTCCGACCCCACCCCCACCCCAACATGCAACCTCTTTATTTAATTAACATGTACTGTGTCGATAATTCATACTGGTCACGCTGCCCCGTCCCAACAATGCGAATCGGGTACTACAGACTTCCAGTTGCAAGTATCAAATCTAATCTTTAACTACAATATGACCGGGGGGGGGGGGGTTGTTCCGAGAGTACGTTCCATTAAACTGGAGTAAAGCTAATTACCCAAATAGACCCGAGAAATACCCCAAATCACCAAAACCACCCCACATTATCGAAATGGATTCGGATTTTCCCCAGAATCCCCTTTTCCCAATAATAGGCGCACTCCTTTGAATAAGAGTAACTTTATTAGTTCGGATTCCTTCAGAATCCTCGTTTTTTCTCCTGCCTATCCTGACCTATTCCGTGGATTATTCTTCTATTCCCTGACCTGTTTTGCCTATTACTGACCATATTCTGACTATTTCACATATGTAAAGTATCCTAGCGCGCACTATATGAAGGAAATGTAAAGACCAATACGCATTTAGATGGATGGAGGGGGGCTGATGGGGGCACTGACGGAAAGGTTAGGTGGTAGTTTTTCCCTCTCTGTTTCTACCCCACTACCCAGAAACGAACGCCGCCATACACACATGTCATGTCAAGTTCTCCCCCATTTGTTTTTTCTTAAGCTATTCGTCTAGTTTCACTTTTATCTCAACTAACTACTCCACTTTGTGGTGAAACGAGCAATATGTTAGCGTTCTGCTGAATTCCTTTTTCTTGATAAAAGGTTAACACGGACGTACGGAAGCGTATTAGGGACATGGGTGAGAAAATTGACCTTCAAAAATAAAATTATTTAACTTATTACTTTAAGTGATAATATGGGATTAAACGTCCTTCCTGTTCAGGGTAGATGGTGTTAGGTTTAAGTTCCAAGATCCATTTGGTCTCAATGCGACGACACTGTTCAGTTGTATTAGGTTTGTTTGGGTCGGATTATAATACCTGTATAATACGGTAACTGGTGCCCAAAAGGGTGTTGTCGGCGAATTTCCATTGGCTACTGGCATATCACTTTTTGTGATATCATTGCGTATTTTGCGCGGTAGATGACAGGTTTTCTTCTAAACGTTTTTCGAGCAATGGTCCTTAAACTTGAATAACTTTATCAGAAACAAACAGGAACAATGAAGAAAAAAGAAAGGAACTGAGAAATACATGTAGAACGTAACAAAAAACTCATAAACAGACAAAAAAGAAATATGGAATGAAAATATGGAGCCTCAAGGTTGGGGAGATGTGATGGGAAATATGGGTTAGGGGCGTCTTGCTAGGACAAAGTAAAAGGCTAGAAGGAAGAGGTAATACTTTAGGTTGACTCGGATGTTTCAAAGCAACTTCAAAAAGTTTCCACTCCGTGCATCGATCTGTAGCAGGTATTAGTGTTCAACCGATGATCGGAACCGGCCACCACAATCGGCCGATTGTGGGCAATCGGATGACAACGGCAACGGCTCCTGGAATATCGGTTCAACCGATTGTTGCCAAGCATTTTGAGATGATTCATTAACTGCATTTTATTCTCTTCTGCAATTGTTTAATTGTTAATGTAAAATGATACCATTCAATAAAGTTGAGAAACAACCACAATGTGTATTCTTAATCTCTCTTGACGCCCCGTTACGGGACATACAAGTTAAACAACATACAAAGCTTACAACTGGGCGAAATCGCTAGTTCATACCGGAAAAGTGACGGTTACACTCCATTGACTCAGGCAGAAGTAAAATTACCAGTCGCACGCACTTGGGCGGTAAACGTGGCTCTGAGAGAGCCACGTTTACCGCTCAAGTGTGCGCGACTGGTAATTTTATTTCGACCCCAGTCAATGAAGTTTAACAACGAAAAATGTTCAGTTTAATGTAGTTCTTTCGAGCCTCGACTTGTCCTAGTGCACGGTTTTAAAATCGGAATCGGCATCGGAATCGACCGATTGTGAGCTCAAATAACCGGTAATCGGTCAACGACCATTTTTGGTAATCGGTTGAACACTAGCAGGTATATCTTATTGTAACATTCACGAGCAACGACGCTTTAGGAATTAGAGGTAAATACGGTTGAACCTTCTCAAAAATGCCCCTGTTGATTTCTGTGATGTAGCTCTCAGACCCAAACAGCTAAATATCCTTTGTAATGGTGTTCTTGATCAACCCAATGATTTGCTCTCGGATCAGCGTGCAGAAAGGGTATTGCAGAAGACAATGTTCAACAGTTTCTGGGTCTCAACATCTACACCGGGGCTTTCTGGGAGGAAATTATTATACAGGTCAAAATTCAAGTTATTACAATTCAGGCGTTAGTGACGGCGGTATATTTGAGTGACACACGACTTATAGTGTGGAAAATCTATCCCTGTTCAAATACCTTTTGAAATTATTCAGAGAGCTGTTGTCCCTAATACTGATGGAGAACATCATTCTAAGGTCGTGCTATAGACGAGAGAAAGGATGCAGGTTAGATTCTTGCTACTTCGAAGGTCAAGACGCTGCGTTTTCGAGCTAGAAGGAGATATACGAATGCTGACATGTGCCGAACAAGACGGTGATACATTTTGAAGTATTAAGCTAGCTTGTGTTTTTTCGTCTTGTTTCGAGTGAATCTCAACCTGTCTCTGGGTTTTAACGAAGCGTATTAGCGCCTTTGGTTGTCCCGGTGACAAGTCGTGCGGCCTCAATTTGATTTTTATCCACAACTTCTTTGGCTGTACAGATGTACATTTAACCCATATTCTATCAGTATATTCAATTACTTTTATCATGTGTTTTTGACAGAGCTGGGTGTAGTTACAATTTTTCTTAACATGTCAACGTGTTAAATAATCCTGCTTTAACGAGTTAAATGAAGTTAAATGTTAAATGTTAAAATGAACAAAATTTTAATAACTTCGGCCATTTTTATTGTTTTGAATTTGAATATGATTGAACTTACGAACAGTTCGTCTCTTTAGTTCCAATGTATTCTATGTGAACACATTGGAACTCATGGGACGAGTAGTTAATATAGTTCTCTCAGGTTATCGTAAATTTTAACATTTAGCGATGTTTTCATTTAAGAATACAAGCCGTATCCTTAGAAAGAGACATCCACCGTTGTTCGAATACCAGTCCTTACATGGAAAACAGGCGTTCGGATGAAGCAGATATTTCTGTATCGCCAAATATCGGCGGGCCAACTTCGCCAACGTTGGTAGGAGGGATTCATGGTCTCTCCACCAAATCAATGGGTCGTCTATAATTGACAGACATCAAAATTATTCGTTGTTTTTCAATTTCGTCAAATGGCGCAAAATTCGACGTCATCGGCACGGGCGATCCGGCTTGGGTAAACACAAGATAACGACGCAATGCTACATATTATACAATTATAATCGTCAAAGTTAAACGTTATTAACTTGGTTAAATTATTTTAACGTTGTTAAAATAATTTAACACGTTAACGTTTGAAACGTTAACTGCTCCCAGCCCTGGTTTATGAGTCAAGTCGGAACTTGAAACACCGCTGAAAGTTGAGGTGGTGCCATGCCTTTTGTGTTATGTCGACAATATGTTTCGACCATGTCCTGCGATTGTCAAATGTAAGGACAAGATGTTTGTGGCTGGTGATATTTTGTATATCGGTTGTGAACATTATGAGCTGGAGGTTGGGTACGTTTGTGGTTTTGTAAGAGATCATCATAGTTTCAGTTTTGTTGGGCTTGAATTTCACGAGCAATCGTTCAGACCAAGCCTCGTTTTTTGTATCAATATGGATAATGTTAACCCTTTACCTAACATGAAAAGCAGACGACACTTGCAAAAAAAATTCTTGAATAACTATTTTTTTTCATTTTTTGTCTCAAAAACATAGGTTATGACCCCTCATTGGAACGAGCTCGACGAGCTCGTTCCAATGAGGGGTCATAACCTATGTTTTTGAGACAAAAAATGAAAATATAATTAAAATTAATAGGCGATTTTTGAGAATAGCGCTGGCCGGTTTTGGCCGTTACGTTGGGTAAAGGGTTAACTGTAAACGCGTCATTTTCAACAATTAAGTAAAGTTATGTATCGTCAGCGAATAAACGGATGTTGCTTGTGATGTCGTCAACAATATCGTTGATGTATAACAAAAAGAACAAGGGGCCGATGATTAAGCCTTGTGGCACAATAGCGCGTACAGTATACTGATAGAGATACTGAGTTCAGGACAACATGTTTTTGTGTGTCATTCAGATACGATGCAAGCCATCAGAGGAGCACACCACACTCCAATTCTCTCCAACTAATGGAACAGGCCTTTATGTCAGACTTTGTCAAATGCTTTGCTTCCATCACAGAAAACTATCCTTATCCCATTTCCTCTGTCTTACGCGGAGTTGAAGGAATAGCTTTTGTCGGTCAACTGAAGAGCTGTGGACTCAGGCAAAAGAAAGCCAGATTGGATGGGAATAAGTAGAAAGTTGTCTCTTAACCCTTTACCTAGCATGAAAAGTAGACAACACATGCAAACAAAATTCTTGAATAACTAAGGTTTTTCATTTTTGTCCCAAAAACATAGGTTATGACCCCTCATTGGAACGAGCTCGTTCCAAAGAGGGGTAATAACCTATGCTTTTGAGACGAAAAATGAAAATATAATGAAATTTATTTGGCGATTTTTGAGAATAGCGCTGGCCGGTTTTGGTCGTTACGTTTGGTAAAGGGTTAAAAAGATAGAATTCCTTGAAAAAAAATACTTTGCTGATAATATTTAATAGTGTAATCGACATGGATGTAATTGAGCTGTTCCGGAGTTTTGAAGTCAATAAAATCAATGTATTGTTCACTTTTTCATAGTTTGTGTCCAGGTATTGTCGGGAGTTTACAGTTTGCAAAAAAATATTGTCCAGAGTTGTTTTTTTTATTCGTCTCTTCTTGAACATTTCATTACGATGGCAGAGCAGATTGAAAGTTGTATTAAAAGTAAACTTCGGCGATTATAAATTATAAAATTCTAGAGGGCGATAGGATTAAAATTAAATTATTTCTATGTTCCCTACCGATACGATTACGACTGTTGTGTTAAATAATGTCTGTCCATTTCTACCTATTGATATATTCGTCGACGTCTAAATGTTTATTCTGCATAAAAGATGGAATGATTAAAGCAGTATTATTACCACTTTAGCGGGCGTTCATTTGGCCATTATCGCTAATTTCCTGGGCATTAATACGCGATAAATGCTCAGTTCATCACGTGACGTGCTGGGCCGCTAATGGATTTTCCTTCCCATTAGCGCCCGCGGCCCGACACGTCACGTGACCGAATTACCTCCCATTCCCAATCTTCTGCTTCTGCTTTATAAGTTCGGATACTGTGCGAGGTAAACAAATCTCACAGCAGTTCCTTGAGGTGATAACACCAAATATAACCTATTTACTGAAAAATAATATTAAATATATTTATGTATCATTCTGTTTTTGAAGCTGCCAAACTCCGATCCTGGATTTTTAACATCGGTTATTTCGTACTTGTTTCCAAAAATAAACTCCGACAACTCATGAATATTCAATTACTTTGGCTTGTTGTGATCACATGGCATTGTTTGCAAGCAGACGACACGCGTTCATTGTTATTTTGAGGTTACTTGAATGTTCTCCCCTATTAGTGGTAATAATAGAATTAACATGATTTTTGTCGGGCGTTATGGTTTATTAACGGCCCTACAGAAATGATTAACAGCCTTTGGGCTGTTAATCATTTCTGTAGGGCCGTTAATAAACCATAAAGCCCGCAAAAACCATGTTATTGGTATATTATAAAGAACAAAATACAGGAAAACCTCCTGTAATGATCGTCGATTCCTGTGCCACGCACTCTACAGTACAGCTGCCGTGGACCGGTCGTAGTCCACGTGTGGGCAGTGATGTCCACGCGTGCGTTTATCGGGTAATAAAAATTATTATCACGATGGCCGTACTGTGCCTGAGTTTTGTTCTGTATTTATACCATAATTCCACTTCAATTAAGTGAATGAGGCTGTTATTTCTTGGGGGGGGGGGCGGTCTGTTTACATTCTTGCTTGTTTTTTATTCTATGACTACCACAAATAGCTTCTCAATACCACTGCAGTTTGCCCATGAAATCCAGCTCTCCGGATAACAAGAGTGTCAAGTTTTCCAGATCGTTATAATGCCTGTATCAAACGAGTCCACGTGGACAGACTATTTCTATCAGTGACCTATACATAAATACAGAACATAATCACAGAGCATAAACACGAGTGTCTCCTCATTTAACTCCGTTGACAAACTTTCCAGTCGAGGTCTATTTGAAAATGTCGTGTTGAACAATTGCAAAATAGCAATTAACAACTATTTTCAAGATGTGAATCCGACAAAATGTAGGAGCATCTGTGTTATCGAAAGCGATTCTGATTGAAATTCAAGTCTTGCTTCCATTGTTTTGACTTTCAAGTTTCATGTTTGACATGACCGTTCGATATTACTACGCATTTGTGATTCCCCAATTCCATAAATTGTTAATGGTTATTTGGCTAATATAATTCTTGTTGTATTTGATTTTTCAGGTGTTGTGATCAGTTTAAAATACTAATTGTCATATAATAAACAAATTATTACAACAGTCAACTGATCTGTGTGGTATTCCATCTCGTTGACGAGATGAGATCGGCCAGATCAAACTCGACGCCTGCGGCGTCTCGTTTGATCTGGTCGATCTCATCTCGCCAACTCGACGGAATACAACACAGATCAATTGACTGTTGTAGTAATCTGTGTGCGTGGAATCATTTCATTCACGCCATAACGTCATTCAGAGAAGTAACGATCAATCAGACGCCTTCTTACATTGCGTTCTTGGGAGCGCGGTGGTTCAGTGGTAGACTATTAGACTTCTATGCTAGAGGTCCCGAGTTCGATCCCCTGTCCTTGGGCAAGGCACTTTTTCCCGGTTGCCTATATCGGGGCACGATGACGCCGCGTACTAAACTGTACTGCACATCGATGGTGCACATATCTTCAACCGCTGTAACCCTGCTTGAGCGGAGCTTGAACAGAGTTAGACTGTTGAGGAGCTGACAATCGATGATCGGTGGTTCTCTCCGGTACTCCGGCTTCCTCCACCCGTAAATCTGTCACGGTCACGATTAGCCATTGTGCATAAGTATGTAACCTTAAACACCAATAAATAAATAAATAACATGGCGTTCTTACAAGTGGTAATGTACCCAACAGATTTCTCAATGTTTTGTATTGTATTTGGTCACATTGAATACATACAGCAATCGTGGTATGGACGCTGTAATCTAATCAAGTCACGGGTGTTGTTCTGCAGCTGTGATTTGGTTTGGAAACAAATCCAAGAGAATGCGAGGATTCTACAGTAAATTGGTTAATTACCAACTGTCAAGGTGATAGCTAAAAGTTGCGATTTTGTTGTATAAAAGTGTAAATATTTTCGATAATATTTCTGCCGGGGTTAAATGTGAAGCAACATAGATATGTGACGGACCCCGAAAACAAGTTTGTCAGAGATTCTAAATGAGGCATGAAATTTAATGTCCATTATGACACTTGTTGATAACAGATCAATAGTAAGAGAGACAATATTCTCTTCTGTGTCGTCATCTGGGTAATTAAGACCAGTTAAATTGTAATTGTTGGAACCAGAGCATCACACATGTTCTGGACACACACCCATATTACGCATCTATTCTGTCTCCGAAATGTCGAAAGTTTTCATCTCAAGCGAAATTCACATTTATAGCTCTATCCATATCGAATTACAAAGCACTCGTTAAATCAGAATTAATATGTTTAAACTTTGCGTTCCGACTGTATAAAGAGTGAAGCAGAATTCTGAGAGGCAGTTGGCCTGAGGGCACTCAGAGAAGGTCCGAATTTAGCCTTGGCCGTCAAGGGTCATAGGCACCGAAATTGAAAGTTCGCGTATTGTCGTAACCCTGTGAGGGTTGTAAGGAACCGATTGTAGTTTGTTAACGGTTGCGAACCGTAGTGGCATAGTAGCCAAAGAAGTAAAAGCTGTAACGTTGAGGTCTAGAGACCATATTAAGAGCTTGAGAAAGCGCTGGAGTAGCTCGCGAGATAAGATAGTTTTAGGCGGTTCGAGAATTGGTGATGTTGAGAACACTTTGCAGAATATTTTTATGTAAATTTTGTTAAGTATTATCCGAAGGCGAAGAATAACTTAACCCCGTGAGAGCCAGACAAGGCGCAAAATGATCGTGAACTGTGGTAGACGCCGATTGAATTGTGGTTGAACTGTGAGAACGCTGATAGAGTCGCACAAGCAGAACATTGTATGTGTTAAGCCCGACTGACGATGAAGTTAACCCTGCGAGGAGGAAGCAACAAGAAGTGAATAGACACTTTGTATTTGTAACAAACCGTGAGAAGATGAAGATGATGTGAGGTCGATCCATTGGACACAGCTAGCTGTGGGAGACGCCGCGTAATTAATGTTTTCTTATGGATAATTTTGTGAGTAATTTGTTTCATATTATATTTCTTCGTACATGTAAATAAATAATCTTTTCGGTGAATTATCGTTGATCACCCTTTGGCGTTGTAAGCCACAGGCCCCTTCAGGAATCCTAAGAGTCCCAAGCGGATAGGGCATTGATAAGGTGGCAAGGTTTACGTTCGAACTGGGGTTCAGACGACAGTCACTGGCTGTCGGCTGAACACTGATAAGAACATAAATTTTCCTCCATCAATTTCAACCCCGTAATCCTGCGACACCAATGACTGGTCTAAGTTTACTGAGGTTGAAATATATACTGGTTTGAGTGTACTCCATGTCGTTACTCTATTATAGCCTGTCGAGTGAGTAAAACAAAATAGTGATCAATGTTCCAGTACAATGCATTGCATTCCTCTCTAAACATTGAAAACGTTTATTAACTATCATCATGTTAAATGAGCAGTGAGGATTGCTTGAGTTAGAAAATGATATAAAGATGTGCAGGTGCGTTGCAACATCTCTAACCAGCTCACTGAATCAGTCCATCATCCTTAAATAATTCAGAGCAATGAACTATTAACGTACCAAAGGTCTAACATGGTGCCACCGTCATAGGCGTATCCAGAGAGGGGGGTATCAACGAGTATACGTATGCCCCGCTCCCACTAGAACACACATGTTGCTCAAAGTGCTGTATGTCAAACAACAACAACTACAACACAAACAACAACGGCCAGTGACGTAGGTAACCCTTTCCTGGTGTGTGTGTGTTATATTTATAAATATTTATAAATGTATTTAATGTCATTGATATTCAAGACTGAAAACAAGCAGTCTGTCATTTGAAGAATGAGGTCCCCAGAGGGTGAATTTGCTGATGTTAATCCATACAGTGGGACAGTTTATCCTCTGGGTACCTCTTTCTGTTTATGTTTGAGACCTTGATTCAGGTTGAGGTTCACAGAGGGTAAATTTAGTGATGCTACCCTGCTGTGCAAGAATAGACCAGAAACTGCTAAATATAGTAATTTCTGGTCTATTCTTGCACAGCAGGGTAGCATCACCCCAGAGGGTGAAAGTGGTGATGCTACCCTGCTGTGCAGGGTAGCATCACCAAATTCACCCTCTGGGGACCTCATTTTTCAGATGATAGTCTGCTTAAAATAGCAAGAAGTAGGTATTATAAGACGATATAATCTCTTAGTAGAATAGCTCGCACGTTTCAGGGCCCAGTTGGGGGACCCCGGTGGGGGACCCCGGAAGTGACGTCATGTCACATGACCCAGTGCCGCCATGTTGTGTTGTCATGGTACGTCATCTCCATAGTGAGACGTGGTGTGAGTGTGCATGCGCAGCGCGTGTTGTTAGGGTGACACGTGTTTCCGTCGTCCATTTTGTGTACTGGAGGCCGCCATCTTGGTTTCTATGGTAGCACGTGATTGTTATGTTACCCAATTTTTCTGCAATAAGACGGGGTATGTTCGGAGGGTGTGTTCGATTGTAGAAGAGTAAATCTAATTACCACAAACAACCCGACAATCCCTCCAAATCACCAAAATTTATCCCAACTTTTACTATTTCGAATTCTTACAGAATTCTCTGCTTCTATCTATATATACAATTGTTTTCGTCTATCTTGCCGTGTTCCTTTGTTCTGGAGTATACTCCAGTAGCGCAGAAAAGCCTATTAGTTGGAACAGTTTACCTTATTATTACTATATTTAGCAGTTTCTGGTCTATTCTTGTTAGTTCTGACCCAATTCCAAGTACTCTTGTTGTTTCATTTATCTAGATCGTTTATAACTAATCAGATTGCTTGATTTCCCATAATCTGTATGCAGGGTTATCTCCCTTGTGTATAACAAAAACAGTCCCAAAGCCAATAAGCTATCGAGCAGTTACTGATAAGTCATTGCTCGAACGACTCTAAGCCCATCGAGCAAATGAGCTATCGAGCAATTGCTCGATCGAGTGACTCCTCGAACGACTCTTCGACTCATTTCAGTATTGGGGATACCCATGGCCCGGTATTGTATTATTTGAGGATGCCTATTCCAAATATTCCTTATAAGCTAAAGAGCCAAGAGAGTAATTGCCCATGGATATTGCCATTGATATAGGTTTTTTATTATACACAAGGGCGATAACTCTGTATACAGATTATGGGAAATCAAGCAATCTGATTGGTTAGTTATAATTTATATAAATGATCTAGATAAATGAAACAACAAAAGTACTCAGAATAGGGTAGGAACTACTGGTATTACGTACCACCTTACCAGTAACAGGATGATACAAGGTATTTGGTAGGTTAATACTATCAACGGTTAGGATGGGACCTACAGCGGAATATACCAACCATACTCTGCTGCCGTTCTGTATTACCAGGCATTGACCCCCACCCCAGAATACTGCTCAATAACATGAAACACCTGGTGGATCAGTAGTAACAAGGGCCAGCAAGAGACCTACAGGGATATGTACAGCCTATGCTATATTACCGTTCTAAACTACTAAGCATTACCCCCACCCCCACAAAATCACTAGGTCTACCATAACGTACTACATATACCAGCCATATAATAAAACAAAGCAATCGGTTGGTTAACAGTACCAATCACTAACATGGGCCTATAGGTGTATATACCGCCCATACTATAGTACCGTTCTAAACTACCAGGCAGTACACCTACCCACAATACCCCTATGCCTAGCATTGAATACTACCTATACCAGTCATAGGATAACAATCAGGTAGATTGACAGTACTGAGGGCCAACATGGGACTTGCAGGGGCCCACAGAGGTATATATCGTCTATACTATATTTCTGATGGAGCAATTACTCTCTTGGCTCTTTGGCTTATTTGGGAAAAAGCCCTACTTACGGAATCCCTTTTAGGCCCTAGAATCCCCTTTTTCTGACATGAGTCGAAGAGTCGTTCGAGGATTCACTCGAACGAGCAATTACTCTAAAGCTCATTTGCTCGATGGACTTCGAGTCGTTCGAGTAGTATGTCGAGTCACTCGATCGAGCAATTGCTCTAAGGCTCATTTGCTCGATGAGCTTCGAGTCGTTCGAGCAATTGCTCATGGAACAATTACTCTCTTGGCTCTTTAGCTTATAAAGGATATCTGGGATAGGTATCCTCAAATAATACAATACCGGGCCATTGGTATCCCCAATACTGAAATGAGTCTAAGAGTCGTTCGAGGAGTCACTCGATCGAGCAATTGCTCGATAGCTCATTTGCTCGATGGGCTAAGAGTTGTTTGAGCAATGACTTATCAGTAACTGCTCGATAGCTTATTGACTTTGGGACTGCTTTTGTTATACACAAGGGAGATAACCCTTAAACTTAAAGACTTGGTAGTCTTGGGATGTGCTTCGTATTTAGCTTGTAACAATTTATGGGAGAGTGCCTATGGGCATGTCTCTCGGCGTGCCTCTCGGCGTGCTTATAGGCATGTCTCTCGGCGTGCCTATGGGCGTGTCTCTCGGCGTGCCTATAGGCACTCTCCCATAAATTATAACAAAGCAAAGACGTGTGAACAAAGTTTGATGACCCAAACACATTTAGCACTCTACCAGTTACATATTTTAACAGTAATAACTTATTACTCCGCATAGGATTCTGTGATTAGGTTTTTGTGAATCTTTCAAAAACGAAGGGGATTCGTCCTGTTGAGAATAGCGTCAACAGTGGCGTAGATACCAGGAGGGAGGAGGTGGGGGCATTTATCCCAAGCATTTCCAAATCCTCTTGAGTACTCGCGCGGTAACGTGTACCGCATTGACCATCACTGTGCGATGACATCCACCCACCCCACCCCCTGATCAAAAAAATTTGTTTTGTTTTTTTCACAAAGCGTTGTGTACACTGCTGAGTGATTTCATTCTGAAATACAGTACTGAATAGGTTAATAAAGGTATTTTGAGTGTTGAATGCTGAATCCTAATGAGTATTTTTCCATGCACCAAAGACCTGGTAATGATAATTTAAGTTTAAAGCAGATTGGCATTCTTGGGTACAATTGAATTATTCAATGGCATGTTGAGAAAAATGTCGTTCAAATGTATTTTGTCACGGCAGGAAGTTAAGAACCGAGTTCATGTGATCTGTTTTCAATTAAAGCAGAGATGATCAAAGTTTCCACGAAACGTTTTCGTAACTGTGCAACACGTGCACGAAAAAAATAATTACACCTCGCGGGTTGTTATACAAACAGTAATTATTAAGTTGGTGCACCAAACAGTTTCTTTTTTAATTTTGCAAAGTCAAGACGAAGCGCGTCTTTCTGAAATAAATGTAGCTTCCTTGATGCGAGGGCGTCTAAAATTAAACCAAATATCAATCACAAGTACTTCAACCCAAATATAGTCATTGTGGGAGGGCCTTCAGATTTTTACCTGGAATTGTTGTAGACACAAAGAGCACTGGAATAAGTTACTTGTACTTGCATCAGCGTATCTGGCCGTCGAGATATGAGCTGCATACATTTATATTTTCTTTTGATGTAAAGGACTTTGCTCAACGGTTCATTCCCACTAGACCAATTCCCTTTAGACCAATTCCCACGAGTCCCATTCCCCAAAGACCAATTCCCCTTAGACCAACTGATGTGTTCTACTTTTAAAATAATTCTATATCAATAATTTGATATATTTATAAATATTTATAAATGTATTTAATGTTATTGATCTTCAAGCCTGAAAATAAGCAGTCTGTCATTTGCAGAATGAGGTTCCCAGAGGGGAATTTGTTGATGCTGGGTACCTATTTCTGTTTATGTTTGAGACCTTGATTCAGGTTGAGATTCATAGAGGGTAAATTTAGTGATGCTACCCTGCTGTGCAGGGCATCATCACCAAATTCACCCTCTGGTGACCTATTTTTTTTGTAAAATATATGTATATGTACTGAGCTATGCTGAAATGTTATAAACCTATATTTTTGTGTGTTATGCGTATAAATATTTCTTTATCAAATAAAGTACTTAGTAAATAAATGTTTTCTTAATCATCCTTAATCAATGACAGTATGTAGTTGGTGTAGGGGGAATTGGTCTTTTGGGAATTGGCCTAAAGGGAATTGGTCTAAAGGGAATTGGTCTAGTGGGAAGACACCTGCTCAACTGCTTCTCCTAGGTGCATTGGGCGAAAGAATAGAATGAATCTTACATGTGTGTGTAGAAGGGGGGGGGGGTGCCCCTCCCTCTTTAGTATGAGGTGAAAAATTATTTTTAGTAAGTATTGAACACGCGGACACCTATTTTTGAACTACCGCAGTTTATAAACGGGTTGTTTCTGTCAGCAAAGAGGTGGTAATTCTGCTATCTGGAGCTCCAGCATAGACCCCCTCCCCACACCAACCATATTAGGGTGCGTCTCAAATACCCTGTCAAAAACCATTGTGTTATGATTTCAAAACATTGTGGAATACTTTGTGAACCGTGATTGCTGTTATTATGTTTTTTCGCATTGAATACATACTGCACATGAACAAATTCAGTAAATGATATCGCGGGAATTGGCCTGGAACGAGTTCAGTCCCGACTGTAATGGCTCATTCCCGAATGATGAAATATTCCAACAACATCATCAAGGCATGCCTTCGTCGAAGGCATGGCTTGGTGATATATAGTTGAAATTTTAGTGAGGAGTTCAGATAAAAGTTTAAACTGTTTGACAAATGCCCTTACCTGTAAAGAGGACTGGCTCTTAAAATGACTGAATGAATTTATTTGTAGTATAGTTTACATAGATACGAGCAATTATATAAGTGTGAAGAAGACAACTATACTACGGGAAGTAACAGAGCCGTGTTGGCTGTCTTCCGGCCACTCCCCGCAAAAGATAGAAAAAATAAATCACAAAATAATTCATGAATTTACAAGAGAGGAGCAGTTACAAACGAATACAACCAATATCGGTGATTTTAATTACGGTGGATACAGAAAAATGGCGTAGTTATTTCTCTTTTTTTTCTTCTTTTTATTAGGGTTTAATGACACATTAAAAGGCAGGGTCATATCATGTCGGTGACAGTTTTACGGGTGGAGGAAGCCGGAGTACCCGGAGAGAACCACCGAGCAACGACGAGCAGCTGTCAGCTCTCCAACATCGTAACTCTGAACTCTGCACCGCGGGACAGGCAGGGTTAGATTGGTTGAAGACATGCGCACTACCGACGTGCAGTACGCCTTAGTACATGTCGACATCGTGCCCCCATGAAGGCAATCGGGATTAAGTGCCTTGCCCAAGGACACAACGCGGGAGCACGAATCAGTCGCTGAAATGGTCACCCATCCAACTACTAACCGCGCTCGACGTTGCTTAACTTCGGTGATCTGACGAGAACCGGTTACCGCGACGCCACCGCGCCTCAGTTATTTATTTCTCTCTTAACGTTCATCACGCTGGTCATACGATTACCACCTTTACGGTGCAGTACCTCGTATGCGGTGTAAAAAAGACGGAGATTGTTGCCCAAACAAGCTGGAAAATTGATAAGTACACGCATTTTAACAAGCCTACTTGTGTTGCAAACTGTTTCAGGCTAGATATTAATCACCAATACTTTAATCCAAGAAATATTTTCATGAGAGAAATAATGAACAAATTTTTTGAAGAATTTTAAAGTGAAAATATGGAGATAAAAATTCCTGTTGCTGGGTTTGAACTGCGAATTATATTTAAAATATGCTATTGTGAGTCCTTGGAGCGGCATCCGTCTAGAGAAAGTACCACCTTCTGCGGTTTCGGTGTCTACTGGGTGTACCACAATTGCGGTGCGATACATTTAATGGGGTCACTCTTTTACTAAAATGTTGCCTTATCTGGACACCTTTATTCTCTCTGATCTGTATACAATTAATTCTAAAGTATTTGTTTGATAAGTCCAAGCATTTATGATATGTTTAGCCCAATAGTTGGACATTGACTCGCTTGTATTGTCTCTGAAGCTCCAAACATAAGTATCATGTATTGGGCCAATTCACATTTGTTGATTATCCAGATCGCAAGTTGTTGTTTTTCGCGTGCAGCTCCAGTGGCAAGCAGGTCTAGTAAGCGCGCAAATCTGTCCGTCCCTCAGTCAGTCTGAAATACTTTGGGTTGAAATTTCTAGTCTAAGTTTTCTTGGCTGGTAACAAGGGAATGATTTTATATTTGGCCTGGGGCGTGATAACGTTTCATTGTACCGTGTAATCAGTTTTCAGATCTTCCGTGTAGCCACTTCCTGCTTGCCAATTGTTTAAAATTGTACTGTACCCACTGAATATAAAAATTTCAGTTGAAGGTTTCTTGGCTTGTATGAAAGGGATTGATTTTATATTTGGTCTGGCGCTTGATATTTTGAGTTGTACCGTGGAAGCACAGGCGGTTCCTGTTTGCCGAAAATTTGAAATTGTACTATACCCACTGAAAAATAGCATGCAGGGACGCAGTTTCAGACTGGTACTAGTCTTGTTTTTTTTTTTTTTAGAAAAAGCCCATTGATAATTGATGACTTACAAAACAAAGACATTTTTTCAAATTATGGTACGTTTTATCACATAATCATCGTAACTTACAAATCACCGCGAAATTGTATCTGAGAACTTTTCTATGAATTGTAAATAGCAACGATTAAGAAAGAAAAATGTCATTTGCAACACAGATAATTACAGGATGCCACCTCAAAATTGTGAATTCTGGATGGTTAAAGTTTTAATTGAACATACATATTCAAAGTAAAATTCAGAGAAAATGTTTTGGAATAAAGGGCAATGGTAATTTATTTATTCAATCAATCAATCAATCAATCAATCAATCAATCAATCAATCAGCCCAACAAATCACAAATAATGCGATATACGATCACCTGTAATAAAACACTATTGTCGGGTGGAAAATCCACCTTCCCACGATTTGGTAGTAATTCACCCTACATGTACAGAATGGCCGCTAGCGATTATCATCAATAATTCGACTTGATGTCTTAAAGAAAATTTTCAGGAGCAATTACTATAATTAATTCAGTGTGTAACCAAATATATACTCACTACTTTCGTTTAAAAAAGCCAATTTTCCCAAACAAACAAGTGAAAACATATTAACATTTTCATCCTTAACAATTAAAAAAATTATCACTTTGCATCAAAAACAGCATTTTGACCCTTGGTATTCCAAAATCGGCAATGGTGTTGTAATGAGGGAACAGAGAGAATAACCTGGGGGGCCGGTTACTGTCGAAGCCTTTCCTAGAATCTTAGTCGAAGTTTGACTAAAATTCTAGGAAAGGCTTCTGAAAGTGAAAGTTTGTAACTTACTGCGCAAGCAAAACATTTCGGTTTTGTGAAAGCACATACATAGTGTTAGTTTTTTGGAAACCTTGCCCGGCATTATATTAGGCCCGCCAATTTTTTCTCATTTCGGCTAATTACCTCAAGCCAGGATTCTCTTAGGCAGGATTTGACTTGCAGTGAAGGCCCCGCTGTCCTCACAGGTAAGACCGTAAGGGAATCCTGCTCTAAAGCAATTGTGGAAAATCGGCGGGCCCCCATAACGCCGGACTCCAGTGTTACTGCATCGCTCCCATCTCGACGATTTTGCGCGGACTTATTTTAGGTGCGATATCAGTTATGGAAGTCCGGTTACTCCGAATTTGCGATGCCTGATATTCCATATATAAATTACAAAATATAAATTTGTATTAAAATATACATCAAAATGGAGGTTATGGTGGATAGAACACGGGAAACTGGTTCGTTTACCCCACCAGTGCTGATTGTGGGCACCTGTGGTTCATGGAAGTCTGCGATAGTATTCGTAAGAAAACAGACAACCAAACAATATTTCACGAGAACATCTCGGGGCTACATATGCTTCATACGTCCATGAACAACGCTAGGCAATCAAACCACCTCACAATGCAGCGACAGAACTTAGTCTGCAAAAATGCCAACACTGTCTGTATTTTTTGAAGACCTTGTCCATGGGTAACGGAAGTACTTTATATGTGGTAACTGTGCAATCTCCACATCATGACAGCTGGTTGATCAGTCCCATTATTTCATTTGGAACGATATTGTTTATCGGTGTAGTTTGGTCCCGTTGACCTGAACCTCCACATTGTGATGAATGTAAACAAACGAAATGGTTTGACATTCATCTTAAAGCAGCTCTGTCGCCGCGTTTTGAAGTGTTTCGATTTCCCAGATTCGTTCTTGAATATTTGAAGCATATTTGGCCACGAGTTGTTCTCACGAGTTGTTCTCACGAAATTTCATTTGATAGTCAGTTCTCGTACGAATAGGATCGTAGACTTCCAGAAATCACCGATGCCTGCTATCATTGTTGTATGTTGGACGAATATATTTTTCGTGTTCTATGTATCATAACCTTTATTTTCGTTTATTATTTTGTATATGTTTCATATATTAACGGAATATCAGACTCAGAGTAAACCGATTTCCACTACTTCAGTTACTTATATATAGCACCTTATATAAAATGTGTAAAATACATCCTGCGCATAAACCACTCTCATCACCTCAATACGTTACAAGTGTTTCAAATTCCTCGGACCTTTGATTAATTTGATTGCATAAACTAAAATTATTTCGCAGAACCCAATGTTGTCTGTATCTATGTACTTTTATAAAAAAGAGTACTAAACTTGGTCCAAACAACGGTCTATCCAGCCCCCAAAGGTAATACTGTTTTCAATCAACACACGGCGAGTCAATAAATGAAACACGGGTTATTCCTCCCAACTCTCACCATGCACGGTTGACAAACCCTTTGACAGAATGCCCATTAGATCACTGGTTTTGATTGATTAGTGTGGGTGTTTATACTACGCCCGTCGGAATAATTCAATACGTCTGTACATATAAAACTGAAGGGCCAGGGTCATGTTTCGTTAGTAATCTTGAAAGATTGACACTGCAAAATGAGGTACTGTGAACCGCAAATGAAGGTACTCATTAAAAGGACAACACCGCGAATCAGGTATTCTAAAAGTTCAACACCTCGCGTCGAAGCTGCCAAATAAGGCGAATGCAGGACTTTTTATGAAAGCTGAAGCTGACCTAAACTCAAAGACAAAAGTCTGAAGCAACAATGGAGCGAAGGTTTGACCTTCTATGTCCTTGAAATTCGCGGGGAGAACAACTTTTGTCGAAAATTTCCGAAAGAATGAGGATGAAAGCTAATGTATTTTCAATAACACAGCTCAATTACTTCATAAAACACACCGACACTATGTACACGAATGCAATAATATTCTATAGATCGCCAGATTACATTTTTTTAGTGATATACGCAAGTTAATAGCAGTTATACCATATTTTATGACGCCTGCCTTCAACCGTTTCCGTCTTTTTTTAAACCGCACACGAGGTACTGCACCGCAAAGGTGGTAATCGGATGACTAGCGTGTTCATGTTCCTCACAAAACACCCCAAAGTTCTCTAAAATACACTGTCCTTGTCCTAAATTTTTTTAAAAATTGGGAATCATCTCCTATTTTAAGGGTTGGGCTTGAAAACACTCTGCATTTGCCCTGCAAATGACTACATTTCCTGGCCCGAAGGATTGGGCACTGTCTAGCCACCAGTGCTGTGCGGTTTTTCGGTTCGGTTCCGATTTTTGCGGCATACATGAAAAATGGACCGCAAGACGTAGCAAAAAAACCGGTCGAGCGGTTTTATTGTGTTTGTGCAGAAACTTATCAAAATCCCTTAATGTGATGGAGGGGGTGGAACTGGACTAGTGCACCATGTAGACTCTCGTCGCTTAGTGTATTCGACCAGTGGGTGAATACGTCATGTTCTCATTGTCACATGTCTCTCTTATCGATGAATAAGTCAGTTAGGGAGAATAATGTAACAATGAGAACACAACAACGATTAGATAAACTTTATTTATTTCTTACCCTAATTTATGTTTTTCTGACTCAGTTGTCATAGCAACAGATCTAGAAACCCTAAAAATGATCAAATGGAAGTTAGTCTGAATCCAATGGAGATATTTACAGATTGGGCTTTTGTGGTGTCGAACAAATTATTGGGGATTTTTTCCCGAGTTTAGGGGCCTGAGGTGTTATTTCGTATACGTTCTTAACAAATACAGTACATGGAGAGTGTATTATCACTAAATCACCCGAAGGGTGGAGAAATCACGCAAGTAATAATTGCGAATTCGTTGCAAAGCATAACAATTACAAGCAAAGTTCCAGCCAATGGACCTCCGGGTTAAACTCGGAGGTCCATTGGCTGAAACATTGTAGTGTTTTTTTCCCCATATGTACAGAATTTGAAAGTGATACTTTGGGTGATAACTCCACTCTGTGGGTGATTTTGTTACAATCCACTCTCCACGTACTGTAGAAAAACGTAACCGAAACCGGGTGGGGGGAGGGGGTGCACCAAAAATTTGCGAGACATTATGTGTGAGGTGGGTGTGTCTCATGGGTGCGCTTAAAACAGGCGTTCTCAAATCATGCGACTTTTCATAATTTTCAGTAATATATAATTATTTATGTTGCCAACGACGGACATAATGCTGTAGATCAACCCTAATGGGTTAATTGCAACACAAGGAGCCTTTATGAGTGTTAATATGTGATGAAATCTGTGAAAATATCACAGATAATACAGATTGGTGGAGGGGTGGGTATCTTGTTCTCAGTGTAGAAAATATTCCGGACAATTTTTTTGAAAAATGCTTTATAATGCATCAGATACAATATGATTTAATGTAAAGATGTGCTAGTATCAATTAATATTCTATTCACTTCAAGGGCTTCACTTATTCACTCAAATGTTAAAAGGATATTCGAAAATGTGTTCAGTTGTTAACTCATTGTCATTGCTTTACTATTATGATGGGGAAGGAGTGCTAGTGAATTGATTGTAACAACTGCCCTGTTTCAACTTGGATAACAGTTCCAACATGCTTTCAAATTTTAAATATTGCTGCATGACCTTGTCACAATATAATATTCAGTATAGTTTAACTTGCTATTATTGCGTATTAAGACTTTACCACATGTGTCATTTGTAACTTCTGATTTTGGAAAATTGACAAATATCATTTTCAACTGATTTTTAATTCCAGAATTAGGCAAAAATAAACAAAAAATAAATAAACCATACTAACAATGTTAGTACTTGGAGTCACTTATGGAATTAATCATGCAGACTCCTGCCAGAATCAAGTAAAAAATAAATAAATGGATCAGAATGGATCGAATTTTTTGTCATTTTTAGCTTACTCCCATGGCACAAATCAGGGGAATAATTTAAATATATTTTATTTACATCGAATCAGGGGAATGGGGTTGGGCATATCTTAGGCCATCATTCATACTTTCACGGTTATTGAATTGTTCTGGATGAGTTTTTTAAGATTTCTGAAGTCTCATTTCGCAAATAGGAAGTGAAACTAAGCCTTCTGGGTAATAAAGAGTTGTAACAAGTACCTGGAATCACTGGTGGAATCAAACTAATCAGCGAACTATACTTCTTTCCATACCTATTATGATGTTTGTCAAAGCAATTCGTAAATTCAATGGGAAAGAGGGGGTAGGTGTCCGAAAATGGCAGTAGAAAAATTGCACAGGATAGTGGGTGGGTGAAAAAGGGGTTAACCGAAAAATGGGACATGACGTCTGTAAATTTTTTCTTCTGACCCCCCCCCCCCCCCCTCGCCGAAACCGATGTTTTTTTGCTGAAACAGAACCGAAACAGAACCTGAAAAATCAAAACCTCCCAGCCTTAGTGTTGGAAAATTAATTTATGCTAGTGTTGGAAGATTAATTTATGTTAGTGTTGGAAGATTAATTTATGTTAGTGTTGGAAGATTAATTTATGTTAGTGTTGGAAGATTAATTTATGTTAGTGTTGGAAGATTAATTTATGTTAGTGTTGGAAGATTAATTTATGTTAGTGTTGGAAGATTAATTTATGTTAGTGTTGGAAGATTAATTTATGTTAGTGTTGGAAGATTAATTTATGCTAGTGTTGGAAGATTAATTTATGTTAGTGTTGGAAGATTAATTTATGTTAGTGTTGGAAGATTAATTTATGTTAGTGTTGGAAGATTAATTTATGCTACTGTTGGAAGATTAGTTTATGCTGGTGTTGGAAGATTAATTTATGTTAGTGTTGGAAGATTAATTTATGTTAGTGTTGGAAGATTAATTTATGTTAGTGTTGGAAGATTATTTTATGCTAGTGTTGGAAGATTAATTTATGCTACTGTTGGAAGATTAGTTTATGATAGTGTTGGAGATTAATTTATGCTAGTGTTGGAAGATTAATTTATGTTACTGTTGGAAGATTAATTTATGCTATCTCCAGATGACGGGAGTTTCCAGTGCAGTATATAATGATGTTTTTGAAGTTTTGGAGGTCATGGCCAAGCAAAATTAACCCTCATTTATTTATATTTCGAAATTTGTCTTATTTTGTACTGCCACAACATGTTAAACGAGCGAGTGGCGACTTATTGAATAGCGCGTTGCACTTTAGATCGAAATGTTGTAGATTCGATCCTTAACCGCAGCATCTGTGTTGTGTCTTTGAATAAGAAATTAATTGCCAATTTCCCCAGTGCGAACGAGGTGGCACGGTGTAAGTCGATGGTACACGTGCCTTCTCCCGTTGTAAATCATATTTGTCCACCGTGGGAACCATGGGAAGTGAAGTAGTGCTTGTTCACTGTGGTAAACAAATTCTGGTTTACTGGTAAAATAGAATCCAGCCTCTAAAATGGGCAACATGGGTATAAAAGACAGATTAAACTTGAATTCACCTCCACGGCGCGACCACGATTATCTCGTGCAGAAATATGCTGCCTTAAACATAAATAAATAAGATAAATAAATAAATAAATAAATAAATTTATATAAATAAATAAATAAATAAATAAATAAATTTATTTATTTATTTATTTATTTAATTTATTTATTTATTTATTTATTTATTTATCGGTGTTTAAGGTCATATACTTATGCACAATGGCTAATCATGACCGTGACAGTTTTAGGGGGGAGGAAGCCGGAGTACCCGGAGAGAACCACCGAGCAACGACGAGCAGATGCCAGCTCCCCAACATCGGAAAAATAAATGAATAAATAAATAAACTATAGTTGTGACGGATTAGTAAGTTGAAGAGGGTGACGGTTACTTTCCACCACACGTAACATTGTGAAAAGTTCTCCTCGTAAGTCACAAAACAGAAAATAATTTTCTTTCCGTATTTTGTGTGATCTTAAAAATCAATTTTGACGTCAAATGAAACCTTTGCAATATGTAGAATTTATTTATTTTGTTCCCCACTCTGATTATACCAGGTACGCTATACATTCTTTACAAATACAACCATTGTGTAATCCTTTCTTTTTCATGGAAATGACAAACGTTACTTATTCCTAGTTCCTTATTCGAATTCGTTATCAAGCGATTTTATCGGTTGATAACGAATGTCGAATAAGGACTGGGAATAAGTAACGGTTGTCACATCCCATCTCTTGTCGCATCCTCACCTGTATTTGCGTACATGTAACGCACAGCCTGAAAAGAATGGATACAACAGGTGACGAAATTTGTCTATGATGTCATTTTGAATAAAGCACAAGATGTTTTTCCAAACAATAATTCTTCTCGATTGTTGGTTAACATGTTAATCCTATTACAAACACTTCTTAGAACCCAACTGTTTAAAAGTTGATATCCGAGGATTCTTTAACGGGTAGAGTTCGACAAGAATGAAAATATACTATTAACAAGGACAATTGATCTAACCTTGTGTATTATGTCACCATGTGTAACTATTTCCCATGGTTACAGCAAGTAAACTGCCATTGGTTCTACAGCGTTCACGTTGGAATGGGGTTGGGGAGAATTTCCACGAGAAAACCATGAACAGATTTGTGGATTGGTTTCACGACATATGACCACAGGACATTACCGTATAACGAAAGCACTGGATTTTACTGCATCGCACCGCTGTCCCTTCCCTCCAAATGCATGGCAAACCAAAAGGGGCTGGCACCATCTCATACCATTACCTGACATCATGAAAACTGTGAGATGAGGCCCCCTGCCATATACCCTTCATTTATATCCCCCGTTGCAAAATCCTTTGCCCACCTATACGCTCCACCAACAGCTGGAGCGAGTTGTTCAAGCTCGCTTGAGTGGGTGGTCACTATCTTTCCCTCGGATGATAATGATCGATGTCACCAATATCAGAAGCGTGTATTTAACCCTTTACCTAACATGAAAAGCAGACGACACTTGCAAAAAACATTCTTGAACAACTATTTTTTTTCATTTTTTGTCTCAAAAACATAGGTTATGACCCCTCGTTGGAACGAGCTCGACGAGCTCGTTCCAGCGAGGGGTCATAACCTATGTTTTTGAGACAAAAAATGAAAAAAATAATGAAAATTAATTGGCGATTTTGAGAATAGCGATGACCGGTTTTGGCCATTACGTTGGGTAAAGGGTAAATGACAGTTTGTGGTCGAACTGGAGGAAAATACGATTGCTTCATTGCTTCTCCGGGATATTAGAGCGACGAACGGAAAAGGCCCTCAACCTCATGACTACAGATCGCAAATTGTACAAAACATGAATTCCCCCGAATCTTTGCCCACCTCAGCTAAGAGCTAACGAGAGCAGTAAAGCCGAAAGCTTAAAATACACTCGAGAAAACAAAGGGAAGTAAGTTGACTTTACACCCTATATATCGTCCTTTGAGAGCATCAAGGCGCCACCTGCAATGCTTTAGTATTGCAGATTGCGCCTAGATTCAATCTGAATCAAGTGACGTTATGTTCATAACAACTTGATTGTTTTACAAGACGCGTGTTGTTTGGCGTTAGACCGATATTGGAAGGGATCAAATTCACCTGCATGGTGACCCACCCCAATATTCCGATACGCCTGTGGTTTGTGCTGCTAACGATGAAGAGGCGAAGGGGGGGGGGTGGAGGGGCAGAAAAGGAAGAGCAGAAGTGGCCACTGACAAATCTCTGTAGCTCTCGTTGTGTCTATGCATTTGAAACAAGAAAGTTCAAATGAATTTTAGTCGCGGAGATATTTTCAATTCGGGCACCTCCTCTTTTCAAGCGTATGTCTGTAACTAAATATTTGTGTAATATTTATTACCAAGAGGTGTTTTCTCCAGAAGTATTGTAAACAGCATAAAAAACATGTAGCCTGTTTATTTGCCTGATTTGTGAATACACACATCAGATCAGTTCCTATTCAGCCCGTTCATAAGATATATACGACTATACGAAAACACGAAGTGAGACACCAAGACATAAACAAAGTGACAAAATAAGAGACGTCCTCGATTTCTTGAAATTCTATCCTGTGCTAACAACCAGTAGCGTTACAACAAAGGGGGTACCGCTGACAACACCACACAAACCGGGTTAGCATTGGTTGAAGACAGGTGCACCATCGACGTGCAGTACGCCTTATTACAAGGCGCCAACGTGGACAATCGGGATTAAATGCCTTGCCCAAGGACACAACGCGGTTACCTCTGGCGGGAATCGAACCGTGGACCTCTCGGTTTGAAATTCAATGCCATAACCACTGAGCTACCGCGCTCTCAACAACACTCTTAACCCTTTACCCCCTTTACCCAACGCAGACGGTTTCAAAATTTATTATTTTAAATATAATTTTTTTTTTTAAATTTTCAAAAACGTTCAACAAAACCATATCATGTGACCCCTGTTTGGAACGAGCTCGACGAGCTCGTTCCAAAGAGGGGTCACATGATATGGTTTTGGTGAAATGTTTCGAAAACTAATAGTTTTTCAGCTGCTGAATTTGCATATTACGTGGGCGGATGTGGGTGATTCGTGGGGTAAAGGGTTAAGGCATGCCTTCGTCGAAGCCATGCCTTGATTTGTCATTGGAATATTAGCCAGTCAAGTTTATGGTCAAGAAACTCAAGATTTCTTGAAAATTTATCAGTGAATAAATTAAAAATGGTCATGTTGCCACCATGGCCAGCGTTCATCTTCAAATTAGTGGGAAAACTGTCTGAAATTGTCGTTTTGGGGATTGGAAATTAGTATTATGGAGATGGGAAAGTTTTACAATTCCTAAGATTAAATAAAATGTTCAAAAGTTACATTGTGGAAGCGCATGTCATCTGAAAGTTCAATGTATTTCTTAATTATGATTATTGAATGTTGCCAGTTTACCATCTGAGTTTTGTTTCCCCGTCATTCATAAAATGTTCTGTTTTCTCTAGTGTAATCATGCTAAAAATGTTTAAAAACAGTTTGTATTGACTTTTGTCCATCCATGTACGCTTTTAGGTTTGACAGATGACCGGTAAACGAATCAATTCGAAAAATAAGATCTTGTGTCTACTGTCTGATTGAAATATCTATCAGACACAAGTCTTGACTTTTGTTCCTTTGATGTCCAAAATTCTGTATAATCTGATTACCCTTCTCACACCTTGGCCGATTATCTGTGAAGCAATTTGCTGACGGGTTCTGGTAGTCGATAAGGGGAGATAACCGTCTACTTGAACCAGTAAGCTGAAGTGGAAATGTGGGTATGCCCCCCACCCCACCCTACCCCCACAGCCCGACTAACTGAAGACGTTCATTTGTGTCATGGACTGTGTGTATGATAGAAGTCCAAGTATAAAATCTAGTCTTTTAAGAAAGTACATAATTACTAGCAATATAGAATTGATACACGCTAAAAACTAAAGTGTTAAAAACTACACTTGAAGTGCTGTATTTAACACTAAGTGCTGACCTAGCACTTTGTTCAAGTGTAGATATCCCAGAACTTGACAGGTGTTACAATAATACCACTTGACAAGTGTAATGTCGCGACACTTAAAAGGAAACAACGCAGATGACGCGGATCAGGCTCGAACTCTCGAGCCTGATCCGCATCATCTGCGTTGTGTCCTTTTAATTATGTACCCACCAAGCGCAAATCAAATTATGGACGATTCTGGAAGAACCACCAATGCTAGACACATGGGAAGTGCCATCCATTCAAGTTTCAGATGTCTGACGATTGTAATGTCTAAGTGCTTAAAGCATTGCACTTTGAGTGTTAAAATCAAACCCTAAGAGTTAGAATGGGTTTAACACCTTGAAAGTGTCAGTTTTAACACTTTAGTTTTTAGTGTGTATGTTATATATCTCAATCCTGACGACAAAATCCCAGTATGAATGGGGTATTACCTCCATACCCGCCCGTCCCTTTATGCTACGCCCCTGGGTGTGACTCTACTCTATTAGGTGAATTTGTTAGCCTCGCCCTTTTTTCAAAAACATAGCTCATGACCCTCATCGGGACGAGCTCGTTCCATCGAAGGGTCATAAGTTATGTTTTTGACGCAAAAAATAAAATAAAGGTTTTCAAGAATTTTGTTTGGAAGTGTCGTCTTCTTTTCGTGTTAGGTAAAGGGATAAAGAAAGTACATGAATATTAGAAAGATAGAAAATTGATATTTTAGACTCCAGTACTGACAAAAAAGTCCCAACTTAATAAATTATTGGGGGTGCGTCAAACCCCATAAACCCCATAACAACGCCCCTAAGTAGTAGTGTATGTACCCGATAGTGCCTTATTACTCGGAGCTTTGCCGGAGCAACTAGTGTTAAATTCCCATAGGAACCGGAGCCTTTTGCCGGAGCAAATTTTTCCTTTGCAAAACTTCGGCTTCATCAGTTTGATCCGGTAAATGTTGTACGTACTGCACATATAGTATACTATGGTATGTATAGTCATATATGTACGCATGGGGCTATGGGTATATAGTATGGGTATGTGATGGAAAATTAATGGTGAAGATGCATTTTCTTGAAACGGTTGACGTTGCTATTGACGTCGTGACGTCATGATACGCGCGCGACGTCATAGAGATGCTGACCACTGTTATTGTCCCCTATACAATCTGACATAACGTTGTTCGGGTCAGGGGGTGTCGGACTTCTCGTATGGGTGGCGGCGATATGGTAGTGGTGGTATATATCCATGTTGGTATACTATTAGCCCTTGGGTCTTCATATTATGCTATGTCTGCTATAGCTAGGTCAAGCAGTATTGTGGGGGTGGGGGGGGGGGGGGGGGGGGAGTAATGCATGGTCTGCCAGGGCGGTATTGCGAGATAGTCCTTGGTGATTTAGATTGGCAGTATAGGATGAATGGTCTGTTAGCCTATTACCCCCTTAGTACTATTTAGCTACCGAATCCTTTGTATTATCTTATGGCTGGTATTGGTAGTTTGGTATGTTAGGTTAGGCAGTATTATAATCGTTCGTTTTGAAGGGGGGGGGGGGGGTGTTAGGATGCATTGTATATACCGCTGTAGGTCCCCTGTTAGTCCTCGGTGTTATTAACCAACCGATTGCTTTGCATTATTCTATGATTGGTATAGGTAGTACGTTATAGCAGGTCAGGTGGAATTTTGGATTGGGGGTAATGCCTGGCAGTATAGAACAGCAATATAGTATGGACGATATATACCTCTGTGGGCCCCTGCAGGTCCCATGTTAGCCCTTAGTACTATTAATCCACCTGATGCTTCATGTTATCCTATGACTGGTATAGGTAGTATGCAATGCTAGGCATAGGGGTATTGTGGGTAGGAGTACTGCCTGGTAGTTTAGAACGGTACTATAGTATGGGCGGTATAAACACCTATAGGCCCCTGTTACTGCTTGGTACTATTAACCAACCGATTGCTTTGTTTTATTATATGGTTGGTATATGTAGTACGTCATGGTAGACCTAGTGATTTTGTGGGGGTGGGGGTAATGCTTGGTAGTTTAAAACGGTAGTATAGTATAGGCTGTACATATCCCTGTAGGTCTCTTGCTGGCCCTTGGTACTACTGATCCACCAGGTGTTTCATATTATTGAGCGGTATTCTGGGGTGGGGTCAATGCCTGGTAATACAGAACGGCAGCAGAGTATGGTTGGAATATTCCCCTGTAGGTCCCATCCTAACCGTTGATAGCATTAACCTACCAAATGCCTTGTATCATCCTGTTACTGGCAACGTGGTACGTAATATCAGTAGTTCCTACCCTATTCCGAGTACTCTTGTTGTTTCATTTATCTAGATCATTTATATAAATTATAACTAACCAATCAGATTGCTTGATTTCCCATAATCTGTATGCAGAGTTATCTCCCCTTATTACAACGAAGTCGTATCCGATTCTCGTCACCTCTATATCCAATGGCCATATCCCCAGGCACCCCAATTTCGGCACCCCTTTTTGAAAAATATATGGCCTTCGGCACCCCTTTTTCTGAAATGAGGATAAGAGTCGTAGTAAATTAGACCTCATTGAGGGATTTTTACTACGACTCTTATCCTCATTTCAGAAAAAAGGGGTGCCGAAGGCCATATGTTTTTCCAAAAAGGGGTGCCGAAATTGGGGTGCCTTCTGGAGAATCCCTTATTTGTCAAATGAGGATAAGAGTCGTAGTAAATTAGACCTCATTGGGGGATTTTTAATACGACTCTTATCCTCATTTCAGAAAAAGGGATTCCGCCAAATGGGATTCATAAAAAGGGATTCGTTTTTCTGAAATGAGGATAAGAGTCGTAGTAAAAATCCCTCAATGAGGTCTAATTTACTACGACTCTTATCCTCATTTCAGAAAAACGAATCCCTTTTTATGAATCCCATTTGGCGGAATCCCTTTTTCTGAAATGAGGATAAGAGTCGTAGTAAAAATCCCTCAATGAGGTCTAATTTACTACGACTCTTATCCTCATTTCAGAAAAACGAATCCCTTTTTATGAATCCCATTTGGCGGAATCCCTTTTTCTGAAATGAGGATAAGAGCCGTATTAAAAATCCCTCAATGAGGTCTAATTTACTACGACTCTTATCCTCATTTGACAAAAAAAGGGATTCTCCAGAAGGCACCCCAATTTCGGCACCCCTTTTTGGAAAACATATGGCCTTCGGCACTCCTTTTTCTGAAATGAGGATAAGAGTCGTAGTAAAAATTCCTCAATGAGGTCTAATTTACTACGACTCTTATCCTCATTTCAGAAAAACGAATCCCTTTTTATGAATCCCATTTGGCGGAATCCCTTTTTCTGAAATGAGGATAAGAGCCGTATTAAAAATCCCTCAATGAGGTCGAATTTACTACGACTCTTATCCTCATTTGACAAAAAAGGGATTCTCCAGAAGGCACCCCAATTTCGGCACCCCTTTTTGGAAAACATATGGCCTTCGGCACCCCTTTTTCTGAAATGAGGATAAGAGTCGTAGTAAAAATCCCTCAATGAGGTCTAATTTACTACGGCTCTTATCCTCATTTCAGAAGAAGCGGTGCCGAAAGCCATATGTTTTTCAAAAAAGGGGTGCCGAAATTGGGGTCCCTGGGGATATGGCCATTGGATATAGAGGTGACGAGAATCGGATACGACTTCGTTGTAATAAGGGGACATAACTCTGCATACAGATTATGGGAAATCAAGCAATCTGATTGGTAAGTTATAATTTATATAAATGATCTAGATAAATGAAACAACACGAGTACTCGGAATAGGGTAGGAACTACTGGTATTACGTACCACGTTGCCAGTAACAGGATGATACAAGGCATTTGGTAGGTTTATCAACGGTTAGGATGGGTCCTACAGGGGAATATACTGTCAGGGCAAAGCCAGCCTAAATATAGGGGCAAGGGGCCTCATATTTAAAGATATTGTAAGTTCAAAATATATTCCGCATCAAGGCGAAAAACCCACGTGAATTTCACTTCTCTGTAAAGCTGGACATGGAAAAAACACACGTGGTGTATATCCAGCTTTAGCGCAGGAACCCAGGGGAGAAACGGTATGTTAGATAAGGTCTAATCTCATTTAATTTATACAGTAGTCGCGAGTCTTACGAGACGTAATCGGCTGGTGGCAAGATATCGTCACGGCCAATTGAGAAACGAGATTCTAAAACGATAGAAATGTCTATCGTATCGTCACCTGATCATTAGGTAGCAATAATGGCAAGAACGAATCGGTTTTCTCGACAAGTGAAATCACCGTTAAGTCTCGCGCGAGATGACTTGTATTGATTCTGCCTCGATATACGTCATCTCCTACCGTTTTGACAGGTGGACAGATGAGCGTCGGTCCACCTGACAGTATAGGGTAAAAAGTATATATACCTTGAAGAGCAGAGCATTAGACACACACTTGGGGTCACACACACGTTGGTGAAGTCCAGGACAGGCGGACTCTGTTTCCTGGCCCAGGGGTACCTTCGATCACAGGACCCTGAAACGGCTGGAATCGCCAGAGAGGGCATTCCACGATTGATTTAGCTTAAGGTTGTTAGGCGGCTGAGTGCCAAATTCGTTGAGAAGGCAAAAACCCAGGCGGAACGTTAAAGTTTAGATTGTCGACTAGCAGGTATCAGCCTGCAATAGTCATAAGTGTAGGTTAATTGTATTGTGCGTATTAACCCTTTGAAGCGTCAGCCTGATTGCGTTCTGAGTAGTTTGTTTTGCTGTCGAAGCATCGTAATACCGACTGGAGATCGGTGTGAGTGACAATTTCGCCCTAACACAAAAAGGGGCATTTGTGAATCGTGAATTCAACCAGGAACGGTGAATATTTCAATAGGACTTTCACGGAGGACTTTCAAAAGGCACATAAGGTGTGAGTAGACAATATCTGACCCAAATCAGAAGTACGGTGGCTTAAAAGATGACGAACATTGCTGGTCGGAACCCTCCGACAGCCAGAGGTACAGTTACGCGCAGACGTTGACATTTGAGTCTAAGCGGGTGAAGCTCTTATGGCGAGCTCACAGTAATAACATTTCAGATTTGTGAAGCTCTTATGGCGAGCTCACGGTAGTAACATTTCCAGTGTGTAGACTGTAGTGCCAGTACAGGGCTATAGAATGACTATATAGTTATTGAGAGTTATTTAACCGTAGCAACCAAATTTCTGTGAAAAGAATCGAATTGTTGATTGTTGAAATATTGAAACGGCTTTATTTTTATGTGTAAATAAAAGAATCGTTGTTACTTCAAATCATTCTTTCCATTACGCAGCCTGAAGTGATTAGGAATCACACCTAACGGAAATCGAACCTATTTCAGGCCAATTTGGCAGAGAAGGAATCACGGCGTCGGTCTAACTCAGCTCCCTGCGCCGAGTTCGCGACCCTTGGATTCCGACCCTCCACGTTGGTCTAATTTTCCCGCAACTTCATCAGCGGGACTAAATAACCCCACGTCAGCCCAGGCCTTACGGAGCCTCAGGTGTCCCTGACATATACCAACCATACTCTGCTGCCGTTCTGTTTTACCAGGCATTGACCCCACCCCAGAATACCGCTCAATAATATGAAACACCTGGTGGATCAGTAGTACCAAGGGCCAGCAAGAGACCTACAGGGATATGTACAGCCTATACTATACTACCGTTTTAAACTACCAAGCATTACCCCCACCCCCACAAAATCACTAGGTCTACCATGACGTACTACATATACCAACCATATAATAAAACAAAGCAATCGGTTAGTTAATAGTACCAAGCAGTAACAGGGGCCTATAGGTGTTTATACCGCCCATACTATAGTACCGTTCTAAACTACCAGGCAGTACTCCTACCCACAATACCCCTATGCCTAGCATTGCATACTACCTATACCAGTCATAGGATAACATGAAGCATCAGGTGGATTAATAGTACTAAGGGCTAACATGGGACCTGCAGGGGCCCACAGAGGTATATATCGCCCATGCTATACTGCTGTTCTATACTGCCAGGCATTACCCCCACTCCAAAATTCCACTTGACCCGCTATAACGTACTACCTATACCAACCACAGAATAATACAAAGCAATCGGTTGGTTAATAACACCGAGGACTAACAGGGGACCTACAGCGGTATATACAATGCATCCTAAGCCCCCCCCCCCCCCCCCCCTTCAAAACGAACGATTATAATACTGCCTAACCTAACATACCAAGCTACCAATACCAGCCATAAGATAATACAAAGGATTCGGTAGCTAAATAGTACTAAGGGGGTAATAGGCTAACAGACCATTCATCCTATACTGCCAATCTAAATCACCAAGGACTATCTCGCAATACCGCCCTGGCAGACCATGCATTACCCCCCCCCCCCCCCCCCCCCCCCCTGCGCACAATACTGCTTGACCTAGCTATAGCAGACATAGCATAATATGAAGACCCAAGGGCTAATAGTATACCAACATGGATATATACCACAACTACCATATCGCCGCCACCCCATACGAGAAGTCCGACACCCCCTGACCCGAACAACGTTATGTCAGATTGTATAATGGACAATAACAGTGGTCAGCATCTCTATGACGTCGCGCGCGTATCATGACGTCACGACGTCAATAGCAACGTCAACCGTTTCGCGGGAAAAACTTTCAAGAAAATCCATCTTCACCATTAATTTTCCATCACATACCCATACTATATACCCATAGCCCCATGCGTACATATATGACTATACATACCATAGTATACTATATGTGCAGTACGTACAACATTTACCGGATCAAACTGATGGAGCCGAAGTTTTGCAAAGGAAAAAGTTGCTCCGGCAAAAGGCTCCGGTTCCTATGGGAATTTAACACTAGTTGCTCCGGCAAAGCTCCGGGTAATAAGGCACGATCGGGTACATACACTACTACTCCCCTGGGTCCGTTCACGATATAATATTTGCCAGTTGACAGAATCTTTCAGGCATTCATTCTTTAATAAATGGTTATGTTCGGAGAAGAGATACATGGGTCTCGATCATATTCCCGACTGGCATTAGCAATCAAATGAGACACAGCGTTCGACTTGTGGAACGTGGGCGACGCTCTGCATCGCTAACATGTGTCGAAAATGTTATGGTCTAACTTCACCAAGAGAAATAACTCTCTACTTCGCATCGGTCCAGTCCAACCATCGACTTAGAACAGCAGAGACGTTGGAAGTGAGGGTGGGGCACAGGAGGCATGTCCATGCCAACCCAACTTTTTCTAGCAACAGCAGACATACAGTCAGTCGGACGGACGGGCGGACGGACGGGCGGACGGGCAGGCAGGTGGAGAGGTTGGGACCACTTTATCTTTAATATATACTTTTATATCACAGGAGAATCAGTAGTGTGTGCGTGGATGGGGTATAGGTGGAAGTGTCCTTCGTGACTCAAATGCACTTACTTGATAATTGTATTTTTCTCTTCGGTTCCCGTCGTTGCAGTCTTATTGAGGTGTATTGAGGTAGGTATTGAGGTGTAGCGGGGAGGGATGCACAGACTCTAAAATATGACCGTGATGTCCATCCATGCGTTTACCAGGTAATAAAAATCATCATCAGCAAAATTTTAATTATGAAGCACCGGGTTGTACCCGGTGCTTCATTAATTAAATTTTGATGCTTATTCCAATAATTTGTGTTTGGAATCTAATATTATTGCGTCTGTGGAAATATTGCCCACCCTTGGAAAGTGACCAGTTCACGGCGGCCATACTGTACCATGCCACAAACGCGCTTGAGCCACCACATACAGTACGTGGAGAGAATATTATCACTAAATCACCCACAGAGTGGAGATTCCACCCAAGCAATAATTGCAAATGTGTTGCAAAGCATAACCAGCACCAGCAAAGTTTCAGCCAATGGACCTCCGGGTTAAACCCGGAGGTCCATTGGCTGAAACATTGCTTGTGTTTTTTGTCGATGTGTACAAAATTTGAAAATTACAGCTTGGGTGATAACTCCACTCCGCGGGTGATTTAGTTACAATCCACTCTCCACGTACTGTATATATATCAGTGTGCGAGTGCCCTTCTACAAACGTGAACCACACTCCACACCCGTATTTTCGAAATGATTTCTTTGCCCACACAGAACAGACATAAACAACTTCATATGATTCTGTTGAAAAACAACTCAATAAAGCAGGTGGTTACTTGTGATTGCCGTCAGTGTTCCTCACTGTATCTCATTTATGTGAACTGTTTACTATTTCACGTTTGTCAGTGCACGTATGCCGTCAACAAGTAATTATCACGTGCATAGAAAATGGAAAGTGTTAAGTCGGGTTTTACGTAATGTTCAAGTAATGATTGTTTTTAATGTATTGTTTGGCGAGAAATGATAACCTCACGACCTGTAACACGAACCATCTTTTCTTCCATTTTTTATAAAGTAAGTAACAGAATATACGGCATCCACGGTTGGGAGGTTGGCAGTCTCCAGGGAAGTGCAGCTTCTTTAGTGACAGGAACGCCCCTCGCACTGGTCACCACCCGAAAGACTCATTTTTTTCTGGATTTTGTCACAACCAAGATGAGGAAGCAAAGAATGAAGAGTCTCGTAGAGTCGGTGGACAGCAGCTTGTTCTCGGTGCTCGATGAGGACATGGAGGATCGTGTGTTTGAGCCTTATCTTCCAAATGTTTCTGCTTCTCGGAACCAGAGCTCTGTTAGTGAAATGATCTCTTCGGCGTCCAACAGGGTAACCCTTGACGAGCTAGAAACTAGATGAACACGTGAGGCAGGATAAGAACAACAGCGAAAAACAGCGAAAAAAACAACAACAGCGGGAACAACAGGATCGCGAGTGTGCGGGATACCAACGAGAACAGAAAGAAATCACAGACGGACAAATGAGAATTCTCAATGAATTAATAGCAAGAAAAACAAATCAAGACTCACATTCTTCACCTCCTTCTTCAAAACCACCACCGAAGAAGAAAAATAAGAAAAAGGCACTCCAACCGGCGATATTCAGGGCACTGTATCTCCTGCTTTTCCTCCTTCAACAAGGTCAGACATTTTCGAAAAACTAGTAATATGCAGTCAAAAGGGGTCGAAAGGGGCTATCCTGTGGCAGTACCTCCCTAGCGCGCCTTCGGCCTTCTCTACTTCATCCAATATATATATATATAAACAGGAGAATGTGCAATTATCTATATAAGCGGGAGAGGCGGACACACGGATTTTTCTCCTTTTTTTGGGGGGGGGGGGAACATAATATGTTTAAAGATTGTTGTAGGCACTGCGGTGTGCCACAATGAGAACTCGACCGGTCAACTCAACTGGCCATTCGCAGATTCGGGCGAATGGCCAGTTGAATTGACCCGGCGAATGCCAGAAGCCCTCAATAAAATTAGAACTGGGAAACATACGCGACTGGAAATATTGGCTCCCCATTAACATTAACTTCAAGTTTGGGGTATGCGATGTAAAAATAATGGTACCAGGAACATACCATTTCTTCGGCGTTGTAGCGACAAAATATTATTTTATTCTTCGCCTCATTGCGTCCCGCTTTCGACTTTCGATTTTGCAGACAGTGGATACTTGTAGACGTGACTGTCGTCAGTTCTATAAATAACCGATATTCTGCGAATTCTAAAAGAGGATCATGTCCGTTATTTGGCAACGTGATGTCATTGGTCAAGGAGGGCCGTTATAGGACAAGATTGTGTGGAATATGAGCACGACTTTTTTTAGTGGGCTCGGGGAGGGGGGAAGTCCCCCTAGCCCCCCCCCCCCCCTCTGGATCCGCCCTTGCTGTGTAGATAGGATAAAGTCCAAGTTCGGCTCTGGCTGCGTGATTGGACGATTTCGTATCCTCACCAAGCAGGAGTTTTCAGAACTTGAGATGAACTTGTTCGCACGTCGCCTTGAGAATTACCGAGTTCATAGAGCAAAATTGGCTTCATGAGGGAATCGAACATTTTCATGAAAATCGTTACCGGAGGGGAACACTTCCTCTTGAAAGTATGTAGACTGTAAAGGACTTTGGCTCCTTTAGTTGCCAATACTTGTTGCGCAGTTTTCAGTTTCCCGTCACTTGTGAAGCACAGGCCTAGATATGTGTATTGACAAGCGTAACTAATTTTATCTGCACCAAAATAGAGATTTGGCAGGATTGTAAATTTGCGAACTTGGTTCGCCTCCCAGGACAAACTGAAAAACCAGTTTTGATTTCTGGAGGAACAAAGATTTCTCTATGTGGTATAGGGTTAATGAAAGGGTTAATTGTAAATATAATGAGTTAATTAGAAGACTGACTACCAATACATTCTTGGTATACGTCTTCATTAAATAGAAAAATCATCAATTATTAACGCCTAGTCGATAGCATATAACAAATTTATTGAAACCAAGTAAAGCTTTTATATACAATTTATAATGAACAGGATAAAAACATGTCCTTAAAACCCACAAAAATGTCGCTTCACAAGCATTATTATTATTTGTTATAACGCGGCGTGGGTTTCCACTGTCAATGCAGTAGATTCTTGTAATAATGGCTTGTCAAAAGGGTTTGGTTGTCTTTGATAAGGCAATATAAAATATATATGGATTTTTTTTCAACTTCTATGCCCACATATTTGATTCATTTCAGTTGGTTATTGCTTTTCAATTTAGCAAGCACAATGAATAGACTTCTATACTATATACACCCTACGACATCAAAATTCATTAGTTTGTTATTTTTTTTCAAAATTAAAAGAAAAAAAATTCACAAAACTATATCATGAGACCCCTCATTGGAACGAGCTCCGTGAGCTCGTTCCAACGAGGTGTCACATGATATGGTGTCGTTGAGATGTTTTTTATTTTTTTTAACTGCACAATTTTTAAATTACGTAGGCGGATGTGGCCGTTTCGTTGTTCATGGGGTTAAATGTACTTATGAAAGCAAGGACCATAATAAATGATATGGGTTAATACTCACAATGAAATTTAAATAATTCTAATTTACAAATAAGTGGAAGAGACTAAAAACATTTATTGCTTTTCAATTTAGCATCTACTTTTGTTTCAATTTTTTTCAGAAAAAAAGCATATCATGTGTGCCTTCGTTGGAGCGAGCCCAACTGCACAATTTGTAAATTTCGTTAGCGGATGCGATCGTTTCGTTAGGTAAATGGTTAGATACATTTTATGAAACCAATTCATTTATTTATTTATTTATTTATTTATTTATTTATTTATTTATTTATTTATTTATTGGGATTTTAACGACACTTTCGACAGCCAGGTTCACCTCGTATCGGACAGTTTTACGGATGAAGAAAGCCGGAGTTCCTGGAGAGAACCACCGAGCAGCGGCGAGCAACTGCCAGACTTCTCAACTAACACCACACAAGCAGGATTAGCATTGGTTGAAGACAAGTGCACCATCGACGTGTATTACGCCTTAGTGTACAACTCCACCGTGTCTCCACGTGGGCAGTCGGGATGAAGTGCCTTGCCAAAGGACACAACGCAGTTACCCCCTGGCGGGGATAGAACCGTGGACCTTTCGGTTTCAAATCCAATTCACAAAAACACCGAGCTACCGTGATCCCACCGTGACCCCCACCCGCGATCCCAATGAAACTAATAACGATATCAAAAATGACATAGGAGAAATATTTACAATAAAACTGAATAATTCTAATTTACAAAATAATGGAAGAAACTCTCTTACGCGGACGTGGGCTTATACCCACTTGAAAATACATTACCCATGTGGCGGTGAAGGATAGGTTGGAGACACACACCCATCCCACCACAGTTTTATTCACAGACATTCTAATTCTTCAGCCTTCGACACGAGGTGACACTGTCTCTGGAAGTGTCGTTGAACCCCAATAAATAAATAAATCTTCAGCCGATTCAATCTGTTTCTTCTATTTTAGTCAACCTACAGCCTGTAACGTATTGCGATCCTTGGAAAAGTTCAACAAGGCTCGTTTCAATGAAGGGTCACAACATATGGTTTGAAAAAAAAACATGTGATCTAAGTTTCGAATGACGGGTTTACTGTATAACGGTTCCGGTTTGGGATAGTTCGTTAATCGTTACACAAAGCGCGAATACTGCACGGTGGTCTATTATGGATTCTAAAGTTCATTTTTCCGGTATAATAACTATGCATATTGCGAGTTTTATTATTGTGTGAGGGTGGGGCCGGTGCACTCGTATAGAGCACGGGAACCGACGTGATTGCCTTTTTACCCGTTGCTTGTACATAAATGATCCCCCGGATTGTTTCGTGGGGTAGGGAGAGCATGCCTCATTGCATCCCCCACAACTACATGTGCGTAGATGATTAATTTACTTCCTTATGGAGTAAGATTCATTAGCGCTCTACCCGTTTGGTGTTAATGCGGCACGAACTGAAAAGTGATTTATCAGTACCATGCTGTGCGGGCCATGTTGTCATGTCATTGTCGCGGGTGGTGCGTGGTGTTAGTGCGCATGTGCAGAGTTTGTGGTTAGGGTCGCGCGTCTTTCCGTCTCACTTTTGGTTTTTAGAAGCCGCCGTCTTCGTTTCTATGGTGGCACGTGGCTGCTATGAATCTTGAAAACTTACAGCAGTGCGGCGTGTGCTCTGGGGTACGTGTGATTGCATGGGAGTATATGTATCCAATTACCGAAAAGTAAAAATGAAACTAAAACTAACCGAAACGGACTCGTCAAGCATCTTTAACGTCACGTGGTTACTATGGAACCGAAAGGCCTATAATATAGTGGGGTGTGTTCTGGAGATATTTTCAATTGTGTGAGAATACGTAGAATTACCGAGAAGGACCCGACAGTTTCCCTAAAGTTTGCTTATTGCCTATACTGGCCATGCAGACCACTTATATTCATGAACTTGTTTTGAGGTATCCTAGCATTATATCTTCCAAGAAACTCCCAGCTATATCTGATTCTGTTAGCATTACCACCCCCCCCCCCCCCCCCCCCGATCAAGGAAATAGCTTTACCGCAGCTAACTAACAAATCGAATGGCTCTTTTTAACTTGATCCCCCGCGCTCTCCCAGTTCAGTCAGTTATCTCATTTAATGATACGTGTGTTTTTTCTTGCTCGTGCAATGTTCTGAAGAGCGATTGCTCCCAGGAATAAACGCTTTTACTATTCTTCGGTTCAATTGAGAAGGGAGGAGGAGGGGTGGCGGTGGCTTAGTGGTAGACTGTTGGACTTCTAAGCTAGAGGTCCCGAGTTCGATCCCCGTCCGGGACGACCCGCGTTGTGTCCTTGGACAAGGCACTTTATCCCGGTTGCCTACATGGGGGCACGATGACGCAGTGTACTAAGGCGTACAGCGCTTCGATGGTGCACATGTCTTCAACCGCTATAACCCTGCTTTAGCGGAGCTTGAACAGAGTTAGACTGTTAATGAGTTGACAGCTGCTCGTCGATGCTCGGTGGTTCTCTCCGGGTACTCCGGCTTCCTCCACCCGGAAAACTGTCACGGTCACGATTAGCCACTGTGCATAAGTAGGTGACCTTAAACACCAATAAATAAATTGAGAAAGGGGGATTTTTCAACCTGCGACTAGAAATGAATTCTATGACAGTGGATCCACAAGCAGTATCCTCTAGTCTCCTTGGTTTCAGTTGGATTTTACGTTTCTAATCATGTGCTATACTGTCAGTCTCGTTGTGGGCTCTATGTACTTCTGTAACTGGCTCACAGCACTTCTCTCTGTAATCCCCTATTATTGAATGGTCCTATGAACACTACGTGGCGATTATAGTCGTTCTCACTTACTAATCATTTGTACCATGCCCTCCACCAAATGTTCTGTGATTGGAGTCCACTACTAATGTGTCAGCCAGTACTAGAGTACTCCACAACTTCTACGGGCGTATATCAGGACTAACATTCTATGCCCTGTAATAAGTTTCAACTACTATCTTACTATCTAGCACTACTACACGCGTCTATCACTAGCAGGACACGCCTTAAAGGTCGTCCCGGTTCGTGAGAACCGCTTTTGATTCTCGCTAACTCCTGCCTGGAGAATAAATTTTCAGTTTTTAAATAAATCAGAATTTGAGAGTACAGTGATACCTTTACCTCTTTCACTGCCACGCCCACTTTATCCATATATGGAGGACCTCTTTGTACGCCTGTATGCGAGGAAACGGAGTAAAATTTGTGACATACTTAAAACTTCATCATTTGATTAATTGTTGAAAACGGCTCTCTGAGCCCTTTCCAACAATTAATGAGAAGGTAGGTTTGATCTACGCGTGCCAGAACGTACAGATAATCATCATAAAATAGGTGACAATAGTCGCTTTCGGCAGCTTGAGTGTTAAGAGTGCAGCCTATACGTATTCCATTTATTTATTTATTGGAGTCTAACGTGTCGGACAGTTTTACGTTTTACGGGTGGAGATAGCCGGAATACCCGGAGAGAACCATCGAGCAACGGCGAGCAACTGTCAGACGTACTAACTCCACACACTCAGGGTTAGCATTGGTTGAAGACAGATGCACCATTGACGTGCATTTATTGCGGCTTAGTACACAGTGTCACCGTGCCCCCACGTGGGCAATCGGGATTAAGTGCCTAGCACAAGGACACAACCCCTTGCGGGGATCGAACCGTGGACCTCTCGGTTTAAAGTCCAAAATCATAACCACTGAGCCACCGTGCTCCCTACATATTCTTTTTAACCCTTTACCCAACGCAGACGATATCAAAATGTATTATTTTAAATACCATTTTTTTTAATTTTTCGAAAAAAATCAACAAAACCATATCATGTGACCCTCGTTGGAACGAGCTCGACGAGCTCGTTCCAACGAGGGGTCACATGATATGGTTTTGTTGAAATTTTTTGAAAAAATACCATTTTTTTTTAACTGCTGAATATGCATATTACGCGGGCGGATGCGGCCGATTCGTTGGGTAAAGGATTGAAAAACATGCCTCACATTTTCTATTTACTCACTCTTAATTCTAAAGGGTTTAGTTCCAACTTCGGCTAGTTTTCTTGTCTTCCATGTAGAATATGTTTCAACGTATGGGCATTCGATGATCTTGGTGATGGAATTTACAGTACCTTGCCACTGCTTTCTAGTGAAGTCTTGGCTGTCTGTATAGGCAACCATGACTTCATTAGAAACCACTGTAAAGTCGGGTTCTTGTTTCCTGATTATAAGGCAGCAAAAAAAAAAAAAAAAAATAAGACATTTCCAGTCTATTAAGGGCACTTTAAGAACATATGACCAGAATCAGATAAACAATGTGCGAGAATTAATTTCGATTCTTATTGTTTTCCTCGCGAGAATAATTTTCGAGAATCGATTCTGACTCTCGCATGAATTTTAAGCCCTGCAGGAATACTTGGCATTGCCTTCAGGTTGTACTCCACTGCCATTGGGATCTACCACAAGATTGATCAATATCACCACCTGCATTGCGACCAGTTTCAACTGACGCTAGCTTCCCCGTTGGGCTACAGCTCTTGAGTGTAAATGCTCAATAACTCTTCGAGACATCTCTAAAAGAGAGATTCCACGGGTGGCGGGGTGAATCTAGATTCTAGAAAGGGATTCCATACGTTGGAATCCTGTGAACGCTGGACTGGTAATCAATGGAATCTCTTTTTCAACGTATCAGGATATGAGAGGATTTATTTATTTATTTATTTATTTATTTATTTATTTATTTATTTATTTATTTATTTATTTATTTATTTATTTATTTATTTATTTATTTATTTATTTCTGCACAATGGCTAACCATAACCGTGACAGTTTTACGGGTGGAGGAAGCCGGAGTACCCGGAGAGAACCACCGAGCAACGGCGAGCAACTGTCAGCTCCCCAATATACTAACTCCACACAAGCCCACACAAGCAGGGTTAGCATTGGTTGAAGACAAGTGCACCATCGGCGTGCAGTACGCCTTAGTACACGACGTCACCGTACCCCCACATGGGCAGTGGGGGTGTGGGGTTAGATGTCAGTGAGGTATTTCATCATAGCCCTCATACGAGGATAATTGTATTTTATAGCCACAGACCAACCACACAAATGGATTTAATAAGTGGGATTTCTGTATGTGCCAGGAGGTTCAGTGATGATTTAAACCTACTGCCCTTTGGGGCTGTAGGATGAAATTATTAAAAATATTATTGAACCTCTGATTGTTTGTTGTTTTTTATGCTGTCTTATAACTCGTTTCGTTCAAAATCTAATATTGTCTTCTGCGAAAAACGGTATGCATACGAGTGTTGGGAGGAGAGAAGGCAATAGAAAGCGTGGGAATAGGGAGGCAGTTGGTAGAACAGGGGTAACCAAGGCCTTCTCATACGAGGACCGCGACAAATCAGCGGCAGGACAAAGTGTTATTATTATTACCGAGATTAAAGAGTTACTGATTACATCCCTGATTTATCTCGACATGAAAATCGACTTTCGATAAAGTTATCTCCCCTGAAATTATCAGAGGGACGAGAAAGGTCCAATTAACCATTTACCCAACGAATCGCCCGGATCCTCCCGCGTAAAATGCTAATTCCGCAGCTGGAAAAAAAAATTTCGAAGAATTTCAACAAAACCGTATCATGTGACCCCTCTTTGGAACGAGCTCGTCGAAACCACGAGAAACGGTACGTATCTCATAATGTGTTCCGATTCCGTATTATATGGACGACTCATTCTGATTCCGTATCATGTAGATGACTCGTTTCCGGTAGTGCTGCGGGCTATCATAACAGGCACATGGATACATTCTATGTGCGTTTCAGTGATCGACGGAACATTATGTCCCAAAAGTGTTTAAAAATAATTTAACCCTTTACCTAACATGAAAAGCAGACGACATTTGCAAAAACAAATTCTTGAATAACTAATTTTTTTCATTTTTTTCTCCAAAACATAGGTTATGACCACTCATTGGAACGAGCTCGTTCCAACGAGAAGTTATAACCTATGTTTTTGAGACAAAAAATGAAAAAAATAATGAAAATTAATTGGCGATTTTTGAGAATAGCGTTGGCCGGTTTTGACCTTTACGTTGGGTAAAGGGTTAAGATTTAATCTGCTTATGTGACAGAATTGTTAGATAAATTAATTATCATGATAATGTGCATGTCCTGTGATTTGCATCAGATTCTAGGTGGTGTCCAAAAATGGGATCACAACTCGCCGGCAAAGCCGGCTCGTTGAGATCCCATTCTGGACACCACCTCGAATCTGATACAAATCACAGAACATGCACATTATCATGATAATTAATTTATCTAACAGATTATCATGATAATGTGCATGTTCTGTGATTTGTATCAGATTCAAATCACAGAACATGCAATTATCATGATAATCTGTATATACCACACTATAGGAAAATGCCTTACGTTTGAGAAATAATGCGCACATTGATGATACAAATTCGCTAACATTTCGACATTTCATTTTCTATATGAAATTCTCGTACCCTTAGTGTTAAATTTACTGACAACTTTAGAAAATTAAGGGGAGCTAACTTTCCAGTAAACATCTTCCATTGACGAAAATGGTCAGCCATGATTTTTTTTGCGTGAAACCCCACTACATGGGTGTTTTCTAAATAAATAGAGATTATTACCATATGTGGATGTACAAAATATGTATCCGAGTCGAGCTCCGGGTTCTAAGGGCAAATCACGACGAGTCGAAAACGAATCGTGATCTACCCTTAGAACCCGTAGCGAGACTCGGATACATATTTTGTACATCCACATTATGGTTATAATCATTTTATCTTACAATATATTGGGGATAAGTCAAGAATGTAGACGAATATATAACGAACTATTTATTCGTACGGATGAACAAAAAGAAAAAAAATGGAACTCACGCGAAAGGAACGTGCTTGTATCCGATCCCCTGATACAAACATCTGTATCAGGGGGTCGGATACACGACAGTTGCGGAGTTAATACAGACAAAATACATGTTGATTGTAAGATAATGTACTTTATCTGTATACTGCATGCCAGAGTTATCATGAATAACAAGTATACTTCAAAATTTAAACAATATTGGTCAGGCGAGCCGCGGGATCTGCTGGGTCGCTTTCGAGAGCTCAACGTGCCCGTGTTTGTTAAGAGATTCAGCAAAAAATGTCTTAATGTAATATGCATTTCGTTTCTTTCAATTCAAACCTTATTTGGACTTTCAAATCTGACAAAAGTTCGATGCGTTTTCTCATTAAGCTTGGACTTCTATGCTAGAGGTCCCGAGTTCGATCCCCGTCCGGGACGACCCGCGTTGTGTCCTTACAAGGCACTTTATCCCTGTTGCCTACATGGGGGCAAGATGACGCCGTGTACTAAGGCGTACTGCACGACAATGGTGCACATGTCTTCAACCGCTGTAACACTGCTTGAGCGGAGCTTGAACAGAATGTTGAAGAGCTGGCAGCTTCTCGTCGTTGCTCGGTGGTTCTCCCCGGGTACTCATGCTTCCTCCACCCGTAAAACTGTCACGGTCACGATTAGCCATTGTGCATAAGTATGTGACCTTAAACACCAATAAATAAATAATTCTCAATAAGCATCCAGAAGGGTACTTGATCGGGTCCAGAACCAGGGTTGTCGTGAAGATGGCCGATTTGGGGCGGGGGGTGGGGGATCGGTGAATCAGATGTGTCCCGACAGTGCTTGTTCACATCCCGACTGACTAATATTTCAACTACATCATAAAGACGTGCCTTCGTCGAAGGAATGCCTTGATGGTGTGTTGGAGTATTCGTCATTCGGGATTATAACCCTTTACCCAACGAAGCGGTCAAAACCGGCCAGCGCTATTCACAAAAATTACCATTCAATAATCATTATTTTTTTCATTTTTGTCTCAAAAACATAGCATATGACCCCTCCTTGAAACGAGCTCGTTCCAATGAGGGGGTCATAAGCTATGTTTTTGATGAAAAAAAATGAAATTATTTAGTTATTCAAGAATTGTATTTGCAAGTGTCGCCTGTTTAAAAGGTTAAAAAAACCCTCAGAGACTTCTTGGAAATTGACAAGTGAATAAATAAGATATATATCCAGTAGTCGTGACGTAACTTCCTGTTTATTCATCACGCACTGTACATCGATACTCCAAATCTGTCATGCTGGGCTCCCTACACCCAGAATCAGGTTGTATTTTCGACTGTGTGTTCGACACAAGTCCATGTATCAAAGTTGTGGTCAGTGGCAGCTTACCCATAGGGAGAGGGTGCGTACAGAGAGCCCTGGGCTCCGGGGGTGGGGGGGGGGGGGCAAACGTTTTGGAAAACAAATTCTCCAATATTTGGGGTCTCCTAGGAGTATGGGTAAGTTTTAGAGGATATCGGAGCATTGTTTGTTATGATACGCCATTCATTCCCACCAGGAGAATGCCAAAACTGTCGGCTTTCTTATGGGGAGAAGGTCACGCCTGTTGTTTTCGTTCAGATTAAGGTCACCAGTTCAGAACAATAGCTGTGCCAGGCGTTGCATAATACGTCCCGTCTTCCCATAAGTCGAAGCTACAAGCCAAGTTTGATAACTGTATAGAAGGTACATAACATTGGTGGAAAGGAAATTCAATACCAACGTGTTTTTCCATATGTTTTTCTACAAACCAAATTTGAAAATTCTAGGTCAAATCATACTAAAGTGCACGGAAACCAACAAACGATCTAATTTTGTACAAACAACGAGCCGTGACTCTGGTAAAATAGGCGGACGGAGCTGACACTCAATACCAGCCTGTCTGTATTCCCATATGTTAATGCTACAAACGAAATTAGAAAACTCTGGGTCAAATCATACCCACGTTATAATGCATGGAAAGCAAACTTTATACGGACGGACGGACGGGCCGACGAATGATGTTTGTTTATTCAGTAATATACAACGTGTTTACAAATCTATTGTAGATAAAATAAATACATTATAATATGTGAGTAGGAATGGACAGACGGACAGTCGCACGCACGCACGCACGCACGCACGCACAGACCAATAACATAATACCCTCGTTTTCAATGGGAGTATAAAATGCACCGATATTCACAGACTTCTAAAACAACATCACGAGATAGATCGCCTTCACGCGAAAGACAAGCTTATTAATAACTTGAAAGCAATTACGGCACTTGCTTGAATTTCCAAGAGTTCCAAAATCAGTTTCAGATAAAAAAAATCGGAGAAACCCCGGGTATCACGTGACAAAAACAAGCTTTTAGGAACGACGTCCTTTTTCAGAAAAAAACGCAGACAGTGTTGGTATTTTCCTCGCTGCATCTTGGAAGTGTTTGATCTAGCTTTGTTCTTGGAATTCTGAAGCATATTTGGCCACGTGTTGTTCTCATGAAATATTATTTTACTATCAGTTCTGATACGAACACGGCAAAAGACTTTCCGAAACCACGTGTCCCTGTTATTAACTATGAGAGTTTCCAACACAACCTTCATTTTGATGTATACTTTGTGTATATGTATTTGAAATAAATCAATTTCAGACTTGGAAATATAATAGTAAATTGTTTTCCTTACTTATGTAGCACCTTAAACCCCCAAATAAACGAACAAATAATGCGAACTCGTTTCCCCTTTCATTCTTCATTTTTTTTTTATTAGGGTTTAACGACACATTAACAGCCAGGGTCATATCATGTCGGGACAGTTTTACGGGTGGAGGAAGCCGGAGTACCCGGAGAGAACCACCGAGCAACGACGAGCAGCTGTCGGCTCTCCAACATCGTAACTCTGAACTCTGCACCGCGGCACAGACAGGGTTAGATTGGTTGAAGACATGCGCACCATCGACGTGCAGTACGCTTTAGTACACAGCGTCATCGTGCCCCCATGTAGGCAATCGAGGTTAAGTGCCTTGCCCAAGGACACAACGCGGAAGCGCGAATCAGTCGCTGAAATGGTCACCCATCCAACTACTAACCGCGCTCGATGATGCTTAACTTCGGTGATCTGACGAGAGCCGGTTACCGCGACGCCACCTCGCCGCCTAAACCCGCAAATAAACGAACAAATAATGCGAAAACACATTGCACTCTTAGACTATCCATTGCTTTGTATTGCACTGTACCGTGCAACTCGTTTCCCCCTTCAGTCTTCATTGTTTGTCATTTTAATTTTCTATAAACGTGTCTGAAAGCTCCCTCACAATCATTCTTAACCCTTTACCCAACGTAACGGCCAAAACCGGCCAGCGCTATTCAGAAAAATCGCCAATTAATTTTCATTAATTTTTCCCTTTTTTGTCTCAAAAGCATAGGTTATGACCCCTCTTTGGAACGAGCTCGTCGAGCTCGTTCCAAAGAGGGGTCATAACCTATGTTTTTGAGACAAAAAATTAACAAAATTAGTTATTCAAAAATTTTATTTGCAGGTGTCGTCTGCTTTTCATGAAAGTTAAACAGTTCAGTATGTAGGGCGATTCTTATCAAAATAATGAGTAGTTGACCCGTTGAAAACCGCTCCTACCGAATTCATAGAAATTCGATACAACTTCCCACAAAATGTTTGTGCGACTTTACACTTTTTTCACATGATTGATAAGCGAACATAACATTACACAACACAAATCAAAGGTAACCCAACACTCCTTCAACAATTCTGGCGATAACAATCACTTCTGTGTCAGTTGCCTGTCAATTATTCTGAGTTACCCAGAAATCCCCCTCGATTCCCGGAAGTTGTGTTTTTCGTTCACATGGAAGGCAGCATTGATTCCCCATTGCAGACCTAAAAAAAAACTCTGTGTTTTTATGACTTCAGAAATGGTAACCATTTTAGGTTTTTGACTGAGACGTTGGTTTATTGTTAACAATGTAAATATATCTTGTCTAGAACTTCCTGTAAGCACTTGAAAAATAGTAAGCCTTCGTTTCCCACAATGTTGTAATCTAGATGACACGCACTGCTTGTTTAAATTAAGCCGGGACGTTGCCAGGCGAAATAAAGTGTGGTCTGGGAGAGATAAAACAGAAAAGAGAGTGTGCCCCCACAGGTGATGGGTCAGAGATCCACCCCCCCCCCTTCCCCACACACACATTGGGGAGAAGAAACGTATGTTTTCTTGCGAACTAGGTTATCAGAGTACTCGCTTAAGGCCCAGTACCCAGGAAGTGATGGCATAGTTGTTGCAAAATGACCAAACCGTTGCCATAGTGCTATGCGATATGCGCGAGTGTACAAACCTGTGCCAGAGATCACGGACGTGTGTGTGTGGTAATAGGATTGAAAATTTTCAGGAAAAGTCTTGGGTACGAGTTCCCCGCTCCCCATACATGCTATGAGAAATTGGGAAGGTTAATTAAGACTCGCATACAGGCCCGAAGCCAGACTCTCCCCGACGACAGGTGATAGGGGGGCGAAATTTTGAAAATTTCCGACAAAATTCCCTCAAAATTGGAAAAATGCCCTAAAATGACCAAATAAGCTCCATTTTATGTGTAAAATACATCGAAATTCTAGTAATAGGGGCCAAATTTTCCGACAGAGGTGACCATAGGGGGCAGTTCACCCCCCCCCCCCCCCTCCCGGCCCCGTAATAGCTTCAGGCCTGTATCTATAGCACAATATCAAATACTTGAAATCTTATCAATACACTGAAACACACCGGTTTTTGGGGTAGAGGTGGGTTTGTTGTACAAGTAATTACTATACTCTGCTATAATGTCCCGGGATATGCTTCTCAGGAAAAATCTTCCAAATGACGTGAATGCGGGACCATGTGACTTGATGAATGGAATCTTAACTAATACGCAGAAAAATCCAAATTTCACCATTCTTCTATCAAGTCGACAGATAATAAAGAAAAAGTTTGGGCCTAAAAAGGTTTAAAATCTGTTTCTCGGGCCCTCCCGCATGGTGCTTTTGGCTATCGCGTGCTCTGTTTTATAACCAATGGAAACTTAAAACATTTACTTTATGTCTGATATTTTACCCAAGTTAATAAAATTGACAAATTTGTCCCTTGAGTGCAACAAGGCTTTGCAATGCTTTAGCATTGCAAAGCCTTCTTGTACTCAAGGGATGAAATACACCTCCACCCGTCCCAATCTTCCTAATTTTCCAATTATTTATTTTGTATTTATCACACGTATCATCTACAAAAATAACTGATCTTTCAATATAAATTGCTGTGATTTTTGTATAGGCTTAAGACAGAGAGATATAATAATAAAATATCGCTTTGAAATATTAATTTATACATGTTATGTACTTTTCAGGGTCATATCATGTGAGACATTTGTATTGTGTTTGTTACCTAAGCTATCGAAGAAAGCTGTTTTAGAATGCAGTATTCAAAGTTCCAATCTATGTTACAGTATTCCATTGGTGGAGGATACAAATATTTTTCTTATTTATTACTGTATGGAGGTTTTTTTTTTTAAATGACAGATTTTACTTTTAGTAGCCTCATAACGCCAGACGGTGTCGTCTACTTTCGCCTACAGTGCACTTTCGCCTACAAAATTATCAGGTAAAAAAGTGTTGGCGAAAGTGCACAAATTAAGGTATGGGGATTAGTAGCTAATTACCTGCAATACCCATAATAAATTACCTGACCGACCATTAATTCCCAGCATTTTTCTTTTTTTTCATTATGTTATGTCTTTTAGCTGAGGTCATGAAGACAAATACTGATTTCAAAGACTCAAAGATCAGTTATCTTCAGGACAAAAGTCACCTGTGCAGTTTCTTGATGCAGCTGGCCACCTGGTATAATTTATAATTGGGTTGTTAACTTAATGGATTCTTGTAAGAACAAGTTCAGAACATCATATACAATGTGGATTTGTTATTTGTCAATAAAACCTTGCAAATATGAATATTATTGGAACCGGCTCAGTGAGCCGGTTCCAATAATACTCATATTTGTATATGAGAGAGAGAGAGGGAGGGAGGGAGAGAGAGAGAGGGAGTGAGGGAGAGAGGGGGGATAAATTGTATCGATATTTGTCAATAAAACCTATGAATATGAATATTATTGAAACCTCTCTCTCTCTCTCTCTCTCTCTCTCTCTCTCTCTCTCTCTCTCTCTCTCTCTCTCTCTCTCTCTCTCTCTCTCTCAATCACCAAACGGTCAGTCGATTTTATTGTGGGTAGAGCAGGTAATTAGCTACTAATCTCTATACCTTAATTAGTGCATTTTCGCCTACACTTTTACCTGATAATTTTTGTAGGCGCATGTGCACTGTAGGCGAAAGTACACTGTCCCCCCGCCAGACAAGTGAAAATATTTTAGAAAGAGGGAGACGATATTAAATAGCATTTTCTTATTCTTAGACATATTGCAATCGAGATGTTGCCTCTAGCAGTCTTATTTATGCTTACTTTGGACTGGTGATACTCCTTTATGTACACCTTGATGACATAACACTTTTAACACTTTAAAGTTTACAATCCACGTGAAAAGTGGGCTTGAAAATCATGTCGTAATACACTGTCCTGTTTCTGACCGCTCGAGCAACTGTTGATTGCAAGCGGTCGCAACTGACCAGTCAGTAAGAGATCAGATAATGTATTCACAAATGGACGTATTATTTCAACCAGAGTGAGTTAATAACATTCGTTCAAACTAATTATTAGTTTAAACAGTATTTATTACAAAAAAGACAAACGATAACAGATAAATTGCAAACATTAATGTGAATTCGGCAGTAAGCTGAAAGCTTATACAAGGCCGTTTCCACCAACACAAGATCACAAAGATTCGTCGATGACAATAGCAGGTATGAGTATTAAGTACAAACAGTGTCTATCTGCATTATACAAGCGTTTGAAAAGCGACAGTAACTAATCTTGTATAGAAACAGTCAGGGATGGGTTGATCTGCAGGAAAAGTTGGAAAGTGCGGGGTGGATGCATTCATTGCGTAGAGTTATTTATCTGTGTCTAAAGTCACTCACCTATGCAAAATGACTAAACGTGACGTAAGATAGAAGTATAATCAAGGTAACTCCAATTATTTGCCACCCAAGACGCCCATTTGGAGGACTTTGGCCCAAGCATTGGTAAAAGAGTCACGGTTGATCAGTACGGCTTCACCTGTTTACCACTATAAACAAGTGTAGCTTTATTTACAGGTATTCCTAAGGAGAACATCTTGATATTAATTGTGGGTTAGTATTTATTAAAGTATATAATTATATAAAATGGGCTAGTACTAGAAACTAGTTATTGTTAGTTAAAGGTTTATCTTCAAAATAAGCGTATCGTTTGAAACTTTAAACTGTACGGAAATGTACATAAACGACATATGAAGACGAATTTTCTGGGCAAAAGGCGGTTTCAAGGGCGGATCGGGGCGTTGTTGTATGCACCGAAACCAACGAGGGACATAATGCTACGTTGCTGGGAGTGGAAATGAAATCTTTAGCATATTTTCTTTTGTCATGCGTCCTGTATTCTGTAAAGGTTTAAAGTCAAAAATCTCATACAAATTGAAAGTGCGATAAAACATGCGTCTAAAAATAGAAATGAATCGCATCGCGCTCCGCCACTTCCGAAAAGGCGATTCGTCCGCTTATCCGCTGTGAACAGACCAGTGAACTTTCTTTTACGAAAAAATGTATACTTCTAGGTGGGTGTGTGATATTGCTGAGCAGTAGAAGAAGAAGTCCCTAAGATTGACAAGTAAAGCAATACCACAAGAGTTCGGCTGCGAGTGAGAGGTGTGGTGTTTTTGCCGCTGCTAGGCGTGACGACGACTGATGCCAAACCTATCCCTGGTAAAGGGCGGGGGGGGGGGGGGGACTTTGACCTTCAGGCGGCGATGTGTGAGCTTATCTAATGATCTACAATACTGCGAAAGATTCTGCACTTGGGGATTCAACGTGCATCCCACAAGTGGATGGATGTCGGTGTTTTGATTTCTCGTATGCGTACTGCCCGTTGTGGACTGGTGGCTGCTCGGCTGGTCTTCCTTCCTACTTCTTGTGTTTCCTCCGTTTCTTCTTTGGAGGTGGAGGTGGAGGAGGCGATTCCTTGATTATTGGCGATGGAGGTTGCGGTATCATCCTTTTTTGTACTAGTTCGTATGCAAAAGCGACGTTTTCACGTAGTTCTGCTAGCTCTTTTTCCAAGGACTCTTTTGTGGGTACTGGCTCTTCTTCTTCTTCAGTGCCCACGATCTGGTTTCCAGTTCGTGGGCAAGCCTGCTTATTTCTTCGTCGTCTTCCGCCTCAGCGTGGGGGTCCAAGCTTGAGATGGAACTGGAGGTGAAGGCATTTGATGACTGGGTGGTGTCTGGTACTGCTTTTGCCGTCTGAATGGGGGAGTGGACTTCCATTTCCTCTTCCGTCTTTTTTCGGACTTTCTTCTCCAGGCCTCTAGGCGCTTGGCGTGCCGGCACTTAGTGGATGGACTGTTCTTCTTCTTCTTGCACTTAGCCTCTCTGGGTGTGGACCAGATCCCGATTGGGATAAGGTACTACCACTCCCCAGAGGGGTCGATGGTCTGGCTGCTGGCTGCTTGTGTCTCCTTGTTGGAGCCATTCCAGGTGGTATTGGAAAGTCCAATATCGCCTGGCAGGTATCACCAGAAACATGGATGGTCCAGTTTCTGGTGTTACCCACATTCAAACATGTTAGCATGTCAGATAGCCTCTGTGGTAGTTTCATTTTGCTGTGATTAGTGGTGCTAACGGAGAATCCAGTTGAGCGTCCGAACAGATCGACAGTCGATGTGGTCTCTGTAGTAAGCGATATATATCAACTGCGATATTCGACAGTGTAATGTGATCTTCAACCGAAAGGAATGGTTTCGCGCGCCGAAGGCGCGCAGGGGCGGTATGGGGAACAGGCCCCTTTCGACCCTAAATGACTGTAGATGATCAATTCTCACATGTCTAGGCGTGTTGAAGGAGGAACGGGCTCAGGTACTCGGCAGGGTCTCACCGGTTGCGGCGTGATGGTCTCTTTGGCTGATGTCGGTTGAACCATCGTGTGAGGACCAGTGTGAGAGGTTGGGTCCTCTCACAAAGGTACTACATCTCCCCGAGGATGCAGTAGTTCTAGGTTTTCAGGCGAGTAGATAGGCTTTCAGGCAAGTAAAGTCTGCCACTTCGAGGATGATTTTGAGTGATGGCCATCACTGGCAAGTATAATCTGCCTCAAGCTGTCTGTTTGGTTGGACTCTTTGACAACAACAACGACCCCTTTCGGGACCACCTGAAAGAAGACCCGAACTACCCTGGTTCGAGGACAGGCCTGCATTGTAATCCTATTGGGTTGGGACAAAAGATGCGCAATGCGCTTACAAAAAGGGGCAGAGGCGGGACGCAGGACCAACGCTCGCCTCCCTTAAAGTGGTCGACCACTTTTAGGGATGGAGTGGAGGATGTTCAGAAACCATGGCGGTTACTGTTTCTATAACGGTTATAGTGTCCATAGCGGTTATTGGAGTGCTAGTCAAAAAGCATCTTCTGTGTACATGCTTAAAAGAAGAAGGCAGAATTAGTTTTCATAAGAATATGTAAAATAAACAAAGATAAAAGTAGCACATTTTGTTTTAATTATGATCTAATCTTTAGCTGAGTCGGTGAAGGCAGCCCTTTCTGGTAGAAGGCCACAGTTAAGCTGTTAATCTACCTGTTAGCTCACCTTCTTAGGCTGAGAGTGAGTTTGCAGCGGGAGGGTAACAGGTTTAGCACACTAAACCACACCCGAGGGTGTTTCTTTCCTATTGTACCCTTCGCTGTTTGCGACCGTATTTGGGTTAGTTTGAGTTTATTTGGAGGTGCCGAGTATCGCGAACGTTTTATGTGAGCTGAGCTTCCCCTGCTGGGAATGAGATTGCAGCGGGGACATAACAGGTTTAGCACACTAAACCACACCTGAAGGTGTTTCTTTTCTGTTTTTACCATTCGCTGGTTGCGATGTAATTTTAGTTGAGTCGATCTACAACAACAACAAAGGAATGATTTCGCGCGCCGAAGGCGCGCAGGGGTGGTATGAGGGACAAGCCCCTTTTGACCCTCGGTGACTGTAAATGATTGGTTTTCGTATGTCTAGGCGTGTCAAAGGAGGAAAGGGTAGGAAGGAGGTAGCTTATCCCTGTCTGTTTTTCTTTCGGCTCTTTTTCTTGGGAGGTGGTTGAGATGGTGATATGGATGGCGATGTTGAGACTAGATGTTGAGTTCGCTCAATTGTTTTTTTTCCCTCCTCTATTGCTTTCCTGGCCTTCTCTATTCCGATGGCGAGTGAGGACTGAGGTGTCTGTTCTGCTGTGGCTCCCGCTCCCGGGCTTTCCGGTAGTGAAGTAAGAGGGGAGTGAGGGGTGGGAGGCGGTGAAAAAGCAACTTCCAGTTCCTCCTCAGTCTCCACTGGACGTTCCTCATCCAACTGTACCGGCTCAGGAGCCGCAGTTGATTGGGTGTACCAGTGGGACTGGGGGGGGGGGGGGACTGGCGGCTGCCTCCAGAGCCTCCACCCCCTCACTCAACTCTTTTTTCCTATTCCGGGATGCCTCCAAGCGCCGGGCGTCCCTGTGCTTGGTTGATGGACTCTTCTTTTGCCTCTTCTCAGGGCCTCCGTGCCTCATCGGGTGAGGACCAGTGGGAGAGGGGATCCTCAGTCCAAATGTGCTACCTCTCCCCGAAGAGGATGGTGTTTCGTCTTTTTCAACTTTCTTTACTTCGAATTCCAATTTCAGGTAGACACTCATGCCTACATCCTGGACAGTCCAGGAGACAGGACAGGAGATGCCCAGAGCTGAGATGGTCTTCTCCAATCTATCTGGTAGCTCCATGGTAGTTAGATGTGCACACTTTGCAATCAGAAGTGTGAATGAATGAATGAATGAATGACGAGATGAAACGTAAAAGGATCTACAACAAAAACGAAGAGAAATGGTTTGGCGCGCCGAAGGCGCGCAGGGACGAATTTGGGGGACAAGCCCCTTTCAACCCTCAGTGGCTGTAGGTGATGGGTTTACACATGTCTAGGTGTGTTGAAGGAGGAAAAGGAAGGAGGAAAGAAGGTCTATCCCCTTCTGGCCTTTTTGCGGCTCTTCTTCTTTGGAGGTTGGCATGGTGATGGTGATGAGGCTGGTGGTGGTAGTGTAGAGCCGTGTTCCCTTAGGCACTCTCTTGCTCTTTCCTGTGTTGCCTTGGCCAACTCTACCTCTCTCATAATCATCTCCATTGTGATTGGTGGCTTTACCGCTCCCGGGCTTTCCGGTAGTGAAGGAAGGGGGAGTGAGGGGTGGGAGGCGGTGAAAAAGCAACTTCCAGTTCCTCCTCAGTCTCCACTGGACGTTCCTCATCCAACTGTACCGGCTCAGGAGCTGGCAGTTGATTGGGTGTACCAGTGGGACTAGGAGGGGAACTGGCGGCTGCCTCCAGAGCCTTCACCCCCTCACTCAACTCTTTCTTCCTGTTCCGGAATGCCTCCAAGCGCTGGGCGTCCCTGCGCTTGGTTGATGGGCTCTTCTTCTTCTTCCTCTTTTCAGGGCTTCCGTGCCTCTTCGGGTGAGGACAGTGGGAGAGGGGATCCTCTCGCCAAGGGTACTACCTCTCCCCGAAGAGGTTGGTGTTGTGGTGTTTTCTTCTTCAACTCTAAATTCCAGGTTCAGATGAACGCTCTTGCCCATTTCCTGGATAGTCCAAGAGATGGGACAAGAGACGCCTAGAGCTGAGATGGCTTTCCTAAGACGATCCGGCAATTCCAGGTTTTCCATTGTTGTGAACAAGGTCTTCACGCTCTGAGATCAGAAGTGTGAATGATGACGAGCCAGAGCAGAAGAGAAATGATTTCGCGCGCCGAAGGCGCGCAGGGACGGTATGGGGGACAAGCCCCTTTCGACCCAGAGCTTGTTCTTGCGTTGATTTATATACGAGCTAGGGAGACGACGACTCGCGTAAGCTGTAATCTTTCTGTCGGATGTCCTATTTAAATAGTAGTTTTTTCTTTTGTATGTACTTATTGCATTATATAGTGTTATGTCTTGTGTTGATTGTTTCTTTATTTTTCTATTCTGTGATGTTTACATAAAACTTAATAATTTATCAAACAAGTTTTGTTTGAGGCCCCCACAAAGTAGATCTTCTGTTTGTCATACCATTTTGTGTAAAATTGCATGTGGACGGGTGTTTTTTTTTATTTTTGTGATCATTTCTTTGCCATCAATTCTTGGTTTGGTTTTAGACCTCACAATCTACAGGGGGAGCGCGGTGGCTCAGTTGGTAGAGGTGCTGGCTGCAAGCCGAGAGGTCCTCGGTTCGAATCCTTCCTGCGGCAACCGCGTTGTGTCCTTGGGGAAGACACACTTCATCTCCATTGCCCGCGTGGGGGCACGATGACGCCATGTACTAAGGCGTACTGCACGTCGATGGTACGCATGTCTTCAACCAATCTAACCCTACCTGTGCTGCAGTGCGGAGTTACGATGTTGAGGAGCTGGCAGCTGCTCGTCGTTGCTCGGTGGTTCTCTCCAGGTACTCCGGCTTCCTCCACCCGTAAAACTGTCACGGTCATGATTAGCCATTGTGCATAAATGTGTGACCTTAAACATGCATAAATAAATAAATAAATAACACAATCTACAGAATAGCATGGGTGGTGGTGTATTTCATCCCTTGAGTACAAGAAGGCTTTGCAATGCTTTAGCACTGAAGGGACAAATTTATCAATTTTATTAACTTAGGTAAAATATCAGACATAAACCATTTAATTTTTATTTTTTAAATTTGCAGTATTTATAAAAAGAGAGCATGCGGCAGCCAAAGGCGTCATGTGGGAGGACATGAGAAACAGATTTTAACTTGTTTAGGCCTATACTAATTATTTTTCCGAAAATCAAGAAGATACAAAATGTGTGTGTCATGTTCTTCTACAAACAGGGACGTGTCTAGAGGTTTCCGATTGGGGGGGGGGGGGGTGAAGGGTAATGAAATTCCAACTAGGGGAGGGGGCCGGGGGGAAACCCCATCCCAGTCCCTACCCCTAGTTGGAAATTCACTAGTGAGAAAGATTTTGAAAATGAAGCCATAAAAGGGGGGCATAAAATTGATTCTAGTAACTGAAATGCCAACACATTTATGATAGAATTATCAGGTTATTATTATTTGGTATTATTCTGGGAAATGAATATGTGCAAAACAAATGCTCAAGCTTAGAATTTTGAGCAATTCACACTCTCATAACATTAAATCAGGTCTTATACAGGAATGATCAATTTTCGATGTTTCATCATTTTGTAACTGTGGGTGATGGAATGAACTCAGGATAACGATTTTACATGATGTGATTTTCTTGAAGTGCATTTCGAGGATTTTTTAATTACGATAAGTAAACGTAAATATAGAAATCTCGTACCGATTGACATCATGCATACTTATGAAGCTCCATATTGCGTACACTGTAGTTGTAAATAGTAACAGTTGGAATTTTTGCCAATCTGAAACCGTGTTGGAATTTTGGGAAGTAAAGAAGACATCACCATTGCCAAAGCTCTAAAATCCAGATAGATGGAATTTCAACTTCTCATGACTTGCCCTCCGAATTTCCAACTATAGGAAATTTTGGCCAGGATTGGGAACGACCCCCCCCCCCCCTGTCGCCACGTCCTTGTCTACAAAATGTCGACAGGATAACTATATATATATATATATATATACATAGTGCATGCAAATAACTATCTGTTAGTTTCTACTTCTTGTTGTTGGTCTGGCAAAACTTAAACTGTACTGCTGACGACCCGCGTTGTGTCCTTGGGCAAGGCACTTTATCCCGGTTGCCTATATGGGGGCACGATGACGCCGCGTACTAAGGCGTACTGCACGTCGATGGTGCACATGTCTTCAACCGCTGTAACCCTGCTTGAGCGGTGCTTGAACAGAGTTAGAATGTTGAGGAGCTGACAGTTTCTCGTCGCTGCTTGGTGGTTCTCTCCGGGTACCCCGACTTCCTCCACCCGTAAAACTGTCACGGTCACGATTAGCCATTGTGCATAAGTATGTGACCTTAAACACCAATAAATAAATAAATAAATAAATAAATAAATAAATAAATAAATACATAAATAAATAAATAAATAAATAAATAAATAAATAAATAAATAAATATACTGCTTACAGAGAGATAACAGTTAGACTGCCATTCTAGCTATGCCATCTCCTTACGGTATACACCATTTTGTATTTCTTTACAAACGCAGTTGTCGTCTATGACATTTTTACCACAAAGGTCAATATGTTTACTGCATTTTTGTCTGTATCATGTATACCGTAAATTAAATCAAATGGACTGGAATGGTAAAATAATGTTTGTCTGGTCTTTTGATATGATGTCACCAAACAAAAAATCTGCATTTTGTTAACCCTTTACCTACCATGAAAAGCAGACGACACTTGCCCAAAAAATTCTTGAATAACTAATTTCTTTCATTTTGTGTCTCAAAAACATAGGTTATGACCCCTCTTTGGAACGAGCGATGAGCTCGTTCCAAAGAGGGGTCATAACCTATGTTTTTGAGACAAAAAAATTAGAAAAATTAGAAAAATAATGAAAATTAATTGTCGATTTCTGTGAATAGCGCTGTCCGATTTTGACAGTTACGTTGGGTAAAGGGTTAAAGAATCGGTTGAGCCAGCTCATGAAACTTAATTGGAACGAGCTCAACGATCTTTTCCAGTGAGGGGTCATGAGGTATGTTTTTGAGGTAAAAAAATTGAAGTTATTAGAGAGTTTTGGGGGGTAAGTGAGGTCTCCAATCTGCGTTTGGTGTTGGGTAAAGAGTTTTGTTAAAATATGATGGTTCTCCGTCAACAATTTCATAATTATGACAGTTCGATGTACTAATGTTATTCCAACACTAAGAGAACTATTGTTATTAATTGTTAGAATTTTTTTTGACTTTTTACCAGTGCGTGGACCACGTTCTACCACCTGTATAATTACTGTCATGTCATCATAAGATTAGTGCTGACGTCATCAATTATCGTGTTTTGATTACCATAACTAAAGTTTATTGGCATTAATTCACATTTACAGTAATCTGTTTGACTTCAGCTTGGGTGACGACATCGAGAAAATTAACAGCAGCACGTGTCTCTTTTTAATAGTTTTCTCCACCCCAACCATTTTATGAAAATGTCCAACAGGTCATCCCCAAGTCAATGCGCAAATCGGTCCATACTTCCTCCCCTTACCGTAGTTAAGCATACTGGCATTTACGATTACGCTTTCGCGAGTGTGTATACATTTCGAAGGCTAGTTTGCTGGATTCCCCCTACCCAGACTATTCCATCCCAAATATCCCAACCACACCACACCGCCAACAAAAAACCCAACCAACCCAACGTTTGAAAAGGGAAATGGGTTACACGTTACGGACGCAAGAAAATCCACTCCTCAAGGTGGTTTACTTGTCTCTTCATCCAGCACCCCCCCCCCCCCCCCCCTCACACGGCCAACCACAGAAACACAGATGAGCGGCGATCTGTGTCAAGCTCCGGGCTCAAAATCAGCATTTGGCAATGAACAGAAAGCATTACTGATGTTTGAAGTGAATTCTAACGAAACATTTTGTGATATGGTATATCAGAATTCACTTTCGAATTTTTTGGTTAAAAACTATAATTTTTCAACGTTTACTTTTCTGAATTTCCCTTTGGCACTTTCAAGAGACATTGGCAGTTGCTTTTAAAATTGTTTATTTACCACAAAGATGTTGGAGACAGCTTACAAAATCTTTTGCTTGCTGTTGTGTCCTTTTTCTTTAATTACTGTGAACTTGGCGACATTGTACAATTATCATGTATAATTTTAGAATTAAAAAATGGTTTAAACTACAAACATGTTTGGTCCGACGCCATTAACTCTTTGAACACGAGCGAGGGGGCATGATACGTCAAAAACGTCATCATATTGGGTGCCTGATCAGTAAATGTGTGGAGTAGACCAATCAGCCCCGAGGCTGCACGTTGAAAATATTGATTGGTCTACCCCAAATAATGAATATGGATTCTTCTAATTGCTGCTATTGGGGGCGCGGTGGCGTCGAGGTAACCGGTTCTCGTCAGATCACCGAAGCAAAGCAACGTCGAGCGCGGTTAGTAGTTGGATGGGTAACCATTTCAGCGACTGATTCGCGCTCCCGTGCTGTGTCCTTGGGCACGGCACTTAACCCCGATCGCCTACCTGGGGGCACGATGACGCCGTGTACTAAGGCGTACTGCACGTTCATGGTACGCATGTCTTCAACCAATCTAACCCTACTTGTTCAGAATTCAGAGTTACGATGTTGGAGAGCTGACAGCTGCTTGTCGTTGCTCGGTGGTCCTCTCCGGGTACTCCGGCTTCCTCCACCCGTAAAAACTGTCAGCGACATGATATGACCCTGGCTGTTAAAGTGTCGTTAAACCTAAATAAATAAATATAATTGCTGCTATTGAACTGGCATGGAAGATACCACCAGTGTTCAAAGGGTTAAAAACCTAATTTAATCAACTTTATGATATGAATCCCGTTATTCAAATAAGATTAAAACATAAGATGAAAATATTATAATTCTTTTTTATGTCATATTATTTATTGTAAAATTAAAGTTGATTGGTAGATATTATATTTCTATTGCTGTAAGCGTTTACTTTGATTTAGTGCCGCTACGACTTACAAATACTAACACTGATGGTGTCTCCTATATCAGTTTATGTTGATAACGGAGAACACAAGTCCGTAAAGAACATCAAACAGGCCGTATACTTATCACCTATTACCATCTTGCTAATCTGTTGTTAATTAGACTTTAGCCGATGTCAATAATCTGTTAATTTGAAATACGATTCAGCAACCTATAAGTGATAAACAGGAGTCTATTCTTTTGTTTACGCTGCCTCCCTTTGTCTCTCCACCTGACTGTCTGTCTATCTGTGCCTTTCCATGTCGTCCCGTCTCTCTCTCTCTCTCTCTCTCTCTCTCTCTCTCTCTCTCTCTCTCTCTCTCTCTCTCTCTCTCTCTCTCTCTCTCTCTCTCTCTCTGCCCCTATGTCTCTCATCTCTCTCTCTTTCTCTCTCCCCCCCCCCCCCCACGAACAGATACATCGGAACCGTAAATTGAACTAAACCTCACAAGACAACAACTAAGGAAGATTTGGTCGCCCAGCTGATTTTGTCTAAACTTTTACGAGATGTACCCTTTTCCATTTTATTCAGCGCCCTCGAATATCCAATAAACACCTTCAAACCCGGGGTTAGAAAACTGGTCCCCCCCCCTCCTCCCGATTTTTCTTTCCTGCTATAAGAACCATCGACGTGCAGGACGCCTTAGCACACTACATCACCGTGCCCAACATGGCCAACTGGGATTAAGTGTGTTGAATCCGACAGTTGATGTGTTGTTACCGACCTGTTAATGGGGAAAGGAGTAAGCCGAGAGGTCCTCGGTTCGAATCCCACCTGCGGCAACCGCGTTGTGTCCTTGTGCAAGACACTTAATCCAGATTGCCCACATGGTGGCGGCACGGTTGCATTGTGTACTAAGGCGTACTGCACGTCAATGGTGTACTTGTCTTCAACTAATGCTAGCTCTGCTTGTGTAGTTCATTCCGTGTACCCCAGCTTCCTCCACCCGTAACACTGTCCGAAACGAGGTGACTCTGGCTGTCGAAAGTGTCGTTAAGCTCCAAGAAATAAATAAATACGACAGGAGTGATCTTCTAGAGTAGATATGATTGTGCCGCCGTTCTATTCTAGAGCATCTACTCCAGGGTACAAAGATTATATTATGTATAAAACATACAATCAAACTTTTGTTAATGTAGGTATTTGCGCGATAATCTATCCGGAATTTATAATATTAATTAACTGGTAGAGTGCTAAATTATTTTTGGCCATCAAATCTTGTACACATGTCTTTGCCTTGTTTCAATTTATGGGAGAGTGCCTATGGCACTCTCCCATAAATTGTAACAAGGCATTATTCCTTTATAGACTAAATAATATCACTTCAATGATAATACAAAGCACATGCACTGAATATGAGCCTTCAAGCTGTGGTACCGGCACTTCAGAATAAAGCCCAAATAAGGGCTTCCAGCACTCTACCAGTTCATGAAAGAAACAAATTCCATTCATTCATAAATTCCTTTAAGAATTCGCATGACCTCTCGCATGACCTCTCGAACATAGGCACTTATGAGAACAGGAAGGCAAAAGCCACAATAACAGATAACATTAAGACTTCGTTTCCTTTGGAGAAGAAACTTTCATTGTGACAATAGAGTTGCTGTTTTAAATGGGTTTATTCACACCACTCCACAGAATACCTCAATAATTCAGTAATTGTCGTAATCGTGAGAGACAAATAGATTGTAATGATCAGAGCAGGTGAATTCTTGAGTGGCCGGACATCATAGTAGTCTATGTTTCTGTTAAATATTTTTGCCTGCACGAACGTTTCGGCCCAAACGCTATCATGCTACAGAGTGTGGTTACTAATACAAATGTTTTGTAGCAATTTATTTGAGCGTGCCGGTAGGCACGCTCCAATAAATTGGAACAAAACAAGTCTGCAATGGGGTGTCTTCCCACTAGAATTATTCCCTTTAGACCAACTCCCACTAGGCCAATTCACAAAAGACCAATTCCCAAAAGACCAATTATCTTGGACCAACTATTGACTGTTATTGATTAAGGGTTGATTAACGATAATTAGGAAAACATTTATTTACTGAAAAACACGTTATTTGATAAAAACATATTTATATGCATAACATTAAGGATAATTAGGAAAACATGTATTTAATACAAATATATTTTTTTGTATTTGGGAACTTCCACAACATAACATGTTATGAATTTAGCCAAAATATGAAGTTTTAGACTGAAAAGTAGCGAAAGTCCTCCAAATATTGAATGAAAAGTAATAAAAATGCCCCAAATATTCATTTGTAATTAGAATTTGCGACCAGCGAGAGATTCGAAAAATTATTTAACAGCGAAGGGTTGGGCGGCGGTGCTGAGGAAATCCCCCACCCCCTGTTGGAAATTACGTAATGGTAGTAGGAATGTTGCCTACCAGAAGGGGGTGCAGTTGGAAATCTAGAGGTGAACCCACATCCGATAGCCCTCCTTAGCAACGTCCCGGGAACTCATGCAGCGTCAAGATAGCCAAACGTTCATCGCTGCGTTACTGCTACCCATGGTAATTGTTGCTCAACGGCGTACAGTACGTGGAGAGTGTATTATCACTAAATCACCCGCAGAGTGGAGATTCCACCCAAGCAATAATTGCAAATTTGTTGCAAAGCATAACCAGCACAGTCAAAGTTTCAGCCAATGGACCTCCGGGTTAAACCCGGAGGTCCATTGGCTGAAACATTGCTTGTGTTTTTTGTCGATATGTTCAAAATTTAAAAGTTATCGATTGGGTGATAACTCCACTCCGAGGGTGATTTAGTTATAATCCACTCTCCACGTACTGTAGATGCCATCATTTGAAAACAGGAGTCGATCAATCTTGTCGGTTCGATAATTCCGATGAAATCAAATCATGATTATCGATTTGTCAGACAGTAAATAAGTTATCAAAACAAAGTGGTCATGCACCTGTGTTAACACCTGTCTCTTTCCTATTATTTAGTTATTAGATTTTCTTTGATAAACCCGGAAGTCGAATCACTTATGTTAATCTGTAAATCCAATACAGCATACAGCCGGAAGGGATTATGTCTTTCAATCTAATTTTTATCCTATTTTCGATAGTCTCGGCTACCTTCTGACCTCGAACATACCAGAGATGAGTCTACGAGACATTACAAAGCTATCACACTCTTTACTTTGTGTTCGATCAACATTTTAGGTCTAATTTTCCATTGTTTAACACTTACGCTGCCGAAAACGACTTTTGTCACCTATTTTATGATGATTACCTGTACGTTCTGGTATGCTTAGATCGAACCTACCATCTGATTAATTGTTGGAAAGGGCCCAGAGAGCCCTTTCCAACAATTAATCAGATGATAGAGTTTTAAGAATGTAAAAATCTTACAAGGCGTTCTCAAGCAGGAACATTTGCGTTCCATGGTACTACATGGAGGGAGTAGGGCATGTCAAATCACATATAGTAAACTGGGGTTAGAATGCAGCGACCTGGTGATCAGGGCCGTATTATTCATAAGGCTGTCTAGGCTGAAGCCTAGGGGCCCGCAGGGACAGTGGGGTCCGCCATTTTTTTTTTTTTTTTTTTTTTTGCTGAGGCACTGTTACCAGCGCCTTAGGGGTATAATGGTTGAAGACATTTTGCACTCTGCGCCGTAGCGATACATGCACATATGTATTTATCCACATATATACTCTCAAAAGTATACTATATATATATATACAGTACATTATTTAATGTTTATTTAAATAATATATCAAGTTGTGAGAAGAATTCTTCAGGAGATCCGCAAAGTGGATATACGGCTGTGTACGGCGGTATAGTTCCTACCGTACCAGGGTCAGGCTGTCATCTGTAGTGGGGTGAAGGACTGAAATGCCGGAGGGGGCCCCGAGACCGAAGTATCTAAAAGCCTAGGGGCCGGCTATAGGTTAATACGGCACTGCTGATAACCCACAAATTTGAAAGGTTTCTTAAACAGATAACCCCGGATGTAAATGTTATATATGAGACACCAGGGCACTTCTTTTTGCAGTGTCCTAACTTCATTAACCAGAGAGATTCATGACTTCAGAATCTCGGCGACATAAATCTGTCCAATACCGATCTTCTTTTTGGCAATACAGGGATGACCCGTGAAGAAAATGAAATCACTGTGAAAAGTGTGCATCCCATCATTCATGACTCCAAGCGTTTAGATCACCAATAATAATATATACAGTACGTGGAGAGTGGATTGTAACTAAATCACCCGCGGAGTGGAGTTGTCACCCAAGCTATAACTTTCAAATAGTGTACATATCGACAAAAAACACAAGCAATGTTTCAGCCAATGGACCTCCGGGTTTAACCCGGAGGTCCATTGGCTGAAACTTTGCTTGTGTTGGTTATGCTTTGCAGCAAATTTGCAATTATTGATTGGGTGGAATCTCCACTCTGTGGGTGATTTAGTGATAATACACTCTCCACGTACTGTATATATATGTGTGTGTGTGTTGTGTGTGTTATTGAAGACGCTTTCGTTCCAACATGTTCTTATGTTGCCGCTATGTGCTTTGTGACCACTTATGGTCTTAAGGTTTTGTATCAATATGCATACCGAATTCTTTGTTAGTGATGTACCAGCCATCTCATTTTGCACCTGCACCATTCAAGTACTGAACTGTTTATTGATGTTGGGTGAGGTTATTTATAGGCATAGCCTGTTTGTCAAACTCTTTTCTGTTCACAGAAATAAAATATTTATTTTAAAAAAAAATCACATTAAACCTCCTGGCATACAGGCGTACACAGACTCCTCCATATAAGACTAAAGTGGGGTGGTAGTCGGTACACATCATGCAGGTACATAACACTCACACATCTGACTTCAGAGCGTGAACACCTGGACAGTAAGGGAACTACCAGACAGACTAGTGAAAGCCATCTCAGCTCTGGGCGTCTCATGCCCTATCTCCAGGGCTATCCAGGAAATAGGCTTGAGCGTCCATCTGAAACTGGAATTTGAAGTTGAGAAAACCAAAACACCACCCACTTCGGGGAGAGGTAGTACCTTTGGCGAGAGGATCCCCTCTCCCACTGGTCCTCGCCCGAAGGGGGCACGGTGGCCTTGAAAAGAGAAAGTACAAGAAAAAGAAGATTCCATCGACCACGCGCAGGGACGCCCGGCGCTTGGAGGCTTTCCGGAATAGGAAGAAAGAGTTGTTTGACGGGGTAGAGGTACTGGAGGCAGACGCCAGTTCCCCTCCTAGTCCCACTGGCACACCCAACCAACTGCCAGCTCCTGAGCCGGTACAGTTGGATGAGGAACGTCTAGTGGAGACTGAGGAGGAACTGGAAGTTGCATTTTCACCACCTCCCACCCCGGAACAGCCACCTCATGCAGTCCTTAGTCACCATCGACATAGAGAGTATAATGAGAAACATGGAGAGAGCAAACCAAATGGTCGCCGAGACCCGAGAGTTCAGGAAAAACTCCGAGGAAATATCCAACACGGCATTAGAGTTAACTCAACATCTGAACTCAACAACATCGCCATCCATATCACCATCCCAACCACCTCCTAAGAAAAAGAGCCGTAAGAAACGCAGACGGTGATAAGCTGCCTCCGCCCTTCTCTTTCCTTCCTTCACCACGCTCCGACATGACACAACACTACACAGTTACAAAGGGTCGAAAGGGACTTGCTCCCCAAACCGTCCCTGTGCGCATTGGGCGCGCAAAAAACATTTCATTCGGTTGTAAAAAGGGTTAACCATCAGAGCACTAATGTGGAAACATCAATATTTCAAGCAGGAATTGTTTCCCATAATGCAACTAAGAATATTACCAACTCACTGAGCTTAATCAAGCAAGCTTGAAACAGTTTACATTTGTAGTTGCATTATGGAGGAAAAAATAAATACTGCTTGAAATTTTGAGTATTTTGACATCCGAGTGCACGGGATTGTTAATCCATTGAATGTTGAAATAAACCAGTTTCCGCGAGGCACACCAAAACACCCAAACAGTAGAGTTAAACTTCCTTGTCCACCTTCCAGGTAGACAGGATTCATTTGTCAGAGGTCAGGATTCCCTGGGGGAGGGGGGGGGGCTGAGAGCGTGCATTCCCCATTTGTACTGTTGGGGGTTCGGCGCCTCCACCCTCACCCGGAATACTTTAAATCCGTGTGTCAATGGCTTAATTATAACAAAATAATCCAAGAAATTTCGGAGTGAGTGTACATAAACAAGAGTTAGAGATCTTCGGGCCAGTGTGGTGTGTTATATTTATTTATTGGTGTTTAAGGTCACATATTTATGCACAATGGCTAATCGTGATAGTCTGACAGTGACAGTTTTACGGGTGGGGAAAGCAGGAGTACCCGGAGAGAACCACCGAGCAACGGCGAGCAACTGTCTGCTCCCCAACATACTAACTCCACACAAGCAGGGTTAGCATTGGTTGAAGACAAGTGCACCATCGACGTGCAGTACGCCTTAGTACACAATGCCACCGTGCCCCCACGCGAGCAATGGAGATGAAGTGTCTTACCCAATAACACAACGCGGTTGCCGTAGGTGGGATTCGAACCGAGGGCCTCTCGGTTTGCAGCCTGTACCTCTACCTATACTGAGCCACCGCGCTCCCAGTGTGGAGTGTAAAGTACACTCTACAATTAGTTGGGTTCATATTCACTCAGCCCAGTTGATTTGGGTCGATTTTAGAGTGTTGACATTTTTTCACTCCGTCCAGTCGATTTGGGTTGATTTTTTAGGCTGTATCTCAAAACATCGAAAAAATGAAAATCTATACCGGTGTGTTTACACAAGAGAAGAATAGGTTTGAGGCTATAGTATGTATCTAATTAGGATCGGGTATTTTGCGGGAAGGATCTATAACCTTGGAGAATAGCCTGTTGTGTAATTCTCACTGACGTTTGAATGATTTGTAAAGCTTGAGAAGCGCGTCTTTGTTTGCTTCCCAATTTTTCCTCTGATTATCTTCAGAGAATTGATATGGATACCAATGACTTGTACGTGTATACAGTACATGGGGATTGTATCATCACTAAATCACCCGCAGAGTGGCGATTCCACCCAAATAATAATTGCAAATTTGTCGCAAAGCATAACAAGCACAAGCAAAGTTCCAGCCAATGGACCTCCGGGTTATACCCGGAGGTCCATTGGCTGAAACATTGCTTGTATTTTTTCTGTTCACCGAACACATAAAACCCCACCGTCTGTATCTCTGATCTCTGATAAACAAATACTGGAAAAGAGTAGGTGAACATACAGGCAGTAATAACGGCTCAGCCATGATCTTCTACCAGGAAGAGCTGTCTTCACCGACTCAAACCAAATCACTAAAATTTAATCTCTAAAATAAACAAATAGTGGGAAAGAGAAGGTGAACATATAGGCAGTAATAACGGCTCAGACGTGATCTTCTACTAGGAAGAGCTGTCTTCACCGACTCAACTAAATCAGGAGGAAGTAAGGACAGGAAACACCCCCGGATGTAGTAGTTTGGTAAAGGCCTGCCCCCTCCCGCCAATTCTTAGCTGAAAAAATCAATCCGGGAAATTATAAACTGAACAAAAGAACTGTACTAGCTGCTCCTAGTGATCGACAAGCACTCGAACATTTTTGTCTATCTTAAAAATCAACTAATTCTGCCTTTTTCTTTTAGCAGGTACACCAAGATGCTTTCTTTTTGAACTCCAGCACTCCCCCAATAACCGCTATGGAAACTATAACCGATATGGAACATAGTAACCGCTATGGACTCTGAAAATTCTCCTCTCCATCCCTAGAAGTGGTTACCCACCTCCAGGGAGGCGAGCGTTGGTCCTGCACCCCGCTTCGACCCCTTTTTGTAAGCGTCTGTAGCGCGCATTTTTTGTCCCAGCCAAATAGGTTCCAAAGCAGGCCTGCTCCCGAACCAGGGAAGTTCGGGTCTTTCTATGGGTGGTCCCCGAAAGGGGCCGATGTTGTTGTCTATCCAAAACCACATCCAACTGTAAAGCCAGAAAAACTGATTAAAACAGCCTGAGGCAGATTATACTTGCCAATGATGGCCCACCGTCGCTCCATGATCTATCTTCGAAGTGGCAGACTATGCTTACCCGAGAAAATACCACAGCACCCTCGGGGAGAGGTAGCACCTTTGTGAGAGGATCCCCTCTCGCTCTGGTCCGCACCCGAGGGTTCAGTCAACGACCTACACAAAGACAACCCAACACTTTTCCTGGTCATCTAGCCTAAGACCTCTGCTGATTACTCGATCCGTTTCCTCCTTCCACGCGCCTAGACACCCAGCTTCCTGATCTCAACAGTCACAGAGGGTCGAAAGGGGTTTGCCCCACAGCGTTCCTGCGCGCCTTCGGTGAGCGAAACCATTTCATTTCATTTCTCTGATCTCTGAACGCAGAAACATTTCACGAGTGACCACAATTTAGATATAAACTATAATTACTTTCAAAACAAACTACTTACCGAGGTGTGAATTTTAGGTTTTCGATGTTTTGAGAACACACCGATTTTAGAGATTTGAAATTTTTCGGATGCAGTCCAAGGAACGAGTTTCTATGGTGTCTTCCCACTAGACCAATTCCCTTTAGACCAATTGCCTTTAGGCCAATTCCCAAAAGACCAATTCCCCTTAGACCAACTACATACTCTTATTGATTGAGGGTTGATTAGGGATAATTAAGAAAACATTTATTTACTGATAAGCACTTTATTTGATGAAAAAAAATATACACGTAACATACAAAAATATAGGTTTATAACATTTTAGTTTATAAAATATCAACAAGCCAGAAAATAAGCAGACTATCATCTGAAAAATGAGGTCCCCAGGGGGTAAATTTGGTGATGCTACCCTGCACAGCAGGGTAGCGTCACTAAATTTACCCTCTGTGAACCTCAATCTGGATTAAGGTCTCCAACGTAAACAGAAAGAGGTGCCCAGAGGATAAACTGACCCACTGTATGGGAAAGCATCAGCAAATTCCCCCTCTGGGGACCTCATTCTGCAAATGACAGACTGATTATTTTCAGGCTTGAATATCAATAACATTAAATAAATTTATATTTATAAATATATCAAATTATTGATACAGAATTATTTTAAAAGTAGACCACACCAGTTGGTCTAAGGGGAATTGGTCTTTTGGGAATTGGCCTCGTGGGAGTTGGTCTAAAGGGAATTGGTCTAGTGGGAATGAACCTTTTCTATAAATCCCAACCGTAATCCCGGCAATTCGAAAGGAATGGTTTAGCGCGCCGAAGGCGCGCAGGGACGGTATGGAGGACAAGCCCCTTTCGACCCTCGGTGACTGTAGATGATTGGTTTCATATGTCTAGGCGTGTCAAAGGAGGAGAAGGTTCAGGTACTCGGCAGGTGTCACTGATGGTTTAGCGTCGTTTATGCCGTTGTTTCTTCTTCTTGGGTGGAGGTGGCTGGGAAGGAGAGATTGTGGTAGTTGTTGGTGTAGTTGGGCTGTTGATAATGGAGGACTGACTAGGGTGGAATGGTCGAGTCCTTGCTGCTTCAGGGGTGTTGGTGCTGTGGCTGTTGCGCTGTTCTATCACGGAGTGCCGTCGTGGTCTTGTTGTGGTCTTTTGTTTCTTCTATTGTTGTCCTGATGTCTTCTCTTAGGCTGCAAATTTGCTCAAACAGTATCCGTGCCTGTTCCTGATCCAGAGAGGGGGATGAAATTGGAGAGGGAGACATCAGAGAACCAGTTTCCGATTCCGTCTCCGACTCGCTGGTGACATCGTCATCCTCCAGGTTGCCCCTCAAAGGAAAGGCAGCTGGGGAGTGGATGGGAGTCACAGGAGTTGGAGGGGAGGAAATGGTAGTGGTCTCCTCCGTCTTCTCTTCCGCTTTCTCTTCCTTCTTCTTTTTCAGGAACGTCTCCAGCCGCCGGGCATTCCGGCGCCTGGTGGATGGGCTCTTTTTCTTCTTGCTCTTCTTCTTTTCAGGGCCAGATCCAGGCTTCTTCGGGTGAGGACCAGTGGGAGAGGGGTTCCTCTCACAAAAGGTGCTACCTCTCCCCGAAGAAGGTGTGGAGGTGTTGTGCTCTTCAACGATGAACTCCAAGTTCAGATGGACTCTCTTGTCTGTCTCCTGGACAGTCCAGAGCTACTATTGTTCTCTTCAATCGCGCTGGTAGTTCCAGTGTTTCCATAATTAAGGTTATAATTAGGATGCTCGCACTCTGAGTTCAGAGGTGCGAATGAACCAAAATGATGCCCGGCAATTATATTATTGTCAACAAATTTATTCGACTATTACTGTACATGCCCGCTACTGATGAGCCAGTGCTAGAGTTCTTAAAAAGAGATTTCAGGTGTGAAAATACCAATCACTCATTTGCAACAATATTATTCAGGTGAAATTATTTTCCACCAAAATTAATGATTCTATTTTTGCCCTCGGGATATTTTGGTATCAATCAAATAAACATATAAATTGTATATACTCCTCAACTTATTTAGATTTATATCAAAGTCCCATCTCATCGGTATTTCGACATCATTGACATGTCAGTGTTTATTGATACGTGAATATGTGTACAAAATAAGTTTGTTTTTGTGAATTTTGTGTACCAAGACTGGGATATTTAGATATAGCTGGAGGGTAATATCAAGCTGTTCCATGTCCACTTTTAAAAAACTGTCCGTAATATACAGCTGGCATCGAAGTCTGTTGCCTCCCGCCACTTCCCATTCCTCGCTCGCCGCTCCCTTTGGACCCAGGATAGCCCACACCGGAGATAGTTACGCAACTGATGGATAAGATGGACAGAGTAAGACTCCGAAGCCCGAAAGAATACAGAGGATGCAAGACAGTTGTCCACAGAGGTCCGGAAAAATACGGAAGAAGATAGAGTCCTTAACTGGTAGAGTGCTAAATTATTTTTGACCATCAAATTTTGTGCACAGGTCTTTGCCTTGTTATAATTTATGAGAGAGTGCCTACGGGCACTCTCCCATAAATTGTAACAAGGCAAACCCTTACAGACTAAATAATATCACTTCAATGATAATACAAAGCATGTGCACTGAATATGAGCCTTTGAGCAATGGTATCTGCACTTCAGAATAAAGCCCAAATATGGGCTTCCAGCACTCTACCAGTTAACTAATCTTATTCGTGTTTCCTAACCGATGGCCGAATATATTTTCTTTTAACCCTTTACTCAAATATCTTAATATCAAAATTTAGTATTTTAATTATTGGTTTTTCTTTCAAATTTTTCAAAAAAGTTCAACAAAACCGCCGGAGAGAGAGGGGGAGGGGGAGAGAGAATGGGGAGGAGACTGGTGAGAGGGAGTATCAGCCTATTTCAGTGGCCACAACTGTACTGTAGCTGTCATACATCTAATAGACCAGTACGTATTTCAGTGTTCGAAAATATGAAAAATCATCCAAGATTTGCTGAAGAATGGATTTCCCTTTTTTTGGAGGCAACACGCATAGAACGTAATTAAGTGCTTCGTAAAATGTGATTAATGAAATCAGAATTATGTGTTGCCCTCCATTGCACACGCACTTGCACCTATTTATTATTTTTAGTAATTGATAAATGTATTGGGAGAGACGTTACTATAGGCTATGCCTGTTCGTCAAACCCTATTTCTATTTTGAGAAATAAAAACATGTCATGTGACCCCCTCATTGGAACGAGCTCAAGTAGCTCGTTCCAATGAGGGGGTCACATAATATGGTTTTGTTGAAATTATCTGAAATTCGTTGTTCAACTGTTTAATTTGTAAATTAAGCAGGTGGATATTTTCGTTTCGTTAGGTAAAGGGTTAAGCGAAACGTTGTGTATCCCGGATATGTATGCGTTGGATTGTGAAGTCTATCAGATAGGCCTTTTTGTCTTTCTCTTATTGGCCGTGCATGCTTTTTCAAATACACTACGGGCATTGCGAACACTCCCGGACACAAAATTGAAAGGCGCGTTCTAAATGTTCACACTGACAATAAGTTGATAAAATTCGAAAATTCGAACGTCGGGGCGACTGTCAGGAGTCTAAGATTGTCGTACCTCACGTGTTTTGCAATTTTATTCTGATATATAACCGCGGCAATGCAGCGGATTGTAGTAGTAGTAGATTATTTTAAGTGTCACGTTCGATACACATGGAATATATTACACACAGAATGTTAACAGAATATTTGTATGAAACCCAGCCTCTGAAGGCTTATGAGACACATTTTGATCATTGATTGGTCGTTATACATTAAGCATCACCCCGTCCCCGCCCACCCCTAGAAAGGAATTGTATATACACCCGTGCAGATATTTCCACGTGCTTGTGCATATACCCACGTACATATACAACCAAATATTTGAATCAATTTTACAAGTCCGAAAAGCTGAAAGTATTTACAAATATACAAAGAGCAAAAAAATATACATAAAGCCTTTGAGAGGTCGATAAAGCAACATGTGCATACCGAAGTCAAATCCTCCCATTTTGGAGATTCAAGATTTCCTTCGACATCAAATGTTTCTTCGTCGGCCTTTCAAAAAAATAAATTAAAATCGATCGCCATTATACGTACACCCGGAATATTGTCCCGAAAAATGTATTGTCCGATCCCAGAATTTTCATAACGAAGATTTTGTTAATGACAATATAAATGTTATAGGCAAAAAACTTAAAATGTTTCCCTTCCCGAACCCTATACTCGCCAGTTGAGATACATTAATGAGAGTGGAATAAAAATTACACACAAGAATAAAGTTTCCCTCATATGCGAAGAGAAAATCAAGTTTTTGGAACCGGTCTTTAAAGTCTGTCAATTTTCACATTTTCTTCATCACCTCATTTTTGCGAAGGTTTTTCTATTTGGCTCATTTGTCTTGAAAGAGTTTTCGCCCTACCCTACAGGAAAAAGCCTAAAGTTTGGTACGTAGTCAGGATTTTATAATAGGGGTTGCACTAGCCAGTTTCTTTTTTTTTTGGGGGGGGGGGGGGCAAATATTATATTCGGAAGGCCGTTGTGAAGGGGTCGGTGCCTTCCCTAGTCCTAACTAGTCTAGCACCCTCCTCTCACTTTCCTGAAGGGGACAGAGAGGCAGGATTAACGAGTGGATGGTCCCAGTTAGGACTACCCCCTCCCTCTCCCATGAAAATATTTTGTAGCGTGTGTAACCCTATATTAGAGACAATTTTAGGGCTCCATGTTATATGAAAATTGCTTTAGGCCCATGTTTTGTGAGGCCAGCGACAATTTTAGGGGGGCAATACCCCTTCCGCTGGTAACCTTGCGGCTACGTCACTGCCCAAGGAACAAATGCCCACGATTCACGAGTGGAAACGACCTTGTAAAAGCTTATAGCTTACTGTCGGATCCACATACACTTTATTGTTATTGAATGTAACTCAACGAAATTGGAAATAAATACTGTTTAAACTAAATGCCCATCGCCCAATCGGGAAATATCTTAAGGGGAAAGAACAAAATGCACACAGTTCAATGTTCGGAAATTATTTATTATAAGTTCCGAGTTCTAAGAAAATACTCTTGAACGAAAAACATAACACATTTTCAATGTGAATTCTGATTTTGTACAGAACTGGGAAAACTCACATATGTGAAACCAAAATACCGATAAAAACAAAAACCGATAAAAGAGAATATTATAGTTGTTCGCGAATGAACGAAAAATCAATCACCAATATAAAAGATGAAGCCCCTGTTGTGAAAATAATTCTCTGTATACTTAACCTCTGTATAGGAATAATTGATTGACGGTCTCTGAAGCCTTGAATTCTATCAAAATAATAAACATGAACAAATAGGTGTTTACAATCTAGAAAAATCCTTCAAAGACTTTTGACAGGAAGTATTTATATATTCTTATTTATCACTTTTGAACTTGTTTGACTCTCTTGCAACTCAACACTGGCGAAAATAAAAAGGTAGGGGGCTCCGGGGGGGGGGGGGGGAGGGAGGGGGCTAAATCCGCCGCCAGTCCAGGAGAGTTACCCCCACCCCCGGAACTGCGTTCATATGTTGTATGTCTATCGGGGAAGAAGCTCTCGCGGCGGTGAACATGAGCCTCACGTAGTGGAAGTTCTGGTGCCACCACAGAAAAAGGTCTGTCATTATTATTATTAGGTTGCGCGGTTTACAATAAAAATTTAAAAATTTTATATTGAGAATTTGAAAAATGAAACAAATAAATTACGAACATAATGTAAAATTTAAAATAAAGATAAAAATGAAGAGAGATATATATTTTCAAGAAGGCAAATTGCGTGTATATTTGTTGAGGGTGGGGGCGGGGGATTTTATCCACTTTTGTGCGGGGGATTTTTACTACTTTTGTCAAAAATGGTTGACTTTATAATAAAAATTGTCTGTAACCCTAAGTTGGTGATTATTGTAACACATGTGCGGAACGGAAATCATTGACGGACTATTTTTAAATAGAAATAGAGTTTCACTGGAATTTTCTACAAATCGTGCACCGCAATTACAATTTGAATCGCAAGCGATAGATAAAAATAGTAACACGAGTTCCCCTCGCAAATTTGGTTGACGGTAAAATGTGTTCTTTTTGTTGATAGTTTGTCCACTGAGTGCCAATGTGTTCTATGTGCCTATGGGCACATAGAACACTTTGGAACTCAGGGGACGAGTTGTTAAGTGAATTTCTGAGAGTCCTTCTAATAATTGCTTTTACGGACGTGAAGGCGTGTAATAAACACAGAACGACACACGCGTGTGAATGGCTTAATCGATATGGCACTTGTGCCATCGCGGAAGGATAAAACTCGACGCCTGTGGCCTCCCGTTTTATCCTTCCAAGCTGACACTCATGCCATATCTATTAACCCATTCACAAACGCGTGTCGTTCTGTGTACATATTCTATTAACGTAACGAAGACCTTCGGGGAGGCAACCAAAAATTACAACATCATTAAAATACCAAATAAATAAAATAGGCATATTGAGAACAAAGATCATAAATGTTTATAGCGGCCATTAATTATAACAATGTTAATGAGTGGATGATAAAATAATTTAACAAATGTATCATCTTTAACACAAAGCCGGTATTATAATTTAAGCTTAGATTTCAGATCTACGAACAAGAACCGGATCATGTTACAGAAAAGATGACCATAGAAATTTTAATTAATATTTCAAATTTTGTTCAAAGTATCCCACGTCTTATTAATTTTTATGTGATGTTGCGGTGCACTGAGGATGGAAAATAATCGCCTTCTTAAAGTTTGTGACGATCAAAAGTCAACATGAAAAATGTTTTAAACACGTAATAAAATGTGGCAAATTTCTGTATTTATAAATTATTAATATTGGGCATACAGTACGTGGAGAGTGTATTATCACTAAATCACCCACAGAGTGGAAATTCCACCCAAGCAATAATTTCAAATTTGTTGCAAAGCATAACCAGCACAAGCAAAGTTTCAGCCAATGTACCTCCGGGTTATACCCGGAGGTCCATTGGCTGAAACATTGCTTGTATTTTTTTTCTGTTCACCGAACACATAAAACCCCACAGTCTGTATCTGAAACATTGCTTGTGTTTTTTGTCGATATGTACACAATTTTAAAGTTATAGCTTGGGTGATAACTCCACTCCGCGGGTGATTCAGTTACAATCCACTCTCCACGTACTGTATAAGGCATACAACGACATATTCATCTAAACTAGGGAATATAGCGAGTCATGGTACATTTACCGATAACGATTGTAACCCTTTTCACACTGGGTAGAACCCTGGTAGCATTGTGAATTTGTGCCCCTCCATTTCAATCGACCCCCCCCCCCCCCGCCACCCCACCCCCTGGGAAGGGGGGGGGCACCTACCCCTTTTAGCCTGACGTATACCAGTGTAAAAGACTTTACGTCCCGAGAACTGTAGTTATTTAATCTTAATTGTTTTACAAGGATTGGCAAAAAAGTTATGCAACTTATATTAACGGCTCTCCTTGGCCCAATGGCGCAGGTGTGTGGGGTGACCTTCGTAACGGCAACTTCATAGCCTCGCTCTTCTCGAATACTACGAAGGGATCTTTAGCCTGCACGGAGTTTGTCTCTCTCCGCACACGGGACAGCCAGTATACGTCCCCACACGATAGGACGGTACGCTGTGATAGCATCAACCCCACAACTGATGCTGACAGAGAGTATTCAGACACCTCGAGAACTTGAATATTGTATAAACAAATATGGCAAGATGCAGTACAGCAATTCAACGAAAACTCTAATGTTGCAATGTAAGGGATGCTGAACTTGCTTTCAGTCTATTTTTTTTTTTTGTTAGGGTTTAACGACACATTAACAGACAGGGTCACATCATGTCGGTGACAGTTTTACGGGTGGAGGAAGCCGGAATACCAGGAGAGAACCACCGAGCAACGACGAGCAGCTGTTAGCTCTCCAACATCGTAACTCTGAACCGCGGCACAGACAGGGTTAGATTGGTTGAAGACATGCGCATCTTCGACGTGCAGTGCGCCTTAGTACACAGCGTCATCGTGCCCCCTTGTACGCAATCGGGGTTGAGTGCCTTGCCCAAGGACACAACGTGGGTGCGCGAATCAGTCGCTGAAGATTTCAGTCTAATTTCATCAACTGTGCAGTTACATGTTAATAGGAATATCATTGTGGTGCGGCTCCTGTCAATTAAGAGTACCTGTTAATCATTAAAATTAACAAAGTTTCAGATTCTCACCGCTGTTACTGATGTTTTACTGTAAATAATTACATTGTTAATGTTATACGTTTGGGTCCAAATACTGAATTCCCATTGGTCAGCTGGATAAAAACGTCATGACCAAATGTAATTCATTTTCCAATGAATACACTTGGTCGAACTTTGACTCGCATTTACGGTAGACCGCAGTTGAAAGAATGTAATTCGGGCGGTGTTTGGGCGGGTTTTTAACTTTTAGCGCCTCTCGTCTTTCTGCTTTGTTGTTTGGTGAAAAGTAGTTTAAACAGTTACGGGATGAAATTATAAGAATTGACTGCAATTTTTATAATCTTTATTGGAGTATGAACGTGTGGGAATGGGTACAAATTGTGTATGAATCCTGAAGGATCCCGAAGGATTCATACACAATTTGTACCCATTCCCACACGTTCATACTCCAATAAAGATTATAAAAATTGCATTCAATTCTTAAATAAACTGATGTTATTCAATTTGTTTTCATATTTCCAGCACCATATTATTGAGGAATTGAACCTGGAAGTGAGAGGGGTTCATTCGGTATAATAAAACAATGATGAACTGGCTCGGGGTGATATTGCAGATTATCTCCTCTTGGGACGAAGTGTTTCTCGGGGATATAATCTACAATATCACCCTCGAGCTAGGTCATTATTTTATAATATTGGATGATCTCATATAAATGTGGGGAATTCAGTGTTTGTTGGAGTAATTCTTCGATAAAGCACAAGATTTGTTTCTATTTAGTTAACAAAAGTTTCCTCTTTAATTGAAATGCAATTAATAGGTCAAATTTATACTGTTGATTTGGTAAATAGTTTGTAGCCTAATTTGGAAATTATAATAGAGTTATTTCCATATTCATTATTTGGGGGGTATACCAATCGATATTTTCAACGTGCAGCCTTGGGGCTGGGTTATCCCACACATACACTTAACCACCCTACACTGCAAAAAAATATAGGTTCTCTTTAGAACCAAAACTGGTTCTAATCTTGTCCCTGAGATGGAACCAGTTCAAATAAATTTCTAGAGATTAACATTAAATATTAACAGAATTAAACATAAATTGAGGGGGTTTCAGCCGTAAGTTTAGAGCTTATACGAGGTTGCCTCAAATCATTATTAAGCAAAGGAGATATGAACAGTTGGCATATCGAACCAGTTTTGGTTCTATACAGAAAACTGGTTCGATATGCCAACCATTCATATCTTCTTTGTTTCAAAATGTTTGGCGACTGCGTTGAATAAGCTCCAAGTTTACTGCTGAATCTACTTCAGTTCATGTAATATTCTGTTTAAATTTATTTGATTTGAAATAAATACTGTTTAAACAGAACTGGTTCCATCTCAGGGACAAGATTAGAACCAGTAAGTTTTGGTTCTAAGGAGAACCTATATTTTTTGCAGTGTACTGAATGAAATTATGACGTATTATGTTCCTGATGACGTTTATGTTCCTGGACGGGAAAAGCGTCCTCTCGACTTCAATAGGTTAAACTGATAATTTGGGGTATGGCGAAATACCACCCTTGCTTTCACACATGTTATAGAAATAGTAACGGCTGCCCTTGGAGAAAAAATAGCACATCACCAACCTGGTGTAACGACGTGTTGGTCGTCACAGAAAGCTCTTGGAAATGAATATTTTCACGTTATGTGCCTATTCGTAACTTAGACAGCAGATAGATATTTGCCAAGAAATGGGAAAGACGAAAAATGCAAGAAAAAAATGTTGTTTGAATTGGGTCCTGGCTGTCTTTTAATCAACTCGACAAACCGACAGATGGCCTTCGTTGTTAGTGCTATGTTTGTTTAACAATATTGAAGAGTGAGAAATTATTTTTACTTTCGCCTTTGGTGTTTAAGAACAAACACACTCGTGTTATAACAACATGTAAGTTAGCTCGTGGTAGTAATTGCAGTCAAAACTTTTCATTCATTTATTCATTTCACAGAAAATTCAAATACTAAACACTAAAGACTATTGAAGAACAATACCTCACAAGCACATTCGCTCGTTTTATGCAAGTCCCACGAAACGATTTGGAAAGTGGAGGAGCTGAATCCCATGTTCCAACTTTTGCATTTTTGAGTGTGGGTTGTAGGGGAGGGGGGGGGGGGGGTGGAAGTGTGAGTTCATCGTCATTTTTATTTTAAAAAATCGTACACTTGAATTACCGAATGAATGGAATGCTTAAAACAATATAGCAACGGCAGTGAACATCCCATTCACGAATTAATTCAAGTGCATGGACTCAGTGCTCAGCTACGGGGGATGAGAGAGGGGGAATTAGTGTGGGTGGGGTTTGGCCACACTAACATTTTCTGTGCCCCCCCCCCCCCTAAAAAAAAAACAAAAAAAAAACATTGGCCCAATGCGCCTTTCACACAACATCGAGTTATTGCCAATATAAGGGCTACACACATACTTTTTAACGCCCATAAAATATGAGCTCCCCCCCCCCCCTTCCGTTTTGTGTAACCCATGTGGGATGTAAAATGATCACTTATAAATGGAAATTTTGGAGACCAGGGACGTACATTTGGGGGCGGGGTGACACCTGTCCAAACTATACCGATCATGGGTTTCGTCGGGCAGAGGTGGGTGCAAATTATGAAATACCAAGTTGGGTAGACGTCCTTACTTGTCCGACGAAAATATACACGAGCTTTAGATTCCTCTTTTGGGCATAATCTCAAATGAAATTTTTATTCATTACCCGACAAAAATATGCACAGATTAGAAACTGCAATAATTTCCCGACTCAGTATATCGGTAAGCAAAACATGGCAAAGATCCCGAAGAAAACCCACCTTCAAAGACAAATCATCATTTATCTATTGACTAAAGTGAATTTTTTGATTTGATTGGTTGATAGATACGTGGTATGAGACCATATTTATTGAAACCCACGATACGCCCGCCCAGCCACTGACAAATTTCCCATAACCAGTGGAAGCCTCGTTCCAAAATCTACAAATTGTCCATACCCCGTAGAAGACCCTCCAATGTGGGGTTCATAAGCTATGTTTTTGAGACAAAAAAGGAAAAAAAGAAATTCGTTTCTCGTGCATAACTGCTCGTAGTGGACTGGTGTCTGCTCGGATGTTCTTCTTCCTATTTTTTGTGTTTCCTCCGCTTCTTCTTTGGAGGTGAAGGTGGCGATTCCTTGATCATTGGCGATGGAGGTTGTGGTATGTTTTTGTGGTAATGATGTTTGCTACAGCAACGTTAGAATATAGTTTAGCCGTTTTCTTTCTAAGTTCAGCCAGATGGTTTTACATGATTTTCATGTCGTTCCTGCGCTGGATTTCAAAACATTCAAACTTTCGAAGAGTGGCTTTTGTCAAGTCTTCTTCTGTTTGTTTATGGTCTTCTTCAGTGCCCAAGATCTGTTCTTCCAGTTCGTGGGCAAGCTTACTTATTTCTTCGTCATCCCCCTGTTTAGCCTGGGAGTCCAGGCTGGGGATGGTACTGGGAGAGATGTCTGTTGTGTGGGTCGTGTCTGTTGGAGGTTTCTCCTGCCGGCTAGAGGCGTGGACTTCCATCTCATTTCCCTTCTCTTTGCTGAATTCTTCTGCTTTCTTTTTCTTCCAAAGTCCTCTGAGCGCTTGGCATCCCGGCGCCTCGAGTAAGCTTTAAGCTTTCTGTCGAATCCGTCTTTTATACAGTTATACAGCAACAAATGTCCTTGCCTTTACTTGTTTCATGTATAACACTAATACTGTATCTTGTGTTGTTCAGATTGTTTGTTACTCAACTGTTATTGTCAAATGTATTATATCACACGAAACGTCGTTAATTTCGACGTAACAACCCATGTTTTATTTCATTTATCAACTAGTGTCTAATCGGCGCGTGGTCTCATAGCAACAGCATTGTATTCTTGGCATGACGTTCACATGACGTCAATTATGACAACAGGTTCAAGTAAAGTGCATTCATGATGTCATGGTGTAAAGCGTCTGAGCCAACGAACTGATTGTCGGTTGTTTTGGGAGAATTTAGCGACAATGAATTAAATAAAAAGTGTAAAAAACATTCGAAAACTCATGTGATATACAGAATCTTTAACTCGTGATGTTTGGATATAAGATTTTTTGAAACGAGTTTGATGAATTCGATTCACAACGAGCCTAAAGGCTCGTTGTGAATCAAATTCATCAAACTCGTTTCAAAAAGGCGAGTTGTGAATCGAATTCATCAGACGAGTTTCAAAAAATCTTATATCCAAACATCACGAGTTTGAGATCCTCTATTACTTACCAACTTTTGAAAAAATATTGTTGAAAAAAAATAATCAATAATTTTCAGCAAATATTCGATGAAAGAAGCACCGGGTCGTACCCGTGTCGTACCCGGTGCATCATTCATTGAAGATTTAGTTTAAACAATATTTATTGAAGGAATATGCTATATGTTACAGAATTGAATACCAGAGAGTAAATTGCTAGTGCAATAGCTCAAAATATAACATATATTAACAGTAATCTGACTACCGAATGATGGAGGGATATGACAGGAAGCTTGTAGCTTATGTAAGTCATCTACTGAAGTCATACATACAATTACTCTAAAAGGTGGTATAGACCATATGGATTCACACATGGACTCACACATCGCCCTCTGGAGGCCCACTCACCATGATGATTTGGTTTTGAGGTAAGTCATCGTCTCACCGCCCCCCCTCCCCCACACACACCGAAACCAGGTCAGGCCGTCGCACCCCCGCACACACAGCGGTGGTCCGCCAGAAATCCTAAGAATGTGAGCGAATGATTGTGGTACCATTCACACATCAGGGCTTATATTTCGACGAGAATCCGAGAATCGATTCGCACAAAGATTCGCGCAATAAAACCGGCGAGAATCCATGTCGATTCTCGCTGCACCTCTGCAAGGATTCGCGTCAATTTAACCCTTTAACTAACACAGCGGCAACAAATTAACCAATAGAAGGCTAACATGACCTGAAATATCCTGACACTTTGTCAATAAAACCTTACAAATATGGCTGTCATTGGAACCGGCTCATTGAGCCGGTTCCAACGACAGCCATATTTGTAAGATTTTATTGGTAAATATTGTTCATTTACTTATTTTATCATTTATTTATTATTTATTGTTTAAAAATTATCAAATTTAGTTTTAAAAATTAAAAAGGTGTGTTGTGTAAAAGGTTAACATGTGTTATCAGTATACAACAGTGGTTCAATCATGGTGGCGTCATGGGATCCTGGGACACTCGTAGTTGGTATGGATTCTCGCAACCATTTTCACGAGAATCCAAATGGATTCTCACAAATTTAGACGAAATATAAGCCCTGCACATCACCCAGAAACATCATACCCAACATACGCTTGTAGCTGCAAGTGGACGGATGCGACTCCCAGACTTGACACAAGAAAATCTGATGGCGATTCAATTTTATATATGGGAGTTTCAATGTTAACGCATGCGTGGAAATATTGCCCACGCGTAGATTTTGACGTTTCCATGACGACCGAACCATAGGTCTTGAACTGTACACAAGACAAGAATATTCTTATATTTTGGGACACAGGTTCTAAATGCTTTGTTGGTTTACCATAAGGCGAAACGTTTTATAGGTTTGAGAGGCCAAAAATATTAAAAGAGGGAAAAACGTATTGTGCTTTACACTCAAAACCCATTCGGACATTTTTTTTTCATTTCTTAACTTTCAAATACTGAAGCTTATGCCCCACCAACGGAATGAGGTCGAGTCAAGAGCTATGTCTCGAAAGATAAACAAAATGACTCTATTCAGTGGGAAGCACGACTTTCAACGTATGCGACGATTTGTGCGAACAAAGATAGAAACTTGGTAGAAATGGCCTGTTTAATTTAAACAATATTTATTCATGAAAAAGTATGATGCATGCATATAATAAACAACAACATGATTGTCATGCAGAGTGCGCAGTACAATGGTATGCATTAAAGTAATGAGTCAAGAACGAGATTTGTTGAAAGGATTCAGCAGTGAGCTTTTAGCTTTTATAAGCCGTCTCCTCGATGGCCTGTTTCTGTCTGTGTTCAAGGACACAAAAGATTTCATGAAGGACATTCATTCCGATACGCGTGAACTTGTGCTGCGAAATAGCGCCACCCTGAACCCACCATTAACACCTTTTTGAAGTGTTTGTGGAAAACACAGCCAACTTTTAACCAATTCCTCAGATATGAGCCGCCGCTTTCTGAATAAAAAAAATGATGCTATTTATTTTTGAACTTACGGGTTGACTTTTAAGTACAAAGACTGAAACCTGGTACATTTGCCTGTTTTTTTTTCTTGTTTAAAGACATTATTCATTTATTTATTTATTTATTTATTTATTTATTTATTTATTTATTTATTAATTTATTTATTTATTTATTTATTCAAAACATATTCTCGCTCCACTGATGTTCGAGCACACTGCATTTCAAAACTACATGAGATCGCCATTTGACATTTCTTTCACATTGCAAATCTTACGGATCATTTACGAAATTGCTCCTGGACACAGGGGCGTAGCTAAGGCGTCCGATTGTGGCGAGGGTGGAAAACCCGATTGTCTCGACTGAGATGGCTAAATTTCCGACCGATAAAATATTCCAATTACAACATCAAGGCATGCCTTCGTCGAATGCAGGCCTTGATGATGTATTTGGAATGTTAGTCAGTTGTGCTTATAGATAAAAAGCAAGACTTCTCGGAAATGTATGTGTGGATGAATAAAATAAACATGTGGTAGTCATGGGGTAATAACTTTTTCAATTAAAGCGTTCCATAGCGGTACTGGTCATGCTGAGAACCAAACAGAGTCCTTTGTACAGACTTCTCTTTGTTTGACTGATTGTGTGTGACATAAGTCCACGTATAAGCCAAGTCCTTTAAGAAAGTAAGTGATTTCTAGCACGACCAATATCTACAGTACGAGGAGAGTGTATTATCACTAAATCACCCGCAGAGTGGAGACTCCACCCGAGCAGTAGTTGCAAATTTGTTGCAAAGCATATCCAGCACAATCAAAGTTTCAGCCAATGGATCTCCGGGTTAAACCCGGAGGTCCATTGGCTGAAACCTTGCTTGTGTGTTTGGTCAATATGTACAGAATTTGAAAATTATAGCTTGGGTGATAGCTGCACTCCGCGGGTGGTTTAGTTACAATCCACTCTCCACGTTCTGTAAGACCGATGCAGACAAAAAATAAAATGTTCCGACCTCTGCCGACTGGAAAAATTGTCGGAGGAGGGGATAACACCCTCATAATCCCCTGCGCTACACCAGTGGTGGGGGGAGGGGGGCAAGGGAGGGGAGATAGGGTCTACAGACCACTGTCGGTGAGGACTAGACCATCCCCTAACGGGGAACTGCCTCTTTTACAGTACGCTTGTCGGAATATTCCCTAGCACAACCAACTTTTCGGGGAAATCCTGGTGCCACGAATGCGCTACCCCCGCTGTACTGAGATTCGGGATGCTGGCAATTACCTGGCATTTCTAAATTATGTTCTGACTCGGATGTTCAATAGTGGAGGGGATACCTCACCCTTAGCGGCACCCTGGATGTTATTCTGTTATGTGTTGACTGTCGAACTGTCGAAATTGTCATTAACCCCAATAAGAAAACAAATTATTTTATGTGACAAAGGAATAAACAGACATAACGTCGATGACTTAAACTGGGGTTTATATTCAGGATAAATATTTTGACCGGTAAACGGAAACAACATAGACAGGGATGTGGTGACGGGGGGGGGGGGGTCTCACCCCCTGCCCCCCCCCCAGGGGTATTTTTTTTCAATAGTTGGAAATTCCGAAGTCAAAAATCAAATGGTTGGAAATTCAATAAATTAACATTGTTCATGAAAAATATTAAAACTCCAACTAATGATGAGAAATTTTGATCTTTTATTTCCAACTGGAAACTTGAGTTTCAAATTTCCTACTCTAAAATTTACATGGCCTCAAAATTTCGACTCTGACATCAATCCGATAAATTTTCTGACCCAGACACATTATAAATGATGCTTTTTCCGTTTCAGGACTAGTGAAATATTTCAGAAGGGTTCATAACCCTTTACCCACCGCAGACGATTTCAAAATTCATTATTTTAAATATCGTTTTTTTTAATTTTTAAAAAAAAATTTCAACAAAACCATAACATGTGACCCCTCTTTGGAACGAGCTCGACGAGCTCGTTCCAAAGAGAGGTCACATGATATGGTTTTGTTGAAATTTTTCGAAAAATAATATTTTTTCAGCAGCTGTATTTGCATATTACATGGACGGATGCGGGCGATTCGTTGGGTAAAGGGTTAAAAGATATCACCCAGCGCTGCAGTGCAACCACCTATCGAAACCACTCACAGTTGGAATTTACACTGGTGCCATCCCCCCCCCCCCCCCCCCCAGCTGAAACCCTCTAGCCACATCCCTGAACATAGAAAAATACATATAAATTCTATTAATAATCGACAATAATAATAATAAAAATAAATAAATTAGTGTCTATTGTTGATAATTGCTTCACAAACTTTGTGTAATAATTACTTCACAAACTATGTGGTGTTGTGCCTGTGGCGAAATGTCGCATAAGACTGTCAGGGAACAAAAGCTTGGTTGTCAAATAATTTGGATAAATATTCACTGAGACCTATCGACGACAAATCGTGCAGGAAATGAAATTAAAATATAGGTCAGGATTGTTAAAAATGTTCTCTTATCATTGAAAAATTAAACAGTTTAGAATTCGTACTCCAGTTGAATCATTAAAAATATACATTACTTGGAACACGAGACAGGTTTATGTTTTAGGTCATGTTCATGTTAGGGCAACTGTTCACACACAAAAAAAAACCTTTTTACAGTTGTAAGAAATGGTATCAGTCAAAATAAATGGTACAACACCGTGAAGAAAAGGGCTCGTATGTCGTCTCCGTCATTGATAATAGTACTAACACGGGCCACTGACACAAGGGCAGAGACGTGTCGACATGGTGTGTGTGTGTGGAGGGGGGGGGGGGGGGGGGTGTCCCCCCGCCACCACCAATCCTGGCTAAAATTTCCTGTAGTTAGAAATTCGGAGGGCAAGTCATGAGTAGTTGGAAATTCCATCTATCAGGATTTTAGAGCTTCTTTGGTGATGCTGTCTCCTTTACTTCCCCATATCCCAACTCGGCTTCAAATTCCAACTGTTACTATTTACAATTATACAGTGTAGGCAATATCGAAATTCGACCTTCATAAGTATGCATGATGTCAATCGGCCCGAGATTTCTATAGTACGTTTATTTATCGTAATAAAAAGAATCCTCGAAATGCACTTCAAGACAATCACATCATGTAAAATCGTTAGCCTGAGTTAATTCCACCATTCACATTTACAAAATGATGAAACATCGAAAATTCATCATTCCTGCATAAGATCTGATTTAATGTTTGGACAGTGTGAATTGTTCAAAGTTCTCAGCTTGAGCATTTATTTAGCACATATTCAATTCCCAGAATAATACCAAATAATAATAACCTGATAATTCTATCATAAATGTGTTGGCATTTCAGTTACTATAATCAATGTTATGCCCCCTTTCATGGCAGTGAAAGGGTTTGGGTCAGGGTCGATTGAGAGAAGGGTAAGCGTTCTACCGCCCCAAATTTCCCGAAGAATGATTTTTTTAATCCTTTATTTACCAGATTTTTTTTATCACACAATGCAGGTCTCGTTAGCAATAATAATTCTTTGGCATCCTGTTGATTTGACGAGGTCTTCTAACGAAAAGGTCTACATCAACCCGCACCCCGTCGGGTTATTCCTTCTCCATTCTCCTTCCTAATCTAGTCGGGTTATTCCTTCTCCATTCTCCTTCCTAATCTAGTCGGGTTATTCCTTCTCCATTCTCCTTCCTAATCTAGTCGGGTTATTCCTGCCCCATTCTCCTTCCTAATCTAGTCGGGTTATTCCTTCTCCATTCTCCTTCCTAATCTAGTCGGGTTATTCCTGCCCCATTCTCCTTCCTAATCTAGTGGGGTTATTCCTTCTTCATTCTCCTTCCTAATCTAGTCGGGTTATTCCTGCCCCATTCTCCTTCCTAATCTAGTCGGGTTATTCCTTCTCCATTCTCCTTCCTAATCTAGTCGGGTTATTCCTTCTCCATTCTCCTTCCTAATCTAGTCGGGTTATTCCTTCTCCATTCTCCTTCCTAATCTAGTCGGGTTATTCCTTCTCCATTCTCCTTCCTAATCTAGTCGGGTTATTCCTGCCCCATTCTCCTTCCTAATCTAGTGGGGTTATTCCTTCTTCATTCTCCTTCCTAATCTAGTCGGGTTATTCCTGCCCCATTCTCCTTCCTAATCTAGTCGGGTTATTCCTTCTCCATTCTCCTTCCTAATCTAGTCGGGTTATTCCTTCTCCATTCTCCTTCCTAATCTAGTCGGGTTATTCCTTCTCCATTCTCCTTCCTAATCTAGTCGGGTTATTCCTGCCCCATTCTCCTTCCTAATCTAGTGGGGTTATTCCTTCTTCATTCTCCTTCCTGATCTCCCTGCATTATTCTACGTGTTTTCATACCATTTGTCAATAGTTTCCCCAAGAAGACTTGTTCTAATTCGTTAGAACGCCAACTGGTCCGTCCGTTCCATCATATAGTCCGTTCAATAATTTCGGCGCAACAACATGAAATCAATTGAGTTTCGGTGTCCTTTTATATCTATCCTAAAAAATATCTCATTTAGTAAATTGCGACTTGAACTATTTCCGACTTTTTAAAAAAAAATTCGGCCAAGATTGACTTTTTGAAAATGAAACTTTTGATAATGAAACAGGGTCTGTTTAACTGTTGGCGAGATCGAGAAAGCGCCAGTCGGGGAATTATGAAACAGTTCTTGACTGAATGGTGGGAAATTAGGAGGGAGAGCAGTGGCGGCGGAAGCTCCAAAAAGGTGAGGGGGGGGGGCACACCTTTCTGGGGTACCGCAAGGGTCAGTGGCGTAGCCAGCGTAAACCAAGTGGGGGAGGGGGACAAACTCACACAGCCTGGCTTAGAGCCGTTTTAATATGGGGTGAGATCCCCTTGAATTTGTAACTAGCGGTGGGGTAGGGGAGGGGGTGGGTGTGGTGGTGGTGTGTGCGGGAAAAGTTTCCAGGCCTTCATATTTCAGAATTTTGCGTCCCTAAAATTTGAGCAAGTGGGAAATAAATGTGTCGGATATGGGGCCGCCATGGGTCGTCGGTACCACGGGCTGACCATGGTTCGACCCACGTTTGAAAAAAAATTTTGAATTCCAGGGTTCAAAACTCCCCATCTCCTTGCATCTGAGCGGATATTTTGAGGTTTTTCATGTACTGATGACTGTCTGCCTTTTCACCGACACAGATATAAGGACAAGCAGTCTACAAATCTATAACCTAACTCCCATGGACCTAACCCCCCCCCCCCCCCCTACGATTTTTATGCCATTTTTGATATATTTCGAGGACCAACTCTGAGGGAAAGTGGGGGGACGTGTTCGCCCCAATCACCACCACCCCCCCCCCCCCCCGTGACCACGCCACTGGCAAGGGTGCAGGATGGAAAATATTTTTTCTTGGGGCGTGTCAATGGTGGTGGGGAGGTGTATTCACGCAAAATATATAAATTCATATACACTGCCCCTCACCCTTGAACCCACTCTATTTAAGACACAAACCTCAGCGTATTTAATTTGTTTTGTTTTTACTCGACCATTAGAACTCTGGTGGTTTCTTCCATATCAATTCTCAGTGGCAGCAATTGGAAGATACCATATTCATTATTTGTTGGCAGGCCAATTAATATTTTCAACGTGTAGCCTCGGGGCTGCACGTTGAAAATATTGATGGGTCTTCCTCGCACATTCACTGATCACACTTAATGAATTTATAAAGTATAATGTTCCGGAAAAGCGGCCTCTCGGGTTCAAAGGGCTAATCATAACTTTGAAACCGTTCTTTGAAATATTTCTCTCCATTTGGAGCTTTCTATTTTTATTCAGTAAAATATTGTAAATCAATGTGGTCATATATGTGTAGGTGATGTGTAATGACCAAACTGATTATAGGGTTGTGAATGTTATGTCGGAAAATACCTTTCGGGTTCCAAAAATTGGTAAAAAAAAGTGTGGGGGCACGTGTCCGCTGTGCCCCCCCCCCCCCCCCACCCCCAGCACCGCCGTTTCTGAGGGTGGGTGGGGAACTAATAACCCGACGGAGTATTTATTATTATTATTATTATTATTATTATTATTATTATTATTATTATTATTATTATATGATAGGGCTAGGCGTTTTATTTATCAAAGATGTGTATTATTATTATTATTATTATTATTATTATTATTATTATTATTATTATTATTTTTATTATTATTATTATTATATGACAGGGCTAGGCGTTTTATTTATCAAAGATGTGTATTATTATTATTATTATTATTATTATTATTATTATTATTATTATATGACAGGGCTAGGCGTTTTATTTATCAAAGATGTGTATTATTATTATTATTATTATTATTATTATTATTATTATTATTATTATTATATGATAGGGCTAGGCGTTTTATTTATCAAAGATGTGTATTATTATTATTATTATTATTATTATTATTATTATTATTATTATTATTATATGACAGGGCTAGGCGTTTTATTTATCAAAGATGTGGGTCAAGAAGAATTAATAACGGAGATAAAAATAATTCGGATATACAAGAGAAATCATTTCAAAATTGTCAAGAATTTCTCTGATTCCGTCTCAAGGCATGTGTGCTATTCGATTTATTGAATTAGTTTAAACAAAAATGGCATGAAAAGTCAAGAATGAAATCTTGAAGGAATTTACGAGCCCTCCAAATTGTACATAAGTTCGCATGAAGCGAGAGTGTGACGTTAATTTGGTGATTTCTCTATCAATGTGAGTAGTGGTCACTACCTATCATTATCAATGGTTTATCATCTGTTATCAATATATTGGAATTTTTAATATTTCCAAATAAATTCCTAATGAAATAATGTGAGTGTCAAATCACACGACTTCGCGATATATGGCAGGTTGCTTGATTGCTGAATAAACACACAAGATACGAGGCTTCCTTTTCACAGCTGAGTCGCTACTGTGTTATTCTCCTTGTTCATTGGTTGATTTCGCCTTGAGGTATTTTTAGAAAGAGTATAAAGAGGGGATCAAAATCGATGCGTGTTAAATAATATACGATCTTTCACGGTGTGAGAACCTACATTGCAAAATTTAGTGCTTTATTGTGTATTGGACAAATGTTAATAATGAAATTACCTGTGGAGAAAAATACGATTCACTGTGTAGTAATCGGGGACGGCATGGTTGGAAAAACTTGTTTAACTCAAAGATTAACGGAGGGAGAATTTACTGAAAATTATGAAGCGACAGTTTTCGAGAATTATGGAGGTAAGTTATTTTTTTTATATTCCGACTGGAGGTTTCTTGCAAGTTCATTAACCTCTCTCCCCTTAACAACTGTGTTCATGGAAACACAATAACTTTTGGATGGGGGTGGGTGGGGAGCAAGCCCTTGTGGGATTGTCCTAACTCGGTGGTCTGACCAAAGGATGGGTACGCCCCCCCCCCCCCCCCAATTGCATCTAGATGGAACAGCGTTTGGTGTGACGGTAAAACGGAGTTCTATAGCGCCTCAACGTGGCTCGTAATAGCCCTGGACCCCATGGATGTGACCCATTACACCCACCCAGGTCTTCGTTATATGCTGACGGAACATCAATCTGCGACCTTCCGAGATATGACCTCACATGCATCTCCATCACCACCATTGTCATGTTAACTGTTTGCCCATAAAGAAATGCAACCTTGTGTACATTTCTACTCACAAGCCACTCCCACCACCACACCTCGATCCCTGTTATCCAAATAAGCAGATACATAATTATACAGAGGCGCATATGAGGATATTTCACAAAAACAATGGTTGTGTCCTATACTGGACATGTAGATTACTGTGGTCTTGATTCCCCCTTGTATCATCCAGTGGGATAGAATACCATCCTGACCATCATCAAGCAATGTTCTAAACTTTTACCCTAACCGTAAAAAAATGAATGTTCTTTCCTTAGTATTTGTGTAGGATTAGTAATACGGGTATAATGATCAGAAAAGAACTGTGTTTTTAATCTAAGCTTTATACTTTATAGGCCTGTCAGGAGGTTGGTTCATTGCACTAACGGGTGCATGCCATAATTATTCTCCGGTACGACCGACACGAGGTGACCTTGGCTGTCGAAAGTATCGGTTAACCCTTTACCCAACGCAGACGATATCAAAATTTAGTATTTTAAATATCATTTTTTCAAAAATGTCAACAATACCATATCATGTGACCCCTCGTTGGAACGAGCTCCACGAGCTCGTTCCAACGAGGGGTCACATGATATGGTTTTGTTGAATTTTTTTGAAAAATAATATTTTTTCAACTGCTGAATTTGCATATTACGCGGGCGGATGCGGGTGATTCGTTAGGTAAAGGGTTAGCACCAATAAAAAGTTGTCTCGGTGTTCACGTTCCAAGAAAATGTTGCTTTGAATATTTCGATTGTGTTTGGAATGAACTTAAGTTGTTTAAATTGAACAGTTCAAGATTTTTATTAATTAAGAAGTTTCTTTGAAAGTGTCACCTTATCAAATAAGAGGCGAGCACTTATATTCGCTTTGCAACAATGTCAAAACAGTTGTGTAATACCCCATTGTATGGTTATGGAGTGTTCTCCGCTAAATCTAAATAATTAACGCTTACTCTTAAGACTGAGATAATACATGTATGTATAAAACAATATTTCTACTGCCCCCAGCGATTTTAATTGAATTAAGTAAAAAATGCTAGACGCATTGGCGAGGTGGGAAACATAATTGAATGGCTCAGCTGGGGGCTTTTTTCTTACGTGCGGACATCCAAGCTTATTATGTCATTCAAAAATTCTCATTTCACGTTTTCAATTTGTGGTTCAGCTTTACATCCAATTAATGCACTCATTTTGTAATTTTTGTTTCTCAATTGTTGATGAGCTTCGGCTTGGTCAAGTCTGTTGATTAAATTTAGAAATAAATGAATTTTAAAATTTGTTTTTACCATATACAACAAAGAGACACTTGAAAAAATCTCATACTTTAGCCCACAAAACATAGCTTATAATCTTTCATTGAGTGGTGAAATTTTAAAAAGAAAAAAACCGATAGAATATTTTTGTTCAATGGGGATCGATCAAATGGGGGAAACCTGCGGTAAAAAAGAAGAGTCATGGGGGATTGTAACCAAAAGCAAAGAGGCCTCTCTCCGGGTGGCCTGCGTGATGAAGAAAAGCCGAAAGTTACGAAGGATACCTTGTTGGGACCTTTGAGGGGTCACTGCAGTTTATGCTGAGGCCGCGGTGGTGGGGCTTTGGGGGAAAATTGGAGATGACGATGGAGGTACTAAATGTGTAATTTATGAGTAGTGGAGAACCCGGAACACTTTCTTTTTATGCTATTAGAATGTCCAAAAACACGAGACTAACAGAATAAGATTCACTGGGAGTCTAATGGGGAAGTGGGATGGGAGAATGGAGAATGTGTGGGTATTGGGTCACACAAAGGAGAGATTTATATATGCTTATCGGAGAGATTTGGAAGAATGGGGTACTGTGTGTCATCAAACACTTAGTTTTCGGGGGGGGGGGGGGGGGGGGGATAGGGAGGCATTTGGGAGCAGAAGGTTAATCGAGGCCTTTTTACACAAGAACCGCGACAAACCAGCGGCCAGCCAAGGTGTTATGTAAAATGTTGTAAAAAGTGATGCATAGAAAGTTTAACACATGTATTTGTTCTCTTCAATAGTTTTCTTCATTTTTGACCCATCACTCTTGCATTTAGACGTTTCTAATATTTCCTGACCTGTCTGCAGGCGATGTTGATCTGCTGGAACGAGGGATTGATTTTCACTTGAATGTTTTGGAGTGTAATCTTGAATACATCTTGCACCCAGTGGTCCATTAGAGGAAACATGCGTTCCTTTGTGTGATTACAGAACTCGAGTGGGAGTGTATATGGAAGTCCGTCATGTGGTGGTAGCCCACCACTCCCGGCGTAATCTACAATAACCTCGTTTTGATAATATGCTTGAAATGTTCTTTACTGGTCTTTTAATGGTCTTTACTGAACCAGCAAGTATAAAACTGCAGTACACGCATATTCATTTGATGCTTGGTGAGTTCACTGCCCTTCTTCGCCAGCCCAGTTAAAACCTGTGGAGCCTACAGGAAAATTAGCAGTTCATGGTCTAGAGTCCTGTCATGAAATGCGCACAAATAGCACGTCGATCTGCGCGTTAATCTATGCGTTATGACCATAGTTAGGCTATCAAATTCAATACACACGGCCTGTGCACAAGCGATGTTTCAGCCAATGGACCTCCGGGTAACCCGGAGGTCCATTGGCAGAAACATTGCCTGTGTTTGCTATGAGTAACCAGGAGAACCTGTCGTGCTTTGGATGCCATTCGATGTGGCAATTGCTCGCAATTCCTACGTGCATTTAATCCTAGATAAGCACACAGTTCATGACAGGACTGGTAAACCCTGGGGTCCGTTGGCTGAAACATTCCTCGTGGTAATCCAAATTAAAGGATTTCATAACTATTCTCTGTTTTTGTATGTAACAGCGTTGATGCATTGACCGCCTTTTCATGGTGACGAGACGTGTATTCAAAATACTATTCATTGATGTCATCTTCGATAAGAAATATTGCACCCGTTGGCTTGCTGTAAATTGTTACTGTGTGACATACTGCAATGGCCATCTGTCTGGTATTCGCGTCTCTCCATACATAAAGGGTATAAAGTGGTGATTTAAGTTCGACAATACATCTAAACGGGAGTTTGGGAAACGCTAGTTGTGGTCTCAGCTTTTCATATCAAAGAGCTGTTGACACCTGTCTCGGATCAAACAGGCGGCAACATTACCGCCAATTCGTTCATAATGCCCCACAATTAGTAAATATGTCTTTAAACAAAAAGAATTCATGGAAGTGAATTTTTATTTGTTTGTTCACACTGCGGTAACTTCGCAGACTCTCTCGCGTTATTTGAACGTAACAACCTGCATCTCTCCCTCACAGAATTTTCCACTGAAAATGTGCATTGAAATCCTGGTGCTTTTTCCAAAAAGATGCGTTACCGCATGGGTAGCAAAACAAAAAGATAATTTTCAGTGGGATTTCCACTTCGAGAGCGTTTAATGAATAATTTGTATTTTAATTACAGCCTGTTGTACATATGTGATTGTATGGATAGATTTTCTACATCTTTTGCCCTTTAAGATACTGTGTTTTTATCAGGGGTGTGGCCAGGATTTCCCCGACTTGGGGGATATGATCCCCGGCGAGAGAGAGAGTCCTCGCATCTACTGGGTCGACAAATGGTACGCCCAGGTGTGAGAAAAAGTCCCAATATTCGTGACTCAATAGGCTTTGAGAGAGTTGAAGTAAAATGCAAAAAAAAAAATTGGCTGGGGAACTAGGGTACCAAAAACAGGTGCCATGACGATTCGCCATGAAAGTTTTTGGTATCGGACTAAAATAGAATTCTCGCAATGTAACTCTGCCTTTGCCACAGTGATTAAATGATCATCGGGTTATTGCTATTTGACGAATTTGGTCGATTTTCGCGATGGGGGGTGGGGGCGCTTTAGCCCACCCCACCCCACCCACCCCACCACACCACCCGTGTCTTTTGTATAGTATACAGCTTCATATAATATCGGGCACATCTCCTTTAATAGTAGAGTGCTTAATTGATGTACTTTTTGTTCTTTCAGCGTTCATGTCGGTGGACGGAGAACAGTATTTAGTCAGTATATATGACACTGCTGGACAGGTATGTTATCACTACGTACAACAAACACGTGTCTTTAACATCTTCATCATGAGACCCACGTCACATGCAAGGGGCGCGTACCAACTATCATGATAACAATCTTAAATTGTGGTAGGCCTGTAGTCAGCTGCTGATAAAATACCTCAAAATCTTTTATCTATTCATGAAACGCCTTTGATAAGAATAGTTCACGGTATCCCGATTTTCTGGGTGTATACCTACATTTTTGAAGTTGTTTTTGTAAGGCGGAAGTTTAGTACAGACAAAATTATTTAATAATTCGTTATCCGGCGTCAGAACGTTCTTTTATCATTTTCTTAACCGTCCGCATACCCCCATGTATAATGTACAACATAGGCAGTTGAAAAAAATCTTTTTCAAACAATTTAACAACCATATCATGTGACCCCTCATTGGAATGAGTTCGCCGAGGGTTCACATGATATGGGTTTTCTTCTAAAATGAAACAAAATAATTAACCCTTTACCCAACGCAGATGATATCAAAATTTATGATTTTAAATATTATTGTTTTCAAAACTTTCAAGATATTTCAACAAAACTATATCATGTGACCCCTCGTTGGAACGAGCTCGATATAGTTTTGTTGTAATTTTTTGAAAATTAATATTTTTTCAGCTGCTGAATTTGCATATTACCTGGGCGGATTCGTTAGGTAAAGGGTTAATTAAAACAAGAAATTTTGATATCAATTAGCGGCTTTCAGTTAATTAAAACAAGAAATTTTGATATCAATTAGCGGCTTTCAGAGAAAATGTTAGTATTCGAGCGACCCGAATATTTTCCAACCAACAACAAACTTTTCCAAAACTCCCACTTGCTTCGAGTCTTGGTCCAAGAATTGCAAACTTGCTTGTGGCGTTTCTTCTTTTAAATGTCTTTCCCAATTTTTCCCCAAAGACATGATGTTTTGAGGCTTTAAAATTTATTAAGAATATAAGTGGGCGTGTTAATGAAAATAACGCACAGTACCAGTGGAAAGATTTGTGAAATAAGGGGAGATAACCAATCGCGTCAATCGCTGACAATATTGATTCTCGGAAAGTCATCTTTAAGAGAGCTTTCCGAGAATAAGTGATATGCATTGTGTACATTAATGGAGAGAGATTTATTTGTTACTCGTTTGGAGGAGGGATAAGTCTCAATTGTAAACTGGTTAAACGCTAGAAGTGCATATTTGAGCTCTCCTGGAAAGTACCGCTGTCTTACAGTACGGTCGTCGTGGAAAGGTCAAAGTCCACGCGTTGGCAATATTTCCACGCATGCGTTAACCCTTTGCCAGACGATATCAAAATCTATTATTTTGAATAGCATTTTTTCAATTTTTAAAAAAAAATTCTTCAACAGAACCATATCATGTGACCCCTCGTTGGAACGAGCTCGACGAGCTCGTTCCAACGAGGGGTGTCACATGATATGGTTTTGTTGAAATTTTTTTAAAAATAATAATTTTTCAACTGCTGAATTTGCATATTACGCCTATGGATGCGGGCGATTCGTTGGGTAAAGGGTTAACAGTGAAACTCGGACATAAAAAATTGAATCGCCATCAAATTATCAACGAATGAAGCACGGGGTACTACCCGATGCTTCTTTCATTGAATATTTGCTGAAAATTAATGATTATTGATTGACAAAAACTCCCGTGGACATCACTGCCCACGCGTGGATTTTCACTATTCTACAGCGGGTGTACTGAAATTAAAATACTTCATTTTATTCGCTTAGAAATAAACTTTTTTGGTTCATTATTAATTTGTCACAGTTTAAAGGCACTCTTCAATTAATTGTTACATGGAACACCCTCACGAATCAGTTCTCAGAACCGAAATTAATTTACAACTCTTGCAATTCAACATGCTGACACCCTCAAAAAAATTCGTCTCCATTCACAGTCACTGGAATGCTGTTATTGTGCACCTCAACTGTATATAATCTTTTGTGCAAATATAAATATCGTGTAACAGGTTTCTAATTAATCACTGTCACAATGTGATAATGTTATCTCAACTGGGCCCTACCTGAGCCATCGATAACTGCTGATTGCTCAAGCGAATAATTTCAAACAACTCGCTTGATATTCAAATACAATGTCTGCCCTGAAGCCTGCACTGAGTAAAATTGATTCAGAAGGCGCCTCATTAACTGAAAGATGAATTTTTGTACGTTTTATTGTTGCAAAGGAGAAGTGACAGATACCCATCTGCCGACAATGGACAGTGTGTGTGTCACAATATTATTACTGCCGGATGCACTCTATGTACGCTTTAGGAATATACGTCATTGTCTTCTCAAAATACAATTGTTGGTCTACCATTGGGACCAAACTATCGCGTTAATCGCGTATCCCCTTACAAATACCACCATTAAAGTCAAAACGGACTTGTTGAATGAGATTTCTTTTCTCAAATCGGCTAGACAACGTAACAGTACAACCGCCGTAGACTTTCCACGGGTAAGTACAGCCGCCGTGGACTGGTCACTTAGCACGAGTGGGCAATATTTCCACAGACGCAATAATAATAGATTGCAAACACTAATTATAGGAATAATCATTAAAAATTTAATTAATGAAACACCGGGTACAATACGATGTGATCAGCCCGAAAAATTATCTTTTTTCGGGGCCTGTAACTAGGCACCGTTCAAAACATTTTCGAGGCTGTTCTCGGGCCTGGATGAAATGCAAGGCCTGTCCTTTTAATATTTAATCCCCAAAAGCATGATGAGAAGCAATAATTGTCTTCTGTAATTTTCAAACTTGTATGATTAAGCTGAAATTTTATGCTAGGAATAACCAGTTCGGTGATGGACGGAGTGTTGTGGGCTTTATTGGAATGTGCAGGTACTACAACAAACTGATTTGATTTTAACGGAATATAAAGCGCGTTCTTGCTTAGAACGCGCTTTACATTCGGTTAAAATGAAACTAGACTGCCAAAATAGATTTTTGCTAGCACTCTCCAATAAATTCTAACAAAACTATCGACTCTTAACACATCTTGACTCTAAAAACAACCTAGCGCCCTACCTATGTAAATGCTTCAGATTTCCATGCAAAAATTGCCATGAAAATCAGAATATCGAATGAAGAGGTGTGTGCACCCACATCCAGCGAGTAAGTGCGTTTTTAATACAACTTTATTTGACTTCCTCTGTTGTTATAAATTCCATTCTCCACCTCCTGCCAAGCCAACAATAACACAGACTGGAGTGAATAGCTTTCATTACCGGCATGCTAATAGTTTCTCATTATTTATTTCTTTCAGAGTGACTTCCAGAGCTTGAGGGCTTTTGCATACAAAGACTGTGAAGTATTTGTGATATGTTTCTCAATAAAGGACAAAGAATCGTTTAATAATGTTACACAATTCTGGCTACCAGAACTTAAACATTACAACAAAGCCAAGAAACCCATCGTGTTGGTGGGAACTCAGAATGACTGCCGAGAGGAATTCATGGACGAGGTGTCATCTTTCGAGGGTCGAGAATTGGCAGAACGTATTGGTGCTGAACGATACATCGAATGTTCATCGTGGAGCGGTGAATCTGTTAAAGACGTCTTCACCTGTGTTGTCAACTCTGCTCTTAAAAATAGGAAGAAGAAAAAGAAATTTCTTGGTAAAATATTCGGACGATGAGCAAATCAAACATATCACGTGATCCTTTATATATCACATGAACCCATCAATGCCATTCCAACGTGGCATGTTTACGCCATGATGTCTGGTTGGTGTTGCAAACGATGACGCTGTGATCGTACTTGGTTGTCGATTATTTTGATGGTGACTATCTGTTCAATATTCATCCGATTTCGTCGAGAACTATCCGTCATTGTTGATGATATAAAGTATATGTGCTAGATATTTTGTGCTACGAGAGGTTGAAGTGTTTTATCTGTGATCTTTTCAGTCAGATTTGTCTTTATATTATATACATTCTTGAACTGCAGGGGTGGCGCCGGAGGTTCCATGACACGGGCAAAAGGAGCTCTTCTTAGTGGTAGAAGAGGTACCGTGGGCTCCCTACCTTATCCAACCCCGTAACCTTCTGACGTAGAAACGTCAGGAGGTTACGGGGTTAGATAAGGTAGGGAAAATGGATGGAAAGAGAAACACATTTTCCGGATTACCCGACCAACTCTCGCCAGATAGAAACTCGGAATACTACGCCTTTCCAGTAAGCCGTCTGTTGGGAATTCAGGTTCTTGTCTGGCTTGCGATGACAAATCGTTCATATCCAAGTCCCTGCAATGCTGCAGACAAAAATCAACAATTTTTATTTTTTTCGGTTTCTCTTTCTTCGAAGAACCATAGGTTGAGGCACCTCATTAGAGCGAACTGGAATAGCTACTTCCAATGAGATGTCATAAGTTAGGATTCTAAAAAATGTTCTGCTGCAACTCTTTATTTGTACTTCATCCAAGCGGCAATGTTTGGTGGTGGCGAAAGAAACGGTGGATATTGTATGTCGTTAATTTTCATTACACGAATAAAACTGGCCTTCCAAGAAATTATTTGATCAATAAGTGACGTCACATATTCAACTCTGATGATTTTAGAACATGATATTGTATCCCAATGATTGTGCCACACCCTTTGAGAGTTTTCCCGGAAACAGAGGGGGGGGGGGGGAGGGAGGGGGTCCACTTGCATAATTCTTCTGGCGCCACCTCAACTAGTAATTTCAGTTAATTGAGAGACAACTCTTGTCAGATACGGACTGTTAATGGTATATTTGCATGAACTGTGATCAAGAAAATCCTGATCAAAAGAAATCCTTTTGTCGCTGACCTGAATTGAGAATCCAATGATTTCAATGCCTCAGTGAAGTCAAAAGCTCAAAACAGCAACTAAACATAAGATAACTCCAATCAGGGGTGGGACTATCCCAACTTAAACGTATACAAAAACTATCCCAACTTTAACGTATACAAATACAAACCAACAATTTGTCCAGAGAATTCCTATCCAAGTGTCTATAAGTACTAGTAGGGTACACGTAGTGGCTAAGTGGCCCATATTATAGACATTGAGGAACCAACTAGCAAATTTGCAATTCTTGGACCACCGGGTAAAATACCCGGTGGTCCATCAATTGCACATTTGCTTGTTAGTCCCTCTCGTTTCTACTGGGCTAACAGTCAGGATAAGGGAAATACACTTTCCCACTGGATTATCGTGTAGATCTGGGTGGTTTTCCGGTTAAATTCCAATTTTTGCACCTAACCGCAAAAACCGGCCAAACGGTGCGTAAACTGATCAAACTCCTTTACCGAGAGAGAACTGGACTATGGACTCTTGTCAGATAGTCCTTCCAATGGGCGAATACAGCATGTTGTCATTACCACATTTTCTGGGGGCGCTGAGGCGTTGCTGTAATCGGTTCTCGTCAGATCACCGAAGTTAAGCAACGTCGAGCTCGGTTAGTCCTCGAATGGGTGATCGTCTGAGTGATCGATTCGGACTCCCGCGTTGTGTTCTTGGGCAAGGCACTTAGCCCCGACTGTCCACATGGGGGCACGATGACGCCGTGTACTAAGGCGTACTGCACGTCGATGGTGCGCATGTCTTCCACCAATCTAACCCTGCGTGTGCTGCAGTGCGGAGTTACGATGTTGGGGAGCTGGCAGCTGATCGGTGGTTCTCTCTGGGTACTCCGGCTTCCTCCACCCGTAAAACTGTCACGGTCACGATTAGCCATTGTGCATAAGTATGTGACCTTAAACACCAATAATAAATAATAAAACTTCCACATTTTCTACTATATTGATTGGTTCGGTGGGCGAGCCAATAATGGAGAAAGTATGGCAATGAGAACGCAACGTCGAGTTGATGAAAAATACTTTATTACCCTAATTTATATCCCTTTTTTGGACTCAAACTAATCTAGTAACTAATTCTCTAGAACCCCTAAGAATGATCAAAGCCCAAACACCCAATCGAGATATTTAAAAACAGGGTTTTTTGTGGTGAGTGGTTTCCAAATTATTGAAGCCGGAAGTGCTTACTATATGTTCTTAAAAAGTAGAAAAACTGAACCGAAACTGATTTTTTTTCTGAAACTGAACCGTACTCGAATCTGATTAAAATCACCCAGCTCTGTTGAACATTGAGCCCACCCTGATTTATTTACATTGCTTGTGCTAAGGGTTGTCACGAGTTTTGAATTTAGGAATCGATTAATCGTCGCAAATAATTGATAATAATCGATTAATAGTAACTAGATGACCACTCTCCCTCTCTTTGAAGTCGTTAAAAATGAAGTTCATGTCAGTTGACCTACCTCAAGTAAACAACGAAGACTATCCTCTTTTAGGTATATTTAAAGCTTTGAAGTTCGCAACTGCCGACCGGTCTTAATTATTACACTGACGGTTCAAAAGTTCAGGACATCAAAGCTATGAATGTACCTAAAAGACAAATGCTTCTAACGGCTTCTTGGGATTTAACGTCGACGTTCTTGACCTTTTACCTTTACACTCTAAAATCCGTTGGGTTAAAAATCAACCCAAATCAACTGGGTTGAGTGAATATGAACCCAATTTGGGTTCATATTCACTCAACCCAGTTGATTTGGGTTGATTTTTAACCCTACTGATTTTAGAGTGTAGAAACAGCAGGTTTTTCATCAAATTGTTTTTAATTATTTTAATTTTTAATTATTATGGATAAAATTTACCCATTCTTCGACAACGAAAAATACTAATCGATTTCGGCGTGTCCGATCGACAATCGATTAATCGTGACAGCCCTACTTGTGCTATCGAGTCTGACTGTACTAAAAGAGAAAACAGTTTGTGAAAGAAAAGTTTTTACGCCGTCGATGTATGGATGTGGCGTGGCAATGCCAGGAGTTTTTTTCTGTCTTCAGCATAGCATGTTTCAGCATTAACGTCAGTTTTGGAATGATTATTTTTAATGAGTGATCGGGGGAGATCTCTTCACCGTTCTTAATAAACCCCAGATAGGAGTTTCTGAGAACAGTGACGAGAACCTGTATTGCAAACATGAAGACAATTTGAGTGAATATTCCGAATGTGTTGCACGGTATGTTGACTAAATAAATATTGTTGTATGCATTGTTGTATGGGATATGAATGGAATATTATTTTGTGGATTGTGCACGCGATGTGATTGAGTTAGTACAAATGGTTGTTGTAGTGAAAAGTAGGCTGTAGTGAAAATACGAACCCAACCCAAAATACATTCATTCCTCCGTTAATTCGAAGTAGTATGGTGACGTCGGTTTTGAACCGCGTTGTTTATAGGTATTTTGAGCTGCATTGTTTACAGGCCCGGCACAATATTGTTTCCAGCTTTGTAGTGCAGCTACAGAAATGTGTTCTCGAATCATTATTGTCGTAATATTGTTATTGTAGGATCAGGGTTTTTAAGGGGTGGGGGTAGTGACCCATGTTTTCCCGAGCTTGACATTGAATATCCAGACGATTCTTCCGTCGGATCTCTTGACTGACTATTCAGACAGAGTCTACTATCACCGAAATTATCCACGACAGTACGTATGGAATGAGTGCTAGAATGTTCCATGTCCCCTATTGGACTATATATTATCTCCCCTTTGGGACATAGAACATTCTAGCACTCAGTCGACGAGTAGCAATGTTGTGGTACAAATCAACCACCGTCGATAACTTCTCTCGAATCGAATCAGACAGAGGGTTTCGATTTGAATCGAATCTAGTCGAGATTTAAGATGGAGATATTGCACCTTTCTTTGAAACGTAAATACTGGCAGTCCCACCCCAAGTATTGTAGACAATGGTGATTTTTATGTTTTAGGAAAAAGCAGCAGTCACAAACGCGGAATATTCCAGAACGGGAGAAGTAGTTTGGGAAACCGCCCCCCCCCCACCCCCCACCCCCTCCCCCTCTATCACCACGTCTCCTAAGCAGGAAATCTAATACAAAGAAGAGTTCAAGAGGAGACACGTGATATCATTTTCAGAACATCTCGACGATTCGAAAATTCCCTCCGAATCGATACGACTCGAATCATAGGGACCTTTTCAAATCGAATTTCGAAGGTTCGCAGGTGGTCTTAACCCTTTACCCAACGTAACGGCCAAAACCGGCCAGCGCTATTCTCAAAAATCGCCAATTAATTTTCATTATTTTTTTCATTTTTTGTCTCAAAAACATAGGTTATGACCCCTCGTTGGAATGAGCTCGTCGAGCTCGTTCCAACGAGGGGTCATAACCTATGTTTTTGAGACAAAAAATGAAAAAAATTAGTTATTCAAGAATTATTTTTGCAAGTGTCGTCTGCTTTTCATGTTAGGTAAAGGGTTAAAGCAGCCTCTTATGTGACATTGTAACGTCTCGAAGGATGATAAACTATTTTTGGACGAATCATACCGGTGCGTGGGTTTGGTAGTATTTTAAGATATACATAAGGCCCCGAATGAGTAATCCCAAATGAGTATGAAACAGGATCTTCTCCAATCTCCAAATAAGTTCATAACCTAGCCTACTTTTTGGACGAATGATACAGGTACGCGGTTTTGGTAGTCTATTCCATGATGAAATACTGATACTAATATATCATCGCCCCTTGAGTGCAACATAGCGCCAACACCTTGTTGCACTCAGGACATGATATTTTATACTTTGACAACACAATCTGCCTTTTCACTACAACGCAATACATGTATACAGTACGTGGACAGTTGATTTCCAACAAAACGCCGGCAAGTAGAGACAATAAGTCTCAAATTCCGTGAAAGTAACAAGCACAAACCAAACTTTCGGCTAATGGACCCCTGGGTTCACCTCAAAGTCAGTTAGCTGAAACATTGCTTGTGTTTTTTTATGTTTTTGAGGGAATATGACTTACCGTCCAGGTGAAACTCCACTCTACTGGTGTTTTAGTGATGATTGACTTTCCACTCATTGTATGTTGTTTGTTGATTCGTTATTTATTATTGATAAAGTAAATCCGCTGGTCGGGTTTTATAGTTTCACTCCTGGTGAGTGGATGTAGCCATAGAAACATGTACATATCTGTTATTCTGCATATTGTTATCAAATCATTGTTATTTTGACACACATCATTGCACTTTGTTCAAATATTAATAAAATGTTGAGTAAATAATAATAAAAATAATAATAAATATTTTTTTTCTTATTGCTGACTCTGTACACCAAACTCATGTACTTCCTTTCCTTGACATTCCAGGTTGAAACATTGGACGTTACGCCACTCACTGTTCATCTTCTCTGTCCATATCGCATAATCGTGTAAATTGTCTCTTCGCGTGGGAACCCCTCGAAGTTGAGCAGTGTTGGTATAGTGTATTGGGCAACCGCGTTACAGGTATAACAGGCCCTAGCAGTCTATATCTGACACCAGAGTCCTTTGAAGTGGGTGAAGTGATAATAAACGATTTGTTGCGGGCAAAATATAACTGTAAATGCTGAAAGGTACTGAAGCCTATTAGCTTCACGTCGTTTTTAGTTATTAAATTGTAGCTACAATTTAATAAATTGTAACTACAATTTAGCTAAATTGTAGTTACAATTTAGCGCATGTGTTTTTATTGGTCAAGCTAAATTGTAGCTGCAATTTAACTGGCCAGTCGGGCTCATTGTTTTGTTTTCGCTGAAAATGGCCTGAATAATCTCTTTCTTTGAGATGCTTCACACATTCCGCCGGTTGAGTCAGTCACGGCAACAAAATCTAACAATAGAAATGGGAAAATAAAATCATCATGATTTTATTATAAATATAATTATATTTATTTTGGTTATCATTGGGCATAATTTAAGTATTATTGGGTAACATTGGCAACTTGGGTGTCATTGTGTATCATTGGGGTAAAACACATGCCGTAAGAAAGTGAGTGCCCTAGGTAGCGCCGATCTGCGTGGGCCTGTAGGTTCAAGTAATGCACAAGATCAACCATGCTGTGGCCCCAAAAGGAAAAGGAGCCATTCCATTTCCTGGCACTTGAACCCCTCAAAAACATCGTTTCACGCGATTCATGTTGCATATTTGAAGAATGTGTTATCGCTTTGCACAACTCCGCGTGAAATGTGGGACCCCTTAAATGAGTGAAGCCCTGGGCGTTTGCCAGTCTGGCCATTCCTCAACAATTGGTGGAAAGGTATTGTGTACGACTTTTGGTGATAATATAGAACATATAGATATTAGGGAGAAGGACGTGCACAGTGGGCCGGGAGGTATAGTCATAATTATACAAAGTTGAAAATGGTTGCTTTTAAAACAAAAATTTCAACAAGTTCTGCCTTCAAGAAAATTTATAAAATTTTGCATAAATTGTATGTTTACCCCCGTTTGCCCCGCTCCTGACTGCTGACCATATGCAGATCGCTTGCTTTCGCCAGGCGAGTTCATGATTTCACATCTTAGTCACATACAACCCCGATTTCTGGATTCGATCCGAGCTAAAGCACTCGGCGCCAAAATCTTCTCCCATGATTTGAAATACCTTGGCTTTATTCTCTCAGCATGCAACCAGGACATTCATAAAACAACTACAAACCCCACAAGTGACGAGAAGGTTATTTTTGTTAGGCCTAATTAGTTATTGTGGTTTCATGACACTTTCAACAACAAGTGTTCTGTTACGTCGGTGACAGGTTTACGGATGGAGGAAGCCAGCGTACCCAGAGAGAACCACATAGTAGCGATGAACGCCCACCAGCTACCCAACATCATAACCCCACCCTGCAGCATAGGCATGGTTGGAGCGATTGACAACAGAAGTAAGTCAGTCGATAGCGGTTTATATACATCAATACACAGAGTCATCGTGCCCAATGTGTGCACAGGGATGAAATGCCTTGTTCATTATACAATGAGGGTCGCTCTTATGGCCTAACGAGCTTGAACTCAGAACCTCGAGCACAAAAGTCAAGCCGTCTAAATTTACCCCTAAATTTATCATAACAGTATCCTCATGGAATTAACTCGAATTGAGGATGACCTCCATGCTATCATATTTTACCAATTGAGAATGTTGGTTTTCCTTTACAAATGTTCAAGCATTTTGGAGCTGGGTGTGCCTTCAAAAACTGAAATTTTTCCGGGTCGGGAAAACATCCTCAAAACGCTTACCCTCTTTGGGTCGCATTTTTTCTCACTACCGATACTATAACACCCAAATCCTGCCGGTCTGAGTGTTATGATAGTGAGCCAGTTTTAAGCTATCGCTCAAAAATGCCACGGCTACCGTATTTCCTAGGCTACACATATCAAATTCCCTTTCTATCTAACACTCTTTTTAACCCCCCCCCCCCCCCCCCTCAGTTCTAGTGATTTCGATCTGACCCTGAACAACAGTGACCTCAAGCGAACCACCAAGATAACGTTCAACATTACAATCCTCTAAAATTCTATAAAAAACTCGCCGACTGATACTGTTTTGAACTCCTAATATTTGCCCCTCAAATTGATGATTTTCGACTATTTCAAGTGTTAATGCAGGATTGAGTAGTGAGCCATGGGACGTGCGAATGCCACCGATGGCCACTTAAATTGCAGCTACAATTTAGCATGACCAATAAAAGCACAGGCGCTAAATTGTAGCTACAATTTATTAACTACAAACCACGCAGGGGGAGGCCACCAAAAATTTGCAAGGACGTGACGTGGGGGTGGGTGGGTCTCTTGAGTGCGCCAAAATTGTGCATTTCCAACTTGTGCAATTTTTTTAATTCTTTTTAAAATATATCAATATATCAGCTAATATATACCATCATTTGTGTTTCAAACCTTAAAGATGATGTTGTACATCACACTCTTAACATAAATACAACATCAGTAGGCTTTATATGTGAGAATATTGGGCTTAAACTGGGAAAATGTCACACGTTAGTAGGGGGTGGGTGTCTTGTTCGAAATGTAGAAAATGTGCAGACAATATTTTGGGAACAATTCAAATGAAAATTTGTTCCCGTATATGTACACCTGCTCTGGCCAAGCCTGATAATGAACAGTTTGTCATTTGTAGATTGAGGCCCACAGCAGCCCACAGAGGTTTAAATTGGTGGTGCCAGTTTAACCCTTTACCTAACATGAAAAGCAGACGACACTTGCCAAAAAATGATTGAATAACTAATTTTTTTTTCATTTTTTGTCTCAAAAACATAGGTTATGACCCCTCATTGGAACGAGCTCGTTCCAATGAGGGGTCATAACCTATGTTTTTGAGACAAAAAATGAAAAAATAAAAATTAATTGGCGATTTTTTAGATGAGCGCTGGCCGGTTTTTCCCGTTACGTTGGGTAAAGGGTTAAGAACATTATGAAAACCCCCTAAAGACAGCTGTTCCTACTAAGTTTATAAGTTTATTTTGGAGTTTAATGGGAGAGTGGGGGGGGGGGGGGGGGTGGGGTGGGGGAGGGGGTGGGTGTCTGAGAACGGTAGTAGAAAATTTGCACGTAGTGGGTGGGTGGGTGGGTGGGTGTAAAAAGGAGCCGAATAAAAAATAGGACGTCACGTGTTGGAAATGTTTAGTGCCCCCCCCCCCCTCCCCCTTGAACGACGTGAAGCTAATAGGCTTCCGTAGAAAGGTACCTTCACATAAATATTAATTTTACAGTGATACACGCCACTAAAGGGGATTCTTTGAACGCTCCAATAAATTATACAAAACCATTAATGAAGAAACAACTTAACGCCAAACGCAATCAAGCAGGTAAAGCTTCGTGCAACGTCACGGAGAAGCGCTTTTAAGGATTCTGAGACCACGGAAAACTTCTGGCAGGGCTGTATGTAGCGAACCCCTAGGGCGATTATGGGTTTTCATGTGAACTGTTTGGCGTTGGGGTGAACAAGATAGGGGTATTATCGGCAGAACTGCATGGCTGATGGAGTGAACCAGATGAGGCGGCAAGATACAGCCATCCTTTTCAAAGTAGTAACCAGGTTGGTCGAGGCGCCGGGTCGCATTGTTTGAATGCATACTGGGTTATCGTGCTTTATTAAAATATCCCTGACTAATACGGTCATGAAAATCCAGCTGGCACCGTGGCACGCTGACAATCACACCACATGGAATGTAATGCACACATTTTAGGGCATCCAATTGTTTTTCTGTCAATGAAAAGTCCAGTTTTTCGAACAAGCAGTTCGTCGTCTGAGTGCTAGAATGTCCTATGTCCCCTATGGGACATAGGACATTCTAGCATTCAGGCGACGAGTTGTCAGTAGTATGTAATGTGGTTTTGAGGGAACATTGGCCGGACCCCGGTGCCGGACCCCGGAAGTGACGTCATGTCACGTGACGTAGTGGCGCCATGTTGTGTTGTCATGGTAACCCGCGTGAGCGGCCATCTTGTGACGTCATCTCCATAGTGATACGTGGTGTGAGTGCGCATGCGCAGCGCGTGTTGGGTGATACGTGTTTCCGTCGTCCATTTTGTGTACTGAGGCCGCCATCTTGGTTTCTATGGTAGCACGTGATTGCTATGTTACCCATTTTTTCTGCAATAAGACGGGGTATGTTCGGAGGGTGTGTTCGAATCCCACCTGCGACAACCGCGTTATGTAGAAGAGTAAATCTAATTGCCACAAACAACCCGATAATCCTTCCAAATCACCAAAAGCCACCCAAAATTACCGAAATCGACTTTATTTAATACGGATTTCCCATTTTATCTGCTTAGCACGTAGTGCTATAGAACCGAGGGGTCCTCTGGGGGTGCGTTCGATTGAAGTGGAGTAATTTTCTGGCTTAGAATTCTTTCAGAATCCCTTTTTTTTGGATCGCGAAACTTTTGGTTATGCTATAGTACCAAGGGGTACAGGAGGTATGTTCTATTGAATAGGAGTACAGGGCCTGATTTTCCCAGAATCCCATTTTTAACGCCTATTGCATATGTTTCTTTGTCACTAACAGTCTATCCAGTCCAAACTATCTCTGGTTCTCTCGTCCAAGTCTTATAATTACCAGTGCTTGATTTCCCATAATGCAGTTATCTCCCTTGTGTATATCAAAAGTATTCCCAAACCCAATAAGCAATCGAGCAGTTACTGATAAACCATTGGTCGAATGACTCGAATCCCACCGAACAAATGAGCTTTAGAGTATTTGCTCGATCGAGTGACTCGGCATATTGCTCGAACGACTCGAATCCCACCGAACAAATGAGCTTTAGAGTATTTGCTCGATCGAGTGACTCGGCATATTGCTCGAACGACTCGAATCCCACCGAACAAATGAGCTTTAGAGTATTTGCTCGATCGAGTGACTCGGCATATTGCTCGAACGACTCGAATCCCACCGAACAAATGAGCTTTAGAGTATTTGCTCGATCGAGTGACTCGGCATATTGCTCGAACGACTCGAATCCCACCGAACAAATGAGCTTTAGAGTATTTGCTCGATCGAGTGACTCGGCATATTGCTCGAACGACTCGAATCCCACCGAACAAATGAGCTTTAGAGTATTTGCTCGATCGAGTGACTCGGCATATTGCTCGAACGACTCGAATCCCATCGAACAAATGAGCTTTAGAGTATTTGCTCGATCGAGTGACTCGGCATATTGCCCAAACGACTCGAATCCCATCGGATAATAAATGAATAAAGTTCATCAACTCGACGTTGCGTTCTCATTGTCATACTTTCTCCATTATTGACTCGTCCACCGAACCAATCAATATAGTAGAAAATGTGGAATATTTATTTATTTATTTATTGGTGTTTAAGGTCACATATTTCTGCACAATGGCTAATCATGACCGCGACAGTTTTACGGGTGGAGGAAGCCGGAGTACCCGGAGAGAACCACCGAGCAACGGCGAGCAACTGTCAGCTCCCCAACATACGAACTCCACACAAGCAGGGTTAGCATTGGTTGAAGCAGTACGCCTTAGTATACAACGTCACGGTGCCCTCACGTAGGCAATGGGGGTGAAGTGTCTTGCCCAAGGACATAACGCGGTTGTCGCAGGTGGGATTCGAACCAAAGACCTCTCGGCTTGCAGCCTGCACCTCTGCCTACTGAGCCACCGCCCCCAAATACCTTGTTAATCATACATGGAGTATATTTTTTTTATTCTGTTCTATTTTTCAATAAGCTCAGTACTTCCTCATCCAATTCATTCAGAGCCAACATAACATAATCTACAAAGACGGCTTGTGACATTGGCAGTCGAATGATATTCAGTGGGACAACTTATTGGAGCAAAAGTGAGTCAAGCACCTCAAACCACTTGAGTCACGGGGACTGAGGATAAACTTCGGCGGGATCGAGTTAGGATTTTCAAGTTAAATTAAGAAGTAATTATAAGGTAGGCCGCAACAATATTTATATTTCACGTTCCTTCTTGGATGTTGGAATAAAAGTTTTTTGAACCGTTTCTAATTCTGAGAAGTTTGCTGCGCTCGGCTTCATTGCAGTATTGAAGACAGCGGCGTTAACCCTAGGTTTGTGAGGTGGGATGAGGCAAAGACGCCGGGAGTGTGTGTATGGTGGGGGTGAGGGCAGATGGCCGGGGGCACAAGGGGCGACGTGTACCTTTTTCGCAACCGATAAACTCTCGAGTATTCGTGTCTAACGTATTTTATGTTGTCCAATGGCACCCGGGGATTGGGTCAGGTAAAATGGCTGGTCTATAATCAACAAAGAAGCTATATGATCAACGGGGTAAGTTCTAAAGCTTTATATCGTCCGCCGACTGCAACTAGGCGCTATCTGCAATGCAAAAGCATTGCAAATGGTGCCTTGTTGTACTCAAGGGACGATATATGTACAGTGTCAATATTATTGTGTGTCACATTACAAATTATGATACGTTAAAAACTCCCGGCCTCAAATCATACCCACAGTCCAGTACCCTTGTTGATACCCCTGCCACCCTGCTTACGGCGTCCCTGGGGTGGAGGCCCCTTGAGTACAACAAGGCACCATCTTTTAGACCACGACCACTTTTCTGAAAAGCTCACCTCCGAAAAGAATGGGTATGTGTATGGGCAAATTCATACGATTGTCGGGAAAACATGGGCCACGCCCACCACCATCACCCCCATCCCATAACTGGTCTGTATAGTCACGAAAATCAACTCTCCGTGATGTTATCTCCTTTGTAAGCAGTAGACGAGCGAGGAAGGGCCAATTTGGGAGTAAGTAATTACTGAGAAAAACCCTGTAGCATCAGTAGAAAATAAAGGAAAGTTTCCTTTTGTTATTGTTAATAAACGAAAACAACAGACGGCTTTCAGAGATTGTTTTCTGTTATTAAAATTAACAAAAGAAAAACTTGGCTTTATATGTCAAACTAAATAGAAGCAACCAGTTCACAGATACTCCGTTATTAAGAATATCTGTCAGCCTTTCACCAACCAATACTAGTGCCCACTCTGGTTCATTATTTAGTAAATGTGTTTTTGCAACTCTCATCTCCTAGACTTAAGAAACATGATATTGTTGAGAAAAGACCCATCGTATCAGTAGAAAATAAAGCGAAGTTTCCTTTTGTTACTTTTAATAAACGGAAACAACAGACAGCTCTTGGAGCTCTTGGAGCTGTCTGTTGTTTTCGTTTATGAAAAGGTTACAAAGGGAAACTTGGATGTTTATGGCAAGCTAATATTAAGAAACTGTCCACTTTAGTTCTTTGCTTAGCGAAAGTGTTTTACAATAATTTTCAACTTTTATGCTTCCCAAGAAAAATTAACCAACTCTCACCTCCTAGACTTTTATATTGATGTAAAGAACAGTTCGTGTATTATATATCACGACGCGCACACTAGTAGTATGTCATGTACCTGGACAGCCATCATTGGCAGGACCCCGGAAGTGACGTCATATCACGTGACCGAGTGACGCCATGTTGTGTTGTCATGGTAACCCGGTCATATTGTGACGGCATCCACATAGTGATACGTGGTGTTGGTGCGCATGCACAGTGCGTGTTGTTAGGGTGGTACGTGTTTCCGTCGTCCATTTTGTATACTGGAGGCCGTCATCTTGGTTTCTATGGTAGCACGTGGTTGATATGCGACCTAAAACGGTCGGGTACATGCTATACTACTACTATTACAACGAGACCTGGTAACCAGCTTTGGGGTGTGAGTTCTCTAACGTTGGCAGTTTGAGGCGGACTGGGTTGATGTAGGCCTCTACGTTAAAGGACCGCGACAAATCAGCGAAAGGCCAAAGCATTATTATTATTAAGTATAATCGATTGGTCAAATTTGCCTTTATACTTGTAAGGAGGCCGCGATACAGCTGTGAATGCTGAAAGTTACGTTTAGCACCAATAACAAAAGTGGATTAAAGAATCTAAGCACGACCCAAAGTAGATTTGAAAGAGGAGCCCCACCCCCAGAAAGCATTCCGTCCGTACATACGGCATTACCTTATTAATAACTTTCCATTACATTATTAGCACAAGCAAAATTTCAGTCAATAGAACATTAGTTGAAACATTTCGTCCCCTGAGTTTCAATGTTCTCTATGTGCGAGTAGGCTGTCAGTAGGCACATAGAACACATTGGAATTCAGGGCACGATTTGTTGCCTTACTGAGCTTTCTTGTCTTTAGATATGGAGTAAAAGAAGTTGGGTGTGATTTCCTCTCTCTCTCTGGTTGTTTTAGGGGTAGTATACTCTACAACTATTGTAGGCGATGTAGTTTCAGCAGCTTCGACTCGACATCCACTCACGTCTTATCAGACAATGAAGATAAGAGACAAGTATGCGCTAACAGTGACTGTCAAGAAATGTTATTGGATTGACGTCCTGCAATGCTTAATGTCGTTTATGATTAAGTCCTTCATTTATTAATAACGAACACCTTTCCTAAAATAAACCATTTTTTTCTATTTCCGTGTTTGTCATAGTATATGACAAGTTCAGGATGCGGTAGAGTTATAAGTACGCCATACGCCAGTGCACGTCTCTCTCTCTCTGTCTCTGTCTCTCTGTCTCTGTCTCTCTGTCTCTCTCTCTCTCTCTCTCTCTCTCTCTATCTATCTATCTATCTATCTATCTATCTCTCGCTCTCTCTCTCTCTCTCCCTCTCTCTTCTAGAACCTCCGCTTCGGGTCATGGAAGAGTGGAAGATATGTTCTTTATTAGGGCTTAGCGACAATTTCAATACCATTTAAAAAGCAGGGCGATATAGCATTGAAAGTTACAAGAAGTCAGAGTATGAGAAAAAACAGACATGCAATTACAAGAAGTCAGAGTATGAGAAAAAACAGACATGCAATTAGTCACAAGTAACTGAATTATATCTACTTACTAATCGATCGCAACAGGATAGATACAGTACAGTCGCCGTGGACTGGTCGTTATCCACGCATGAGAAGTGATGTCCACCGATTACAACAGGATAGATACAGTACAGTCGCCGTGGACTGGTCGTTATCCACGCATGAGAAGTGATCTCCATCGATTACAACAAGATAGATACAGTACAGTCGCCGTGGACTGGTCGTAATCCACGCACGAGAAGTGATGTCCACCGATTACAACAGGATAGATACAGTACAGTCGCCATGGACTGGTCGTTATCCACGCATGAGAAGTGATGTTCATCGATTACAACAGAATAGATACAGTACAGTCGCCGTGGACTGGTCGTTATCCACGCATGTGTAGTGATGTCCACCGATTATAACAGGATAGATACAGTCGCCGTGGACTGGTCGTAATCCACGCATGAGAAGTGATGTCCACCGATTACAACAGGATAGATACAGTACAGTCGCCGTGGACTGGTCGTAATCCACGCATGAGTAGTGATGTCCACCGATTATAACAGGATAGATACAGTACAGTCGCCGTGGACTGGTCGTTATCCACGCATAAGAAGTGATGTCCATCGATTACAACAAGATAGATACAGTACAGTCGCCGTGGACTGATCGTTATCCACGCATGAGAAGTGGTGTCCACCGATTACAACAAGATAGATACAGTACAGTCGCCGTGGACTGATCGTTATCCACGCATGAGAAGTGATGTCCATCGATTACAACAAGATAGATACAGTACAGTCGCCGTGGACAGGTCGTAATCCACGCATGAGAAGTGATGTCCACCGATTACAACAGGATAGATACAGTACAGTCGCCATGGACTGGTCGTAATCCACGCATGAGAAGTGATGTCCATCGATTACAACAGGATAGATACAGTACAGTCGCCATGGACTGGTCGTTATCCACGCATAAGAAGTGATGTCCACCGATTACAACAGGATAGATACAGTACAGTCGCCGTGGACTGGTCGTAATCCACGCATGAGAAGTGATGTCCATCGATTACAACAGGATAGATACAGTACAGTCGCCGTGGACTGGTCGTTATCCACGCATGAGTAGTGATGTCCACCGATTATAACAGGATAGATACAGTCGCCGTGGACTGGTCGTAATCCACGCATGAGAAGTGATGTCCACCGATTATAACAGGATAGATGCAGTACAGTCGCCGTGGACTGGTCGTTATCCACGCATAAGAAGTGATGTCCATCGATTACAACAAGATAGATACAGTATAGTCGCCGTGGACTGATCGTTATCCACGCATGAGAAGTGGTGTCCACCGATTACAACAAGATAGATACAGTACAGTCGCCGTGGACTGATCGTTATCCACGCATGAGAAGTGATGTCCATCGATTACAACAAGATAGATACAGTACAGTCGCCGTGGACTGGTCGTAATCCACGCATGAGAAGTGATGTCCACGCGTGCGTTTACCGAGTAATAAAAGTCATCAGAAGCAAAGTTTTAATTAACTGGTTGAGTGCTAGAAGCCACTATCGGGGCTTTGAGAAAAATGAGGGTACCGGAGTAAAAGCCATCGTTTTCCTTGTTCATGTTTCATATTCAATCAAACACAAATAATATTTTGTTTTATACAAATTTGTTTTATCACAAATTATTGAAGAGTGCCTGAGGGCACTCTTCAATAATTTGTAATAAAAAACATTTTCTGAACAACTTTATATCACCAAAAATAATGTAGCCCTCAACCAGTTAATGAAGTAGTGGGTTATACCCGGTGCATCATCAACAACATGTTTGATGATTATTCCTATAATTAGTATTTGGAATGTAATATTACTGCGTCTGTGGAAATATTGCCCACTCCGTGGAAAGTGACCGGCTACACTGTAGAAGGGATGTGTACAATGCAGATTATTACAACTGTCAATTGATCTGGTTTGTTGTATTCAGTGGAGTTGAAGAGACGAGACCTCACTGATCTGGTCATGTAAATACGACAGAATATGACAACAAAGATTAATTAACTTTTGTAATAATTCCTTCATTATATGACAGATGTTTTTAATTTCGCGCTTGTAAAATTGTCGTCTCGAGAATCCGCATATGCCAATGACGTCAACAGAGCCTCGTTTGAAACGATCATGATATGGAACTCACGTTGTCTGCGGATCTACAAATAATGGGCAACCAGGGTTGGATTGTGTAAGTTTGGCACCTGTAGCATTAGCATATGTTATAAAGGGGCCCTGAATTAAGCCAAGTCCAAATCAACAGTTTATATTACAAAATGTAGTTTAAACAATATTTATTTCCAATAAAGAGAGGGAGAGAGAGAGAGAATAAATACTATTGATAATAATGAATGGAGAGAATATACAAACCAACCAACAACAAGAGATGCATGAAAGTTGAACTATCTAAATTGTTACATATTTCCATTCACCCCAAAGAATAGCAGTTTACCTGCTGGATGAAAGCATGATCTTTGATACAAGAGGAAGAAGTGACCCTCCCTCAGTCTTCGAGATGCCCGCCGACTGACAACGTTTCTAAAAAAATGACGGGAGAATGTAGAAGAAAAAGACATATATTTCCATCAAACAACCTTGCGCCTCGGGAAGATATGGAGCCCGGTAGGTGACAGGTTTCACTCTTATTTTATTTCGTTTTAACGAAATAATATTTCGAAATAACGAAATTATATTTCGTTATTTCGAAATAATATTTCGTTAAAACGAAATAATATTTCGTTATTTCGAAATATTATTTCGTTAATTCTAAATATTATTTCGTTATTTCGAAATATTATTTCGTTAAAACGAAATAAAATAAGAGTGAAGACTGTCACTTCTCGGCGGGCTCCATAGGAAGACCATGCAGCTCTGCTGTTTTTTTCGATGATGGGCCTCAAGACCTTCTACTCCAAATACCTCCCTCCGTTCCAGGGTGTCGTTTAAGAGGCAACACAAGTGATGTCACATTATCTGATGAGAGTGAGAGTGGAAATTGCCGAACATGGAAGAAATTTACATAAAAAGCAAACAAATAAGAATAAGAAAGTCAAGAATGGGAAGATCATGAGACAGCTAGGACGAGATCATACAAGCCGAACAGCCTTCCCAGAATTCTTCAGCACCTTTCACGCCACCAAAGCTACCACCCAGGAAAAAGAAATGGAAGTCCTCTAACAGAAATCAACCCACCGAGCTTTCCAGTCTCACTTGCTTCGTCCCAGTCCACTGGAGGATTATTTATTTATTTATTTATTTATTTATTTATTTATTTATTTATTTATTTATTTATTTATTTATTTATTTATTTATTGATGTTTGAGGTCACATACTTATGCACAATGGCTAATCGTGACCGTGGCAGTTTTACGGGTGGAGGAAGCCGGAGTAACAGAAGAGAACCACCGAGCATCGACATGCAACTGTCAGCTCCTCAACATTCTAACTCTGTTCAAGCAAGGTTACAGCGGTTGAAGACATGTGCACCATCGGTATACGGACAGTACCCCCCCCCCCCCCCCCCCCCCCTTCCAGGATGTTAGCCCCCCTGAGCTTAATGGTCTTAGTGGACACTAGCCACCCAGAAGAGTTTCTTAGTTGGACATTAGCCCCCAAAGAGAAAAACATAGGTGGACGTTAGCCCCCACTCAGAAAAATGAAGTGGATATTAGCCCCCCAATTAGTAGGATTGAATTGATTGTTTTCAGTAATCTGGCTTGTCTGATATTAGTGTGATATTAGCCCCCAATTAGTAGGATTTAATTGATTCTTCTCAGTAGTCTGACTTGCCTACCATAAGTATGATACCTTGTATAAACAATATGCAGACCTCCATAGTTAATTTATTTCCTGATAGCAAAATGTAATCAACATCTCCAGACCAATCTCCAACTAGGAACTTGTAGCCATTCAAGGTGTTATTAAACTAGAGTCAATATGACTCTGAGGATTAACCCTTTACCCAACGCAGACGATTTCAAAATTTATTATTTTAAATATCATTTTTTAAATTTTTTCAAAAATTTTCAACAAAACCATATAATGTGACCCCTCTTTGGAACGAGCTCGACGAGCTCGTTCCAAAGCGGGGTGACATGATATGGTTTTGTTGAAATATTTCGAAAAATAATTTTTTTTTCAGATGCTGAATTTGCATATTACGCGGGCGGATGCGGGCGATTCGTTAGGTAAAGGGTTAACATTTTTAGATGAGTAGTGACATATAACAAAACTATAAAACACCACAGTTTACAGAAGTATTTACGAGACACAGACGCCGCTGAACACCTTTACTCTTTCCCTCCTCTACCACGCTCTGACATGACAAAATTATACTGTCAACTATTATACAGTCAACGAGGGTCGAAAGGGGCTCGCTCCCCAAACCGTCCCTGCGCGCCTTCGGTGCGTGAAACCATTCGTTCGATTCGAAGTATTCAACGAGTAAAATGGAAGTGATAAAAAGTTTGAAAGGTGGTTGAAAACTAGTGTTTGATGGGTTTTCATATACAGTGAAAAAAACGCGCGAAGAGTTAATCCTCTGGGAATGTTCCAAACGCAAAAGCAGTAAATGTAATGGGACTGTAACAACTGATCTCCTGGTAAGCCGAATAAAAGTGTCAACACCCCACTGCCACGCAGCTGTCCAGCTTGCGATTGAGGCCTATAAAGTTAGGGAGAAGATATTTCGATTCCACATATGTAAATGGAAAATTAGAGGCGAATCGTGGTCCATGGTGTTTCGAGAATTCAGAGGACTAATAAACCGATGTTCCAATTTGTGAATCTTGGAACAATGCTTTTACGCATCTAGTAGGCCACAAAACCCCAGTTTGTAGCACCATATTCGGTGCATTTAGAAGGACCAAACCAATGCACTGACTGAGTTAGAGAGAATGCGACAAGGTGACCCTGTTGTCAAACGAGTGCAAAGAAATGCTTCAAAATTGCAAAAGCGAGTAAAAGCACTGTGTTTGGAATACAAGAACGAAAAGAGGGACATTTGTCAGTTTTTGAATGCCATTGATTATTTGATCAGACTACAGAAAGAAAAGTAGTCTAAAATCTTCATATTCTTTGCTATCGTTTCATATTGTTCACATATATAGATTTGCTTTTTTAAAAGAGTATTATTTATTACCACATTCACTGTTTTATTTCAAACATATTTTGATAATGGTAAATAAATAATAAATATTATTTTTGTTTTGTTTTATAAACTCTCATACATTGGTGACTAATAGCCTATAATGTACATTGGGGGTAGTCCAAACTTGGACCCAAATTCCGTAATATAATTATATTACGGACATTGGGCCCAAGTTTAGACTAATTTCACTTCATTTTTCTGAGTGTAGGGGGGGGGGGGACTAATTGGGGGGCTAATATCCACTTCATTTTTCTCAGTGGGGTGCTAACCTCCACCTATGTTTTTCTCTGTGGGGGGCTAATGTCCAACTACGAAACTCTTCTGGGGGGTTAGTGTCCACTAAGTCCATTAAGCTCGGGGGGGGGGGGGGCTAACATCCTGGTGGGGGCTACTGTCCTACATTCGCACCATCGACGTGCAGTACGCCTTAGTACACGGCGTCATCGTGCCCCCATGTAGGCAACCGGGATAAAGTGCCTTCCTCAAGGAAACAACGCGGGTCGACATGGACGGGGGTCGAATTCGGGACCCCTAGCATAGAAGTCTAATAGTCTACCACTGAGCCGCTGCGCTCCCAGGAGGATTATTAAGGGTTTAGACAACAAGTCGTAATAATAACACCGTAGAATAATCGGGACCGCTACATCAAACGCTTTTTTAAAAGTGCTTAAACGACAATGATGAAAAACGACACCGTACAGTTATTTCTTTCTACTTCGAGAATAAAGACGACATTAACAACTCTTCAGACAGGGTTGTTGAAACGTATTATTTGAAGTTTTAAATATCTTACAGAGGTCAACATTAATTGGTGGCTTTGTGTTTCACACCTTTTATGTGAGGTATTTTTGTGTCAAGAGGGTATTGGAATATATTCACAGAAATGTACAGAATGGGGTCAGTGTTGTAGTGTATAACTTATATTAATCTAGCTCTTAGCCCTTTACCTAACAAAGCTGTCAAAAACAGCCAGGAAATTAACCAGGATAGGTCTACCACAGCCTAAAATATCCTGAAGTTTCTCAATCAAATCATACAAATATGGATATTATAAGCACCTGCTCTACGAGCAGGTTCTAATGATATCCATATTTGTATGGTTTTATTGAAAAAATGTGAAATTTATTTTCGAAAAAGGTGAAATTTAATTTATTTTTTAAAAATACTGTGTTAGGTAAAGGGTTAAGTAGATATTAATTACACCTTGTATGAACTAGCTTAATTTGCTAGAGCAAATTTAAATAATGCTCGGGCGACAATCAACCTAAGTGGTTCGCTGGGGTGACTTAGTAGGGGGTGGAGTGGAGTGGGGGTATGGCTACCAGAGATACCATAAATATGAGTCTATAATTGTCCGGGTTGCATGAGGGGTGACATGATTATAGAATGTAGGTCAATTACCCCTTAGGATAACTGCCCCAAGGGCAAGTGTCACTAGGACAACTAACCTTTAGGACAACTGCCTTTATGATAATTGCCCTTTAAAATTATTGGCATTATGATCTTAACAGGAATATTCCAAAGCTGTGATGGAAACATGAGCGGAAATCTTCGCATACGCACTGGATGATGAACACCGATAGGTTGTGTAGCTGGAGACTGGATATGTATACAGGAACATACGCTCCTAGCCGCAAACCTCAGACCAGTTTACCGTAAATTCATCACAATAACGTATATGTTCCAATAGACACTACCCATATCCCAAAACCTACATCGTGAAACACAAGAGGCTTATTTACTAAACTTGTGATCGTTAAAAGTTGCCTTGTTCAAGGCAACTTTTAACGATCACAGGTTTAGTAAATAAACCTCTCGTGTATCCACGACGGCACTGGATAAATAATCAATAAACCAGATAAACCCATTCCATCTTAGTTCAAATCGTAAATCGGTTTGTAATTTAAACAACACTTCATCCGGAACACCGTCTGCTGCACACGTGAAACATCCAGAAAAAATGAAACGGCTTGCTAGTCACTCCTTTGATGAAGCAGTTACGAAACGGACGACGTCATTGCAAATATTTCGCGTTGTGACGTCAGACGGTAACATTTGCCACTTGAGCCATAAACATAGAATATACTAAGCGAGCTCTCGACCAATCAGAGGACGGGGATTTTAGTCTTATTGGAACATAGGCACATAGGGTATTTGCGGATACTTATAACAACATGGTAATGTATCTTTTGAGGATACCCCACGGCACTACCGAGAAAACTTTTGAAAATGAAGCCATGAAAGGGGAGCATAAAATTGATTCTAGTAACTGAAATGCCAACACATTTATGATAGAATTATCAGGTTATTATTATTTGGTATTATTCTGGGAATTGAATATGTGCTAAACAAATGCTCAAGCTCAATCATGATGTGATCATTTTCTTGAAGAGCATTTCGAGGATTTTCTTTTTTGCCGATTTGAATTTTAGGAAGTAATGGAGACATCAGCATCATCAAAGAATCTCTAAAATCCAAATAGTTTCCAACTACTCATGACTTGCCGTCCGAATTTCCAACTATAGGAAATTTTGGCCATGATTTGGGGTGACACCCTTCCACCCCATCCCCACCCACCCCACCCTCTGTCGCCACGTCCCTGACCCTCCCCACCTCCGCACTTCAATTGGCCTGGCCACGTCTGTGACTTGCAATATTTCAATACTCTCCACCGCGCATATTTCCATAATCGAAGATCAGTTAAATCTGACATGTTGAAACAACAAAGCATGTGGGAATATGAAAACAATAATGAATACATTTAACACAATGACGTCAAACTGTTGCATATTTAATTAATCGATCGATCTTCGGGCGACAATTTTTTTCAATTCATCCCGATCTGAAATTACTATTGAGTCTGTGTGGATATAAACACAATCTCTGATTCGCTACACTTGATGACTCAATCTCCATCAAGATTGATTTCTTTCATCTTAATTATGTTACCATAAAAATAGCACATTCTCGAATTAGTGGTCATGAGAGTAATAAAGAAAACACAGCGCGCGTTCTGTAATAAAAATTGATTTACGCCCAACGAGAGAAAATTATTTGTGTAATCGAACGCCCTCAGCAATACACCAATGACAAAGTATAATTTCTGAGGTTCCTCAAACTGAGTCCTGAGAGTAAAAATTTTACCATCCCTTATTTATATTTTTGATTATGCATTTGATAATTAAAAACACGGAACGCCTTGTTTTTTTTAGTGATTTACACTCACCTCTGCACAAAATGATTTGGATATTCTCTAACTCACGGGGTTGAAAATATAGTCGAAATCCAGAGAAGTTTCCAGTACCTAGTGAAAAATTTGCGATTTTCCAGAATCCCCACACGAAGTGAATTATTATATAGAGTGTAATCGCTTGACTGGACTGGTTACGTGAAATAATTCATGAGAGGTGAAGGGCGTTGTACAAACACGAGTGCGCGAATGCGCACGAGTGTTTTACAATGTAGTCCCTCGCCTCGAATGGATACCTACACTGAAAGTATGTGTTCTTGCTTTATTCCTTTACCCAAAAGCGACTCAGAGCCAGTCTGTCTCTTCAAAGTGCTTCAGAACAACCTTGTCGTACCATTCCTTTGACCTGGGTTTTCTGCTGATATCTCTGGTATCTGAACAACCCAGTGTTAGAGCTACACCGAGGAAATAGAGAAAGTTTCTGCGCAAACGGGAATTTTCCAGTCTGACCCGTGCCATGGTTATTACAGAAATGAATGAATGGTTTTGAGAATTTACTACAAATTTACTTCTGGCTCCACAACTTCGTATGAACATACTGTTGCACACGTGTGGAAATTTGCATATGTGTGCAACTTTGCAAAAGTGCAATTTTTAGCCGTGTAAGCAGGGTATCAGTTACCGATAGTTATTAATCGTGTACCTTCTTGCGATACTCAATTGGATACTTAGATTTATGTAACACGCATAGTTGGTTATATAAATAGAAGTGTGTGGACGTGAATCGGACTGCAGGCGGCTCTGCATGACCAATGCGGAGTACGATATTTGTTAACCCTTTACCCAACGTAACGGTCAAAACCGGTCAGCGCTATTCACAAAAATCTCCAATTAATTTTCTTTATTTTTTTCATTTTTTGTCTCAAAAACATAGGTTATGACCCCTCTTTGGAACGAGCTCATCGAGCTCGTTCCAAAGAGGGGTCATAACCTATGTTTTTGAGACAAAAAATGAAAAAAGTAGTTATTCAGAATTTTTTTGCAAGTGTCGTCTGCTTTTCATGTTAGGTAAAGGGTTAATTTAATAAGAAATTTGGGAAGCTGTTTCGTCACGACCACTACACGTATTTATCAGCACATACATTTCCAAGAACTCTAGGGCCCTGCGAATCACACATTTTCGATTCGAATCGAATCTCAAATCGAACCAAGTCTATTATCCGAAATCGAATCGAACCGCGAATCGAATCAGGAGTGTCTAGAAAGTGACCAATTGGGGGGGGGGGGGGGGGCGGTATTTTAAACTTGATTTGTTGTGACTGTGGCGGCTCAAGTCCTGACAGATAAAATATTCCAACTCCATCATCATGGCATGCCTTCTTTGAAGCTGGAATATTATCCAGTAAGGGTCACAGTTCAAAAATTCTCAGAAACGAGTGTGTAAATTGCCTGTAAAAAGATCGTCAGAGAAAGGGTTATGGAGGATTGTAATCGTAATTGGCGAGAGGGGGTCAAATCAAAGAGGTCTTTGGGTGGCCTGCGTGATAAAGAGAAGCCAGGTTTTGAAGAGTACCTTGATGGCACCTTTTGGGGGTCACTGTTGTTCAAGCTGAGGTGGCGATCCCTGGAGCTGAGGGGGAAAATTGGAAAAGACGGTGAAAGGGAGTGCCAGATGTGTAACTTGGACATGGTGGAGACCCTGGAACACTTTCTTCTAGAATGCCCAAAGTATCAGTCTAAAAGAATGAGATTCACTGGGAGTATAATGGGGAAGTGGGATGGGAGAATGAAGGACATGTGGTTAGGGGGAGACTCAAAGGAGAGGGTTAATATGCTAATCGGAGAAACTGGGAAGAATGGGACAAGGGATATCATCAAGCAGTTCGTCTCCGAGTGTTGGGAGGAGAGGAGAAGCGTGGGAATAGGGAGGCAGTTGGGAGTACAGGGGTAACCATGGCCTCTCGTCCGAGAACCGCGACAAATCAGCGGCTGGCCAAAGCGTTATTATTATTATTATGTACTGAACACGACATATCCGCTAGCAACTGTTAAGTGGTCAGCGGCTGTGTACGTGCAAATGGACTGGTCACTTTCCACGGGTGGGCAATATTTCCATGGACACAATAATATTAGATTTCAAACACTAATTATAGGAATAGTCATTAAAAATTTAATTAATGAAGCACAAGGTACAACCCAGGTACAACCTGGTGCTTCATTAATGAAATTTTGCTGATGATTATTTTATTACCTGGTAAACACATGTAAATCACTGCGCACGCATGTTTTGCAAGCAGTCCATGGCAGCTGCACTGTAAATACAGTTAGTTATTGTAACATTAATCTGAGGATTTAAAGGTTTAAAAAAATCAAATCAGGGGTGTCTAGGTATTGACCGATTGGGGAAGGGGTGGGGGGGGGGGGTGCTATAAACCTGATTTGGTGTGACTGTGACAACTCATGTCCCAACTGATATAATATTCCAACTATATCATCACCGTTGAAGGCATGCCTTGATGATGTTGCTGGAATATTACCCAGTAAACGCGTGCATACTGTGTACTGCACAGGACTAGCCGCTAACAACAGCTCATCGTTGAGATTGCTTGGAAACATTAAATTTGCTTCCAACAGTGGTAGTGACTGGAGAGACTGGAATTAGCTTGAGTGGTGGCATCCATACAGATGATATTTATGTTAATATACAGGAAATTACACTCAGTCTTCACTGTCAGCATTATTCATGAACAATTTCCATCTGAACTATGAGATGACGAATGTGACTGATGCCAAGCTATATTGCAATGAAAGGATTCGAAGGAAAACGAATCAGGAAGCAGATTTCTCATCGAACCGAATACCAACTTAATATTCCAAATCAAATCGTGGTCGGTCTATAATCACACGTGACCAATAGTCCAACTACACACAGTACCAATATAGTAACGTGTTCGGTCTATAATCACACGTGACCAATAGTCCAACGAATCGTGTTCGGTCTATAATCACACGTGGCCAATAGTCCAACTACACACAGTACCAATATAGTAACGTGTTAGGTCTATAATCACACGTGACCAATAGTCCAACGAATCGTGTTCGGTCTATAATCACACGTGGCCAATAGTCCAACGAATCGTGTTCGATCTATAATCACACGTGACCGATAGCCCAACTACACACAGTACCAATATAGTAACACATGTAATCACACGTGACCAATTTATTTATTGATGTTTAAGGTCACATATTTATGCACAATGGCTAATCATGACCGTGACAGTTTTACGGGTGGAGGAAGCCGGAGTACCCGGAGAGAACCACCGAGCAACGACGAGCAGCTGCCAGCTCCCCAACATCGTAACTCCGCACTGCAGCACAGGCAGGGTTAGATTGGTTGAAGACATGCGTACCATCGACGTGCAGTACGCCTTAGTACACGGCGTCATCGTGCCCCCACATGGGCAATGGGGGTGAAGTGTCTTGCCCAAGGACACAACGCGGTTGCCGCAGGTGGGATTCGAACCGAGGACCTCACACGTGACCAATAGTCCAACTACACACATTACCAATATAGTAACACATGTAATCACACGTGACCAATAGTCCAACTACACACAGTACCACACATGACCAATAGTCCAACTACACAGAGTACCAATATAGTAACGTGTTCGGTCTATAATCACACGTGACCAATAGTCCAACGAATCGTGTTCGGTCTATAATCACACGTGGCCAATAGTCCAACGAATCGTGTTCGATCTATAATCACACGTGACCAATAGTCCAACTACACACAGTACCAATATAGTAACACATGTAATCACACGTGACCAATAGTCCAACTACACACAGTACCACACATGACCAATAGTCCAACTACACACAGTACCAATATAGTAACGTGTTCGGTCTATAATCACACGTGACCAATAGTCCAACGAATCGTGTTCGGTCTATAATCACACGTGACCAATAGTCCAACGAATCGTGTTCGGTCTATAATCACACGTGGCCAATAGTCCAACTACACACAGTACCAATATAGTAACGCAGATATTTCTGGCTTCGGTCTTCGTTGTTGCTCTCCGTCGTTGGACTCCGTAGTTGTCTCTCGACTCGGTTTTTTTATTTTAGTATTTACGATAGAGTTGGTGCACGTTACATTGACACTTTTCTCACATGGTTAAACCCATCGTCGCTTTGACATAGTTTGCTTAAAGTTGTGCTATCGTACGCCCTCGTCAGCGTTTTCGTACGACTGGTTGACATCCACCGTAACCTCGGTTTCGTCTTACAAAGTTCACTTCACTGAATTTTTTCCTCTCAGGTCTCCATCTATTAAGTAAATTGCTAATTTAAATTTTACGTATAAACTTCTCTCAGTCCATTATCAACATCTGTCAGGTCTCTCCCACCATGCAGTTCTTTATCTAACGAGCTCAACCAGCTCTCCGCAGCTCTCAACTATTTAGCAATTATAACTAGCGCTCATGAACCCTCTGCGGCTAAAAGCTCTCAACTGACACGACTTTGTGGAAATTCACTGATCTTCGAGTAGTACTCTACACGACCTGCAAATTCCCTGGGCGAGGAAAGGTTAACTACCCGCGGTGTATTCCTTGGATACATACAGTTTGCCAGCAATCAACCTCAGCAATAAGAGCTCTCTGTTAAATTTAACTCTTTGAACTCGTATAACCGATTTTTCTTTCCAAGGCATAATTTCGTCCCATTTTTTGTCTTATTATAAGAGGTCAAAAACCGGGGCATTGATGGTAAAATAATAACTGCAGTCTGCATCCAGGCGGCTGACGACTGCAGTTATTATTTTATCCTCCCTGTATATTGGTATTGGACTGACCCATCTCACTGTAAGTGTACACAAAGGCTATACCAATCGATGAAACGAGGGTTTAAATGGTTAACATTTCCACTGAGATAAATATATTTTTAAACAATTTTCCTTTAATTCAAGTTTACTTGACAGATTCACGACATTTCTAATGGCTCTCGTGTGTATCCTCGCAGTGAACTAATGGCTTCGCGAGCCGAAGGAGCGCAGGGCAAGCCCCTTTCGACCCTTCTCTGAAGTATTCAGTTTAACCTTCTACCCAACGAATCGGCCGCATCCGCCCGTGTAATATGCAAATTCAGCAGTTGAAAAAATATTATTTTTCAAAAGATTTCAACAAAACCATATCATGTGACCCCTCGTTGGAACGAGCTCGTCGAGCTCGTTCCAACAAGGGGTCACATGATATGGTTTTTGTTGACATTTTTTGAAAAATTTGAAAAAATTATATTTAAAATAATAAATTTTGATATCGTCTGCGTTGGGTAAATGGTTAAGTTTTTCACAAATGCCAACCATGACAGGAAGCAGTGGAGAAGGAAAAGGCCAAGGGAGGGGGCTTGATGCTCTCTAGTTGGTGATCTGGATGAGATGTTGTCCCCCATCGGGTAAGTACTAGTGTGAGGGGGGGGAGGGGGTCCTCTCCTCAAAGGTGCTACCTCTCCCCGAGGGTGTTGTAGTTGTGTCTTCAGGCAAGTATAGTTTGCCGCTTGTTGTGTTGTTCCTCTGGCCATCATTGGTAACTATAGTCTGCCTCTGGTTTACCTTAAGGAGGAAGAGATGAGAGTTCTATTTGGGTAATATATGCACTTTTTATTGGAAGTGACAATTTAATGTCCCCTGGCGATTCGGGTGTACGTTACTTGAGTATATCTCTTTACAGAACTGAGTGTTCCTTAGATTTGAGTAACCCTTATACAAAACAGATCGGTTGTACATGATTTTTAAAACTTTTGATGACCACAACACTCTCTGCTTAATCATTATTAATGTCTTTAATTGGTGCCTATTGAACGTCAAAGCTTATTATTTAAGGAGAGCACTGTTCGATAATTATTTAACTCTTCTCTAAGATTGTTTACTATTATTTACATAAACAATTAGGAAGCGCGGTAGCTCAGTGGTAGACTGTTGGACTTCTATGCTAGAGGTCCCGAGTTCAATCCCCGTCCGGGACGACCCGCGTTGTGTCCTTGGGCAAGGCACTTTATGCCGGTTGCCTACATTGGGCACGGTGACGCCGTGTACTAAGGCGTACTGCTCGTCGATGGTATTCATGTCTTCAACTGCTGTAACCCTGCTGTAACTGTTGAGGAGCTAACGGTTGCTCGTCGATGCTCGGTGGTTCTCTCCGGGTTCTCCGGTTTCCTCAACCCGTAAAACTGTCACGGCCACGATTAGCCATTGTGCATAAGTATGTGAACTTAAACACCAATGAATAAATAAATACATAAACAATCAAACCACTTAACCACTATACTGACCACAGTAGTATAGCATGTACCCACTCGTCCCTGATTACCCGGATTTTTGCCGGTGCAGCTTGTGTTAAATTTACACAGGAACTGGATTTTTGCCGGTGCAACTTTTGCCGGTGCAAAATGTCGGCACCATACATCTAGATCCGGTAAATGGTATACGTACTGCATATATAGTATGCTTTAGTATATATAGTGATATATGTTCACCCAGGGCTATAGGTATATATTATGGGTATGTGATGGAAAATTGAAGGGGAACGTGAGGTTTCTTGAAAGGTTTTTCTCCGCGAAACAGTTGACATTGCTGTTAACGTCGTGACGTCATGATGCGCACGCGACGTCATAGAGACGTTGACTACTGTTGCTGTCCACTGTACAATCTGACATAACGTTGTTCTGGTCTGAGTATGGCGGGCTTCTCGCAAGTGGGGGGGGGGGGGGGTGATATGGTAGTAGTGGTATATATCCATGTTGGTATACTATTGGCCCCTGAGCCTTCATATTATCTTACGTCTGCTGACGTCGACGCTGATTGCTTTTCAAAGGCAAATTCTGTGGGGGGGGGGGGGGGGGGGTAAACTTATTCACCCGTTGCATTATTTGATTCTGCAGGTTCGTGCACCCAGGATATTTGACCAAAGTATATATGGTCACTACACTGCAAACTTTAAGAAAAAACTTTTAATCACCACATAATTTGGGCATAATTCCACTATTTGAACACAGCGTTTACTATTTGGGGGCATTTAAATACTTGTATAAAGAATAAATGTCTGCGCAAACGATAGTTTGCAGCTCAATAGGTAGATAAAACAACAAACGACATATCGTATGAAGGATCAGTAATAAAGAGGGCCGTAGGGTGAAATAATCATAGATCCTCCCGAAAAAGACATTATAAATTCTGCCACATTATTGTGATTTAATTTCTATATGGCGATGCTATTCGGGTACTCGGTGTAGACGTGGTGAATGGTCATCGTTCTACATGCGTGCAGGCAAACATATATGTATCATGTACCATATATTTATTGGGGTGCTTTTAATAGCCAGGGTTATATAGTGTTGACAGATTTACGTGTTGAGGAAGTCGGAGTACCGGGAGAGAGGCACAGAGCAGCAGCGCCTAACTGTCGGAAGTAGTCGAGAGAGACACTAAGTACTACCTTATAGGTAATAACTTATAGACGTGGGAATTTATTTATTTATTAAGGTTTAACGACACTTTAACTGACAGCTTTACGGGTGGAGGAAAACGTAGTATCCGCAGAGAACCACCGAGCAACGACGAGCAGCTGCCAGCTCCCCAACATCGTCACTCTGCCATACAGCACAGGTAAGTTTAGATTGGTTGAGAACATGCGCACCATCTATGAGCAGTACGCCTTAGTTCACGGCGTCATCGAGCCCCCGTGTGGACAAACCGGGGTTAAGTGCCTTGCCCAAGGACACAACGCGAGAGTCCTACTCGATCGCTCGAACGGTCACCCATCCAACGACTAACCGGGCTCGACGTTGCTTAACCCTTTACCTAACATGAAAAGCAGACGACACTTGCAAAAATAATTCTTGAATAACTAATTTTTTTCATTTTTTTGTCTCAAAAACATAGGTTATGACCCCTCGTTGGAACGAGCTCGACGAGCTCGTTCCAACGAGGGGTCATAACCTATGTTTTTGAGACAAAAATGAAAAAATAATGAAAATTAATTGGCGATTTTTGAGAATAGCGCTGGCCGGTTTTGGCCGTTACGTTAGGTAAGGGGTTAACTTCGGTGATCTGACGAGAAGCGCGCCACCAATTCTAGGTATACTAGAGGATTGGTGCACTATTAATAATGACGAGAAGCGCGCCCCCAATTCTTGGTATACTGGAGGATTGATGCACTATTAATAATGAGGGTAAGTCTTATTTTCCGCGTTGTGTCCTTGGGCAAGACACTTAACCCCGATTGCCTACATGGGGGCACGATGACGCTGTGTACTGAGGCGTACTGCACGTCGATGGTGCGCATGTCTTCAACCAATCTAACCCTGCCTGTGCTGCGGTGCAGAGTTCAGAGTTACGATGTTGGAGAGCTGACAGCTGCTCGTCGTTGCTCGGTGGTTCTCTCCGGGTACTCCGGCTTCCTCCACCCGTAAAACTGTCACGGTCACGATTAGCCATTGTGCATAAGTATGTGACCTTAAAACACCAATAAATAAATAAATAAGTCTTATTTTACAGTCACACCTGTACATATAAACCAGTGGCTATAATTCCCGGGGACTGAGGAATTATGGGGACTGACGGCAGTGCTATCGGAATTTCGATAGTAACTGCAATCACTATCTGCAGTGACCCAGTCCGACATTACCTGTAATTACCTATAAGCCAGTATCAAAAATATAGGTATCACTTCAGAGGGTGGGGGTGGGTGGGTCTCTTGAGTGCGCCAAAAATGTGCATTTCCAACTTGTGCAATTTTTTGAATTGTTTAAAAATATATCAATATATCAGCTAATATATACCATCATTTGTGTTTCAAACCTTAAAGATGATGTTGTACATCACACTCTTAACATAAATGCAGCATCAGGAGGAATTATATGTGAGAATATTGGGCTTAATCTGGGAAAATGTCACACGTTAGTAGGGGGTGGGTGTCTTGTCCAAAATGTAGAAAATGTGAAGACAATATTTTGGGAAAATTCTCTCTGATGCACTAAATTCAAATCAAGTTATTTATTTTTTAATTTATTTATTTATTTATTTATTGGTGTTTAATGACACTTTAACAACCAGGGTCATATCGTGTCGGTGACATGTTTAAGGGTGGAGGAAGCCAGAGTACCCGGAGAGAACCACAGAGCAACGACGAGATGCTGTCAGCTCTTCAACGTCATAACCCACGACTGTACTACACACTGCACAGCGGTACTGCGTACTACACAGCACAGACAGGGTTAGATTGGCTGAAGACATGTGCACCTCGGCGTGCAGTACGTCTCAGCACACAGCGTCATCGTGCCCCCACGTGGGCAATTGGGGGAAGTTTATTTTGGATTTTAATGGGAGAGTGGGGGTGGGTGTCTGAGAACGGTAGTAGAAAATTTGCACGTAGTGGGTGGGTGGGTGGGTGGGTGGGTGTAAAACGGAGCCGAATAAAAAATAGGACGTCACGTCTTGCAAATTTTTAGTGCCTCCCCCCCCCCCCCCCCCCCCCCCCCCGATTACTTTAGTAAATATTCGGTTGAGAGTTATCTGCCTTGATATGATGCAATATTCTAAAATAAGACTCCGAGAAAAAACTTATTTCTTGCAAAAACTGTTAAAGTATTATATTAGATTTTTACATCTATGGTGAATACTTCACGACAAAAAGGGGAGGATCTGAGTATTTTCTGGGCCTAAAAATGCAGTTAACAATTTGTGTATTTTTGTTGGGAATTCTGAGGAAAAATTGTGTTCAAGGACGGCACTTCACTTCCTGAAGAATTTTTTTTCTTCTCTTATTTGTTGCATCCACTTCTCCTTCCCATTCCGTTTTTTTTTTTGCCAGAGAAAGTTGGGTGAAGGTCTATATTTTATGTAGGTATTTGAATATTCAATTGTAACTAATGCGATCATATTTTTTTCCACATAGTTGGTTTAATAGCCGCCTATGGTAAGCCTCTGCGAATCCTAATTTTCGGCTCGAATCGAATACCGAATCGAATCTTAAGGAAGATTCGAATCCGAATCGAATCCGACGTGGTGTTAAATACCGAGTAAAAACTGCACGATTTTTCGTGATGGCAACGAAAAACAAATGTAATATTGGGAGTGCCAGTGTAAATACATCATTATAAGATGGATGAGACGATTACAAGCATTTGAGTATTATGCAATCAATGATTATTATCAAAGCAACTGGAGCACATCGCAACAAAATAGTATGTAGTTTAACCCTTTACCTAACGAATCGCCCGCATCCGCCCGCGTAATATGCAAATTCAGCAGTTGAAAAACTATCATTTTTCAAAAAAATTCAACAAAACCATATCATGTGACCCCTCGTTGGAACGAGCTCGTCGAGCTCGTTCCAACGAGGGGTCACATGATATGGTTTTGTTGAAATTTTTTGAAAATTTTTAAAAAATGGTATTTAAAATAATAAATTTTGATATCGTCTACGTTGGGTAAAGGATTAGCTGCACATTTTCGCTTCCTTTATATTGATGCAGCAAACAGAACACGAACATTGTTTGCATACGAATTTCTGTCAACCTCTCGTGTGTCGAAATGAGAACGAATTCCCGCCATTTTAACTTTCGCATTTTGGATTCTTGGGTCTTTCAATTAATAGGTTCGGCGTGTGAGCACGTGCTCACGTCATGACCTAATATTAATGTAAATAAATTAAGTAACGCGTAAAGGCATGTGAGTTCGAACAGAAGGAATTGTGAGTCACATTTGTTTTTATTATTATATTATAATTCTGTGTCGATTTAAAAATAACAGTTGCCGACTCGACGAGTACAGATTACAATTCTATCAAGACGAACAAAAATGTTCTTGTATCTGGTTATTATATTACGATCGTATATTAGTTTTTGATAACTATATTGGAGGGAATTCATCAACATTGTAGTAATAACTATAACAAAACTGCGCGAAATTTCGAATTCCCGTTGATGGATTCGAATCGAATCGATTCTCACGCAAGATTTGAATCCTTGTTGAATCACGAAGCCTCGCAGGAGTCTAGCCTGTGGGGAAATATTTAGTACTGTTATACCATACGTCAACGCCTATAAGTTGGTACAGCCTTCACTACTGTCTAATTCTTCAACTTACTGACTCCACACAAGCAGGGTTAATATCGGCCGAAAGCATGCATCCACTTGGGCAGTTAGGTTCGTTACCCAAGGGCACAATGCTAATGGTCAAACGTGGAAGTAAGCCGGCTCTCATCTGCAGAATGAGGTTCCCAGATGGTGAGTTTGGTGATGCTACCCTGCATAGCAGGGTAGCGTCACTAAATGCACCCTCTGTGAACCTCTATCTGAATCAAGGTCTCAGGCCTGAACAGAAAGAGGTCCCCAAAGGGTAGATTGGCCTACTATATGGTACAGCATCAGCAAATTCACCCCCTGTGTACCTCATTCTGCAAACGGCAGATTGCTTATTTCCAGGCTTGTTAATGATACGGATCGGAGTCGAAAAATCGACCTTTCAGTCTGCGGTCCATTGCTCTAACCAATGTTCTACTGATTTCTCCATGGATCTTGTACACTTAGAGGGTTAAATATGAAAACTTGATAGAATTATTTACATTAACACCATATATTTTATGACGTTTTTATTTGTTATATCCTGTTTGAGTCATCAAATTTGATCTCATTACAAATCACAAATCATTTGGCTGAGATATATAACTTTTTTCCACCCATTTATTTACTAACTTGGAATACCCGGTAGACATTTATGAGGTTGTAAACAACGCGAATAGAAGATTTCCGTTCGCGAATTCAGCACACGTGTTTTACTGCGGGTAAAGTTTTTCTCACAAACAGCAATGCTGTCGATTCTAAATATATTTTGTCTGAACCTTACATGAACGAGTAAAAATTAAATTATGCTGACAGCCTCCTCAACCAAAGGTTTAATTGTATCTTAGTGCAAGTGAGAGAATCAGTGGACTTGCCGACACCACCGCCCACCCTCCTCCCCACTAAAAATATTGAATTCTGCGATCTGCCGGATCCACGTGTTTGTCGAAAATGCTCTTTCAATAGTGTTTCATCTATATATATGTATACAAAAACATTTTAGTGAGGCGGGATTTCCGAAACTCAAGACTTTTTGGCAATTTATTTTAGATGTATAAAATATACATGTAGAAGTAGTGACGCAAATAATTATTCACTTAACACATTCCATAAGGGCACTCATGAGATGGAGAAAGAGAGAGAGAGAGAGAGGGGGGAGGGAGAAAGCGAGAGAGAGAGAGAGGGGGGGGAGAGAAAGCGCGGTCGAGAGAGAAAAATCGAGAGAGAGAGAGGGGAGAGAAAGCGAGAGGGACGGGGGTGGGTGGAGAGAAAGTGAGAGTATAGTGTTAACAGTTTTTGCGTAGACAAAGCATGCCTGATGTGTTCAGCCCCAACAAAGTCCCAAACATATGCTGGATCACAAAAAAACTTGATGTGAACAAATGATTCATCTTTTGTAAAAGTGAATGATTAGCCATCGGCAGAAAATCCATTCTTAATTACCGCCAATAAAAAAAACGATTTTTAAAGTTTTTCTGCGAACTTTAAGATCATAAAATCACATTTACCCGTGAGGTGGGTGAGTATAGTACAAAAGTACAAAAAAATCTGTAGGTAACCGTATCTAGTTTATGATGGCCTCCATGGCGCTGACGTGAGAGAGAGCATCCACTTACCTTTTATCACAGGCGTAAGATTTTACGGTTATTAAAATGAGAAAATTAAAATAATAGTAACTTTTATTACACAAACCCGTCGACAGCCAATTAATTAAAATATTACGGTTTAACCCTTTACCTAACGTAACGGTTAAAACCGGCAAGCGCTATTCTCAAAAATCGCCAATTAATTTTCATTATTTTTTCATTTTTTGTCTCAAAAACATAGGTTATGACCCCTCATTGGAACGAGCTCATTGAGCTCGTTCCAATGAGGGGTCATAACCTATGTTTTTGAGACAAAAAATAAAAAAAATAGTTATTCAGGAGCTTTTTTGCAGGTGTCGTCTGCTTTTCGTGTACGGTAAAGGGTTAAAACCGTCTTCTTCCAACAATTATCTATTGAAACGGATCGCATTCTTTTATTTCTTAAATATTAATTTGCCAAGCGTGTTGTTACCGGACCCGAAGCTTGGATCTCAAACGTTCCCGACATGGAGGAGCAAGAGTTTTTGTCATAAAAATGCTTCAGTTCCCCGATAGTGTTTCCGGATCGTTAACCATCGGAACAAACTCGACACCCAATTCAATATACTTCTTTGAAATAATAATAAATTAATCAGGCTGTAAAGGTTCGTTTAGGCCCCACAAAGTAGATTTTCTCTGCTCAGGCCATTTGGGTAAAATTGCATGTGGGCGGACAGTTTTAAATTTTATTTTTGTAATTATTTCTTTGTCATCAAAAATTCATGTTCTTGGTTTGTTTTTTGTTTTAGGCCTCTTAGTCTACAGAATGGCATGGGTGGTGGTGTATTTCGTCCCTTGAATGCAACTCAAGGGAACAAATTTATAAATTTATAACTTTGGTAAAATATCACGAAGATCGAAGTCTTGATTTTTGGAAAAAGTATGATGGTAGTGGTCCTCTCGCGTTGGTGGGAGCTGGGGAGGGGGGGGGGGGGGGGGGGGGGCAGTATATTTTTCCAATATTTCCAGAAATTTTGAAAAATATTCCCCAGATGGCGCTTTCTTGAAAATATTTTAGGTTCGAAAGAACATGAAGCATGGCTTGTCATCTGGAATTTCACAAGTTGACAACCCCATCCAAATCGTAGAATTCCGAATTTAAGGGATTTGGCGGTTAAGCTTTTTTTGGTGGGGGGCACCCCCAATCCCCACATCCTGGTTACGCCATTGCTGTATTATGGGAAGTACTTTTGGATGTAGTGGGGGGGGGGGGGTGGGGGGGTGGCGATGGCTCAGTAGGTAGAGATGCAGGCTGAGAGTCGAGAAGTCCACGATTCGAATCCCACCTGCGGCAACCGCGTTGTGTCCTTAGGCAAGACACTTCACCCCATTGCCCACGTTAGGGCGCGGTGGCGTTGTGTACGAAGGCGTACTACACGTCGATGGTGCACTTGTCTTCTTTCAATGCTAACCCTGCTTGTGTGGAGTTAGTATGATGGGGAGCTGAGAGTTGCTCGCCGTTGCTCGATGGCTCTCTCTGGGTACTCTGGCTTCCTCCACCCGTAATACTGTCGCTGTCATGATAAGCCATTGTGCAGAAATATGTGACCTTAAACACCAATAAATAAATAAATAAATTTGGATGTAGTGAACTTACGCTGTCTGTGCTATTTCGAGTGTTAATTCTCGAGAGAACTCTATAAACATATTTCACTTTCATAGCATATCGATTTCTCTTAATACACAGAAAATTTATACGCGTCTACGATTGGCGTTATCAATCATATATAAAAACCGTAAGCGTAGTAAAACAAATGAGAGCTAGAAAACTCCCCAATGGATCGAATTGCGTTAGTTTTACGCAAAATACGCCTACAAATTATATTAAACGCATTAGCGTAATTGCCCGTCGTGACAGAAACAGTTTATCAGCAAAAAGGAACTAAATTGTAAAGATTATTTCAAGTGCAACAAAAATCATAAAACCGAGAATGGTATTGTAGCACTCAGTAAAATGTCCGTCCCCTGATCAGATATTGTGCGAATATTGTCGGTTTGATTGTTTGTTTATTGGGGTTTAACAACACTATCAACAGCCAAGGCCACATTGTGTGGAGCAAGCCGGAGAGAAAAAAACACCGAACAGTCAGATTCTCCAACTTACAAATTCTGTAGAAGCAGAGTTAGGAGCGATTGAAGGTCATGTCACTATCGACGTACAGAACGCTTTAGTACACAGTGCGACTGTGTCCGTACTTGGGCAATCTGGATTAAGTGTCTTGCCCAAGGACACAACGAGGTTACCCCTGGTCATGATCGTACCGTCGATCTTTCGGTTTAAAGTCCATTGCTCTAACCAACAAACCATCGCGCTCCCAGTATTATCGGGTATTGACTGTTAACCCTTAGCAGTCTGGTAGAGCAACATAATTTTCCTCAATCTCCATTTTTCTCTTGTTTAACTATGAATTTAACCAAATATATCTTGTTTGACAGAGCTCAGTGAGCTCTGTCAAACAAGGTATATTTGGTAAAATATCAAACTGCATTATGGGAAAATTTTAACATTTTGACATCAGTGTGCAGGGGGTTAAAGATCTAATATGTTTTTTACGATGTCAGAGAATTACAAATTGGGAGAGCGTGAAACACTCGCTGGTCTCTCGTGCCAGAGGTCCCGGGATCGATCCCCAGTCGGGGGAAAGTACTCGAGGTGTCCGAACACTCTCTGTCAGCATCAATTGTGGGGGTGATGCTGTCACAGCGTACCGTCCTATCGGGTGGGGACGTAAAACGGCTGTCCACTGTGCGGAGAGAGACACACTCCGCGTAGGCTAAAGATCCCTTCGTAGTATTCGAGAAGAGCTAGGCCACGAAGCTGCCGCTATGAAGGTAATCTCACACACCTACGCCATTGAGCTAAGGAGAAGCGTTAATATAAGTTGCATAACTTGTTCGTCAATCCTTGTAAAACAAATAAGATTAAATAAAAAAAAAACAATACTCGTCCAATATCCGAGTATAGGCAAACCAATTTAGGACATCACGTGACAGCTCTCCGTATTCTCATTGGCTACGTTTATCAGGCTTGTCGGAGCAGAGATCCTGCCTAATTATGGAGTCTTTTTGTGCTGTTATGCACTTAAATAGTGTCCCATGTGCAATTTCCATGGGGGGGGGGGGGGGGGTTACTCTGTTTTATGTGCAGGCGACAAGGCGGGAAGAAACAGAAAGATAAAGTGAGCTTTACAAATTAAAAACGCGAATGTTGAATCTTTCCTAACACGTTTAGACAGAGAAACGATCCGGAAGCGAACTATTCACAGAATAACTAACAGAATTTTATTCAAATGTCAGAAAATGGAATGGTGAGTTACAGTTCTTTCATTGTACCTTGTTTTATAGATTGCCGAGACGAGTAGTAGGTATGATGTTGCATGGTGGTTATTAGAGAAGTCGGGGACGCGGTGGTTCAGTAAGAAGAGGTGCAGGCTGCAAGCCGAGAGGTCCTCGGTTCGAATCCCACCTGCGGTAATCGCGTTATGTCCTTGAGCAAGACACTTAACCCCATTGCCCGCGTGGGGACACGGTGGAATTGTGTACTGAGGCGTACTGCAAGTCGATGGTGCACTTGTCTTCAACCAATTGTCTTCAACCAATGCTAACACTGCCTGTGAGGAGTTAGTATGCTTGGGAGCTGACAGTTGCTCACCGTTTCTCGATGGTTCTCTTCGGATACTCCGGCTTCCTCCACCCGTAAAACTGTCGTGGTCATGATTATCCATTGTGCAGAAATATGTGACCTTAAACACCAATAAATAAATAAATAATAAATATCAGAGTAGAACATATGAACGGTCATGTTGTGATGTCATAGTCGTGGTGCTTTATGGGTTAACGTGCGCTGTGCGCATGAATGACATGATGTGACGTCTTCACCAGCAATACGTGGTTTGGTTGTACATGCGCAGCACTTGTCGTCAGGTTAGCGCGTTCAATCTTACTATTTTGTTTACTATTTTGAAGACTGTGAAACCCCCAAATTAATCTTATCAAGATAGCCGATGGCTCCGGGACGCGTCAACTTGCACACGATACGTGCTCCGAAGGCACAATCACGACGCTTTACTATAGTAATGATGCATGGACACAATTTGGACACTAACCAGGCATCATTTATACATCGCGATTATGGCGTCACGTGAAACAAACTCCAAGGTTTTCCAATCGCGGGTAGTACAAATGGCGGAGTATTCATTTGCCTCGCGGCAGGTTTTCGTATATTATTTTATTGTCCATTTTGAAAACTCTTTACCTAACCTATTGTTCAAAATACTATTTAGCGGGGGAGGAATTCGCTAGAATTGTGCACTTGGTGATACCTTCCTGAAATTTGGCATGATGTAAGGGTAGGCATCAGAGATTTCAAAATCGATCGGCTACAAGTTGGCACCATCCTTTAGCCACCACTAGCAGCGAAATCCAAAATGGCCGCCAAGCGGATCGAAAAAAAGCTATTTTCGCCGATCGCACAACTGAAGCTCCAAACCTAACACCATACATGTGCTGTAATTGATGTGAATGATGGAGTGAAGCCCTTGGAACAAGTTGGGGGGAAGATTAATGGATAATGGGATCAGAATTTCCGTCGATGTGTGCGTCTGTGTGTCTGACTGTCAGTATGATCGTCCGTCCGTAGATAAATTAGTGTTGAATGTTTCTCGGGAATGCAATGGTCAAATGAACATGGTATGAGAGATTCCTGTCAACACATGAACAAGGGTACTCGATAGTATGCAGCAGTGGGGATACTTGGACATTTGATAATCCAATTAAAGTGACAGTCTATTCTCAACTTCCGGCATTTTCGATAGATTTATTTTCTAAGAAAATAAAACTATCAAATTTCTAGAGGAGTTCTGGTTCAATCTCAACACCATAGCGACACGTCTGCCAGCAAGGGCAGTGCTGGAATGAACTCGGGATGCATTAGTTCCCGTTGTTAATTATACAATGTTATCTTGCCAGTATAGAACATTGGCAAAATGGGACTAGAAGGGGTGAGTGTATGTTTGCAGTCATTCGAGGTACAGGAATATTTTTTGACTACAAGTAGTATTCTTCATTTTCGGCCAGTTAAGATGTGGTGTGTTCCAAGTCAGGATTAATGTTGCCGACACTTAATGCCCATCCCTCATGGTATGCTACTTTACCAGGGATATAGAGATATAGCCACCACTGGGAGCCAAAACATGACCTTTGATGTCGATGAGTGGTCGAAATGTTTTAGCGAATAACTTATCGAAATATGATCCGGTATGGCAATTTGATACCTTACGTTAGATTTATTAGATCAACTCAGGTATGGATTCATTGAGACATGAGTGCGCTACAAGATGAAGGATTTCCAAGTTGATTTGCTATGGAGTAGGAACTGACTAGTCACATGTGGCCTATGGCCAGAGAAAGACAAGGATACCATAGATGAACACACGGGTGAACGAAGGTATCAACTGTTGTACAGAGGCAAAATAGTTGGGGATATTGTATCATGCTATGCATGAATTAACACCGTCTTGTGCAGTAAATAACAGACTATTTTCCGAAATCTAAAACTGTATTCCTATACCCCGGACAATGTAGCAAGCCACATGGGATGAACATTTGTTAGCAAAATCAACTCAACTAGAAACATGACATGTGTTAACTGGCCGAAAATGGAAAAAAAAATACCAGAATAGGAGATGACTGGTCCTAACATGACAGTATACTACTCAATATTGTTACAACAGCCACCTTCACACTTACACAAAGGTGTGCACCTTAATCCAGCTTTCAAGCATTTGCAATTGCCCTTGCAGGCCTTGGCACAACTACAGTGGAGCATCAGTGCACATGCAGCACTTGCGTCTCCTAGGTGAGTCCAAAATGGGACCAGAATATTGAGAAATACGGGGACCCACCGACAATAATTTGTATGTCCTAGGGCAAAAAAGTAACTGCACAACTCATCGATAGAACACAGTGTACCAGGCCAGTTACCGATTCGTTGGTTCCGAACGAATTGACAGCTTGTCAAGAGAAAGTTCCGAACGATTTCACCCCAATAGCGCGCAGTTGGAGATTGTGAAAGAATCCTCTGTTCCCACATTTCAAATGACTCATGGGGCCCAGTCTGCTGACAGTAAATCTCATAAGCATTCTTTCTGAGGATCTCAAGCCAAGCTAGAGTGAGAAGATATGCCTGTCGCGTCCTCTTGACATGTTTCCCACCAAGTAGGGATGATGCTACACCGGGTGTGAATATCTTTGCGAGGTGAAACATTCGCTCCCAACCAGAACCACCCATAAGCTTACCACCAGCTTCTTGGGTGCACATTTCAAGATGCAGGAATCCAATCATACACACCATTCGATCCTCACCTATCTCCTCTGGGAACAGCCATTGACATTTTTTCTGCCTGGCATACAACGGACAGTCACCTTCAATGACAGGTATCTGGCCGGGGTTTACGAAAGCAGTAGCTTCCCTGACCACATACATAGCATGCTTCTGCATACTGAGTGAGTCCGCTTTCTGCTCACTGAAAACAGGGAATACCCCAATAACTGCACGAGGTTTGACATTGTCTTGATCTTCATGTTTTGAAAAGAAGCCTGAAAAGGTCACAGGGACTTCATCAAGCTGCCAGCTGCCATCAACCTTCCCTTTATTGCTGATCTGTGACACATGAGACAACCAGTCATTCTCTCCCACGTTCAAATCTGCATATTCATTGGGCCGTACATTACATTCATCTGGAGATTCAAGCCTGATGTCCCCACCAAAGTCTTCAACGAAAGGAACAAATGCATAGTCGTCTGGGAGTTCAATTTGTGTGTCTTCTGGAACATCTAAACTCAGTGGTGGGGGATCAGTACCCACATTGTCCCTGCTCAGTTGACCAATGAGTGTGATGGACGTACCATGCATATCAGATCTACCAGATACATCAATGTTATCAGTGGTTCCTATCGAGAAAACATTACGTTTGCAGTTAGCTGGGACTACAACACCTTCGTTCTTGAACCGCAGTGAAACAGCTCTCGCGAAACTCCTGCGAACATCCATTACGCGATCATAAGAGACAGAGAGTCCCATTTGATGAAAATCTCTGATAAGATTTTTCATACGATCATGGGCATGCAACTTCAAACCCACATAAAGAGGCATTGGAGTTTCTCTGTCACGTCTCTGGTGAACATTTTGTGCATGTTCGGAGCGTTTCGCTGAATTGCTGATCAACATCTGTGAAATAGTACAAGCCACTCGAGTCTTGGCATTAACAGTCTCATCATCGCCTAAGTTCTGTATACTACATGTGCCCTCAAGTAGAACTCTAAGAAGAGTCAGGAGTGAGTTGGGTACAGGCTCGCTCAAGCAATAAGATGAAAATGATCCCGTGAAAGGAGCTTGAGATATGAGTATGTGTTTACGCAGAAGAAGACCCACATCAACTATCTTTTTTGCCTCTTCCTCAGACACTATACGAGTTAAAGATTCGGACAACAAGGAGCCAACTCGAAACCTACTTGAAATAAACACATCTCTACCCTGTGTGAAGGCGTCCCAGCCATCGCCCAATTTCTGCAACAAATGTTCTTTGAATCGAGTGGAATGTATTTCTTCACTAAGCCAATCAGAACCGACTTGCTTCAACCTCCGACTGTACAGATTCTTGAGATCGACAAGCTTCATCGCGGAATCGTTGTGTTCAACAAATGTTATGAGCTCTGCCATAACGAGAGGGTCATAGGGCAGGCCTGACGCGGAATGTTCGGCGTTCTTCGACTTTTTAGATTTAGCCGCTCGTGCTTCATTGGCAAGCTTACAATAACAGGTTTTGTGATAGTAAAGATCACTAGCAGCGGAAGCAAATGCTGCATTGACCCGAGAAAAAACAACCCAGTTCTCGGCTTCCTTTGCCATAATTTTGAGTTTATTGTTATCAGACATTGATCTGCAAATAGGCTCACTGCTGTCACCTTCGCGTTTGTGACAATAAACACACTGGGGCAGTTTCCTGTCACAGCCAGATTCAAAACTTGTCCGTGTTCTTTTAGGACTCAGCGTGGAGCAGGATGCCACTGCCTCATTTCGCTCTCGCTTGTGTAGCACGCGCTGTACGATGTGAGTCCGAATACTGTCACGGCATGTCTTATGATATATTGCCTTATTCGTCAACAGTGACATCGACATACACTCATCACTCTCTCTCATCAAACAATCAATGGTCAAATTATATGGAAGCTCAACGCCATTATCTAGGAAGCGCGTTATGTCTTCCTCAATAGCTTTATAGGCGTCATGAAAACGAGATTCTCTATACGGACGCATCAATTTCTTGGAACTGTCTTGCTGGCAAAAGCAACAACGTTCCCAGTCAGTACTAGTCCGTACACGAAGAGGATTCTCACTCATTCTGTGAATGATTTTTGTGAACAATCGCGTTCTCGAATTAATTTCGACAGACAAATCAGAATTGCTTGCGGAATTACGCCAAACAAGAGATTGTATGGCAAAGAGACTGCTTCATAAAGAGCGTTGTTTCTCCGGGATCAGCGTCATTCAGGTTTGCCTGAATGACGCTGATCCCGGAGAAACAACGCTCTTTTCAAGTTCCAAGAAATTGATGCGTCCGTATAGAGAATCTCGTTTTATTCTACATCATCTCCCACGTCTGTTTCCAACACGTGCGTGGATCAGAGTTCACTTTCGCGCCCTTACAATCGGATGTATAGTCGGTAGACCGTCGAAAAGGAGGTTCCCTTCAGCCGCTGGCGGCCATTTTGGATTGTGCCGCTACTGGTCGCCACCGGTCGGTGTCAACTTGTAGCCGATCGTTTTTGAGAACCTCATAGCCTACACTAACAGTGTGCCAAATTTCAAGAAGGTATCACCAAGTGCACAATTCACCTGTATGTGACGAATTCCTCCCCCGCTAATTCATAAAAATTGCCACTTAATTTTTATGTCTTCAATTTTTGTCTCCAAAACATGCCTTATGATTTCTCATCACTAATCTCCATACCACTGGTTTGCTGGAACGTCAGCGAAAAACGTTGAAATGCAATCTGCCTATACTCATATGGCGTCAAATCAATCAATGCAATAACACCTCCCATCGATGACGTCTGATGACGTGAAAGCTGTTAAGTTGTGACTGTAGTCACAGCATAACCTCTTTCACTTCATTAACCCTTTACCCAAGGCAGATGATATCAAAATTTATTATTTTAAATATTATTTTTTCAAATTTTTCAAAAAATTTCAACAAAACCATATCATGTGACCCTCGTTGGAACGAGCTCGACGAGCTCGTTCCAACGAGGGGTCACATGATATGGTTTTGTTGAAATTTTTTGAATTTTTTTTTTCAACTACTGAATTTGCATATTACGCGGGCAGATGCGGGCGATTCGTTGGGTAAAGGGCTAAACTTCATTCACCTATAGCACAAACACTCGTCGCACTGTATTTCCTTTCCACTTTCGGTTTTTTCTTTTCGTTTTTTTTGTCTTTTTTCCAGAAAAACTAAAATAGATTTGTAAATATTTAATTTCCATTCTCGGGGGGGGGGGGGTGTGGCTCAGTAGGTAGAGATGCAGGCTGCAAGCCGAGAGGTCCTCGGTTCGAATCCCACCTGCGGCAACCACGTTGTGCCCTTGGGCAAGACACTTCACCCCCATTGCCCACGTGGGGGCACGGTTATGCTGTGTACTAAGGCGTACTGCACGTCGATGGTGCACTTGTCTTCAGCCAATGCTAACCCTGCTTGTGTGGATTTAGTATGTTGGGGAACTGACATTTGCTCGCCGTTGCTCGGTGGTTCTCTCCGGGTACTCCGGCTTCCGCCACCCGTAAAACTGTTATGGTCATGCTTAGCCATTGTGCAGAAATATGTGACCTTAAACACCAAAAAATCAATAAATAAATAAATTTCCATTCCCACGAAAAATGTGTACATCATCAACGTACCAGTATTCATTTTTCGCAAACATCAAAGAATATTCTTCAAAAAAACGGTTTTAGTCACAGCGTAACTTCATCAAACGTCACCGATTGGTAGAGTTACCGCGTTGATTGATTTGACGCCATCTTATGGAGAGGGGAAGTTCAAGTGGCGACTTTATTCGCTGACGTCCATATAATCCTGTTGAATAGAGATCAGTGGTCTGTCCAATCTAAGATAGTGCTGTAACTCCACCTACAGATGGGTGTTTGATGACGCGACAGCTGTTACGCTGTGACTTCATCAAACGTCAGGGTGGGTGTTTACCAAGCACAGGGGGAACGCGGTGGCTCAGTAGGTAGAGGTGCAGGCTGCAAGCCGAGAGGTCCTCGGTTCGAATCCCACCTGCGGCAACCGCGTTGTGTCCTTGGGCAAGACACTTCATCTCCATTGCCCTCGTGGGGGCACGATGACGCCGTGTACTAAGACGTACTGCACGTCGATGGTACGCATGTCTTCAACCAGTCTAACCCTGCCTGTGTTGCAGTGCGGAGTTACGATATTGGGGAGCTGGCAGCTGCTCGTCGTTGCTCGGTGGTTCTCTCCGGGTACTCCGGCTTCCTCCACCCGTAAAACTGTCACGGTCATGATTAGCCATTGTGCATAAATATGTGACCTTAAACACCAATAAATAGATAAATAGTTTACCAAGCACGAAAATTAGTTACACGGTATCAATTTTTCAGTCTCGGAGCTTGTTTTTGTGTCAGTAATAATTAAAATATAACGTAAATATTCCATTTGTATTGCCAAGGAAAATGTGTACATCATCACCATAATTATTTTTCGCAGACATCAAATCATATTCTTTAACCCTTTATCCAACGCAGACGATATCAACATTTATTATTTTAAATGTCATTTTTTTAAATTAAAAAAAAAATTCAACAAAAACCATATCATGTGACCCCTCATTGGAACGAGCTCGACGAGCCCGTTCCAAAGAGGGGTCACATGATATGGTTTTGTTGAAATTTTTTTAAAAATAATATTTTGTCAGCTCCTGCATTTGCATATTACGCGGGCGGATGTGGCCGATTCGTTGGGTAAAGGGTTAAATACAGATTACTACAACAGTCACTTCATCTGTGTTGTTATATTCCGTCGAGCTGACGAGATGAGATCGGCCATATCAAACGAGAGACCGCAGGCGTCGAGTTTGATCTGGCCGATATCATCTCGTCAACGAGATGGAATACAACACAGATCAGTTGACTGTTGTAGTAATTTGTTTATTATATGACAATTAGTATTTTAAACTGATCACAACACCTGAAAAATCATTGGATCGAACTCAACTCAAGGCTTAATGTATCACTGCAGTAAATATTCGAATTAGAGTTACCCGCCTTGAACACTAAGGAGCCTTGGGAAAATATATCGTTTCAATAAACATTTGAAGCATACGGCCGCGTATTAGCGCCATTTCGTTTTTTTGCGTAACTTATGTTAAATTGTAATTACAATTTAGCTAAATTGTAATTACAACTTAATAAATTGTAATTACAACTTAATAAATTGTAATTACAACTTAATCAATTGTAATTATAACATAGCTTAAATTGTAATTACAATATAGCTTAAATTGTAATTACAATTTATTTATATTGTAATTACAACTTAATAAATTGTAATTACAACTTACAATATAAATAAGTTGTAATTACAATTTAAGCTATATTGTAATTACAATTTAAGCTAAGTTGTAATTACAATTTAAGCTATATTGTAATTACAATTTAAGCTAAGTTGTAATTACAATTTATTAAGTTGTAATTACAATTTAAGCTATATTGTAATTACAATTTAAGCTAAGTTGTAATTACAATTTAAGCTGTATTGTAATTACAATTTAAGCTAAGTTGTAATTACAATTTAGCTAAGTCGTAATTACAATATAAATAAGTTGTAATTACAATTTAAGCTATATTGTAATTACAATTTAAGCTATATAGCTAAGTTGTAATTACAATTTATTAAGTTGTAATTACAATTTATTAAGTTGGAATTACAATTTAGCTAAATTGTAATTACAATTTAACATAAGTTACGCAAAAAGACGAAATGGCGCTAATACGCTGCCGTAGAATCTTGCATTATTGTTAAATATTTCAGATAAATAAATAGGGTGATTTGATGACTTTTTGGACCTAAAAATACTTTGACCATTGGCGTGCTTTTGTTGGGAATTCCCTGAAAAATATATGCACGTGACCGGTACTTCCCTTCCTGTCAGTTTTTCTCTCTTATTTGTTGCATGACACCCGTTTTCGGGTCAGAAAACGTTGTCTGAAGGCTCTATACTTGACAAAGATATTTGAATGCCAAAATTGAAGTAATACGATCATATGTTTTTCACCCGAACGTTATAATGGTCGCCTAAGGGAAGATATTTAGTACTGAGATACCTTAATCAAATACTACAACCGAACTCGTTTCATTGCAAGTTCCGGGTTTTGTGCATTGTCCAGGAACGTGGCTAGAGGTTTCCGATTGGGGGAGGGTGTAGGGTAGTCAATTTCCAACTAGAGGGAGGGACCGGGGAAACCCCCTCCCGGTCCCTCACCCTAGCTGGAAATTCACTACCGAGAAAATTTTTAAAAATGAAGCCATGAAAGGGGGCATAGAATTGATTCTAGTAACTGAAATGTCAACACATTTATGACAGAATTATCAGGTTATTATTATTTGGTATTATTCTGGGAATTGAATATGTGCTAAACAAATGCTGAAGCGCAATCATGATGTGATTTTCTTGAAGTGCATTTCGAGGATTTTTTTTATTATTATAAGTAACGTACGGTACTATAGAAAACTCGTACCGTTTGACATCATACAATCTTATGAAGCTCGATATTGCGTACATTGTAGTTGTAAGTAGTAACAGTTGGAATTTTTGCCGATGTGAAATCGAGTTGGGAGTTTTGGAAGTAAAGGAGACATCAGCAATACCAAAGAAGCTCAAAAATCCAGATAGTTGGAACTTCCAACTACTCGTGACTTGCCCTTCGAATTTCTAACTATAGGAACTTTTGACGAGGATGGAGGAGGAGGGGGGGGGGGTGTCGCCACGTCCCTGGTCGTCTCTTTCTTATGAGTTTTCTCAATGACATAATCAGTCAAAAAAGTACGATGTTTATTTTTGTCTTTGGTACTCCTTTGAATATTACGCCAAATTGGTTCGCTACTATTGGGCTTCAAATATCTTTAATGTCGTGATTTTTCATCTAATTCGCCCCCAAATGATTGAATATATTTATGGGTCTGTCATCGGCGAGTGAAATAAAAATGGGTTGGGATGCATCAGTGACAAATGCGTGGTAATCTGGTTAATAAGAAACTGAACAGAGGTATTAATCTCGCAGACAATCACGGTCGTTCAGTACTGTTGGAGATTATTCCAGCGAATGTTTACAAACCGATCGATATCCTGAATACACCACCTACGTCTACTACTGGAAGAAGAGAGTGAATGGTAAAGTACACTGTGATAATTGCTTAATAGCCATGGCACTGTTGCTCTCACTGACGTCTTCTGTCCCACGCATTACTCCCCGCCATTTTAAACATTGACAAGAGATATGTCACGATATTCTATAGTCCCACTGCACTTATAAAGTTACGCGTTTCTGATTGGTTAGCGTGATGAGATGTGGTGGGATTTCTTTCTGTGTTCCCCATACGATGTTTTTACTTCGTTAGTAGAACTTGGCTGGGATGCATCGAGGTTGGTGTTTAACCATAATAATAATAATAATAATAATAATAATAATAATAATAATAATAATAATAATAATAATAATAATAATAACACTTTGGCCAGCCGCTGATTTGTCGCGGTTCTCGGACGAGAAGGCCTTGGTTACCCATGTACTCCCAACTGTCCCCCTATTCCCACGCTTCTCCTCTCCACCCAACACGCGGAGACGAACTGCTTGATGACATCCCTTGCCCCATTCTTCCCAATCTCTCCGATTAGCATATTAACCCTCTCCCTTGGGTCTCCCCCCAACCACATGTCCTTCATTCTCCCATCCCACTTCCCCATCATACTCCCAGTGAATCTTATTCTGTTAGACCAATGGGGTGCTGTTGTCCCACAAATGCGATCCCCAATAAAACCCTATAATGTCATAGCAACAACGATCTCATATTTTTTGGATTGTCCGACTCGATTACTCCATCATATCGCAACAATATTCAACTATGAATGGGGTAATATTATCAGTTACAGGGCGTTTAGTTGGTAGATACAGAGTCATATACGGCGAAGAGAAAACAATATTAGGTGAGGCGAAGCCGAACCTAATATTGTTTACTCTGAGCCGTATATGACACTGTATCTGCCAACTAAACGCACTGTAACGTGTTTATTATGCACGGCATGCTAAAATGTCATTGGGAAAGTTAACTCAACGAATAGTTAAATGATGTGCACTTCTCGAATAATGTAAACAAAACAGACGATGTTTACATACGCAACAAGGGGAGTAATTTTGCTTTCGCATTCTAATAAATCACTCGTGACTTGTTCTATAACCGCCAATGTTTTGGGCTGTTTTGGCATTTTGTTATAACAGTTTCAATCAGTCGAATGCAATGTTTATACGATGGGGCTATTTTATATGGTGGGTCTTCTGTACGACTGCGCTGCAGCATGTACGTACGTGTAAATTAAAAGCTGAGGCATGTGGATATAATGATAAAACAAAATGGCCGACGGGCACCTAATATTAAATCAATATTGGGTGCTTTTCAGCCATCCTGAACCTAATATTGCGGAGTCTATGTCTCTTAGTAACTTCATTTGATTGGATGAATAAATTTACTGGCATAATAATATCAGTTATACAGTTTGTCAGTGACCTAATATGGTATCAAGGGCGTCGCGAAGGTGATTGCATGGGAGGACGGGGTGTATAAACGCGATTTGTCTAGCCTTAATTTGATTACCGAAGTCCCGACTCATAAATTTTTTGCAATTACATCATCAAGGCATGCCTTCGTCGAAGGCATGCCTTGATGAGGTAGTTTGAATATTAGTCACAGGATTTTAGTTTTAAAAAACTCCAGATTTCCTAGAAATTTATTGAGAGATCAATTTAATATCCACGTGGTAGTCGGGGTGCGGCTTTTTATTTGGTCAACACGTACCGTATTCCAAATTGGTCATTCTGGAACCTCAAATGCCAAAATCGGGTACCACAGCCGCCCCTTTATATGACTGACTGTGTGTGTGATATGGGGACAAGTAACAAAACAAATCTTGTAAGAGAAAAGTACTTGATTTCTAGAACGGCGGATTGGTATCTAAAACGCCAACCCAGTCGTGTGCTCTTCCAACCCCCTCACTACGCCAACGTTTAATTATGTGTTATTACTTGGTTCGTTTCATATAGGTCGCGGCATCAGTCCGAGGTAACTTCATATCAGCCCGAAAGCGAAGGTCGACGGCTGATGTGAACTAAACCTCTTAATTTATCAAATCAATTAGAGAGTAATCGCTTGACTTGACTTGTTACGTGAAATAATTCATGAGAGGTGAGGGACGTTGTACAAACACGAGTGCGGGAATGCGCACGAGTGTTTTACAATATAGTCCCTCGCCTCGAATGAATTATTTCACGTAACCAGACCAGTCAAACGATTACTCTGTTTATTACTTTTCATTATTAACAATAATTATATTATTTAACCCTTTACCTAACGTAACGCCAAGCGCTATTCTCAAATATCGCCAATTAGTTTTCATTATTTTTTCATTTTTTGTCTCTAAAACATAGGTTATGACCCCCACATTGGAACGAGCTCGTCGAGCTCGTTCCAATGAGGGGTCATAACCTATGTTTTTGAGACAAAAAATGAAAATAATAGCTATTCAAGAATTTTTTTTGCGAGTGCCGTCTGCTCTTCATATTAGGTAAAGGGTTAAAAACAAAAACAAAAAACAATGAAGTCCCCATTACATCCACGACAAAGCGTCTTCGTTTGCGCGCACAGATACATGACACAATTGTTGATTGCATTATTCACTTGTGAAGTTATGGTTTATAATCAAACCCGGAAATCCCAGTAAATCACACTTTGGAAAGTAATAAAAACAAACAATTACAAAATGTTCTCACAGCTGTTGAAGTTTTCTGACAGTATCATTGTTCTTCATTCTTTTCACAAAGTTCGAAGTTTCTTCTATTCCAAGATCCACCGCGATCGTCTCGGCCTACCCCACTTAGAAGAATCTCTTCTTACGGCTGTTTAGTTAGCGCTGAATTTTCTGTACAACTCTTCATTCTCCCCACCCCCCCCCCCCCACCCCCAATCCTAAGTTATTTCCGTTATTAATTCTTCGTCATTCAAATACTTCGTTTCAAACCATTCCATTATGCCGATATATTATTATTTATTGGTCTTTAAGGTCATATATTTCTGCACAATGACTAATTATGACCACGGCAGTTTTACGGGTGGAGGAAGTCGGAGTACACCGAGCAACGGCGAGCAACTGTCAGATCCCCAGCATACTAGCTCCACACAAGCAGGATTAGCATTGGTTGAAGACAGGCGCACCATCGACGTGCAGTACGCATTAGTAAACAACATCACCGTTGTGTCCTTGGGCAAGACACTTCACCCCCACGTGGGCAATGGGGGTGAAGAGTCTTGTCCAAAGACACAACGTGGTTGCCGCAGGTGGGATTCCAACCGAGGACCTCTCGGCTTGTAGCCTGCACATCTACCTACTGAGTCACCGCGCCTCTCCATTATGCCGATTACATCACTTTTCCTGATCGATTCGATGAGTAACGGTTAACGGTTTCAATGTAAACAACTTCGTCGCGCCTAATAACGTTACAACAAGGGTTTTTAGGCCTCATAATCTACAGAATAGCATGGGTGGTGGTGTATTTTGTCGCTTGAGTGAAAGAAGGCTTTGCCATGATAAAGCATTACAAGCCTTGTTACATTAAAGGGGCAAATTTATCTACTTTATTAACCTGGATAAAATATCAGACATAAACCAGTTAATTTTATTTGTTAAAGTTGGTGTTAAAAAGAGAGCATGCGACAGCCAAAAGGTCCATGAGAGAGGGCCTGAGAAACAGATTTTTAACCTTTTTTAGGTCTTACTGTGTCATTTTTTTGCATATAGAGCTAAATGTTTGAGGTGGCTCAAATGTAGTATGCATACAGTCAATGGAAACCTACACACGGCTGACAACCAAAGTTATCTCCTCTTTGTTCTTTAATCCCTCAAAATGTGCTCAGATGACAAAAGCCTCACTCTAAGCAAGTAGGAATTCTACCATTTATTACTCATTGCAGTGGCTAGTTTAGTATTTTGAAAAAGTACTCTGCAAGATCTATTCGTGTAGCTAATACTACAGTAATACTGGCCGTATTCCACGATTTGACAGTGTGTCCACGCATGCGTTTACCTGTAATAAAAATCGTCTGCAGCAAAATTTTAATTAATGAAGCTGTAACCATCTTATCACATTCTTTAGCATTTCTTCGCTGGAGCTCAGTTTCCCGGTCTGTTGTCTTCCCGTCGTGCGAAGAATCGTCGGATTATGTTACAGATAGGATTACATAACCTAGGGATGTTATTTTGCATGATATAGTTGAACATTATTGACTCACCACCATTTTGCAAGTGACCAATTTCGTTAGTTATCAGGTCAAAGAGTTCCTCCCGTAACTGGCTATAGTGCTCACATTCCATATTGAAATGGCATTCATCTTCAGTCGTATCCGAATCACATTTTTGGCATTTTCGTTCATTGACCGGAATAGGGGGCTGCGTATGTCCTCCCTTTTCGATCACCAGATTGTGGTTACTTATTCGAAGGCGAGTGAATATTTTCTGTGCCTGTTCCTATACAAGTTCTTCGAGAGGGATGGCAATACTCTTCAATAACAATTTCGATTTCAAACTCCATAAGTATAAATTGGATCCCGACGGGAATTATCTAATAATTGAGATCGAAGTTGAAGAACGTATTTTTGTGATAGCGAATATATATGACCCAAACCAAGATTACCCAAACTTTTACAGGAAGTTAATGGAGCTCATTGAATCTATTAATTCCTCCTGCCTGTATATATTATGCGGGGACTTTAATTTAGTTATGGATCTTGTAAAAGATACTTCAGACTACCTCCATTTATTAAATAATCCATCCACAAGATACAAGTTATTAGAAATCATTAGTCATCTTGATCTACAAGATATTTGGCGTGTGAACAACCCAGATCAGCAAAGGTTTACATGGCGCAGAAAAAAACCGACAAAACAAGCCCGCCTTGACTTCTTAATTTCCATCATACCTCGTCATGTGTTGATAACTGTTATATACATCCGGGTTATAGAACCGACCATTCAATAATTGACTTGGAACTTAAATTTATTAACTTTCGACATTGGTCTGGGTTTTGGAAATTTAATAACTCACTACTTAGCAATAAAGATTATGTAAACTCTTTTAACCCTTTACCTAACATGAAAAGCAGACGACACTTGCAAAAAAAATTCTTGAATAACTAAATTTTTTCATTTTTTGTCTCAAAAACATAGGTTATGACCCCTCGTTGGAACGAGCTCGACGAGCTCGTTCCAACGAGGGGTCATAACCTATGTTTTTGAGACAAAAAATGAAAATATTTTGAAAATTAATTGTCGATTTTTGAGAATAGCGCTGGCCGATTTTGGCCGTTACGTTGGGTAAAGGGTTAAAGAAACTATTTTGGACACAATAGGGCAGTACAAAACCAGAAATTCCCAGGATCCTGCATATATATTCGAAATTAACGATTAGTTATATTTTGGAACTCTGTTAATGAAGATAAGGAGTAAAACTATACAGTTTACCAAAAAATTAAAGGAAAAAATATGTAAATTAGAGAAAGAATTAGAACAAAAAATTACAGCTCGGGAAGAAACGAATGACTTGAGCCATTCCGGGGAACGGGAGAGAGATAAACAACAATTAATAGATATCAGACAGGAATAGATAGAGGAGATGGTAATAAGGTCTAGAGCTCGGTGGGTAGCTGAAGGAGAAAAATACACTAAGTACTTTCTAAATTTAGAAACACGTAATTATACTAATAAAACGATCTCAAAATTAAAAGATGATGACGGAAAAAAGATTCTAGATCAAAGCAAGATACTTGCTGAAACAGTAAAACTTTACGCGAACCTGTAGAAAGAAAGAGACGATAATATTTTCAGGAACACTCCCAATAATAATAATAATAATAATAATAATAATAATAATAATAGTTTCTCCTTCTTTGAGATGAATAGTGAAACAAAAATGTTAAGCGCCACAGAAGCAGGAAACTTAGAAAGAGAAGTAATGTGTGCGGAAGTTCTTCGCTATCTGAAAAAAATGAAGAATAATAAAAGCCCCGGGTCAGACAGTTTCACAGCGGAATTCTTCAATTTTTTCTGGAGAGACATTGGTAAATTCCTTGTTCGTTCACTCAATTATGGTTTACAAAGAGGACTCTTATCGGTCACACAACGCCATGGAGTAATAACACTGCTACCGTAGGATAAGAAACCCCGAGAGTTTTTGAAAAACTGGAGACCAATTACGTTGTTAAATATTTCTTATAAGATATTATCTGGTTGTCTAGCGGAACGTGTGAAAGATCTATTACCCAAACTTATCCACATTGACCAGAAGGGGTTCATTAAGGGTAGATTTATTGGCGAAAATATTAGACCTATCTATGATGTTATTTACTCTACTGAAATTCTAAAAAAGCCAGGCTTACTCGTTCTTATAGACTTTGAAAAAGCCTTTGATTCCGTATCATGGTCATACATCTCAAAAGTATTGGATTACTTAAAATTTGGGCCAATTTTCAAAAGATGTATTTTAACATTTTATAATGGTATTTCGTCTGGCCTACATGTGAATGGGGAAATTTCGCCTCAGATCAAACTTGAGAGAGGCTGCCGACAGAGAGATCCCATTTTGCCTCATGTTCTTTTAATATGTGCAGAACTCCTGGCTACCAAGATAAGATCGTGTAGGGAAATACGGAATCAGCATTGGGGAAATATAATTTAAACTCACTCATTACGCGGACAATACATCTCTCTGTTTCTTGATGGCACTCCAAGGTTTCTGGACTCGGCAATGGACATGCTGCACAGATTTGAAAAAGTGTCGGGATAATGAATTAACAAAAACAAAACGCAAGCAGTATGGATTGGTACCAAGAAAGACTGCACTGAAAAAATGTGTGATAGGTGGAAATTGAAGTGGAACCCTAAATCCTTCAGAGTTTGGGGGGGGGGGTAAATTTTTCCCTCGGCCTTAATGCTATGACAAAAGATATCTATTTGTCCAAAATGAATGATATAAAGAAAACCTTATCGGCTTGGACAAAACGGAACATAAATGGTTTAGGAAAAATCAAAGTAGTTAAATCGTTTGCTCTTTCAAAATTAGTACATTTATTCTTAAGTCTCCACAACCCTACGATTAAATGTATTAAGGAATTGACGGGTGTCCTATATCAGTTCATATGGAATGGCCACGATAGAATAAGTCTTAAAACTCTAGTGCAGGAGTACGAGAGATGTGGGGTTAAAATGATTGATATACCATTACTTATAAACTCTTTGAAAATATCATGGGTCAAACGTATTGTTTTTGAGAACACGCCTCTACAGGGGTTGTTGAAAACTATAACGCCTTCTCTAGACAAAAACTGTTTTTTATCGACTCTTCAATTTATCAAAACGTACGCTAATTCTACAAAAAAAAAGTTTTGGAGGGATGTATTTGAAGCTTGGCACTTGTTTTGCAAAGAGCTAAAGATAGAAAGCAGCGATAATTATCTATCGTCTAGTATTTGGAATAACGAAAATATTAAGATTTTTAACAGACCAGTGTATTTCAAAAAATGGATAATATCACGGGTGTGGGAACAATTGAGAGTAATTTCTGGGTGTCGGAACAAGTTGTTTCTTGGCTCTCAACTAGAAGATACCTACCGACAAGAAGTAAGATAGATGCAGCCACTGTTGCTATAAGGAATGAACTTTGACTGAACAGTTTAACTTTGTATTTAATGCCAGAGATAACGACGATTAGTCAAGAATATTGTTAATAAATATTAGACAACTTGAATCTGGTCTTCGTTCTACTGAAACACGACAAGGTTCGTGAGGTTACCAAAGACTGAATCTTATCTGAGATCTGAGTGTTTGAATATCGTCTGGAAGGAAACATCAACAATGCCACGGGTTGGTAGAGCTTCGCAGTTCCGCCAGTAATCACAACAAACTCAGTGCTGATTTACGATCGTAGATCGATGTACTTTTCCATTGATTCCGCTACATAATTCACTATCTTGGAGTCTGTTGAGGATTTTGTTATGTAGGTCTTTTGATCGCGGCGTTTATATCGCGCTTCTGTAGAGTTGCGAGGCAGTTTTCACAGAATCAATCCTAATGTTGTCAATGAGTAGCGAGGCAATCCTAACTGACGCCACGCAATTTAATTCTGTTGTAAATTTTCTGAAACTTATTTTGTTTTTCTGTTAAGAGTTCTGTGTTCGTTCAGCTCAACCATTAGTTCACTATCTTGGAGTCTGTTGAGGGTTTTGTTTTGTAGGTCTTTTAATCGTGTGCCGATAGTTTCTATTTTTGCTAGCTCATCAAGTTCCTTTATTGGTGTCCACATGGGTTTGCATAGTGCCATGCGCAAGGCATGAGTTGAACCCTCTGTAGCTTATTAATGTTGGTTTTGCTCTGGTCACGTATTATTTTGGCACCATACTCTAGTACCGGGCGTATAAATGATTTGTAATGCTTGAGAAGCACGCCTTTGTTTGCTCCCCAATTTTTACCTCTGATCATCTTCAGAAAATTGATACGTTTAGTAGCTCTAACTGTAATGGCGTTTACGTGACTGTTTAGGTTGAGATTTGGCCTCGTTGCTTGCTTCTAATTTGTGATCGTATAACTGGAGATCAATACTGAGGACTGATTTTTTTTTCTTTGCTTTTTAAAAATTGTAACTCTTTGAGTTTTGGCTGCTTTGAGCTTTATGCGCCATAGTGCGCTCCAGCTCTCAAGATCGCGAATGGTATCCTGCAGGCGATGTTTAATTATGTTCCGGGACTTACTGGTCGTCCACATGACTTTATCGCCTGAGAACTGCGATAGGTCAACACGGTTTCTCTCTACTTTGTCTATGCCATTCACGTATATTATGAAAAGAAGCGCACCCAGGGCCGATCCCTGTGGTTAACCCTCACCTTGCTTCTTCGGTCAGTTAGAAATGATCATATGATCCTCAGAATTTTAGTGGGTAATCCCATTTTCGCTAGTTTATATCTCATGCCATTGTGCCATACCAAGTCGAACGCTTTTTCTACATCCAAGAAAAGCGCTGTTTCTATTTCGTTTTGACTAAACGCTGTTTTCATATAATCAACCAGTCCATATACGTGTTCGATTCTCTCTTTCTGACTCCTGTTCGCTCTTTGCCATTTGTTAAAAAAATTGATTGATTGGAGATAGCTGTGAAGTCTCATGGTGAGAATCCGCTCAAATATTTTTTCCAACACAACTGAGCAAGCTAATTGGGCGGTAGTTAGAAGGGTTTGTAAAGTCTTCGTCGGGTTTAGATATCATGAATACGGGATGCGTTTTTACGCATTCTATAATTGAGATAAGATCATTAACAGCACATTCAGTATCCTTACTTTCATCTTTCACTGGTTTCATCCTAAATTGTTCAAGTTGTCGGATTCTGTCCGGCTTTTTTAAACATAGTAATGATTTTTCTGCACTTTGGACCGTCCATTTAAGTTTGACCGGATATTTGGTGTAGCAATATTTTGAGTTCTAACCAACGAGAGAGGTTGTTTTGTATTTTAAGTGCATCGAAAGTTGGCAATGATCATTGAATTCGTTTGAAGGCTTCACACAGAAATAATCTACATCCGCAAAAAAATTCTCAGATATTATTACGTAGTCTACAACACTTGAGCCATTATATTGATAACTTGTAAAAGTATCAATATAATCACCTGGTGAGGGGCCATTAACGATTTTGAGTCATGCCACCTTGCACAGTGACAGAAGATGCCTTCCAAAGATATTGACAGTTTTATCAAGACTTTCACTTTCACTGGCTGTCTCGGTAATGTAATCCTCTGGGAGTGACAAATTCCTCTGGCGACCGGTGAATTCTCCACATTGATAGACATTTTTTGCCTCTGTACAGCCAGTGTTGATATTTAATCTGTTATATTTTGTTTGACAGAGCTCAATGAGCTCTGTCAAACAAGATAAAATAGAATAAATACTCAATTTATCATTAAAAGATGGGAAACTTACCCAATCCCTGTTTATTGCATAATCCAGTTAATTGCATAATTTTCACTGACAACGTGGATGTTCAATTATCAGGGTTCCACTGTACTAAGCTTCACACAATTCTTTTTTTTGTGACGTACTCGCGTGGGTGTGTTTGACCAACTGTTTTCTGTCACTAAATTTATCAGTCTGTTATTATTCCATTATCGTCGCCTGTGCTGGACAATACCCCTGCTTCTTGATGTCCAGATATGATGAACTAATGAACAGACAGATGAATCTGAACGCCACACGTACGAATTTCTATCAACATAAATTATGGTGTCTGAGATCTTGTGGCTTTTTATGGAACACCAGCAGCTTTGGCTGCTTCGGGTTGTATGCATGAACCGCAAGGGCTCGGACACTGAGCGCCGATGAGGTATCAAAGGTATTCCATCATCTTGGTGGGCCGTTTAAACGGACTAATGAAAAAACTGGTGGAATTAGTAATCTTGATTATCACCACCATCCATTCGAATTTCTATCGGTCTAAAGTGCCTGAGTTTTTATGGTTTATATATAAAACCTTCAGCAGCCTGCTTCGGGTTATGTGCAGAAATCACCGAGGCCTGGGTACTATGGATCGATTGGGAAACATACGAAACGTCTAATAGTGCAATGTATATATTCAAGTAATGATGAAATTGTCTGAATACTACGTCTCGGTACTGTAAATATTTCAGTGGTGCTCCACATCACCTATTGGAATTATGTCATCCATAAGAAATACAAATATTTCTTTCACATCTTGGAATGCTCAAGGTTTGATAAATAAGATCAGTGACTCTGAAACCATCGACATGCCCAATCGAAACGTTTGTATATCGATCTCAGAGACATGGCACTCCGATCAATGGGATATTTCGATCCCGGGATACAAATATGTAGATACCCCTCGAAATGCTACTAAGAAACGAGGCGGAATCGCATTCTACTACAGGGAAAAATACGACATCCTCTTTAAGCATTCATACAGACAGCGTGACATGGCGCTGTGGTTCGTATTTGATGGAAGCTTAACTAGTACGCTTCTAAACTTGTTTTTTTTGTTTCTATATACCCCCACAAAACTCTTCTATTTGGAAAAAGATTGGTCATGACTTCTGTATTTTTTCAGACACTGAAGCTCATATGCACACTTATCACCATGATGATATAATTATTATGGGAGGAGACTTTAAAGCACGCACCGGAAACAATGCAGATCAAATTACAACCGAAAAATTATACAATATACCAATGTCAAGGTCGACACAGCATGGACCACGTCGTTAACACGTTCGGAAGGAAATTGGTTTCGGAGCACTGTTTCTCGGAAATTGATTATTTTTGTGTCCGTTCTCCAAATCACCTATCCGATCACTGTCAGCTGTCACTTCACCTTAAATATATGTCCAAGGAAACGCATTACTCTCCAAAATATCAATATACCCGTCTCCCAGGGAAATGTGTAGGGAGTGCAGACAGTAAAACTAAGCAATTCAATCCCTTCAAACCCCTCATATTCAAAATGAACTGATTTTATTTGGAATGTGTAGTTTCGAGGGTACTAAAGCAGATACAGAAAAAGCCGAATCCGAGCTCATGCATATTATGAGGCAGGTGAATCAAAGTACAACTAAATATATACACTTCAAAAAATTGTGTAATAGCAAGCAGAAAAAATGGCTTGATCACGATTGTAAGGAACTGAAAAAGCGTATGCTTGATACAGTTAATCAACTTAAACAACACTCGTATGATAAACATATAGCAGCGACTTATTTTGGAGCTAAACAACTTCACACAAAAATTACGAAATACAAACAGAAATGCTTCTACAAAACCTATCGATCAAACTATCCGAATTACAGAACTCACATCCCAAGGAATACTGGTGCATATTGAATACTCCACCCGTGGACTACTTAGAACCCGAAGAAACGGTTGACTTCTTCAATACCATGTTCTTCTACAAACAAAAAACTCCATATGGTAGCTGGGTGGATACAGATAACACTGGTAATGTGAAATACGAAATTCCTCTAGTTCAGGAAGAAATAACTCAACAAGAAATCCTGACTTGTCTAACAAAAATGAAAAATAATAAGTTTACAGGTCCCGGTAATATATCAAATGAATTTTTAAAATCAGTTGTTCCTTCAGTAATTGACGAAGTAACCAAGCTCTTTAACCTTTTACCTAACCTGAAAAGCAGACGACACTTGCAAAAGTAATTCTTGAATAACTAATTTTTTTCATTTTTTGTCTCAAAAACATAGGTTATGACCCCTCGTTGGAACGAGCTCGTCGAGCTCGTTCCAACGAGGGGTCATAACCTTTGTTTTTGAGACAAAAAATGAAAAAAATAATGAAAATTAATGGGCGATTTTTGAGAATAGCGCTGGTCGTTTTTGGCCGTTACGTTAGGTAAAGGGTTAATCAAGTGTTGGATTCAAAGCATTAGTTGGAGTAAGTCCGTTTTATCAACTGTTTATAAAAAAGGGGGATAAAAAGGATCCATACAGATTATCACCACAGTGTGTGTCTCCGGGAATTCAGATCAAGTCGAGTTGTAGGAACAGAATAGTATTTCGACGAGCCCGTTAGGGCGAGTCGAAATGCGATTCTGTGCCTACAACGAGACTTGATCAGAATTTCCGAAGACACGCACTGTGGTGATGATAAATTTATCTCACAATATTGACCACAAAATGTGTTATAAAACTATTTTAAGGGGGACTTTTTCATTTGCCTTATCGATGGAAAGACGCAAGTTGAAAAATAGAATAGCGTTCATTGATCTCCATATTGAGGTCACCGATGACGTTACTCTTCAGAGAAATTACGTCACTGGAATTCACTTTACTGAATACTGTCTTGCGAAGTGGAGCAACTGTGTGTTTCGTCAACGTGAATTTGGTTGTTACTTTTGCAATAATTACTGGTGAATTAAATATCCCTCTTGGTGTAAAGGTTTATTATATTTTAAAATATGCCGTTCATCGTTTATTGAGGTGGAGTTTTCCACATTTCATAGCGAAAGCTAGTCCTTTAACTTCAAAAGAGAAGCCTCGACTCGAGCGTTCAGGAAAATCCTAATAATACGCTACATACCAGCCCAAGATGCCGAAAAGTGCGGATAATGTAACTATTCGTTGAGTTAACTTCCCCAATGACATTTTAGCATGCCGTGCATAATAAATACGTTAGTCCTACAGGGCGTTTAGTTGGCAGATACAGTGTCATATACGACTCAAAGAAAACAATATTAGGTTCGGCTTCGCCTCACCTAATACTGTTTTCTCTGAAGGGAAAAACGTGAAGCGATCGAAAAATGATATTAATGTCGTTGTTTTGGCAACAGCAGAATTACGCGCTTGTATCAGGGGCCCTTGATATGGATTCGGAACAAAGGCCCAGATACATTAAACTTTAGTTGCGTAACAGTGCAAAAACGCCCCGATTGTGAGATAAAAATAACTACCGTGCGATTGCTGTAACACAATCGGGAACCTTCTAAATAAAGTAATTAATACCCGAATCACTACTTATCTGATAGACAATGACATAATTAGCCATAATTAATTCATCTTCAAAGAAAAGCACAGCACTGTTGATAGTATGTTTATTCTTAAAATAGTTATCAATAAGTATCGCTCACTTAGGAGGCCTCTGTACGCTGCCTTTGTAGACTTCAAAAAAAAACATTTGACTCGGTAGATCGCGGCATTCTATTTAGCAAGTTATCTAAAATTGGGGTTGATGGAAATTTGCTCCAGTTGTTGACTTCTATGTACGAATCCAGTGACTATCTTGTGAAAACATCGAAGGGTGTGGGGCCAGCCTGTAGGTCGACAATCGGCGTCAGGCAAGGCTGTACTCTGTCTCCCACACTTTTTAAAATATTTATAGACGATATAAATACATACTTTAACCCGTCGTTAATGTTTTGTATAAAGTACGCCACTACTTCTCAAAAACGTACTCTCCACCCGTACACATCTATATAACCCAGTTTAATATGCTAATTAAACCTATTCTGTTATATGGTTGTGAAGTATGGTTCCCTGAATTAAGCAACAAAGACAACTCACCCGCAGAGAACGCACATCTACAATTTTGTAAAATGGTTCTACGAGTTAATCAGAAAGCATCTAATCATGCATCACGAGCTGAACTTGGTCAGTTTCCGGTCTATATCTCAGCAGCAGTGCAGACGCTCAGGTACCTAATGAAACTAGAATCTGCGACATCAAATAGATTACTTGAAAGTGTTTTCCAGATATCCCAGGCATCCGCCACAACAGACTCCTTCAGCCTCAAAAGTTTAAAGCTGATAGAGCTGTAAGTATTGAGTATTGCCTTCTCAGCACAACTAAAATATCCAAAATGCAGGAAACGTTGAAAAGTAACCACGAAGATTCATTTTTTCAAGAAATTCACAACGACGACAAAACTAACGGACTGAATAAGTTGCGAACATACAGATTATTTAAACAGCATTTTGAAATTGAAAGTTATCTAAGACACTCCAAATCATACCGAAACAGATCAATCTACTCCCTTCTCAGAACAAGTGACCTTTCATTGGTTATCGAAAAAGGACGACATTGTCAACCACCCATTAAACCTGAAAACCGCAAATGCCAACATTGCAAAACCGACGAAATAGAGAGTGAGAATCATTTTTTAATTACATGTCTCAAATACGCAGAATTACGTAAGGAACTATGGGAAGCGACCATCAAGGTTGAAAAATCATTTGGTAACATGAATAACAAAGAAACATTTCTTTTCGTAATGAGAAATGAAAATCTTTAAATTTGTAATGTGATTTGCATTGCAATAAGTGCGCTCTTCAAGTGGCGGGGAGTATAGCCTAAATCTATACACAAAAATAGCCCAATGACCGCCATTGAATATATTGAGTCTCTTAATCATATTATAAAGAAATTGTTTCTGTGTGTTGTTTTCTTTTCTTTTCAATGTTTTTGCACGCTGCCCGAATTTGCAAATAAATAGAGGATATGAAATGAGTGTTTTTCTCATATGACATTAATGAAACGAGTCTAAGAATTTTCCGTTTGGGCGAGCCTCTGGCGAGCCTCAAACGGAAAATTCGGACGAGGTTCATAAATATCATATGAGAAAAACACTTATTTCATATTCTATTTATAATATGACACACATATGCACAAATTCACGACTTAGTATGACTTTTTAACCCTTTACCTAACGTGTGTTGCAGATGACACTTGGAAAAACATCATTATATAACTAAATTTTTTTTATTTTTTGCTTCCAAAACATAGATTATGACCCCCTCATTGGAACGAGCGCGATGCGCTCGTTCCAATGAAGGGTCATAGCCTATTTTTTGGAAACAAAAAATGAAAATTGTTCGTATATAGCACTGGCCGGTTTTGGTCGTTATGTTAGGTAAAGGGTTAATGCAATATAACCCAACCTAAATAAGACAGATTACGTAAATTCTCCCTAGTAAAATTATGCAAATGTGACCCAGTTGTATTTTGTTCAGCCAATCAAACTGTCCATATTTGAAATTGACCAATGAAATCTTTCAACCCCAGTTATGCAAATTATGAAAATGTGGCCCAGTTGTATTTTGTTCAGCCGATCAAATTGTCTAGTTTTGAAATTGACCAATGTAATCGACGGAAGGCTTTATTTATCACTGATTAATATGAAAGGAAAATATCAAATGTTTTAAAGTGAAAAAAATGGACGAGTCATATGATAAATTATCTTATCTATCTTGTGCTCCTCTCCGCCTTCTGTAACATAATCCGGCTTTACCCCAGTACGATCGTTAAAGACTTTCTGTTCCGTACTGCAGTAATTCTGCCTCAATTCTATCATAAATGGAATTTGGCATCTGATTTGAACGTCAGTAGCTTGAGTTGGTAAGCGGGATGTAAGCCGACATAAAAATTACCGATGTAATGAGGTTGAATATTTTGCCATCAAATTCTACAAACAATACCAAATCATCAATATTTCCTACCGTGTTTTGAAAACAATTATATTTTGACTTTAATAAAACCCGATACCCCCCTTTCCATATAAGTACTCAATGAGATACAAATTAATGCATGAAGAGCCAGGTATTTCAATTTCGCTTTTATGTTTCCGTGATTATTATAAAATCATACGGCGTCAGCATTTCCAAAACTTCAGGGGACGGATCTTATTAACAAGCCCTTGCACATTCAGTACCGTGTAACATATCCTCCCATCATTGGGATAGAGAATATGGCTTGGCATGATATAATCAGAGTGAAGTGGCAAGCCGCCAAGGAAAACTAGACGCACATCTCTCTCTCTCTCTCTCTCTCTCTCTCTCTCTCTCTTCTCTCTCTCGTCTCTCGTCTCTCTCTCTCTCTCTCTCTCTCTCTCTCTCTCTCTCGCCCCTCTCTCTCTATTCTCTCTATCTGTCCTCTCACTCTCCTCTCTCTCCTCTCTCTCTCCCCTCTCTCTTTCTCGTTTGTTTGTTTGAGGAAAATCTTTAAATATGATAATAGTACAATCATTTGCAATAATTCGTCCCCTGAGTTCCAATGTGTTCTATGTGCATGCTGGCACATAGAACACATTGGAACTCAGGAGAAGAATTATACACTTCTGTCACTGATTGATAAAAATATTGATTTAGTTATTTCTCATTAATTATGATATCTCATACATAGATACACATCTACTCAGACACACTCTATGGCCTTGTGAGCCGAACATTTCGTGATCTAATCTAAGCTCAATTCGAATTGGCTCATGCTATCTAATTAAATCACGAATCTAATTAGCAGTTTTGCTATAGATAATATCGTATTCGTAGACTGTTGTTAATCCAAGGTGGACTACTGTTGTTTCAGTTTACGGCAGAATGTCTGAATGTATTTTCCAGCAATTCAAACAATATTTATTTATGAGAAAATATTGGGAACTTATGTAATAATTTGCTATAAGTGCAATACTCTGTATAAAATACTCTGTTTCATGTGCTTTTTGTTATACTTTAGTACTAGTGGAAAAAAATAGCAGAAATTTTCCGATTTCAAGACATTACGATTCGGCAGTCACGCACGCGCACGCACGCACGCGCGCACGCACGTTGTTTTGAACTGTTAAAATGAGTATCCATCGTAAAGTATAGTTAAAAGGGTGATAAATGTTGAGTCTCAAACCCATTGTGATATATAAAACTCGCTACTATTTGTCCGCGATAACGTGGTAGTTCTACACAAGTCGGTATGAGATAAGGTGATAGTTCTACACCACGCTCGCTTCTGGCTGTCCGAGGTAACGTGATAGTTCTATACAGCGCTTCCTATTCGCTGTCCGTGATAGTTCTATACAACATACACTTCAGGCTGTCTGGCGTAACGTGATAGTTATATATAACACTCACCACTGTCTGTCCGAGATAGTGTGATAGTTCTATGCAACGCTGCCTACTGGCTGTCCGAGGTGACGTGATAGTTCTATACGACGTTCGTTACCATCTGTCTAACGTAATTTGATAGTTATATATAAAACTCGTTACTGTGTGAATAACGTGGTTGTTCTATATAATGCTAGTTACTCGTCGCCAGAGTGCTAGAATCTTCTATGTCCCGATACCAACCGCAATACCTTGCAGTGATTGATCAATGCCTCGTTGATTTTATTTTATGTCGCCGGGCACGCGCATATGTCTACTGTCAGCAATTCTTATGTCCACTGTCAAGGGAAGCGTCTCGTTGCCATGAGCAACGGTTCATCGCAATGTCTTTTTCCACTTGAAATCAACTGAGACAAATACATTTAACTGAAGTAAAATACACACAAAAGAACCGTTATTACGTACAACAAGATTAGTTATGTAAACATGGGTAATTATTTATTAAGTCGATTAGATTATAAGGTCTCTTTTCATTAATTTACTGTAACATGAACTGAAACGAATCGAGAGCATCTCGCACCGTTGATTGCGAACGTAAACATAAAAGTTAACATCTTACCGAAACAACGTTTGCTTTCTAATATTCGCCGTACAACAACAAATTTTAAAATGATTCGAATGAAGCCATTTGTGTAAGAACGGGACATATACGTTATTCTGTTTGTTGACAGGGGACATGGTCTCACGTTCCCTGCATGAAACATATATTCAACCTCGGCTAACGCCTCGGTTGAATATAAATTTCATGCAGGGAACGTGAGACCATGTCCCCTGTCAACAAACAGAATAACTTATAATGTCCCATAGGAGACATAGAACATTCCAGCACTCAGGCGACGTACTGTCAGGGCGATGTAAGGTGATAGTTCTGCACAACGCTCGCTGCTGGTTAGGTAACCTGATAGTTCTATACAACGCTTCCTATTGGATGGCCGTGATAGTTCTATACAACGCTCGATACTTACTGTCAGAGGTAACGTTATAGTGTCATACACTCTATACTGCCTGCACAATGTAACGGGATGGTTTTATAATTAGAAAACAAAATGCCAGTGCTATGAAATACGACAACAGTCTTGAAGAAAATGTTCTTATCATTGTGATGTCCTCAAAATCCTTCCAAGTGTTTCCCTGTATTCTTTTTCTATCAACAGGTCTCATGTACAGGAAGGGGGGGGGGCTGAAGGGGGGAGGGGGGTTGTCCTGTTCAGGAGACCTGATGATAGAAGAAGAATTCAAGGAGGTTCCGCTTCCGAAATTACTTTGATTTCGTGTTTAAATATTCCACTTTTTGGATCGACTTGCATAAACAGACCAGTCGCTATTGAATACATGCACGAGTGGAGAATGACACTGTTTGTTGTAAGAAGGTTCAATATATACGAATTGAAGAACCATTGGATTCGATTCGATATTCGATTCAATTCGATTCGAAATCCTCTGTCTGATTCGATTCTAAATTCGTCAGGAACCGAAATTTGAGATTCGTAGGACCCAAACTTAGTCCTACAATGGTTGTGGCAACATTTGCAAACTTTGTCTCTGTGACTAATGTATATAAACAGATGTAAATGACATTGATATAATCACAGAAGAATGTTATTTACCGCCGGATGTTGTCACGAAATAAAATTTATTCGCTGTCCGCAGTGTTTGATGCTACAATAGTTACGCTCTATTCATTAAAGTTTTTTTTTCAATTTATGGCTTCAAGCAGAGGTTATTAGTCCTAATTGGAGACTTTTGGGAAGAAGTTGGCGAAGCACCTCCCTTGCAGTACCCCACTTACAGTACTCCAAGTTTAGGACCTAACTTGCAGTACCCCACTTTCGGCACCCTTATTGTGCAACCGACTTGATGTCAGCACCTCATATTTGTGAGATGAGTAAGAGTTGTTCGAGGAGCCTCTCGTATCGATCATTGCTCGGACGACTCTTTGGCTGTTTAAACCAAAGAGGTGTGACGCCAGGATTTCCTCGATACGAGGCCTTGTGCTCCCCGACCGGGGGGGGGGGGGGGGTTAGAGTATTCCCAGACAATCCCGAATAGAAAGAGTCGGGTTTCCCGGCGGAACAAGACCTCTCCGACGCGGAGGTTGTAACTCCACACACACATCCACTCCACCCCCTTGGCGCTACCCTGGGTCGAACCCATCGACGTTCCTAGGTCCCGTACTTGCAACACCCCTTTCTTACAACCGACCATACGACGGCAACTCGTTACCCAAGATGAGTCGTACGAGGTCACTGTTATTTGTTTGTTTGTTTGTTTTGGCTGTTAACCATACTTTTAGCAGTCACGGTAATGTATCGTTTTGCGTGTGAAGGAAGCCGATCTACAACCGATCAATGATGAGTTACTGTCGGATTCTCCATCCTACTAACTCGGCACGGGGAGAGTTGAATCGATTGAAAACTATGTGTATTGTCATCGGCCCTACACCTCAGTACACTTTGGCCGTACCAATCATTGAATTACAACTTACTTTCATCGTCACTTCGCTATTCATTTAGCTGATTGCTACCACATTCTCCATTACACAAAATAGGTCTATATTGATACTCTGGTAAATAGTAACCTCGGCGCCTTCTTTCCATTTATATACTACACTAAGAAAGCATTGATTCACCACAAACATTTTGATGTAAATGAAAAAAAAGCGATTTACCATGCATGTGAAAGCAAATTCATTTATTTCGGACAAATTCATAGAAAAGCAGAGGCCTGCCCCTCCCCCCTCCACCACCATAAAATTTCGCTCACATCCCAAAACATTGTTCCAGTGCAGCTTTCGCATTACATGGGGCCCTGAACTGGTCTGCAATTTTTGTCAACACACACTCTATAAATACGCCAGATTTGCCGGTAGAGCACTGAATTTGGAAAAGAAAACTTTCTTGGGGGTGAAAGGCCTAGACCTAACTAGGACGTTCCGGTTGTTACACCCCCTCCCCCCCCCCTCATCCCATTTCCCTTCAAGGGAAGTGGGATGGGGGGGGGGGGGAGAAACAACCGGGGGGGTCCTATTAAGAATAAGGAAAGTCCCTTCACACCATCACAACGGCCTTCCAAATATAAAAAAAAACTGTCCAGGGTACCCCTATTATTGAATCCTGGCCGCGCGCCTGTAAAATAGTGCCCGCGGCATCATCCATCACATACACGAGGGGGTGGGGGGGGGGGGTGGGGGCATTGTAAAAAACAACAAACATTTGAACTTGCCATTATCGGGTGTGAGTACGTCAGACATCTCTGCATCATATTGTGGTGAGTACAAACTTGATCCCGATCAATTTGATCCCATTCCTGGACAAGCATGTTAAACTAAAATGTCTAGCCACCCTTCTAGAACACATGAACACATGTCAATCAGCTTGATATATCAGGAAGACACGGACAATTAATATTATACCCCGAGGCATTGCATAGGCGTGCTTAAAGTGTTTAAAAGTTGACTATTAATTGGTTAAGGGCTAGATTATATTTGGTGGTCTGAAACAGGCACTCTCCAATAATTTGTTACAAACAAATTTATATTAACGAAATGTTATTTGCGTTTGACTAAATATGCAACATGAGCAATGCATGTTGCTAGACAGTTTGTGGTTTTTACAACATTACAACTGGCCTACATATTGGCCGCGGGGGTGGTCAAGGGTGCACGTAGATCAACATAAAAAATAAACATTTTCTGTTAAATATATTGGGATTTATTGCCTTTCATTTCATTAAAAAAAACGTTCGGTCAAATATACTTCCGAAAAGGTTTGGAAAACTGGGGTGAAACAACACAAAAGATAACTAACAATAAACAAAGATGAAATGCAGAGATATCCCATCCAATACATGTTGCTAATCCATTTGTGATTTTCAAAACATTACCACTTTCCAACTTATTGGGAGCGGTGTTTGGACAAGGGTTCGCGTAGTCCAGGTTTAAAAAATAGCAATTGCTTGTGAAACTATTTGGGATTGATGTCTGACATTTCATAAAACATTCGGCCAAATATACTTCCGAAGAGGTTGAGAAAACTGTGGTGGTTAACTTTTGTACATTATATCCTATTTCGTCGCCGGATTGCTAGAATGTCCTATGTGCCCTATGGGAGTAATCTGTCCCCTATGGGACATAGGACATTCTAGTACTCAGGCGACGATCTGACGGCTGTAATTGTTTAACGCTCGATAAGAGACGGGGAGATGGAAACGTCAAGATAATGTAATGATGAGACACCGCGTCCGCTTCCGTGGGCAGAGATGTAATAGTGAGTTTCCTGTTTCATCGACTCATCGATGACGCAAGGTCGTAACTTTTACGTATAACTCCCAAAAATTATGATATACATTTTCGTGAAATTCCTTTTTGTGGACATAACCACTTCAATACGACGTTTTGCAGAAAAGAAAATTTAGTCTTCAACGAGTAGGCGTCACAGCGAACAACAAATCATTAGCAAATGTGTCTGTGTTTGTGGGGCTCAGAGGGGTGGGGGTGGGGTGGAGGGAGTGTTATTAACTCTTACAAGCCAGATAAATTACACCACATAAAAGTCAAGACGATGACATATGATGCTGTTCTGCTTGTCGTGGTTATTCCTCCCCCACACTATAACCGATCCACACCAAAACGATCGTGCTGAGTACGGTTACGTCATGGTATCGTTTGTTCCGCCGCCGCCGCCGCCGCCGCCACACTCTGTTTCGCCTGTCGTGGAAGTCGAGAGTGAATCTCGATGAAAATATGACGTTGCTCCACCGACGATTGTCCCAGCGCTGTCGTGCTCCACACCAATTACGTCTTGCTGCGATGTTACGTTCAGTCAAACGTGGAATTATTCTAGGTCGTCGAGCGTACAAATCCCAGGTGTGTTGGCGATTTCGGATAGTCTGACCACTGACTCGCACATCTGTCGCTCGGTGCAGCTGCTGTTCAATTTCAGAGGCACTTTGATAGCGGTTACCAAATGCTGTGGTTCGGATGAAAAAGTCCATCTCACCACCCTTGTGTAAGCCTCCAACATATTTTTCAACCGGTATAAGGAAATACAATATTATTCACTCAAAATTACGAACTGGATGTAGTGACCTTAATGGTGACAAATTCCGCAACTACATCTCAGATTCTCCATTTTGCTTATGTAACGATGGCGTTGAGGATGCAGAACATTATTTCTTCCTGTGTTCTTTAAATTCTGATATTCGCTGTATCCTCATAGATGATTTGTCGAAACTTACGCCCAACTGGAATTCATTGGATTTAATTTTATATGGAAACCCGTCATTACCCGAAAGCAGCAATGTATTAGTTTTCTTATCTGTTCAAAAATTTATTCGTGACTCGCATAGATTTGATGTACAGTTGCTGAATTAGCTGCGCCTCTCAGCAAGTCTGAGTGTCCCAAGGTTATACAGGTGATCTAACTTCCACTGTAGGTGTCCTCTCGCAGTGGGACCTGACAATCAATCTGTGTGAGGACAACACGGTGAATGTTAGGTTAGTACGGACGTGGAGTGAGCACGCAAAGATTAACTGTCTCAAAAATGTTCTGTGAACGTTCCTTAGCGGCATTAAACTAAATTTAGAATTGAATAAATTGTGGGGGGGGGGGGGGGGGGGGGGGGGGGGGGGTCATCATCACTGGAATTTTTGTTGTATACTGTTTTTTTTTGTTTTTTTTTGTTTGTCTTCTTTGATTTCAATCTACTTTACCCTTCTCTCTCTCTCTCTCTCTCTCTCTCTCTCTCTCTCTCTCTCTCTCTCTCTCTATTTCTCTCTCTCTCTCTTTTGAGTTAACTTCTTTTGTGTATAATGTTTACATATTGTTATATTTTGTTCTGCCTTTTGTAATGTATTAGTCTTTGTACAGGAGCGGAGGGTTTTCTAAGTGGTCAGCACTTGTCCTCCAATCCTGATTTGCATTGTTGAATGGCAAATAAAAATATGTTTAATCTAACAACCCTGATTAGCAGTTGTCGCCCTTGGACGAACTGACCGATGTCTGTCATCAACATTGCCTGACTGACGGTAGCGTGACCACAACCTGCTAATCACCGATTGAGTAACGTTGAGAATATGAGCCACTGCTGTCTGTCTGTTGCCGTTTCCAGCATGTCAAATGCACGTAAACGTTCGTCACGTGTCAGTATTAGCATACTTCAAAAGTAACGTTTCGAACAGGAACTATTGAGGAACGATTTTACACCAAGAAAAAACTGATGAGACCTCCGAAAAAGCCGTCCAGTACAAATGAAAATTTCAAAACGTACCACACAGTCATTAACCTGGCGCTCGTGCGAAAAACCTGCACTAAGTTTTCGTGCGCCGGTGACATTCATGATCCACACTAAACTTGGTAACATATCGATGTGTCCAATACCATTTTCCGAAAATATCAACATCAGTTTTTATATCCCCTACTTTCTTCGAATAGTATAATTAAATGCTGCCTTTTGTAGCGTTGATAACCAACAATGTTTTACTGAAGAAAAAACAATTCATTACCACTTACTGACAATTAACGTTAATAGTTTGTCCAAACAGTATTTCTACTTTATTGACAAAAAATATCATCACTCTTATAATTACTTTATACTAATAATACTTAACTTTCAGTTGCTGTTAAATATCCTGCAGTTAAAACTAGAAGTCCTGTCATGCACACTAAAAATTAAAGTGTTAAAACTGACACTTTCAAGGTGTTAAACCCATTCTAACTCTTAGGGTTTGATTTTAACACTCAAAGTGCAATGCTTTAAGCACTTAGACATTACAATCGTCAGACATCTGAAACTTGAATGGATGGCACTTCCCATGTGTCTAGCATTGGCGGTTCTTCCAGAATCGTCCATAATTTGATTTGCGCTTGGTGGGTTCATAATTAAAAGGACACAACGCAGATGACACGGATCAGGCTCGAGAGTTCGAGCCTGATCCGCGTCATCTGCGTTGTTTCCTTTTAAGTGTCGCGACATTACACTTGTCAAGTGGTATTATTGTAACACCTGTCAAGTTCTGGGATATCTACACTTGAACAAAGTGCTAGTTCAGCACTTAGTAAGTGTTAAATACAGCACTTCAAGTGTAGTTTTTAACACTTTAATTTTTAGCGTGTGAACTGTGCGCTTATCTGGGCTTAATTGTGCATAGGAATTGCGCGCAATTGCCATATAGAATAGCATCTGAAGCACGGCAGGTTCTCCTGGTTACTCATAGCAAACACAGGCAATGTTTCTGCCAAAGGACCTCCGGGTTACCCGGAGGTCCATTGGCTTAAACATTGCTGGTGCACAGGCCACATGTTCACATTTGATAGCCTCATTATGGTCATAACGCGTAGATTAACGCGCAGGTCGGCGTGCTATTTGTGAGCATTTCATGACAGGACTTCTAGTTTTAACTGTATTTTGCAATCTGCCTTATTTTTGGTGTATTTTCTCATTAAAGCTATTCTATTCTGTTCTAAAGAAGTAATAAACAATTTTTTTTTCGTTTCGTGATCGATCCAGTTCACTGTCACAACGGTGTTCCTTCACAAGAGAAAGAAACTTTTTGGTGTCAAAATGTTGGCTAAAGAAGACTTTTTGGTGCTACACTTTTTGTGTAATTGACTAAATTGGGCCTTAATTGGCGCCCCGCAACGTGAACACTGCTCCAGATATTCCGGCGTCTTCCGCACCGATACGATATGACCCTGGCTGTTGAACGTGTCATTAAACAAACAAACAAACTAACTTGCAGTTATAGTTATAAGTGGAAGTGAATGAAGCTCTTGAGAAAATAACGGAAAGTATTAGATACGAAAGTATCTGGAACGAGCTGATATGATAGTGACCAGATTTAGTAGCTGTTGCTAAATCTAGCTGCGGAAGTGGATGGATTAGCAGATATAAAACAACTGAAACCATTAGGACCTAGCAGGTGTGATAGGTTGACAGCTGGATGAGGTGGAAGGGAATAGACCAAACCAAGACTAGACCAAACATAGACACAAAAAACAGTTCGGCTAGTGAATATTTGCACGTGGTGTGCTATAAGATTAAAATATGAGGCGTGGCACAAACAGGACGGCATTACCGTGTTGGACTCCCGATTGCCGGGCGGGGCTGCCGAGGGTTCGACTCCCGGCAGGGGATCAGAAGTCAATATTCTAAATTCCTCTAAAACACCGGGCGGGGCTGCCGAGGGTTCGACTCCCGACAGGGGATCAGAAGCCAACATTCTAAATTCCTAAAACATAATTGTGTTCGTCGAAAACACACACAGGCCCGTGCCAGTCTTCGCCTCAGGCCAGCCACAGCACTGTCGTCACACTGCCCGCCAGCGCGTCGCCTGAGTGCTAGAATGTCCTATGTCCCATAGGGGACATAGAACATTCTAGCACTGAGGCGACGAGCGCGCTCCACACTTCATGCTGCTGCCGAAAAGAAGGTGAACCAAGTAATTATGAGAACTTCATCTACAAAACTAGATTCCAGCCATCATTAATGACAGGGTACAATGATCTTGTGGTTTAGGTGTTGGACTTCTGATTGCCAGGTGGGGGTTCGACTCCCGGCCAGGTATCAGAAACCAACATTCCGAACTCTTCGAAAACATGATTGTGTCCTTCAATATATACACACACACACTCACAGACACCACACACATACACACCTCCTCTCACACACACACACACCCTCACAGACACACACACACCCCTCACAGACACACACACATACACACACCCTCACAGACACATACACATTCACACACCCTCACAGACACACACACACACCCTCACAGACACACACACACCCTCACAGACACACACACACACCCTCACACACACACACACACACACCCTCAGACAGACACAAACCCTCACAGACATACACACATACACACAGCCTCACAGACACAGAGACAAACACACACCCTCACAGACACACACACACCCTCACAGACACACACACACTCACAGACACACACACATACACACCCTCGCAGACACACACACACCCTCACACCCACCCTTACAGACACACACACACACATACACTTAGTTGTCGTTTTGAAGACCTCATTTTTTTCTTTTGTTCTCCGTGACAAACAATGACAAACATGCCCCTACAAAATCGGGAAGGCAAAACCCTAATCCATTGTTTTCTGTTTGAGGACATATAAAAAACAATGGACATTCTTGTGGGGACGTAAACACTACTATCTAGGTTCAGACTTCCACCCTCACAAACACATTGTAACACTTTTCTCTGTACCCCGTCAAGATCCGAGCACCATGAAAGACACGAAAATCAAGGAAAACACATTCTTGTGGATGCAATCTTCCTTTATTTTCCAGCGGGTTGAGCCATGATAAGCCCAGTGCATCTTGGGCGATTGCACCACCCCGAACTACACACATTTCCACTGCCCCACTGCCCCCCCCCCCCCCCCCCCCCCCCACACACACACACTCTAACACTTTACCTCTGTCTACGACTGTGTCAATATTATTTCCACGCCCTTGTTATAAGAAAATGGATCAGTTCGAAAAGGGTCAGGTCAGTAGTCTGTATAAGCTTCATCTAGCGCTCTTGTCACATTACACAAAAACAGCCACGCGCAATCTCGTGTTGTTTACTCAACAATAGTTTCTTGGTATGTATGCACTATTTTCAACATTATAAATGACACGACACTTTATTTTTTGTACATAAACACTTGATGAGTTTATTGCACTACTGGATTACCCAAATTCACTTTATATCTCTGTCTGTTTCTTTTTGGGGGATAAATAATCGCATTTCCGGTCAATGCACCCGTAACATGTCAATATTAACCATTTCTTTTATGGAGTTCAACGACACTTTCGATAGCCAGGGCAGTGGCGGCGCCAGGGTGGGGTGGGGGGCTAGAGCCCCCCCCCCCCCCCCCCCCGTCGGAGAGGTCCAGCCCCTCCGACGGAGATTTTTAGTCAGTCCGTCGGAGAGTCTCGTAAACTCGACTTGACGAGAAATTTCCGACAATCGAATGTAGATATCTCGTCTTGTCAGTCTCGAACCCGTGCAGCACTGGAACTTTGATAGAGAATAGTGATTCTCACGAAATTCCTTAATGTCGTTCGTCAAACTGGCTTTATAGATGAAATATTTCCCGACCTTATTATAATATGTTTACTTTAACCCTTTACCAAAGGTAACGGCCAAAACCGGCCAGCGCTATTCTCAAAAATCGCCAATTAATTTTCATTATTTTTTTCCTTTTTTGTCTCAAAAACATAGGTTATGACCCCCTCGTTGGAACGAGCTCGTTCCAACGAGGGGTCATAACCTATGTTTTTGAGACAAAAAATGAAAAAAATTAGTTATTCAAGAATTATTTTTGCAAGTGTCGTCTGCTTTTCAGGTTAGGTAAAGGGTTAAATAATCAACAAACATACTCAATTTGCTTCTATTTTGGTTCTCCAATTTACCAATTTTCACTCATTTTCCTTCGTTTGGGAGGTCAAATGTTATAGCCCCCCCCCCCCCCCCCCCCTGTCGGAGAGGTCAGCCCCCCCCCCCCCCCCCTGTCGAGAAATCCCTGGCGCCACCCCTGAGCCAGGGTCACCTTGTTTCGGACAGTTTTACGGATGGAGGAAGCCGGAGTACCCGGAGAGAACCACCAAGCAGCGGTAAGCAACTATCAGATTCCCCAACGTACTGACTCCACGCACGCATTAGTTGAAGACAAATGCATCATCGTCGTGTAGTATCCCTTAGTACACAGCGTCATTGTGTCCTTACGTGGGCCTTAGTACACAGCGTCATTGTGTCCTTACGTGGGCCTTAGTACACAGCGTCATTGTGCCCTTACGTGGGCCTTAGTACACAGCGTCATTGTGTCCTTACGTGGGCAATCGAGATTAAATGCCTTACCCAACGACACAACACAGATACCACTAGTGGGGATCGATCCGTGGACGTCTTAGTTTGAGGTCCAATGCTACTGGACCCACCGCGCTCCAAGTTTTAACCAAATATACTTTAATTATAAATACTGGATCGAGATAATGAAATTCAGATTTATACCTTTCTGTGGGGGCGCGGTGGCTCAGTTGGTAGAGGTGCAGTCTAGAGGCCGAGAGGTCCTCGGTTCGAATCCATCCCACCTGCGGCAACCGCGTTGTGTCCTTGGGCAAGACACTTCACCCCATTGCCCACGTGGGGCACGGTGACGTTGTGTACTAAGGCGTACTGCACGTCTATGGTGCACCTGTCTTCAACCAATGCTAACCCTGCTCGTGTGGAGTTGGTGTGTTGAGGAGCTAACAGTTGCTCGCCATTGCTCGGTGGTTCTCTCCGGCTTCCTCCACCGGTAAAACTGTCACGGTCATAGTTAGCCATTGTGCAGAAATATGTGACCTTAAACACCAATAAATAAATAAATAAATACCTTTCTGTGCATAAAGATCAACGGTAGCAAGATTTTAACCCTTTACCCATCACAAATGATATCAAAATTTATTTTCATTTTTTTCTCCAAAAAATTCAACAAAACCATATCATGTGACCCCTCAATGGAACGAGCTCAAGGAGCTCGTTCCAATGAGGGAGTCACATGATATGGTTTTGTTGAAGTTTTTTTTTTTTAAAAAACGATTTTTTCCAACTGTTCAATCTGTAAATTACGTGGAGGGATGTCCCGTTTTGTTAGATAAAGGATTAAGAACTAACGGTTAAATTTATTAACGAAGCTAAAAAATAGACTTTATGATTTTCAGACATATTTTTCATAATCCTTGCAGTGTGCTATGAACTGACCTATCCTGCCAAGGTCAGAAATCATCTCTCAGCTTACGTTGAAAAACATTGATCCTTTTAACTCCAGGTTCAAATTAAATCAAAAATGGCTTTTGCACGCCGAGGGCGCTCATGGACGCCGTCTGGTTGTTCAACCCTTTTCCGTCCTATAGTGATAGTGTCCCTTTGTAGTGAAGAATCTTTGATCGTAGCTGGGAATTGAGGCGGGGACCTAATGTCGGTTTGAATCAATTTTCTTCTTTTTCTTTATTTGGTGATGGTTTGGATAGAAATTTGTGTAGCAGGACCTTCGTCTTCTCTTCCTGTTTATTCGCCTTCTTTTTCTTGTTGTCGCACGCAGTCCTCGTATTTCCACGTCTCTTCTTTCTGAAGTTCTTGCCTCCTTACGGTCTCCCACAGCCATCTAGCCGCACCCCACGCCCAGCTCATCAATTGTTCAAGGAATCATGTCCTCAACAGAGCACTGGTTCAGAAGGAGAGAAGACTTTGGAGACGAGGCGATCTTCCATCTCATTAACCCTCTAAACCTCGGTGGTATCTTCCATGTCAGTTCAACGACAGCAATTGGAGGAGTCCATATTTATTATTTGGGGTTAGACCAAGACCAATAATAGTTTCAACGTGCAGTCATAGGACTGAAAATATTGATTGTACTCTACCAAACATTTACCTTGTAGCCATCCCACTTAATGACATTATGACATAGCGTTTGACCCGTTCGGAAAAACGGCCTCCGGGATTCAAAGAGTTAAGCACCGAATGCATGCCGCTCTCTCTCTCTCTCTCTCTCTCTCTCTCTCTCTCTCTCTCTCTCCCGACTCTTCCTCTTGTGGGGTTCTGGGGTTTAGCATATCCAGAGACACCATTTCCTCCAGGTTTAATCTCCTGTGACGAGTGAACCGATCTGGATGTAGGTGATTCTGGGGTATGAGTGTAGGGTTAACTGTCCCGTAAATCTCCATCACTGATGGAAATTGTCAGTCATGACAGCCCTATGGGGTTGTGAGGTTAAATTATTGCTGACCGAAATTATAATTCCTACTTTTATTTTGGATTAAGTGTAATATAGGATGTGTTTTTAGCATTCAGCAGTAGATGGTTCGCCGAGCACCATTCGAATATTTTTTTTTAACTTCATCGTTGAAATACTGTGTTATAGCGTTCCCGTTTGAGCCTGAGCAGTGTACAGTAGTATTACCCGCAAACGATATAGAGAATCTCAAACGAGTGATGTTTGGATATGAGATTTTTTGAAACGAGTTTGACGAATTTGATTCACAACGAGCCTTTAGGCGAGTTGTGAATCGAATTCATCAAACGAGTTTCAAAAAATCTTATATCCAAACATCACGAGTTAAAAATTCTGTATATCACATGAGTTTTCGAATGTTTTTTTTTACACTTTTTATTTAATTCATTGTCGCTAAATTCTCCCAAAACAACCGACAATCAGTTCGTTGGCTCAGACGCTTCACACCATGACGTCATGAATGCGCTTTACTTGCACCTGTTGTCGTAATTGACGTCATGCGAACTACGCACAAGAATACAAGTATTGTATGCAGCTGCTATGGGACCACGCGCCGATTAGACACTAGTTGATAATCAGGAAATAAGACATGGATTCTTACGTCGAAATTAACGACGTTTCGTGTGACATAATAAGTTTAGTGATGGTGAGTTACTTATATCATTGATATATAAACGAAAGAGTACGGGAACCAAAATCGAGCCCTGTGGAACTCCACGGCTCTGTTTGGCTAAATCCGATTATGTTCTTCGCACATAACATACTGAAGCCTTTTAGACAGGAAACTTCTAAACCAATTATTGGCGAGGCCTCGGATGCCATACTTTTCGAGTTTACCTAATAATATTTCGTGATTTATCGTGTTGAATGCCTTTGACAAGTCCAGGAACAGTGCTACAGTTGAGGATTCCGCGAATGGTGCTATGGTGTTTTCTAAACCCACACTGGTAGGGGTATAAAATGTTGAACCTATTCAGAAGATTTGTAAGTCTTGTCTCCATGAGCTTTTCTGTTACTTTTGAAAACGCGAGAAGTATACTAACAGGTCTGTAATTGGTAAATTTGTGCTCATCGCCTGCTTTGAATATGGGTATCACCTCTGTGATCTTCATCCTATCTGGTACTTTGCCATTAATAAAATAATTATTAATAACATTTTTGAGGGGATCCTATACTTCGTTTATTGTTTGTTTGACTGTTAGAAGCCGGGGAGTCAGAATGAATTTATTGAACATGACATACCGCGAAAAACTTACAGTAAAGCGGGTGCTTCTAGTCAAGTGTCGTCTGCCTATTCAGGCAGACGACACTTGACTAGAATTACCTGCTCTGTGTTTAATTCTCCCCCAGCCCAAAGACAGCCGAACCGTCACAGCTAGATTACCTGCCGTATTACATCACATGCAAGAAAACTCGCCTCCAGGCTTCTAAGAGTTAAGAAGGCAGCTTGTTATGCCATTGCAGTCTTTAGACAAATTGGGCTTCATTTTGTTTACTACTCGACTGACTTCTGTGGGATTTGTGGGTAATAGATAAACGTTGTTGGAGATATTACTATCATGTAGTCTAAGTTGGACTTATTTGGTTCCTGGATCTGGTCAGATATAGTTTTTCCAATGCCGATAAAACAATTGTTGAATTCGTTTGCTGTGTTATTGGCTTCATTCGTTTATAGTTTCGTTTAAGATCTGCCATGTTCTTCGCATGTTGTTTCTATTTTCGGTTAAGATGTCTCAATAATAAATAGTTTTGCACAGCTTTTTGACCTTGTCGAAGATTTTACAATAGTTTTTGTAATTTAGTGCGTTCCATTCGTTGGGGGGTCTTAAGTTTTTTCTTATAATTTTTTTTCTTTATTGACAGAGGATATGATAAGTCCCCTTGTCATCCAGGGTTGTTTTTTAATAAATTTGTTCTTCTGACCAACGCGTTTCTACGGAAATGCCTTATCGTAGGCTTTCATATAGATGCTAAAAAAGGTTTCGTATGACTCATTAGGATAATTCGACCTCCATTACAGGGTTAAAATCACTTTCTGAGAGAAGTGTTTTGAATTCAGCAATTCTTTCTACGTTTATAATTTGTTTCAGAGTAAACCGTAGTGTATTACTTATTTTGGGTGTTTCTTCAATGTAAAAAACACCCAAATGATCCAATACATCCGATAAAATTATTCCCGGTAGTTCTGTTCTTGAAATATTGTTAGAGAAGATACGGTCTATCAGAGTAGCAGAATGGCTTGTAGCTCTAGTTGGCTTAGTAATATAAGGTAAAAATCCCTGGCTAAACATGAGATCCAAAAAGTCGTCTGTCTTGGAATGTTTGTTTGCTTTTAAGAGGTCTAGGTTCAAGTCTCCTATAATATAAACTTTTTTTTTATTTTCGGCATTCAGAACATTCGTTTTGTCATTTAATTTTGATAAGAAGACGTTAATGTCAGCTTTAGGTGGAGTATTGGGTCGATATATGATTCCGATAATTTTGGAGTTATTTTTATCTTTTATTTCTATAAATAGAGATTCAAAAATATGGGGAATGAAGACTGAGATATCTCTTCGGACTTTATATGTTATCCCTTCTTTAATATATAGACCAACTCCTTCCCGACCATCATCATCCTTAGGTCTCATACATTTAATAATCGGGGCGTAATCCTCCTGGGTAAACGAAGTGTCTGAGGGAATACGGAATATTTCGGTTAGTCCTATTATGTCGAAGGCGTTCTTCTCTGTTCGTAAATTGTATAACAAGTTTTGTATGGAATCCCAGTGAGGTTGTAGACTTTGGCAATTAAGATGGAATGGTGAGAATTCTGTGTCTAAATTGCTGGTCTTTGACCGAAAGTCACTAGGCGAAAGTAATTACAATCGTTTGGGTGGTTTTTAACCCTTTACCCAACGAATCGCCCACATCCGCCCTCGTAATATGCAAATTCAGCAGCTGCAGAAAAAAGAAAAAATATTATTTTTCGAAAAATTTCAACAACCATATCATGTGACCCCTCTTTGGAACGAGCTCGTTCCAAAGAGGGGTCACATGATATGGTTTCGTTGAAATTTTTTGAAAAAAATTTAAAAATGATATTTAAAATAATAAATTTTGAAATCGTCTGCGTTGGGTAAAGGGTTAAATGGCGATTCGTCATTTTCTTGTAGGAAACATACTTTTTATTGTAGAGACGAATAAAGTCGTACTCTGCTTCCATCTGCACCTCGTCGAGTGCAACGCTAACCGCCGTTATGTATCTACCACTGGAAAAGAATGCCATATTTTTTCTCCAGTGTATTAATCCGGCGTAAGTATAGCAGGAACTCAAGACCCGGGCCTGGGCACGGTAGCAATTTTTAAAGGAAGTTGACAAAGCTTTCTGTTTATTTGTAGTCACAGTCTGTTTGCAGTATTAGCACAATAACTCTGTACAAATATGATAAAAACACTGACGTATGTACACATTTGCCAGGTGCAACATTGCATCTTTTGGTATCAAGGGTGGGTATTTAAGATGATTGGTGAACTAAGGGACGATGTGAGGATAGAGAAGGGGACTGAACTTCAGTTGGAAAAATTACGCATCAATTAACTCTTTTCCTATGATTGGGTGAATGGGTGGTAGGTAGAGCGCGGGTAGAGTGCATTATTAATAAATGGATGAATCACTGTATAAACGGGCTATTAGGTGGCCAAAGTTCAGTAGGGGCAAGATATGTCCAACGGATACACATAAGACAAGTTCAGAATCTGAACGAAATTATCAATACCCGTGACTGTTTGTTCTCCATATATACGTCAATGCGATTAAGTTGTTTCATCACACAATTATCACTTAAGAGGTCGTGTATTTGGAAAAAAAATAGTAAACAATATACTTTCACGCGCAATAATGTAGTTTCTTCATGGTTGCGATATTTTCTTTAACACGAACCTGTATGTTGAAACAGCGACATCTCTTCAACAATGCGTTCATGTCATAAGCAGGATATCAAATACGTAGCGATTCTATTTATAATTTATTTTTATTTATCAATGAAGCAATATTTAGCTCTCTGTCTTCAATAAATAGTTCTCAAATTCTATTCGAGCCCTCCGCGCTCGCTTCATTCCACAGACATAGAATTATAAGGCCTTCGGCAGACCTCTGATTACAACTGTGCATTATGAGCCCCAGTGCTCGTTTGAGCCTCGAATGATTTATATGTCCCTCCGAGCCCGAGCCCTAATACTAACCATGTCTCAAATGATGACTGGGTCCAAGGCGGACCTCAGATTACAACCGTGTCTTATGAGCCTCGGCACTCATGTCCTGTCACTCATAGGATGACTCTCCAGGCTTGCCTCTCGAGCAGCCGAGCCTATGACGGACAACTCGAATTTCCAATTCCATATAATTAGAATCGTCCGTTTGAAATCTAATACCTCGGCCAATACAAATATAAATGGGACGTCTGTCATTCCGTCCTGCTAGAAATTCCAACTTTAATTATTTCCCTTGATATGCAATAGGTTACTTAGAGACCTGGGAAGGGTTCTGGAGCCAATACTATAAAACCTTTACAATTGTATTTTCCAGAATTGTATTTTCTACCTATTAACATAACTGACTAAAATAAATCAATAGCATTTTAAAAGATATGGCAATTTGCCAACTGGCAAATCGCCAGATCTTTGAAAATGCTAATGGTTCATTTCAACCCATTTAAAGTCATAACAAAGGATACAAGTCTATAAAATACAATTGAAAAATTTGTATAGTACCCCCCTCCCCCGCCCTCTCCGGCGAAATTTTAGACCAAGACATATGATAAGAATTTTATCTTGACACCTTGACATTTTGCTATCCGAAAACACAGTGATATTAGCAAGACGTGTCTTGTAGCACAACAAAGACAGTAGTTAACCCTTTACCCAACGTAACGGCCAAAACCGGCCAGCGCGATTCTCAAAAATCGCCAAAGAATTTTTATTAGTTTTTCATTTTTTGTCTCAAAAACATAGGTTATGACCCCTCGTTGGAACGAGCTCGTCGAGCTCGTTCCAACGAGGGGTCATAACCTATGTTTTTGAGACAAAAATTGAAAAAAATTAGTTATTCAAGATTTTTTTTTGCAAGTGTCGTCTGCTTTTCATGTTAGGTAAAGGGTTAACTAACCTGGATTCAATGTGGAAGATAAAGCACAGCACTAATTATATCTTTCAAGCAACGGACCATTGCGTCAAAATCCTTCTTGATAATATATGGCAGCTTGAATTTATTTATTTGTTGTCTTGGTTTTACAGTGTGGCACGAATACAACATATCACAGCCGAAATCAAAATCTGATATAATATCATTGGTTATATAGGGAAACGTATTAGCGCCACATGCGGGGGCGCGGTGGCGTTGCGGTAACCGCTTCTCGTCAGATCACCGAAGTTAAGCAACGTCGAGCCCGGTTAGTCCTTGGATGGGTGACCGTCTGAGCGATGATCAATTCGGACTCCCGCGTTGTGTCCTTGGGCAAGGCACTTAACCCTGATTGTCCACATGGGGGCACGATAACACCGTGTACTAAGGCGTACTGCACGTCGATGGTGCGCATGTCTTCAACCAATCTAACCCTGCCTGTGCTGCAGTGCGGAGTTACGATGTTGGGGAGCTGGCAGATGCTCATCGTTGCTCGGTGGTTCTCTCCGGGTACTCCGGCTTCCTCCTCCCGTAAAACTGTAACGGTTATGATTAGCCATTGTGCATAAGTATGTGACCTTAAACACCAATAAATAAATAAATAAATATTGAATAATAGCGCCGCATGCAATTTAGTTATTAATCCGTAATTACGAATTAGTAATCCGTAATTGCGGAATAGTTAATACATATTTACGAATTAGTAACCCGTAATTACAAAGCAGCTAGTGAAGTCCATAATTTCGTAATTATTTAATATTTTTGACAGCTCTTTATAAAAATATGAATTGTTAGTGGAAATTATGTTATACATCATAATGAAGTCTGTTCAATTTTTTTAACCTCCTTTCAATATACTGTTTGTCCGCCATAGCGGAAATTTTACTCCATCACGTGGAGAGAATATTTCGAAAATCAAGATCACACACTGAGATCTAGATGTCAGATCAAGGTTTGTTTCACCAAGGAAGAACCTTCCCCTGCAAACTATGCCCCCTAGGTGGAGCTGAGAGGCCTCTTGTTTTCGAAGACACTGCAGTGGACTGAATGTAGCAATTTAGTTTTTTATTTTATTCAATTGCTTTCCATTCGGGAGCCAGACTTTTGTTGAGAGGTCGGGCGAATTCTGTATTTGGTTGAGGGAAGGCAGGTTTGTAATTTATTTCAACCCTTCACCTTACGCGAACAGCACATACAGTACGTGGAGAGTGTATTATCACTAAATCACCCGCAGAGTGGAGATTCCACCCGAGTAATAATTGCAAATTTGTTGCAAAGCATAACCAGCACCAGCAAAGTTTCAGCCAATGGACCTCCGGGTTAAACCCGGAGGTCCATTGGCTGAAACATTGCTTGTGTTTTTTGTCGATATGTACAAAATTTGAAAGTTATAGCTTGGGTGATAACTCCACTCCGCGGGTGATTTAGTTACAATCCACTCTCCACGTACTGTAACACTTTTGTTTTCTCACAGACTTGACAGAAATATTTAACATGTCAAAATGTGAATAATGTGTTATTTTTCACCCCAATGTTATAAGCCCTATGAGAGAACAATTGGTACTGTTGTACTTGAATGAACAATAAAGCTGACCAAGAAGGAAGTATAGATAAGGTAGATTAAGTAATTACCCCCTTCAATAGGGTGTTCTAGGACAGACCGTATTACACAAAACTGTTCACACAAAATCGTTGTGTCAATTTTGTGTAAAAAAATGTTTTTTGGTTTCGAGGCCAAAGTTTATGGCACACAATTGAAACAAGCTCTCTCAGTAATGGCCTGATCCAAACATGGTTACAGGTACAAACAGTTCTACATATCAATCATTGTCACTGATTTGAAAAGCATTATTGGACAGTTACGAAAGGTCAGAAAGTATTGACCCCCTGAAAAAATATGCATTGTTTTTTCTAAAAAGTGTGGAATCATTTAAATCATTTTTTCCATGGTTGCGAAATGTTTTAAAAACATATCTATGCTTTGAAAGCTACATTTGGCATGTGTGTGTTTTCGTTTGAAATTCCCAAGAAGGGGTGTATTTGAGGATGGTACTTCACTTCCTGTTAGAATTCATTCGGAATATATTCTTCGTTTTATGAACATACAAACGCTGTCTAAGTGGCGAGACTTGACAGAAATATTTAACATGTCAAAATTTGAATAATGTGTTATTTTTCACCCAAATGTTATAAGCCCTATGAGGGAACAAT